>OU911086.1:11412500-12865000 GCA_918358865.1 Melinaea marsaeus rileyi | reverse complement strand
TTCTTATAAATATTAATTTTCTAATTATCAAGTCTATCACTCATTTTTAATCCATGAGTTAAAACAGTAATGAATATTAAATATTCTTAATGATTACATAGATTAGATGTAATATTATTCAAAATGTTCTAATAATATATATTATGTAAGAAATGTCTAATTAATATTAAATCCACTAAATTTTTTTAAATATGTCTTATTATTATCTTCATGAATTATATGTAAAGTTAAATTAATACGGTAAGTAAAGTTGAACTTAAAAAATTTCAAACGACATCGTACAAAAAACTGCTTTGATTTTATAAGATAAATAAATTTATTATATATTAAACAGTAAAACATAACGATGCAATTATATATTTTTATATAATATTTTCTCTTTACTTTTTTTATTATAGTATTCATATTGTTTTCTGCAACTCATTTTGTTTGACAAAACTTGTATCTTTATCAAAATTAAAGTAACAAATTGTATTTAAAAGAAATAATAATATTTTCGGGCGGCCTCGACTGTAATGGTACTTGAAACTTTTATTTGGGTAAACGATGCATTTCAGCCGCGAATTAAGAAGAATCTAAGAAGATTCAGTTGCAGTAAATAAAATAAGACCGCTTTTCAAAGGAAACCTCAGTTCGTATTTTAATTAAAGTCAATCTAATTAGAACGTATTCATTTTTTTAAAGTTGTATAATTTAATTATATACCTTGACTATCGGATTAATATAATTATTCTAATAGAAGTACAGATAGTAATGGCAATTGTTTAAAATTATAAAAACGAAATACGACTCTATCGTCAACACATCAATATGTATATAACATCAATGAACTAATCATTCAAGAAAGACGTTGCACTGAAACTCACATATGTTAAATTTAATTATACGAAATGCATGTTACAAAATCAGCACTGAAGCAGCGCGACGAGTTCATCTCGGAAAACACACTTTACATAATTGGAAAGGAAGTTTATGTAGCATCTTAAACTCAATATGAAACTTCGGCATCAAGACAGAGCTTATTATCAAATAGTCCTATGCATGAATCTTTGTAACGAATAGTTTCACGGAAAAACATGTGACATGTTCATTGCGAGATAACAATAAAATTGCAAAAGTATTGTGCTGAAAAAATAATATTAATATTTATTTCTTCTTCTTTAACTCATTATAGACAAAAAACATTTTTTTAAAAAGGTATAAAATCGTAAATCTGATACCTTATAAAATAAATTTATATATAACTTATAACGTAAACTTAACTAAACAAACTTACTTATTTTTAATATATATTAGAAAATGTGTTGTGTGGTTCTACCTACACCAGGGCGCGTGTGAAACCTACGTGGCCTTATTTTAAGTTTGGAGCAGTTCTTTACAGAAGGGTTTATTTTGATCACTAGTATCGATTAAAAGTGAAAATATATAAATATATAATTAAATAAAAATAAATAAAATGTAGATTCACCTTAACTACCTTATTCTACAGAGCTTATTTATGTTACGTTTCTAAATAATTACCGTATTCAAATATTAATTACTAACTATTGGCCGCAGCTCCGTTCACGTTAAAATAAGTTAGTTATCGTAAAAAAATACACTTTTAGTGACCTTCATCAACAGCCTTTTTATTTTTAATTTATGGTATAATATACAGTTTATGTCCATCCTGAAGGCCCATTCTTAATATTGATAAAATCGGATGTATAATTTTGAAGATTATCTACAACGTACAAAACCACTCGATATCATCACCTACTTATTATATAAGTATAGTTTTAATAACTGATTTTTCATTTTTTTATTAGAATAACTTCCGTTTGTTTTTAATTTTAGAAATGTAAGAACATTAGTATTAATTCAAAAATGTATTTAAAAACTAATCAGCATAAAAATATTTATGTATGTTTGATAGTATATAATGTTTTTATTATGAAAATATTTTATTATCTTGTAAACAGAGATCTTATTCCACTAACCCATTTGTGCATATTACAAAAACCTTTGTGCATATTACATTAAAAATAAATTATGAATTATGTTGTATTTTATCTCTTTAAAGACATGGAAAGTGGTAGTTTTTCACGTTAATAATATAAGAAATTGTAATTAATCTTACAGCCATAAATACAAAAACATTTTTTTAAAATCTGAAGTAAGGTAGTATAATATATGAATGATGGCATTTTTATATCGTAATAAATTGATTAAATATTGTCCTAAAACAATAAAATGACTAGTGATCATTACGCCAAATTTAAGACATTCTCTCTTTTGTGATTGCCTAATTTTATATCTGCCAATTCCAATATTGATCTAATTAATTCCTAATTTGTTTTATTATAAAAAGCAGATAAGATTTTATTCTACTGCTTGTATTTGTTACATTACATTATTATAAAAACATATATGAGTTATATGATACATAGTTATATGAGAATTGTTGCAAATGTTTCTTCGAATACCTGTTATATAGTTTGACGTTATAATTCTTCATTATCTATAACTGTCTGTCTGAGACGTATCCGGATCAAAGTGTTTGAATAAAAATAAAGCAGAGTCCTTAGGCTAATTATATCGTTGTGTTACTTAATTGTTTTTTTTATAATGATATTAGAAACATTAAACCATTAGAAAACTGATCTAAATAATGCATGATAATAAGCTCTGTCTTGATGCCGAAGTTTCATATTGAGTTTAAGATGCTACATAAACTTCCTTTCCAATTATGTAAAGTGTGTTTTCCGAGATGAACTCGTCGCGCTGCTTCAGTGCTGATTTTGTAACATGCATTTCGTATAATTAAATTTAACATATGTGAGTTTCAGTGCAACGTCTTTCTTGAATGATTAGTTCATTGATGTTATATACATATTGATGTGTTGACGATAGAGTCGTATTTCGTTTTTATAATTTTAAACAATTGCCATTACTATCTGTACTTCTATTAGAATAATTATATTAATCCGATAGTCAAGGTATATAATTAAATTATACAACTTTAAAAAAATGAATACATTCTAATTAGATTGACTTTAATTAAAATACGAACTGAGGTTTCCTTTGAAAAGCGGTCTTATTTTATTTACTGCAACTGAATCTTCTTAGATTCTTCTTAATTCGCGGCTGAAATGCATCGTTTACCCAAATAAAAGTTTCAAGTACCATTACAGTCGAGGCCGCCCGAAAATATTATTATTTCTTTTAAATACAATTTGTTACTTTAATTTTGATAAAGATACAAGTTTTGTCAAACAAAATGAGTTGCAGAAAACAATATGAATACTATAATAAAAAAAGTAAAGAGAAAATATTATATAAAAATATATAATTGCATCGTTATGTTTTACTGTTTAATATATAATAAATTTATTTATCTTATAAAATCAAAGCAGTTTTTTGTACGATGTCGTTTGAAATTTTTTAAGTTCAACTTTACTTACCGTATTAATTTAACTTTACATATAATTCATGAAGATAATAATAAGACATATTTAAAAAAATTTAGTGGATTTAATATTAATTAGACATTTCTTACATAATATATATTATTAGAACATTTTGAATAATATTACATCTAATCTATGTAATCATTAAGAATATTTAATATTCATTACTGTTTTAACTCATGGATTAAAAATGAGTGATAGACTTGATAATTAGAAAATTAATATTTATAAGAATGAAAGTGTGTGCTTGAATATAACAATTTCTAAACATTTCTGATCACTAATCTAAGTAAGTCCTTATCCTATACCTTTACGATAACTAACTTATTTTAACGTGAACGGAGCTGCGGGCAATAGTTAGTAATTAATATTTGAATACGGTAATTATTTAGAAACGTAACATAAATAAGCTCTGTAGAATAAGGTAGTTAAGGTGAATCTACATTTTATTTATTTTTATTTAATTATATATTTATATATTTTCACTTTTAATCGATACTAGTGATCAAAATAAACCCTTCTGTAAAGAACTGCTCCAAACTTAAAATAAGGCCACGTAGGTTTCACACGCGCCCTGGTGTAGGTAGAACCACACAACACATTTTCTAATATATATTAAAAATAAGTAAGTTTGTTTAGTTAAGTTTACGTTATAAGTTATATATAAATTTATTTTATAAGGTATCAGATTTACGATTTTATACCTTTTTAAAAAAATGTTTTTTGTCTATAATGAGTTAAAGAAGAAGAAATAAATATTAATATTATTTTTTCAGCACAATACTTTTGCAATTTTATTGTTATCTCGCAATGAACATGTCACATGTTTTTCCGTGAAACTATTCGTTACAAAGATTCATGCATAGGACTATTTGATAATAAGCTCTGTCTTGATGCCGAAGTTTCATATTGAGTTTAAGATGCTACATAAACTTCCTTTCCAATTATGTAAAGTGTGTTTTCCGAGATGAACTCGTCGCGCTGCTTCAGTGCTGATTTTGTAACATGCATTTCGTATAATTAAATTTAACATATGTGAGTTTCAGTGCAACGTCTTTCTTGAATGATTAGTTCATTGATGTTATATACATATTGATGTGTTGACGATAGAGTCGTATTTCGTTTTTATAATTTTAAACAATTGCCATTACTATCTGTACTTCTATTAGAATAATTATATTAATCCGATAGTCAAGGTATATAATTAAATTATACAACTTTAAAAAAATGAATACATTCTAATTAGATTGACTTTAATTAAAATACGAACTGAGGTTTCCTTTGAAAAGCGGTCTTATTTTATTTACTGCAACTGAATCTTCTTAGATTCTTCTTAATTCGCGGCTGAAATGCATCGTTTACCCAAATAAAAGTTTCAAGTACCATTACAGTCGAGGCCGCCCGAAAATATTATTATTTCTTTTAAATACAATTTGTTACTTTAATTTTGATAAAGATACAAGTTTTGTCAAACAAAATGAGTTGCAGAAAACAATATGAATACTATAATAAAAAAAGTAAAGAGAAAATATTATATAAAAATATATAATTGCATCGTTATGTTTTACTGTTTAATATATAATAAATTTATTTATCTTATAAAATCAAAGCAGTTTTTTGTACGATGTCGTTTGAAATTTTTTAAGTTCAACTTTACTTACCGTATTAATTTAACTTTACATATAATTCATGAAGATAATAATAAGACATATTTAAAAAAATTTAGTGGATTTAATATTAATTAGACATTTCTTACATAATATATATTATTAGAACATTTTGAATAATATTACATCTAATCTATGTAATCATTAAGAATATTTAATATTCATTACTGTTTTAACTCATGGATTAAAAATGAGTGATAGACTTGATAATTAGAAAATTAATATTTATAAGAATGAAAGTGTGTGCTTGAATATAACAATTTCTAAACATTTCTGATAAAGATAAATGTTAAATAAAAGCGAACTTGATATTCTAAGAAAAAAATATATTTATATTCTTAAAAGTCCAATTCGTTTTAATAGTCATATTGAAAATCTATTTTACAATCAAAATTTGTCTTATATTAACCAGATGTTTAATTTTTATTTCATTCATGACTAACTTAAGAAAGTACTTTTGGGAAGATTACACGGGTTCCTTAATAGTGTTCTAAATAATAGATAAACTGTAGTAAGGTTTCGAGATTCTCGACACACAGCTCAAAGTTGCAGTAAATTTCAACGACATTGCAACAAAACTATTATAACTATGAATCTTAATAATATCTACAATATATGCTGTCCACAGCTCGCAATTTGACTGCAATCGTAATATAAAATTTTCACTGTAAATGATACAAATGTTATTTTCAAATTTATTATGATAATGTCAACTATATTTTAACGAAATGGAGTTTTGTAATATTACATTCAATTGAAAAAATATGGAATTTATAAATGCTGAAGCTGACAATCATGGCATATTTAATATCCGTACATGAAAGTTACTAAACTATAAATACCTGATAATAGAACCGAAGCTATCGTGGAAAACGTATTTTTCGGAAAAACGGAAAAAAATTTTTGGATATGAAAAATAAGCAATTAATAAAAAAAATCACCTACTACAACTAACATCTTTTTTCTTGTTTCACAAAAAAAAAAACAGAGAAAAGTTTTAAAAATTATATTTTTAATTATATATAATTATATATAAGAAAATATTTAATAACCTTAGTTTTTTGCTTTTTTTGCGTTTCTTTTGAAATGTGTTAAAAATGTGATGATTTAAGACAAATAAGTATATACATTAAATATTAACAAATTTTCTGTGAATAATAACACATATATATAATTTCTCGTTTAAATAATTAATGTGTAGGAGAAGATTACAATGCGTACCATAAGCTGTTCGCATAGAAGTTTCCGTAACTTTAGTAACAGAAGGCTACACGAAATGCATTTTCGGAACAATCAGATTACAAGATAGGTAGCGTTGTTTTGGAACTACCAGGTTGTAATTGAAATATAGTTTAAAATATTGCTGAATAATAATATAATAGGATATTACTTCCTAGGATATAAGTATATCGGTATACACCCGGTAAAAGTGTTTGTAATCGTTCAAAATAATATTTTATATAATAAAAATACATTGAAATCACGATAATATAAAAAAAAACATAATAAACAATTTTAATATAGATTGAGCAATAAAAAATGAGTTTTAAATAAAAATTACAAAAGAAGCCCATATCATATAGAATCAATTATAATTTAAAGAACTCTTAAGATGTAGTGGACGTGGGCAGGAAACCAAGCTCATACGCTGAATGGGCTTTAGAGATAAAGGAGATCGAACGGCCTTACTAAGTACATTACTTTCATAACGACAGCAATTTTTTGACGGGAAGAAACCAAACAATTTATATATTATACTATCAGAACTGGTTTTGATATAAAGAAAGGAGATGATATTATATTTAAATAATTTTTAATTAGAGTTTATTAATTTAAATGTGAACAAAAATTATTTTAAAACTTAATAAAATCTTTTAAAACCTATTTTATTAATATATTTATATTCATTTATTTAGCTTCACACCATATCCCTTACAGGGTAGCCAGAGACGACGGAGCGCCAAACGCTTCGATAAACGCTATTTTATTATTTTTTACTGATTAATGGTTTCATATTAATATGTATCATGAAAATAAAAATGTCTCTTTCATAAAATAATATATTATAACATTGTATCAGAGTAATTTAATACATAACAAAATACGAACAAATTATTTGATATATTACGTTACTAAAGATTTTGCCTAACCGAAAATCGAAGTGAAGATCTCTTAGCAAAAACATTTCATCCACTTATAAGTGGACCAATAAGATTACTGAAGTATATAAATATATTTTACAATAACATATATTTTACCGAAAAAGTTAATTATAATATATCTCATTATCATTATCTCTCTGTTAGTTTTACCAAATAATCTGTTATATACACAACGGCTACATGAAAAGAGTGAAAGTGAAATTTATGTAAAAAACCAAAGCCATTATAATAATTTAAGTTTAATAGCACAAAGGTTAATTGTTTATGCCTAAAGTAGTATGATGGTAAAAGCATTTTTAATTATTTAATCTACTATAATGAAGTAAAGAAATTAGTAAAAGCAAGCAAGAAGTGTTGGTTTTGCGGCCTTTTGATGGACGTCAACCGGATATTGCTGCCCTCAATTCGCGTTTTGACTAAAAATTTTATTATGAATTTTTAGAAGTCCAATTTTGTACTTTCCATTTTTGGAAAACACGTTCGTGTAGAATGCCTAATTAATAAATTAAAATAAAGTGTAAAGGAGAGGTCAAAGGCTTTGTAACAACTGTTTGGATGTGTAGCATAAAAATCTTTATCAATAGTTTTTAGTTTTTAGCTTTTAGTCGTCGGTCGTCGTTAGTTGTTAGTCGTTAGTCGTTAGTCGTTAGTCGTTAGTCGTTAGTCGTTAGCCATTACCATGAGTAATTAGCCATTTGTTATTAGTTATTAAAAAAATTTACACGAAATATGAAATGCGTACTTACCTTATAAATAAATATATATTTTTATTTTTATTTTACACATAATCAAACGCGATATCTGTACATCCATTAAAAAAATATTCAAAACATTTTATTCCTAACAATATTAGGATATTCCTTTTATTTCGAAAACTAAAAGTATATCTAACATTAAAGAACTTTTATTTTATTGATTAGCCTTCAAAAAAACTTCAGGTTGAAAGAAACAAAGCACATAAATTTCGGATCATGACCTAAATCCCCTTTTTTTATTTCAAAATGTATTATTGTAAGCAGAAAAGATACTGATAAGGCGGTAATGCGAGCTAAAAAAGTTGTAATTACTTTGCAAATTAAGATTACATAGCTATCTATAATGACCTTGAGGTTTCTATAATATGACACCTTGACTTATGGTAAATATTTAAAGAATATTTGGAGGAATATTGAATATGTAAAGCAGTTGTATATAGTTTTATCATCAGGGCTGAAAAAAATTTAACAAGAGTACAAAGTACATATACATACACGATGCCAATCCTTCTTAGAAACAAATACTTTAAGAATATTAGATTTTTCATTTATATAAATAGTATTATTAATAATAAAAGACGTGGTCTTACTTCATTAAAAATGTCATTAAACGGAAATAGTAGTAACCCAGTTGTCATTAGATCGTAAAGAAGCTTCAATAGGAGTACCTCAAAGTACAATTAAATTTCCATTATTCCGTATATTCGTCGACCATAACCGACATTATAATATTAGAGTAAAATTTTTCTGATTATAAAACATAGTTTCTTAACTTTATTTAATATTTTAAAAGTATTGTTATAAAATAATTATGTAATAAGATATGTATATAACAATAATTAGTTAAAAAGTTCTTGTTATATAGCAACTAAACTCTTTAAAGACATTAGAGTTTTCATAAATAAAATTAATATCTTTAATAATTTGAGTTTCTATCTTATTAACTTCATTTAAATTGCCATTAAACGCTAAACAACAATTACCCATTCGTAATTAGTCCTTAAAGAAGTCTTACCTCACAATTAAATTAAGTTTCTATATTCGGCGACTAAAGCCGATGGCAATTATAGTTTTTTTTCTAAGAAAACAATTGCTTCAACTTCCTAACTAATAGATTGGTTAAGTTTTTTTAATTATATTTAATATTTACGTTATGTCACTGAATAAAACTTATTGTTGGTATATTTCTAAGTAACTGTGCAATTTTTTAGCTACGCCATGAAAGCTGAAGTCACATAATACAGTAAATATACTACATATTGTACTAATATACACATTTAAATTAAAGTACAGTCTATTATCATAAGAACATATTAAACTTAATATGACACTCCATTTCAGAATCACGATTAACTTTAAATGTTCTGAGATTCTTTAAACCGTAATATAAACATACTTAGTATGCAAATTTTGGACACATTTTTATTCACATGACATTTTAAAGCTCATATTTAAATACGCTTCTCTTTCAAGCTCGCATGTATGCCGAAAAGCAATTTATTAAAGAAAATTATTTTTATGACTTTCGTGAAAACCAGTCGTACGTAATAAATATTTTAAAATATTATTGTATAATATTGGCATTTAGTTTTTATGCATTAAATATTAAATAATGTTGTCAGGAACAAAATTAGGAGATTTTTAGTTGTACTCGTGCGCAAGTAATGTGAAGTTCAGTCCTTTTTTTTTACGGAAACCTGGTTTTGAAACCAGGTTTCGATGATTCAACGCGTCCTAGATGATGTCAGGTGATTTTTTAATTTACACTACATAAGTCAGTTTTTACAGCCGTATTGTTCTACTTGACGAGTTGATATCGGAATATTAAAAGTTTCTTCGAAACCTAATTTTCTTTGAATAAGTGCAGTGTTTGTAAAATGTATTCTTATTTCACCTCAGTTACTGCATATTCGCATTCGGACTTTAAACGTATTTAGTTCCCATTACGTTATGAGAGATGCGCGAATGTCTAAGTAGATCAAGATTCAGTAAATATAGCAGCTTTAGAAATTATTTGTTAGTTGACTCTCTTTTTTACTTTAACTTTAATTAATACGCAATTCTCTGTGTTATAATAAATAAGGGCTAAGAACTAAATATTCTATAGGCAGGAACATTTTCAGCAATTTATGTATACCTACTTAAATTTTCAATCTTCACATAAAGATTTTTTAAAAAAAGGTTACATTCATAAAAGCGAGTACTGATACAAATACCTCAAGTTCTAAAATGATATTTATGTTATCCGCCTATCATCCCGCGGTGTCAGAGCTCAATGCCGGAAATAGTTTTTCGGCAAAAAACTATCAGGCAGACTCTATTTTCCTTGGACGTTCATAAGTCGAGTGGGCCGGATGGCATTTCTCCACTGGTGCTACGAACGTGTGCCCCTGAGTTGACTCCAGTGCTAACGCGTCTATTTCGGCACTCCTACCTTAAAGGCGTAGTCCCGGTCTCATGGAAGTGTGCCCTTGTCCATCCGATCCCTAAAAAAGGTGATAGCTCGGACCCAGCTAACTACAGACCTATCGCCATTACCTCCCTTCTCTCCAAAATAATGGAGATCATCATAAACCGACAGGTCCTAACGTACCTCGAGGATCACCAGTTGATCAATGACCGGCAGTATGGCTTTCGCCATGGTCGATCAGCTGGTGATCTTCTGTTATACCTCACTCACCGTTGGGCAACGGTTATTGAAAGCAAGGGAGAGGGTCTGGCAGTTAGTCTGGATATGGCAAAAGCCTTCGATCGTGTATGGCACAAGGGGCTTCTTTCGAAGCTACCTTCCTATGGGCTTCCCGAGAGTTTATGCAAGTGGATAACCAGCTTCCTCACTGGGCGGAGCATACAGGTCGTTCTCGACGGTTTTTGCTCGGACCCCAAGCCCGTGAACGCTGGTGTACCCCAAGGCTGCGTGCTATCCCCAACTCTGTTCCTCCTGCACATCAATGATATGTTGGATATTTCCAACATACATTGTTATGCGGATGACAGCACTGGGGATGCGGTATATTCCGGTCGTGCAGGTCTCTCTTGGGAAAACGTCGATGAGTGCCGAAAGAAACTTGTGTCTTCAATAGAGACTTCCCTGGGGATGATCTCTGAGTGGGGTGAACTGAACCACGTTCAGTTCAATCCCGACAAGACACAGGTTTGCGCGTTTACCACTAAAAAAACCCCATTTGTCGTATCACCGCTCTTCGAGAGCACTCCTCTGATTGCCTCGCCAAGTATCAGAATACTTGGTCTCGACATTTCGAGCGACTGTCAGTTTCGTGGTCATCTGGAGAGCAAGGCCAAGTTGGCCTCGACGAAATTGGGAGTGATCAATAGAGCGAGGCAGTATTTCAAACCTGGCCAAAGACTTGCGCTCTACAAGGCGCAGGTCCGGCCACACATGGAGTACTGTTCTCATCTCTGGTCCGGATCACCCCAATATCAGCTTCTACCATTTGACCGCGTACAACGGAGAGCCGTTCGGATTGTCGGGGACCCGGTGCTCTGCGAACGGCTGGACTCTTTGGCATTGCGTAGAGACGTGGCTTCTTTGTGCGTCTTCTACCGCATTTACAACGAGGAGTGTTCCGAAGAACTATTCGATCTGATGCCTATCGCCGAATTTCACCACCGCACAGCTCGCCATCGCCTCCTTTACCATTCATACCACCAGGATGCGTGGCGATCTTCAACTGTGCGGTTTTCAAGGACTTTCTTCCCACGTACCACTCAAATGTGGAACGAACTTCCTTCGGCGGTATTTCCAGATCGATACGACATGGGTACCTTCAAAAAAGGCATATATTCCTTTCTCCAAGGCCGGCAACGCTCTTGTGTATCCTCGGATGTTGCAAGAGTTCATGGGCGGCGGTGATCACATATTAACGGTGACCCGCACGCTCGTTTGCCCTCCTATAACATAAAAAAAAAATAAATAAAAAAAAATAAATAAATAAATAAATCTTAAGTTTAGATATGATTATCTATCCATCTACAGATACTAGGTTCCTTATGTATATAATGACCTTGGAATGTGAAATTAAAACGGATTATCTGACGAACATTGCCATTATACAAAGTAATGTATAAATATGCTTCAATATAGTATATAATTCGTATTGGTTAAAATTTTCATTCAATTTCATCAAAATAAAAAGTTAAAACCAGGATTTCAACCTGAGAAACTGAAAACCTGGAATAACATAAATATCATTTTAGAACTTGAGGTATTTGTATCAGTACTCGCTTTTATGAATGTAACCTTTTTTTAAAAAATCTTTATGTGAAGATTGAAAATTTAAGTAGGTATACATAAATTGCTGAAAATGTTCCTGCCTATAGAATATTTAGTTCTTAGCCCTTATTTATTATAACACAGAGAATTGCGTATTAATTAAAGTTAAAGTAAAAAAGAGAGTCAACTAACAAATAATTTCTAAAGCTGCTATATTTACTGAATCTTGATCTACTTAGACATTCGCGCATCTCTCATAACGTAATGGGAACTAAATACGTTTAAAGTCCGAATGCGAATATGCAGTAACTGAGGTGAAATAAGAATACATTTTACAAACACTGCACTTATTCAAAGAAAATTAGGTTTCGAAGAAACTTTTAATATTCCGATATCAACTCGTCAAGTAGAACAATACGGCTGTAAAAACTGACTTATGTAGTGTAAATTAAAAAATCACCTGACATCATCTAGGACGCGTTGAATCATCGAAACCTGGTTTCAAAACCAGGTTTCCGTAAAAAAAAAGGACTGAACTTCACATTACTTGCGCACGAGTACAACTAAAAATCTCCTAATTTTGTTCCTGACAACATTATTTAATATTTAATGCATAAAAACTAAATGCCAATATTATACAATAATATTTTAAAATATTTATTACGTACGACTGGTTTTCACGAAAGTCATAAAAATAATTTTCTTTAATAAATTGCTTTTCGGCATACATGCGAGCTTGAAAGAGAAGCGTATTTAAATATGAGCTTTAAAATGTCATGTGAATAAAAATGTGTCCAAAATTTGCATACTAAGTATGTTTATATTACGGTTTAAAGAATCTCAGAACATTTAAAGTTAATCGTGATTCTGAAATGGAGTGTCATATTAAGTTTAATATGTTCTTATGATAATAGACTGTACTTTAATTTAAATGTGTATATTAGTACAATATGTAGTATATTTACTGTATTATGTGACTTCAGCTTTCATGGCGTAGCTAAAAAATTGCACAGTTACTTAGAAATATACCAACAATAAGTTTTATTCAGTGACATAACGTAAATATTAAATATAATTAAAAAAACTTAACCAATCTATTAGTTAGGAAGTTGAAGCAATTGTTTTCTTAGAAAAAAAACTATAATTGCCATCGGCTTTAGTCGCCGAATATAGAAACTTAATTTAATTGTGAGGTAAGACTTCTTTAAGGACTAATTACGAATGGGTAATTGTTGTTTAGCGTTTAATGGCAATTTAAATGAAGTTAATAAGATAGAAACTCAAATTATTAAAGATATTAATTTTATTTATGAAAACTCTAATGTCTTTAAAGAGTTTAGTTGCTATATAACAAGAACTTTTTAACTAATTATTGTTATATACATATCTTATTACATAATTATTTTATAACAATACTTTTAAAATATTAAATAAAGTTAAGAAACTATGTTTTATAATCAGAAAAATTTTACTCTAATATTATAATGTCGGTTATGGTCGACGAATATACGGAATAATGGAAATTTAATTGTACTTTGAGGTACTCCTATTGAAGCTTCTTTACGATCTAATGACAACTGGGTTACTACTATTTCCGTTTAATGACATTTTTAATGAAGTAAGACCACGTCTTTTATTATTAATAATACTATTTATATAAATGAAAAATCTAATATTCTTAAAGTATTTGTTTCTAAGAAGGATTGGCATCGTGTATGTATATGTACTTTGTACTCTTGTTAAATTTTTTTCAGCCCTGATGATAAAACTATATACAACTGCTTTACATATTCAATATTCCTCCAAATATTCTTTAAATATTTACCATAAGTCAAGGTGTCATATTATAGAAACCTCAAGGTCATTATAGATAGCTATGTAATCTTAATTTGCAAAGTAATTACAACTTTTTTAGCTCGCATTACCGCCTTATCAGTATCTTTTCTGCTTACAATAATACATTTTGAAATAAAAAAAGGGGATTTAGGTCATGATCCGAAATTTATGTGCTTTGTTTCTTTCAACCTGAAGTTTTTTTGAAGGCTAATCAATAAAATAAAAGTTCTTTAATGTTAGATATACTTTTAGTTTTCGAAATAAAAGGAATATCCTAATATTGTTAGGAATAAAATGTTTTGAATATTTTTTTAATGGATGTACAGATATCGCGTTTGATTATGTGTAAAATAAAAATAAAAATATATATTTATTTATAAGGTAAGTACGCATTTCATATTTCGTGTAAATTTTTTTAATAACTAATAACAAATGGCTAATTACTCATGGTAATGGCTAACGACTAACGACTAACGACTAACGACTAACGACTAACAACTAACGACGACCGACGACTAAAAGCTAAAAACTAAAAACTATTGATAAAGATTTTTATGCTACACATCCAAACAGTTGTTACAAAGCCTTTGACCTCTCCTTTGCACTTTATTTTAATTTATTAATTAGGCATTCTACACGAACGTGTTTTCCAAAAATGGAAAGTACAAAATTGGACTTCTAAAAATTCATAATAAAATTTTTAGTCAAAACGCGAATTGAGGGCAGCAATATCCGGTTGACGTCCATCAAAAGGCCGCAAAACCAACACTTCTTGCTTGCTTTTACTAATTTCTTTACTTCATTATAGTAGATTAAATAATTAAAAATGCTTTTACCATCATACTACTTTAGGCATAAACAATTAACCTTTGTGCTATTAAACTTAAATTATTATAATGGCTTTGGTTTTTTACATAAATTTCACTTTCACTCTTTTCATGTAGCCGTTGTGTATATAACAGATTATTTGGTAAAACTAACAGAGAGATAATGATAATGAGATATATTATAATTAACTTTTTCGGTAAAATATATGTTATTGTAAAATATATTTATATACTTCAGTAATCTTATTGGTCCACTTATAAGTGGATGAAATGTTTTTGCTAAGAGATCTTCACTTCGATTTTCGGTTAGGCAAAATCTTTAGTAACGTAATATAATAATATATTACGTTACTAAAGATTTTGCCTAACCGAAAATCGAAGTAATAGTAATAGTAATAATTTGTTCGTATTTTGTTATGTATTAAATTACTCTGATACAATGTTATAATATATTATTTTATGAAAGAGACATTTTTATTTTCATGATACATATTAATATGAAACCATTAATCAGTAAAAAATAATAAAATAGCGTTTATCGAAGCGTTTGGCGCTCCGTCGTCTCTGGCTACCCTGTAAGGGATATGGTGTGAAGCTAAATAAATGAATATAAATATATTAATAAAATAGGTTTTAAAAGATTTTATTAAGTTTTAAAATAATTTTTGTTCACATTTAAATTAATAAACTCTAATTAAAAATTATTTAAATATAATATCATCTCCTTTCTTTATATCAAAACCAGTTCTGATAGTATAATATATAAATTGTTTGGTTTTTTCCCGTCAAAAAATTGCTGTCGTTATGAAAGTAATGTACTTAGTAAGGCCGTTCGATCTCCTTTATCTCTAAAGCCCATTCAGCGTATGAGCTTGGTTTCCTGCCCACGTCCACTACATCTTAAGAGTTCTTTAAATTATAATTGATTCTATATGATATGGGCTTCTTTTGTAATTTTTATTTAAAACTCATTTTTTATTGCTCAATCTATATTAAAATTGTTTATTATGTTTTTTTTTATATTATCGTGATTTCAATGTATTTTTATTATATAAAATATTATTTTGAACGATTACAAACACTTTTACCGGGTGTATACCGATATACTTATATCCTAGGAAGTAATATCCTATTATATTATTATTCAGCAATATTTTAAACTATATTTCAATTACAACCTGGTAGTTCCAAAACAACGCTACCTATCTTGTAATCTGATTGTTCCGAAAATGCATTTCGTGTAGCCTTCTGTTACTAAAGTTACGGAAACTTCTATGCGAACAGCTTATGGTACGCATTGTAATCTTCTCCTACACATTAATTATTTAAACGAGAAATTATATATATGTGTTATTATTCACAGAAAATTTGTTAATATTTAATGTATATACTTATTTGTCTTAAATCATCACATTTTTAACACATTTCAAAAGAAACGCAAAAAAAGCAAAAAACTAAGGTTATTAAATATTTTCTTATATATAATTATATATAATTAAAAATATAATTTTTAAAACTTTTCTCTGTTTTTTTTTTGTGAAACAAGAAAAAAGATGTTAGTTGTAGTAGGTGATTTTTTTTATTAATTGCTTATTTTTCATATCCAAAAATTTTTTTCCGTTTTTCCGAAAAATACGTTTTCCACGATAGCTTCGGTTCTATTATCAGGTATTTATAGTTTAGTAACTTTCATGTACGGATATTAAATATGCCATGATTGTCAGCTTCAGCATTTATAAATTCCATATTTTTTCAATTGAATGTAATATTACAAAACTCCATTTCGTTAAAATATAGTTGACATTATCATAATAAATTTGAAAATAACATTTGTATCATTTACAGTGAAAATTTTATATTACGATTGCAGTCAAATTGCGAGCTGTGGACAGCATATATTGTAGATATTATTAAGATTCATAGTTATAATAGTTTTGTTGCAATGTCGTTGAAATTTACTGCAACTTTGAGCTGTGTGTCGAGAATCTCGAAACCTTACTACAGTTTATCTATTATTTAGAACACTATTAAGGAACCCGTGTAATCTTCCCAAAAGTACTTTCTTAAGTTAGTCATGAATGAAATAAAAATTAAACATCTGGTTAATATAAGACAAATTTTGATTGTAAAATAGATTTTCAATATGACTATTAAAACGAATTGGACTTTTAAGAATATAAATATATTTTTTTCTTAGAATATCAAGTTCGTTTTTATAATTTATAAATCTAAAGCTTATAGATTTTTTATGAAATGTCTGACCCTATCTATATATTAACTAACCTAGCATTAATTAACCATATTCGTGAAGATCCCTTTGTAAATAAGACTACTAATGATCATTAAAGTTACGAGCAGTAATTGGAAATTCGCCAACATGTTAAATTTGCTAAAGGCCAGATATTATTATCAGAAATGTTTAGAAATGGTTATATTCAAGTACAACACACTTTCATTCTTATAAATATAAATTTTCTAATTATCACGTCTATCACTCATTCTTAATTCATGAGTTAAAACAGCAATGAATATAAAATATTCTTAATTAATACATAGATTAGATATTGTTAATAAATATATAATTAATATTATATAAATTGTACTAATAATGTATATTATGTAAAAAATGTGTAATTGATATTAAATCCACCAAAAATTTTTAAACAGACCTTGTTAGTATCACATACATTCAAGTTTTATAAACAAAAAAATAAATACTGTAAAGAAAATTTAGCTAAAACATTTCAAACGACACTCTACAAAAAACTGCTTTGATTTTTTATGCTAAATAAACTTATCATATAAAAAAAAAGAGTACACAATGATGCAATTATATATTTTTGTATCATATTTTCAATTAAATACATTTTATATTATAGTATTGTTTTCTGCAACTTATTTTGTTTTACAAAATTTGTATACTCATCAAAGCTATTCTAAAGTAATAAATTGCAGAATGATATTTAAAAGAAATAATAATAATATTTCAGGCGTCCTCGACATTTACTAGACATTAATGTTAGTTGAAATCTCTGCAGTTAAATAGACTTTTATTTGGGTAAGCGATGCATTTCAGCCTCTAATTAAGAAGAATGTAAAAAGATTTAGTTGCAGTAAATACAATAAGGCCACTTTTTAAAGGAAACCTCAGTTCGTATTTTATTCAAATTCAATCTAATTAGAATGAATTCATTTTTTTAAAGCTGTACAATTTATTTAGATACCTTGACATTCGGATTAATATAATATTTCTAATAGAAGTACAGATAGTAGTGGCCATTGTTTAAAATTATAAAAACGAAATACTGCGATATCGTCAATATATATATATATATATATATATATATATATATATATATATATATATATATAAAGGAGATTTATTTAGCATCCTAAGCTCAATATGAAACTTCGGCATCAAGACAGAGGTTATTATCAAACAGTCCTATGCATTAATCTTTATAACGAATAGTTTCACGTACAAATATGTGACATGTTCATTGCGAGATAACAATAAAGTTGCAAAAGTATTGTGCAAAAACTTTTACTTAAGTCATTATAGCCTAAAAGAATATTTTTTTATAAAGGTAAAGAATCGTGAAAACTGTTACAAAATTAAATTAAAAGACCTAAATGTCTAAACTGTATTATACGATAATGTACACACACAACACAACATACAAACTTACTTATTTTTAATATGTATTAGAAAATGTAGATTCACATTATCTACCTTATCATTTTAATATTATAAACTTCAAATACTACCGCTTCTCATGTTCTTTAAAGAATGAAAATTTAACATTATCCATATTACATTTTCAATATAATATGTACAAAAGTTTTTTAGTTTTCTAGACACAAAAGGGTGCGCTTATATAGGCGTTATAAGTTAGTGAAACAAGATCTCTATTTTATATAAGATAATAAGATATTAGATTCTCATAATAAAAACTTTTTATACTATCAAACATAAATAGATATTTTTATGCTAATTATGGACTTTTTATGTCGTAATAAACTAATTAAATATTTTCTTAAAACAATACAATGACAAGTGATCATTACACCAAATTTAAGATCTTCCTATACGACCTTAATATGTAACAATTTTCTGATTGCGTAATTTTATATCTGCAAATTAAAATATTGGTCTAGTTATTATTAAAAGGAGACACGATTTTATTTTACTGTTTGTATTTGTTACATCAAATTATTATTAAAAAATACATGAATTACATAAATCAGCTTGTGCAATATTTTCTATACATTTTACAACTCACGATGTTGGATTTCTATTTATAGATTAATTTAAAAATGTTATTTAAGTGAACGGCTATTAAAATTATCATTCATCAACTGTCATGGATCGGTTGTCATTCAATGACGCAATACTGAATGCTAAGTTGTTGAATAGAATTGTTTTAAATGAAAGACGATCGAAGGATCACAAAGACGCGTTAGGTGTTTTGTAGATCTTGGGATTAAATATTCTTAATTACAGTACTGTATTGATTTTTTGTTATATTTCTGTATACTTTAAAATAATTAGTGACGTTAAGTGTAAGTACTGAGTGTATCGCCATAAAAAAAGTATTTACTGCCCTCATTCAAACGACTGCAATAATTGTGGATAGCCCTTTAAATATTAATAAATATTAAATAAAGTGAAATAGATTACAAAGAATTAACTAAATTTAGAATGTAAATACAATTTGTAGACAAACAAATAATGGTTTGTAATTTATTTAATGAATTATTATAGCCAAGTTCTTTACCGTATTTTCTATTATACTGCATCTCTTTCCTTTTTTGGGTCGGGAAAAGCATTTTCATCTTTTTATATCTGCCGAAAGACACGGACAACCGCATAACTTACCTTATGTAGCCTCTGATACTCTATAACCCTATAAGTCGTTAAAATCATTAAAATTACTGAGTAGAATGGACCACATTAACGCCCTCGATATGCAGTACGGGTCACTAATAAGGACTTACTTAGATTAGTGTATTTTTCTAGTGTTGTGTATACAAACAAATATACAAAATTAAATTAATATGTGCGATAACTTTATTTGATGGTGATATTAATATAATTTTTGTTTTCTGTTAGTTAAAATATCTGTGAGACAACAATGATAATTTTTTTTGTATAATTATTGCAAATGAATTTATATTTTAATTCTTTAAATATGTTATGGGATATCAACATAATTTTTATTTCAAGATATATTAAATATTTCATAATAGACTGGAAAATTAATAACTTTAACTGTTCATATGACACGTCGGTCAACGAACGTAACTTAATACAGTTTGAGAATTGTTGCGAATTTTTCTTTGAATACCTTTTATATAGTTTGACGTTTGAATTCTTCTTTATCTATAACTGTATATCTGAGACGTATTCAGATATCAAAGCGTTTAAACAAAGAGCCCTTAGGCTAATTTTATCGATGTATTACTTACTACTATCTTATTTTTGGTATTGGTTTATATTTCCTTGATGATAAAATACAAAAGGTTTAAATTAATCACATAAAAGCGTGAATTATCTATATAAAATATGCAAGAAAGTGTACATTCATCCTGTTACCGTTTGTGGGATGGACTGAAATATACTGTAACTGAGTGTGTTACTTTAAAACATTCGCTCTTTAATGTCTTCATTTAGGAAATAAATCTGCAGTTGATGTAACTTTAACCTGAGGGTGAGGTTTTACATAGAAATTCAAAGCTTTGCACTTCTAAGTAAATTTACAAAACAACACAAATACGATCGTTCTTAACATGTTAAGTATTTAAAAATAAACTCAAATCTAGTTTTTATTTTACTAGAAACAAAGTCTTTTTTAAATCTCTTTTGATGTTTAGATTAAAGGGAATCACGTTAAAAATTAAAACGTAACAGAATTAAAACAGGGATAAGTTTATAACAACCACTACATATTGCCAGTGACTATGTCTGTTCTAGCTCCCTCCTGCCTCAAATGAAATAACATAAACTGAAAAAACTTGACACAAAATTATATAAATCTACATTCAGTTTGGTTTTATTGTCATTATGACCTAAAAGTAACTTGTCACTGATAATAGGTATAAATAAAATTATTTTTTCTTTTTTAATTTAATATACAATCTAAAAACAGAATATAAACAAATATATCAAATAAAGAAAATGTATTTTACATATATTTCTGTCTGAATTTAAAATTAAGAGATCAACAGGGACGAGGGCTTTTAAAAAGCTCAGTGGAATTAAGGTGAAGAATGGTCCTGGAGTTATAACAAAATGACGAGTGTGACTTGAGTGAGACGATAAAGAAATGTTTATACAATTTACTTTAAACATTATTGATATGATATTACACCAATTTATTATTAAATGAACAGCCATTTTCAACTTCCTCTAA
This sequence comes from Melinaea marsaeus rileyi, assembly GCA_918358865.1. Classification (NCBI taxonomy): domain Eukaryota; kingdom Metazoa; phylum Arthropoda; class Insecta; order Lepidoptera; family Nymphalidae; genus Melinaea; species Melinaea marsaeus. The sequence continues at coordinate 12,843,657 of OU911086.1, read as the reverse complement.
AAATTTTAATAAAGTCTATTATATAAAAACAATAACTTAAGAGTGATTTCCGCAAAATACTAAAGTTTTGACTTACGACAAAGTTATACATATTTGTGATTTTATCTTTTTAGGGTTGCATGGCGAATTGAATCTGAACCAACCCACTGTTATTAAATTAATTTAATAGTTTTGTTAAGTTAGTGTTATAATATTGCGATAAAATATATTTTAATTAAAACAAAGTGTTGGTAATGATATATAAATGATATGTGGAAATGTGATGTTTTTTTTTCTTTATAAGAAATTGTAAATTTGAGATATTTAAATTAATAATAATTTATTATCAATATCTATGGACAACCTAGTATCAAAAGTTTTTCTTATGTTCAATAGATTAAGAATAATTTTTTAGCTTTGAACTCGCCTAAAAGTGTTGGTTTATCAAACAGTTTTTTCAATTATTTATTCTTTTTCAGCTTCAATATTGTATTCATATTCATTAATTCATAAATCTTCGTTAACGTTTGTATCTTCAAATGTGTACTTTATAGGATATGATTTTATAAAAGGTTATATAATAACATTTGTCTGTCGTATTTTCATAGCAGATATCTGGTCAATAATTGGTAACTTATTGATTTAAATCTCATAATCGCTGAAATCGTTTTTTCAACGACTACCGGTGGTAGTCTTCCGTCCTCGTTTTGTATGTCAGCGGAAATTACAAAAAATAAATTATGAAACTAAAAATTACATCACATTAGGTATTACTGAGATGTTAGGCAGAAAGAAAATAAAAAAGTAGACACCAGACGTCACATCATTCAGTGAATCAGATTATTCAGTAAAAAAGCTATTTAAGACTTTGAATTTTAAATTTCAAGACACTTGGAATAAGGCAGCCCTCCTGGTCGTATATCTAATTGTAACACGAATCACGTTTGAATCACATAAGTTATTACTAGAATTAAAATATTTAAAAAATGTTTATTTTGACCACTTGAGACCGACAAAACCCTCCAAAGACTACCTTCGTCATGGTGCGATGTCACGGAATCGATTTCGTGGTCTACATTATTAATAATTACAAAAAAACAACGAAATAATTAAATATATATGCAAACAAAACTTAAATTTAATCAATAATAAAATGTAGGTAACTATTTGTTAGTATGTTCGTCACAGTACGCGGTTTCGTAATGGCGATCAAAATGGCAGAGCCCGTAATTGTCCATTGGTTTTCGTTCAACCGTATTATAGGAATGTGAATACAGAATATTTACTTAAACTTCACTGTTTATGTGACTATTGTTCTTTTATTAGTGTTTCCGGTTCTAAAATCATGTGTTTTATTTATTAAAAAGAGCAAAATATAAAATTATTTAACAAGTGTTGGCCCTGATAATGGACTCACATATAGTGTTATTTTAACTATTAATATTTTTTTTCTCTAACACAAAATATTAATAATGTATTATATTAAGAAGCATTCTTGAAACTTAAACATTTTAAAAATATATATTTACAACCGTATATTCCATAAAATACGAATTTATGGCCATACACGACCAGTTTAAAAGAAAGTAACTGTTTTATTTTAACATATTTTTATAAAAATTCTATTAAATTTATTTTATAATGAAATTCAAATTGTCAGTTTTAAAGATGCAATACTAATAAATATAAAATGTTAATGTAAATTAATTTCATACTTACAAAATATATACATCTCTTCGAGTAAGATGGAATAATCAAAAGTTCAAGTAATATTTTCTTTAATTAAATTAAAACACTAGTTGGCGCGTAAAGCAATTTAGTATGAGGTGCAGCATTTATAATGTTATTAAAATAACTTCTAATTAAATTACCAGTGTAAGTCAATGGTCGTGGTACAAAACATTGCTTTTAGTTCTTAATAAGTAGTAAATAAGATGCAAACTTCATAACAAGTGCATCATATCTTTTTAAACTTAGGAGTGCAAATTGCGACTACTGTGAGCAAACATAAATAAAACTTATGATTTACAATTCAATATGAAGACAAGTTTGCTTAACCGACATACAAACAAGGATACGCGGTGAAAAATATAATAAAAATAAATTACTATTTTTATTAAATGACTGGTCGAAAGTTAGTTTAATAGTATATGTTAAGAGAATATAGTAAAAATATATCCATACATATAAATAAAATTGAAGCGTCTGTTTGTAATTCCAAATCAACAGTTTTTCAGTAAATGTATATGAAAGTATAAACAGTACTAACATAAAAAAAAAAATTTTTGTCTGTTTGTTCCTCCTAAACTCTGAAACTGATTTTAACAAATTTTTCGCTACCGGATAGCTGATATTATAAGGAGTAACATAGGTATGGTATATTAAAAAACATATTCCGCACGGTAGAAGCCGTAAGCTTAGCTAGTATAATATAATATTCCCAATGAAGTCTTGTTGATGTTCCAAATTTATGACTGTCTCAATTATTAAATATAACTTACATTTTATACTTATATTCAAAAAGCTCAACACAATTCGGAATGTTAGGTTAATATAAAAAAATGTATCTTAGCTTAAAACATTTTTTTTCTTACAAAATGTATAACGAGGTTTCTAATTTGATAAATTGTTGCGAAACCTAAATGATAATTGATGGACCAATATTGCCAATGCTATTTAGTATAGAAGAAATACATACAAGGGTTAACTCTCTTACAAATTCAAATGTTTTAAAACTAACATCATATTTATGATTACTTCAGAGTGTAATTTTTAAACTATTCTTTTATAAAGGTATGTATAGCAAATTGCTGGAGAGATTTTCATATGTAAATGTCGCCATTAAGATAAAATATTATTAATTCGGTATGTTTCTGTGAACGAATTCACCTGGAAGACTACGAATTCACCACGAATATCTTTGTCTTTACTGGAATCTGCAGGAACATGCAACATTCTAGTTATTAAGTTATTATTTTTGGTAGCCAAATATTAGTCCTCTACCACTTCCTAAATATCTTCTCATGATTCTTATAAACTCAATTAGTATGTAAATATTTCTAGACAATATTTAATAATAAAACCTGAAAATCAATTTAACACATTTTTTATAGAAGTGTTGTGATTACATAGACTTTCTAACCCTTGTTTATGTAAGTTTTTACATAAACAAGGGTTAGAAAGTCTAAGCGTAAAGAAAAAAATATTTTAAATGCAATAGTATATTATATATTATTGCATTAAAAATATTTTTTCATTTATACTTAGAAATAAGTATAAAACAATTATTTTTAATACCATATTTGGAATGTTATCATAAGCGTTGATTTATATTTATTGGTTTATATTAGGGAGTTGATTGTATTTTAAAACAAATTAAAAGAAAACCGATATTGTGACTGCAATCAAATTAGAGTTGTGGAGAGTGAATTGTTATCCGGATGTTGAAGTTCAATGTACCGCTTCTTATAGACAGCAACATTATTGATTTCACTACTTTTTTTAATTTTGTAAGAAGAAAATAAACTTTTAACTCTATTTGAAGCGAAACAGCACAAATCAGGTTTCAATTTTGTAAAGCTTAGAATATAGATTAGTACGGCCTATTATTTTATGTGTTTATTTTTTTTATTTTCTTATTTCACATTTAACACAATAAAAGAAGTAATACACTATAAACTGTATCTACGATGCAAAGTTCCACATTACTGTAAAGTAAAGAACTATTTTATTTTTATAATGAAAAAATATAGTGAAATGACCAAAATAAAATTTCATAAAATAGCCGATTTGTAGTGGAACATAAGTTGCATTTGAAAATGTTATTTACAGATATGTTTAAATATTTTCCCCTTGTGTTAGCATCTTCACTATGTTGTGTTTATAAACATATATATTACGTGAAGAATAGTTTTAATGATATGTTGATGGTAATGGAACCTCTATCATTAACATTTGTGTGTCACGTGTCCTATTGGACTACTAGTGGCCCTGTTCGGCTTTCGAGTAATGTGACACCCAAACGCACAACAAAACATATTTGTATTATAAGTTTATAAATTTACTGGACTAACAAAAGCGTCGCCCACATACTAATTACAAAAATAACATAATAATTTTATATTACGAGATATTTTTAGATCTTCTTGTATCAATATTTATTTTTTGTGAAATATTATTTAACTTCTATTCTCTTATTTCATATAAAATTTTTGTTAGGAAGTCTATGTAAGTTATTTTTCGTTTAAATTATCCATTTTTTACGAATTACTTGTAAAAGGTTTTACTACTGATAACAAGCCAAAAATTTATTAATTATTCCATCTCAAGTTATTAATCATCCATCTACAGATACTAGGTCCCTTATATGTATAATGACATTGGAATGTGAAACTAAAACGGATTCTCTGATGTACGGTGGCATTATACATATACATATACATATTTCAATACATCAGTATATAATTCGTAATGTTTAAAATGTTTATTCGTTTTAATCAAAATATAAAGTTAAAACCAGGATTTCTACCTTAGAATCTGAAAATCTGGAATAACATAAAAGTCATATGGGATATGAAGCTCTATCTGTATTAATACTTGTTGTGATGAATTTAACATTCTATAAAAAATCTTTGTCTGGAGATCGAAAATTTAAGTAGGTACACATAAATTGCTGAAAATGTTCCTGTTTATAGAACATTTACATTTTAGTTATTATTTATTCTAACACAGAATTGCGTTATTTAAAGTTAATGTAAAAAACAGAGTGAAGTATCAAATGCTATTGAAAAGCTGCTTTATTTACTGAAACTTGATCCACTTAGACATTCGCGACTCGCATTCGCGCATCTCTAATAACTTAATGGGAACTAAATAAGTTTAAAGCTCGAATGCGAATATGTAGTAAGTGAGGTGAAACGAGAAAACATTTTAAAAATACGACACTTTTTCAAAGAAAATTAGGTTTCAGTAAAGTTTTGATATTCCGATATCTACTCATCAAGTAGAACAATACACCTGTAATGACTCACTTACGTAATACATCTTGAAAAATCACCTGACATCCGCTAGGATGCGGTGAATCATCGAAACCTGAACATCAGGTGTTCGTAAAAAATGGCTGTTTTTTACATATCTTGTAGACCCCGAAGAATAGAACTAAAAACCTAATTTTGCACCTGACACCAGCTAGGAAGCGATGACAAAAATTCTGCACTGATATATAAATAACTTTATTTAATATAAAATTTATTATTATGCCAACATTAGACAATAATGTTTTAAAAATATCATTACGTACGACTGGTTTTCACAAAAGTCACAAAATGAATTTTTATTTATATTTTTTTCGGCATACATCCGAGCTTGAAAGGAAAGCTTATTTAAATTTAAGCTTTAAAATGTCATGTGAATAAAAATGTGTCCAAAATTTGCGTGTTAAGCATATTTATATTACGGTTTAAAGAATCTCAGAACATTCAAAGTTAATCGTGATTCTGAAATGGGGTGAGATATTAAGATTAAAATTTTCTTGTGATAATAAATTTTACTATAGAGACGAAGCTTCTTAGCATTCCATGGATTCACCGTGCGGGTTCCGGGCCCATCGCGTTGCAGGAAAAAGAGCGCAAACAATGCCTGGGACTTGCGACCCAGGTGTAGGTTTAAGGGGCCCCTTTAGTATGCGCATACAAGCTCACCTTCACTGTTCACGCTCCTCTCCCTACCTAACTAAATATCGTAAGAACCTACTAAAGCTGCCTTTGAAATACGTTCCAGAAATGAACTGATAATCGTTCTAGAAAGGCCGAGATCCTTAAATAAATTGTAGAGAGATTTTGCTGTTATACCTCTCGCTCCTACTTCTACAGCGTACAAATTAACTATAAATTTATTCCTGATCAGTTCGTTACACAGTTCGTAATACTTGTTAAGCTTAAATGTATGATGTTTGGGTATGTTTGTTTCCCAGGGTACAGTAAGCTCCACAAGTATATCGCGCCTTAGTTGTTTTGAATACAGGAATAAGTCCGGCCTAGATGATGAAACACAAATATCCCCGGAGATTTTGTATTGGCTTTCATACGTGTCCATCATGAGAGTCTAATCAGGAGACGCGTCCAAGATGGAATAAGGTTTTAATTTAGATTTTTTGGACTATACTGCCTTAACGAACAGTACCGTATGTAAATACTGTATTATGTGACATTAGCTTGGCGTAGCTAAAAAATTACACAGTAACTTAGAAGTATATTAACAATGAGATTCATTCAGTGACATAGTTTATTTCCTTAAGTATTTAATTTATTAAAATTTAAAACGAACTTATTTTAAGTGATTAATATTTTTATATCGCTTAGAAATCTTACGTAAATATTAAATATATTTAAAAAAAACTTAACCAATCTATTATTTAGGAAGCTCAAGTAATTGTTTTTATAGAAAAAAAGTTAAAATTGCCGTTGGCTTTAGTTGCCGAATATACGGAATAATAAAAACTTAATTGAATTGTGAGGTAAGACTTCTTTAAGGTCTAATTACGAATGGGTAGCTGCTGTTTTCCGTTCAATGGCAATTTAAATAGAGTTAATAAGATCGAGTCTCAAATTATTAAATATACTAATTTTATTAATGAAAACTCAAATGTCTTTAAAGAGTTTAGTTGTCATATAACAAGAACTTTTTTTAAGTTGCTTTATAAATTTCTTTATCAATAATGTCATTTGAAATAAAAATGTGACCTAGGTAACGAACCGTTTTTTCCTGTAAGCTTATGTGCATGGTTTATTTTATTTTTAAGAGTTTTTCTGATGCTGTTATCAAAAAATATCAATAGTATAAAATAACTTTTATTCTAGTGCATACTTTTTGTTTTACATAAAAAAGAAATATCATTGTATCATATTAGAATCGAAGACGTAGTTTGTATATGAAATAGAAGTATATTTTTTTTAATTATTTTTTGATTACAATAATGTTCTATGATAGTCCTAGCTTTATCAGTCAATCATCTGGTAGTTATAATTTACTAATGGCTTCATTTATGGTTATTGAAGAGGCCATCAGCATCAAATATCATAAAGATTCTTTTATAGAAGCTGCCAAAATTCACACTTCTTCTATTCTATATAACATTATAAAACGCAAAATAAGAGACATTATTATAGTATTTGAATAAAGTTTATAGTATTTATAGTATAGATAAATTAAAATTTAAGATTGCAATGAAATTGGAAGTTGTGGAGAGAATATGTTGTAAATGTTATCAGGTTTGGAATTCATGGTTATTATGGTTTCATTACGGTTTCGTTAAAATCTACTGCAGTACTGAGCTGTATTTTGAGAATGCCGAAACCTTACTGGAGTTTACTAATATATATATTTTTTTTAATTATATTCAATTAAAGCGATCTAGGATTTGTACCAAAGTTCTTTCTTTACTTAAGTTAGTCGTGAGTGAAATTCAACTTAAACATCTATAATATAAGATAAGACATAATATATGACAAATTTTATTGTTAACTATTAAAACGAATTGGACTTTTAAGAATATGAATACTTTTATATTTTCTTAGAATATTATTTTCACTTTTATAATATATTCATCTCAAACTTATATATTAATTATGAAATGTCTGACCCTACCTATATAGAAACTAACCCTTAGCATTAATTAACCATATTCGTGAAGATCTCTTTGCAAATAAGAGTACTAATGAACATTAAGTTTACGAGCAATAAAAAACGGAAAATAAAGTTAAACTTAAGTATTGATTTTTTATAATAAATAAACTTATCACACAAAAACAAGAATACTTCACAATGCAACTATCTATTTTCATTAAAAAACCTTTGTTATATTCATATCGTTTCCTGCGAATTATTTTGTTTGACAAACTTCTATTCTCATCAAAACTACAGTAACAAATTGCAGAACTATATTTAAAAGAAATATTATTAATATATTATACACATTTCCTAGACACCAACACTAGTTAAAGTCACCGTGCAGTTAAATTGACTTTTATTTGAGTAAGCGCTGCACTTAAACCGCGAACGTCTGAGAAGATTCAGATGCAGTAAATAAAATAACACCACTTTTCAAAGGAAACCTCAGTTCGTATTTTAATTAAAGTAAATCTAATTAGTATGTTTTAATTTCTAAAAAGTTGTACAATTTAAATACGAGTAGATATGACTATAATTGTATTTATGTTATAAATATATATATATATATATATATTTATATAGAGGGAGTAATGGCAAATGTTTAAAATTATAATAATATTACACAATTATATCGTCAATAGATAAACGATCTGTCGTATCTAATGGACCTTGTTGTCACTTATAGAAATTTTTTATTTTAAAATACCGTTGAGAAATTTAAAACTATTGAAAGTAAATCGTTATGCACTCCAGGGTATGATCTGGGCTGTGACAAAATAAATTTTTATGTTCAATATTTATAGAACATCAGTAATCTAATCAGTCAAGGGAGATATTGTGCGAAGATTCACATATGTTATACATAATTTTATGAAATGTTGGTTACAAAACCAGCACTGAACCAGCACGATGACTTTAGCTTGGAAAACAGACTTTACATAATTGGAAAAGGAGGCTTACGTAGCGTCTTAAACTCATTATGAAAGTTCGACAGAAAAGACAGCAGGGTAATACGGACGGACTGCCCCAACGTAAGGTACCCTGGAGTGCATAACGATTTACTTTCAATAGTTTTAAATTTCTCAACGGTATTTTAAAATCAAAAATTTCTATAAGTGACAACAAGGTCCATTAGATACGACAGATCGTTTATCTATTGACGATATAATTGTGTAATATTATTATAATTTTAAACATTTGCCATTACTCCCTCTATATAAATATGATAAATGACTGACGGAATGAACGGAAGGGCCGGGGCGAGTAAATGCCTTCTTAAATAAAGATATTTAGAATTTGAATTTATATATATTTTTGTCACATTTTTATTATGAGTTTAATTTCTTATTATATTATATAAAAAGATAAATCTTTTTCCCCTCATTAAAGCCTAGCGCTACTTTTTGTATCTAGAAAACTAATTTTGGTCAAAAGTTTTTCTACGCGATATATTATATTATATATTATATCGATTATGTAGAATTTTGCTCTTTGTAAAGTGTATGATTTTTTTTTTAAATGATAGTGTAAAAATGTTACGGTCATAAATAAAAAGTCATTATTTTTGAAAACCGAAATAAGGTTTAAGATGTAGGTGAATATATTTGTTTTTCCTAATAAATGTAACATTTTTCCATTAAGGTAATTTTCCGTTAAAATTATTTTCTTCAAACATTTCCTTAAAACAAAAAAACGATTCTCACACAATTCTACGACCCCCATTTGAATAATCGCCAACTGATTCTATATTTACATAAGGTCAAGATTTATCGTTATGATTATTCCCAAGTATTAAAAGAATTTCCATTTTCTGAAAAAAAAAACAGCAATCTTATAGTCTAATAAAAAACATTCGTTAAGCTTTTTATATGTTTCAACAATTGTATATTGATATACAACTGATACCACGATATAATAGGTTATTATTATTATTATTTGTGATTGGGTAATTCTATATCTGTCAATGAACTGCCCAATTTAAATATGGCCTAAGTAAAATTGTTATATAATAATTAGTTACAGTTATGATTTTTTTCTTCTTGTGTTTATTATAATAAAAGTTAGTTTGTTATTAAAACAGATAGGAATTACAATAATTTAGCTTGTGCAATATTTTTTTATTTATTTAAAATGAATTGTTGTGTCTCAAAATGAGAACAATATAATTTTATTATACTTTAATCATTTCCTTAGTAATAAGTAAAATTTGTTTCTTATATTAATTAAATATTTCGATGATTGAATAATATTGATAACTATCTTATTCTATTGCTTGAAATGCGGGTCACCGATGACAACTGATCACCGCCGCCCCCAAACTCTCGCAACATCTGAAAAATAGCAAGAGGGAATGATAATACTCTCCATTTTTGGAGACAAGGAAGGTAAAAGCAACAGTCCTATATTTTAATGGGTTTGAGCATGGACAAGATACATGGATCAGGGCAAATTTTCATGAGTCCTGGACTATGTCTTTGATGCACGAGTATAAAAATGTACGCGTCAGCACTAGAGTAAACTACGGGGCATATGATACATTTCCATGACGATTCAGAGAAGGGAACGTCTGGGATAAGAAATCTCTAAGACTGCTGGTTAACTAAAGGTAGGGCCGACGAGGTTTAGCGATGCCGGTTATCGATAGTACCGAGTGAAACCTATAGTTACGACTTTAGAGCGATCTTCAGTGTGAATGTAGTAAAAGCCAGTTGAAGCTTCAAATGAGTAGCTACTCATTTGTGACACTGTACTAGAGAGTAGCATAATTTTACAAATTATTTTAACCCTTTGGCTCTAATAATACGTCCGTATACTAAAGATGACCATAGACTGACACGAGATTAATAATATTTTTTAAACAAAAAATAAAAACATTAAACAAAAATTTAACTCAACTTTGATTAAACATTTTTAATTTCTTTATTTATTTAATAAATGAAAGCATAATTCTGTATTTAACTTTATATTTTTTTTTAATATAATTATTTATGTAGCACGGACGCTAATAGGAATAAAATTTGCTTTACTACGAGTATATAGCCTAGGGCACTTATTATGGATACGCAAAAAAGCAATTGAGGTTTTTAAAGTTCATTGAATTTATGGCAATTTACAACTATCAGAAACATGTTTAGCCATATTACAATCCTTTTTACAATCCAACTACACCAATTCACTACGCCACAAGAGCCTACAATGCCAAGTTTAGAGCTTAATTTTCATCCAGCTTTAAAAAAAATCTTGATAATCAATTGAATAATTAAGGCATAAAAAATATGCTCATATTGGTATTTATATATAAGTTATTACAAAAGTATTATGAAATATAGTCGATTTTTTATCATTTTAAAATATATAAAATGGACATTTGCCTATATTTTTTATTTATTGCCTATATTTGCTCTCAATATTTGTTCAGAAACGTGTTAATTACGTGTTAATGTATAATCAATCGTTTTTAAGTATAGGAGCTTTTTACTTGTTTTTTTTACAGTATTGATTTTAATCACACATTTTATGTACGTGACAATTAGCTAAATAAAGGCTTATATACATATGAAAGTTATTTAAGTACAACATATCAGATGGTTAATAAATTAGATGTACAATTTAAATACCCAATAAAATCACATAATTATTAAAAAACTAATATAAAAATATAAGAGTTTGAAACATGCATACTTGCTTAAAATTCCTTAAGATCATTTTCTGTATTCTGATATTGAAGTAATATTGTATTTGTTTAAAATAAGATAACCATATGAAGGTTACCTACAACAATTGTTTCTCATTTTTTTTCTTTAAAAATTCTAGATATTTTTTATTCAGTTTCTTTTACAAATTAAAGAATAATTATTTATACTATTTTTGTATAACATATTCACAAAATGTTCTAAACAAACGAGTTTGGACACGTGTGAGATTATTGGGTAAGAAAGTAGAAAAATATTACAGTTCAATTATTTTAATAAATTAATTATTTCTAAAAACTTTATATTAAAAATACATAATATACATCCTTTTTTGGTGTTTTATGTTTCATACGTAAAACCTCTTTTAAACTTAAAACAGTAGTGTGTCAGAGCCACGGTCTACAAGACTCAATAGATTACAAAAATTTTACAATGTACCAAAAATTATTTTACAAGAATACAATTTATATTCAATTCTAATTCTATGCTTATTGTTACAAACAAGTATAAAGAATGCTGGTCTTATATTTAATGTATTTGTAAACCTGAACGTAACAATAAATTCTGAAAGCTTTGTTTTAAAAATGACCTGGAAAATAGCTTGTTTTAAAAAAATTAATATCACAGTAATTGGTATATAAATGCAAAGGATAGTAAGCAGGATAATCTTTGTCCAGGTAAATTAAAGAAAACTGCAATTGTTTAAAAACGTAAATATACAATATAAATATCTATAAAAATGAGTTTGTAAAAGGATATACATAAACTACGTTGGTATTAATTTATGTAATAAATGTAATATTTTATATTTATAATCTAATAGTGGTCGTTGAAACATTTAGCAATGTATTTTTTTTTACAGAATATCAAAGTTATATTTTTTGCCGATTCGTTGTCAATAAGGTACGGTACATCGGACTGCAATATCCGGATAACGTTTCACGCTCGCCACGACTCTATTTCGATTACATTCACGATATAAGATTTTTACCTTGTGATATATTTTATATTCTAATATTTTATATTTTAAGTAAATAAAACTGGATTAATAGAAAACTTTATTAATATATATAATAAAAAATAAATGAAATATGACATGTTATAACTTAAACTCCTACCGCCATTAAGGTGAACATTTATTTATTTGTCTTATAAGTTTAAATATTATTCATGATATTACGAAAATGTGTGACTAGACTATGGTATATCAAAAATCTGTATATCTGTAGCCTCTTGCCTATTAATCCTAGCAGATATTATACTTCTATTATATCTATAACGTTGTATAAAAAAAGCTAAAGAAAGTTAACAAAAACTGAGTGACTGAATAGCTCAATATTCTATTTACGAACTCATTAATAAGAAGAACAAACTTTTTATCGGTTTTTACTATAACACAATGATCAGTAAGAACTTTCACTAACTTTCGGTACACAAGATCCCTCTTTAACTATATTTACGGAATTATTTCATCTCATGCTTTTATATTTATTGGTAACTTGTATAAAATGCGTTAATATATTAGGTACTACTAAATGTTAAAACATTGAAAAAAATTTGAAAAGAACTATAATGTTGATAAAAAGCCGGAAGGTATCCTAAATAAAAGCGGTGAAGTTGCGAGGAATTTAAAATGTTAACCGGATATTGTGGTCCGACGTTACTTTATTATCCTTGAAGTTGTGTACGATATTACATATTCTGTGGCTATTTTGTAGAACAGAAGCACAATCGATGTTCAAGAGTAAATGCTTAGATCAATAATAATATAATGGGCTGATTAGGATTTTGACATTAATCTTGAAAGGTAACTTGCTAACTAAACTATGCATAAAAGTGAAAGAGTGTCCAGTGTGTGTCTGCATTTTTGTCGAGATATTAACATGAAGTTTTTGTTAGTTAAATTTTGATATAATAGAACCATCGTCGTCGCAAAAGTGTACTTTCTAGATCAAATTTACTTTCAACAATTATGCCATATACAGTATATGACGCTGCAACATATAATATATGTTACGTATATGACACCGTTCTGAAAATACTTATAAACCTGTTATAACCTGTTATCTGTATGATACTTTTCTAGCAGGTGAGCATCGTGCTTGTTACTTTTATACGAAGTCACGCTGTAAGATATAATTACACAAAAAGTAAGATTAACTTTTGTTTAACTGTTTTAAATTTTTTTGATGCGATTGATATAATACAAAATCAATTAGCTGACAGACTACATTAATATTTAAAATTACCTCCTAATATGTGAGCTTTGTTATGCTTGACATTTATTTTTAATAAATTAGTAATATTTTTTTTAATACGACCATTAATTGTGTGCTCTTTAAGTTATTTCATTCTTCACATCTAAGCTATGGCGTACAAGGAACATGTTGTTTTAAACAACAGTTTTCAAATAAATTTTAAACAGCATTTACACCATACGGAGTACAATATACATGAGTATGTATATGAATATACGAGTATATTGTTAGATCAAAGAAAAACACAAACATACGCATAGCGCTTCGAGCTCACATTTTCTGTACTCACGTAAAGAATAATAACCCTTTGTGTGTTAGTGCGTTTCATTTTCATCACTTTTATAAAATTCAAAAGCGATATAAATGAGGAAAATATATATTTTATAAGTCAAAATATTATATTAAGCAATAGCAATTTTAATAAAAACAGGGTGATATTGGTTGGCAGCTGTAAATGTGAATGCGATTTAATAAAATATTGATGAGTAAGTAAACCGCATATGGTATAAAATATTAATATGGTTTTCAAAATTAACAGGGGCTTAATTGACAATATTAATATGTGGCCTGTTCCTAAGCTAACTATACAAAAATGGGCAAAAAGGTTAAAGTTAAGGTAATAATGGATTTTGATGGTATTTTTGTCACAGCGATCGCATGAGTTAAAATTAAAACTTGAGAGTTATTAGAGTTATTAAAAGGCAGGAGAATTGTAAATTTTTAAATATCTTAAATTGTTTAGATTAAACAATATATATATATATATATATATATATTGTTGATATCGATACGATTATTGTCACCATAATATCAAGGAAAATAATAACTTTAACATTTCATTAAAAAAAAGTTAAACAATATAGATGTCGATTTTTTTACAACTTTGTTATTTTAAGACACAAGGCGCCTAAACACAATTTAAGGCAAACAATATCTATTTAACGTTCCTCAAAAGAACGCAGGCCCGTCACTTTGTTTCATTTGTAATTGACGCTAACATTTTTTATTTCTTTCAATGTTCCTTATTTAATGGTAAAGATATTATCGATACTATTGGAATATAATTATTATTAATAAAATAAGATAATAACATATTTGATCTTTATAAGCTACATATAAATTATAAAATAATAGCATTACTGTTTATTTTAATAAAAATATTAAATAAAAAATCGCCATATAATTTAAAAGTAAATGCTGTTATCCCTTGTAGATTGAACTTGAACTTGATTGATCCTTGAACTTGATATTTTTATCAGTGAGCATAAAAATAACGTAATTAAAAAAAACATTTATCGTCTTTAAATATCCTAACATTAGAGAAACATAAAAACAAATTAAAATCTCACTAAATTACTTAATTTATACATTACAACAATTGAAATAACGATTCAATATGTTCTTAAGTTTACTGCAGTATTAAAAAATATATATTATTTTACTACCTACTCGTATTAACGAGTGAAATATGAAGCGTAAAAATCTATTTACTTTTATATTGCTTTTTACTTTATTATCACTCATTAATAAAAAAACGAATTCCGTGGGAATTGCGAACAGGGAAAACAGATTTCGAAATTGTGGCTATTAATTAAAGGAAACAACATACAGACTACTTTACTCGTATATATTACAGGTTTGCATTTTTATTTTCATTTCGCTGTATCATACTATAACTTGTTTAATATTCTTACAAAAAATAACTATGTTATATTATATAGATTGTTGGGAAATATCTTCGTTAATCATGATAAATTGTCACTTACGTCTAACGTGACATTCACTTATAGTAAGGCTTGTTAATTTCGGTGAGAGGGTTTAAGAGAGAAGGTTTTTGTAACCGTCTCTTGACATTGAGATTGGGATTTAATTAATTTCTCAAACCTGTAAAAATACCCTAAATATATAAAAAATAAAATTTGAAATTTTTCAAAATAAATTTTACTTAAATTACACTTTGCAATAATGGTGAAATGAAATTTGATATGCTGAATTTTTTTTTAAGATTTTGGTTTTGGCGTTCTTTATTCTAACAAAAGACACCAATGACAGCCCATCTCTGTCTTCTATGGGTGTATTTAGAATTATCTAAATGTGAAAAATATGACAAGATGCATATAATTTGTTTTGTGGGATTACCAATTTTATTATATATAATAAACAAGGTGATATTGTGTTTCCTTCATCACTTAATTTTAATAGCCAATTTTCTTGCCTACAGGCGAAAAATCTCAAAACACTTTGTTTATAAGTCTGCAATATTAGTTAGTTGCGAAAGAAGCCTGCTTAGTGGTATAAGTATAATTATTTTGTTTGCTTTACTATTGAGTTCCGAATTCAAGGGTTTAGGTTAAACGAAATAAAACATAATAATTTATATATAACTAATATTAATTTTTCAATAGAAATTAGTATATCAACAAATAATAATGTTCGAATTTTAACAATATTTAAATTCTAATAAAGACGTACTTCATTCAGGCCCAATTTGTGTCACAATTAAATGTGCGACCAGGAGGGCGGCCTTCATCGAAGTGGCTTGAATTCTAAATTCAACTTCTTTTATTGTCTTTGATATTGGAAATATCCTGATTCATTGAACGACTTGATGACCGTTATTTACTGTTATTTTGTACAAAGTAAGTAGCAAATACATATAACCTGGTGTGACGTCATTTTCAATTGTTTACTATATTTTTATAATTCGTACTAATGTAATTAATTTTGTGTTTATATTACATTTTAATTAATCATTTAGAGATACTTGCTGTTTAATCCATCATGAAATACAATCGAATTTGAATTAGAATGCATTTATTAACGTTAGATTCAATATTATGAATTATAGTAGTAATGGAAATCGTACCTTCATAAATTATTACAAATTATTTTTTATTATTTTAACTAGCCAAGTATCTACAACACATAACAGAAATATCATACATATACTGGTATTGAATTTAAGTACTTTTATTATATTGAATAATTAAAAATAATGATAAAAGTTATATTCCTTGTAAAAATTTAAATAAAACTAAAAAAATCCGTGCCCGCAAGGGGACACGCGTGGGTAGACCTCGTGTGTAACTCGTTTAAAATATAACTTACTACCTAAAAATAACACCCTTTGCGAGAATAAACTGTGATAATTTTATTTGGCTTAGTGAAAGGAGTACCTAGTGCCTTAAATTTGGAGTAAAAAATAACTTTTCTATTAAAAATATTTTGCGAGGAGGGAATGTTTACCAGAAAAAAGTTGCCATGGTTTTACCTACCTTAAATTTTCAAGCTAAAAGCGGTATTTATTTTTTTTCTCGAAAATGGTACCTTTTACGGAAAAACTTATGAAACCTAAATTTAGAGTAAAAAATAACCTTTCTATTAAAAATAATTGTGATGTAAGAATGTATACGAGAAAAAAGTTATGATATTTTTTCGAAAAAAAATCGGTTCTTTTACCCCCATCCCTAAGTTATTGAAGTTAGGTTTTCAGTTTATCTTCATTAGTTATAGGTATTTATTAAAGACATCATATAATATGAACGCAATAATAACATCATATAATATATTGATCTACTTCGTATAGGGAAAAAGGTATGGTCGAAAAACTGAAATCAGAAAAAGTGAGGCCCTAGCGCCCCCCGTGGGCGGATTTCTCTGGTTAACAAACTTGATCTTCATTTTTAGATGGTTGATTTTTGTTGCACAAAAATTTTGAAAGCGATCCGAGCGAAACTGCGGCCGCTTTCGTGCTGACAAAAGTCGAAATAAGTTTAGTACCTCAATAATAATAATTATAAGAATAATTATAAGAAAGCATCTACTTAAAAAATATTGTTAATATAAGCATAATGCTTTTAGAGATGCAGGTTCGATTTCTAATTTAAAACGTCTAATAGTAGTAAACGTGTAACACCCTCCAGTAAGTCTAAGCAAACGAAGAAGTAGCGAACAGCCAGTAGTGTACTATAAATCTTAATGTAAAAGAATTATTTTTACAGTGAGTCTTAAAATCACAATTAAGTTTATTACAAAACTTTTAAAGATATGTTTTTAAAATTAAAATATAACAATAGTTCATTTCGGGTTTATTTTGGTAGAGTGGTCACGTAGACTGACAATTTAAAATACCAGTAAACTAACGCTTTCAGTAAATGTGCACTTTTGAAATAGGAACTTTTTTTTTGCATATAGTAATATAACATTTTATACGACTTGACGTTTTAATTAATGTATATTTAATGAAAACAATTTTTCTATATTACTAAGTTAGTCAATATTAAAAATTATTACCTCCTGACTATGAAAGACTAATTCCAATCTTGCTTAAAAATAAGGCGTTGTATATTATTTTCACACAATGCTTCAAATAAACAAAATCAGATAAATGTGGTCAAAGTACTAATGTAGTAAAATTTAATAATTTTTTGTAAAATTAATATATAGAAGAGAGGGTGGATTGAATATGCATATCTTACATATGCATGTGAGAATTCAAGTTTCCTAAGAATTCAGCATTATTCTAAGAAAAATGAACATATTATTGTAGATGGTGGTTTAAGTTTGTTTTGTCAGCAAAATAAGAATATTACATTATTATTATTACAATGATCTTATGTGACATTAATGTGTAATTATGTGAGATAAAATCAAAGCTTTCCGACTCATTAACTCGACTTAAGGTATGACAAAAATGGTAGTAACTTGTCTGCTTGTCTTGATGCTGCCATTTGTAATTATTGAGAATGATTATGTGGAGTCTCACATTCTCACCTTACTTTGAGTTTCCATTATTAATTCCCAGACTGCCAAATTAGCCTTGTGTTAGATGGCTGCCAAATATTCACCTGTGAATTCACAAGTGAATATACCTTTCACGCCTTCAGTAAAAAACCTGGGTCTGTATATTGACAACACGCTTAGTTGGAATGTCCACATAGTGGAATTATGCCGAAAAGTAACGTATTCACTACGATCTCTTTATCGGCATAAACACTTTTTACCCATTCGGACCAAAACTCTGTTAGTGCAGACCCTAATCCTTCCACTCATTACGGTGATGTATGCTGCTCTAATATGTCATAATCTAATTTAGATAAATTGGACCGTCTTCTTAACAGCATTAGCATTCGTTTCATATTTAATCTCCGAAAATTTGACCACATCTCTCAGTACCGCTCTAAGCTTAAATGGCTCCCCATCCGCGAAAGAAGACGATCCAGAACTTTATGTCAGCTATTCTCTATCCTGAATGATCCAGCTTCTCCTCGATACTTGAAATGTAAGTTTCAGCTACTGAGGTCAACTCACGATTTACATCTTCGGTCAGATTCTAATCTTAGCTTATTTGTACCTCCGCACCATACTGGCTTTCTTTCTAACTCTTTCACAGTACACGCTATTAAACTCTGGAACGGCCTCCCTGACGTGCTTCGACGTGCCCCGAATAGAACTGTATTTAAAAAGCGTATCCGTAGATATCTACACCAGAAAATGACATAACCATTCTTGTAACTCTTTTATAATTATTATTACGTACTGATATTTGTACCAATATTGGCATAACATTATTTTTATTTTTATATATACATTATCGTCTTACTATCGCCCTATTCATGTATGTATGTATGTATATGTATGTATCTTTTATATATATTTAATATGTTTATACGTATTCATGTAACATATTTATATGTAGTACAAGTATATATATATATATATATATATATATATATATATATATATATATATATATATATATATATATATATATATATATATATATATATATATATATATATCTATATATATATTGATTGTTATCTACATAAGTTGTGTGTATTCGTTTGTTTGTTTTCTATTGTACCCCTTGTTTGTTTTTCTGTATTTTATATTTCGGTTGACTGGTAGAGAATGCTGTAGCATTAAGTCCGCCATTTGTATAATTTTGTTGTACAATAAAGTTTTTAAATAAAAATAAATAAAATAAATAAATAAATATTCTGGTAGAAACTCAAAAAGTCTTCGCATAATTGTGCGCCCCAAATACTTATGATTATTTTAAGTTTATTATAACGAATACAACTTAATGCTAAAACAAAACATAACATATTATAAGGTCACCTTATTTCGATTTTTTACTTATAAAACTTACCAAATAACAATTTATAACATACTAGTAGGTAAATATATTTCTTATCTCCTTGTGTTTTAACACAATAATGATACTTTTTGTTGATGTTTATTTAAAGTGCAAAGTGTCTTTCTGAAAAATGAACTTGAGCTATCTCTCTACTACATCAAAATAACAATTTATACACCTGGATCGCAAGTCTCAGGCAATGTTTGCACTACACTGCTTGCAACATGATGGACCCGGTACCCGCACTGTGGATACATAGAATGTTAGAAAGCTTCGTCTCTAATATTAATATTATATATTTCTTATTATTATATGACGACACCTTTTTCCTTAGAGTGATTAATTATTTATAGTAGAATTTGAATTAAAAGTATTATTTAAAAGGTAGCGTTGAAATAATATTGTTACATGTTACAAAACAAGAACCAGATAAGCACGAACAAAGTATAAATTTAACATAATAATAAGGCAAAATTTATCCAAAATTTTTATTTGGCTGATACATGAGATGAATTCAAATTTCTCAAGTTTGTTTTGGGAGAATGTACGTAATATGACATATTTCTGCAAAAGCATTTAATAGTACTGGAGTATTGTAACTATGTTATAAAATATCTATATCTATTGAATTATCATATATACCGTAGTGCCATCTTCTACTCCGTTTTATGTAAAAACTTCTTTAATACTTAACTCAGAGCAGTGATGCAGAATAACTGTTACAATACATTCAGTTTTATCGAGAGGGAAAAACAGTTTCCGCCTGCAATAAACTGAAAACCAGGTAAAGACTTTGTTTTGACCTTCCTCTCTAAGTGTATTAATACAAATAAAACTCATTTTGCACTGCTATGCAGATATTTATATTATATTAGTAAGATATATGTGCTCTAGTGATGAAAATTCTATTTTATATTTTTAACCACTAAATTAAATAAAACTTATGGTGCTATGTAAACCGATTATAACACTAAAATATAAATTTATTTAAATATGTAAACATTTCATTTTTTTTTTCTAGTAAATTTATATAATAATTTCAATTTTATTATTTCGGCATTCACAATATTGTACACATGTAATTATTTTATACACACATACATGTTATCATGAATTTTGATAAATAGTTTTACTTATGTACTTTTGCAAGTCCCACTCTAAATCAGAATAAGGTAACACAATCTTCTATCCATTAGTTATCAAACATTTAATAAAAATAAATTATGTATTGATAATTGTTTTGAATGTGAACAAATCTAGGTCGACCGTTAGGGAAATTTGTGGTTTAAGTGTCAACAAGTATAACAAAAAGTCACGATAAATGACATAAAGAAAGAAATGATGGATCAAAACATTATTATTAGTATTGGAATAATTGGGTAAAGAGAAATCTAAGCAAATAAGAACAGCTCCTTAAAGTAACGTATCATGAAATTCATTTCATTTAAAGGTGAATAAAATAGTATTCACAGGTTGTATTCTCTGTTTTTAGCCATACTAGCTATCAGAAGATATCAGAAGCTTATTACATGTTATTATTATCATCGTCATATTGTTTATTGACTAGTTTAATGTAATGCATTATTAATATCGAAAAAAAAAGTTTCAGCTTGAAATCGTAGAAAAAATGGTTTTACCTATTTATTTTTATTCAAGATTATTAAGTTTTTTAAATGTTAAATATTTTCCAATCATGTATCTCTATATTCAAACATAAAATAAATTTGGGATGGAGCTACGTTTAAAAATAAACCCAATGAAGGCGAAATAAATATCACTGAATACTAAGTTCTATTTAACTAATTACGGTGTGAATGTGAATGTTTGTAAACAAGGTAGTCTCGTCTAAGGAAATTAAACTCAAATTTTAATAAAACAATAACAAAAATTTTTTTGACAATATTAAATTTTTCATTCATATTATTATTGTAAGGTCTTAGGAGTTCAAGCAAGCGGATTGTACCAGCCAATGAATAGAAGTTAGAAATACGTCGCCAATCGAAGAATAGATGAGGTGAGTGCTAGTAGACTATAAGGACGTGATTGGCAGCTGACCTTCCGGCGCTAACAGTCATAGTGCAAAACAAAAGCTACATCACGGCGTTTATACACTACCCTAATCGAGAATTCATGTTTGAGGTGACTTTAAACCTTGCTTATGTTCTGCTATTATTTTTACTTTTCAAAACTATATATTTATCTACACATTTGTCAACAACTAATATTTACTGAGGTTACCAGCTATTTATATATGTGGAAATAAAAACGGAATATTTTTAATGACCCAAGATTATCAGAATGCTGCTGTTACTGCGTTTCGGTATGTGGTTATTTTTTATTTTTTATTTTCCTTTTCAAAAGTAAAGAAGAAGAAAGAAAAGGTCAGTCCTCGTAGGAGTATACACTATTTGTTTTCAGTTATAAGATAGGAGTATATTTTTATGTATTTTAGCCGTAGCGTTTTAAGTTAAATTAAATATGTTGACGTCCCCATGATTAAATTCAACAGGTGAACAAAAACAGTCTCAACTTTTTTTTAACTATTAATGAACTATGAACCCTAAAAGTATGTTCATTTTTATATTGCGTTTTATTTGTTGTCACTCAATAATTGAAAAACGAAGTCCGTGTGAATTGCGAACAGGTAAAACAGATTTCAAAATAGTGGTTACTAATTAAACAAAACATCGAACAGACTCAATACCTTACTCGTTATTGGGTTTGCACTATTATTTCTAATTCACTGCATCTCATTATTATTTTATTTTATATTCTTTCAGAAACTTAAATATACCATTTATTAATAAATTTATTTTCTTAAAAGAGAAATCTCGAAACACTTTCTATAGGTCTATAATTACAATCGAAACAAGCATCCAAGAACAAGATAATATCGTACGATAAAGCTATTGATATAAATACCATCTTGATTATTCAAAAGACAGATGTCTGTGAGATTTACAATTTATTTACTAAAGATGCTTAACGAGATAAGTTTAATCAAACTAATATTCTTATGGTCACTGGTCAGTCAGGTAAAATTAAAATATATAAGAGAATACTGATAATTTTATTAAGCATAATGGTAAACATAACATAAATTCTATGTAACTTTCTTTTTGAGCAATTTGTACAGTTTTTCAATAAGCTAAATTATACCCTTTAAAAAATTTTAAAGGTTGTTTCGGAATGAAAAAGCGAATGCTACACTATTTCCGGATATCTAGAGCATTATGTTTGCTGCATGATGATGATATGTGGCTATGGTTGCAAGATTTATTACAAATGTAATTTAGACTTTAGACAGTCCGCTGAGTTTCTGTTGCCAGCACTACGGATCTGTGTACGTGTGTACAAAGTATTAGTAATATTATATAATATTTTATTTATAAGGGATAAACTGAGCCCAGCGACAAACCATCGAAAAGATAAAAGAGACAATATTACGTATGTATAAATATAAGAAATATCCCGCCCGTTACAGATAATGAATTTTGTTCTGGCTACATTGTTTTGGTCAAACATATTTTTTCGTCAAAGGAATATATTTTGTTACAGTAATGGTCACCAGATATCTGGTTCTATATTTTCTTTATCGAGGTCATGGCATCATGTGCGTGTAATAGGATCATCCTAACTACAAATTAAGAAAATGCGTAACATTATATTATTTTCCTTAATATTTTAATCACATTGTTAATCATTGTCATAATATATTAGGCCTACAACTTTGCTCCCACCGTTTTCCAAAAGATGGCGCTAGTAGCCAGTAATAGTTCAAATAAATAAATCACAGTTGTTTTCCATCATTTTTGACATCTATAAATATAACCTTACATCGATATTAGTTAATTTTTGTTTGCGTCATATAGTTACACTTAATTAAATATGTCAATTTATAAACCGAATTCACGTCATTTGCGGGAGATTTTATTTTTTCATTTCAACATGAAAAAATCGGCAGCTGAGGCTCATCGGGTTATTTCAAGTTCTTATGGTGATGATACTATTAGTAAAAGAACGTGTCGCTAGTGGTTCCAGCGCTTTAAAAGCGGTGATTTTGTTGTTGAAGATCGGCATAGAGATGGCAGAGAAATAAACTTTTGAAGATGATGAACTGGAGGCTTTACTTAATGAAGACTCGTGACAAACTCAACAACAGCTAGCAAAATCATTGGGAGTAACTCAGCAAGCAGTATCAAAACGCCTGGTACAGCTGGGGATGATCCAAAAACAAGGATACTGGGTACCATATCAGTTGAAACCAAGAGATGTTGAGCGACGTTTATTTGCTTGTGAACAGCTGCTTGAAAGACAAAAACGAAAAGGATTTCTTTATCGTATTGTTACTGGGGACGAAAAATGGGTGCACTACGACAACCCTAAGCGACGCACATCATGGGGATTGCCCGGCCACACTCCTACGGCGACGCCTCGACAGAATATTCACGGATCCAAGGTCATGTTGTGTGATCATTTGGTGGGATCAGCTTGGCGTAATTTATTATGAGCTGCTAAAACCTTCTGAAAAAATTACTGGTGCACTTTATCGAACACAATTAATGCGTTTGAGTCGGGCATTAAAAGCAAAACAGCCGCAATACGCTGACAGACACGAGAAAGTAATTTTGCAAAACGACAATGCTCGACCTCACGTGGCGAAAGTAGTCAAGACGTACCTCGAAACACTGAAATGGGAAGTTCTACTTCAACCGCCATACTCTCCAGATGTTGCTCCGATTCTGATTACCATTTATTTAGGTCGATGGCACACGGCCTGGCGGGCCAGTGCTTCGATTCTTTTGAAAAAGTGAAAGAATGGATCGATTCTTGGATCTTATCAAAGGATGAAGAATTTTTCCTACGCGGGATTCGTTTGTTGCCTGAAAGATGGGCCAAAGTAGTGAAAAGTGACGGACAATACTTTGAAACATAAATAAGATTTTTATATAATTTTTAAAATTAAAAAAAAAAACGGCGGGAGCAAAGTTGTAGACCTAATAATATTAAAAAAAAACCTTAATAAATATCAAGCTACTATGAATTGAAATCCAACAATATTCAAAGTACAAAGTACATATTGTTTTATATCTCTAACTGTAAATATCGAATTCAAGAAATACTTGTAAATTAGATTATGTTCTATAATTATTAGGTAGATTCCATTGATGAATCTACCTATTGCAATCGATGCGATGACGGGACCCAGACCTCAGAGTAGGGGCGCTACGTTTATGAATTGGAGATTGAGAATCCGTCGAAAAAAAAAATTATATATCCCTCTATATATATATGTTTATATGATCCATCAGTCCAAATTCATCGTAGGCGAAATCTGACTTCACAGGTCGATAGGATAAATTAGTAGAACAAAATTAGAATTTCGTTTTTTTGGAAAAAGTGAAAGGGGTGGCTGGGAGGGGGGATGAAAGTGCAAACCTTTGGGACACGCTACAGGTCTTAAATATTGACAGAAGATTTTCAAACTCGGTATACACATTCTTACGGATGAAATGAAGGTTAAGTTCTTGAACGGGGGAAATCGGTCGGAGGATTGGGGGGCTGGGGAGGTTGAAAGTTAAAAACCGAAAAAAGATACAGAAGAAGGCAAAATTTTACTGTCGGAAAAATCTTAAAAAATCCTCCGAAAAGTTTTTTGATGCGACCCCTCGCTTAGGAGATAGGGGTAGGGGGTGGTTCCCCGCTCACCCAATATATGCAGAGTGACCCGTCATAAGACTCGTAATGACCAGTAGAATACTGCTGGCTAGTTTTTCTTTGTCGATCCGACCGACGGGAATCTACCTAACACGATCGACCCTGTCGAACGAGGTATTTTTTTAAAATTTTTCTACATATTGAATAAAACATATTTACAAAATTATGGATCACGAGGAAATGAAAACAATATACTTTAACATGATGTGTTTGAGGTACCACTGTCCATTCGTGATACCATATTCATATGAATTTAACGAATTACAGCATATGATAAGAAATAATTGACCAAAATTGCATCTGGCTCTCAGTCTATATCCTACTAATACGCATATAAAATTACTCGACTATTTAACTTTGTTTTGTATCCACTAGTATTTTGCTAACATAACTGATAAATGAGAAGGAAGTATTGTAACTATGCATTAAACAAATCCATACATTAATCCAGCTTCAACAATGTTTTATAGCTATTAAAAAACCACTTATAATATAAAATCATATATATATTGTGCTTAGTTTATAATTTCGTACTGTATAAATTCAAAATTCAATATCAAATATTTTTAAGTCTCACGTATATTAACATTTTGAATTGAAAAGAAAATGAAATTATAATTCAAATTAATTTCTTGGAATTCTTTATTCTTGTCATTGTTACATTCTTATAAACTGGAGCAATATGCTTATTCCTTCCATTTGCGCTGCGCTTAGATAAACCTAGATTTAAATTTTTAAATTTGTATTTTTGATATAATAAAGTTGCATATTTTTTCAAATATTAAATTTGAATTGTGAAAAATATATGTCATGGTATAACGTTGAGCTCTAGTGTACAGCTTTGATATTTATAACATTTATTATTGATGCTCTTTTTACTTATACAGAAGTCGTTACATACTTTTAAATCAATGTTCATATTGATGTCTTTTATTGTATGATTGTAATAAATGACTTATCTTATTTGCATAATAATAAACATTACAATTTGATATTTACAATGAAATGTAATAACAATATTGGACAATAGGCTGCCTACAACATGAATTGTACTTGAAGTTAATAAATTCTTTTCTGTACCTGAAATTTATAGATGGTTAATTGATTTTTTTGTATTAAGTTTATTTTTTAACTTAATATTTTTAACATGGCATCGCTAGATGATATAGAGCAAATCGAATAGTCGTAATTTTTTTTTAATTCTAGTGATAATTTAATTGTAAAAATATAAATATAGAACCATGATTTAGTTTATAAGGTGAAGTGCCTTTGCATTCTATTATTATATGTCTAATTTTTTTTAATTGTAAAAAGATTTTTTTTAATGTCTTTCTTTTTTCATGGATGTACAGGTTTTTAATTTGGCACCTTTTCGGTAAAACCATGGATATTTCTAGTTAAAAATTGCAATATTACTTAAATCCCGGATTTTTTACAGGTCACTTGGGATGTTACAACATGATGTTCTTTTTTATGTAAAAGAGTGCCATATGATATGTCAATTTGATCTTTGTATGCATTTTTCTTAACTGCTATTCAAGCTTCTACAAATTTAAGCTTGTTTAGTGAAGAATAGTAAAGTTAATTAATTTAACTTTAAAACTGTTCCTAATCTTTTCATTAAGTTTGTAGAAGGCTAAAAGCCGTTATATCCAGAATTACTTATCAAATTCTTCTGCAGCAGTAATGTGGAAGTTTCTTAGAGCTGTAGGTGCCTCGCCACTTAAAGATATTGCTTGTTTTTTTTTTCAGGCGAATTAAACGGTATCTTTTTTGCATATTCTATTCTCGGTAGTAATATTAAATCTGAAACTATTTCTTTTATATCTTCCCTGCCAGTCCTTAACAATAACTTATTTACTTTCTATATAGTCTCCGATAAAAAAAAGAAGTCTTTTAGATCAAATGCTACTGATAATGATAATGTAAATCGCTTTATGGTTGTGAAATTAGCTGATATTATACTACTATCTGTAACTTATCCAAAGATTTTTCCTAATGCATATTTTTCAAATTATTACACTACTTTTACAATTTATTTATAATATCGGATCTTACAAGAATTCTTGAAACTGTGGCCAATAAGTAAATTACCGACTTTATCTTAAGGAATTATATTCTTAGTGATCTCCAGCCTGGCTTTTGTCCAAGACCATAGCACATACACAGCTCTGCCGACTATATATAATATAGACTTATCCCGTAACGTGACATCTTAGTTACCTTCTTAGTTAATAACTTCTTACCCGTTCGGAACAAAAGTCTGTCAGTGCAGTCTTATTATTGCATTAGCAACGACGCTCTTCATCTAAAGTAGAAACTTTATTTGCATAAACCTACACCTTAAAGGTTGTCTTTCATTTCTTTTACAGTACTCGTATATTTAAACGTTTATTTATTGTTTGACATTACATTCATTAAGACATTACTTGATTAACTAAAAAGTTAACAATTGAAAACGAAGATCAGCTGTCATACGTTTAATGTTCACTTCTCAAATTTTTTAATTTAATTCTTTATATGGCATGGACGCTAATAGAAATAAAGTTTAATTTACTACGTAATACTACGTCTACATAATAAGAGCCCTAGGCATACGCCTAGGGCTCTTATTATGTAGACGCAAAAAAGCAATTGATATTTTTATCATACATTGAACCAATTTCAATTTACGACCATCACAAAAATCGATATCGAAAATTGTATATAAACATGTTTAGCCATGTTAATTAATTTTTACCTTCTATTCATAACGTACATGTTTTTGAGGTTATTCACCCCGTGGTTTGGAAAAGTTGAATAACTTTTTCATCAGACATAAATTTTTGTAGCGATTTTGGGTAGATGTCTTTTTAAAACATAACTACTCTACTCGACAGCCTACAATGCCAAGTTTAGAGTTTAATTTTCATCCAATGGTTTAAAGTTTAAATTACATAACGTCTTTATAACATTTCTTAAAAATAAATTGAATAATTAAGGCATAAAAATATGCTCATATTGGCATTTATATATTAGTTGGCACAAAATTATTTGGAAGTATAGTTGATTTTTTATCATATTAACAAATATGAAATAGGCATTTGCCTTTATTTATTTATTGCCTATATTTGTTCTCAATATTTGTTCTAAAACGTGTCAATTACTTTATTGACAGAATGCAATTAAATTATTTTGCAATTACAAATTTTATGTAGATATGTATAATCAATAGTTTTTAAGTATAGAGCTATTTATTTGTTTTTTATGAGAGTATCGATTTTAACCACACATTTTATGTAAGTGCAATTAGCTAAATAAAGCCCTATATATAAATATGAAAGTGAGTTAAGTACAATATATCAGATTTCAATTATCAAGAAACTAAAACTAATAATATAAGAGTTTTAAACATATGCACACTCGCTTAAAATTCCTTAAGATCATTTTCTGTATTCTGATATTGAAGTAATATTGCATTTGTTAAAAATAAGATAAAGATATGAAGCTCAAAAAAAAAAACTCAAGATATTAATTTTATATTTTATTAACAGTTTCTTTTACAAATTGAATAATTATTCTACTATGTTTGTTTAACAAATTCACAAAATGCTCTAAAGGAACTAGCTTGGAAACGTGTGAGATTATTGGATAAGAAAGGAGAAAAATATTACAGTTAAATATTGAAAAAAAAAACATAAAAATATTTCTAAAAACTATATGTTAAAAAACATATAATAAACATTCTTTTTTTTGGTGTTTTACCTTTCATTCGTAAAAACTTTTTTAAACTTAGATAGTAGGGTGTCAGAAGCATATTCTACAAGACTCAATAAATTACAACCATTTTACAATATACCTACAATTATTTATAGAAGTATAAAGAATGCTGGTCTTATATTTAATGTATTTGTAAACTGGAACATAAGAATCAATTGTGGAAGCTTGTTTAAAAAAGACCTGGAAAATAGCAAAATGAATATCATAGTAATTGGTATATAAATGCGAAGGATAGTAAGCAGGATAATCTATGTCAAGGTAAATTAAAGAAAACTGCAGTTGTTTATACAAATAAGTCTACTGTAAGGATATCTATAAAAATTATATTTTTGCGTTAAAAGCGACAATTTTATTTCATAAACTATATATTAGCCATGTATATTTTTTGCAAATATCAATGTTATATTTTCAGCCTAGTCGTTGTCAATAAGGTACGGTACATCGGACTGCAATATCCGAATAACGTTTCACGCTCGCTACAACTCTATTTCGATTACATTCACGATATATGATTTTTACTTCTTTATATATTTTATTCTAATATTTTATATTGTAAGTAAATAAAATTGCATTAATAGAAAACTTTATTAGAATATACAGCAAAAAATCAATAAATGAAATATGAAAACTCCTGCCGCCGTTAAAGTGAACATTTATTTATTTGTCTTATAAGTTTAAATACATTATTTTCATGATATTATATATTTATATATATGTTATGATACTGGAGAAGGTCACGTAAAAAGCATGAGGACCCCCCGGAGGGCATGTATGAAGAGGTTGATGTC
This sequence comes from Melinaea marsaeus rileyi, assembly GCA_918358865.1. NCBI lineage: Eukaryota > Metazoa > Arthropoda > Insecta > Lepidoptera > Nymphalidae > Melinaea > Melinaea marsaeus. The sequence goes on along the minus strand of OU911086.1, from coordinate 12,813,653 downwards.
TGTGGCGGAGGCGAAAGAGGTATGCAGGGACATGGCTCGATATGGCGTGATAAGGCAGGGATAAGGCGTGAAGATATAATAAAATAAATAAATATATAAATGTTACGAAAACCTGTAGGACAATACTTTTAAAATCCCAGTGAAGACTATAGTATACTAAAAACTTATATATGAAACCCCTTGCCTATCAATCCTAGCAGATATTATACTTCAACCATATGTATAAGAACTAAGTGACTGAATAGCTCAATATTCTATTTACGAACTCATTAATAAGAAGAACAAACTTTTTATTTGTTCTTACTATAATACAATGATCAACAAGAACTTTCACTAACTTTCGGTACACAAGATCCCTCTCTAAGTCTATTTACGGAACTATTTCATCTCATGCTTTGATACATATTTATAACTTGAATAAAAAAAAGCTTTAATATATTAGGCACTACAAAATGTTAAAAAATTTAAAAATATGTAAAAGAACTATGATTTTGATAAAAAACCGGCAGGTATCCTAAATAACAGCGGTGAAGTTGCGAGAAATTTAAAATGTTAACCGGATATTGTGGTCCGACGTTACTTTATTATCCTTGAAGTTGTGTATGATATTACTTATTCAGTGACTATTTTGTTCAATCAATGTTGAAGAGTAAATGCTTTAGTCCAATAATAATATAATAGGCTAATTAGGATTGTGGCATAAATCTTAGAATATAACTCGCTAACTGAACTATGGAGAAGAGAAAAAGAGTGTTCAGAATGTGTCTATATTATTTTTTCGAGAATTTAATGTAAAGTTTTTATCAGTAAAAATTTTACATATTAGCATTATCGCCGTCGCGAAGCTGCAGTTTCCAACAGGATTACCTAACATAAAAAGAAAATTTCAGTTCCACAATCGACCAATCAGAATCTACTAGTAAATTATCTCAATTTTTAAGAATCTCTTTGATTTTCAATAATGTCCGTTACGATGTGACGAATTTCCTCAAGTATATTTGGCGTTTCCATTGGGTTAAAAAACAGATACTTTTTTGTTTTATCTTTCATAAGTTAAACTCCTCTTAAACTTAAAACAGCAGTGTTTCAAAGCCATCTGCAAGATTAAACATATCACAAAATCATAATATACCGACAATTAATTTACACATATGATTTTTGGGAAAACGACTTAAAACTTAAAAACGAGATTTATCATATTTACATCGGATCTGCGAACAACAATTATGCCAATTATGCGATATACTAATCACTATATGGCGCTATATATATATACGTACATGTATGTTACGTATAGGATACAGTTCTGAAAATACTTATAAACCATTATACATTATACCATTAATATAGTGGAAGGGGATAGTTTTTATGACAGGGAAATGTCGTGTTTGTTACCTTTAATGCGAAGTCACTAAGTAAGATATAATTATACGAAAATTAAAACTAAATTTGGTCAAACTGTTTTAAATTATTTTGATCCGATTAATATAAAACAAAATGAATAAAGCTGATAAAAATTATATCAATATTTAAAATAACTTATTAATATGTGAGCCTTGTTATGCTTGACATTTATTTTTAATAAATTAGGAATAATATTTTTTTAATACGACCATATGCTGTGTGCTCTTAACGTTATTTCATTCTACACATTTAAGCTATGGCGTACAAGGAACATATTGTTTTAAACAACAGTTTTCAAATAAATTTTAAACAGCATTTACACCATACGGAGTACAATATACATGAGTATGTATATGAATATACGAGTATATTGTTAGATCAAAGAATAACACAAATATAGGCATAGCGCTTCGAGCTCACATTTTCTGTACTCACGTAAAGAATAATAACCCTTTGTGTGTTAGTGCGTTTCATTTTCATCACTTTTATAAAATTCAAAAGCGATATAAAAGAGGAAAATATATGTTTTATAAGTCAAAATATTATATCAAGCAATAGCAATTTTAATAAAAACAGGGTGATATTGGTTGGCAGCTGTATATGTGAATGCGATTTAATAAAATATTGATGAGTAAGTAAACCGCATATGGTATAAAATATTAATATGGTTTTCAAAATTAACAGGGGCTTAATTGACAATATTAATATGTGGCCTGTTCCTAAGCTAACTATACAAAAATGGGCAAAAAGGTTAAAGTTAAGGTAATAATGGATTTTGATGGTATTTTTGTCACAGCGATCGCATGAGTTAAAATTAAAACTTGAGAGTTATTAGAGTTATTAAAAGGCAGGAGAATTGTAAATTTTTAAATATCTTAAATTGTTTAGATTAAACAATATATATATATATATATATATATATATATATATATATATATATATATATATATTGTTGATATCGATACGATTATTGTCACCATAATATCAAGGAAAATAATAACTTTAACATTTCATTAAAAAAAAGTTAAACAATATAGATGTCGATTTTTTTACAACTTTGTTATTTTAAGACACAAGGCGCCTAAACACAATTTAAGGCAAACAATATCTATTTAACGTTCCTCAAAAGAACGCAGGCCCGTCACTTTGTTTCATTTGTAATTGACGCTAACATTTTTTATTTCTTTCAATGTTCCTTATTTAATGGTAAAGATATTATCGATACTATTGGAATATAATTATTATTAATAAAATAAGATAATAACATATTTGATCTTTATAAGCTACATATAAATTATAAAATAATAGCATTACTGTTTATTTTAATAAAAATATTAAATAAAAAATCGCCATATAATTTAAAAGTAAATGCTGTTATCCCTTGTAGATTGAACTTGAACTTGATTGATCCTTGAACTTGATATTTTTATCAGTGAGCATAAAAATAACGTAATTAAAAAAAACATTTATCGTCTTTAAATATCCTAACATTAGAGAAACATAAAAACAAATTAAAATCTCACTAAATTACTTAATTTATACATTACAACAATTGAAATAACGATTCAATATGTTCTTAAGTTTACTGCAGTATTAAAAAATATATATTATTTTACTACCTACTCGTATTAACGAGTGAAATATGAAGCGTAAAAATCTATTTACTTTTATATTGCTTTTTACTTTATTATCACTCATTAATAAAAAAACGAATTCCGTGGGAATTGCGAACAGGGAAAACAGATTTCGAAATTGTGGCTATTAATTAAAGGAAACAACATACAGACTACTTTACTCGTATATATTACAGGTTTGCATTTTTATTTTCATTTCGCTGTATCATACTATAACTTGTTTAATATTCTTACAAAAAATAACTATGTTATATTATATAGATTGTTGGGAAATATCTTCGTTAATCATGATAAATTGTCACTTACGTCTAACGTGACATTCACTTATAGTAAGGCTTGTTAATTTCGGTGAGAGGGTTTAAGAGAGAAGGTTTTTGTAACCGTCTCTTGACATTGAGATTGGGATTTAATTAATTTCTCAAACCTGTAAAAATACCCTAAATATATAAAAAATAAAATTTGAAATTTTTCAAAATAAATTTTACTTAAATTACACTTTGCAATAATGGTGAAATGAAATTTGATATGCTGAATTTTTTTTTTAAGATTTTGGTTTTGGCGTTCTTTATTCTAACGAAAGACACCAATGACAGCCCATCTCTGTCTTCTATGGGTGTATTTAGAATTATCTAAATGTGAAAAATATGACAAGATGCATATAATTTGTTTTGTGGGATTACCAATTTTATTATATATAATAAACAAGGTGATATTATGTTTCCTTCATCACTTAATTTTAATAGCCAATTTTCTTGCCTACAGGCGAAAAATCTCAAAACACTTTGTTTATAAGTCTGCAATATTAGTTAGTTGCGAAAGAAGCCTGCTTAGTGGTATAAGTATAATTATTTTGTTTGCTTTACTATTGAGTTCCGAATTCAAGGGTTTAGGTTAAACGAAATAAAACATAATAATTTATATATAACTAATATTAATTTTTCAATAGAAATTAGTATATCAACAAATAATAATGTTCGAATTTTAACAATATTTAAATTCTAATAAAGACGTACTTCATTCAGGCCCAATTTGTGTCACAATTAAATGTGCGACCAGGAGGGCGGCCTTCATCGAAGTGGCTTGAATTCTAAATTCAACTTCTTTTATTGTCTTTGATATTGGAAATATCCTGATTCATTGAACGACTTGATGACCGTTATTTACTGTTATTTTGTACAAAGTAAGTAGCAAATACATATAACCTGGTGTGACGTCATTTTCAATTGTTTACTATATTTTTATAATTCGTACTAATGTAATTAATTTTGTGTTTATATTACATTTTAATTAATCATTTAGAGATACTTGCTGTTTAATCCATCATGAAATACAATCGAATTTGAATTAGAATGCATTTATTAACGTTAGATTCAATATTATGAATTATAGTAGTAATGGAAATCGTACCTTCATAAATTATTACAAATTATTTTTTATTATTTTAACTAGCCAAGTATCTACAACACATAACAGAAATATCATACATATACTGGTATTGAATTTAAGTACTTTTATTATATTGAATAATTAAAAATAATGATAAAAGTTATATTCCTTGTAAAAATTTAAATAAAACTAAAAAAATCCGTGCCCGCAAGGGGACACGCGTGGGTAGACCTCGTGTGTAACTCGTTTAAAATATAACTTACTACCTAAAAATAACACCCTTTGCGAGAATAAACTGTGATAATTTTATTTGGCTTAGTGAAAGGAGTACCTAGTGCCTTAAATTTGGAGTAAAAAATAACTTTTCTATTAAAAATATTTTGCGAGGAGGGAATGTTTACCAGAAAAAAGTTGCCATGGTTTTACCTACCTTAAATTTTCAAGCTAAAAGCGGTATTTATTTTTTTTCTCGAAAATGGTACCTTTTACGGAAAAACTTATGAAACCTAAATTTAGAGTAAAAAATAACCTTTCTATTAAAAATAATTGTGATGTAAGAATGTATACGAGAAAAAAGTTATGATATTTTTTCGAAAAAAAATCGGTTCTTTTACCCCCATCCCTAAGTTATTGAAGTTAGGTTTTCAGTTTATCTTCATTAGTTATAGGTATTTATTAAAGACATCATATAATATGAACGCAATAATAACATCATATAATATATTGATCTACTTCGTATAGGGAAAAAGGTATGGTCGAAAAACTGAAATCAGAAAAAGTGAGGCCCTAGCGCCCCCCGTGGCCGGATTTCTCTGGTTAACAAACTTGATCTTCATTTTTAGATGGTTGATTTTTGTTGCACAAAAATTTTGAAAGCGATCCGAGCGAAACTGCGGCCGCTTTCGTGCTGACAAAAGTCGAAATAAGTTTAGTACCTCAATAATAATAATTATAAGAATAATTATAAGAAAGCATCTACTTAAAAAATATTGTTAATATAAGCATAATGCTTTTAGAGATGCAGGTTCGATTTCTAATTTAAAACGTCTAATAGTAGTAAACGTGTAACACCCTCCAGTAAGTCTAAGCAAACGAAGAAGTAGCGAACAGCCAGTAGTGTACTATAAATCTTAATGTAAAAGAATTATTTTTACAGTGAGTCTTAAAATCACAATTAAGTTTATTACAAAACTTTTAAAGATATGTTTTTAAAATTAAAATATAACAATAGTTCATTTCGGGTTTATTTTGGTAGAGTGGTCACGTAGACTGACAATTTAAAATACCAGTAAACTAACGCTTTCAGTAAATGTGCACTTTTGAAATAGGAACTTTTTTTTTGCATATAGTAATATAACATTTTATACGACTTGACGTTTTAATTAATGTATATTTAATGAAAACAATTTTTCTATATTACTAAGTTAGTCAATATTAAAAATTATTACCTCCTGACTATGAAAGACTAATTCCAATCTTGCTTAAAAATAAGGCGTTGTATATTATTTTCACACAATGCTTCAAATAAACAAAATCAGATAAATGTGGTCAAAGTACTAATGTAGTAAAATTTAATAATTTTTTGTAAAATTAATATATAGAAGAGAGGGTGGATTGAATATGCATATCTTACATATGCATGTGAGAATTCAAGTTTCCTAAGAATTCAGCATTATTCTAAGAAAAATGAACATATTATTGTGGATGGTGGTTTAAGTTTGTTTTGTCAGCAAAATAAGAATATTACATTATTATTATTACAATGATCTTATGTGACATTAATGTGTAATTATGTGAGATAAAATCAAAGCTTTCCGACTCATTAACTCGACTTAAGGTATGACAAAAATGGTAGTAACTTGTCTGCTTGTCTTGATGCTGCCATTTGTAATTATTGAGAATGATTATGTGGAGTCTCACATTCTCACCTTACTTTGAGTTTCCATTATTAATTCCCAGACTGCCAAATTAGCCTTGTGTTAGATGGCTGCCAAATATTCACCTGTGAATTCACAAGTGAATATACCTTTCACGCCTTCAGTAAAAAACCTGGGTCTGTATATTGACAACACGCTTAGTTGGAATGTCCACATAGTGGAATTATGCCGAAAAGTAACGTATTCACTACGATCTCTTTATCGGCATAAACACTTTTTACCCATTCGGACCAAAACTCTGTTAGTGCAGACCCTAATCCTTCCACTCATTACGGTGATGTATGCTGCTCTAATATGTCATAATCTAATTTAGATAAATTGGACCGTCTTCTTAACAGCATTAGCATTCGTTTCATATTTAATCTCCGAAAATTTGACCACATCTCTCAGTACCGCTCTAAGCTTAAATGGCTCCCCATCCGCGAAAGAAGACGATCCAGAACTTTATGTCAGCTATTCTCTATCCTGAATGATCCAGCTTCTCCTCGATACTTGAAATGTAAGTTTCAGCTACTGAGGTCAACTCACGATTTACATCTTCGGTCAGATTCTAATCTTAGCTTATTTGTACCTCCGCACCATACTGGCTTTCTTTCTAACTCTTTCACAGTACACGCTATTAAACTCTGGAACGGCCTCCCTGACGTGCTTCGACGTGCCCCGAATAGAACTGTATTTAAAAAGCGTATCCGTAGATATCTACACCAGAAAATGACATAACCATTCTTGTAACTCTTTTATAATTATTATTACGTACTGATATTTGTACCAATATTGGCATAACATTATTTTTATTTTTATATATACATTATCGTCTTACTATCGCCCTATTCATGTATGTATGTATGTATATGTATGTATCTTTTATATATATTTAATATGTTTATACGTATTCATGTAACATATTTATATGTAGTACAAGTATATATATATATATATATATATATATATATATATATATATATATATATATATATATATCTATATATATATTGATTGTTATCTACATAAGTTGTGTGTATTCGTTTGTTTGTTTTCTATTGTACCCCTTGTTTGTTTTTCTGTATTTTATATTTCGGTTGACTGGTAGAGAATGCTGTAGCATTAAGTCCGCCATTTGTATAATTTTGTTGTACAATAAAGTTTTTAAATAAAAATAAATAAAATAAATAAATAAATATTCTGGTAGAAACTCAAAAAGTCTTCGCATAATTGTGCGCCCCAAATACTTATGATTATTTTAAGTTTATTATAACGAATACAACTTAATGCTAAAACAAAACATAACATATTATAAGGTCACCTTATTTCGATTTTTTACTTATAAAACTTACCAAATAACAATTTATAACATACTAGTAGGTAAATATATTTCTTATCTCCTTGTGTTTTAACACAATAATGATACTTTTTGTTGATGTTTATTTAAAGTGCAAAGTGTCTTTCTGAAAAATGAACTTGAGCTATCTCTCTACTACATCAAAATAACAATTTATACACCTGGATCGCAAGTCTCAGGCAATGTTTGCACTACACTGCTTGCAACATGATGGACCCGGTACCCGCACTGTGGATACATAGAATGTTAGAAAGCTTCGTCTCTAATATTAATATTATATATTTCTTATTATTATATGACGACACCTTTTTCCTTAGAGTGATTAATTATTTATAGTAGAATTTGAATTAAAAGTATTATTTAAAAGGTAGCGTTGAAATAATATTGTTACATGTTACAAAACAAGAACCAGATAAGCACGAACAAAGTATAAATTTAACATAATAATAAGGCAAAATTTATCCAAAATTTTTATTTGGCTGATACATGAGATGAATTCAAATTTCTCAAGTTTGTTTTGGGAGAATGTACGTAATATGACATATTTCTGCAAAAGCATTTAATAGTACTGGAGTATTGTAACTATGTTATAAAATATCTATATCTATTGAATTATCATATATACCGTAGTGCCATCTTCTACTCCGTTTTATGTAAAAACTTCTTTAATACTTAACTCAGAGCAGTGATGCAGAATAACTGTTACAATACATTCAGTTTTATCGAGAGGGAAAAACAGTTTCCGCCTGCAATAAACTGAAAACCAGGTAAAGACTTTGTTTTGACCTTCCTCTCTAAGTGTATTAATACAAATAAAACTCATTTTGCACTGCTATGCAGATATTTATATTATATTAGTAAGATATATGTGCTCTAGTGATGAAAATTCTATTTTATATTTTTAACCACTAAATTAAATAAAACTTATGGTGCTATGTAAACCGATTATAACACTAAAATATAAATTTATTTAAATATGTAAACATTTCATTTTTTTTTTCTAGTAAATTTATATAATAATTTCAATTTTATTATTTCGGCATTCACAATATTGTACACATGTAATTATTTTATACACACATACATGTTATCATGAATTTTGATAAATAGTTTTACTTATGTACTTTTGCAAGTCCCACTCTAAATCAGAATAAGGTAACACAATCTTCTATCCATTAGTTATCAAACATTTAATAAAAATAAATTATGTATTGATAATTGTTTTGAATGTGAACAAATCTAGGTCGACCGTTAGGGAAATTTGTGGTTTAAGTGTCAACAAGTATAACAAAAAGTCACGATAAATGACATAAAGAAAGAAATGATGGATCAAAACATTATTATTAGTATTGGAATAATTGGGTAAAGAGAAATCTAAGCAAATAAGAACAGCTCCTTAAAGTAACGTATCATGAAATTCATTTCATTTAAAGGTGAATAAAATAGTATTCACAGGTTGTATTCTCTGTTTTTAGCCATACTAGCTATCAGAAGATATCAGAAGCTTATTACATGTTATTATTATCATCGTCATATTGTTTATTGACTAGTTTAATGTAATGCATTATTAATATCGAAAAAAAAAGTTTCAGCTTGAAATCGTAGAAAAAATGGTTTTACCTATTTATTTTTATTCAAGATTATTAAGTTTTTTAAATGTTAAATATTTTCCAATCATGTATCTCTATATTCAAACATAAAATAAATTTGGGATGGAGCTACGTTTAAAAATAAACCCAATGAAGGCGAAATAAATATCACTGAATACTAAGTTCTATTTAACTAATTACGGTGTGAATGTGAATGTTTGTAAACAAGGTAGTCTCGTCTAAGGAAATTAAACTCAAATTTTAATAAAACAATAACAAAAATTTTTTTGACAATATTAAATTTTTCATTCATATTATTATTGTAAGGTCTTAGGAGTTCAAGCAAGCGGATTGTACCAGCCAATGAATAGAAGTTAGAAATACGTCGCCAATCGAAGAATAGATGAGGTGAGTGCTAGTAGACTATAAGGACGTGATTGGCAGCTGACCTTCCGGCGCTAACAGTCATAGTGCAAAACAAAAGCTACATCACGGCGTTTATACACTACCCTAATCGAGAATTCATGTTTGAGGTGACTTTAAACCTTGCTTATGTTCTGCTATTATTTTTACTTTTCAAAACTATATATTTATCTACACATTTGTCAACAACTAATATTTACTGAGGTTACCAGCTATTTATATATGTGGAAATAAAAACGGAATATTTTTAATGACCCAAGATTATCAGAATGCTGCTGTTACTGCGTTTCGGTATGTGGTTATTTTTTATTTTTTATTTTCCTTTTCAAAAGTAAAGAAGAAGAAAGAAAAGGTCAGTCCTCGTAGGAGTATACACTATTTGTTTTCAGTTATAAGATAGGAGTATATTTTTATGTATTTTAGCCGTAGCGTTTTAAGTTAAATTAAATATGTTGACGTCCCCATGATTAAATTCAACAGGTGAACAAAAACAGTCTCAACTTTTTTTTAACTATTAATGAACTATGAACCCTAAAAGTATGTTCATTTTTATATTGCGTTTTATTTGTTGTCACTCAATAATTGAAAAACGAAGTCCGTGTGAATTGCGAACAGGTAAAACAGATTTCAAAATAGTGGTTACTAATTAAACAAAACATCGAACAGACTCAATACCTTACTCGTTATTGGGTTTGCACTATTATTTCTAATTCACTGCATCTCATTATTATTTTATTTTATATTCTTTCAGAAACTTAAATATACCATTTATTAATAAATTTATTTTCTTAAAAGAGAAATCTCGAAACACTTTCTATAGGTCTATAATTACAATCGAAACAAGCATCCAAGAACAAGATAATATCGTACGATAAAGCTATTGATATAAATACCATCTTGATTATTCAAAAGACAGATGTCTGTGAGATTTACAATTTATTTACTAAAGATGCTTAACGAGATAAGTTTAATCAAACTAATATTCTTATGGTCACTGGTCAGTCAGGTAAAATTAAAATATATAAGAGAATACTGATAATTTTATTAAGCATAATGGTAAACATAACATAAATTCTATGTAACTTTCTTTTTGAGCAATTTGTACAGTTTTTCAATAAGCTAAATTATACCCTTTAAAAAATTTTAAAGGTTGTTTCGGAATGAAAAAGCGAATGCTACACTATTTCCGGATATCTAGAGCATTATGTTTGCTGCATGATGATGATATGTGGCTATGGTTGCAAGATTTATTACAAATGTAATTTAGACTTTAGACAGTCCGCTGAGTTTCTGTTGCCAGCACTACGGATCTGTGTACGTGTGTACAAAGTATTAGTAATATTATATAATATTTTATTTATAAGGGATAAACTGAGCCCAGCGACAAACCATCGAAAAGATAAAAGAGACAATATTACGTATGTATAAATATAAGAAATATCCCGCCCGTTACAGATAATGAATTTTGTTCTGGCTACATTGTTTTGGTCAAACATATTTTTTCGTCAAAGGAATATATTTTGTTACAGTAATGGTCACCAGATATCTGGTTCTATATTTTCTTTATCGAGGTCATGGCATCATGTGCGTGTAATAGGATCATCCTAACTACAAATTAAGAAAATGCGTAACATTATATTATTTTCCTTAATATTTTAATCACATTGTTAATCATTGTCATAATATATTAGGCCTACAACTTTGCTCCCACCGTTTTCCAAAAGATGGCGCTAGTAGCCAGTAATAGTTCAAATAAATAAATCACAGTTGTTTTCCATCATTTTTGACATCTATAAATATAACCTTACATCGATATTAGTTAATTTTTGTTTGCGTCATATAGTTACACTTAATTAAATATGTCAATTTATAAACCGAATTCACGTCATTTGCGGGAGATTTTATTTTTTCATTTCAACATGAAAAAATCGGCAGCTGAGGCTCATCGGGTTATTTCAAGTTCTTATGGTGATGATACTATTAGTAAAAGAACGTGTCGCTAGTGGTTCCAGCGCTTTAAAAGCGGTGATTTTGTTGTTGAAGATCGGCATAGAGATGGCAGAGAAATAAACTTTTGAAGATGATGAACTGGAGGCTTTACTTAATGAAGACTCGTGACAAACTCAACAACAGCTAGCAAAATCATTGGGAGTAACTCAGCAAGCAGTATCAAAACGCCTGGTACAGCTGGGGATGATCCAAAAACAAGGATACTGGGTACCATATCAGTTGAAACCAAGAGATGTTGAGCGACGTTTATTTGCTTGTGAACAGCTGCTTGAAAGACAAAAACGAAAAGGATTTCTTTATCGTATTGTTACTGGGGACGAAAAATGGGTGCACTACGACAACCCTAAGCGACGCACATCATGGGGATTGCCCGGCCACACTCCTACGGCGACGCCTCGACAGAATATTCACGGATCCAAGGTCATGTTGTGTGATCATTTGGTGGGATCAGCTTGGCGTAATTTATTATGAGCTGCTAAAACCTTCTGAAAAAATTACTGGTGCACTTTATCGAACACAATTAATGCGTTTGAGTCGGGCATTAAAAGCAAAACAGCCGCAATACGCTGACAGACACGAGAAAGTAATTTTGCAAAACGACAATGCTCGACCTCACGTGGCGAAAGTAGTCAAGACGTACCTCGAAACACTGAAATGGGAAGTTCTACTTCAACCGCCATACTCTCCAGATGTTGCTCCGATTCTGATTACCATTTATTTAGGTCGATGGCACACGGCCTGGCGGGCCAGTGCTTCGATTCTTTTGAAAAAGTGAAAGAATGGATCGATTCTTGGATCTTATCAAAGGATGAAGAATTTTTCCTACGCGGGATTCGTTTGTTGCCTGAAAGATGGGCCAAAGTAGTGAAAAGTGACGGACAATACTTTGAAACATAAATAAGATTTTTATATAATTTTTAAAATTAAAAAAAAAAACGGCGGGAGCAAAGTTGTAGACCTAATAATATTAAAAAAAAACCTTAATAAATATCAAGCTACTATGAATTGAAATCCAACAATATTCAAAGTACAAAGTACATATTGTTTTATATCTCTAACTGTAAATATCGAATTCAAGAAATACTTGTAAATTAGATTATGTTCTATAATTATTAGGTAGATTCCATTGATGAATCTACCTATTGCAATCGATGCGATGACGGGACCCAGACCTCAGAGTAGGGGCGCTACGTTTATGAATTGGAGATTGAGAATCCGTCGAAAAAAAAAATTATATATCCCTCTATATATATATGTTTATATGATCCATCAGTCCAAATTCATCGTAGGCGAAATCTGACTTCACAGGTCGATAGGATAAATTAGTAGAACAAAATTAGAATTTCGTTTTTTTGGAAAAAGTGAAAGGGGTGGCTGGGAGGGGGGATGAAAGTGCAAACCTTTGGGACACGCTACAGGTCTTAAATATTGACAGAAGATTTTCAAACTCGGTATACACATTCTTACGGATGAAATGAAGGTTAAGTTCTTGAACGGGGGAAATCGGTCGGAGGATTGGGGGGCTGGGGAGGTTGAAAGTTAAAAACCGAAAAAAGATACAGAAGAAGGCAAAATTTTACTGTCGGAAAAATCTTAAAAAATCCTCCGAAAAGTTTTTTGATGCGACCCCTCGCTTAGGAGATAGGGGTAGGGGGTGGTTCCCCGCTCACCCAATATATGCAGAGTGACCCGTCATAAGACTCGTAATGACCAGTAGAATACTGCTGGCTAGTTTTTCTTTGTCGATCCGACCGACGGGAATCTACCTAACACGATCGACCCTGTCGAACGAGGTATTTTTTTAAAATTTTTCTACATATTGAATAAAACATATTTACAAAATTATGGATCACGAGGAAATGAAAACAATATACTTTAACATGATGTGTTTGAGGTACCACTGTCCATTCGTGATACCATATTCATATGAATTTAACGAATTACAGCATATGATAAGAAATAATTGACCAAAATTGCATCTGGCTCTCAGTCTATATCCTACTAATACGCATATAAAATTACTCGACTATTTAACTTTGTTTTGTATCCACTAGTATTTTGCTAACATAACTGATAAATGAGAAGGAAGTATTGTAACTATGCATTAAACAAATCCATACATTAATCCAGCTTCAACAATGTTTTATAGCTATTAAAAAACCACTTATAATATAAAATCATATATATATTGTGCTTAGTTTATAATTTCGTACTGTATAAATTCAAAATTCAATATCAAATATTTTTAAGTCTCACGTATATTAACATTTTGAATTGAAAAGAAAATGAAATTATAATTCAAATTAATTTCTTGGAATTCTTTATTCTTGTCATTGTTACATTCTTATAAACTGGAGCAATATGCTTATTCCTTCCATTTGCGCTGCGCTTAGATAAACCTAGATTTAAATTTTTAAATTTGTATTTTTGATATAATAAAGTTGCATATTTTTTCAAATATTAAATTTGAATTGTGAAAAATATATGTCATGGTATAACGTTGAGCTCTAGTGTACAGCTTTGATATTTATAACATTTATTATTGATGCTCTTTTTACTTATACAGAAGTCGTTACATACTTTTAAATCAATGTTCATATTGATGTCTTTTATTGTATGATTGTAATAAATGACTTATCTTATTTGCATAATAATAAACATTACAATTTGATATTTACAATGAAATGTAATAACAATATTGGACAATAGGCTGCCTACAACATGAATTGTACTTGAAGTTAATAAATTCTTTTCTGTACCTGAAATTTATAGATGGTTAATTGATTTTTTTGTATTAAGTTTATTTTTTAACTTAATATTTTTAACATGGCATCGCTAGATGATATAGAGCAAATCGAATAGTCGTAATTTTTTTTTAATTCTAGTGATAATTTAATTGTAAAAATATAAATATAGAACCATGATTTAGTTTATAAGGTGAAGTGCCTTTGCATTCTATTATTATATGTCTAATTTTTTTTAATTGTAAAAAGATTTTTTTTAATGTCTTTCTTTTTTCATGGATGTACAGGTTTTTAATTTGGCACCTTTTCGGTAAAACCATGGATATTTCTAGTTAAAAATTGCAATATTACTTAAATCCCGGATTTTTTACAGGTCACTTGGGATGTTACAACATGATGTTCTTTTTTATGTAAAAGAGTGCCATATGATATGTCAATTTGATCTTTGTATGCATTTTTCTTAACTGCTATTCAAGCTTCTACAAATTTAAGCTTGTTTAGTGAAGAATAGTAAAGTTAATTAATTTAACTTTAAAACTGTTCCTAATCTTTTCATTAAGTTTGTAGAAGGCTAAAAGCCGTTATATCCAGAATTACTTATCAAATTCTTCTGCAGCAGTAATGTGGAAGTTTCTTAGAGCTGTAGGTGCCTCGCCACTTAAAGATATTGCTTGTTTTTTTTTTCAGGCGAATTAAACGGTATCTTTTTTGCATATTCTATTCTCGGTAGTAATATTAAATCTGAAACTATTTCTTTTATATCTTCCCTGCCAGTCCTTAACAATAACTTATTTACTTTCTATATAGTCTCCGATAAAAAAAAGAAGTCTTTTAGATCAAATGCTACTGATAATGATAATGTAAATCGCTTTATGGTTGTGAAATTAGCTGATATTATACTACTATCTGTAACTTATCCAAAGATTTTTCCTAATGCATATTTTTCAAATTATTACACTACTTTTACAATTTATTTATAATATCGGATCTTACAAGAATTCTTGAAACTGTGGCCAATAAGTAAATTACCGACTTTATCTTAAGGAATTATATTCTTAGTGATCTCCAGCCTGGCTTTTGTCCAAGACCATAGCACATACACAGCTCTGCCGACTATATATAATATAGACTTATCCCGTAACGTGACATCTTAGTTACCTTCTTAGTTAATAACTTCTTACCCGTTCGGAACAAAAGTCTGTCAGTGCAGTCTTATTATTGCATTAGCAACGACGCTCTTCATCTAAAGTAGAAACTTTATTTGCATAAACCTACACCTTAAAGGTTGTCTTTCATTTCTTTTACAGTACTCGTATATTTAAACGTTTATTTATTGTTTGACATTACATTCATTAAGACATTACTTGATTAACTAAAAAGTTAACAATTGAAAACGAAGATCAGCTGTCATACGTTTAATGTTCACTTCTCAAATTTTTTAATTTAATTCTTTATATGGCATGGACGCTAATAGAAATAAAGTTTAATTTACTACGTAATACTACGTCTACATAATAAGAGCCCTAGGCATACGCCTAGGGCTCTTATTATGTAGACGCAAAAAAGCAATTGATATTTTTATCATACATTGAACCAATTTCAATTTACGACCATCACAAAAATCGATATCGAAAATTGTATATAAACATGTTTAGCCATGTTAATTAATTTTTACCTTCTATTCATAACGTACATGTTTTTGAGGTTATTCACCCCGTGGTTTGGAAAAGTTGAATAACTTTTTCATCAGACATAAATTTTTGTAGCGATTTTGGGTAGATGTCTTTTTAAAACATAACTACTCTACTCGACAGCCTACAATGCCAAGTTTAGAGTTTAATTTTCATCCAATGGTTTAAAGTTTAAATTACATAACGTCTTTATAACATTTCTTAAAAATAAATTGAATAATTAAGGCATAAAAATATGCTCATATTGGCATTTATATATTAGTTGGCACAAAATTATTTGGAAGTATAGTTGATTTTTTATCATATTAACAAATATGAAATAGGCATTTGCCTTTATTTATTTATTGCCTATATTTGTTCTCAATATTTGTTCTAAAACGTGTCAATTACTTTATTGACAGAATGCAATTAAATTATTTTGCAATTACAAATTTTATGTAGATATGTATAATCAATAGTTTTTAAGTATAGAGCTATTTATTTGTTTTTTATGAGAGTATCGATTTTAACCACACATTTTATGTAAGTGCAATTAGCTAAATAAAGCCCTATATATAAATATGAAAGTGAGTTAAGTACAATATATCAGATTTCAATTATCAAGAAACTAAAACTAATAATATAAGAGTTTTAAACATATGCACACTCGCTTAAAATTCCTTAAGATCATTTTCTGTATTCTGATATTGAAGTAATATTGCATTTGTTAAAAATAAGATAAAGATATGAAGCTCAAAAAAAAAAACTCAAGATATTAATTTTATATTTTATTAACAGTTTCTTTTACAAATTGAATAATTATTCTACTATGTTTGTTTAACAAATTCACAAAATGCTCTAAAGGAACTAGCTTGGAAACGTGTGAGATTATTGGATAAGAAAGGAGAAAAATATTACAGTTAAATATTGAAAAAAAAAACATAAAAATATTTCTAAAAACTATATGTTAAAAAACATATAATAAACATTCTTTTTTTTGGTGTTTTACCTTTCATTCGTAAAAACTTTTTTAAACTTAGATAGTAGGGTGTCAGAAGCATATTCTACAAGACTCAATAAATTACAACCATTTTACAATATACCTACAATTATTTATAGAAGTATAAAGAATGCTGGTCTTATATTTAATGTATTTGTAAACTGGAACATAAGAATCAATTGTGGAAGCTTGTTTAAAAAAGACCTGGAAAATAGCAAAATGAATATCATAGTAATTGGTATATAAATGCGAAGGATAGTAAGCAGGATAATCTATGTCAAGGTAAATTAAAGAAAACTGCAGTTGTTTATACAAATAAGTCTACTGTAAGGATATCTATAAAAATTATATTTTTGCGTTAAAAGCGACAATTTTATTTCATAAACTATATATTAGCCATGTATATTTTTTGCAAATATCAATGTTATATTTTCAGCCTAGTCGTTGTCAATAAGGTACGGTACATCGGACTGCAATATCCGAATAACGTTTCACGCTCGCTACAACTCTATTTCGATTACATTCACGATATATGATTTTTACTTCTTTATATATTTTATTCTAATATTTTATATTGTAAGTAAATAAAATTGCATTAATAGAAAACTTTATTAGAATATACAGCAAAAAATCAATAAATGAAATATGAAAACTCCTGCCGCCGTTAAAGTGAACATTTATTTATTTGTCTTATAAGTTTAAATACATTATTTTCATGATATTATATATTTATATATATGTTATGATACTGGAGAAGGTCACGTAAAAAGCATGAGGACCCCCCGGAGGGCATGTATGAAGAGGTTGATGTCTGTGGCGGAGGCGAAAGAGGTATGCAGGGACATGGCTCGATATGGCGTGATAAGGCAGGGATAAGGCGTGAAGATATAATAAAATAAATAAATATATAAATGTTACGAAAACCTGTAGGACAATACTTTTAAAATCCCAGTGAAGACTATAGTATACTAAAAACTTATATATGAAACCCCTTGCCTATCAATCCTAGCAGATATTATACTTCAACCATATGTATAAGAACTAAGTGACTGAATAGCTCAATATTCTATTTACGAACTCATTAATAAGAAGAACAAACTTTTTATTTGTTCTTACTATAATACAATGATCAACAAGAACTTTCACTAACTTTCGGTACACAAGATCCCTCTCTAAGTCTATTTACGGAACTATTTCATCTCATGCTTTGATACATATTTATAACTTGAATAAAAAAAAGCTTTAATATATTAGGCACTACAAAATGTTAAAAAATTTAAAAATATGTAAAAGAACTATGATTTTGATAAAAAACCGGCAGGTATCCTAAATAACAGCGGTGAAGTTGCGAGAAATTTAAAATGTTAACCGGATATTGTGGTCCGACGTTACTTTATTATCCTTGAAGTTGTGTATGATATTACTTATTCAGTGACTATTTTGTTCAATCAATGTTGAAGAGTAAATGCTTTAGTCCAATAATAATATAATAGGCTAATTAGGATTGTGGCATAAATCTTAGAATATAACTCGCTAACTGAACTATGGAGAAGAGAAAAAGAGTGTTCAGAATGTGTCTATATTATTTTTTCGAGAATTTAATGTAAAGTTTTTATCAGTAAAAATTTTACATATTAGCATTATCGCCGTCGCGAAGCTGCAGTTTCCAACAGGATTACCTAACATAAAAAGAAAATTTCAGTTCCACAATCGACCAATCAGAATCTACTAGTAAATTATCTCAATTTTTAAGAATCTCTTTGATTTTCAATAATGTCCGTTACGATGTGACGAATTTCCTCAAGTATATTTGGCGTTTCCATTGGGTTAAAAAACAGATACTTTTTTGTTTTATCTTTCATAAGTTAAACTCCTCTTAAACTTAAAACAGCAGTGTTTCAAAGCCATCTGCAAGATTAAACATATCACAAAATCATAATATACCGACAATTAATTTACACATATGATTTTTGGGAAAACGACTTAAAACTTAAAAACGAGATTTATCATATTTACATCGGATCTGCGAACAACAATTATGCCAATTATGCGATATACTAATCACTATATGGCGCTATATATATATACGTACATGTATGTTACGTATAGGATACAGTTCTGAAAATACTTATAAACCATTATACATTATACCATTAATATAGTGGAAGGGGATAGTTTTTATGACAGGGAAATGTCGTGTTTGTTACCTTTAATGCGAAGTCACTAAGTAAGATATAATTATACGAAAATTAAAACTAAATTTGGTCAAACTGTTTTAAATTATTTTGATCCGATTAATATAAAACAAAATGAATAAAGCTGATAAAAATTATATCAATATTTAAAATAACTTATTAATATGTGAGCCTTGTTATGCTTGACATTTATTTTTAATAAATTAGGAATAATATTTTTTTAATACGACCATATGCTGTGTGCTCTTAACGTTATTTCATTCTACACATTTAAGCTATGGCGTACAAGGAACATATTGTTTTAAACAACAGTTTTCAAATAAATTTTAAACAGCATTTACACCATACGGAGTACAATATACATGAGTATGTATATGAATATACGAGTATATTGTTAGATCAAAGAATAACACAAATATAGGCATAGCGCTTCGAGCTCACATTTTCTGTACTCACGTAAAGAATAATAACCCTTTGTGTGTTAGTGCGTTTCATTTTCATCACTTTTATAAAATTCAAAAGCGATATAAAAGAGGAAAATATATGTTTTATAAGTCAAAATATTATATCAAGCAATAGCAATTTTAATAAAAACAGGGTGATATTGGTTGGCAGCTGTATATGTGAATGCGATTTAATAAAATATTGATGAGTTAGTAAACCGCATATGGTATAAAATATTATAATAATATGGTTCTCAAAATTAACAGGGGCTTAATTGACAATATTAATATGTTGCCTGTTCCTAAGCTAACTATACAAAAATGGGCAAAAAGGTTAAAGTTAAGGTAATAATGGATTTTGATGGTATTTTTGTCACAGCGATCGCATGAGTTAAAATTAAAAGTTGAGAGTTATTAGAGTTATTAAAAGGCAGGAGAATTTAAAATTTTTAAATATCTTAAATTATTTAGATTAAACAATATATATATATACGAGGGCCAAACTGAAAGTTTTTAGAAAATCAAAAACTAAGCATTCTAGCAAGTTATTAGTTTTATTGTAACTTTTCAAAATAGCGTCCATTTACATCAATACATTGCTGCATTCGATGGAACCATTGAGAAAAGCACCTTGCCCACTCGGCCTTAGGGGTCTCTTCGAAGGCGTTTTGAAACGCAGCCACTGCTTCTTCGGCGTCTATAAAACGTTTTCCTCGAAGTTTTTCTTTTATTTTCGGAAATAAATAAAAATCGCAGGGTGCACGGTCGGGGCTACACGGCGGGTGACCTAGTAATTCCACGTCTGAGGTCACCAAATAGTCGATCGTTTGCCTGGCGGTGTACGACGAGGCATTGTCGTGATGAAGGAGGATCCTGGTATATATATATATATATATATATATATATATATATTGGTATATTATATATATTGTTGATATCGATACGATTATTCACCATAATATCAAGGAAAAAAATAACTTTAACATTTCATTAAAAAAAAGATAAACAATAAAAATGTCGATTTTTTTACAACTTTGTTATTTTAAGAGACGAGGCGCCTAAACACAATTTAAGGCAAACAATATCTATTTAACGTTCCTCAAAAGAACGCAGGCCCGTCACTTTGTTTCATTTGTAATTGACGCTAACATTTTTTATTTCTTTCAATGTTCCTCATTTAATGGTAAAGATATTATCGATACTATTGGAATATACTTATTATGAATAAAATAAGATAATAACATATTTGATCTTTATAAGCTACATATAAATTATAAAATAATAGCATTACTGTTTATTTTAATAAAAATATTAAATAAAAAATCGACATATAATTTAAAAGTAAATGCTGTTATCCCTTGTAGATTGAACTTGAATTTGATTGATCCTTGAACTTGATATTTTTATCAGTGAGCATAAAAATAACGTAATTAAAAAAAACATTTATCGTCTTTAAATATCCTAACATTAAAGAAACATAAGAACAAATTAAAATCTCACTAAATTACTTAATTTTTACATTACAACAATTGAAATAACGACCACTATAATATTAAATATCGATTAATTTAAAATAAATTCAATATGTTCTTAAGTTTACTGCAGTATTAAAAAATATATATTATTTTACTACCTACTCGTATTAAGGAGTGAAATATGAAGTGTAAAAATCTATTTACTTTTATATTGCTTTTTACTTTATTATTACTCATTAATAAAAAAACGAATTCCGTGGGAATTGCGAACAGGGAAAACAGATTTCGAAATTGTGGCTATTAATTAAAGGAAACAACATACAGACTACTTTACTCGTATATATTACAGGTTTGCATTTTTATTTTCATTTCGCTGTATCATACTATAACTTGTTTAATATTCTTCCAAAAAACAACTATGTTATATTATATAGATTGTTGGGAAATATCTTCGTTAATCATGATAAATTGTCACTTACGTCTAACGTGACATTCACTTATAGTAAGGCTTGTTAATTTCGGTGAGAGGGTTTAAGAGAGAAGGTTTTTGTAACCGGCTCTTGACATTGAGATTGGGATTTAATTAATTTCTCAAACCTGTAAAAATACCCTAAATATATAAAAAATAAAATTTGAAATTTTTCAAAATAAATTTTACTTAAATTACACTTTGCAATAATGGTGAAATGAAATTTGATATGCTGAAATTTTTTTTAAGATTTTGGTTTTGGCGTTCTTTATTCTAACGAAAGACACCAATGACAGCCCATCTCTGTCTTCTATGGGTGTATTTAGAATTATCTAAATGTGAAAAATATGACAAGATGCATATAATTTGTTTTGTGGGATTACCAATTTTATTATATATAATAAACAAGGTGATATTATGTTTCCTTCATCACTTAATTTTAATAGCCAATTTTCTTGCCTACAGGCGAAAAATCTCAAAACACTTTGTTTATAAGTCTGCAATATTAGTTAGTTGCGAAAGAAGCCTGCTTAGTGGTATAAGTATAATTATTTTGTTTGCTTTACTATTGAGTTCCGAATTCAAGGGTTTAGGTTAAACGAAATAAAACATAATAATTTATATATAACTAATATTAATTTTTCAATAGAAATTAGTATATCAACAAATAATAATGTTCGAATTTTAACAATATTTAAATTCTAATAAAGACGTACTTCATTCAGGCCCAATTTGTGTCACAATTAAATGTGCGACCAGGAGGGCGGCCTTCATCGAAGTGGCTTGAATTCTAAATTCAACTTCTTTTATTGCCTTTGATATTGGAAATATCCTGATTCATTGAACGACTTGATGACCGTTATTTACTGTTATTTTGTACAAAGTAAATAGCAACATATAACCTGGTGTGACGTCATTTTCAATTGTTTACTATATTTTTATAATTCGTACTAATGTAATTAATTTTGTGTTTATATTACATTTTAATTAATCATTTAGAGATACATGCTGTTTAATCCATCATGAAATACAATCGAATTTGTATTAGAATGCATTTATTAACGTTAGATTCAATATTATGAATTATAGTAGTAATGGAAATCGTACCTTCATAAATTATTACAAATTATTTTTTATTATTTAAACTAGCCAAGTATCTACAACACATAACAGAAATATCATACATATACTGGTATTGAATTTAAGTACTTTTATTATATTGAATAATTAAAAATAATGATAAAAGTTATATTCCTTGTAAAAATTTAAATAAAACTAAAAAAATCCGTGCCCGCAAGGGGACACGCGAGGGTAGACCTCGTGTGTAACTCGTTTAAAATATAACTTACTACCTAAATATAACACCCTTTGCGAGAATAAACTGTGATAATTTTATTTGGCTTAGTGAAAGGAGTACCTAGTGTCTTAAATTTGGAGTAAAAAATAACTTTTCTATTAAAAATATTTTGCGAGGAGGGAATGTTTACCAGAAAAAAGTTGCCATGGTTTTACCTACCTTAAATTTTCAAGCTAAAAGCGGTTTTTATTTTTTTTCTCGAAAATGGTAACTTTTACGAAAAAACTTATGAAACCTAAATTTAGAGTAAAAAATAACCTTTCTATTAAAAATAATTGTGATGTAAGAATGTATACGAGAAAAAAGTTATGATATTTTTTCGAAAAAAAATCGGTTCTTTTACCCCCATCCCCAAGTTATTGAAGTTAGGTTTTCAGTTTATCTTCATTAGTTATAGGTATTTATTAAAGACATCATATAATATGAACGCAATAATAACATCATATAATATATTGATCTACTTTGAATAGGAAAAAAGGTATGGTCGAAAAACTGAAATCAGAAAAAGTGAGGCCCTAGCGCCCCCCTGGGCGGGATTTCTCTGGTTAACAAACTTGACCTTCATTTTTGGATGGTTGATTTTTGTTGCACAAAAATTTTGAAAGCGATCCGAGCGAAACTGCGGCCGCTTTCGTGCTGACAAAAGTCGAATCTGGAGGCACGCACGCATATATATATATATATATATATATATATATATATATATATATATATATATATATATATATATATATATATATATATATGTATTACCTTTTTGACCAATAGTAATTTCGGACTCAGGAGGTCATAAGAAGACCTCCTGTGAAGAAATTGTTTCAAAATTGGAAAGTCGGGTACACCTGAATGGGCGTACCGAATTCTTCGAAATCTACCCAAAAATACTTCAGACTCGCATTAACCAAACTTGGTCTTTTAACATCACATTAAAAAGCAGCTTTTTTATTGTTTCATTCATTCAAATACATTTGTGAAGAGGTTGAAAAAGGTAAACTTCTAATGCACTTAGCGTACGATAAATTCCTTGAAAGTCACAGAAACCGCTTGAAAACTACGAGATGTATGAATCAATGAATCATGCAGATATTTGTTTAATTTAGTATAAGAAACACTAAGTATTGAAGAAGATATATTGCCGAAAGTTAAGAAAATATATTACAATATCATCTATCATATTTTTTTATCAACTATCATGACAGGTTCCAATTTATGTTTGAATTATTTTCTTGGTCTTTTTTTTATATTACCTACTCTTGACTCAAGTTTAGTTCGTTAATAATAGCAAGGATTTTATTATTTTATATTTTAACTTCTTTTTTTTAAACTATAATACATTTCTTTAGGAAGTTTTTGTGGTAACTTTCATATAATGTAAGGTTCTAGTAGACCGATCGAAACGTATTTGACTGATTTAAACACACGTAGCATAACTCATAAAATTTGTTGGAAATTTTTCAGTTTTGTTTTATAATTTCTTTCTGTCGATTGTTCAGTTATTGGGAAACAAGCAGAAAATAATTGTTTTATAATAATTGTGTTCAGTTTTCAACTTAATTTTTGTACTTTCAGGAACGAAATATGATCTTATCTCTCTACTGGAGAAAAAGTTAAAGGAGACTGCAAAGCAGGCTTTTACTGTAAGATGTCAGTGAAATATAACAGTTTTGGTAACATTACCATACCATACAATATTTGAAGAAAATTACTTCATATCCTCCTAGCCAGTGAGTCACCAAGTTTACTCTCGTCTCACATCTGTTACCTAAGCTAAACTTTTTTAGGAACAATAAAATTCACTGCTATTTGAAAGCACTAAATTGTCTTCGTGGTCGAAAATCTTCTAGTTACCAATTCCTTACAACGGCAATGAAATAACTTATGGTGCATGTACCAGTTCATAATTTAAACAATTTTTTTGACTGTGCCAACTTCTCTGACTAAACTTCTAAAAACTTAAACCAATTGAAGTAAATTAAATTGTTTATTGTACTCATTTTAAAGCTTATGTTTTCTATATTATAAATTAGCATTTGAAAAAATATTATTACCTTATAAATATACTGTTAAACGCGTATTGTAATTTGTTATTTGCTTTCACCAACTATCATAACACATACCAAATTTATGTTTGCACTAGCAAGTTACCCGTGCTTCGCGACGACTGCGAAAGTGATCAAACATTTTGTTTAAATTTCCACACCTCCTAAGAGGTATCAAACAGGCGCGTTATATTTTTTGCAGTTTTTTAGCTGTAACTTTGGAACAGTTTGGACCTTTGCAAAATCCTTTCTTATTGCACCTATTCAATATGTCAGGAGTCTTGTGTCCAAATTTCAGCTTTCTAGGTATCACGGTTTGGGCTGTAGAGCGACGAATGAGTCAGTGAGTCAGTGAGTGTCTTTGTGTTTTATATATTAAGAGTATTATCTTGGTGCTTCTTTATATAATAATTAAAATTAAGTTTATGTCCTACTCCTGGATCTACCTTAGTTCACTATTAAATTAAATAATATAAAAATGATTATGTCAAAGACACGTTCCACTAAGAGCCAACTCCAACGGGTGCTTCTTGTAGCTCAAAGCATCAGTGGATTAATGTGGACAACTTTTAAAAATAATCGATGTCACTGAAAAGGAAGTTATAGAATTAATACTTAAAAATAGATTACAATATTATTTTTACGTAATACGGTAGTGTTACATTTTTTAGAATTAATATTGCGTTCTAAATATAATACTAGTTAATCTATTAATTATGAAATATTATGTGGGCTTGAACAAGCCTAGAGATGGTTTATCTCTAATTTGTTCTAAATGTAAGAATTGTTTTCAAATGAAATGTTTAAATTTGTCACTAGCACAGTAGAATAAAATAAAAAAATAAAAGTATATGGCACTGCACTACGTGTTACATAAACATCACAAGATGCGAAGATACCCCTATAATGAGGTCATCTGTTGTTGAGGAAGATTCAAGTACTTCGAAAACGGACATAAATGAGTTACACACCGATTCGCAATTCTGTAAGAAATCTATGCCTACCCTCGCAATATCATTTCCGGCCATGAGTTGTCAACCTTTGGACTCTTCTCTGAATTCTCGACTTATGACCACATTATCTCAATTTACGGAGTTGCTAACTCAACTGTCCTCCAGATAGTCAATGAAAAACAAACTGAATAAAAAACGATCTTTTGGAAGTAAAAGTAAAAGAACATTTTCCTAATTCAAATTATATTTATATTATATATAGCCGAAATGTATGCAGAGCATAAAATGTTTGATTTAAATATCGCTAAGATTAATAAAAATTGTAACAAGAATGAGCAATGGGTGCGAAGGTCCAAAATAATGATGTTCACAAAGAAAAGACGAGAACCTTATTCGAATCATCGAATACTTAGCTGATTTGAGTGGTTATTCTTTAGACCATCAAGGATATTGATTTTATTACCCGTGTTGCGATTCAAAATGATGTCGACGGTTCGTTTCCAAAACATATTATTGTAAAATTACTTGCAAGATACAAAAAAACATGGCTTTTTTTATACACTACGTTGGATGGATTTGAAAGTATTATATATAATTTTTTTTAACCCGGACATTATATTTAGTGAAAACTTTATTGGCTTATGTATGAACTGTATGTTATAGTTAAGAGATATACTTGTAAATGTTGTTTGTTTTTCTTATTAAATGAAATAAAACATACAATACATACAATACAAATTAAATTTTATACTATTTAAAATACTATGGATATAACTACCATTTTGGTTATTCGGAAGGAAGATTTTTAAGCGATTTACAATCTGGACCCTAGGGATGATTTACGAGATAAGTTTTAGCAAGCTAATATAATCAGGGCCGCTGGAAATATATGTATTTAAAAATTTTAAAGAATATTAATAAATTTATCAAGCATTTATATACCCTATAATAATAATATAAATACGAGGAGCATACAACTATTACTTAGGTACGTGTTACTACATAAGACCAAAAGAGAGTTACTCAGCAGTAACTCTCTTTTGGGGCTATTTATACACTTTTTTAATACGCTGAAGAAAATTTTCAGATATTACCTTTAAATTTTTTTTTAAAGTTATTAAGGAGAATTTGTGTGCTAAAGGATTTCGAAATTGATAGAACAATTAGAGTTAGTACAACTGTGGCGATGATGCGCAGGGTTTATACAAATTATATTTAGGCTTCAGTTAGGTCTTTAAAGCCCACTGATTTTATGTTGCAAGCTCTTCTCAGAACTAGGGCAATTCTAGCTGGTTTTAGCTATGGCAAGGGAAAAAAAAATTGTATAAAATTGACTTCAAATACACATTTTCAAACATACTTCATTTTTAATTCGCAAAAAATATAATAAGCAATATTGAACTAGCATATTAAAATGGAACAATAATTAGAAATTGTTACATTTTAACATTTCAATTGGTACTTTTTTATAACTGTGTTATCACAATTATTATAATTTTAAAACATTCTGGTACATTTTTTTATTATGGTACATACAAAGCTGGAATTCATGTAAGATACAGTTAGAAACGAAGCTACTGGTTATATATTCTCATGAATAAATCAATATGGAATAATTATCTTTATCATTCGAACATGTTATAAATAGTTTTGTGAAGAAGTACAACACTTTTTTATCATAAATTAGGTAACTACTGACTAAAGTGACACAGTAAAGCGTTTAGGGTATAGTGCATTGAAAAATTATGAGTTTCATAAATTTGATACTATTATGGGTACTTCTAGATAATGAATATTTAGTAAGAAAAATATTTTTATATTAGATTTAGACTTTTATAAGTTTTCAGAGAAAATATTGTTGGTGGTAAAAAATCGGTACTGAATATTTAAATCAAAGCTTCAGTAACTGTGACTATTTTTTATCGATACTTACTGTTTATAAAAATATATTTTTTGTGAGTACAATGTAATCTCATTAGGGTTAGAAGATAGACGCTTCAGAATGCAAAAGGCATGTCAATATATTTCATATCTGTCGTTAGCTTCAGCATAAAATGAGTGCTCTATTTAATATTTAATAACAGAATACGAGTATCTAAAAGTGAAAACTATAAAATCATCCACGAAGTAACATCGTTACATAACGGCACTATCGATTATTCCGTTTCTTTTATTTCTGTTCGTTACGAAAGGGTTTATTTGTATAAAAGTATATATTTGTAAAATTCAACAGGAAATTCTGAAATTTGAATGACAGATTTGCATGACACTCGTCAATATAAAAATAAACCATTTAGTGTGACAATTTTGCTGTCGGCACATAGATAATTGAGTAAAGAGAATATTTTTTACAGTAATTCACACAAGATTGTGATGCCTTGTGTCAAGTTATTCACAGTTCAACAATTTACTTTATGCTTTTAGACATAAATGAAACAGTGTTTGCCGAATTCTGATTATTTATCATATTATTATACCAACGATAAGAAATTCTTTGATCCTTTTTAGCCTTCTAGCCTTCCCTCTAGCTGCTGTGTGACATTTGATATGACGTTATGTTACTTTGAACAATGTTAACAAATGTTATAAACATACTAAAACTATACTAATATTATAAAGCTGAACAGAACTCTGTGCATTAAAATACCTTCTCTGGATATATTACTGCGTTTTAAAAACCTTTTTGCATTTAGTACCTCAATAATAATTATTATAAGAATAATTATAAGAAAGCATCTACTTAAAAAATATTGTTAATATAAGCATAATGCTTTTAGAGATGCAGGTTCGATTTCTAATTTAAAACGTCTAATAGTAGTAAACGTGTAACACTCTCCAGTAAGTCTAAGCAAACGAAGAAGTAGCGAACAGCCAGTAGTGTACTATAAATCATAATGTAAAAGAATTATTTTTACAGTGAGTCATAAAATCTCAATTAAATTTATTACAAAACTTTTAAAGATATGTTTTTAAAATCAAAATATAACAATAGTTCATTTCGGGTTTATTTTGGTAGAGTGGTCACGTAGACTGACAATTTAAAATACCAGGAAACTAACGCATTCAGTAAATGTGCACTTTTGAAATAGGAACTTTTTTTTTGCATGTAGTAATATAACATTTTATACGACTTGACGTTTTAATTAATGTGTATTTAATGAAAACAATTTTTCTATATTACTGAGTTAGTCAATATTAAAAATTATTACCTTCTGACTTTGAAAGACTAATTCCAATCTTGCTTAAAAATAAGGCGTTGTATATTATTTTCACACAATGCTTCAAATAAACAAAATCAGATAAATGTGGTTAAAGTACTATTGTAGTAAAATGTAATATTTTTTTGTAAAATTAATACATAGAAGAGAGGGTGGGTTGAATATGCATATCTCACATATGCATGTGAGAATTCAAGTTTCCTAAGAATTCGGCATTATTCTAAGAAAAATGAACATATTACTGTGGATGGTGGTTTAAGTTTGTTTTGTCAGCAAAAAATATAAAAATATTACATTATTATTATTACAATGATCTTATATGACATTAATGTGTAATTATGTAAGATAAAATCAAAGCTTTCCGACTCATTAACTCGACTTAAGGTATGACAAAAATGGTAGTAATTTGTTTGCTTGTCTTGATGCTGCCATTTGTAATTATTGAGAATGATTATGTGGAGTCTCACATTCTCACCTCACTTTGAGTTTCCATTATTAATTCCCAGACTACCAAATTATCCTTGTGTTAGATGGCTGCCAAATATTTTGGTAGAAACTCAAAAAGGTCTTCGCATAATTGTGCGCCCCAAAATACTTATTACTATTTTTAGTTTATTATAACGAATACAACTTAATGCTGAAACAAAACATAACATATTACAAGATCACCTTATTTCGATATTTTACTTATAAAACTTACCAAATAACAATTTACAACATAGGTAAATATATTTTTTATCTCCTTGTGTTTTAACATAATAATGATACTTTTTGTGGATGTTTATTTAAAGTGAAAAGTGTCTTTCTGAAAAATTAAGCTTGAGCTATCTCTACGCTGCATCATAATAACAATTTATACACCTGTATTGCAAGTCTCAGGCAATGTTTGCACTACACGGCTTGCAACATGATGGGCCCGGTACCCGCTCTGTGAATCCATAGATTGCTAGAAAGCTTCGTCTCTAATATTAATATTATATATTTCTTATTATTATATGATGACACCTTTTTCCTTAGAGTGATTAGTTATATTCTAC
This sequence comes from Melinaea marsaeus rileyi, assembly GCA_918358865.1. Classification (NCBI taxonomy): domain Eukaryota; kingdom Metazoa; phylum Arthropoda; class Insecta; order Lepidoptera; family Nymphalidae; genus Melinaea; species Melinaea marsaeus. The sequence continues at coordinate 12,783,331 of OU911086.1, read as the reverse complement.
TATAGAATTTGAATTAAAAGTATTAGTTAAAAGATAGCGTTGAAATAATATTGTACTAAATGCTGAAAAATAAGAACCAGATAAGCACGATCAAAATATAAATTTAACATAATAATAAGACAAAATTTATACAAAATTTTTATTTGGTCGATACGTGAGATGAATTCATATTTCTCAAGTTTGTTTTGGGAGAATGTACGTAGTATGACATCTTTCTGCAAAAGCAGTTAATAATAATCGAGTACTGTAACTATGGTACAAAATATTTATCTATCGAATTATCATATATAACGTAGTGCCATCTTCTACTGTTTTATATAAAAACTTCTTTAATACTTAACTCAGCGCAGTGATGCAGAATAATTGTTACAATACATTCACTTTTATCGAGAGGGAATAACAGTTTCTGAGTGCAATAAACTGAAGGCCAGGTAAAGACTTTGTTTCGACCTTCCTCTTTAAGTGTATTAATACAACTAAAACTTATTTTGCACTGCAATGCAGATATTTATATTATATTAGTAAGATGTGTGTTCTAGTCATGAAAATTCTATTTTATACTTTTATTTACTACATTAAATAAAACATGTGGTGCTATTTATACCAATTCTAACATTTTAAAATATAAATTCATTAAAATATGTCAGTATTTAATTTTTTTGTTGTAGTAAATTCATATAATAATATTAATTTTATTGTTTCGGTTTTCATAATATTATACATATGTATTTATATTATAGACATATATGTGATTAGACATGAATTTTGACAAATAATTTTACTTATGTACTTTTACAAGTCCCACTCTACATCAGAATAAGATAACACAATCTTCTATACATTAGTAATCCAACATTAAATGAAAATAGGTTATTTATTGATAATATTTTGAATGTGAACAAATCTATGTCGACCGTTGTGGGATTTTGTGGTTTAAGTGTCACCAAGTATAACAAAAAGTCATGATAAATAACATAGAGAAATAAATGATGGACCATGCATTTAAAATTCTGCTTTAATTTAAGCTTTATAAAAGTAAAATGTTTTATATCTTTTAGTATATTAATAAAATTTGTACATTTATACTAGTGTTGATCATTGCTATACCTGTGCCTAAAGCTTAAGCTTTCGAATAGCTTTAACGTGATATTTTACATTTAATATGACATAATTAAAGTGAATTTTTAGAAAAAGTCATATATAAAAAAAATTGTTAATTTAAGCTAACTTTCAAGTATTTCTTGAATTTGATATTTACAGTTCAAGATATAAAACAATACAACTACCTAATAATGTTAATGGATTACAGATTTTCTATTGTAACTTTATTCCATCTTTATTATAGAGATGCGTCGTCAATCGAAGAATGGATGAGATGAGTGCTAGTAGACTACAAGAATGTGTTCGTCAGCTAGTTTTCCGGCGCTAACAGCCATAGTATAAAATAAAAGCTACATCACAACGTTTGTACACTACTCTCATCAAGCATTCATGTTTGAAGAGACTTCAAACCTCATACTTATATTCTGCTATTTTTTTTACTTTTGAAACTACGTATTTGTCAATATATTTGTCCACGACTAATATTTACTGTAGTTACCAGCCATTTAGGTATGTGAGAAATAAAAACGTAACGTACTTCCGTATTGATTTTATAATATTTATGCATTAGAAGCAATAATTTTACTTCATAATGTTGTAATGAATGTATCATTTTATATTTATAATCAGATAGTTGTCGTTGAAACATTTAGCGGTTAATCTTTTACAGAATATCAAAGTTATATTTTTAGCCGAGTCATTGTCAATAAGGCACGGTACATCGGACTGCAATATCCGGATAACGTTTCACGCTCGCCACAACTCTATTACGATTACATTCACGATATAAGATTATTACTTCTTTATATATTTTATTCTAATATTTTATATTGTATTATTTATTTATTTATTTACCTTCACGCCATATCCCTTGGGTAGCCAGAGACGACGGAGCGCCAAACGCTACGGTCTCTGCATACCTCTTTCGCCTCGGCCACAGATATCAACCTCTTCATACATGCCCTCCGGGGGTCCTCATGCTTTCTGTATCGTAGCTACTGTGTTTTCGAAGGTCACTCGAGGCCTCCCCCTGTCTCTCTTACCGCTCACTTTTCCCATATAAATCTTTTTTACCATTCTTTCATCACTCATTCGTTCAACGTGCCCAAACCACCTGAGCACGTTCTTCTTCATTCTCACCGTGACATCTTCGCTAGTACCTGCCATTCTGTGGATCTCTTCATTGCCGATTCGATCAGCTAGACTGACTCCGCATATTCTGCGCAGAGATCGCATCTCCACAGCATTCATCTTTCTTACATTCTTCTTCTGTGTTACCCACGTTTGACTGCCGTATAACAGCGTCGGTAGCAAAACTGCAATGTGTACAGCCAAACGTGCAGCTATACTGACGTTTTGCCGTCTCAACAATGCAGTCAAAGCACCATTGACTCTGTTACCGGCAGCAATACGCCTTTCCACATCCATTTCGTATCTTCCGTCTCTGCTAAACATACTTCCCAAATATACCACTTCATTCACTTGTTCTATTATCTTATCATTCACGTTGATCTTACATTCTGTTCTTTCTTCATTTCTTTCAAATATCAGAACCTTCGTCTTATCTACATTCAGGTTAAGACCATTAATTTCACACCCATCTTTCAGAGTGATGACCAATGCCTGCAAATTGCATTCTGATGATGCAATGAGCACTGCATCATCTGCATATAGTAAGCAATTGACCTTAAGGTCACCTACTTTCACTCCCATGTCACTATCTTTCACTCCTTGGAGACAACTATCCAAATACAAATTGAACAACCAAGCTGACATGGCGCAACCTTGCTTATCACCCGATTGGATGTCAAACCAGGGCGACATGCCAGCTCCTACTCGCACACAGGCTGAGTGATCTCGGTAAAGAGACCTTACAGCCTGTAGCAAGGGTCCGTTCACATTGTATCGGGGCAGTATCTCCCATAACTTCTTTCTCACAACCCTGTCAAACGCCTTTTATATTGTAAGTTAATAAAAATGCATTAATATTAAACTTTATTAATATATAGAACAAAAAATAAATGAAATATGACATTTTATAACTTAAACTCCTGCCTCCGTTAAGGTGAACATTTATTTATATATCTTAAAGTTATTACATTACATTCATGATATTAAGAAAACGTGTGACTAGACTATGTTATATCAAAAACTTATATCTATAGCCCCTTGCCTATCAATCCTAGCAGATATTAAACTCCAACCATATCTATATGGCTGTATAAAACCAGGTTACAGAAATTAATAAGAACTGGGTGGCTGAATAGCTCAATATTCTATTTAGGAACACATTAATAATAAAAACAAACTTTTTATCGGTTTTTACTATAACACAATGGTCAGCAAGAACTTTCAGTAACTTTCGGTACACAAGATCTTCCCTAAGTATATTTACGGAACTATTTCATCTCATGCTTTGATACCTATTTGTAACTTGTACAAAATGCGTAATTAATTAAGTAGTAATAGTATGTAAAAGAACTATGATTTTGATAAAAGCCGGAAGGTATCCTAAATAAAAGCGGTGAAGTTGCGAGGAATTTAAAATGTTAACCGGATATCGTGGTCCGACATTACTTTATTATCCTTGAAGTTGTGTATGATATTACATATTCAGTGGCTATTTTGTAAAAAAAAAGCACAATCGATGTTGAAGAGTAAATGCTTAGACCAATAATAATATAATAGGCTGATTAGGTTTTCGACATAACTATATAACATATATAATATAATAAGATAACTCGCTAACTAATTTATAAATAAGAGTGAAAGAGCACCCAGAGTGTGTCTGTATTTTTTTTCGGTAAAAGCTTAACATAATAGCATCATTGCCGTCACAATTCTGCAGTTTTCAAAAAAAACATAAAAAAAAGATATCGGTTCCACAAAGCACGACCAACAATTAGAATCTACTCGTAAATTATCTGAATTTTTATGAAACACTGACTATCAATAATGTCCGTTACTATGCTACCAATTTCCCCAAGTATATTTTACGTTTCCATTTAAAACCATGTGTGTATGTATTAAAAAACATAATACAAAAAATATACTTTTTTGTTTTATCTTTCATACATTAAACCCCTCTTAAAACAGCTGTTTCAGAGCCAACTGCAAGACGAAATAGATTACAACATCACAATATACCGACAATTAATTTACACATATGATTTTTAGGGTTATCTTAAAAACAACATTTATCATACTTACATGGGATCTGCAAACAATTATGCCATATACTAATCAGTATATGGCGCTGCGAAACAAATATGTTACGTATATAACACAGTTCGGAAAATACTTATAAACTTGTTACCATTAATATAGTGGAAGGGGATACATTTAAAGCAGGTGAATGTCACGTTTGTTACCCTTAATGCGAAGTCACGGAATAAGATATAATTACACGAAAAGTAAGAATTACTTTTGTCAAACTCTTTTAAATTATTTTGATGCGATTGATATAAAACAAAATCAATTAGCTGATAGACTATATCAATATTAAAAATTACCTCTTAATATGTGAGCTTTGTTATGCTTGACATTTATTTTTAATAAATTAGGAATAATATTTTTTTACGACCAAATGTGTGTGCTCTTGAAGGTATTTCATCCCAATAATATCTAAGCTATCGTAGACCAGGAAAATGTTTTTGAAATCAGTCATAAACAGCAATTACACCATACTAAGCACAACATACATATATACTCATATATTGTTAGATCAAAGAAAAACACAAATATACGCATAGCGCTGCGAGCTCACGAGCTCACGAGCATTAGATTCTTTTAAAAAAATATAGAATGATATTGATTGGCAGCCGATTTTTATATGATTTTATAAAATTTTGACGAGTAAATAAATTGCATATAAAATAAAATATTAATGTGAGTATCAAAATTAACAGGGGCCTAATTGACTAAGAACTAAATATTGTTACAAAATTATTAAAATATCAATAGAAAATATACATATTAAATATAATATAATTATCACTAAAACTAAAAATATCGTTTCTAAGATCACATACAATTGTATTATCCAAAATTCTCATTAAGAACTATCTATATTTTTCACTACATTATTACGATCATTAAATCAGTATTATAATTAGCTTCTCCGTCTTAATCTCGTTAGCTGCTGAAAATTTTTTAACAAAAATTTGACATGATTTCTGAAAACTTAATTTTGTGGAAATATACATGATAATAATTATTTTAATTCGTTGTCTATTACCTATGTTAAGCTTTGCTATCAAATTAAATTATTGTCGAATGAACGAATAATCAATGGACAACTTCAAGAATAAAGAAGGTATCTAATTTATTTCCAACCTGGATAGATAAGGGATAGATGGATGGAACTTATCTTCGCAGCTCGTAGTCACTTGATATTTTGTGGTACGGTGGCGTTTCGTTTGAGCCAGTCCATTTACGAGCTGCACACAGATGTCTGCTATACTCTACATCCTTGATTATTTTTTTCTAGCAAAGACACCAAATAAAGAACAAAACCACAAATTAAATCGTCTTCTAATTTGTAAAGAGTAAACCATAATCGATTAAAATACATAATACAAGAAATACATACCATAAATATACATTATACAAACATAAAATACAATAATTTGAAAATTACAAACATACTACACCATGATATGAATTAAATATTAAAGAAATTAAAATTGAGAATAGTATAGGAAGGAAAAAATGTATTGCAAAAGAACCAAGCTTTTTATTATCTTATTAAAAAGATGTATGTACCCCACGCTTTTATGAAAGATTTTGTATTTTATGAAAGCTAGTTTTTTTGACTAAAAATGGAAAAAAAAGTTAAGATTACGACGGATATTGAGGGTAATTTTGTCACAGCAATGATACGCATTAGTTAATATTTAAAGTTAAAAGTTATTAGAGCTCTTAAAGGCAGGAGGATTGTGAATATTAAATAACCTAAATCATTAAGATAAAACAAAAAATATATATAGTTAAATAGATATCGTTACGATTTTACTCACAATAATGTCAAGGAAAATAATAACTTTAACGTTTCCATTTCTAAGCATGATATAAACATACAAAAGACAACAGTGAAACAATTTGAACATCGATTTTTTGACATTTTTGTTATTTTAAGACACAAGGCGCCAAAACACAATATAAGACAAACAATATCCATTTGACATCCCTCAACAGCACGCAGTCCCGTCACTTTGTTTCGTTTGTAATTGACGCTTACATTTTAGTTGTTACTTTCATTGTACTTGATTTAATGGGTAATGTTATCGATAGTATTGGAATAGACTGATAATTACATGTTTGACCATCTTTGTAAGCTACAAATAAATTATAAAATAATAGCATTATTGTTTATTTTAATAACAATATTAAAGGAATAATCGCCATATAATTTAAAAATAAGTACGCTTCACAATTCTACAAAACTTTGTATTTTTAAAAGTGAGCATAAAAAAACGTAATAAAAAACATCATCATCATCATCAATCACCATCTTTAAATATCATAACATCAAAGAAACATAACATTAAAATATCAATAAATTAGTTCTTTTATATATAATAATATATATAAAATTATAATGTATTATATTTTATATATAATATAATACATTAGTACAATTTAAATATTGATTAATTTAAAATGAATTCAATATGTTCTAAAGTTTATTGCAGTATTAAAAAAAATTAAATACTTTGTTATACCACCAACTCGTATTAACGAGTGAAAAATGAAGCTTAAAAATCTATTTACCTTTATATTATTTTTCACTTTATTATCACTCATTAATAAAGAAAACGAATTCCGTGGGAATTGCGAACAGGGAAAACAGATTTCGAAATTGTGGCTATTAATTAAAGGAAACAACAAACAGGCTTACTCGTATATGGATTTCCACTATAATTTCCAGTTGGCTGTATCATACGATAGCTTGTTTAATATTCTTCCAAAAAATTACTTTGTTATATAGATTACTAGCAGACCCGGTCACGCGTTGCTGTGACTATTGTTTTTGATATATTACATTGTAGTAAACCATTTAAGGGGTAACGTTCAGAGTACTTCTGTCATGAAAATTATGTTTTCTTACAGTCGATATTAAGCAAAAATAGAAACAAAATTATTTTTTAAATTTAATCCAAATTTATAACACTATTTGTAAATTACAAAGTTTTTAGTAAATAACTTGGAACACTAAACTTACGAATGAGGTAGGTAGGGTAGATACATCATTCGTAATTATTCAATCCAGTCAACAGATACCGCCACCTTTTAGAATTGTTAGGAGCTAACTGCAAAATAATAAACAAATAAAATAATATTGCGACTATGAATTGAGTTGAAAATTATAAAGTGATTGTTTCAGATATTAATGTCCGTGGATATCGTTTTGAACATTTATCATCCACCATACATGGTAAATTTTGATTAAGAGTTCCACAGGGACCATGTACTTGCGGCAATCCCCGTTTCTGCCACTCCACAGAATGCATCCAGCGGCGTGTCTCTCCAAACACATAATGTTTCACAATGAAATCCATTAAAGATTTCAACTTTTGTATAAAGACTCTGGCTGTGTCTATTTCTATCCAGTGTGGATTGCATGTAAATGTGATGAACAAATCTGCTGTAGCATAATGACAAACATATGACATGGCATTTTGAGCATATTCATGCATATGTCGAGGGCTTACGATGTATGTTGCGGGAAGAATAGTTATTCGATTAAGATTCTGTGCATTACCATCAGTATTAATCGCATCTCGAAGGTGAATATACTCTTCAGATCTGAGTTTGGTCTGATTCAACCTGATGAATGTTAATCTCTCCGTTTCAATTTTAACATACATGTCTACAACATATTTGTGATATAATCGCCGACGTTTGAGTATGTGATTGTCATCATTAGGCGGTAGGAATAATAGTTCATTGAACTGACTTTTTTGTTGGTTTTAGAACCTGAAAATAGATTTTTGTTTTCATAACATTGTAAATAAAAAAAAAAATATAGTAACTGATAATATATCTCCTTGCTAAACTAATATTTTTTATTACCTGTAATGGGATTTATCATCTTGTTTGAGAAATCATAGCCATCTTCACCTTGCCAAAATATAATGGGATATTGCAATGCGTCATATGAGCGGTGTGTTTCCTTTATACGTTGTAATTGATCATTCCGACGATGTAAAACAATATCAAGGGATTTCAAGTTTTCTCCAACTACAACGATGGCAACTTCATCACTAGTTGGTGCATTAAAACGTCTTGCATGTTGGCCAACAGGTGTTTTATCAGCTCTGATTACAATTTTGTGATTATCAGATGGCATCAGATCCAGTGCAGTTTTAAACAACATAATCAATTGATTGTACTCATGAAATAAAGTTTGTAATTGTTCTACAATAGACCTCTTTACTGAATTGTTATTTGAACAACGCATATCAATTTCTTGTGGTGAATTGCCAATGAAATAAATTTGCAGGAATTTGTAATTGCTATCTGACACTGGTGACAGTGAACCTGCGCTATGATATAGTTGGCCTTGTATCTGTAAATTAAAAAAAATGATTTTTTTCAAATATAAATAATATTTGTTCGTAAAAAGTATATCTGTCTCCTAATTTGAATCCCCAATTTATAATTGATATGCTTAGGTATGACAATATGTAATAATTAGTTGTAAGTAATATCCATCATCAAATAATTATATTGTGTTTCAAAATAATAAAAGTATTGCTAATATTGAATCACCAAATAATATTATGACTAAGTAATATATTTCTTGGGGATTAAGGAACTGAAGGTTAATGACACACCTTTACTTAATTAACAGGAAATTTTGTTCACTAAAATAATAATGATGAACTGCTATAATACCTACCTTAAAATTTGGCATGAAATTTTCCCGAACTACGTTTGTTGCCCCAAATGACGTCATTTGAAAGCAATTGTTATATTGTTGGATATTTAACAAAAAGTGTATGGAATCTGGTTCTATTCCTGAAACCAATGAGTACAATGGCTCTGGTGGTAGATCCAATGGTATCAATTTCACTTTCCCATTTGCTCAACACAATCCATTGGCTTCATTTGCCTTACAATGAGAGCAAACCAAGTTCATAGATCCAATAGTAATACATTGGTGGTTACTGTAGTCAATTGACAAATCATAATTGAAAGCAGCTCGATTCAGACTTTCGGGATTATTGGTTGAATCTCTCGCTCTCGCTTCCCGCGTTCGTGATATACGAATTCTTTCAAGTTCTTTTCGGTCGTCACGTTCTTGTGCAGTATGATAAGATCGGTAATTAGTTTGGTTTGTAGCATTTCGGGTTCTTCTACCTAAATTACTTCGTCTTATAGGAGGCATATCGAATATACTCACCTAAATTATGTCACATGCAATAATTATTAATCACAGGTATTAAAACATTTTGCACAAAACACGATATAGAACAATCAAAATTAATTATTAAATATTATAAACGCTTTCAAACGCGGTTTGTTTGACAGATGTAATGACGTGAAAACTGATGACAATTTATGTCGCATTAAAAAACTAAAACAAAAGAAAGAATATTCCAAGGCCAATCAAATCTATAGCTCTGAAATTTTTTGACTTTTCAATTTGGTCGAGTTCACGATATTATCACTTTTGCGTGAACCTGCACACACATATATTTGATTGAATTTGAACTTTGTGCAGAGACAATAAAGTGCGAATTGACTCTTCGACGTTAGCAACACACCTACATTGTTTAGACAAAAATGAGTGCTTGTAATTTAATACTAGGTCACGCAAGCGGGGTCGGGACCTGAGCTAACTTTTGCTCTGTGCACGGCAGGGTATTTACTACGATGTTTCTTTAGGTTCCTTACAAACGCTACGAGAGTTAAATGGAAATATAGGATATTATCAATAAATCTTTTGCCAAACATGTCAGGTTTGATATTCGTTTCAGGTCTTTAAATGAAATTTTTCTACAGAATTGCACATAACACCCTTCTTTTCGTTATGGCATCACGCTAAAACAATCAGGTCCACTGCGATACTATTGATACAGTAGAAAGCATTCGACTCCCTTGGGGATAAAACGAATTATTATGATGCTATCGTGACACGTTCTCAAACAACAGTAACTTTGTCAATTCCATATGACAGATTCACATAGAGTTCCTAGCAGACGGCTCTAGATGTTATTTATTGATTTTTTCATTTAAGAATCAAGTTAACGTTACGATAAGCTAGCTAGACGCATAATATTACCCAGGCACGGCTTAGGTATTCCGTTTATATATTCCGATAATGAGCAATAATTAAATGAAATAAATAAATAATTAAATAATGAGCAATAATTAAATGGAAGCTTGATGAAACTCGATGAATATATAGCAAGTGGATATAAAATATTAAAATGGGATAGCAAAATGAAAAATAAAAGTGAAAGAAAATATTCGGACGGAACCTTGCCTGTTCGAAGCCTCACACGCAACTGAAGCGTTCGTTCAGTGGTTCCTTCTATTTTGCTATTCTTTTAACTTGGGGCGCGCGACAATTTTCTGGTGAATGAAACTTTTTTTCTGTAATTCGAAAACTTACCATTCTTTTAGTGTGCTTCGAGCTCAATGTGAACTGCATTCTGACGAATTTATAGTCAGTTCTACTGTGTATGAGAGTAGTTACAAACTTTCTTAGATTTCAATCCACTCGTAACTCGTGCATCGAGCAGGCGCGCGCTGTTGAGTCACTAATCGAACTAAATTAGTTCTGTTAATTATTCAAGATCTGTAGATAGAAATTATTCGAAATTTTGCACAGTCATAAAACAATGTGGCATCAAACACCAAGCCGAGTTTCGAAATGTATGCGTAGTTAAATGATAGCTAGCACGTAAATTGTCCTAAACTGAATTAGTAAATTATACTGAATTTAGAATTACGATTTTATAAAAATTAAATATATGCATAGCGCCTTATGTTCGCAATCGTTGTGGCGAGTTTCGTTAACATAGCTCGAACAGAGTTCGCAGTTTTTGCGATCTGACCAGTAAAGAGCTTCGCTTCGCTCAGCTCAATGAACTTTATTGTATAGCAATACAGTTCAAATTGACTCTAAATTTAGTTAGAAAATATTTGTATAGGAAAAAGAAAAGGGCTCTTTTAGGGTTTTCCTGGAAATTATTCGAATTTTTCTCGCCGTAAGAACCATCCTTGGGCTTCAAGGAATATTTAAAAAAAAGATTGCTAAGATTGGTCCATGAGTTGTTGAGTTGTGCGCTTACCAACACATTTTGCGATTCATTTTTATATAATAGATTGACAGATGTCTTCGTTAATCATAATAATTTGTCACTTACATCCAACGTGACATCCACTTATTGTAAGGCTTGTTAATTTCAGTGAGAGTGTTCAAGAGAGAAGGTTTTTGTAACCGTCTCTTGAAATTGGAATTTACTTAACTAATTTCTTAAGCTTGTGAAAATAACCTTAATATATAATAAATAAAATCTGATATTCTTCAAAATATTATATTTTGCGATAATGGAGAAATGAAATTTGATATGTCTAAAATCAGTCTCCGGTTTTGGTTTTGACGTTCTTTATTCCAACGAAAGACACCAATGACAGTCCATCATTTTCTTTTTTAGGTATATTTTGAATTGTCTAAATGTGAAAAAATTACATGAAGCATGTAAATTATTTTATTTGATTACCAATTTTATTATATATAATAAACAAGTAATATTGTGTTTTCTTCTTCACTTAAATTTAATAGCAAATTTTCTTGCAAATCTATAGCAAATCTCAAAACAATTTGTATGTCTGCAATTTTACGAAAGAACCCTGCTTAGTGATTTGGTACAAGTATAATTTTGTTTGCTTCACTATTGAGTACCGATTTCAAGGTTTTAGAATAAGGACGAAATAAATAATAATAATTTATATATAGGTAAAATTAATTATTTAATAGAAGTTAACGTAGCATATTAACAAATAATAATATTCAAATATCAACAATATTTAAATTCTTATAAAAACTTACATGATTCAGGCCAGATTACGGTCACAATTAAATGTGACAGGACTGGGAGGAAGGCCTTCATCGAAGTGGCTCGAATTCTAAATTCAACCTCTTTTATTGCCTTCGATATTGGAAATATCCTGATTCATTGAACGGCGTGACGTCATGTTATTTTGTATTTTTGTTATTTCGTACCTGTAAAAGAACTCCATATAAACCCAGTGTAAAGTCATCTTTAGTTGTTTACTATATTTTTGATTATTTGCGACGATATAATTTATTTTGTCTTTGTATTATATCTTAAGAGATACTTGCTATTTAATCCATAATAAATACAGTCAAATTTGAAGGAGAAAACCTTTATTAACATTAACTTCGATATTATGAAACTACTCGCATATTTAAGTGACTATAGCAGTATTAGTAATAGTAGTGATGGAAATTGTACCTTCATAATTTATTACAAATTATTATTTTTATTTAAACAAGCGAAGTATCGACATCACATAACAGAAATATCATACATATACTGGTATTGAATTAAAGTACTTATATTATATTGAATAATTAAAGATAATGATAAAAGTTATATTTCTTGTAAAATATAAATAAAACTAAAAAAAATACTTCAGACTCGCAGTAACAAAACTGAGTCTTTTAAACGTCACATTATAAAGCAGCTTTTTAGGCAAATATTGTTATTGTTTCATTCATTCAAATACTTTGTGAATAGATTGAAAAAGTATAAACTTCCAATGTACTTAAAGTACGTTAAATTCCTTGAAAGTCACAGAAACCGCTTGAAAATAACGAGATACTAAATTTTCTCAGCAAGATAACTAAAATAATACACACAGTTGTATAAATCAATGAATTATGCAAATAGAATATTTGCTTCATTTAGTATAATAGACACTTAGCAATGAATAAGATATATTGCCGAAAGTTAAGAAAATATATTACAATATCATCTATCATATTTTTTTATCAACTATCATGACAGGTTCCAATTTATGTTTGAATTATTTTCTTGGTCTTTTTTTAATATTACCTACTCTTGACTCAAGTTTAGTTCATTAATAATATCAAGGATTTTATTATTTTATATTTTAACTTCTTTTTTTAAAACTATAATACATTTCTTTAGGAAGTTTTTGTGGTAACTTTCATATAATGTAAGGTTCTAGTAGAACGATCGAAACGTATTTGACTGATTTAAACACACGTAGCATAACTCATAAAATTTGTTGGAAATTTTTCAGTTTTGTTTTATAATTTCTTTCTGTCGATTTTTCAGTTATTGGGAAACAAGCAGAAAATAATTGATTTATAATATTTGTGTTCAGTTTTCAACTTAACTTATGTACTTTCAGGAACGAAATATGATCTTATCTACCTATTTGAGCAAAAGTTAAAGGAGACTGCAGAGCAGGCTTTTACTGTAAGATGTCATACCATATATACCATACAATATTTGAAGAAAATTACTTCATGTCCTCCTAGCCAGTGAGTCACCAAGTTAACTCTCGTCTCACACCTGTTACCTAAGCTAAACTTTTTTAGGAACAATAAAATTCACTGCTATTTGACAGCAATAAATTGTCTTCGTAGTCGAAAATCTTCTAGTTACCAATTCGTTACAACGGCATTGAAATAACTTATGGTGCATGTACCAGTTCATAATTTGAAAAATTTTTTTGACTGTGCCAAATTCTCTGACTAAACTTCTAAAAAACTTAAACCAATTGAAATAAATTAAATTGTTTATTTTACTCACTTTAAAACTTATGTTTTCTATATTATAAATTAGCCTTTGGAAAAATATTATTACATTATAAATATAATGTTCAACGCGTATTGTAATTTGTTATTTGCTTTCACCAACTATTATAACACATACCAAATTTATGTTTGAACTAGCAGGTTACCAGTGCTTGGCGACGCCGGCGAAAGTGATCAAACATTTTGTTTGAATTTCCACACCTCCTAGGAGGTATCAAACAGGCGCGTTATATTTTTTTTAGTTTTTTAGCTGTAACTGTGGAACTATCTACTGAGACACCCGGCGGTAGATAGTTTGCAGCTGACTACGGGTCAGCTGCTAAGATCAGGGTACTACGGGACCCCGGTACCTAAGCCCTCAGGCAGCGACGCATGCGCTTGCGCGTGTAAACTGCCGGGTTACCGGTTTTGGTGTTGGATTCGTAGTGTTAATGTGGTTAGCTGTAGAGGTTCGGCGCTGTTCGTCTGGGTTCCCACAGTTGTCGGGGGCTCGTCAGATCTCGTGCGCAGCGAGAGGTAATTGACCAGCCTAAGGCGAAGGGCTGCTGCGGTCTCTTACTTCGGGGCTTGGAACGGTCCATAAGCAGAGATCCCTTCGGGGGTCACTGCAGTTCGGGTAGCCTCCTGCTTAGAGGTTAGATGGATGTGCTAGCATCTATCCGGTCACCCGACTGTACTGTAGGGTAGGCTTGCAGCCTGACTGACTGTCAGGAAATGAGCGTGCCTTACAGCTCCGGCACCAGGTGGAAACTGGTAGTTAGCCTCTCTGACGTTCTCAGCAAGTTATTGCAAGTGTGAGAAATCACACGGGAAGTGAGCGTGCCTTACAGCTCCGGAACCTTTCATGGAGAAAAGGTAGCTGGGTGGTCGCGATTGGACTTGTCTATGACCGATAGTCTTGCGAGCTTACTAGTCTTATAGTACCGTTGTCGGATGACTTCGGAGGTCAGATCTGCCGTACCAAGGATCCATGTGACCGGGGTAAACCTGGACCACATGTATAGCGGCTCAACCTTTATAACCAGAGGGTTGGTGGGGTTGAGATGCTATAAACATAATCATTAGGGCGGAAGGAGACGAGGGCGACTATGTAACTTTGGAACAGTTTAAACCTTTGCAAAATCCTTTCTTATTGCACCTATTCAATATGTCAGGAGTCTTGCGTCCAAATTTCAGCTTTCTAGGTATTACGGTTTGGGCTATAGAGCGATGAATGAGTCAGTGAGTCAGTGAGCGTCTTTGTGTTTTATATATTAAGAATATTATCTTAGTGTTTTCTTTATATAATAATTAAAATTAAGTTTATCTCCTACTTTTGGCTCTACCTTAGTTCGTTATTAAATTAAATAATATAAAAATGATTATGTCAAAGACATGTTCGACTAAGAGCCAACTCCAACGGGTGCTTCTTGTAATTTAAAGCATCAATAGATTAATGTGGACAAGTTTTAAAAATCGATGTCACTGAAAAGGAAGTTATAGAATTAATACTTAAAAATAGATTACAATATTATTTTTACGTAATACGGTAGGGTTACATTTTTTAGAATTAATATTGCGTTCTAAATATAATATTATTTATTTATATATTTATTTACCTTCACCATATCCCTTGCGGGGTAGCCAGAGACGACGGAGCGCCGAACGCTACGGTCTCTGCATACCTCTTTCGCCTCCGACATCAACCTCTTCATACATGCCCTCCGGGGGGTCCTTATGCTTTTTACGTGACCTTCCTCCAATATCGTAGCTACTGTGTTTTCGAAGGTCACTCGAGGCCTCCCCCTGTCTCTCTTACCGCTCACTTTTCTTGTATAAATCTTTTTTACCATTCTTTCATCACTCATTCGTTCAACGTGCCCAAACCACCTGAGCAAGTTCTTCTTCATTCTCACCGTGACATCTTCGCTAGTACCTGCCATTCTGTGGATCTCTTCATTGCGGATTCGATCAGCTAGACTGACTCCGCATATTCTGCGAAGAGATCTCATCTCCACAGCATTCATTTTTCTTACATTCTTCTTCTATGTTACCCACGTTTGGCTGCCGTATAACAGCGTCGGTAGCAAAACTGCATTGTGTACAGCCAAACGTGCAGCTATACTGACGTTTTGCCGTCTCAACAATGCAGTCAAAGCACCATTGACTCTGTTACCGGCAGCAATACGCCTTTCCACATCCATTTCGTATCTTCCGTCTCTGCTAAACATACTTCCCAAATATACCACTTCATTCACTTGTTCTATTATCTTATCATTCACGTTGATCTTACATTCTGTTCTTTCTTCATTTCTTTCAAATATCAGAACCTTCGTCTTATCTACATTCAGGTTAAGACCATTAATTTCACACCCATCTTTCAGAATGGTGACCAATGCCTGCAAATTGCATTCTGATGATGCAATGAGCACTGCATCATCTGCATATAGTAAGCAATTGACCTTAAGGTCACCTACTTTCACTCCCATGTCACTATCTTTCACTCCTTGGAGACAACTATCCAAATACAAATTGAACAACCAAGCTGACATAGCGCAACCTTGCTTAACACCCGATTGGATGTCAAACCAGGGCGACATGCCAATATAAATATAAATAAAATAAAATACTAGTATCTATTAATTATGAAATATGATGTGGGCTTGAACAAGCCTAGAGATGGTTTATCTCTAATTTGTTCTAAATGTAAGAATTGTTTTCAATTGAAATGTTTAAATTTGTCACTAGCACAGTAGAATAAAATAAAAAAATAAAAGTATATGGCACTGCACTACGTGTTACATAAACATCACAAGATGCGAAGATACCCCTATAATGAGGTCATCTGTTGTTGGGGAAGATTCAAGTACTTCGAAAACAGACATAAATGAGTTACACACCGATTCGCAATTCTGTAAGAAATCTATGCCTACCCTCGCAATATCATTTCTGGCCATGAGTTGTCAACCTTTGGACTCTTCTCTGAATGCTCGACTTATGACCACATTATCTCAATTTACGGAGTTGCTAACTCAACTGTCCTCCAGATAGTCAATGAAAAACAAACTGAATAAAAAACGATCTTCTGGAAGTAAAAGTAAAAGAACATTTTTCCTAATTCAAATTATATTTATATTATATATAGCCGAAATTTATGCAGAGCATAAAATGTTTGATTTAAATATCGCTAAGATTAATAAAAATTGTAACAAGAATGAGCAATGGGTGCGAAGGTCCAAAATACAAATAAATGATGTTCACAAAGAAAAGACGAGAACCTTATTCGAATCATCGAATACTTAGCTGATTTGAGTAGTTATTCTTTAGACCATCAAGGATATTGATTTTATTACCCGTGTTGCGATTCAAAATGATGTCGACGGTTCGTTTCCAAAACATATTATTATAAAATTACTTGCAAGATACAAAAAAAACATGACTTTTTATACACTACGTTGGATGGATTTGAAAGTATTATATATAATTTTTTTTTGTTATTTACCCGGACGTTATATTTAGCGAAAACTTAATTGGCTTATATATGAACTGTATGTTATAGTTAAGAGATATACTTGTAAATGTTTTTTGTTTTTTCTTATTAAATGAAAAAAAAAAACATATAACATACAACACAAATTCAATTTTATACTATTTAAAATACTATGGATATAACTACCATTTTGGTTATTCAGAAGAAAGATTTTCGAGCGATTTACAATCTGGATCCTAGAGATGATTTACGAGATAAGTTTTAGCAAGCTAATAAAATCACGGCCGCTGAACATATATGTATTTAAAAATCTTAAAGAATACTGATAATTTTATGAAGCATTTATACTCGTATATACCCTTTACATAAAATAAATAAGCAAAGCAAAATATTGTTACATAGGTACGTGTTACTTTACTTAAAATGCTGAGTAACACTCTTTTGGGGCTATTTGTACACTTTTTCAATAAGCTGTCAGTAAGTTTTCGGATTTTACCCTTTAAAAATTTTTAAAAAGTTGTTTAGGAACATCTGTATTAACGGATCAGTATTCCAAACAACTAAAGCTTGATAGAACAACTAGAGCTAGGACAACCGTGGCTATAAAGTGCAACGTTTAATTTAGGTTTCAGGTGTGTCTTTAAAAAAATTGATATAGGACAAGTCCGCTAATTTTGTGTCGGAAGCTTTTCTCAGAACTGGAGCAATAAGTTTTCAAACTGGTGGTAGCTATGACAAAGGAAAAAATATTTTGTATAAAATTGACTTTCAATATGCATTTTTTTTCATTTAATTTGACCTTATTATAGTTATAAAAGCATATTTTACAAATAATTTATATTCTCATCGTATAATATTTTATTTAGTATTTTTTTGCAAACTAAACTAAACGACAAATCATTGACGACAGGTAATATCGTTTGTGTATAAACACTTGTGTATAAACATAAGAAATATCCCTATTAAATAAATCACACTTTAGAAAAATAAGTCAGAAATATGAAATTTTCGTTTCGTAATACAAATGCAAAATGTTAAAACAACTAATCAAGTTCTTAACTAGTCCAATAAGAACTGAACTTTACTCCATAAAATGTAACTTCAACGACACATTTAGAAACATACTCCATTTTTAATTCGTAGAAAATATAATAAGCAATATTGAACTAGCATATTAAAATGGAACAATAATTAGAATAAAAATTGTTATATTTTAACTTTTCAATTGGAAGTTTTTTCATAACTAAGATATCAAAATAATAATAATTTTAAACATTCTGGAATCCTTTATTATGGTACATACAAAGCTGGAATTCATGTAAAATACAGTTAGAAACGAAGCTAAAGGTTATATATTTTCATGAATAAATCAATATAAGATAATTATCTCTATTCATTCGAACATATTATAAATAGTTTTGTGAAGAAGTACAACAATTTTTTATTATAAATTTTGTAACTACTAACGAAGATGACACAGTAAAGCGTTTAGGGTAAATAATGCATTGAAAAAATGTTAGGTTCACAAATTTGATACATTTGTTAGTACTTTTAGATAATGTATATTTAGTTAGAAAAATATTTTTATATTTGATTTAGACTTTTATAAGTTCTCAGAGAAAATATTGTTGGTTAACAATTTTTTATTAAATTATTATTGTTCTTTTAAAAAATCGGTACTGAATATTTAAATCAAAGCTTCAGTAACTGTGACTATTTTTTATCGATTCTTACTGTTTATAAAAATATATTTTTTGTGAGTGCAATGTAATCTCATTAGGGTTAGAAGATAGACGCTTCAGAATGCAAAAGGCATGTCAATATATTTCATATCTGTCGTTAGCTTCAGCATAAAATGAGTATGTGAGTGTGAGTGCTCTATTTAATATTTAATAAGAGAATATCTAAAAGTGAAAACTATAAAATCATCCACGAAGTAACATCGTTACATAACGGCACCATCGATTATTCCGTTTCCTTTATTTCTGTTCGTTACGAAAGGTTTTATTTGTATAAAAGTATAATATATATTTGTAAAATTCAACAGAAAATTCTGAAATTTAAATGACAGATTTGCATGATACTCGTCAATATAAAAATAAACTATTTAGTGTGACAATTTTGCTGTCGGCACATAGATAATTGAGTAAAGAGAATATTATTTACAGTAATTCACACAAGATTGTGATGCCTTGTGTCAAGTTATTCACAGTTCAACAATTTACTTTATGTTTTTAGACATAAATGAAACAGTGTTTGCCGGATTCTGATTATTTATCATATTATTATACCAACGATAAGAAATTCTTTGATCCTTTTTAGCCTTCTAGCCTTCCCTCTAGCTGCTGTGTGACATTTGATATGACGTTATGTTACTTTGAACAATGTTAACAAATTTTATAAACATACTAAAACTATACTAATATTATAAAGCTGAACAGAACTCTGTGCATTAAAATACCCTCTCTGGATATATTACTGCGTTTATTAAAAACCTTTTTGTAATTGTAATATTGTTAATATAAGCATAATGCTTTTAGAGATGCAGGTTCGATTTCTAATTTAAAACGTCTAATAGTAGTAAACGTGTAACACTCTCCAGTAAGTCTAAGCAAACGAAGAAGTAGCGAACAGCCAGTAGTGTACTATAAATCATAATGTAAAAGAATTATTTTTACAGTGAGTCATAAAATCACAATTAAATTTATTACAAAACTTTTAAAGATATGTTTTTAAAATCAAAATATAACAATAGTTCATTTCGGGTTTATTTTGGTAGAGTGGTCACGTAGACTGACAATTTAAAATACCAGGAAACTAACGCTTTCAGTAAATGTGCACTTTTGAAATAGGAACATTTTCGCTTTGCATGTAATAATATAACATTTTATACGACTTGACGTTTTAGTTAATGTGTATTTAATGAAAACACTTTTTCTATATTACTGAGTTAGTCAATATTAAAAATTATTACCTCCTGGCTTTGAAATAATAATTCCAATCTTGCTTATAAATAAGTCGTTGTATATTATTTTCACACAATGCATATTCTTTCAAATAAACAAAATCAGATAAATGTGGTTAAAGTACTATTGTAGTAAAATGTAATATTTTTTTGTAAAATTAATACATAGAAGAGAGGGTGGGTGCATATGTGAGAATTCAAGTTTCCTAAGAATTCGTCATTATTCTAAGAAAAATGCACATATCATTGTGGATTGTGATTTAAGTTTGTTTTGTCAGCAAAAAATAATAAAAATATTACATTATTATAATGATCTTACATGACATTAATGTGTAATTATGTAAGATAAAATCAAAGCTTTCCGACTCATTAACTCGACTTAAGGTATGACAAAAATGGTAGTAACTTGTCTGATTGTCTTGATGCTGCCATTTGTAATTAATGAGAATGGTTATGTGGAGTCTCACATTATCACCTCGCTTTGAGTTTCCATTATTAATTCCCAGACTACCAAATTAGCCTTGTGGTAGATGGCTGCCAAATATTTTGGTAGAAACTCAAAAAGGTCTTCGCATAATTGTGCGCCCCAAATACATATTATTATTTTAAGTTTATTATAACGAATACAACTTAATGCTGCAACAAAACATAACATATTATAAGATCACCTTATTTTGATATTTTACTTATAAAACTTACTTTGGTAAGTACAATACAATTTACAAAATATATTTTTCATCTCCTTGTGTTTGTACACAATAATGATACTTTTTGTTGATGTTCATTTAAAGTGAAAAGTGTCTTTCTGAAAAATGAACTTGAGCTATCTCTCCACTATATCATAATAACAACTTATACACCTGGATCACAAGTCTCAGGCAATGTTTGCACTACACTGCTTGCAGCATGATGGGCCCGGTATCCGCACTGTGGATGCATAGAATGTTAGAAAGCTTCGTCTCTAATATTAATATTATATATTTCTTGTTATTATATGATGACACCTTTTTCCTTAGAATGATTAGTTATATATAGTGGAATTTGAATTAAAAGTATTATTTAAAAGGAAGCCTTGAAATAATATTGTACCAAATGTTAAAAAAATAAGAACCCGATAAGCACGACCAAAATATAAATTTAACATAATAATAAGGCAAAATTTATCTAAAATTTTTATTTGGCTGATACGTGAGATGAATTCAAATTCAAATTTCTCAAGTTTGTTTTGTGAGAATGTACGTAATAGGACATCTTTCTGCAAAAGCATTTAATAGTACTGGAGTATTGTAACTACGAGTATGTTATAAAATATCTATATATCTATTGAATTATCATATATACCGTAGTGCCATCTTCTACTCCGTTTTATGTAAAAACTTCTTTAATACTTAACTCAGAGCAGTGATGCAGAATAACTGTTACAATACATTCAGTTTTATCGAGAGGGAAAAACAGTAAACAATAAACTGAAAACCAGGTAAAGACTTTGTTTTGACCTTCCTCTCTAAGTGTATTAATACAAATAAAACTCATTTTGCACTGCAATGCAGATATTTATATTATATTAGTAAGATATATGTGTTCTAATGATGAAAATTCTATTTTATATTTTTAACCACTAAATTAAATAAAACACAGGGTGCTATGTAAACCGATTATAACACTAAAATATAAATTTATTCAAATATGTAAACATTTCATCTTTTTATTCTAGTAAATTTATATAATAATTTTAATTTTATTATTTCGGCATTCACAATATTGTACATATGTAATTATTTTATACACACATACATGTTATCAAGAATTTTGATAAATAATTTTACTTATGTACTTTTGCAAGTCCCACTCTAAATCAGAATAAGGTAACACAATCTTGTATCCATTAGTTATCAAACATTTAATAAAAATAAATTATGTATTGATAATTGTTTTGAATGTGAACAAATCTAGGTCGACCGTTAGGGAATTTTGTGGTTTAAGTGTCAACAAGTATAACAAAAAGTCATGATAAATGACATAAAGAAAGAAATGATGGATCAAAACGTTATTATTAGTATTGGAATAATTGGGTAAAGAAAAATCTAAACAAATAAGAACATCTCCTTAAAGTAACGTATCATGAAATTCATTTCATTTAAAGGTGAATAAAAAAGTATTCACAGGTTGTATTCTCTGTTTTTAGCCATACTAGCTATCAGAAGGTATCAGAAGCTTATTACATGTTATTATTATCATCTTCATATTGTTTATTGACTAGTTTAATGTAATGCATTATTAATATCGAAAAAAAACGTTTCAGCTTGAAATCGTAGAAAAAATTGTTTTACCTATTTATTTTTATTCAAGATTATTAAGTTTTTTAAATGTTAAATATTTTCCAATCATGTATCTCTATATTCAAACATAAAATAAATTTGGGATGGAGCTACGTTTAAAAATAAACCCAATGAAGGCGAAATAAATATCACTGAATACTAAGTTCTATTTAACTAATTACGGTGTGAATGTGAATGTTTGTAAACAAGGTAGTCTCGTCTAAGGAAATTAAACTCAAATTTTAATAAAACAATAACAAAAATTTTTTTGACAATATTAAATTTTTCATTCATATTATTATTGTAAGGTCTTAGGAGTTCAAGCAAACGGATTGTACCAGCCAATGAATAGAAGTTAGAAATACGTCGCCAATCGAAGAATAGATGAGGTGAGTGCTAGTAGACTATAAGGACGTGATTGGCAGCTGGCCTTCCGGCGCTAACAGTCATAGTGCAAAACAAAAGCTACATCACGGCATTTATACACTACCCTAATCGAGCATTCATGTTTGAGGTGACTTTAAACCTTGCTTATGTTCTGCTATTATTTTTACTTTTCAAAACTATATATTTATCTACACATTTGTCAACAACTAATATTTACTGAGGTTACCAGCTATTTATATATGTGGAAATAAAAACGGAATATTTTTAATGACCCAAGATTATCAGAATGCTGCTGTTACTGCGTTTCGGTATGTGGTTATTTTTTATTTTTTATTCTTTATTTTCCTTTTCAAAATTAAAGAAGAAGAAAGAAAAGGTCAGTCCTCGTAGGACTATACACTATTTGTTTTCAGTTATAAGATAGGAGTATATTTTTTTGTATTTTAGCCGTAGCGTTTTAAGTTAAATTATATATGTTGACGTCCCTATGATTAAAATTGAACAGGTGAACAAAAACAGTCTCATCTTTTTTTTAACTATTAATGAACTATGAACTCTAAAAGTATGTTCATTTTTATATTGCGTTTTATTTGTTGTCACTCAATAATTGAAAAACGAAGTCTGTGTGAATTGCGAACAGGTAAAACAGATTTCAAAATAGTGGCTACTAATTAAACAAAACATCAAACGAACTCAATACCTTACTCGTTATTGGGTTTGCACTATTATTTCTAATTCACTGCATCTCATTATTATTTTATTTTATATTCTTTCAGAAACTTAAATATATCATTTATTAATATTTTTTTTTTGCTTAAAAGAGAAATCTCGAAACACTTTCTATAGGTCTATAATTACTATCGAAACAAGCATCCAAGAACAAGATAATATCGTACGATAAAGCTATTGATATAAATACCATCTTGATTATTCAAAAGACAGATGTCTGTGAGATTTACAATTTATTTACTAAAGATGCTTAACGAGATAAGTTTAATCAAACTAATATTCTTATGGTCGCTGGTCAGTCAGGTAAAATTAAAATATATATATATATATAAAAGAATACTGATAATTTTATTAAGCATAATGGTAAACATAACATAAATTCTATGTAACTTTCTTTTTGAGCAATTTGTACAGTTTTTCAATAAGCTAAATTATACCCTTTAATAAATTTTAAAGGTTGTTTCGGAATGAAAAAGCGAATGCTACACTATTTCCGGATATCTAGAGCATTATGTTTGCTGCATGATGATGATATGTGGCTATGGTTGCAATATTTATTACAAATGTAATTTAGACTTTAGACAGTCCGCTGAGTTTCTGTTGCCAGCACTACGGATCTGTGTACGTGTGTACAAAGTATTAGTAATATTATTATATAATATTTTATTTATAAGGGATAAACTGAGCCCAGCGACAAACCATCGAAAAGATAAAAGAGACAATATTACGTATGTATAAATATAAGAAATATCCCGCCCGTTACAGATAATGAATTTTATTCTGGCTATATTGTTTTGGTCAAACATATTTTTTCGTCAAAGGAATATATTTTGTTACAGTAATGGACACCACATATTTGGTTCTATATTTTCTTTATCGAGGTCATGGCATCATGTGCGTGTAATAGGGTCATCCTAACTACAAATTAAGAAAATGCGTAACATTATATTATTTTCCTTAATATTTTAATCACATTGTTAATCATTGTCATAACATAATATTAAAAAAAACCTTAATAAATATCAAGCTACTATGAATTGAAATCCAACAATATTCAAAGTACAAAGTACATATTGTTTTATATCTCAAACTGTAAATATCGAATTCAAGAAATACTTGAAAATTAGATTATGTTCTATAATTATTTTTTTATAATTTTTTCTACATATTGAATAAAACATATTTACAAAATTATGGATCACAAGGAAATGAAAACAATATACTTTAACATGGTGTGTTTGAGGTACCACTGCCCATTCGTGATACCATATTCATATGAATTTAACGAATTATAGCATATGATAAGAAATAATTGACCAAAATTGCATCTGGCTCTCAGTCTATATCCTACTAATACGCATATAAAATTACTCGACTATTTAACTTTGTTTTGTATCCACTAGTATTTAGATAACATAACTGATAAATGAGAAGGAAGTATTGAAACTATGCATTAAATAAACCCATGTTTTATAGCTATTAAAAAACCACTGATAATATAAAATCATATATATATTGTGCTTAGTTTAAAATTTCGTACTGTATAAATTCAAAATTCAATATTAAATATTTTAAAGTCTCACGTATAACAACCTTTTGAATTGAAAAGAAAATGAAATTATAATTCAAATTAATTTCATAGAATTCTTTATTCCAGTCATTGTTACATTCTTATAAACTGGAGCAATATGCTTATTTCTTTCATTTGCGCTGCGCTTAAATAAACCTGGATTTAAATTTTTATATTTGTATTTTTGATTTAATGAAGTTGCATATTTTATCAAATGTTACATTTGAATTGTAAAAAATATATTTCATAGCATAACTTCTAGCTCTAGTGTACAGCTTTAATATTTATAACATTCAAATTCCTGAATTAATTTGTTCATAAGCTGGTCTGTTTACTTAGAAAGAAGTTGTTAAATACTTTTGAATCATTGCTCATATTGATGTTTTTTATTGTATGATTCTAATAAATTACTTATTTAATTTTCATAATAATATATATTGCAATTTCATATTTACAATGAAATGTAATAACCGCTGCCAACAAGAATTGTACTTGAAATTTATAGATTATTTTCTGTACCTGAAATTTATAGATGTTTGGTTGAAATTTCTGTATTAAGTTAAAATTTTTAACTTATAATTTTTAACATAGCATAGCTATATGACATAGACGATAGTTTTAAAGAAAATCGGATAATCACCACTTTCTTAAAATTCTTTTGTTTTGTCTTAAAAAGTTTGTACCTAATCAAGCATTCATATTTCAAGTGACTTTAAACATCTTACTTATGTTCTGCTATTATTTTTACTTTTCAAAACTATGTTTTATTCAACATTTCTGTCCACAACTAATATTTACTGAGGTCACTAGTCAATTAGGTATGTGAGAAATAAAAACAGAATATTTTTAATGACCCAACATTATCAGAAAAATGTTATCGCGTCTCAGTATTCAGTTTTTTTTATTTTCACAATACAAGGGATTAATGACATTTTGACGAACATAGACAATGCGCTGTACAAAAATATTAAATTTTATTTATAACATTGCATTGCATCATCAGAATGCGATTTGCAGGCATTGGTCACCACTCTGAAAGATGGGTGTGAAAATAATGGTCTAAACCTGAATGCAGATAAGACGAAGGTTCTGATATTTGAAAGAAATTAAGAAAGAATAGAATGTAAAATCAACGTGAATGGTAAGATGAATGAAGTGGTATATTTGGGAAGTATGTTTAGCAGAGACGGAAGAAAGAAATGGATGTGGAAAGACGTATTGCTGCCGGTAACAGAGTTAACGGTGCTTTGGCTGCATTGTTAAGACGGCGAAACGTCAGCATAGCTGCACGTTTGGCTGTACACAATGCGGTTTTGCTACCGACGCTGTTATACGGCAGCCAAACGTGGGTAACGCAGAAGAAGAATGTAAGAAAGATGAATGCTGTGGAGATGCGATCTCTTCGCCGAATTTGCGGAGTCAGTTTAGCTGACTGAATCTGCTATGCAGAGATCCACAGAATGGCAGGTACTAGCAAAAATGTCGCAGTGAGAATGAAGAAGAACGTGCTCAGGTGGTTTGGGCACGTCGAACGAATGAGTGATGAAAGAATGGTAAAAAATATTTATAAAGGAAAAGTGAGCGGTAAGAGAGACAGGGGGAGGCCTCGAGTGACCTTCGAAAACACAGTAGCTATGATACTGGAGGAAGGTCACATAAAAAGCATGAGGACCCCCCGGAGGGCATGTATGAAGAGGTTAATGTCAGTGGTCGAGACGAAAGAGGTGCATACCTCTTTATCATATCCCTGCATAGGGATCGTAGCGTTTGGCGCTCCATCGTCCCTGGCTACCCCGCAAGGGACATGGCGTGAAGGTAAATAAATAAATAAATTTATAACCCATAATAACATAATATGTAGTTCATACCAGAATTACACTTTGCATGAGAACCGCTGTAAAATTAATAGCATGACCTCACCAGTCGAAATACCCTAAGAGAAGACGTATTAGTTTTTACTTTGAATGGATACATATTATTATATCATATTTTTTATAATTATTAATATGAACCTTTGTAAGCACATGATTTGAATCAGCGTAACTGATACTGCACTTTTTTTAAAGATTTTAAAATACTTTGGGTAATAATTAAGATCCAATAGAAGAAAGACAATTTACTCAATTTTGGGAAATATTGAAAAACTGTGTTTTCGGAGATTTTAATTTGAACTTCATTGAAACTTGTCAGCACTCAACTTATACTCAAAGTAAGGACTCAAATAGAAAGACTGAGAAGAAAAAAAAATACTTCAAAGCTGTGAAACTTTTGAAGTCTGAAACGACTCTATTTATGTAATTTTTATGTAAATTTTAGGAAAACTATCAAATATAACTTATGATTCACTTAAATTAAATACTTGTTTTTGGCTTTGTATGTGGAAGACTTGAAAATAATTCACAATCCTAGATGAACAACTAATAGGATGAGAATTGTTCTTAGATTTCATAATCAGATTAATAATAAAACTAATCACGAATATTCCTCGTCAATACTTAAAGTTGGAGTAAGTGTCAGGCAATAGCTAGTTTGTAATAAAATCCAATTTAATTGATAAATGGCAGTTGCTCTGACTGTTTTAGGTCATTTTCCCGGCCATTATTCGTACGCTCAATCATTTCTCTAAAAATTCTTCACGTTGTAATACACACATGATATTGCTAAAAATGGAATATAAAACTATTTGGAGCACCAAATATAGGTATTTATTTGTATTAATGCTTTTAGTGCATTCATCTTAAAAAATATATACTTTTCATTTTCCTCTTTAAGAGTAAAGAAGAAGAAAGTTAAGGTTCGTCCTCTTGGGACTATTCACTATTTGTTTTTAGTTATAATATATGAGTCTATCTTTTTGTATTTTAGCTGTAGCGTTTTCAGTTAAATAATCTATCTTGAAGTCCCCTATGACCAAAATATCTGTTCATATCTTTTAGAAAAAATATAAAGCAAGTATATTTTTAAACTACGGCTATCGAGATAATCCCTTTCGAATTATGATATTTCAAATACATTTATAATAATAACAAAATGTTTTATATAAATCATTATTTCCAAAAAATATATATTTGTCGCCAATGTGCATAGTTGTGTACAATTAAAGAGTTTTATTTCTAGGTTTTACAATCCTTAAAGAACCATGCCTCAATATTTTACTATGTGATTCTGACGGCTGAAATACACCCTAAGTATTATCAATCAAATAAAATCGAAATACGAAGCGGTAGATCTCCTTTAAATCATATGAATTGCTGAAGTAATTTCGCCAATTTTAAAGTTAATACATAAATGTTTAACAATCGTTACACGTTACAAATGAATTATTACATAATAGCAATATTATGTATTTTAATTAAAATATTAAATATATACCCGCTATATAATGTAATTGAGCTTATCCCTTTGTACAATATATTTACAAAAGTTAGCATAATTATAAAGACACATTTATCATCGTTTAATATTCTAACATCAAAGAAAAAGATGAAAAAAGTAAGTCTTAACATTTCTTTACCATTAACGAATGAAATATGAACCCTAAAAGTATGTTTATTTTTATATTCTGTTTTATTTGTTATCACTCATTAATTTAAAACTAATTACGTGTAAATTGCGAACAGGTTAAACATATTTTAAAATAATGGCTACTACTTAAACAAAACATCAAACAGACTCAACATCTTACTCGTTATTGGGTTTGAACTATTATCTCTAATTCACTGTATCTCATTATAATATTTTTTATATTCTTTTATAAACTAAAATATACCATTTATTTTATTCTATGAATATGTTAGATAATAATCTGGCGGATAGCTCTGGAATATATAAACGGAATAAATAAAAGAGACGTCTCCACAGAATATAAAGCAAATATTTGAGATAACCAATTTTATACATAAAATAATCTAGCTGATATTGTTCACAATTTTATTTTAATAATAAATTTATTTGCTTAAAAGAAAAATCTTAAAACAATTTCTATAGTTCTACATTATTATTATCGGAACAAGCATCCAGGAACAAAATAATGTCGTATGATAAAGCTATTGATATAAATACCATTTTGTACATTCAAAAGAGAGATGTCTATGTAATCTGGGTCAGATTGTAAATCGCTAAGGATGCTTTACGAGATAAGTTTAAGCAAATTAATATTCTCACGGTTGCTGGTCAGTTAGGTAAAATTAAAATATATAAATATATATATATATATATATTATCAGTATTTATATATATATATAAAATTATCAGTATTTATATATATATATTAGGGTACATCGAAAAAACTGAAAAATGGTGGCTACCAACGCTTTTTATCAACGATATCAACAGTATAAACCATTTAGAAAAACACATTTTTTATCGTTTGCCTTTTATTCCTGACCAATTTTCCCACTATTTTCGTGTTCTACGCAAAATTTCCAATAGATTTCATGTGTCATACTTGTTTTTTTTTCTTAAATTTTATGATTAGCAATTAATAATCAAAAATAATATAATTATTTAATTTAAATAAACGACATTCGACGATTATTCTCGACAAAATGGCCAATAAAATATGGTCAACCATTATAGTTTTCGAAAGAGTGTCTATCTGGGCACAACATATCCAAATATGGGAATTTTTGATACATTTCAATAGGTTTTACCAGGGTGAAATCTAAAAAAACACGAAAAAATGGCATTTTTGAGTGACCCGCGCGCCCTCTAGATATTTTTTAAAAATTTTTTGATATCCATAGAAAATTTTTATTTCAAAAGTACTTTCATTTTAGGGGGTAGCCACCATTTTTCAGTTTTTTCGATGTACCCTAATATATATATATATATATATATATATATATATATATATATATATATATAAAAACTGATAATTTTTAAACAATAATAGTATAATATAAATACGAGGAATAAAAAGCTAATTGACCTATACTCGAGTCAAAATTCTATGTAACTTTCGTTTTGGGTAATTTGTACAGTTTTTAAATATGATAAGTAAATTATAAAAATTGTTTAGGGACGAAAAAGCATGTTTGCTGCATGATGATGTTATGTGGCTATGGCTGCAAGATTTATTATAAATGTAATTTAGGCTTCAGACAAGTCCGCTGAGTTTCTGTTGCCAGCTCTAAAGATCTGTGGAAAATTTTAAAATTAAAAAAAATAAAAAATTTAAGCTTTGACAATGAAAAAATGGTTTGTATAAAATTTGAGATATTTTTTTTTTATTTGTTTTGATTTTGATTTGACTTAATGTAATAACAAAAGCCTTTTTACAAATGCTTTGTAATATTATTACATGATATTTTATTTCTAAGGGATAAACTGAGCCTAGAGACAAACTATCTAAAAGATAAAAGAAGTATGTATAAATATAAGAAATATCCCGTCCGTCACTAGGGATAATGAATTTTGTTCTGGCTATAGTGTTTTGTTCAAATATATTTTTTCGTCAAAGGAATATATTTTGTTACAGTAATGGACACCACATATCTGGTCCTATATTTTCTGTATCAAGGTCATGGCATCATGTGCGTGTAATAGGTTCCTAACATCCTAACTACAAATTGAGGAAATGCGAAACAATATTATTTTCCATAATATTTTAATCACATTATCATAATCATCAAATCATCAAACATCAGGGAACTCAGAATTGTATCGGATAATGTTTTGTCTCACTTTTTCAATAGATGCGAAGGCTTATGCGTAGGTAACATACGTAATTCTATTTAATTGTATTTTTATTCAGTAATTCAGTCAGTTTATATTTTTCTTAGTACAAAAAGAAAAACCAACACCGCACCATTTCGCAATGAGCATTTTACTTTGGGACTGCGTTTAGATATTCATATACTTTATTTCGAGTTTTTATTAATCACTTTCTATATAGTTGACAAGTCGACACGGCCAGCCTACTAAAGGCTTATGTTCATATCTGAATTATATATATTTTTTTAATTATTTAATATGGGGATATTAAAACATTTTTATTTGTATATTATTATTGCGATATAATAGAAATCCAACAATATTAAAAGTACAAAGTACATATTTCTTTATATCCCAAACTGTAAATATCGAATTCATGAAATACTTGAAAATGAGATTATGTTTTATAATTTTTTTTAATATTCTTTTCTACATATTGAACAAAAATATATAAAAAATTATGGATCACGAGGAAATGAAAACAATATACTTTAACATGGTGTGTTTGAGGTACCATTGCCCATTCGTGATACCCTATTCATATGAATTTAACAAATTATAGCATATGGTAAGAAATAATTGAACAAAATTGCATCTGACTCTCAGTCTATATCCTGCTAATACGCATATAAAATTACTCGACTATTTAAGTTTGTTTTGTATCCACTAGTATTTAGCTAACATAACTAATAAGTGAGAAGGAATTATTGTAACTATGCATTAAATAAATCCTTGCTTTAATCCAGCTTCAACAATGTTTTATAACTAGTAAAAACCACTGATAATATAAAATCATATATATATTGTGCTTAGTTTATAATTTCGTGCTGTATAAATTCAAAATTCAATATTAAATATTTTTAAGTCACGTATATTAACATTTTGAATTGAAAAGAAAATGAAATTATAATTCAAATTAATTTCTTTGAATTCTTTATTCTCGTCATTGTTACATTCTTATAAACTGGAGCAATATGCTTATTCCTTCCATTTGCGTTGCGCTTAGATAAACCTAGATTTAATTTTTTATATTTGTATTTTTGATATAATGAAGTTGCATAGTTTTTCAAATGTTAAATTTGAATTGTGAAAAATATATGTCATGGTATAATGTTGAGCTCTACTGTACACCTTTGATATTTATAACATTTAAATTAATTTGCCCATTAACTGCTGTGTTTACTTATACAGAAGTCATTACATACTTTTGAATCAATGTTCATATTGATGTCTTTTATTGTATGATTGTAATAAATGACTTATCTTATTTGAATAATAATAAACATTACAATTTGATATTTACAATAAAATGTAATAACAACATTGGACAATAACATGAATTGTACTTGAAGTTAATAAATTCTTTTCTGTACCTGAAATTTATAGATGGTTAATTGAAATGTTTGTATTAAGTTTATTTTTTAACTTAATATTTTTAACATGGCATCGCTAGATGATATAAACCAAATCGAATAGTCGTATTTTTTTTTAATTCTAGTGATAATTTAATTGTAAAAATATAAATATAAAACCATTATTTACTTTATAAGGTGAAGTGCCTTTGCATTCTATTATTAAAAGTCTATTTTTTTTTAAATCGCAAAAAGATTTTTTTTTAATGTCTTCCTTGTTTCATGGATGGACAGGTCTTTAATTTGGCACCTTTTCGGTAAAACTATGGATATTTCTAGTTAAAAATTGCAATATTACTTAAATCCCGAAATATAAAATAAATAAATATAAATTTTGGAGGTGGTAGAGCCTAGCTGTAGTTATCTGACTGCAGCTCGTATTGAGCTGGCTCGACCGGGGAAGGACCACCCTCTCACAGAAGACCGACGTGTAGTAACTAAATTCATTTGGTTATGTTTCGTCGGTGAGTGAGAGAATCCGGAAGCCCAACCCCCCCCCCCCCACGCCAAACATGAAAGCGATGGCTCCAAGAAAAATACCCCAGGAGGGTACCGGCTTTGATGAAGCCGGGGACCCCCTCCCCGAGCAAAATCGGGGAAATGATTCTCGGATTTTGCTCGGGCTGCCCGTCGTATCTGGGGCGGGCAAAGTATCGCCTTTTATGTTTCTTGAGGGCAAACGACGATTCAACGCAGCGGCACCCCGACCCACTCTAAATGTGGACTTTTGCAACATCCGGGGACTTCATTCCAACTCGAACGCCGTCCACTATTTTTTTTTTTTTTTTTTTTTTGTAAGAGGAGGGCAAACGAGCTGGCGGGTCACGGATGGACGTGATCACCGCCGCCCATGAACTCTTGCAACATCCGAGGATTTACAAGAGTATTGCCGGCCTTGTAGGTAGGAATAAACGCCTTTTTTGAAGGTACCCATGTCGTACCGATCTGGAAATACCGCCGAAGGGAGTTCGTTCCACAAGCGAGTGGAACGTGGAAAGAAGGTCCTTGAGAACCGCACAGTGGAGGATCGCCACGCATCCAGGTGGTAAGGATGGTATTGGAGGCGGTGGCGCGCTGTGCGGTGATGAAATTCGGCGGCAGGCATCAGATCGAATAGTTCTTCGGAACACTCCCCGTTGTAAATGCGGTAGAAGACGCACAAAGAAGCCACGTCTCTACGCAATGCCAAAGAGTCCAGCCGTTCGCAGAACACCGGATCCCCGACAATTCGAACGGCTCTCCGTTGTACGCGGTCAAATGCTAGAAGCTGATATTGGGGTGATCCGGACCAGAGATGAGAACAGTACTCCATGTGTGGCCGGACCTGCGCCTTATAGAGCGCAAGTCTTTGGCCAGGTTTGAAGTACTGCCTTGCTCTATTGATCACTCCCAATTTCATCGAGGCCAACTTGGCCTTGCTCTCCAGATGACCACGAAACTGACAGTCGCTCGAAATGTCGAGACCCAGTATTCTGATACTTGGCGAGGCAATGAGGGGAGTGCTCTCGAAGAGCGATGATACAACTAATGGGGTTTTCTTAGTGGTAAACGCGCAAACTTGTGTCTTTAGGGGATTGAATTGAACGTGGTTCAGTTCACCCCACTCAGAGATCATCCCCAAGGAAGTCTCTATTGAAGACAGATCAGCTCTCATACGTTTAATGTTCACTTCTCAATTTTTTTAATTTAATTATATATATGGCATGGACGCTAATAGAAATAAAGTTTAATTTACTACGAGTATGCCTAGGGCTCTTATTATGTAGACGCAAAAAAGCAATTGAGATTTTTATCATACATTGAACCAATTTCAATTTACGACCATCACAAAAATCGATATCGGAAATTGTATATAAATATGTTTAGCCATGTTAATTAATTTTTACTTTCTATTCATAACGAACATATTTTTGAGGTTAATCATCCCGTGGTTTGGAAAAGTTGAATAACTTTTTCATCAGTCATAAAATTTTTGTTGTGATTTATGGTAGATGCCTTTCTAAAACATAACTACACTGCTCGATAGCCACAAGTGCCTACAATGTGAATTTTAGAGTTTAATTTTCATCCAATGGATATAGTTTAATTTTCATAACTTCTTAATAACATTTCTTGAAAATCAATTTAATAATTAAGGCATAGAAAATATGCTCGTGTTGGCATTTATATATTAGTGTGTACAAAATTATTTTGAAGTATAGTAGAATTTTTATCTTTTTAAGATATATCAAATGGGCATTTGCCTATATTTATTTATTGCCTATATTTATTCTCAATATCGATTTTAACCACACATTTTATGTAAGTGACAATTAGTTACATAAAGTCTTATATAAATATGAAAATGAGTTAAGTACAATATATCAGATGGTTAATAAATTAGATGTACAACTTAAATTACCAATTTAATCAATTACAAAGAAACTAAAACAAAAATAAGAGAGTTTTAAACATATGCACGCACACTCGCTTAAAATTCCTTAAGATCGTTTTCTGTATTCTGAAATTGAAGTAATATTGTATTTATTTAAAATAAGATAACAATATGAAGCTTCTTCTAAAGCTCAAGATATTAATTTTATATTTTATTAACAGTTTCTTTTACAAATTGAATAATTATTCTACTATGTTTGTTTAACAAATTCACAAAATGCTCTAAAGGAACTAGCTTGGAAACGTGTGAGATTATTGGATAAGAAAGGAGAAAAATATTACAGTTAATTATTGAAAAAAAAACATATAAATATTTCTAAAAACTATATGTTAAAAAAACATATAATAAACCTTATTTTTTTTGGTGTTTTATCTTTCATACGTAAAAACTTTTTTAAACTTAGATAGTAGGGTGTCAGAAGCCTATTCTACAAGACTCAATAAATTACAACCATTTTACAATATACCTAGAATTATTTATAGAAGTATAAAGAATGCTGGTCTTATATGTAATGTATTTGTAAACTGGAACGTAAGAATCAATTGTGGAAGCTTGTTTAAAAAAGACCGGGCAAATAGCAAAATGAATATCACAGTAATTGGTATATAAATGCGAAGGATAGTAAGCAGGATAATCTATGTCAAGGTAAATTAAAGAAAACTGCAGTTGTTTATACAAATAAGTGTACAGTAAGGATATCTATAAAAATTTTATTTTTGCGTTAAAAGCGACAATTTTATTTCATAAAGTTGTAATAATAGTATAACTATATATTAGCCATGTATTTTTTTTACAAAATATCATAGTTATATTTTTAGCCGAGTCGTTGTCAATAAGGTACGGTACATCGGACTGCAATATCCGGATAACGTTTCACGCTCGCCACAACTCTATTTCGATTACATTCACGATATAAGATTTTTACTTCTTTATATATTTTATTCTAATATTTTATATTGTAAGTAAATAAAAATGCATTCATAGAAAACTTTATTAGAATATACAGCAAAAAAATTATAAATGAACTATGAAAACTCCTGCCGCCGTTAAGGTGAACATTTATTTATTTGTCTTATAAGTTTAAATACATTATATTCATGATATTATATATATATATATATATATGATATGATACTGGAGGAAGGTAACGTAAAAAGCATGAGGACCCCCGGAGGGCATGTATGAAGAGGTAAATGTCTGTGGCAGAGGCGAAAGTAATATGGCAGGGATATGGCGTGAAGCTATAGTAAAATAAATAAATAAATACTACGAAAACCTGTAGGTCAATACTTTTAAAATCCCGGTGAAGATTATAGTATACCAAAAACTTATATATGAAACCCCTTGCCTATCAATCCTAGCAGATATTATACTTCAACCATACGTATAAGTCTGTATAAACCCAGCTTACAGAAATTACCAAGAACTGAGTGACTGAATAGCTCAATTCTATTTAACAACTCATTAATAAGAAGAACAAACTTTTAATTTGTTTTTACTATAACACAATGATCAACAAGAACTTTCAGTAACTTTCGGTACACAAGTTCCCTCTCTAAGTCTATTTACA
Organism: Melinaea marsaeus rileyi; assembly: GCA_918358865.1. NCBI lineage: Eukaryota > Metazoa > Arthropoda > Insecta > Lepidoptera > Nymphalidae > Melinaea > Melinaea marsaeus. Next base: position 12,746,835 of record OU911086.1, on the reverse strand, counting down.
GAACTATTTTATCTCATGCTTTGATAATTATTTGTAACTTGAATAAAAAATTTTAATATGTTAGGAATTACTAAAGGTAAAAAAATTTGAAAATATGTGAAAGAACTATGATTTTGATAAAAAAACCGGAAGGTATCCTAAATGGTGGTGAAGTTGCGAGGAATTTAAAATGTTAACCGGATATCGTGGTCCGACGTTACTTTATTATCCTTGAAGTTGTGTATGATATTACTTATTCAGTGGCTATTTTATTCAATTAATGTTGAAGAGTAAATGTGTTTAAAATATATAATAAAAAAATATACTTTTTTGTGTTAAACCCCTCTTAAATTTAAAACAGCAGCGTTTAAGAGCCATCTGCAAGACTAAACGTATTACATCATCACAATATACGAACAATTCATTTACATTTATGATTTTTGGTTATCTTAAAAACAACATTTATCATACTTACATCGGATCAGCGAACAATTATGCCATATACTAATTAGTATATAGCGCTGCGATATATATATATATGTTACGTATATGACACAGTTCTGGAAATACTTATAAACTTTACTTTTAACTTATGAAAGTGGATACTTTTTATAGTAGGACAATGTCATGTTTGTTCCCTTAAATGCAAATTGACAAATATCTATGATTAACATATAATTACACAAGTAAGATTACCTTTCGTCAAACTGTTTTAAATTATTTTGATCCGATTGGTATAAAACAAAATGAATAAGCTGATAAAGACTATATAAACATTTAAAATAACCTATTAATATGTGAGCCTTGTTATGCTTGACATTTATTTTTAATAAATTAGGAATAATATTTTTTTACGACCACATGTTGTGCTCTTGAAGTTATTTCATCCTAATAATATCTAGACTATCGTGGATCAGGAAAATGTTAAATCAGTCTTAAATAGCAATTACACCATACGGAGCACAACATAGGTACATATATACTCGCATATTGTTAGATCAAAGAAAAACAAATATACGCATAGCGCTTAGAGCTCACAATTTCTGTACTCACGTAAAGAATAATAACCCTTTGTGTGTTAGTGCGTTTCATTTTCATACCGTTTATAAAATTCATAAGCGATACAAAAGAGGAAAATATGTATTTTATAAGTCAAAATATTATTTCAAGTATTAGATTCTTTTAAAAAAATATAGAGTGATATTGGTTGGCAGCTGTATATAAGAATATGATTTTATAACATATTGACGAGTAAATAAATTGCATATAAAATAAAATATTAATGTATCAAAATTAACAGGGGCCTTATTGACTAAGAACTAAATATTGTTACAAAATTATGAAAATATCAATAGAAAATATACATATTAAATATAATATAATTATCACTAAAACTAAAAATATCGTTTCTAAGATCAGATAAAATTGTATTATCCAAAATTCTCATTAAGAACTATCTATATTTTTCACTATATTATCACAATCATTAAATCAGTATTATAATTAGCTTCTCCGTCTTAATCTCGTTAGCTGCTGAAAATTTTTTAACAAAACTTTGACATGATTTCTGAAAACTTAATTTTGTGGAAATATACATGATAATAATTATTTCAATTCGTTGTCTATTACCTATGTTAAGCTTTGCTATCAAATTAAATTATTGTCGAATGAACGAATAATCAATGGACAACTTCAAGAATAAAGAAGGTATCTAATTTATTTCCAACCTGGATAGATAAGGGATAGATGGATGGAACTTATCTTCGCAGCTCGTAGTCACTTGATATTTTGTGGCACGGTGGCGGTTCGTTTGAGCCAGTCCATTTACGAGCTGCACACAGATGTCTACTATACTTTACATCCTTGATTATTTTTTTTCTAGCAAAGATACCAAAAAAGAACAAAATCAGAAATTAAATCGTCTTCTAATTTGTAAAGAGTAAATCATAATCGATTAAAATACATAATATAAGAAATACATACCATAAATATACATTATACAAACATAAAATACAATAATTCGAAAATTATAAACATACTACATCATAAATTGAATATTAAAGAAATTAAAATTCAGAATAGTATAGGAAGGAAAAAATGTATTGCAAAAGAACAAAGCTTATTATTATCTTATTAAAAAGATGTACCCCACGCTTTTATGAAAGATTTTGTATTTTATGAAAGCTAGTTTATTTTTACCATAAATGGAAAAAAAGTTAAGAATACGACGGATTTTGATGGTAATTTTGTCACAGCAATGATACGCATTAGTTAATATTTAAAGTTAAAAGTTATTAGAGCTCTAAAAGGCAGGAGGATTGTGAATTTTAAATAGCATAAATCATTAAGATTAAACAAAATATACATATATTGTTGATATCGTTACGATTTTACTCACCATAATGTCAAGAAAAATAATAACTTTAACATTTCCATTTCTAAGCATGATATAAACATATAAAAGAAAACAGTAAAACAATTTGGATATCGATTTTTTGACATTTTTGTTATTTTAAGACACAAGGCGCCAAAACACAATATAAGACAAACAATATCCATTTGACATCCCTCAACAGCACGCAGTCCCGTCACTTTGTTTCGTTTGTAATTGACGCTTACATTTTAGTTGTTACTTTCATTGTACTTGATTTAATGGGTAATGTTATCGATAGTATTGGAATAGACTGATATTTACATGTTTGACCATCTTTGTAAGCTACAAATAAATTATAAAATAATAGCATTATTGTTTATTTTAATAACAATATTAAAGGAATAATCGCCATATAATTTAAAAATAAGTACGCTTCACAATTCTACAAAACTTTGTATTTTTAAAAGTGAGCATAAAAAAACGTAATAAAAAAACATCATCATCATCATCAATCACCATCTTTAAATATCATAACATCAAAGAAACATAACATTAAAATATCAATAAATTAGTTCTTTTATATATAATAATATATATAAAATTATAATGTATTATATTTTATATTTTATATATAATATAATACATTAGTACAATTTAAATATTGATTAATTTAAAATGAATTCAATATGTTCTAAAGTTTATTGCAGTATTAAAAAAAATTAAATACTTTGTTATACCACCAACTCGTATTAACGAGTGAAAAATGAAGCTTAAAAATCTATTTACCTTTATATTATTTTTCACTTTATTATCACTCATTAATAAAGAAAACGAATTCCGTGGGAATTGCGAACAGGGAAAACAGATTTCGAAATTGTGGCTATTAATTAAAGGAAACAACAAACAGGCTTACCCGTATATGGATTTCCACTATTATTTCCAGTTGGCTGTATCATACGATAAATTGTTTAATATTTTTCCAAAAAAATACTTTGTTATATAGATTACTAGCAGGTTACCCGTGCTTCGCGACGGAAATAAACAAAAAAAAACTGACTTTCGTGAGTATTGAAACCATGACCCTACCCTTCACACATACATTCACTCTCTATCCTCCAACCCATCATGACACGCTATCAGTGCGAGAAAGCCTTGAGTTTGATAAATACGGAGTTTCATTCCTATCGGGTTATAGGTACATTCTTGTTTCTCATATCGCAGCGTGTTGATAATAAACATAGTGACTGGCCAAATAATTTGAATTTCTACTGCAATGCAATGGGAGAAGAGAGGGAGCGGGGCGTAAATTTTTTTAGCTGAACTTTGGAACGGTTTGGACCTTTGCAAAATCCTTTCTTATTGCACCTATTCAATATGTCAGCAGTCTTGTGTCCGAATTTCAGCTTTCTAGGTATTACGGTTTGGGCTGTAGGGCGATGAATGAGTCAGTGAGTGAGTGTCTTTGTGCTTTATATATTAAGATTGACTGATGCCTTCATTAATCATGATAAATTGTCACTTACATCCAACGTGACATTCACTTATTGTAAGGCTTATTAATTTCAGTGAGAGGGTTCAAGAGAGAAGGTTTTTGTAACCGTCTCTTGAAATTCGGATTTACTTAACTAATTTCTTAAACTTGTTAAAATAACGTTAATATATAATACATAAAATCTGATATTCTTCAAAATATTATATTTTGCGATAATGGAGAAAATAAATTTGATATGCTTAAAATCAGTCTTTGGTTTTGGTTTTGACGTTCTTTATTCCAACGAAAGACATCAATGACAGTCCTTCATTTTCTTTTTTGGGTATATTTTGAATTGTCTAAATGTGAAAAAAAATACATGAAGCATGTAAATTATTTTGTTTGATTACCAATTTTATTATATACGTATAATAAACAAGTAATATTGTGTTTCCTTCATCACTTAAATTTAATAGCAAATTTCTTGCCTAGATAAAATCTCAAAACAATTTGTATGTCTGCAATTTTACGAAAGAAGTCTGCTTAATGTTTTGGTACAAGTATAATTATTTTGTTTGCTTCACTATTGAGTACTGATTTTAAAGTTTTAGAATTAGCACGAAATAAATAATAATAATTTATATATAAGTAAAATTAATTATTTAATAAAACTTAACATAGCATATAAACAAATAATAATGTTCCAATATTAACAATATTTAAATTCTTATAAAAACTTACATGATTCAGGCCAGGGACTGGGAGGATGGCCTTCATCGAGGTGGCTCGAATTCTAAATTCAACCTCTTTTATTGCCTTCGATATTGGAAATATCCTGATTCAATGAACGGCGTGACGTCATGTTGTTTTGTATTTTTGTAATTTCGTATCTATAGAAGAACTGCATATAAACCTAGTGCAAAGTCATCTTTAGTTGTTTACTATATTTTTGATAATTTGCGGCGGAATAATTTATTTTGTGTTTATATTATATCTTAAGAGATACTTGTTATTTAATCCATAATAAATACAGTAAAATTTGAAGGAGAAAACCTTTATTAACAATAACTTCGATATTATGAAACTACCCGCATATTTAAGTGACTATAGCAGTATTAGTTATAGTAGTGATGGAAATTGTATCTTCATAATTTATTACAAATTATTATTTTTATTTAAACAAGCGAAGTATCGACATCACATAACAGAAATATCATACATATACTGGTATTGAATTGAAGTACTTATATTATATTGAATAATTAAAGATAATGATAAATGTTATATTTCTTGTAAAATATAAATAAAACTAAAAACAAAACTTCAGACTCGCAGTAACAAAACTGAGTCTTTTAAACATCACATTAAAAAGCAGCTTTTTAGGCAAATATTGTTATTGTTTTATTCATTCAAATACTTTTGTGAATAGATTGAAAAAGTATAAACTTCCAATGTACTTAAAGTATGATAAATTCCTTGAAAGTCAGAGAAACCGCTTGAAAATAACGAGATACTAAATTTTCTCAGCAAGATAACTAAAATAGTATACACAGTTGTATAAATCAATGAATAATGCAGATAGAATAATTGCTTAATTTAGAATAATAGACATTTAGCAATGAAGAAGATATATTGCCGAAAGTAAAGAAAATATATTACAATATCATCTATCATATTTTTTTATCAACTATCATGACAGATTCCAATTTATGTTTGAATTATTTTGTTGGTCTTTTTTTTATATTACCTACTCTTGACTCAAGCCTAGTTCATTAATAATATCAAGGATTTTATTATTTTATATTTTAATTAATTTTGCAAATTTTTCAGTTTGGTTTTATAATTTCCTTCTGTCGATTGTTTAGTTATTGAGTATCGAGCAGAAAATACCTGTTTCATATTAATTGTGTTAAATTTTCAACTTAACTCTTGTAATTTCAGAAACGAAATATTGTTCCCTCTCCTGGAAAAAAAGTTAAAGGCTGCAAAGAAGGCTTTTACTGTAAAATGTTAATGAAAAATAATAGTTTTGGTACCATTACCATAACACAACATAATTTATTTAACTCATAATATTTGAAGAAAATTCACACTATTTGGAAATAATAATTACTTCACTTCCTCCTAACCAGTGAGTCACCAAGTTAACTCGCATCTCACACCTGTTACCTAAGTTAAACTTTTTTTAGGAACAATAAATTTCACTGTTATTTGAAAGCAATAAATTGTCTTCGAGGTCGAAAATCTTCTAGTTACCAATTCGTTACAATGGCACTGAAATAACTTATGATGCATATACCAGTTTATAATTTGTGATTTTAAGGAGAATTACGTAATTCCAACTGAACAATTGTCTTTGACTGTGGCAACTTCACTGACTAAACTTCTAAAAACTTAAACCAATTGAAATAAATTTAATAGTTTATTTTACTCATTTTAAAACTTATGTTTTCTATATTATAAATTAGCCTTTGAAAAAATATTATTACATTATAAATATCTAGTGTTAAACGCGTATTGTAATTTGTTATTTGCTTTCACCAACTATCATAACACATACCAAATTTATGTTTGAACTAGCAGGTTACCCGAGCTTCGCGACGACGGCGAAAGTGATCAAACATTTTATTTGAATTTTCATACCTCGGAGGAGGTATCAAACAGGCGCGTTATAATTTTTGCAGTTTTTTAGCTTTAACTTTTTAAACAGTTTGGACCTTTGCAAAATCCTTTCTCATTGCGCCTATTCAATATGTCAGGAGTCTTGTGTCCAAATTTCAGTTTTCTACGTATTACGGTTTGGGCTGTAGAGCGATGAATGAGCCAGTGAGTGTCTTTGTGTTTTATATATTATGAGTATTATCTTGGTATTTTATTTATATAATAATTAAAATTAAGTTTATCTCCTACTCTTGGCTCTACCTTGGTTCATTATTAAATTAAATAATATGAAAACGATTATGTCAAAGACACGTTCGTCTAAGAGCCAACTCCAACGGGTGCTTCTTGTAGCTTAAAGCATCAATGGATTAATGTGGACAACTTTTAAAAATAATCGATGTCACTGAAAAGGAAGTTATGGAATTAATACTTAAAAATAGATTACAATGATATTTTTACGTAATACGGTAGTGTTACAGTTTTTAGAATTAATATTGCGTGCTAAATATAATACTACTATCTATTAATTATGAAATATGAAGTGGGCTTGAACAAGCCTAGAGATGGTTGATCTTTAATTTGTTCTAAATGTAAGAATTGTTTTCAAATGAAATGTTTAAATTTGTCACTAGCACAGTACAATAAAATAAAAAAATAAAAGTATATGGCACTGCACTACGTGTTACATAAACATCACAAGATGCGAAGATACCCCTTTAATGATATCATCTGTTGTTGAGGAAGATTCAAGTACTTCGAAAATAGACACAAATGAGTTACACACCAAATCGCAATTCTGTAAGAAATCTATGCCTACCCTTGCAATATCATTTCCGGCCATGAGTTGTCAATCTTTGGACTCTTCTCTGAATGCTCGACTTATGACCACATTATCTCAATTTACGGAGTTGCTAACTCAACTGTTCTCCAGATAGTCAATGAAAAACAAACTGAATAAAAAACGATCTTTTGGAAGTAAAAGTAAAAGATCATTTTTCCTAATTCAAATTATATTTATATTATATATAGCCGAAATTTATGCAGAGCATGCATGCATGTTTGATTTAAATATCGCTAAGATTAATAAAAATTGTAACAAGAATGAGCAATGGGTGCGAAGGTCCAAAATACAAATAAATGGTGTTCACAAAGAAAAGACGAGAACCTTATTCGAATCATCGAATACTTAGCTGATTTGAGTGGTTATCCTTTAGACCATCAAGGATATTGATTTTATTACCCGTGTTGCGATTCAAAATGATGTCGACGGTTCGTTTCCAAAACATACATTACACAACAATATTATAAAGCTGAACAGAACTCTGTGCATTAAAATACCTTCTCTGGATATATTACTGCGTTTTAAAAACCTTTTTGCATTTAGTACCTCAATAATAATTATTATAGGAATAATTATAAGAAAGCATCTACTTAAAAAATATTGTTAATATAAGCATAATGCTTTTAGAGATGCAGGTTCGATTTCTAATTTAAAACGTCTAATAGTAGTAAACGTGTAACACTCTCCAGTAAGTCTAAGCAAACGAAGAAGTAGCGAACAGCCAGTAGTGTACTATAAATCATAATGTAAAAGAATTATTTTTACAGTGAGTCATAAAATCACAAATAAGTTTATTAAAAAACTTTTAAAGATATGTTTTTAAAATCAAAATATAATAGTTCATTTCGGGTTTATTTTGGTAGAGTGGTCACGTAGACTGACAATTTTTAAATACCAGGAAACTAACGCTTTCAGTAAATGTGCACTTTTGAAATAGGAACTTTTTTTTTGCATGTAGTAATATAACATTTTATACGACATGACGTTTTAATTAATGTGTATTTAATGAAAACACTTTTTCTATATTACTGAGTTGGTCAATATTAAAAATTATTACTTCCTGACTTTGAAAGACTAATTCCAATCTTGCTTAAAAATAAGGCGTTGTATATTATTTTCACACAATGCTTCAAATAAACAAAATCAGATAAATGTGGTTAAAGTACTATTGTAGTAAAATGTAATATTTTTTTGTAAAATCAATACATAGAAGAGAGGGTGGGTGCATATGTGAGAATTCAAGTTTCCTAAGAATTCGTCATTAATCTAAGAAAAATGCACATATCATTGTGGATTGTGATTTAAGTTTGTTTTGTCAGCAAAAAATAATAAAAATATTACATTATTATAATGATCTTATATGACATTAATGTGTAATTATGTAAGATAAAATCAAAGCTTTCCGACTCATTAACTCGACTTAAGGTATGACAAAAATGGTAGTAACTTGTCTGCTTGTCTTGATGCTGGCATTTGTAATTAATGAGAATGGTTATGTGGAGTCTCACATTATCACCTCGCTTTGAGTTTCCATTATTAATTCCCAGACTACCAAATTAGCCTTGTGTTAGATGGTAGAAAATTTTGGTAGAAACTCAAAAAGGTCTTCGCATAATTGTGCGCCCCAAATACTTATTATTATTTTAAGTTTATTATAACAAATACAACTTAATGCTGCAACAAAACATAACATATTATAAGATCACCTTATTTCGATATTTTACTTATAAAACTTACTTTGGTAAGTACAATACAATTTACAAAATATATTTTTCATCTCCTTGTGTTTGTACACAATAATGATACTTTTTGTTGATGTTCATTTAAAGTGAAAAGTGTCTTTCTGAAAAATGAACTTGAGCTATCTCTCCACTAAATCATAATAACAACTTATACACCTGGATCACAAGTCTCAGGCAATGTTTGCACTACACTGCTTGCAACATGATGGAACCGGTATCCGCACTGTGGATACATAGAATGTTAGAAAGCTTCGTCTCTAATATTAATATTATATATTTCTTATTATTATATGACGACACCTTTTTTCCTTAGAGTGATTAATTATTTATAGTAGAATTTGAATTAAAAGTATTATTTAAAAGGTAGCGTTGAAATAATATTGTACTAGATGTTAAAAAGAAGATCCAGATAAGCACGACCAAAATATAAATTTAACATAATAATAAGGCAAAATTTATCCAAAATTTTTATTTGGCTGATACGTGAGATGAATTCAAATTTCTCAAGTTTGTTTTGTGAGAATGTACGTAATATGACATCTTTCTGCAAAAGCAGTTGATAGTACTGGATTATTGTAACTATGTTATAAAATATCTATATATCTATCTATCTATCTATTTATCTATTGAATTATCATATATAACGTAGTGCCATCTTCTACTCCGTTTTATATAAAAACCTCTTTGATACTTAACTCTGAGCAGTGATGCATAATAATTGTTACAATACATTCAGTTTTATCGAGAGGGAAAAACAGTTTCCGCGTGCAATAAACTGAAGGCCAGGTAAAGACTTTGTTTTGACCTTCCTCTCTAAGTGTATTAATACAACTGAAACTTATTTTGCACTGCAATGCAGATATTTATATTATATTAGTAAGTTTGTGTTCTATTCATGAGAATTATATTTTATATTTATATTTACTACATTAAATAAAACATGTGGTGCCATTAATACCAATTATAACATTTTAAAATATAAATACATTAAAATATGTAAGTATTAATTTTTTTTTGTTTTTGAAAATTCATATAATAATTTCAATTTATTATTTAAGCATGTAATTATTAATTTCTACAAATTATCTTAGTAAAGTACTGCAAAAGCAAATCCCACTCTAAATCAGAATAAAATAATATAACAACACAAACTTTTGTCCATTAGTTATCAAACATTTAATAAAGATAGATTATTTATTGATAATATTTTGAACGTGAACAAATCTGTGTCGACCGTTGTGGGATTTTGTGATTTAAGTGTCAACAAGTATAACAAAAAGTCATAATAAATGACAAAGAGAAAGAAATGATGGATCATGCATTAAAAAGCTGCATTTAAAATTTATAAAAGTAAAATATTTTATTCTTTTAGTGAATTAATACATTTTTTACATTTATACTAGTGTTGACTATTGCTAAGTAAAAAAAAATATTGATTATAAAACTACAGGTCTTATAGAAACAGATTTCTATGAACTGCAGATTTAGTAATTAAAATAATTGGCATTATTTATGAAAATTATAAAAATATTAATGATTAATCGTTTTCTGAATTTTAATACGGAAGGCATTGATCCATTGATCATCATTAATCTATTGTCCGCCATATGCCGTTTCTTAAGAGTTAATCTCTTAAGAAATCACTGGAGCCTGCTGTGATTATTGTTCACGGAAACCGTTTGTCAACCTATGGATTCACAGCGAGATAGATTAAAGGCCTGCCTGGCTTAATCTTTTGAATAGCTTCAACGTGATATTTTACATTTCATATGACATAATTACATTAAATTGTTAGAATAGTGATATATAGATGAATAGATATTACACAAGGTATAGTTGTAAATAAAAGTTTAACTTTATTGTAAGCATTTGAAACAATGTATAACGTTTATCATTATTTTGTGTATACGCAGATTAAAATAGATATCTATTTGCTGATTTACATTTATAACTCGTCAGTATGATCGTAGCACACATGCTGCTCTTCAGTGTACAATTGAAAACAAGTTAGAACTTGAATTTGAAATCGTTAGCTAAATACTAATGGATGCAATATAATCTTGAATAGTTGAATTGTATTTGCGCATTAACATAATACAGTCAGGGAGCCAGATGCAATTTTGGTGAATTATTTCTTCTCATATTCGTGAAATTCTTAAGGATATTCCATCACGGATGGGCAGTGGTAGCCTCAAACGCATCATGGAAAAGTATTTTTTTTATTTCCTCGTAATTTATAAATATGTTTAATTCAATATGTACAAAAAAATAACCTAAGCTAACTGTGAAGTATTCTTTGAATTGCATATTTACAATTTGAGATATAAAAAACGATATCTACCTAATGACGTTTCTGGAGTACAGATTTTATATTTTAAATTTATCCCATTGCCTTCCTTTATACAAATAAGCTATAGAATTGAAATAAAATAATTTGTACTTGGAATATTGGTGGGTCGCTATTATGACACAATAACTATATACCTCTGGTAATATTTCGTTAAAAATAAAACTGATTTAATATGGGACGCTATATAAAATGAAATAAAAATTTTAATTCTTGCCTTTAAGATGAATTTATGAAAACTTTAGATTCTTTGTTAATTATACTTGATTTACGAATGAAAATATTATTATTAGTATTGGAATAGACAGTTTAAGAGTAATCTAAACCTGGGAATAAAACAGTATAGACAGGTTGTAACATATTATTTATTTTTTCTGTTTTAGCCTTACTAGCTATCAGAAGGTATCAGAAGTTTATTACATGTTATTATTTTCATCTTCATATTGTTTATTGACTGATTTAAGTTAATGCGTTATTAATATCGAAAAAAGAAAACGTTTCAGCTTGAAATCGTAGAAAAAATTGTTTTACCTATTTATTTTAATTCGAGATTATTAAGTTTTGTAAATGTTAAATATTTTCAAATCATGTATCTCTATATTGAAACATAAAATAAATTTGGGAAGGAGCTACGTTTAAAAATAAACCCAATGAAGGCGAAATAAATATCACTGAATACTAAGTTCTATTTAACTAATTACGGTGTGAATGTGAATGTTTGTTAACAAGGTAGTCTCGTCTAAGAAAATTTTACTCAAATTTTAATAAAATAATAACAAAATGTTTAAAAACAAATTACAAATTTGTTTGACAATATTAAAATTTTCATTCATATTATTATTGTAAGGTCTTAGGAGTTCAAGCAAGCGGATTGTACCAGCCAATGAATAGAAGTTAGAAATACGTCGTCGTATATAATACGTCGAATATATTAGGTCTACAACTTTGCTCCCGCCGTTTTTTTTTTTAATTTTAAAACTTTTATAAAAAAAATGGTATATTATTTATGTTTCAAAGTATTGTCCGTCACTTTCCACTACTTTGGCCCATCTTTCAGGCAATAAACGAATCCCGCGTCGGAAAAATTCTTCATCCTTTGATAAGATCCAAGAATCGATCCATTCTTTCACTTTTTCAAAAGAATCGAAGCACTGGCCCGCCAGGCCGTGTGCCATCGACCTAAATAAATGGTAATCAGATGGAGCAACATCTGGAGAGTATGGCGGGTGAGGTAGAATTTCCCATTTCAGTGTTTCGAGGTACGTCTTGACTACTTTCGCCACGTGAGGTCGAGCATTGTCGTGTTGCAAAATTACTTTTTCGTGTCTATGAGCGTATTGCGGCCGTTTTGCTTTTAATACCCGACTCAAACGCATTAATTGCGTTCGATAAAGTGCACAGTAATTTTTTCAGAAGGTTTTAGCAGCTCATAATAAATTACGCCAAGCTGATCCCACCAAATGCACAACATGACCTTGGATCTGTGAATATTCTGTCGAGGTGTCGCCGTAGGAGTGTGGCCCGGCAATCCCCATAATGTGCGTCGCTTAGGGTTGTCGTAGTGCACCCATTTTTCGTCCCCAGTTGTATTGTGTTGTTTGTGGAGCAAAGTTGTAGACCTAATAATTAATAAGAATAGATGATGTGAGTGCTAGTAGACTATAAGGATGTGATTGGCAGCTGGCCTTCCGGCGCTAACAGTCATAGTGCAAAACAAAAGCTACATCACGGCGTTTATACACTACCCTAATGGAGCATTCATGTTTGAGGTGACTTTAAACCTTGCTTATGTTCTGCTATTATTTTTACTTATTATTATTATTATTATTTTTATGTTAGAGGAGGGCAAACGAGCTTGCGGGTCACCGTTGGTATGTGATCACCGCCGCCCATGAATTCTTGCAACATCCGCGGATTCACAAGAGCGTTGCCGGCCTTGGAAATAGGAATTTATGCCTTTTTTGAAGGTACCCATGTCGTATCGATCTGGAAATACCGCCGCAGGAAGTTCGTTTCATATCCAAGTGGAACGTGGGAAAAAAATTCTTATAAACCGCACAGCGAAAGATCGCCACGCATCCAGAGATGAGAACAGTACTCCATGTGTGGCCGGACCTGCGCCTTATAGAGCGCAAGTCTTTGGCCAGGTTTGAAATACTGCCTCGCTCTATTAATCACTCCCAATTTCTTCGAGGCCAACTTGGCCTTGCTCTCCAGATGACCACGAAACTGACAATCGCTCGAAATGTCGAGACCAAGTATTCTGATACTTGGCGAGACAATAAGAGGAGTGCTCTCGAAGAGCGGTGATACGACAAATGGGGTTTTCTTAGTGGTAAACGCGCAAATCTGTGTCTTTAGGGGATTGAACTGAACGTGGTTCAGTACACCCCACTCAGAGACCATCCCCAGGGAGGTCTCTATTGAAGACACAAGTTTCTTTCGGCACTCGTCGACGTTTTCCCGAGAGAGACCTGCACGACCGGAATATACCGCATCCCCAGTGCTGTCATCCGCATAACAATGTATGTTGGAATTATCCAACATATCATTGATGTGCAGGAGGAACAGAGTTGAGGATAGCACGCAGCCTTGGGGTACACCAGCAAAAACCATCGAGAACGACCTGTATGCTCCGCCCAGTGAGAAAACTGGTGATCCACTTGCATAAACTCTCGGGAAGCCCATAGGTAGCTTCGAAAGAATCCCCTTGTGCCATACACGATCAAAGGCTTTTGCCATATCAAAACTAACTGCCAGACCCTCTCCCTTGCTTTCAATAATCGCTGCCCAACGATGCGTAAGGTATAACAGAAGATCACCAGCTGATCGACTATGGCGAAAGCCATACTGCCGGTCATTGATCAATTGGTGATCCTCGAGGTATGTTAGGAGCTGTCGGTTGATAATAATTTCCATTACTTTGGAGAAAAGGGAGGTAAAGGCGATAGGTCTGTAGTTAGCTGGGTCCGAGCTATCACCTTTTTAGGGATCGGATGGACAAGGGCACACTTCCATGAGACCGGGACTTCGTCTTTAAGGTAGGAGTACCGAAATAGACGCGTTAGCACTGGAGTCAACTCAGGGGCACACTTTTCAAAACTATTCATTTATTTACATATTTGTCAACAACTAATATTTACTGAGGTTAGCAGCTATTTATATATGTGGAAATAAAAACGGAATATTTTGAATGAGCCAAGATTATCAGAATGCTGCTGTTACTGCGTTTCGGTATGTGGTTTTTTTTTTATTTTACAACAGCATACAAATGGATAATGATATTTCAACCAACATAGACAATGTGCTATACAAAAATATTATTTTTATTTATAACCAATAATATCGTAATTACCAGAATATCACTTTGTATAAGAATCGCTGTAAAATGAATAGCATGACCTCACCAGTCGATATACACCAAGAGAAAGCGTCTTAGTTCTTACTTTGAACGGATATATAATATATTTTATAACTTTTAAGCACAAGACATTTATTTACCTTTGTGATTACATGATTTGAACCAGTTTAACTGATGCCATATCAGTTCACTTTCGCAGCATCACTTTTTTACAGATTTTGAAATACTTTGGACAATAATTAAGATCCAATAGAAGAAACAATAGCAAGCACACGTTTTGCAGTGGTGGGCGGAATTCTACAAAGAGACGTATGAATGTGAGGACGCCTCGGCCTTGAGTACCAGCAAAATGCTGAGTCCGGATGTAGCCGATGGTGAAATCAGTTTGGAAGACGTGGAGACCGCGGTTCGAAGTCTGAAATGAGGTAAGGCTGCGGGAGCAGGTGAAGTTACTGCCGAGATGATCAAATATGGTGGGCCACGCGTCTTGGACTTGTTTTGGTTTTTGTGCAATTTATGCTGGAAATCAGGAGAGGTCCCAGACGACTGGCGAGGTGCAGTCATCGTACCTTTGTATAAAGGCAAAGGTTCATAGATAGACTGTGCAAGCTATAGGACTATCAGTTTGATTAGCTTGGGTGGTAAAGTTTATGCTAAAATATTAGCCAAAAGAATGTAAGAGAGATATTAAAGGCTGTTGTGGGAGGCTCCAGGAGGTTTTAGACCTGGAAGAGGGTGTATAGATCAGATCCCTCCCTCCGCTTTTCCCTCCGCATGATCACGGAAAAGTTTTTGGCCCTAAACCAAAAGGTTTTCTGTGCTTTTGTGGACTTGAAAAAGGCGTTTGACAGGGTTGTGAGGAAGAAATTATGGGAGATGCTGCCCCGATACAATGTGAGCGGACCCTTGCTACAGGCTGTAAAGTCTCTTTACAGAGATCACTCAGCCTGTGTGCGAGTAGGAGCCGACGTGTCGCCCTGGTTTGACATCCAATCGGGTGTTAAGCAAGGTTGCGCTATGTCAGCTTGGTTGTTAAATTTGTATTTGGATAGTTGTCTCCAAGGCGTGAAAGACAGTGATATGGTAGTGAAAGTACCATATCACTGTCTAACCTTAAAGTCAATTGCTTGCTATACGCAGATGATGCAGTGCTCATTGCATCATCAGAATGCGATCTGCAGGCATTGGTCACCACTCTGAAAGATGGGTGTGAAAATAATGGTCTAAGCCTGAATGCAGATAAGACGAAGGTTCTGATATTTGAAAGAAATGAAGAAAGAACAGAATGTAAGATCAACGTAAATGGTAAGATAATAGAACAAGTGAATGAAGTGGTATATTTGGGAACTATGTTTAGCAGAGACGGAAGATACGAAATGGATATGGAAAGGCTGCCGGTAACAGAGTCAACGGTGCCCTGGCTGCATTGTTGAGACGGTGAAACGTCAGCATAGCTGCACGTTTGGCCATACACCATGTGGTTTTGCTACCGACGCTGTTATACGGCAGCCAAACGTGGGTAACACAGAAGAAGAATGTAAGAAAGATGAATGCTTTGGAGATGCGATCTCTTCTCAGAATATGCGGAGTCAGCCTAGCTGACCGAAAGCGCAATGAATAGATCCACAGAATGGCAGGTACTAGTGAAGATGTTACAGTGAGAATGAAGAAGAACGTGCTCAGGTGGTTTGGGCACGTCGAACGAATGAGCGATGACAGAATGGTAAAAAAGATTTATACAGGAAAAGTAAGTGGTAAGAGAGAAAGGGGGAGGCCTCGAGTGACCTTCGAAAACACCGCATCTATGATACTGGACGAAGGTCACGTAAAAAGCATGAGGACCCCCCGAAGGGCATGTATGAAGAGGTTGATGTCTGTGGCCGAGGCGAAAGAGGTATGCAGGGACCGTAGCGTTTGGCGCTCCGTCGTCTCTGGCTACCCCGCAAGGGATATGGCGTGAAGGTAAATAAATAATAAATAAATAAACAATAGAAGAAAGATAATTTACTAAAAATTTGGGAAATATTGGAAAACTGTGCTTTCAGAGAGTTTCATCTGAACTTCCGTGAAACTGGCGTTTTTCAACTCATAGTTAAAGCGAGGACCCAAATAGAAAGACTGAAAAGAAAAAAATACTTCAAATAGTTCAAACTTCAAAGACTGAAAATTTGTAATACTGAGACGACTTTGTGTGTGTAAATTTTATGTGAATTTCAGAAAAACTATCTTTAATAACTTATGATTCACTGAAATTAAATTCTTGTTTTTTGCTTTGTATGTGGATCACTTAAAAATAATACACAATACTAGTTAAACAAGTAATAGGATGAGAATTGTTCTTAGATTTGATAATTATATTAATAATAAAACTATCACGAATATCCCTCGTCAATACTTCAAGTTGAAGTAAGTTTCGGGCTAGTTTGTAATAAAATCCAATTTAATTGATAAATGGCAGTAATTTATGACAAATACCTAAGTTGCTCTGACGGTTTTAGGTTGTTTCCTCGGCCATTATTCGTACGCTCACTCATTTCTCTAATAAATTCTTCACGTTGTAATACACACATGACATTGCTAAAAATGGAATATAAAACTATTTGGAGCACCAAATATAAATATTTATTTGTATTAATGCTTTTAGTGCATTCATCTTAAAAAATATATACTTTTCATTTTCCTCTTTAAGAGTAAAGAAGAAGAAAGTTAAGGTCCGTCCTCTTGGGACTATTCACTATTTGTTTTCAGTTATAATATATGAGTCTATCTTTTTGTATTTTAGCTGTAGCGTTTTCAGTTAAATAATCTATCTTGAAGTCCCCTATGACCAAAATATCTTTTCATATCTTTTAGAAAAAATATTAAGCAGGTATATTTTTGAAACTACTGCTATCGAGATAATAACTTTCGAATTATGATATTTCAAATACATTTATAATAATAACAAGATGTTTTATATAAAACATTATATCATTATTTCCAAAAAATGTATATTTGTCGCCAATGTGCATAGTTGTGTACACTTAAGAGTTTTATTTTTAGTTTTTACAATCCTTAAAGAACCATGCCTCAATATTTTACTACGTGATTCTGACGGCTGAAATACACTTTAAATATTATCAATCAAATAAAAATCGAAATACGAAGCGGTAGATCTCCTTTAAATCATATGAATTGCTGAAGTAATTTCGCCAATTTTAAAGTTAATACATAAATGTTTAACAATCGTTACACGTTACAAATGAATTATTACATAATGGCAATATTATGTATTTTAATTAAAATATGAAATATATACCCGCTATATAATGTAATTGAGCTTATCCCTTGTACAACATATTTACAAAAGTTAGCATAATTATAAATACACATTTATCATCCTTTAATATTCTAACATCAAAGAAAAAGATGAAAAAAGTAAGTCTTAACATTTCTTTACCATTAACGAATGAAATATGAACCCTAAAAGTATATTTATTTTTATATTCTGTTTTATTTGTTATCACTCATTAATTTAAAACTAATTACGTGTAAATTGCGAACAGGTTAAACAGATTTTAAAATAGTGGATACTACTTATACAAAACATCAAACAGACTCAACATCTTACTCGTTATTGGGTTTGAACTATTATTTCTAATTCACTGTATCTCATTATAATATTTTTTATATTCTTTTATAAACTAAAATATACCATTTATTTTATTCTATGAATATGTTAGATAATAATCTGGTGGATAGCTCTGGAATATATAAACGGAATAAATAAAAGAGACGTCTCCACTGAATATAAAGCAAATATTTGAGATAACCAATTTTATACATAAAATAATCAAGCTGATATTGTTCACAATTTTATTTTAATAATAAATTTATTTGCTTAAAAGAGAAATCTTAAAACAATTTCTATAGTTCTACATTATTATTATCGGAACAAGCATCCAGGAACAAAATAATGTCGTACGATAAAGCTATTGATATAAATACCATTTTGTATATTCAAAAAAGAGATGTCTATGCGATTTACAATCTGACCCAGATTGTAAATCGCTAAAGATGCTTTACGAGATAAGTTTAAGCAAATTAATATTCTCACGGTTGCTGGTCAGTTAGGTAAAATTAAAATATATATATATATATATATATATATATATATATATATATATATATATATATATATATATTGATAATTTTTCAATCATAATAGTATAATATAAATACGAGGAATAAAAAGCTAATTGACCTATACTCGACTCAAAATTCTATGTAACTTTCGTTTTGGGTAATTTGTACAGTTTTTAAATATGATAAGTAAATTATAAAAAATGTTTAGGGACGAAAAAGCGGATACTACAAAATTTCCGGATATTTAGAGCTCTATGTTTGCTGCATGATGATGTTATGTGGCTGCAAGATTTATTATAAATGTAGTTTTGGCTTTAGACAAGTCCGCTGAATTTCTGTTGCCAGCTCTACAGATCTGTGGAAAAATTTAAAATTCAAAAAAATAAAAAATTTAAGCTTTGACAATGAAAAAAGGGTTTGTATAAAATTTGAGATATTTTTTTTTTATTTGATTAGATTTTGATTTTACCTAATGTAATATCAAAAGCCTTATTTATAAATACTTTGTAATATTATTATATGATATTTTATTTCTGAGGGAAAAACTGAGCCTAGCGACAAACCATAGAATTGATATAAGAGGTAATATTGTACGTATGCATAAATATAAGAAATATCCCGTCCGTCACTAGAGATAATGAATTTTATTCTCGCTATAGTGTTTTGGTCAAACATGTTTTTTTGTCAAAGGAATATATTTTGTTACAGTAATGGACACCACATATCTGGTCCTATATTTTCTGTATCAAGGCCATGGCATCATGTGCGTGTAATAGGGTCATCCTAACTACAAATTAAGGAAATGCGTAATAGTATATAATTTTCCATAATATTTTAATCACATTATCATAATCATCAAATCATCAAACATCAGGCAACTCAGAATTGTATATTGGATAATGTTTTGTCTCACTTTTTCAATAGATGCGAAGACTTATGCGTAGGTAAGATACGGTATTCTATTTAATTGTATTTTTATTCAGTAATTCAGTCAGTTTATATTTTTCTCAGTATAAAAAGAAAAAACAACATCGCCCCATTTCGCAATGAGCATTTTCCTTTGGGACTGCGTTTAGATATTTATATACATATTTTATTTTGAGTTCTTATTAATCAATTTCTATATAGTTGACAAGTCGACACGGCCAGCGTACTAAAAGCTAATGTTCATATCTGAATTATATATTTTTTTTTAATAATTTAATATGGGCATATTAAAACATTTTTATTTGTATATTATTATTGCGATATAATAGAAATCCAACAATAATCGAAGTACAAAGTACATATTGCTTTATATCTCAAACTGTAAATATCGAATTCATGAAATACTTGAAAATAAGATGAAGATGAAGAGATGTTTTATATATTTTTTTAATATCTTTTTCTACATTTTGAATAAAAAATATATAAATAATTATAAATCACGAGGAAATGAAAAAAATATACCTTAACATGATGCGTTTGAGGCTACCACTCCCCACACGAGATATCATATCCATTTGAATGTCACGTATTATCGCAAATGATAAGAAATAATTGACTAAAATTGCATCTAGCTTCGCTCTAGCTTGCTTAATACGCTTATAAATTTACTCGACTATTTAAGTTTGTTTTGTATTCACTAGTATTTAGCTAACATAACTGATAAATTAGAAGGAAGTATTGTAACTATGCATTAAATAAACCCATGCTTTACTCCAGCTACAACAATGTTTTATAACTAGTTAAAACCTCTGATAATATAAAATATATATATATATATATTGTGCTTAGTTTATAATTTCGTACTGTATTAATTCAAAATTCAATATTAAATATTTTTAAGTCTCACGTATAATAACATTTTGAATTGAAAAGAAAGTGAAATGATACCTTAAATAAATTTCTCGGCATTCTTTATTCCAATCATTGTTACATTCTACTATACTCCTTATCTTTTCCATTCAGATTGCCCTTCGATAAACTTAGATTAAAACTTTTATATTTATATTTTTGTTTTATTGAAGTTGCATATTTTTTCAAATGTTATATTTGAATTGTAAAAAATATATTTCATGGCAAAATGTTGAGCTCTACTGTAGCTGTGATATTTATAACATTCAAATTCCTATTTAATTTAAAAGCATGAGGACCCCCCGGAGGGCATGTATGAAGAGGTAGGTTGATGTCTGTGGCCGAGGTGAAAGAGGTATGCAGGGGACCGTAGCGTTTGGCGCTCCGTCGTTTCTGGCTACCCCGAAAGGGATATGGCATGAAGCTAAATAAATAAATAAAAATAAATTCCTGAATTTTTTGCCCATTAGCTGCTCTGTTTATTTAGACAGAAATTGTTACATACTTTTGACTCATTGTTCATATTGCAGTTTTTTATTATACGGTTGTAATAAATTACTTATCTAATTTGCATAATCATTTTTATAGCAATTTCAAATTTACAATGAAATGTAATGACCACTGCCAACAATACGAATAGTACTTGAAATTTATAGATTCTTTTCTGTACCTGAAATTTATACATGATTTGTAGAAATTTCTGTATTAAGTATAAATTTTTACTTAATATTTTTAACATGGCATAGCTAGATGATATAGACAAAATCGAATAGTCGTCATTTTCTTAAAATTCTAGTGATAATTTAATTGTAAAAATATAAAAAATAAAAAATATATATAAAACCTATATTTATTTATGGTGAGGTGCCTTTTTAATTTTTTTTATTAATTGTCTATTTTTTTAAATCGTAAAAGATTTTTTATTTTATTTTCTATGCCTGTTTTCATGGTTGCGCAGGTCTTTGGCATGTTTTCGGTAAAACTATGGATATTTCTGGTTAAAAATTTTAATATTACTTAAATCCCGGATCCTGTACCTCTAGTCACTTGGGATGTTACGACATGATGTTCTTTTATATGTAAAAGAGTGCCATCGGACATGTCAGTTTGATCTTAGCATGTATTTTTCTTAAATGCTATTCAAGCTTTTGCAAATTTGAGCTTGTTTAGTGAATAATAGTAAAGTTAATTGTATTGTAAAAGGCTAAGAGCCGTAATATCCAGAATTAGTTATCAAATTCTTCTGCAGCTGTAATGTGGAAGTTTCTTAGAGCTGTAGGCGCATCGCCACCTAGAGATATTGTTTGTCTTTTTTTCAGGCGAATTTATCTTTTTTGCATATTCTATTCTCGGTAGTAATATTAAATCTGAAACTATTTCTTTTATATCATCCCTGCCAGCCCTTAACAACAACTTATTTACTTTCTATATAGTCTCCGAGAAAATAAAAAGAAGTCTTTTAGATCGAATGCTACTGATATTGTTAATGTAAATCGCTTTATTGTTGTGAAATTAGCTGATATTATCTTTAACTTCTCCAGAGATTTTTCCCAATGCATATTTTTCTAAGCTTTCAAAAATCTTGTATCAGTCCTTTTACCATAATTTTTAATGTTATCGGATCTTGCAACATTTCTTGAAGCTGTAGTCAATAAGTAAATTACTGACTTTATCTTCAAGAATTATATTCTTAGTGATTTTCAGCTTGGCTTTAGTCCAAGACCATAGCACATACACAGTTATTCCGCAGATTACTGATAATATGCTGTAAATTGACCGTATAATGATTTGAGTTTTTATTGATTTTTCCAAAGACTTTAGTATTATTGATAATGAAATACTAATACATTTATAAACGGATATCCCGCAAGAAATATCACCTTTTCCTAATTATTTTCTCTTTGATCATTAATTTAATTACTTTTGTTCTTTCTACTATATGATGATAATCAGATTAATTCTCATGTCTTTTTGACCAGATTGCATTAATTTCGCCATTGCAGATATAAATGAGGATTTGCAGTATATAAGAATATAAACAAAGTAGATTTATCCCGTAACGTGACGTCTTAGTTACCTTCTTAGTTAATAACTTCTTACCTGTTCGGAACAAAAGTCTGTCAGTCCAGTCTCTTTCTTACCACTCATTTTGAATCTGCGTAATTTTATTACATCTTTCAATACCGATCAAAGCGTAATTGGCTACCTATCCTTATTTTCCATTTTAACTGATCCATCTTGTCCACTGCACCTGATATCTACTCGTATATTTCAATTACTAAGGAACTCTCACAATTAGTAACTACGCTCTTCATCTAAAGTAGAAACTTTATTTGCATAAAACTACACCTTAAAGGTTGTCTTCCATTTCTTTTACAGTACTCGTATATTTAAACGTTTATTTATTGTTCGACATTACATTCATTAAGACATTACTTGATTAACTAAAAGCTCTCATACGTTTAATGTTCGACTTACAAGACCTTATAAAAATAATACAAGGTAGACAGTGGAACGATATCTATTAACTTTGATGGCAATGATAAAGTCGAATCCTTAATAACTTACACATTTACCGCTTATATTTTTTTACTTTATTTTTTTATATAACAGTGTGCTATATCATATCAAATATAAAATATCATTTCACAAAGCTATTCAAAATGGTCATTTTTGGTAATAAGCTTTTAATCTGTTTAGCCATGAATCTATAAATATTTGACACATCATTTACATGGACAATAGTTACAACAGGTTCCACTGATATTTGGAAATGACCGCAATAAATCGAAGGTTTTAATAATTGCCAAATTTAACTGAGGAAACGATTTTATTTTATTTTTCCATTTTAATAAAGCAAAATTTGTTTTATTATTAAATCTGCAGAATATAGAAAAGTGTTTCTATATGGCCTGTGGTTTATATAATCACTAAATGTTTTAATTTTTTCACTTAGCAATGGTCATAAGTTACCACAAAATATGAATATAAATAAATTTGAAAACACTACAATAAAACTTTTATCAATTTACTAAAAGCTAATTAATTAGGTAGTTAGCTATACATAATCTATTTTCATTAAATATTTGATAACGAATGGATAAAAGATTGTCGTATCACGTATTGATCTTATACTGATTTCAAGACAGGTTTATAAAAGTGTCTAAGTAAAATTACCTCTGGAAAATTATAACCACATTAATTTATTTTTAGGAACATATATGGTTTTTGAACTAAAAATTAGTCAGCCATTTTAAATTAGAAACCTGAGTTATGTATTCCATTTCTAAGAAAATGTTATTTAGTTGTGGTGTAGTACTCAGTAATAGTATAGTAAAACGTCTTTGCCCAATCTCTGTTTATTAGGGCACGTAACCACTCAGCCTAGAGGAGTTGAAATAAAGTTAAACAAAAAGAAGTTTCAAATATCATCATCATAATAGCTTTCCTCTATTTAATATTGATTTTATTTGATAGAGAGTTTATTTTTAGGTGTATTACTATTAAGAAAACTTTAAAAAGATAATAATTGTCTATAAAAACCTTATTTTTGAAATTCAATTTAAATAGATATTCAGCTTTTATGAAATCACACACTAATTAAATAAAACTGTTTTATATCTATACGTCTTTACAATATTATGAATTCCAAAAGAATAAAAACAAAATTATTATATGATTTTACTTAAATGAAAAATGGAATATTCAATGTGATGGGCCCGGCACCCGCACGGTGAATCCATGGAATGCTATAATAATGCGTCTCTTATAATGTTATAATTGGTATAAATAGTACCACATTTTTTATTTAATTTTATGGATATAATTACAAATTCACCTTACTAATATAACATAAATATATGCATTTCAGTTTTAAAAAGTACTAGTTGTATTAATATACTTAGAAACGTAGGCCCATACTATGTTTTTTTACCTGGCCCTCAATTTATCACATACGGAAACTATTTTCCTCGATGAAACGTATTGTAACAATTATTTCGGATCACTGTTCTCCGTTAAGAATCAAATAAGTTTTTATATAAAATTACACTACGTATAAATAATAAATTAAGCTGAATTAGCCTAGTTACAAAGTCAATTATGATTGGATTACTATTACTACTTTTGTAGAAAGATTTGACATATTATACAGATTCTCCGAAAACACAAAACCGAGAAATTAATTCGCTTTATGTATACGCCACATAAAAAATAAACATTATTTACACTAAAATAAAAAAATCAATATAAATTTTGATACACTTGACTTATTGGGTTATATTATATATATTTTTGATAATATGCTTAAGTGGGTTCTTTTTCAGCTAACATCATCATATTTTTTAAACGCAATAACCTTCAATTATTCATTATCAACTCGGGTCTTCGGCTGTCAACGGAGTGCGTTTTTGGGTATTTAAAGTTTTCCATTTTGTAAACTGAGTGACCCAAACAGAAAAAACAGAAATAAATAAACAAATTAATAAGATTTAACGAAACACAAATACATGTGTAAATAGCTGTATAAATTTGAATTTGAAATTCCTAACCAGAGAGGAGAAATTTATGATGGAATTGGGTAGTACGACAAAACGCCAATTTCATATATAAGAACCTAATATAATTAAAATATATGACATTTCAAATCATAAACTTTGAATGAATAAATCATTTGTTGCAAATTCGTATATATTTATATTGATAATTTCCTTTTCATTTTTCTGTTAGAAGAAATTATTTAATAATTTAATACTATTTTATGAAGTTGCAAATTTGATAGAAAATAAGACAGACAGTTTCATTTATCATAAAAAGTAATAAATGAATAAAGAACAAACAACAAGAGTTGGGCATATGAAAAATATATTTAATTAAATATTATTTTTTGTAATATCCTTTAAGCGTCAAAAGAAGAATTTTGAAATGAATAAATACCTTTTTGATTTCTGCCATAATATGAGGCGGTAATTCATCTAGTACAAAGCTGTTCTGATAGAGTCTGGGAATCCATAATGGAAACCTAAGGCAATATGGGAATATTTATGTGGATAATCATCCTAATAAGTGACAAATGGCAGCATTAAGACAAGCAGAAAAGATACTGCCATTTCTGTCACTGCCTTCTTAATGTGGGTCAAAAAGCTTTGCTTTTATACTAGGAGTTATTCACAATTCTTGTACTGTTATTTAAGATTATTTTAATAAAATACAAAAATCATTCACAATTTTCTTGTTGACAAACACACACACACTTAAACCACAATACAAATTAATATGCTGTATTTTTTAAGCTATAGATAAATTAATTTTGTATTGTATTCTTATCAAGTTGATAAAATTTTTGTTGTCTCATTAATTAGTACGAAGTTTATATTTTTTATATTTTTATCTAGCTACTTTGCCTATTAATTCAAATTATTATTTTAAATATGAACCATATTAAAGTTTAGTAGTCCCTTAAGGTGGATTTATATTTGTCTGACGTGTCGTGTCAGAACGGTATCGGTTCTATACATTTAGTATGGTAACGTTTATACTAGTAATGCGTGATGTGTTGTGATGGCTTGTGTTGTGTCGCATCAGAAGCGATTCCGATTTAGTCAGAGAGGTCGGGTGGGGGAAAACGAAGTCTTGACACGACAGACGAATGTGCAAGGGCAAGTGTTGTGTTGTGTCGTGTCAGAGACCCCCGTATTTGGTTCACTTTCAAATATGGACGACTTAATTGAAATTGTACGACAACATAATGTGATTTATGATACAAAATGTAAACAATATAAAGATCAGTCTATCAGGACAGCTGTTTGGGAGGAGATAGGAGAACAATTAAAACAACCTCGTAAGTATTTTCACTGTTTTATTCACTATACCTAATTAACTCGTGTAATAGCTTGCATTTGCCATGGCACTTGTCCTTCTGGACTTAAAAAATAATTTTTAAACGCCTCGCGAACTTGAATAGCTTCTCGAGTCGGATTTCTATTTATCGGTCCAATATCTATCAAGCCGTTACTGTCCTCAATTCCGCTTTCATCTATAAAGTTTTCTTCTCTTTCCTGTGTATTTTGGGTTAGAAGGTTATGAAGACAGCAAGCAGCAAGTACGATTTTGTCCACTACGTTTGGCTGCACTAGTAAAGGTCCTTGAAACACTCTAAATCTTGCTCGTAATATACCAAATGCATTTTCTACAGTGCGACGAGCACGTGATAAACGATAATTAAATATTTTATTTGCATTATTGTTAACTAATTTAGCTTTACTGTACGGTTTTAACAAATACGTTTTTAATGGGAATGCAGCATCTGCCACAATAACGTAGGGTAAAGGCTCAGTATTTTGATTTAATGGTTTATTCGGTGGCACGTTTAATTGATGGTTTTCAAACATTTTTCCCATTAATGATTCTTGGTATATGCCACCATCACTATTGCGGCCATACGCTCCTACATTTATCGTAATAAATTTATAATGAGCGTCAACCAGTGCAAGCAGTACAATAGAATGCTCGTTTTTATAATTATAAAAGGTTGAGCCTGCATTTATGGGACATATTATGGTTATGTGTTTCCCATCCATTGCTCCAATGCAGTTTGGAAAATGCCATATATTTTTGAATTCTTCCGCGATTTCTTTCCATATTTGTTCTGTAGGCTGAGGCATTACAATAGGGGCTAATTTTTTCCAAATTGTATTACATACTTCTTCGACTATTATCTTTACTGTAGAAAATCCCATCCGATAATTAAATCCTAAAGACCGAAAAGAGTTGCCAGTTGCTAAAAATCTGTAAATATAAAAACGCATAATTTAATTTTGTTTCAGCGGAAAAATGCAAAGATGAGTGGGATAAATTACGGAATGCCTACATTAACGCTTTAAAGCGTCGTAAAAATAAAAAAAGTGGGCAAGCCGCTGTACATGTTACGCCGTGGAAATATGAAGAACAAATGAGTTTTTTACAGCCATTTATAAAATCGAGACCAGCAATAACAAATCTTATGTCGCCTCCAGAGTCACCAGAATGTTTCGAACTATCAAATTTGCCTCTAGAGTCACCAGAACCTGAAAGCCCTCAAAGTTATCAATCAGAACAGCGTCCAGAAACACCAAAATCTGGCTCCTCTTCACATGCTCAAAGGTCTACTCGAAATAAAACAAACTGGCAGGATCTATATGATTTAATGAAGTCTTCACACGATTTGAGACTCCAAAAGCACCATTCCAAGCAGCAGGACATGGATGAAACAGACTTGTTTTTTTTGAGCATGAGTAAAGCTGTTAAAAGTCTTCCTAAACTCGAGCAGACCAAAATCAAGTTAAATTTGCACACTGCTATATCACAAGCGGAAATACGTAAACTTCAAAGACAAGAACAAATGATTACACCAATTAACGTGGCTCACCAGATTATTTCTCAGCCGCAACAAGAACTCCAGGCACCTGTTCAACCATCCACATCCACAATATTGCCACCCACATCAACTGTCACCATTCTTACAACCCCATCACAAATAGGACAACCGGTCTCACTTTTTAATTTTGACGAAGAAAATATCTCATCATACTATAGCAATGCAAACTTTACTGATGATAATTGATTATTTTAAAAAAAAGATAAAAAATGATAAATAAATAAATGCTTACCTTAAACATACTGCAAGTCTTTCTCTTGTTCCTATAGGTTTACGAAATCTTGTATGTGTTTTCTTTATATCGTCTTCAATTAAATAATGTACTTGTTCAAACTCTGTTTTCGACAATCTAAAATACTGTTTAAATTTTTCATCATCGTTTTGAAGCTCTTTGAAGAGACAATGAAACTCGCCATTAATTTCTCTTTTCCTATTGACTGGATGAATCCAATATCTTCTTTTCTTTCTTTCTTTTGTTAAAAAAGTTGCCAGTATCATAAAATTAATATCTTCTTCATAATCTGAATCAGAATCTGACAACTCGTGGGAGAACATTGAAAATGTGTCACCTTTTCTATAGCTGCGGCTGTACTGATTCAAAATATCGTCAGAAGGCATCAGAACACGACACATAAATGTGAAAACTAGCCATCACGTCAGGACGCGTCACGACACGACACGTAAGACAAATATAAATCCACCTTTAAGCTTATTTGATTGTAGTTCAGAGAGATCTACATAGCTTTCATAAGCGTCTAAATCTAAAATAAAATGAAGCAGAAATTGTGCATAATTTTGATGGGAGGAAAATGAAAACAAAATTTTGCAATTTTAGTAACTATGACTACAAACGTCTTTTTACTGACTTTATTAATTTGATGAGGCCATGATAATGTTTGGTATAAATGAGATCGAATGAAAAACTCTTCAATTAGAGCCAATAATCATAGCTTGACATTTTGATTTATTAATTTTAATGCCAAACGATGTACTCCAGCTATGAATTGAGAATAGGTCTTGATTAAGTTTAGCAATTGCAGACTTGATTGAGAATAAAGTTATAAATCGTCGGCATATATGTGAAAGAAATGTTGTGTGTAATAGTATCGATGAAAATTGAGAATACTAAAGATAATAACACGATTCTTCGTGGTACATCGGTAGCAGCACCATACCATGAAGAAAACCTTTCGTCGATACTCATACGTTGCCGGCATCCACATAGATAATTATGAAAACAATCAATCACTGATGGAGATGTCGGTCACCAACAGACTGAAAATATAAAAGTCAAAGTTATTAAACGCTTTACTAAAGTCTAATAATAATAATACTGTTAATTTTTAACTATCTATTATATCAATGCAGATGTTGTATTATGGCATTTATTAAATCCGGAATGAGACACATAACACAAAATTCAGTAAATTGATAAAAAAATAAACGGATTTTTTTTATAGAAGTGAAGAGTAAACGAGCGTGAGTCACTGATATCAAGTGAACACCACCGCCCACTAACTCTTGCAACATCTGGTCCTTCAAATTGCAAGAGCGCTGCTGGTCTTGGATATTTTAGAAATGTTGAGATATTTGTTATAGTAATGTATTTAGATTTGGACTTAAACTTGGAGTAGAGAAACGTCAAGATTAGCGATACTATCACAAATATTTGTGGAATAAGATATTTTATGATTGTAGGAACTTCCATAGATGTGTGTGTGTGTGTGTGTGACGGAATGGTAGCTGTTCAAATACTAGATAAAAAAACTACTAGTTAAAATATTCAACCTCACACATTCAGATTACTTTCATATATTTTCACGTTCTGCGGACCAAATAATATTTCGATAAATAGTATACCAAACTTAGATTAATACATTACTTAATTGTCAGTTCACTTCGCACTACCAATTCAGTGATATATTAATTCTCATCGCATTCATTTATAATTTAACGTCATATCCAATATGGCAGTAATTTAAATAAATATTAATTTAAACATATTTGCGATCACTCTTAAATATAAATAAATTAAATGTTTGTTTTAAACATATAATCACTAACAATAACAAACACTTCGATATTTCAAGCTCCCGCTACTCTTAACTCGGTTGCTTACAACTGAATGGCTTTGTGCCATTTCTTCTACCAGAACTCTCAAATAATCAGTATTTCAAATTCAAATTCAAATTAAAAAGGACATTGTGTTTTTATAGAAATAAAATCTTGAAATGCTTTAAAGAATATTTTAATATTTTTATATTATGTAATTATAATTTAGTGCACAATGATTTAATCTTTATTTGTTTTATTTTACAGATTTACCAGTAGTTAAAAACTTGTCTTCAGTTTCTTTTTGTTTTAATTGAAAGAATTGTATCAATGTGTGCGTCCTTTATGACAGATAAAAGAGGAAGTAATTGTATAAATTGGTACTCCAATTTAAAATATCACTATATTTTAATAGTTGTAAGTAGTAGCTTTTATATCAGTTACAATATACATGATTGTTTGTTACAAAATATTTAAAAAATCTCCAAAGAAGTAAGCCGTAGTGTTTTGAAACTGAAGATTAAATTTAAAAGCTACTAGATATTTTTTTTGTTTTTAAACTTTCTAAAATATTCGAAATAGTTTTTTAAAATGCTACAAATATTTTCGTCTTACATAATACTCACCCAAATAATGCTTTTATTAGATATAATAGACATAAATGACTATTTCACTATTCGCCTAATTTGTATTCACTAGTATTCAGCTACAGAACTTGTGAATGGGAAGTAATTATTATAACTATGCATTGAATAATACCCATCCATGCTTTATCCAGTTTCAACTAGGTTACAAACAGTTTGAACCACTGATAATATATAATTTCTAATATCGTTTAGTTTCTAAATATTATCTATAGAAATAAAAATCTAAATAAAACAAAAAAAAATTACTTCAAGCTCGTAACTCAACAAGGTGTTCTGTATATCACTTTAAATATAAAAATAAGTAACAAAGGATAAACTTCTTATGTTTTAGAAATCCAATAAAGTCGTAACTAACGTCACGTCACGTCGTCATCTTTCAAGGTCTCAATATATAAATGTATATCATTATTTTAGATAAAACTGAAATTGAGATAAAAATCTAAAACGACCATCTATAAATTACAAGTACAATCCATGTAGTTGGTTGCCTATTGTCCAATGTATATACTGCGGTAATTACATTTAAGTGTGAATACTCTGCAGAGTGCTTCGTACTTTATTATGCAAAATTAGAGTAATAATTTACTACCTTTAATAAGAGCAGTCTATAGTCATTAGAAAGATGCAGAATCTTAAAACAAGTAGTGAAGCGGTTTAGCAGTCTAATAAGAAATGAACGCTATTCCATGAAACTTTACTTTTATGACACTTTTATAAACATACAAAATTTTATTAACGATTTGCAAAAATAAATACCAATCTCTTTGTATATCTAAACTCCAAAGGAAAATCTTAAGACGAAATTGGGCAGACGCTGCTGATTAAAGTCAACGTCTTTTGTACCTCACAAAATACAAACTGATTGAATTACTGAATAATTATACAATTAAACGAGTTTTTTAAAAGTAAGAATATATTGAAGAGGTGACCCAAAAATTTTCCGATACCTGTCTGAGTAACTTGATTTTATATAATTTATGTAATTAATTATCATTTTATGATAAAGATTGATAAAAAACGTGTTAATTTTAATTAACACAAAATATTAAAAGCAATATTAAAATGTTACAATAATTGAAAGAAACAATGCCTGCTTAAAATTTTTATTCTAGTTAATTATTATATTTTTTGATAAATAAGATATCGAAATAATAATTAAATATAATTTGAAATCATTCTAGTCTCCTTATTTATTATCGTACATATAAAATTCAAATTTATATATTATCAGTTTAAATGTTTATAATACGTAGAAACTGAATAATAAAGGATGGATTATTAAAGGATTATTTAATTCACAGTTATAATAATTACTTCTCATTCACAAGTTGTTTTACCTGAATACAAGTGAACTATCCCTTATATTACGAATATACTATTTTCAAAGTACATCTCTCCCATAACCGCATTATAGGCGGATGTTAAGGCATAAAACCTATCTCAAACAAATATAGATCTCTTTGAGAACGATCTCAAATTTACTTAAATTAATATATATTTCATTTACTGCCATATTACATATGCATAATGCTGTAAGTATTAAAAATTAGTAATATATTATTTTAAATTTACTATATATAATATCGCAATATTAATTTATCACAGAACGTTAAAATAAATGTAAATAAATCTGAATATATAAAGTTGAATATCTTAACTAATATTTTATACATAAGCTAGTATTTCTACAAGTGTTCATATAGAACTTATTATTTTAGGACATTCTTTGTATTAATATTATTTTCTTGGAAATAAATTTTAAAATATGTTAATGGATATTTCAATTTAGCATCACCTGTTCTAACATTTCTAATTACGTCTCTTCAGTTCAATACAAACTTCATTTCGGTTTAGACTGTTGCAGCATTACTTATTTTTTTTATTTTGTAGCTAGAAGGTTGTAAAATCTTAGATTTCTCATTGGCATACCAATATATAGTATTATGTGTAAAATTATGTTTTTTTTAGAAATTAAGAGAAAACTTATTAAAAAACTTTTAATATAATAAATAAAAATAAATAATCAGTAAACATTTCATACCTTTTCATTTATAATCTTTATTAACAAATCACATTCATAAAAAGAAACCAAAAGAATAAAAAATACCTTGACTACTTTTTTCGGTTATCCAATTATGAAATCTTATTTATCTGTATTATAATATCTTATAATATTTCTATTTAATAAACTTTTTTATTTGACATTAAAAGTAAAAAATATTCCGTGGATCAAGATAATTGTGGTTTCACAAACGGATTTCAAATAAGGAAAATAGATAAGATGCTTAGAAGTTTAGAAAGAAATGTGTTCCAACTTAATAACTGAAATGGTTATTCCAGTTTTTATTGTGTCTTAACATACAAGATTGATATTGGGATTGGAAAATCGCGATACGGGCATTGCTCGACCTAAATACCATCCATCTTCGATAATTAAAGAAACCACGTAAGTATTTATAGTAATACATTATTTATCTTGAGTAGATACAATCTCTAAGATATAACTCGAGCGAGCGCTAGCCCTTTTATAGAAAAATTGGAAATGCTGTTTTTTTTTAACCAAAACCATTTGGGGGTTCACAAGAGCACTCCCCTCATTGCCTCGCCAAGTATACTGGGTCTCGACATTTCGAGCGACTGTCAGTTTCGTGGTCATCTGGAGAGCAAGGCCAAGTTGGCCTCGAAGAAATTGGGAGTGATTAATAGAGTGAGGCAGTACTTCAAACCTGGCCAAAGACTTGCGCTTTATAAGGCGCAGGTCCGGCCGCACATGGAGTACTGTTCTCATCTCTGGTCCGGATCACCCCAATATCAGCTTCTACCATTTGACCGCGTACAACGGAGAGCCGTTCGAATTGTCGGGGACCCGGTGCTCCGTGAACGGCTGGACTCTTTGGCATTGCGTAGAGACCTGGCTTCTTTATGCGTCTTCTACCGCATTTACAACGGGGAGTGTTCCGAAGAACTATTCGATCTGATGCCTGCCGCCGAATTTCATCACCGCACAGCGCGCCATCGCCTCCAATACCATCCTTACCACCTGGACGCGTGGCGATCCTCCACTGTGCGGTTCTCAAGGACATTTTTTCCACGTTCCACTCGCTTGTGGAACGAACTCCCTTCGGCGGTATTTCCAGATCGGTAAGACATGGGTACCTTCAAAAAAGGCGTTTATTCCTACCTACAAGGCCGGCAACACTCTTGTAAATCCTCGGATGTTGCAAGAGTTCATGGACGGCGGTGATCACGTCCATCTGTGACCCGCCAGCTCGTTTGCCCTCCTCTTACATAAAAAAAAAACAAATTTGATGAGTCTGGATAATTGTACTTCTAGATGATGTAAATGTAGTCACAAAAAAATATAGTTTTTTTTTTAATTTAGACTTCTATGGGTTTTCAAAAAACATAGTTTTTTTATTAATTTTATTATTAAAAAATTCAGTAATGAAAATTTCAAATCATAACTTTGTATTTTTTTTTATTTATACTTATTGTTCAAAAATTCTGTATACTATATATATAGTAGACAGTTTTATGAATTATGTCTAAAAATATAAAGTGTATTGGCAATATGCTTAGAAGGTAGGCAGATGATTCAGAATGCAAAAAGCCAAACAACAATATTCCTTAATTTGGCGTTAACTTGAACAGTTTTACGCGAGAATTTAAATAAGTTAGTAATAAAGTAAACGTTAAAGTAATCATAAAGTGGTTGCTCGTTTTAATATTAGATAAGAAAACTCACAGCAGTGTAAAGGTTAAAATCGTCTACGAAGAAACATACATATACATACACTTACTTATAAAACATAGTTTTTTAGATTTTTGTAAAAGTCAACAGAAAATCAATGGTAGACAGATTTGTAAGACAATGGTCAGTATAAAATATATCATTCAGTTTGACAGTTGTGTTGTGGATACATAGTATTTAAAGAAAGAGAATATTTTCAGTAATTTACACCAGAGGGTGACGCTTTGCATCAATTTGTAAACAGTTCAACAAACCACTGTAATATTTTTTAACATAAACCGAACAAAGTCTGCCGGATGCTCCTTAGTTACATAATTATTGTATCAACAATAAGACATTCTTTGATCATTTCTACCGTTCCCTCGGGCTGCTGTATGACATTTGTTATGACATTATGTGGCTATGAACAATGTTTACAAATGTAATAAACATACTAATATTATAAAGTTGAACAGATCTCTGCGCATTAAAATACCTTCATCTCTGGATCTATTACTGCGTTTTAAAAACCTTGCATTTAGAAACTCTACTCTCAAAAGGTTAAAAACAAACACCATAAGGTACCATCTCAAAAACATAGTTAATATTAGAATAATACTGTTTGAGACGCAGGTTAGTTTACAAAGTGTAACAGTAACTCTTCAGTAAGTCTATCCAAATGAAATCGATGCGAACAGCCAGTATTATGCTATAATTGTAGTAAATGTACAAGATTTATTTTTAAACTGTTATACCACATATTATACTAGGTCACAAAACCACAGTATTATAAAGATACATAAAAACGTTAGGTAAGATTACCAAAATATAACAATAGTTCATTTGGGGTCTATTTTGTCTTCTGCAGATAGAGTGGTCACGTAGATAAACAATTTGAAATACGAGGCAACTAGCGGTTTGAGTAAATGGACAAATTCAAAATGGGAATTACAATTTTTCCTTTAGTATAATTTAATGTCTAAGATAAATTCTATTGAAAAATATAATATATTTTCAATGTATTGATATTATTTATATATTATTATTATTATTATTATTATTAATATAAAAAGTGGTTAGATGCATAAGTGAAAAGTCCAGTTGTTACTAGTTTCTAACAAAAATAATTTGAATTTCCTTATTAATAAAATATATTTAAAATATATATGAAAACTAAAAGCCTACCGGTAATTGATAACACATAATAATGACATCAAGATATAATAACATTGTATCACATCAACATTGACAAAAAAGCAACAATGCCAATGGCTTTCCCAGACTTTACCATATCAGCCTTGTATTTTGGCTGAAACGCTTAAAGCTCTTAGCATTGGTAAATATTCTAGAATATTTATACAATTATGCTCTAAAAATGTATGTGTACTGTACTGAATGTTGCTTTTGAATATTAACTTTCGTAGGCACTAAAGTATAAATAATAAGAACCCAGGAAAGCATTGTACCAAAAACATATATAATATAATAATAAAATAAGTCAAATTTATGTTTTAGGATTATGTTTTCCGAGAATGTAGGTAATATGTCACATCTTTTAGCGAAATAGTTAACAATGGGTACAAAAGCTTCAACTATCAGTTAGTTCGTCGTACCCTCTTCTACTTCGGTTTATATCAAAACTTATTTGATGCTATAAACCCGAGCAGTGGTTCGAAATAATTATTACAATAGTTTTCTAAATTCACGTTGTTCTTAGAGGTGTATTAGTTTATGATATAAAGCTTTTGAAATATTTTTTAAATAATATTAATCCTATAAAATAAAGTAACTATCAAATATATAATGTATGATGGTTAGTAGATATTCCAACTAGTATTATAAGTATATGTGTGGATGCATAAAAATATTGCAACAAAAACGTTTCTTGCACTGCACTCTGTCCTTATCTGTGATTATCTGGCCGTTATCGAACATTTAATTAAGATAGATCATATATAGCTAATTAGCTTGAATGTGAACTAATCTGGGTCACCCGTTAAGGGGTTTGCGGTTTATGAGCCAATAAGTATATCACAAAGCTGTGATAAATGTCAGATAAAATTAATGATAGATCATGCATTTAAAAAACCCAACTTTGCGAATGTTCCAACTAAGTATATGTGAAGGCCAATATTTTTTACCAATTGTAAATAAAGTATTAGAGCTTAAAAAAATACGAATATTGTATATTTAAAGAAAATTTAATAGTTCTCATTTTCTTAACTCTCTTTCTTCGTAAGAGACAGAAATGGATGATGCATTAATAGACTTTCTTATTACAAAATTTATTTCTTTATTATTATTACATTACCCATATTTTTCTGTAATATATAATATATGCACTTCTTTTAATAAATAACTCATTAAAAATAAAAGGTATCTAAGAACAAATCTTTTAATTATAGTAATTAAAATTCTATACCTAAAATTAACTTCAAGATATTAGTTACGCCTAAAACCAAAATCCTTATAGGAGTTTTACAGTAAATATTTGCTGGAGAGTCGCCATTTCAAAAATAAATTTATAATCTATTATATTCACCATCACCATATGAAAAGATCTCGTCACCTTGATATGTCATGTTAATATTAAGTTAAAAATATAAACTTGATACAGAAATTTCAACCGACCGTCTATAAAGTTCAGGTACAATTCATGTATGGTAGTTGGCAGCCTTTTGTCCCAAGCATTTACTGCGGTTATTACATGTTATTGTAAATATCAATGTTAGTATAAATAGGAATTTGAATGTTATAAATGCCAAAGCTGTACAGTAATGTTTAACACTATGCTATGAAATATATTTTAATAAATATAGTATTTGACAACATATACATTTTCTTTAAATCAAAATATATTGTTATCATTTCCATTCATTTCTTAATTCAAAATTTTTCAAAGTATAATTTATCAAATATGTACAAGAAGTGGTAAGTAACCATCAAACAACCCTAATGTAACCTAACTAAGGAAAGAAAAAAAAATATTTTTTTTTTGTTAAGAATATTTCTTTATTTTTCAAATATATCAAATTCAATTTCGTAATCAATTATGTCTTTACGTCCTTGATTTTTTATAACATTTATGACAATTTTCAATTTTCGAATTTCTCTTTTTTGCACCCCACTTCACTCCTCATCTAAACTCTGGATGTTGTGGTAACTGTAAACATTGGTATGTTAACCCTTGCTATTGTAACTGTTGCTATGGTAACTCTTACTTCCATCTATGTAGCTAAACTTGGCGAAATGCAAAAAGTTCAAATCCGTTGGGATAGGAATTCTGTAAAATCCGTTCTTAGAAGACGTCTACGTTACAAAACAAGTAACTATGTAAAATTTTAAGTTAATCGCACAGATAGTTTCGGAGATTTCGTGATCAGTCAGTGAGTGGTATATATCACTGCGCTGACGATGTACGAAAGAAAAATACAATTTTAAGACATCTCCACAAGATATTCGCGAATACATTTTTTAAAGATTTGTTTACTGGGAGATCGTCGGAGTGCATCAGAAATGTCGTTGCAAAGTTATATCGAGCGTGTGAAAGAACTGGATAGAAAACCGATGGGGTGGGAAAGTATGCATAAACTAATATTGTTAGTAATTGAAATTGAGATTTTATATACTATGGAGACAATGGATCACTAAAAATGGATAATAACTGACAGAGTTCTTAATTAAGGCTTTATCCGACTGTATTTACAGATATAAAACGATATATCTACCTAATGATGTTAATGTGTTACTCGTTTTCTATTTTAACTTTATTCCATCTGTCTATCTTAATTTATACAAATTAGCTACAGAATAAAGCCATTTGTAGTTTGAATATTGTTTGGTTTCTATTAAATCACAATAATAATATTTATCTGATAATCTCTTGTAAATTGATACAAATAAAAATGAGTTTATAAGAGATCACATAAAGTAGAATAAAAAAGTGAAAGACTGGAGAATGATGAACGATAAATTGCTAATTAAAAACAAACAAGATATCTAATAAGTGTAAGGATTAATATTAATAAAAATTGATATTGTTACGAGTATTGAAACTATATTACAAATGGAAATAATAACAAAACTTAAACATTTCATCAAAAGAGAACAACAGTGAAACCAAATAGCCAACGATTTTTTGACGTTTTCGTGACTTTAAGGCACGAAACACCAAAACACAATTTATATCCACTTAAAATCCATTAACAAACAGACAGACAGACCGCACGCCCGTCATTTTATTTCATTTATAATTGACGCTTATAACACTTTAGTTCTTTTCTTTATTATAGTGGATTTAATGATGAAAACGTTTTTATTAATATTGCAATAATCAGGTTATAAGTAAACTATGCTAATAACTAAAATACAGCTATTTAATGTAACATATTGTAAGATCTATTTATTTATTTTATTTAAATGTAAATGTAACAGTATTGATAGCCCTCCTGGCTATAGTCCTTCATAATATTTAGTTCAATATTATGCCGTACAAAAATTTAATAAAAATCATCATCATTGAACTTGAAATCCTAATAAAATTGTTCTACTTATATATTTTTATTTAAAATTATCAAGTTTTGTTTGTGTATTAAATATTTTAATACACGAATCCGTACATTGGAACTTAAAATAATTATGGCAAGCAGCTGCATTCAACAATAAACCCAATGAAGATGAAATCAATATCACCGAATACTAAGTCCTATTTAGATAATTGCGGTATGAATGCAAGTGTTTGTAAACAAAGTAGTCTTTGTCTTCATAAACCTTAGTTTGACTTTAATTAAATAAGATATAAATATGA
This sequence comes from Melinaea marsaeus rileyi, assembly GCA_918358865.1. Classification (NCBI taxonomy): domain Eukaryota; kingdom Metazoa; phylum Arthropoda; class Insecta; order Lepidoptera; family Nymphalidae; genus Melinaea; species Melinaea marsaeus. The sequence goes on along the minus strand of OU911086.1, from coordinate 12,707,448 downwards.
TTATAAAATACTTATATATATACATATATATATATATATATATATATATATATATATATATATATATATATATATATATATATATATATATATATATATATATAAGTATTTTATAATGAAGAAGAACGTGCTCAGGTGGTGGTGGTGAACGAATGAGTGATGAAAGAATGGTAAAAAAGATTTATATGGGAAAAGTGAGCGGTAAGAGAGACAGGGGGAGGCCTCGAATGACCTTCGAAAACACAGTAGCTACGATACTGGAGGAAGGTCACGTAAAAAGCATGAGGACCCCCCGGAGGGCATGTATGAAGAAGTTGATGTCTGTGGCCGAGGCGAAAGAGGTATGCAGAGACCGTAGCGTTTGGCACCTCGTCGTCTCTGGCTACCCCGCAAGGGATATGGCGTGAAGGTAAATAAATAAATAAAGAAATATTTTATAATCATATTTATAACATAAAGTAAAACGTATTTGACTCTATTAGAGTTATTATTATTTTGTTAGTTAGTGCTCATTAGAGCGCAGTGGCAAAAAGTTAAAAAAAAGCTTGTTTGGTTTAGTCATAAATTTATATATTAGTTTATGATAGAATAAAAATTAAACAAATTGTCAGAGTGATCATTGATCATGTTGTAATTATGGAGAAGTTAGCCTTTGCATACGTTTGCTATTTTCTCTTTGTAAGATTACTACGAATTATATATCTAAAAGAAAAAGATTTGTTAAATAATATATTCAACTAAATGTCGTTAACAAAATTTAATAGTTTTAAAAAACACAAATTTGCGTGTTATACAATTGAATGTGCGATTAGGAGAGGTTCCTTAATCAACCTTTCTATATACCTATAACCCGATTCACTGAATGGCGCGATGTCAGGTATTTACACTATTCATTTGCCCCTGCATAGTGTGTGGTGTGGCATGGTTTTAGTTGTTTATTTTAGTGTTATTAATTCCCGCCGACATATCTGTAAGATATAGAAATAAAAATTCATCAATGCCGGCACTCAAACCTGCATCGACTGGAAGATTATTAATTTTTTTTTTATTCTTTAATTATAAAAAAAAAATATTCACAACCCATTTATAAACAAATTTAATTAATTTTACAAGTTTATTACACGATGTGTCAATTTATATTTATATTGTTACCGTAAGCTTTTTAGGAACTCAAGGAAGCGTCCGGTAGGTGCCAATGAATAGGAGTAAGAGTTGTGTCGTCATACTTGAAGAATGGGTTAAAGTGAGTAGTAGAATACAGGAACGGGAATGGCGTCTGATCTTCCGGCGCTTGTACTCATAGCGTTAAACAAAAGCTATTTGCACGACGTTTGTATACCTCTATCAAGCATTCATATTCGAGGTGCACTCGATGTTTGCCATTTTTTTTTTCATTTAAAAACTATTTATTTCATAGCATATTTGTAAATAATTGTATATTATCACACGTGGAGCGCAAATTAGTTATAAAGAAAGTAATAGCCGATTTTTAGTCCAAAATTGCCAAAATACTATTGATACCTGGCACAATTTTAGTGCCTGTCAGAACTCAGTTTTATAATGTGCTTTTAAGAAGCCTAACATAAAATATAACGTGATCTTATAGTTATAAATATATATTTTACAAATAATTTATAATCTGAATACTTTGTTAACTAAAGCCTAGCAACAAACGCTCTAAAAGATAAAAGAAGTAACATCGTTCATTGTGTATAAATATAAGAAATATCCCACTGGTTACTAGGGATAATGAATTTTGCTCTGGCTATAGTGTTTTGGTTAAACACATTTTTTCCTTCAAAAGAATATATATTGTTACAATAATGGACATTACATATATGTCCATATTTTTTGTTTATGTACCGAGGTTACGGAATCATGTGGGTGTAATATGGGTCATCGTAAATACAAATCAATGAAATACGTAATATGAAGTCCTAAGATAATATATAAGATAAAAATTGTTTGATGACCTACAAATTCCAAATACTTTAGATGGATTTGATTCCAGTAAAATTTCAGATTTTACTTTGAAGTGTTTTTTCTTGATATTGTAATAATATGTAATTTATTAATTTAAAAAGATACGGCTCTTAATTCATAAAACATTTACAAACTTGAACCCTGTGTGTTCAAGTTCGCGTTCTTCCCATATAGGAAACTGAACAATTTATTTTCATTTTAATACAAAAACATTTAGTAAAAAAATAAAGCTCTTTACCTGACCCTTGTGTAACGCCAGAAACTACACTAAATTTATTTTTATAAAGATTTCGTAAATAAAAAAGCAATTTTAATAAACATTTTTAAGACAAAATATTATTTTTATTATGCCAACGTGTGAGTATGTACTCATAACTTTTGCAATAATATTTTGATGAACTGTTTTAAGCACTCTCGGAACACTGTAAATGTTTTTTTTATCCAGTCCGGACAGTGAATGGACATTCAATTAACGAATTAACGTTACCGGAGTAAATTCATTCATTTTTATTTTTTTACTTATCCAGTAGTGTTCATATTTTTAATATTGTCACTGTTAATAAGGGAAGGATACTATCATTTGCAACACAGTTATACAGAATAACAGAGCTGTTTAAAAATTTTGCTTTGAAATGCATATATTAATTGACATTTATTTTTTTAGTTTTTTTAGTTTTAGGTGCGTTTTGGTAGTTATCATGAAATTGCAATAAACAAACTCTTATCGCCAGAAACACAGATTTTTTCTTGTTTTCTATTGTGTATAAAAAGCTTGGTGCCTATCTATATAAAACATCATTTCTTGGTCAATCCCTATACTTAACATAATTGGTTATCTAAAATGCCTTCAGTCTTGATATGCAATGATGGTGAAATGCATAGATATATTATCTTTAGTGATGAAAACACGGTCAAAAGCACTGAACTCCAAGCTAAATGACAAAGTGCTCACCGTTCCAAGGATGCAAATATCTGGAACGGTTATCAACATGTGGCAGTCATGGTTTCTGGTGGGTGTCAATTATAAAAAAATAAGTCTATAAGTTTCGCTTTTGTAAAAAAGAACAGAAACTTCTCCCGAATGTTAAACTATAATTAATGATAAGTACGATAGGTCATCAGGAAGTCTTCTCACATATCTTACTTTTCATACCTTTCTCTAGTGATTACTTACTTTTATAAGTCATCAAAATCATTCAGTGTTTATTACTCACATATATGCTGATTCAAATTAAATTACGTTTATTATAAGAAGATAATAAAATCCTGGTTAGAACTCAAATTTAAAATGGTATTGTACTAATTTTATAATTAACAAATTGTAACAAATAAAGAATGCTATCTTTAAATTGTTATTTTAAGCTAACTTGAAATTCGTATAGGGTACAGTTAGACTTGAAGCTAAAGATATTAGAGATTCTATATTGTCAATGGTTTTAACTAGTTATAATACCTAGTTAAAATTGGATTAAAGCAAAGGTTTATTCATTGCACAGTTATAATAATGTCTCATTCACCAGTTCTGTTAGCTGAATACTAGTGAATACAGTTCACTGTAATTATATCTGCACATTAGTAAGATAGAATTATATAGGATGATAACGTTTAGTCTATTAATTAACACTAAAGTTCACATTTCGTAACTTTGTAATTTAATAAGTTATTTCTAAATACTTAAGTAAAGTAACTATGAATATAACCTTTGTTTTGTAACAGTGTATATTATGAATGATATAAAAACTACCACTGTCAGTATTACAAATTGACGCCAGTTCATATAAAAACTTCCTTGATATCGCCATAGAGTACTCACTCGAAATTATTGACACAGTCTAAATAATTAAGTCAATTTGTGTTTTTCGGAACGTATAAAATAAAATATATTAAAATTAAAATAGGTTTCAGTAGAAAACAAGTTTATTAAGTAAATGTATATTTTAATTTTAATTTTTAATAAAAGTAAATGTATATTTTATTTAGTACAAATAATATAACTTTATTAACTTTTATGAATAGTGCAGTGAAAATTATGATGTCATGAAATTGTTTATGAATTTAATTGTTCCAAAATTTACTATACATCATTGAAAATAAATTTTTCAGCAGAACGGGAAAATATCTGAAAATAAAGCTGAACTGTCAATATTAGGTATCCTAATTAGTAGTTTTTGAAATACGTGGAATTATGGCAATTATTATTTTCGGATATTCTTTGATTTCTTTAAATGTATTGTAAAACATGGGACAAGGAATGACAAATTTTAATTCAGCATCAACCATTCTAATAGTTCTAAGTGCAAAATCTTAACTGCAACACCGCAAACTTCATTTAGTTTCAGAGTATTTTAGAATAACTTAGTTTAATTGTACAGGTTGTCCCCGCTCAGATAACTTTAGGTAACTAAAAGGCTATAAAGACTTAGATTTCTCATTTACATACCAATGCATAGTATTCACAGTCTTAAATATGAGACTGGTAACATTTGCATTTGGTTATTAAATTACAAAATTATGTTTTGAAAGATATTATTAATTCCTGAATAATATAGAACATTCAAACCACCTTTTAAGTTTTTTGTATAATTTAATTTATAATAATATTTTTACACCACCGTGCTTAAAAATCACTTGATTTTAAATTGTGTTAGGAATATAAGTTGTTCAATGGTTACTATAATGATCCGTTGGACTCGTTTTTTGAATTTTGAACATTATGCACTTCTTCACAAGATTATGAATTACTTTGTATAATATCGAAATAAATCAGAAAATCCGTTTCAGATTTATTCTACAAATAAAATTGTAAAGAAGCTAGGAATAAAATAACTAAAAATAAATAATAATATTCCAGATGTAATGAAAATGAAAATCATCTTTTATTATCAGTAGTATAATCTATTACAAGTAAAGAGCAAAACGGTGGATTATTTAATATAATATAATAATAAAAAGTACAAATAAAATGAACTTTCACAATACTTCTCACTGTTAAAATGAGGGTTTAAAAGACAGCGAAAAAACCTATTTCCACTGTACGTACAGATAGATTCCAAATAGACAGATTAATATGAGAATTATTACCTTTAAGTACATCTTATTATAAAAAAATTGTATATATATTTTTTTTTTGTTAAAAAGTAGAGGTTTTAGTTGTCAAGTACAATTTTCACACATATTTGGGAATATATAGTGCGAGTTTATAAAATATTATACGTTTATTCTGTTGTTCTTTTGGGTCTATCCCATTAGGTTCGAGATGGGAGAGCTGGTTCCATTTCATTCTAGTAGTCGAATATGTCAAGGGATAATACACACATTTCAAAGCTAAAAGTCCCACTACCATCAACATATCATATTGTGCTGTATTAAAAAATAAATAAAATGATAATCGTTTTACAAAATAAGGGAAATAAATTAGTTAAAAAGTCAATTGCAATAGGTGCAATGTTTAAAATCTCAATAACATATTTTTTTCTAATCTATAATATACTCGATTATATATCGAATATAATTAAGAAAACTCTAGTCCTATTAACGTCCATGCTATATATAAATAATTCAATAAAATATTTTAATAACGTGAAAAACTGTGCTTTGATTTGTTATAAAAATTCATTAATTAAAATATTCAATCAAAGTAATTTTTAATCTCGCTACAATTAGTAGCGTTATTTTATAATTAATTCGTTGTCTAAAAGCAAAGATATTGTTATATCTTGGGTAAGTATTTGCTTTCGTTAGCGATTTTCAATCGGTGTAGAAATTTATGATTGCTCTCTAAATAAAATATTAATATCAACTAATTATGAAACCAATATAAGTGAATCAATTATTATTACAAAAATACAGTGAAATAAAAAACTTTACCTCAACTGTAACTGTCAAATACTGTAAGCAAAACCAAAGATTACAACTTAACGGCGGAAGTTAATAATGTTACCATATTAGAAATAAGAAGCAATTAATATATCTGAAGTGAAGAAAACATAACAAAGAAAAATAACTTTCTAATGATAAAACTACAAATGAAAAAAACAAGCTGTACTGATAAAATAAAATATAAAAAAAAATATGAGCACCATAGATATTAGAGTATATTGAGAACAACTAAATAAGAGAACTTAATAAAAAGAATAATATTATAATCTAAGGATTAAAGGAATAAGAAACTAATCACACTCAACTCTATGAAAATATTAAATATCTATTTTTGGAAATGGATAATAAAATTATCAACTATAGCATAAACAAATTTTACAAAATTGGAAAAAAGACAACAAAAAATACAAGTCCAATATGAATCACATTCATAAAATACAACAGAAAAATAAAAAAAAATGCCAGAGTCAGCTTACAGGTTTTTTGAAATGCAAAGAATTACAAAAGGAATTTCGAAAAACGAACGAAAACGCTAACGATGCCTAAAACTGTTTACCGTTTTAATTTTCTAGATGGGCAAATTAAAGCGTAATATTGTGTATAGATTTGTCGAAAAGATTCTAAAATATAATATAATAAACACAATTACTCCATAAGTATCCAATAAAAAATAACCAATAAAGTTGTTCTATATCGCTTATGTGTATAATAAAGACCTAAATATTATATTATAATATTTATAATATTGCTTGTACAGCAAAAAATAACAGACCTTGTACAGGTATTTTAAGCAAAAGAAAATTAAGAATATTATCAATATTATTCATCCCTGAATGTCGTTCATCAATATTAAATACAAATTACATGAGATAATGATTTAGAAAGATTAAATAAATTACTTCCATAGAAAAAGGTAGAGCTACTGTTTTTTTTCTTATAAAACTAACTTTAACTAATATTACGATGAATCTACATTTCCTAATATCTATTAAAATAAGAAAGTTTGTATTTACATATAATCATTATCCGAAGTAAAAATTTATACTTTCAGGACTTTTAAGGTATTTCCCTTTAAAAAATATTATAATGAGTTTATGCAAAGACACGTTATTCTATTACAAGGTCGTTATATCTTTTACAAGAAAGATGGACACGTTTATTGTTATGACAATTGACATGTTTTTATATAGGGAAATAAGCGCTATGTTTGCTGCAGCAGTTTCATATTGAGTTTTAGATGCTACATGAGCCTCTTTGCCAATTATGTAAAATATGTATTACAAGCTTAACTTATCGCGCTACTTCAGTGTTGACTTCGTAACTTACATTTCATATTAATAAATTGAACGTATGTAAGTTTCTCGGCAACGTCTTTCTCGAATGATTGCGTTCATTGATATTAAATACATAAATATATTTTGTTACGGCTTAGAACCTAGCCAGATCCCGGGGCCATTATGGCTTAATTTCAATAATTTAAAATTTTGTTCCAAGGCTTGAAAGTCTAAGATTTCTATTGTTGACAAGGTCAATAAGATACGACCGATCGTTTATCTATTGATGTTATATTTATTACATTATTCTGTTAATATTATAATTTAACACATTTGCTCTTACTATTTGTAATTCCATTCAATAAATCATATTAGTTCAAATGTCAACGTATCTATTTAAGATACACAAAGAAATGCGAACTCATTTGCTTTACTTTAGTTGAAATACGAACTGAGGTTTTCTTTTAAAAGCTGTCTCACGTTATTTACTGCAACTGTACCTTTGAGACTTTCAAAGAAAACAGGTTGAAGGAAACAAAATGAATGTTATAATATAACACCGATATATTTTTAAGGGATTGTTTTTTTTCTATCTGATATGTGTGTTGATAAAAAAAATATAAATGCAACTGCTTGTACAGTAATTTGTGAAATATTTTGGGCTTAAATTTATTTTCTTTATTTATTAAACTTTTGCATAAGTTACGAGTGGTGAAGATACTAATTAGTATTATTAATAATATGAAGCACGTTACTTACTTCATTAAACGGAAATGTCATTACACGGAAAATAGCAGTCACCCAATCGTAATTAGACCTTAAAGAAGCTTTAATACCTCACAATTCAATTAAGTGTCCATTATTCCGTATATTCGGCGACTGAAGCCGACAGTAATTATGCCTTTAAATTACTTGAGCTGCCTAAATCTTTTAAATTGGTAAGATTTTTTGGTTCCGTTTTCTGTTTTCGTAAGACTTCTAAATGCACCTAATGTAAAAAACTTAAAACGATGTAAATTTACGTTGAATAAATTAACTAATTAAGGAAATAAATTATTTCATTAAATGAAAGTTTCCTGTAAGTTGCTGTGCAATTTCGTAGAGACGACATAAATATGTGTGTGTGTTTTACATATTTTACCTACAGAGACATTTTATTCACTTAATTAAATTTTTTTAGACAACCTTAATACAAGCATACTTAGAAAATTTTTATATCATAGTGTCTGTTATGCGAAGTTTGGGGCGTATTCAGGCAATTTTTTTGATACTTTCAAACTTAATTTTGCTTTACAAACTTTTACTTTCCATCTCACATGTAAGCCGTAAAAAAATGACCTTTTCATGAGTTTTGTATGAGGTAACTTTTTATATTGTCTTGTTTAATTTATATGATATGTGCATAACATGAATTTATTAAAAAAAATATGAATGAAACATTAATTATTGTATATTTTTCTACAGTCTGACAATAAAATACTTGGCTTCCTAACTTATAATATTTCAAAAATATTAATTGAAAAAACTACATTTATACATAATTAATAGCACAGTATTAAAAGAATTCATAAACTTCATTAAAAAAAAAGTTACTACAACAGCATTCCTAGAAATCATTAATTTGTTTTAAGAATGGAAATTATTAGGTAAGGGAATATATTATGAGATATATTCGTTTTATCAAAAAATATATTATATTATTTAAAATTCAGTTTAAATCAATTCAACTTAATGTTCATTAATTGATCTCAAAATTTTAAAGTTCACATTTTAGTATCGTTCTCCTTTAAATTCTCTCAAGCACGTTGGCATCGTGAAAGGTATTTATTTTAGAGTTGTTTTGAAATTCTTAGGAAAATTCAACTCAAATATGTTTCATAGTAGAATATAATGGTGAGAACATGAAAAATCATTTGAATATGAACATTAAATAAGTTTTTAAAATGCTCAAATATTTCTTTGTTTGTTAACATTACAAATTTTGTCTGGTTACAATTATTATACATCGCTTTTTTAATGATAATCCGTAAATTAAAATATATTTTCATTTAATTTCGATAGCAGCATATTTGTATTGGAAATTTATACTTATTTAGATCCCATTATGCTATGAGAGATGCGCGAATACGAGTCCCAACGTATACCAAGTTTCCGTACATAAAGCAAATAGCTTCAAATAGTTTTTGATACTTCTGTTTTTTAACATTAAATATGATTAACGAATATGCATTGCTAAAATATAAACGGTAAATTGTTAAAATATAAACGGTACATGTATGATTGTATACATTTTCAGCATTTTTTGTGTACCTTCGAATTCTCATTTTTGTAAACCATTCATTTAATTATATTTTTTTTTACTGTAATATACTTATATAATTAATTTGTATTCAAAGTATATCAGGAGATCCTTCACATTCCACTGTCAATATACATAAAGTGGTTAGAGATATAAATAAAATTAGGAAAAAAATCAAGAATAAAGTAAAAAATAAATAAACCTTTAAAAAACAAGAAGTGTAAAATAAGTAAATAAATGTAAATTAATAAATATGTGTAAAATAAGATATTACTTTAAAAATAGATTATGTAAATAGAAAAGTATGTGACATTGAATTCTTAACAAAAAATACTACAAATAAGAGTACAAGTGAAATGAACTGTCATAAAAGAATGTGTTGAAAACTGTTTCAATGTTTTGGTAAATAATTGAGGGTTTAGGGTTACATACAAGTCTTTCCCTTCACCTAGAAATAATGACAGCCATCTTTTCTTCTTCTTTTATCTTGACTCACGCTATCAGAATTGAAGGAGAAGGACATTTTTATTTTTTTTATGCTAGACATGCCAAAAAAGGATTATTTATCACTATATTAAAAATACTATTTCAACTCCGAACTATTTATTCTATATTTTAAGCTGTACAAAAGTAAAAATCTCAAGTATTCTATTTGGAGTCGATTTATTTTTTACGACATCTCAAGGAAATAGCGAAACCAAAACTGTCAATAAGGTGCGGTACATTGGACTGCAATATCCGGATAACATTTCATGCTCTCCACAGCTAAATTTCGATTGCGTTCACTTATCGGTATCGGCTTTTTATTTATTTTGTGATGCATTCGTTTTTCAAGTATAATTAAATAAATATAAATTAAAGGATATGATTATAACATCTCAAATATAATATTAAAAATGATTTGTTTGTATTAATTTATAACTATTGATAAAAATATATATTTTTAATGTAATAATATTTTAATTCTATACGTGTTGTACTCGTATAAAGTTTAGGAATTATTATTAGACTCTAATGACAGAACCCAAAAAAACGTGTTAATTGGAACTTCAGGTTTTGTCATTGAACTTTATATAGAAGGACCCTGACGATAATCGAGTTCATAAGAATCACAAGAGTTTAAATATGAATCTTAAATCAAGTGCTGCATAAGATAAAAATTTAAAAATTAAATAGCAAATAGTAAACGATTATGTTCGATAATAAAAATGTTTTCTCAATTACTTGAACGTTGAATATTCCTGCTGATTCCAATGTTGACAAAATGAAAATAAGCTCACACGAGCTTACCGAAGGAAAAAGATCTTATCTTAATATCACGGGTCGGCAGTTCACATATAAATATCTCAACTCTAATTTTCTAAATATACTTTGATAAAAGAATAGTAAAAATATTATAAATTTATTTTATTACATTACAAATAATTATAAGCAGAAAGTTTAGTAAAAAAGTTCTCCTTCCTCGGCCAGGCCAGCCTGTACATATACATAGCTTAATTTAATTTATTACACAATATATTACACTGCAACTGATTTTATAGATTATATATTTTTAACAATATTCTTAAGATACATAAACACTAACATCACATGTCTGTGAAATATAAGAAACCATAAATTGTTATGTCATATATGAAGAAGAAATATTTATTAGGTAATGTATAAATATCGACTTCATAATAATAAGATAGAACACAATATAATTTTCTTATTTAATTTCCAAAAACCTTTTATATCAAGATATGTTATAAAAGTATTTTTAACTTATAAATTTTACATTATATATAGTCTATTTTATACTTTCACTAAATTTTGTTAACTTTGTCTTTGTTTACTTTCATAATAAAAATGCCTTTGTAAAAAGAAAATTAGACAACAAGTGACCATTAAATAAATTTACAAACTCTAATTGGGAGATCGCCAAGTGTTTCTGTCTGCAGAAAGTCAATGGCTATTAAGATTTATCGTTATGGTCAGTCCGGAGATTTCGGGATCTTAAAAAATGGTTTTGGAACATTAACATTACAATTTATTACTTTAAGTATTGTGTAAACGACTGTTAATATTAAATTTCACTCCGATGAGCTTACGAGAGACAAATCTTTAAAAAACGCTTACGCAAATCTCTTTGTGACAAAATGACAACACTATAATTATTACTATTTTTAATTTCATATTTTATTATTTTGTAACTAAACAATAGTAAATATTTAAAATTAATATTTGTAAGATAATACTTTATGTGTTAAATGTTTTATTTAGCTTGAAAATTCTATTGACGATTACATATTTACGATTTTGTGTCTGCGAAGAAAGCATTACTAATTTAATATTCGATTATAATTTGATTTAACACGTCGATTCATTTTGGAAGATTTCCTGTATCGGTCTATTTTCTACATATTAGGGAGCATTTTGTACATGTCTTTATTTCTAACAGAATGTACTGCCTTTTATTAATTTTACTAAATGTTAATATTAAAATGTAAATAACATATAAAAATAAATTAGTATTACAGACAATAATATAGTCTTTAAATTCTGCTAAGTAAATAGTTATATGTTATTGAGGTGTCTAGACTTTCAGATTAAGATAACGTAATCTGAAATTGGTGTTTTGTATCTACAAATATTATATTTTTAAATATGTCTATTTGTCTAAATATGCCTACTTTTAAGTTTGTATGTTTTTTTTCGTACTGATATTTATTTTTTCCAAATTTCAAGGCATACCACAAACAATGGTTTGTTCTATAATAAATTTCTATAATATAATTTGAATAGAGAACAGGAGAAGGGGCATCGACTAATCGCAGGTAACAGCTGGAATTGTATAAAACCATTACCAAAATCTAACCAATTGTATGTGTAATTATAAATGTATATCACGAGTAAAGCTAATGGAAAAACATATAAATATATTTCATTTATGTACATGGATGGAGCATAAGCATGTTTTTCTCTTTTAGCATAAAGGCAATGAAAAATAACTGTTATGTATAGAATCCTGTCTTCATTTTCTGCTGTTAAACTGGTTATAAAATGACTAGTCAGAGTTATTAAATATTGCATTACATCTGAACAGTATATTTTCGTAACAAGACATATTGATTAATTTTAGGTAGTTGGAATCTTAAATTTTAATTTGCCTTTTATTAATTTTTTTTTCAATCATAATAATGTAAATAGTCTTAAAATAAATACCTCTCAGAAAATGAACTTCTTCTCAATATTTATATACCATTCCACTTTCTTTACGGCTAATATGTAATGAATATGATAGTCCCCGATTGCTTACAAAATATCTTGCTGAGAAAATGTCGTGACTCATTATCTATAAAGTAAAGATAAAAATATATGTCACTGTAACTATACCACTTAAATTGTATATTACAAGCCTGATGTTAAATTAAACCAAGCTGATATCTGATATAAAGATATAAAAGTGATGTTCAAATTAATACCTAAATTATGAACAATTATTGATATTGACAGCTTTCATTAAAGTGACAGCTTTCATTAAAGTGACAGCTTTTGTTAATGTGACATTAGCTGACAATGTAATATTATACTAATCGATCATTTGACTTAACTGTTAATTGTCACACTAACATTAAATATAATTTAATAGAGATAAAACACTAGAATTATATATGATTATTGTAAGAGACATTAAATCTAAAGTTAATGACAATATTTTAATATTATACCTCATTAAATAGTGTTTTGATTATATTAGAAATTTTATTATGGTCACTTTCTTAGGACTCTTTAAGATGCTTTGCTTGCGAATCAGTGTAACAGGATTGAAATACTGAAGTACAGGCTTAGTACGAAGGTACTCTGTACTTCAAGTCAGTTACAGTGAAATATATGATAAATTTTTTATCTTATTGAAAGTAAATTGCCAGAAAGTATTATTAACATAAGATAATTTGAGATTCTTATATCAGATAAATATTGAAAGCTAAAGTACGATGTAAGTTGTCATAATAATATGTAACAATAATTGTTTATTTAATACATTATAGGAATAATGATATAGTAGATTCATATTTATAAAATTAATTTAATTTCAGCTCATAAGGCTTTTATTTATATATTTTACAGCAGTTCGGATATCAAGTAATGTTTTTATATTAGAGCTTATAAGTAAAATTGAATATTTTTTATAACACAATACTTATATTCGAGCAAAATATCATTAATCATTTGTATCCTGTATTGAAAATAAAAAGGTGGATACTGAAACGCAGCAACATAATCCTGAAAATATTTTTTTATATTCTGCGATTATTTCTCATACACCTAAAGAGCTGGCAATCTCAGTGCGTTATGGGTAAATAAAGTGACAAATACGGAGTTTCGAAAGTTTAAAATAATAGCAGAATAATAATAATAGTATGAATACACCTCGAATATGAATGCTAGATCAGGGTAGAGTAAATACTTCGTGAAACAGCATTTGTATTGTAGTATAATGAAAGTGCCATTAGACTAACCGATATTCCCGTCCTTTACTTTCCTTCATTCTCACCTATTTTTATACATTTAATTATAATTATCAACATAATAGCAGAAACCAAACAAACTATAAATGGTTTTATTTCAGATTCAGATCATAGCTTATTTGTATGAATGAAGATACACAGTAGTAACATGAGTACTTTATGACAAAGTTGTTACTGATCTTTAGATATACAACAATATAAGAAACCTATCTCGATGTCTTAGAATAAATTGTAGCTGCATACGTTTGTGCATTTTAGTCAAAATGATAATAAAATGTTGACAACGCTTTTGTAGTTTGTATTGTACTTGACTAGATTTCTGTACTAGATGACAAGTAAAATAAATCTATTTTACTAACGCCATATAGAATAAAGATTTATTTTTGGTATTTGAGAAAGTTTTAACGAGTCTTTAAATTTTTCGTTGCTAATAAAATCTGTAAAAGATAAATACATATATAAATACATATATACACAATATTATGAAAATTGATGATTTTTGTGTATTATTTTTTTCCTCTGTCATGTTAAATTTTTATTGATTTATGATTTGCCAAACCAAACTTGCTTTAACAAACCACCACCATGCCACAAAAGTTCTGAATCAACTATTATAACTACTAAGATCATATAATCTCTTTTCCCCTCCATGTTCTCTATACTCGTATTTATCTCTTCGCAATCCTCAAAGATGGAAATGCACTGTAATATTTTTGTATTTTAACAATTGGCGGTCAATGTTGTTTATTATTTATGTTATCTAACAGAAAGATAAATTTTTTCACGAAAATAAGGTCCTTAGAATCATATCAAAGTTTTCATTCGTTAACGAGATAACTACATAAAAACAACTGAACATAACTAAATGTTATAATCGTGAATTATTAATTTCCTTTTAATAACTTACTGAGAATTTGAAGATAACATTGTATGTAATCTAAGAAACGATTTTTTCGAGTGATAATTATGATATTATATATTTTATCTGTACTTTTAGTGCTAGTCTGATAATTTTGTGACAATATTTAGGCCTGTTAATTTTAAACTTTTGTTAATATTTTAATTATAAGAACATAGACATCGGTACGTTATAAGCTCTTTACAACAACCAAACAATGGATATTGTTTTTTTAAAACTAAAAAAAAAAATTGATTTGAAAGACATATGTTTTCCTTATATACTTCGCTTTTTGATTTCATAAACGGTGTGAATATGAATTGTACTAACCCTCCAAATGATTTTTAATATTTTGTGAATACAGAAGTTGTGAGCTCAAAGTGCTATGCGTATATTTATGTTATCTTCAATGTACAACATACTCGAGTATGTTGTTACATTAAAGATAACACACATCCGAATATTGGACATGCTTTTAAGGCTGATTTTAAAATATTAGTTTAATGTTTTTCTTATATCTCCGATATAAGACCAGGACGAGGTACCTTTAAAGGCACACAACATATACACGTATTAAAAATATGTTACTCTTTTTTTTAATATATCAAGCATAACAAGGCTATATATGTGCATTAAACATATTAATAGATAATTAATTTTAAATATTGAAAATGATATTAATCAATGAACTGACAAAAACTGATGATTAATTGATTTTATTTCTACCAATTTGATCAAAATAAGTTAAATAAGTTTGAAAACCGGCAATGTTCCCTTTTGTGTAACTAAATCCTAAAAATAGGTCTGTAAGTTCGCGATAAAGTTAATAAAGAGTAACATTTTTGTGCTATAAAAAGTATCCATCTCCAACTATATTACCTTAAATTATATGTTTTATTTTATTTTTTATATATATTTTTTTAATTTTATAACTTAATATCCATAAACGTTATTCCATGCCTTTCATTGTAATTTTAAAACAACTTTGCCATGATTTTCATTGTGATAGTAACTGGGCAGGCGATTGTACATCTGCACAAGGTTTCAAAAGCTATATATATAGCTATAAATTATATGTTATCAATACACAGTTAATTTTAAATGTAACAAATGAATAGACACAAAAGCAACAAGGTTTGTTAATAATTTCGGGTCGGTATTAGTACGTAACATATGTATATGTAAATTCCGAAATTGTGGCATCAGTCTGTAAGTCCCCTACGCCGACGGAGTCATGCTCAATAACTGGTATAATATAAAATTTTACGATTTTAGTATTGATAATAATAGTAATATAACGAAGTACTCGTATAACGAATGGATATTATTGTATGTTATTTGAACTACAATATACTCTATACCTTTTAAATCTTGTACTGCCTTTGAAACGATCCTACGTAATCCGGCTGGCTGGTTAGCTAACTGTTCTATCGTGTCGGCAGTAATTTTATTTTGTCAAACTTCAACAGACTGCAACTTAGTTAACTCGTGGCTTATCGTTATTTATTTCGGAACAAAGAGTATAAACAACCTCTAAGCACTCTTTATTATCCAGATTCCAACTTGCGATACCTTCCAAAATTTATTATATATTACTAGCAGACCTGGCCACTCGTTGCTGTAACTATGGTTTTTGTTATCTTACATTGTAGTAAACTATTCAAGGGGTAACGGTAAGAGAAAATCTGCCATTGTCACTGGTGTGAAAATTTTGTTAAAATCGATTAAGTAGTTTAGTAGTCCATCGCGGACAAATAACGTGACATTTAATTTTTATGTATTTATTTATTTATTATTTATTTATTTATTTAGCTTCATATCCCTTGCGGGGTAGCCAGAGACGACGAAGAGTCCTCATGCTTTTTATGTGACCTTCCTCCAGTATCATAGATACTGTGTTTTCGAAGGTCACTCGAGGCCTCCCCCTGTCTCTCTTACCGCTCACTTTTCCTATATAAATCTTTTTTACTATTGTTTCATCACTCATTCGTTCGACGTGCCCAAACCACCTGAGCACGTTCTTCTTCATTCGTTACTAGTCAAAAGTTTATAGATTATTTTTTGATATATTTTTTATGTCTTCGATTTATTATTTGTCCTGTCCCGATATTAAGACTCAATAGAGAGTAATATATTCAGACATAGATAAACGTTCAGTTGTTGTTCATTAATGTCAGATGCTTTAAAAGTTTTTGTTTTGGTGAAAGTCTACTTCATCAACATCTTCTGAAATGGGAGAGCTTTCCAAAATCTGAAAAATAGGAGAATTAAAATATGAATACGATGTCAAAAATGTTTTGACTCTCCCATTTTTCAGTTGCTACGACAACTGAAAAAAGTATTCTCTATATATGATACATAAACCTTAATCTTTAAATATTAAATTTGTATAAGCTTGTATAAGCTAAAAATTAAATAAAAGTCTTGACTTATTGTTCATATAATGGTAATATAAAAAATATTCCAGTGTTAATTTGTTATGTATAAGATCACTTATTTACTGAATAAAGTTTATTTTAGCCATGTACTTACAAAATAAAGCTTTCCATTGAACATTACTTATATATTTAAATTAAAATTATAATTATTTATTTATGGAGGGACGTTGAACTGGTTTAAATAGATAGCAAGACATAAAACACGGGGAAAAAGAAAATGTAACGGTATTAAGAAATGTTAAATAAGTGTACTTGTATTTATAACTTTTATAATATTTGTGATAGGATTACGATATTCTACTTAATGAGTTTTGATAATTTGATTTTTTTGGTATTGAAGTTGTACACTTAACCGATGTTACAGTTCTCTTTAAATGAAATTCCATGTCTATTCTTGATTAACTAAATTATTATTGGCATGTGAAAATTGGCACACTAAAGAAATGTCAGAGTTAGTTTAGGCAAGGCGGTGGTTGGCCTGTAATTTTTAAATAAGATCTCTAATATAAGATTATTCCTGTAATATTTTTTTTTAAATTAAAGTAAAGAAAATTTCTTACGGTAATATAACGAGGAACTCGACTATAATAGTAAACTTCACATTTAGCAAGAAATAAGAAAACTTAACATATAGGATGCTGCCCCGAAGTTGTCCTAATACCCGCGATAAAAATAAATTTCACCCCTATTCCCAAAATAAATACCTCGTTCGACAGGGTTGATCGTGTTAGGTTGATTCCCGTCGGTCGGATCGACAAAGAAAAACTAGCTAGCAGTATTTTACTGGTCATTACGAGTCTTATGACGGGTCACTCTGCATATATTGGGTGAGCGGGGAACCACCCCCCACCCCTATTTCTTAAACGGGGGGTCGCATCAAAAAACTTTTCGAACAAAAAAGTTTCCTCTTTTAATTTGTTAATTTTATAAGATTTTTCCCACGGCAAAATTTTGCCTTCTTCTGTAACTTTTTTCGGTTTTTAACTTTCAACTCCCCCAGCGCTCCAACCCCCTGACCAATTTCCCCCGTTCAAGAACTTAACCTTCATTTTGTCCTTAAGAATGTGTATGCCAAGTTTGAAAATCCTCCGTCAATATTTGCGACCTGTAGCGTGTCCCAAAGGTTTGCACTTTCACTCCCCCTCCCAGCCCCCCCTTTCACTTTTGCCAAAAAAAACGAGATGCTACGTTTGTCCTACTAATTTATCCTATCGACCTGTGAAGTCAGATTTTGCCTACGATGAATTTGGACTGATGGATCATATATACATATATATATAGAGGGATATATAAATTTTTTGTTTTCGACGGATTCTCAATCTCCAGTTCATAAACGGCGTAGCGCCCCTACTCTGGGGTCTGGGTCCCGTCATCGCATCGATTGCAATAGGTAGATTCATCTATGGAATCTACCTAAAAGCCTTCTAATGGAGGAAAAATTCCCTTCAAGAAATACAACAGTCTATCGACACAATTTCTCGAAATAGGAGAAATAGAAACTTTATTTCAAACTCCTTAATTTACTTTTAAATTGCTCAGGAAATGCTGGCAATACGAATTATGGTGCCACAACATTTAATGAGGCAAAAGTTAATTAAAAAATGAATCTCAAAAATGATTCGGATAAAAAAAAATAAAACGGTTATTCAACATTTAAAATATGCAAATTAGTAAAAAATTTTGTTACATAAGCAGAAAATTAAATTAAAATTGGCAATAATAATCAACAAGGAAAATTAATTTAGAAATTTTAACGCTAAGAACTGATGGTCTTTGGGAACAAAGACGCATAATAAATTAATTACATTTTGATACTATACTAAATTTAGCAACTAAGTAACGTGGGCAGCATCTAAACATTATCAACGAATAATATTTTCTTGAATAATGTTCGGCAACATTTTATCAATACATATCATTTATTTATTTGCTAAAGTAAATACTAAATAAAATAATAAAATATTATATATTTTCTGTAATGTATCAAGTAACTAAATAACTCTCCTTAATTAGATATCAACATTATAGTTAATAAACTTAATATATTCAAACTAAGCAATTGACTGTCAAAAATGTTTCAACTAATAAAATGTTTATTTGAAATCGATTAGGAATCGAACCTGCGATCTCCGAGAAAACGTCCAGTTACACTGCCGCTCGCAAAATCAATTCCTGCTCCTCGAAGACTGTTTCAATCAATTAATTAACTAGTCATCTTTAATTCACATTCATTTTATATACACCCGGTTTCAGAACTAGTAACGAATAATAATAAATCTTTGAATAACACTCTTTATTTAGGTTACGACAACATATCTGATTTTCTCATGAAAAGAGCTTGGAAATATTTATCAAAATCATTTATATTTATAATAAGTACTGTAGATGGTATATTTCCTAATTTATAAAAAAATATTAAGATATCCCATTTTATAAGCGAGAATCCATGCCATCTAATTGTACAGAGATAGCTTTAACAACAATAGTTTATAACATTTTGAAAAAATCGTATCGTAAGAGACTATACCCATTTCTAGAATTTTTTCTGCTATGAAATAAAAACCAAAAGACTTTTTAAAAAAATTTCAGCCCTAGTAGTTTAGTACCGCAACAAAAAAATATTGCAACACCTAAAGGAGAAGCACTGTGCAGTTTGCATACTGCTTCATATAACAAAAGAGTGTAACTGGGTACACTACATTTAATTTAATATTTAAGCAACAAACAATTCTTAAGATTACCAAAATTTTAAGGCAATGTGCTCGGGCTTTTAGATAAATTTAATATATTATATAAATGTATTTGTCACCTAATCAACCTAAAACTATGTATTTATATTTTATATTAAAAAAAAGGAAGATCTCTCACTAACTCATCCAACCAGTGCAGTGCAAACTTTTGTATCTAGAAAGGGAAAACTTTTTCAAAGAACCTTTTTGCTGGATATAATATTTGAAAAATATATTATGGCATATAATAAATTTTCTATCTTCAAGGCGTATAAAAAGCAGTAGGTTTTGAAGCTAATAATAAAAATAAATATATACATAACTTTTCAGTTACAAAAAAATCTAAAATTCGAAAAATGAAATTGTCATACTAAAATTTGATGTCACCCTAAGAGACATGGTTAGTTACAGTAAGCTAACTTAACATATGCGTGAACGAATCTATGTCGTTATAAACGGTTTTTACCTATTTAACTACTAAAACTAAGCAAATAATTCTTAAAACTAACAAAACGTTTAATGGTCATTACGCAACATTACGATCCTCAATTGGATATTCGCCAAGTGGTTTTATATCTGCAAAAGGTGAAATACTATCAGCATTTATTATTGTGGTTAGTCCCAAAACTTTAAGAATTTTCCTTTCTGAAAATAAAACAGGAATCTTACCGTGTAACAAAATAAAAATCGTTCAATATTTTCCAATGTCACTTTCTACAACAATTATATATAAAAGCCCATGATGTAATATGTTATAATTTTACGATTGCAACATTCTGTATCTTCCAATCAGTTAGCCAATTTAATTATTAGCGAATTCAATTGTGTTACTGCATAACAGGTAACAATTAGTTACCTTCTAATATTTAATCTATTTTATGTAGTATGTATGTATAGTATGTAGATATGATTTTATTGGAACAAACACAAGCAGTGGGTTTGTCTCAATAATAATATTATTAAGTATACATTTTTTATTATTGCAATGGAAAATTATTAATTGCCTTTCTAAATGATAATAATGAATCCGGAATTATAGTTAGATCTATGCTAGTTCTATGAGAAGTATTTAAGAGTGGATATCGACAAAAACATAAATATGTTGTCTGGTTCTTGAGCACGTACTATCTTCTTACACGGTGATAATTGAATAATATTTTTAATTTTTTTTTGTATATTCAATATTAAATCCACCTTAGTCAACTAATATTTAATTTTTAACCCCATGAAAGAAGCAGGTATATATATATATATATAAATAAGTTTTTTTTAAATCTTAGGATCAATATTACGGTACACGTGACCGGGCTCAGATATTTCGAGTTAAATAAAAATTGAATGAAAAAGTCTTCGAGGAGCAAAAATCGATTTTGCGAGCGGCAGTGTAACTTGACGTTTTCTCGGAGATCGCAGGTTCGATTCCTGCTCGTTTCAATGAATTATTCATTCAAATATTAGAATATTACTTATATAAAAATATTAATTAGCTTTAGCTAGCAAATAACACTTTTTATGGGTAAAAACAACCCTTTTATGTCTTATGGACGTTAAAACTTTAGGGTAACTAACTAACGAACTATAATTTTTCGGGGTTTCATTACACTCGTTTTTGTGATATCTCAGAAAATTTTCTTGATAGGAAATACAGTAAATTTTTTTCAATTGTTTTGTTTAAATATATTAGTTTTATTAACCATTGTTATAAGCTAATTAAACAGAATTAATTAGTTACATAGTAATACATCAAATTACAGAAAATATATAATATTTTAATATTTATATTAAGTGTTTACTTAAATAAATAAATAAGTGATATGTATTGATAGCATATGCTGAACATTTTTTAAGAAAAACTGTTATTCATTGACAATGTTTAGACATTGCCCACGTTATTTGTATATTTAGTATAGTATCAAAACTAAATCAATTTATTATGCGTCTTTGTTCCCAAACACAATCAGTCCTTAGCGTTAAAATTTCTAAATTTATTTTCTTTGTTGATTATTATTTCCTATTATAAGTTCAATATTCTATTTATGTAACAAAATATCTTACTTATTTGCATATTTTAAATTTTGAATTTGTTGTCATAGCCTTTTCATTCATTTATCCGAATCATTTTCAAGATCAACTTTTTAATTATCATTTGGGCTGATTAAATGTTATGGAACCATAATTCGTATTGCAAGAATTTTCACTTTAACTTGTCTTTAACTTATCCTATTTCGAGAAATTAAGTCGATAGACAATTGTATTTCTTGAAATAACTTTTTCCTCCATTAGGAGTTTTTTAGTTTGGGGTTAGGGGCGATTTTTTTTTTGTCGAGGGTATTCGATCAACTTCGGGTCGTCATCCGTAATGTTCAGTTTTTTTTTTATTTGTAGTTGTTTTTTTAATATGAAGTCTGCTGTTATCGTCCTGATCCTTATTATATTACTGTAAGAAGTTTTCTAGTGGTATTCAACTTTATATATTTATTAAGAATGAGTGTTTGACAATTTTCTATATAGTATAATGATTTCATCTTTCGTTCTTAGTAGCGACGAGGATTTTAATTTAAATAAAAAAGTCTCTATTAAAAGAATGATCCTGTAATAGAGATCTTATTTAAGAATTATAGTGCTACAACCGCCTCGCCGTAACTAGCTCTGACATTTCTTTAATGTACCAATTTTTAAATGACAGTAATTCGGTAAATGAAGGTCCAGATACATATGAGCGAGACTAAGTGAAGTATCATAAATTTAATAGTTATCAAAGCTAGTTAAATAGAATATCGTAATCCTATCACAATTTATTCTAATCCATATAAACCAATTCAACATCCCTGCATAAACAAATAAACTCGTAATTAATTTAAATTATAGTAATTTAAATTTAAATATATAAGTAATGTTTAATGGAAAGCTTTATTTTGTAAGTATATGGCTAAAGTAAACTTGATTCAGTAAATAAGTGATCTCATACATAACAAATTAACACTGGAATATTTTTTATTATTAGTATTAACAATAAGTCAAGATTTTTTTTATTTCTAGCTTATACAAGCTTAAACAAATTTAATATTTAAGGATTTAGGTTTATGTAACATATATAGAGAATACTTTAAACGAGTTATCCTAGCAGCTGAAAAATGGGAGAATCAAAATATTTTCGACAGCGTATTCATATTTTGATTCTCCCATTTTTCAGATTTCGGAAAGCTCTCCCATGTCAAAAGATGTTGATGAAGAAGATTTTCACCTGATCAATAAAGCTTTTAAATCATTTGACATAATAAACAAAAACTGAACGTTTGTCTACGTCTAAATATATTACTCCATGTTGAGTCTTAATATCGGGACAGGACAAACAATAAATCTAAGATATAAAAAATATATCAAATAACAATCTGTAAACTTTTGGCTAATAACGTCTAGTAAAAGTATATTATTAACAATACGTACTCGATATTCTATTTTCAAACTCATTAATGAAAGGAGAACAAACTTCTTATCGGTTTTTTCTATAAAACTACGATCAACTAGAACTTTCAGTAACTTTCGGTACATACACAAGACCTTCACAAGGTCCCTCTCTAAGATATTTTTATAGGAGGGAAATGTCTTATTTATTACCTTTATCCCGAATTTACAAAAATCTATTGCTTTGATATAGTTACACAAAAAGTAATATTGAGGGTTGTCAAAATTATTTATTTTGTTCAGATTAGTAGAAAATAAAATCAATTAACTGACATTTTTTGTCAGTTCATTGATTGATATCATTTTCAATACTTAAAATTATATATCCTTGTCATATATATATCCTTGTAATGCTTGACATATAATTTTGATATATAGCCCTCTTATGCTTGATATATTTAAAAAAAAGAGTAACATATTTTTAATATGAGTATATGTTGCGTGCCCTTAAAGATGTTGCGTCCTGGTCTTATATTGAGTTATAGAAAAATATTAAACCAATATTTAAAAATCAGACTTAAAAAGTATGTGCAATATAAAAGTATGTTGTTAGATTAAACAAAACACAAATAAACGCATAACGCTTTGAGCTCACAATTTCTGTATTCACGAAAATTTAAAAAATCATTTTGGAGGATTAGTGCGATTCCTATTCACACCATTTATGAAATGCAAAAGCGAAGTATAAAAGGTAATATATATCTATATAAAGAAAAATAAATCAAAATATTTTTTTCAAGTTTTAAAAAAACAACCTCGATTGTTTGGCCGTTGTAAAAGCTTATAACACATCGATGTCTATGTTTTTATAAGTAAAATATTAATAAGAGTTTATAATTAATAGGCCTAAATATTGTCACAAATTATCAGAGTAGTACTAAAAGTACAGATAAAATATATATCATAATTATCACTAAAAAATATCGTTTCTTAGATTACATAAAATTGTATCTTTAAAACTTTGATTAAGTTATTAAAGGTAAATTAATACTTCACTAGAATATATGGGTAATATATATAATATCATAATTATAAATAAGAAATATCGTTTCTTAAATTACATAAAATTTTATCTTCAAAACTCTCAGTAAGTTATTAAAAGTAAATTAATGCTTCACGATAATGACGTTCAGTTCAATTCTTCCGTAGCTATCTCGTTAACGAATGAAAATATTGACATGATTCTGACCTTAATTTCGTGAAAATATTTATCTTTTTATTAGACAACAAAAATAATAAACTGAATTATTTTAAGTTTATAAATGAAATTATTGTCGATCGATCGAGTCACCAAATGACCACCAATTGTAAAAATACAAAAATCCTTGCGAATAAATAAAGAGGGCATGGAGGGGAAAAGAGATTATATGATCTTCGTAGTTATTGTAGTTGATTCAGAACTTTTGTGGCACGGTGGTTGTTCGTTGGAGCCAGCCCATTTACAAACTTTACACAAATCTCTCCACATTCTTGGCTTGATTTTGCAAATAAAGATGCCTACCAAAGAGAATAGAGTACCTAGAAACTTTCAATAACTTTCTTGATCTTTGAAAGGCAAGTCATAATCAATAAAAATTTAACATGACAGAGGAAAACAATAACAAACAAAAAAACATCAAATTCATAATATATATTTGTATCTTTTACTGATTTTATTAACATAGCAAATTTTACAGATTTGGTAAAACTTTCTTAAATACCAAAAATAAATATCTATACTAGATGGCGTTAGTAAAATAAATATATTTTAGTAATCTAGTAAAATACAATACAAACCACAAAGGCGTTGTCAAAATTTTATTTTCATTGTGCCTAAAGTGCAAAAATGTATGCATCTATAATTTATTCTATAATCCCATCGAGATAGGTTTCTTATATTGTTGCATACAGATCAGTTACAACTTTGCGATAGATTACTCACGTCAATACTGCCTGTCTTCATTCATACAAATAAGCTATAGATCTGAAATAAAACCACTTTTAGTTTGTTTGGATTGTTTTATCAAGTTGGTAATTATAATGAAATGTATAAAAAATAGGTGAGAATGAAGTAAAGTACTAAAGGACGGAAATATCGGCTAGTCTAATGGCTCTTTCCCTATAGTGAAATACAAAAGCTGTTTCACGAAGTTTGGACACTACGCCGATCTAGAATTCACATTCATGCCATTTTTTTTTTTATATTCTACTATAATTTTTAAATTATAAACTACGTTATTTTATTTACCGACAACTGACTTACTGAGATTACCAGCTCTTAGGTATATGAGAAAAATTCAATGAAACAATTATTGTTATATATTATTATGACAACTAACATCGTACCTTAGCTGTCAATATTTATCTGGTACAAGAATCTCAAACTTATCAATTTACCTTCAATAAGATAAAAAGTTATTATAGATTTCACTGTAACTGACTTGAAGTACAGAGTAACTTCATACTCATCCTGCATTTTAGTATTTCAATCCTTTTATATTACTTCGCAAACAGAGGATCTTAAGGAGTCCTAAAAAAGAAATGACGATAAAATTTCGAATAGAATTAAAACATTATTTAATGTAGTATTATATTAAAATATTGTCACTAACTTAAGATTTAATGTCTCTTACAATAATCATATATCATTCTAGTATTTTATCTGTATTAAATTATATTTAATGTTAGTGTGACAATTAACAGTTGAGTCAAAAGATCGATTAGTATAATATTACATTGTCAATTAATGTTACATTAATAAAATCTGTCAATTTCAATAATTGTTCATAATTTTAGTATTAATTTTAATTTCAGTTTTATCTCTTTATATCAGATAACAGCTTGGTTTAATGTAACATCAGGCTTGTAATATACAATTTAAGTGGTATAGTTACAGTGACATATATTTTTACCTTTACTTTATAGATAATGAGTCAGGACATTTTCTCAACAAGATATTTTGTAAGCAATCGGGGACTATCATATTCATTATATTATATATTAGTCGTAAAGAAAGTGGAATGGTATATAAATATTGAGAAGAAGTTCCTTTTCTGAGAGGTATTTAATTTAAGACTATTTACATTATTATGATTCAAAAAACAAAATTAATAAAAGGCAAATTTAAATTTAAAATTCCATCTATCAAAAATTAATAAACACATCTTGTTACGAGTACATTCTGTTCAGATGTACTGCAATTGCACTCGTCGTACATATACATATATTTATTAACTGTGACTAGTAAATTCATAACCAATTTGACAAGGAAACGTTAACAAAATTAATATATAATACATAATGTAAGAAATATAAGTTAAAAAACCTTTATATGATATAAAAATTTAATCTTGATATGAAAGTTTTTTGGAAATTAAATTAGAAAATTATATTGTGTTATATTGTTATGAAGTCGATATTTGAACATTATGGAAAAGATATTTCTTCTTCATATATGACCTCATAATAATTTAACGTATCTAATATTTCATAGAGATGTGATGTTAGTGATTATGTATCTTAAGAACATTGTTAAAAATATACGAGTATAACCTATGACATCTGTTGCAGTCCAAAATATTGTATAATAAATTAAGTTAAGAGAAGTAGTATATACAAAGGCTGGCCTGGTCGAGGAAGGAGAACTTTTTTACAAAATATAATGTAACAAAATGTATTTGTAATCTTGACTATTATATTTTATCAAAGTATATTTAGTAAATTACACTTGAAATATTTATATGTGAACTGCCGGCCCGTGATATTAAGATAAGATCTTTTTCGTTTGGTTGGCTCGTGTGAGAGTATTTTCATTTTGTCTACATTGGAATCAGCAGGAATATTCAACATTCAAGTAATTGAGAACACATTTTCGGTAGCAGAACATAGTCGTTTACCATTTGTTGTATAAATGGTAAGTAATTTTTATCTTTTTATATGCAGCACTTGATTTAAGATTCATATTTCAACTGTTTTGGCTATTTGCTTGAGATATCGTAAAAAAAAATAAATCGACTTCGAATAGATTTTCACTTTTGTGCATCTTAAAATATAAAATAAATAGTTCAGAGTTGAAATAATATTTTTAATATAGAGATAAATAACCCTTTTTTAGTATGTCTTTCATAAAAAAAATTAAAAGTGTCATTCTCTTTTAATTCTGATACTTACATCAGTCAAGATAAAGGAAGAAGAAAAGATGGCTGTCGTTATTTTCCGGGTGAAGGGAAAGACTTGAATGTACCCCAAAACCCTCATTTATTTACCAAAACTAAAAGGTCTTTATTAACGTTTTTTAACACATTCTTTTGTGGCAGTTCATTTCACTTGTACTCTCTTATTAGTGAAGAATTGAGTGTCACATATTTTTCTATTTACATAATAAATTTTTACTAATATCTTGTGTACATATATTTATTAATTAACATTTATTTACTCATTTTACATTTCTTGTTTCTTAAAGGCTTACTTAGTTATATCTTACTTTATTCTTCATTTCATTCTAATTTTATTTATAGCTCTAACCACTTTATGTATATTGACAGTGGAATGTGAAAAGGTTCTCTTCATATACTTACGTTTTTTTTTTACTTTTTTACATTGATTACAAAAAATTATATAACTATGTTTACTAAGTAAAAAAATATATAATTAAAATGAATGGTTTATAAAAATGAGAATTTGAAGCTGTGTACCTAGAAAAATGTATATCTGTGACAATACTCACCTTGATAAATTTAGAAATTTATAAAAAATCTTTATCAAGAGTTTAAATATAACGGTACACATAAAATGCCGAAAATGTATACAATCATACATGTTTATATATCGTTTATATTTTAAACATTTATTCGATAATAGGAATGCATATTAGTTAATTATAGTTAATGTTAAAAAGACAGAAGTATCAAAAACTATTTGAAGCTATTTGTTTTATGTAAGGAATCTTGATCTACATTGTGACTCATGTTCGCGCATGTCTCTCATAACATAATCTCAGTTATCGAGATTGAATGACAATATATTTTAATTTAAGTATTATCAATAAAAAAGCGATGTATAATAATTGTAAACAGATAAAGTTAGCAATGTTAACAAACAAAGAAATATTTGTGCATTTCTTAAACTTATTTAAAACACATTTGAATAATGATCTTTCGCGTTCTTAGCATTTTGTCCAACTATAAAAATATTTCAGTTGAATTTTCCTAAAAATTTCAAAACAAGTTTTAAATAAATACCTTTCTTAAATAAATATTTTTTTTCGATTAAACGAACATATCTCATAATATATTCCCTAACCTAATAATTTCCCTTCTTAAAACAGTTTAATGATTTCTAGGAAAGTTGTTGTAATAACTTTTGATTTTGAATAAAGTTTATGAATTTATTTCAATACTTTGCTATTAATTTTCTAAATATGCAATTTTTTTATTAATATTTTCAAAATATTACAAGTTAGGATACCAAGTATTTTATTGTCAGTCTGTAGAAAAAATATACATATTTCATGTTTAAAAAAATGTCTGAATAAGAAATACACCCTACATTTTCTAAGCATGCTTGTATTACAATTGATATATCTCAAAAAAGTTAATCATTATTCTGAAATGGGGTGAGATATAAAGTAAGTTTAATATTTTCTTATGTGAACAGATTGGCACTATAAGTAAAATATGTAAAACATACTTTCGCATATGTAAAACACACACACACATTCACATAATACTATATGTATTATGTAAATCTTTATGCCGTCTCTACGAAATTGCATAGTAACTTACAAGTGCACCATCAGTGACTTTCGATTAGTTAGATAATTTATTTCCTTCATTAGTTAATTTATTCAATGTTAAACTAATTCGTTTTAAGTTTTTTATATTACTAAAACTAAAAAATCTAAACAATTTAAAAGATTTAGGCAGCTCCAGTAATTGTTTTCTTTAAAGGCATAATTACTGCCGGCTTTAGTCACCGAATATACGGAATAATGGACACTTAATTGAATTGTGAGGTATTAAAGCTTCTTTAGGGTTTAATTACGATTTGGTGACTGCTATTTTCCATTTAATGGCATTTTTAATGAAGTAAGTAACGTGCTTCATATTATTAAAAATACTAATTATAAAAATGCAAAATCTAATGTATTAAAAGTATTATTTTTCGAATTCCCAGAAACTCTATTTTCCCTTTGTTGTCCTCATTTTTTTAATGAGTTCCAAGGATAAAATTAAATAAAACTATTGCACGTATTTGATAAGTTCTGAAAACCATTAAATAAGTTTACATTTTGTTAGAAACTCAATAATCTCCTAAATATTATTAAATGTTTATCATACCTTAACTAAGAGTCATTTTTTATATACGACGCATTGTTCTTAGCTTTGTATAAAAATATATGATTTTAATTTGTAAAGGAATTAAAACTTTTTTTCTCTTATAGTATTTTAGTACCTTTACTGCATACTAATGAAACTTTTACAATAGTATCTTTTGAAATTAAACAGGAATTTAAGTCACGATCCGAAACTTGGTTTCTTTCACTGTAAGCTTATGTGCTCGGTTCTTTTATCGGTAAGTTTCTTTTATTTGAGGGGTTTTAATCAAGGCAAATCATTAAAATAAAATACCTTTTATTTTTGTTATATTTTCCGTTTTCCATAGAAAATATTTAAAGAATACACAGAAATAGCGTTTATATACATATGTATATTTTTTAAGATAAGTATTATTAGTAATATTTTATGTTTAACAACTAATAACAACAGTTTTCAAAATATTTGATTGTGTTTTGACTGCTTGTTTGTCATGACGTACAAAACACATAATGTTTTTATATGGATAGTATAGTAGATATACGAGTAAACACACAGTTGTTACAAAGCCTTTCACCGATCGTATGCACACAAAAAAATGTATCTTTTATTTATTTCAGATGTGTTCATTGAGTATCGATATTCCACAAAGTCGTGTTTTGTAAAAAAGGCAAAGACTAAATTTGTTTCTTTTATGTTCATGATAACATTTTTATTTGAAACAATAATTAAATTTATATTCAGATTCAAAATATCTTTATTTAAGTAGACATTTACACGCACTTTTGAATCGTGAATTATTGCAATAAACAAGGTTAGTGTATTCAGTCCATGAGTAAGCTACCACCGTCTCTAAATGCTGCTCTGCTGAGAAGAAGCCGGTCACAACTGAACAGTCCGTCTTTTTAAAAGAAATTTAGCAGTCTTAGATGTATATCACATCATAATAATATACCTGCAAATGAGTCAATAATTTAAATTCCACACATTCCGATCCTGTAAAACTTTTGAAAGTTATAATAAGATTTATTTAATAACACACTTTTGATTTTAGATTTAAAAATAAGAAAAGAGGATCTAAGGTATCTTGTAAAACTTTATTATATATGTACATACTCCAGCCCATAAAGGATTTATCGTAAGTCTGTCACTGCTTTTTATATAGCTATTTAAATTTTGGCGTATAAATAATAAGTTAATATGTGTTGAGACGCGACTGTAACATTCCCTTTTTTAAAATCTCAGAGAAAGTAAATCTATTAAATAATTTAATTTATAATAATTATTTTTTTATAAATAAATAATTATTTGAAAAGATCTTATCTATATAATACAACATAATATTAATTTATATTTAAATTAATAAACTCATATTAATGGTAACTTATACGTAATATCAACCATTCTTTATTCCAACACCAGTTCTAATAGTATCGAATAATTCATTAATTAATTCGTTTTGTTCTCTCTTTCTTAAAATCTTAATTCGTTTTGTTCTCTCTTTCTTAAAATCTTAATTTTTTTGACAATATGAAACTAATTTCTTCAGTAAAGCCATACAATTCTCTTTGTCTTTAAAGCCCATTGGGCCTATGAGCTTAGTTCACTGCCCATTTTCACTACACTTTATGAACTCTTTGAATGATTAGTGATTCTAATTCTCAAATGGATTTGTTAACTACAGAAAAATATCTAAAAACCTGCATTAATTTAACTTCATTTAACTAACATTCAATATCTGGTAAACATAATCCAAATTGTTTTGTAAAATAGAAGTCTTGAACTATTTAAAGGACTTGGACTATTAAAAAAGTAATATTTTCAAATTTCCTTACAAAATTGTGTCAGATTTTATATAATAAAACTTTAAAGCTGAAATATTAATCCTGAAATCTTATTATTGAATTTCATTCTTAATCTATTTATGTTTCGGCTAACCATCGGCATTAATCTTCCATATTTGTGAATATTCCTTAGGAAATAAGACAATTAATGTACATTAAATTCACTAGCAATAATTAAAAATAAAGATAAAGCTGCTGAAGTTCTAATGAAATCGAGATTTATCTATACGCCTATCAGAAAAGTTTAGGAATTGTTCTATTCAAATAACAACATCCTTTCATTCTTGTAAACATTATTCTTCTAATCATCACGTCCAATCACTCATTCTTAATGTAAATGAATTAAGACATTAATGAATATTAGATATTAGTTTGTGATAAAAATATACTTTATATCTTTCGACAAAACGTACTTTTAGTTATCAATATTAAGTACTAAATGTGTTATTAAAATATCATGAGATATTATAATATATAAATAAATAGTGTTCGTAAATTTGATTATTAATCTCTAAATCAGAGGAACGGAAGATGAATGATCAAAAATAAAGACGCCAGGATGTCATTTGAACCAAACAGTCTTCGATGTCTGCAAAATATTACAAAATAATGTCATCTTCCTTATTATATTCTGAAAAAAAAATATAAATTTCATACTAAATCCATCACTTCTATATCAATAATAATAATGTTAAAAAAATACTTTAAAAATTATTAAATAGGTGTTACTAGTATCTTCACCACTCGTAACTTATACAAAAGTTTAATAAATAAAGAAAATAAATTTAAGCTCAAAATATTTTTCAAATTTCTGTACAAGCAGTTGCATTTATATTAATTTTATCAGATATCACATAGAAAAAAAACAATACCTTAAAAATATATCGGTGTTATTTTATACATTCATTTTGTTTCCTTCAACCTGTTTTCTTTGAAAGTCTCAAAGGTACAGTTGCAGTAAATAACGTGAGACAGCTTTTAAAAGAAAACCTCAGTTCGTATTTCAACTAAAGTAAAGCAAATGAGTTCGCATTTCTTTGTGTATCTTAAATAGATACGTTGACATTTGAACTTATATGATTTATTGAATGGAAGTACAAATAGTAAGAGCAAATGTGTTAAATTATAATATTAACAGAATAATGTAATAAATATAACATCAATAAATAAACGATCGGTCGTATCTTATTGACCTTGTCAACAATAGAAATCTTAGACTTTCAAGCGTTGGACCAAAATTTTAAATTATTGAAATTAAGCCATAATGGCCCCGGGATCTGGCAAGGTCCTAGGCCGTAACAAAATATATTTATGTATTTAATATCAATGAACGCAATCATTCGAGAAAGACGTTGCCGAGAAACTTACATACGTTCAATTTATTAATATGAAATGTAAGTTACAAAGTCAACACTGAAGCAGCGCGATAAGTTAAGCTCGTAAAACATATTTTACATAATTGGCAAAGAGGCTTATGTAGCATCTTAAACTCATTATGAAACTGCTGCAGCAAACATAGCGCTTATTACCCTATACATACTCTCATATTAATGAATCGTTTCGTGAAAAATTAACAAAGAATTTCGTTGAAAAACATGTCAATTATCATGAAAAATGAACAAGTTTTCATCTTTCTTGTAAAAGATACAACGATCTTGTAATAGAATAACTTGTCTTTTCCATAAACTCATTATTATATTTTTTAAAGGGAAATACATTAAAAGTCGTGAACGTATAAATTTCAACTTACGATAATGTTTATATATAAATACAAACTTTCTTATTTTAATAGGTATTAGGAAATGTAGGTTCATCTTAATATGGATTAAAGTTAGCTTTATAAGAAGAAAAGCATAGCTACCTATTTCTGTAGACTTAATTTCTTTAATCTTTCTACATCATTATCTCAAATATTTGTATTTAATATTGATGAATGACATTGATGGATGAATAATATTGATAATGATCTTAATTTTCAATTGTTTAAAATACCTAAACAAGGCCGTTTATTTTTGCTGAACAAGCAAATATTATTATTTTGGTCTTTATTATATACATAAGCTGATAAAGAACAACTCTACTGATTATTTTTTATTGGATACTTATGGAGTAATTGTGTTTATTATATTATATTTTCGAATCTTTTCGACAAGTCTATACAAATAATACTTTAAAAGTAGATGAGCAAATTAATCGTTTGAGTTTTCTTTCGCTTTTCGTAGTTCCTTTTGTAATTCTGGGTTTGAAAAAAGCTGTGAGGTGGATCTGGCATTTTCTTTTTATTTTATTCTCTATTTTTTGTTGTATGTTGTGAATGTGATTCATATTGGCCATGTATTGTTTGTTGTCTATTTTCCAATTATGTAACATTTGTTTATGCTATAGTTGATAATTTATATATCCATTTCCAAAAATAGTTATTCAATATTTTCAGACTTGATTGTGATTCGTTTCTAAGTTAGATTATAATATTATTCTTTTTTATTAAATTCTCTTATTTAGTTATTCTTAGTAAAATACTTAATTTTCTGATTAAAGAGATTTATTTTCTTCTTAATATTATAAGTTTTTTTTAATTTCCAGCTTTTTTTTTGTTTTTTGTTTTTTTTTTTTATCTTATTGACCATAGACATTTGTCCATGCCTTTTATTGTAATTTTAAAGCAATTTTGTTACGATTTCAATTGTGACGGTAACTTCGCAGGAAATTGTATACCTGCACCTCATTTCCAGCTTGAACATTGAAAGGTTATTTTTCTATGTTATATTGTCTGCAATTCAGATATATCAATTGCTTTTTATTTTCAATATGGCAACATTAACTTTTGTTACGTTGTCGGCTTTGGTTTTGGTTATAGTATTCGACAATTACAGTTGAGGTTAAGTTTTTTATTTCATCGTATATTTGTAATAATAATTGATTCACTTATATTATTTTCGGAATTAGTTTATATTACTATTTTTATATTTTATTTAAAAAGCACTAATAAATTTGAACACCGATTAAAAACCGGTAACGGAAGCATATTTGCTTGGAAGCATACTTAGGTATCAAGAAAAAATAACATCCATTTTTTTAAACAATAAATTAATTGGAAAATAACGATACTAATTATAGCGAGACTAAAAATTACATAGATTGTACACATTCATTTATATATCTATTTAATAAATCGAAGCACAGTTTTCACGTTATTAAAATATTTTATTCAATTATTTGTATATAGCATGGACGTTGATAGGACTAGAATTTGCTTAATAATATTCGATATATAACCTATAACAATTTATATACTTTTTTCCTTTATTTTGTAAAACGATTACCATTTTTTAATACACAACAGTATGATATGTTGATGGTAGTGGAATTGAAATATGTGTGTCTTATTCGACTACTAGAATGAAATGGAACCAGCACTCCCATCTTTTAACTAATGGGATAGATCCAAAAGCATAACAGAATAAACGTATAATATTTTATAAGCTCGCACTATATATTCCCAAATATTTGTGATAATTTGTACTTGACTACTAAAATCTCTACTTATTTAACAAAAAATAACAAATCACTTTTTATAATAAGGTGTACTTTCAGGTGATAAATCTTCTTAAATTAATATACATATTTGATACATGTCCATTTTTAATCTATCGGTATGTACTGTGCAAGTAGAATTTTTTGTTGTCTTTTAAACCCTAAACAGTGATTAGAGAAGTTTTGTGACAGTCCATTTTATTTGTACTTTCTATTGGTTTAATTTATCGTTAAAAATACTGTGTAAGTTATTATCCATTTTAAATATTCATGTTTTGTTCTTTACTTGTAATAGGTTATACAACTGATAATAAGACATAACTTTAATTTTCATTACATTTAAAACATAGTTATTTTATTCCTAGATGCTTTACAATTTTATTTATAGAATAAATCTGAGACGGCTTTTCTGATTTCTTTCGATATTACAAAATAATTTGTCATGTTGCAAAGAAGTACTGCTTATAATGCGTATAATGCTTAAAATTCAAGAAACTAAACGACACCAACGAATCATTATAGTAATCACTGAACAACATATATCTATAATAAGATTTTAAATGAAATGATTATTAAGCACAGTGGTGTAAAAATAATATTATAAATGGTACATTATACAAAAAACTTAAAAGATGGTTTGAATGTTCTATCTATAATAATATCTATCAAAAAATAATTTTGTAATTTAATAACCAAATGCAAATATTACCAGTTTCATATTTTACACAGTGAACACTATGCATTGGTATGCAAATGAGAAATCTAAGTCTTTATAGCCTTTTAGATACCTAAAGTTATCTGAGCGGGGACAACCTGCACAATTAAACTAAGTTATTTTAGAATACTCTGAATCTAAATGAAGTTTGCGGTGTTGCGGTGAAGATTTGCACTTAGAACTATTAGAATGAGTGATGCTGAATTAAACTTTGTCATTTCTTGTCTTATGTTTTCCAATACATTTAAAGAAATCAAAGAATATACGAAAAACGTACGTATTATAAAAACTACTAATTAATATATTCAACTTAATATTGACAGTTTAGTTTTATTTTCATATATTTTCGTTTCTGCGGACAAATTTAAAATTCAATTGTTTGTAGTAAAATTTGGAACAATTAAATTCATAAAAAATTTCATGACATAATATTTACTGCACTATTCATAAAACTTAATAAACTTATATTACTTGTACTAAATAAAATATACATTAGCTTAAGAAAATTTGAGATCACTCTCAAAGAGTTTATTAAATGTTTGAGATAGCTTTTAAGCTTCAAGCTCTTCCTATAACGCAGGTACAAAGACAGGCATTCTGTTAATAAACTTATTTTCTACTTAAACCTTTTTTAATTTTAGTTTCAATCTATTTTATTGTATAAGTTCTGAAAATCACAATTAAATTGATTAGACTATAACAATGATTCCGAGAAAGTACTCTATGGATTCCAGGAAATTTTTATATAAACAGACTTTATTATGTAATAGCTGACAGGGGTAGCTTTTATATGTTATCAGTCAATTGTTACAAAAGAAAGTTGTTTTCATGATTACTTTACTTAAAGTATTTAGAAATTACTTATTAAATTACAAAGTTACGAAATGTGAACTTTAATAGTCAAAGAATCGTTAATTAATAGAACAAACGTTGTCATCCTATATAATTCTATCTTACTAATGTGCAGATATAATTACAGAGAACTGAATTCACTAGTATTCAGCTAACAGAACTGGTGAATGAGACATTATCATAACTGTGCAATGAATAAACCTTTGCCTTAATCCAATTTTAACTAGCTATTATAACTAGTTAAAACCATTGACAATATAGAATCGCTAATATCTTTAGCTTCAATTCTAACTGTACCCTATATGAATATCAAATATGTCGTTAATATATTCATATAATAAGTATACCCAAGTTTTTTAAAATATCAATTATTTTGATAGCTTTTTTATCACAAATTTATGCATTAAAATGCTGTATTACAATAAAAATTTAAAGATGACATTCTTTATTTGTTACAATTTGTCAATTATAAAATTAGTGGATTTAATTATTATCTTATAATAAACCTAACTTAATTTGAAACAACATACATATGGGTTATAGTCACTGAATGATCTTGATGACTTATAAGAATAAGTAATCACTAGATAATGTTAGACTACAAATTATTTTAAGTACGATATGGGAGAGGACATCCTGATGACATGTCGCACTTAAAATATTTTGCAGTCTAATGTTCGGGAGAAGTTTCCGTTCTTTTTTACAAAAACGAAACTTATTGACTTATTCGTAATAATAGACACCCACCATAAACCATGACTGACACATGTTGATAACCTTTCCAGATATTTGGATCTTTGGAACGGTGAGCGTATACTTTGTCATCTGGCTTGCAGTTTGGTGCTTTTGACCGTGTTTTTTATCCATCACTGAAGATAAAATTTCTATGCATTTTACCATTCATTGCATATCAAGATTGAAAGCATTTTAATAAAACCAATTATGTTAAGTATAAGGCTTGATCAATAAAATATCCTCTATAACGATAGGCACCAAGCTTTCTATACACAATAGAATACAAGAAGGAATATGTGTTTCGGGCGATAAGATTTTGTTTATTGCAATTTCATGATAATTACCAAAAAACACCTAAAAAAAAAACTAAAAACTAAATGTCAATTAATATATGCATTCAAATACCAAAATTTTCAAAAAGCTCCATTAGTGCTTATAACCGTGTAGCAAATGTCAATGTCCTTCACTTATTAACAGTATCAGTATTATAAATGTGAACAATACTGGATAAGTAAAATATAAAAATTAATGAATGTTCTCCGGATGCGGTAATTCGGTGGTTAAAATCACTATTCAGACTAGATACAGTAAACATTTACAGTGTTCCGAGAGTGCTTAAAACAATTTATCAAAATATGATTGCAAAAGTTATAAGTACATACTCACACGTTGGCATAATAAAAATAACATTTTGTCTTAAAAAAATTTAATAAAATTGCTTTTTTATTTACAAATTCTTTCTACAAATTAATTAAGTGTAGTTTCTGGCGTTACACAAGGGTCATAGGTAAAGATTTTTATTTATTTACTAAATGTTTTAGAATTGAAGTGAAAATAAATTGTTCAGTTTCCTATATGGGAAGAACGAGAACTTGAACACCCTAGGTTCAAGTTTGTGAATTAAAATCCGTATTTTTCTTTTTTTCAATTTCTAGCAAATCACTTCAAAAATATAATCTGAGATTTAACTGGAATCAAACCATCTAAGGTATTTGAAATTCGTAGGTAATCTAACAATTATTATGTTATGATTTTACATTACGTATTTCTTTGATTTGTATTTAGGGTGACCCTATTACACCCACACGATTCTGTAACCTCGGTACATAAACAAAATATACGGACGTATATGTAACGTCCATTATTGTAACAATATATATTCTTTTGAAGGAAAAAAATGTGTTTAACCAAAACACTATAGCCAGAGCAAAATTCATTATCCCTAGTAACCAGTGGGATATTTCTTATATTTATACACAATGAACGATGTTACCTCTTTTATCTTTTCGATCGTTTGTCGCTAGACTGTATTAAACAAAGTAATCAGATTATAAATTGTTTGTAAAATATATCTGTGTAACTATAAGATCACGTTTTATATTATGTTAGGCTTCTTAAAAGCAAATATTATAAAACTGAGCTGACAGGATATCTGCTGAGTAGCTGATATCAAAAAAATGTAAATATATAAATATATTTACATTTTATTGATATCCATCATATTAATTCATGATTGATATGCATTTATAATAGTAGTTGTTTTATGAGTTTGCAATATTAACATAATATGTTAGTAGGTAGTTAACTATTTTATATAAATTTTATTGTTTTGTTGCCCCCTATTTTGTTCTCTCTGTGTATAATATCGATTAACTGGTTGAAAATGCTTTAGCAATAAGTCCGCCATTGGTATGATTTTTTGTCGTTATAAATAAATATTGAATTCAAGAAAAACATGATAGTTAGATTAGATTGAGCTCTGTGATGGTTTTTCGTCACTTCTTGTACGTATTAGATATATAACACTTTGAAATTATTTGTATTAAGAAATGAATGGAAATGAAAACAGTATATTTTGATTTAATGGAGGTGTATATGTTGTCAAATATTATATTTTTTAAAATATATTTCATGGCATAATGTTGAGCTAGAGCTCACAAATATATTATAAATATCAAAGCTGTACAGTAGACTGTACAGCTTTGATATTTATAACATTCAGATTCCTGAATTGATTTGCCCATAAGCTGCTCTGTTTAAGTAAACAGAGCATCTCTGTATAAGTATACAGAAGCCATTACATACTTTGATTCATTGTTCATATTGCAGTCATTTATTGTATGATTGTAATAAATTATTTATTTAATTTGTATTGTAATATACATTACAATCTAATATTTACAATAAC
The DNA here is from genome assembly GCA_918358865.1 of Melinaea marsaeus rileyi. Lineage (NCBI taxonomy): Eukaryota > Metazoa > Arthropoda > Insecta > Lepidoptera > Nymphalidae > Melinaea > Melinaea marsaeus. The sequence continues at coordinate 12,667,811 of OU911086.1, read as the reverse complement.
ATGTTATAACCGCAGTAAATGCATGGGATAAAAGTTTGGCAACTACAAGAATTATACCTGAAATTTATAGATGGTGGGTTAAAATTTCAGTATTAAGCTAAAATTTGTAACATCATATTTTTAACATGACATAGTTAGATGACGAGATCTTTTCACATGGTTATGGTGACTATAATAGATTATAAGTTTATGTTTGAAATGGCGACTCTAAAGCAAATAAGTTTTTATATAAACCGAAATAAAAGAGGGTACGACGTACTAACTGATAGTTGAAGCTTTTGTACCCATTGTTAACTATTTTGCTAAAAGATGTGACATATTACCTAGATTCTCGGAAAACATAATCCTAAAAGATAAATTTGCCATATTTTATTATTATATTATATATGTTTTTGGTACAATGCTTTCCTGGGTTCTTATTTTAATTTTCATATTTATTTAATTTAAGTATTTTTTATTTAACTAGGATCCGTCAACCGTGCTGTGCGGGTGTTGAGCTGAGCCCCTCTCTTTTCTTCTTTTCTTGATAACTTTTGAATGGCTAAAAATTTTTTCAATCTGTTTTCGCTATAACATTTGAATTCGGCTCGGCATTTTTAGCTAATTATCTCGTAGTATTGTGGAGACAACTTAACACAAAAAAAGGTCTCCCAAATGGTTAAGAGCTTCGCTTACGTTGAGCTGAGCGTAAGGAAGTTCAAATTATTTTTATTAGAATCTAGTCAAAACTGGACTTTTCACTTATGCATCTAACCACTTTTCAATGTATTGATATTAAATATATAATGTATAATATAAAATATATTACATTTTTCAACCAAAATTATCTTAGGCGTATAAGACATTAAAATATAATAAGGGAAAAATGTAATTCCCATTTTGAAAGTGTCCTCTTACTCAAACCATTACTTGTCTCATAGTTCAAATTGTCAGTCTACGTGACTACTCTACGTGCAGAAGACGAAATAGACCCCAAATGAACTATTGTTATATTTTTATATCATAAGCACACTTAACGTTTTAAGAACTTTGTAGTAATTTGACTGTGGTTTTGTGACCTAATGTAGTATGTCGTAAAACAGTTTTAAAATAAATCTTGGACATTATCAGTTATAGCATACTACTGGCTGTTCGCCCCGACACCGTTTGCTTGAACTTACTGAAGAGTCTCAAACAGCATTATTCTAATATGAAGTATGTTTTTTAAGATGGTACTTTCTTATAATTAATCTAGTTTGTTTATAACCTTTCGAGAATAGAGGTACTAAATGCGAAAAGGTTTTTAGAGCTAGGGTTGAAGTTATTTAAATGCACAGAGAGCTATTCAGTTTTATAATAAAGGTATACTCTAATATATTCATTATATTTGTTTCAACAATGTACAATGTACAATGAAAAATTTGTTTGAACAATGGTTCAAAGCCACACAATGTCATAACAAATGTTACACAGCAGCCCGAGGGAACGGTTGAAATGATCAAAGAATATCTTATTGTTGATACAATAATTATGTAACTAAGGAGCATCCGGCAGACTTTGTTCGGTTTATGTTTAAAATTATTACAGTGGTTTGTTGAACTGTTTACAAATTCATGCAAAGCATCACCCTCTAGTGTAAGTTACTTAAAATATTCTCTTTACTTAAATACTATGTATCCACAACACAATTGTCAAACTGAATGAAATATTTTATATTGGTGATTGTCTTACAAATCTGTCCTCCAAACCATTGAATTTTCAGTTGACTTTTCAAAAACTTACTAAACTGTTTCATAAGTAAATGTATAAAAATAATAATAAAATAATAGGTGTGTATGTTTCTTCGTAGACGATTTTATTACTTACATTATTGAAAGAATTTTCTTATCTAATATTAAATCGAACAACCATTTTATGATTACTTTAACGTTTACTTTATTACTAACTTAATTAATTTCTCGCGTAAAACTGCTTAAGTTAACGCCAAATAAACGAATGTAGGTTGGCGCGTTTTACACTCTGAATCGTCTACATTATAAGCATATTTAGAATACACTTTATATTTTTACACATGATTTAGGTATAGTAATACATCATTTGTAAACAATAAGAATAAATTAAAACAAAGTTACTGAAATTTTTATTTGAATTTTTATTTTTTTTTCTGAAAAAAATATAAATTTTATAAAAAAAGATGTTTCTTTAAAAACCCATAAAAATAAATTTAATAAAAAATATTTTTTGTGACTACATTTACATGATCTAGAATTACAATAATTTAGACTATTGTCAAATTTGTGAACCCCAAACTGTTTTTGAAAAACATCTTATTTCCAATTTTTCTATTGAAGGGACAGCGCTCAATCGCTTGTAGCGTTTGCTCGAGTCGTCTAAGAGATTGTATCTCCACAAGACAAATAATTTATTATTATAAATCGCGTTGTAATGTTAAAATCCCCATATCAATATTGTATGCACACATTGAAGAATAACCATTTTAGTTATTAAGTTGGAACACATTTCTTTCTAAAATTCTAGGCATCTTATCTATTTTCCTCATTTAAGATCCGTTTGTGAAACCAAAATTATCTTGATCCACGGAATATTTTTACTTTTAATGTCAAATGTTTTGAGTTTATTAAATAAAAATATGATAAGATATAATAATAAAGATAAATAAGATTTCATAATTGGATAACCGAAAAAAGTAGTCAAGGTATTTTTTATTCTTTTGGTTTCTTTTTATGAATGTGATTTGTTAATAAAGATTATAAATGAAAAGGTATGAAATGTTTACTTATTATTTATTTTTATTTATTATTTTAAAAGTTTTTTTATAAAATTTCTCTTATATTCTCAAAAAACATAATTTTACACATAATACTATGTATTGGTATGCAAATGAGAAATCTAAGATTTTTCAACCTTCTAGCTACAAAATAAAAATAAGGAATGCTACAACAGTCTAAACCGAAATGAAGTTTGTATTGAATTGAAGAGTCGTAATTGGAAATGTTAGAACAGGTGATGCTAAATTGAAATATCCATTTCATCTCATTGAATATTTCAAAATTTATTTCCAAGGAAATAATATTAATACATAGAATGTCCTAAAATAATAGGTTCTATATGACTACTTGTAGAAATACTAGCTTATGTATAAAATATTAGTTAAGATATTCAACCTTATATATTCAGATATATTGTTCAAATTTATATTTCGATATTACAGTAAATTTAGAAAAATATATAACTGAATTGTCAGTGTTAAATGCACTAATTTTTAATACTTACAGCATTATGCATATGTAATATGGCAGTAAATGAAATATATATTAATTTAAATACATTTCTCAAAGAGATCTATATATGTTTGAGGTAGGTTTTCTGCCTCAACATCCGCCAATAATGCGGTTATGGGAGAGATGTACTTTGAAAATAGTATATTCGTAATATAAGGGATAGTTCACTTGTATTCAGGTAATACAACTTGTGAATGAGAAGTAATTATTATAACTGTGAAATAAATAATCCTTTAATCATCTATCCTGTATTGAGTTTCTATGTATTATAAACATATAAACTGATAATATATAAATTTAGATTTTATATATACAATAATACCGGAATGATTTCAAATTATAGATTTTTTTTGATATCTTATTTATCAAAAAAAAAACTGAATATTTAAACTAGAATAAACATTAAAAGCAAGCAATATTTATTTTAATTATTGTTACATTTTAACAATGCGTATTACATTTTGTACTAATTAAAAACACTTTTCTTTTTATTTTAAATATATTTAAATCCCTTCTAAAATTATCATTTTATGACAATGCTTGTCATAAAATGATAATTTTAGATAAATTATCTAAAATCAGGTTACTCGGAATTGGTATCGGATAATGTTTTCGCTCGCCTCTTCATTATATTCTTACTTAAAAAACTACTAATTTTGTTTAATTGTATTATTATTCAGTAATTTAATCAGTTTGTATTTTATGAGGTATAAAAGATATTGATTTTAATCAGCAGCGTCTGCCCAATTTTGTCTTAAACATTTTCCTTTGGCGCTGCTTTTAGATGTACAATGAATTTGGTATTTATTTTGAGAATCGATAATAAATTTATGTATGTTTATAAATCTGTCATAAAAGTAAAATTTTATGGAATAACGTTCAATTTCGGATTATAATAGATTTCAATAAAAAATTAACACTACTGGTTTTAATATTCTGCATCTTTCTAATGTAATGAAAATCACAAATTCTTGGTTTAATTTTCCTATAGACTGCTTTTATTAAAGGTAGTAAATTATTTCTCTAATTTTGCATAATAATGTACGAAGCACCCTGCAGAGTATTCACACTTATATGTAATTACCGCAGTATATACATTGGACAATAGGCAGCCAACTACATGAATTGTACTTGTAATTTATAGGTGGTCGTTTTAGGTTTACTTATTAAGTATAATTTTTATCTCACTTTAAGTTATATCTCAAAAAAATGATATAAATTTATATACTGAAAGATATGTTTTAAATATTTCCATCGGATAATTTAACAGCATAGGCATCAATGGCATGTTAAATTTTATTTTATTTTCTTATTGAGTACGTATTTAATCAAATATAAGTTTTCTGTTTGTTTCATCTCCAATATCCGGTAGTTATGAACATTTATTATTGAAAGTCACTTTTACACAAAAAAATGTTTCATTATCAAAAATGCCACTAGCATGAAAAGTTATGTACCATAGATCTGAGAAGCACTGGTGACAAAGAATATGCTACTTTTTTTAAAGCCAAACGAAAAGCCTAAACCACGAATGTAAATTTTTGCGCTTTCGCTTTTGCTTAACAACTTTATTAAATTTATTAAAGGGTTAAATCTGAACATTTACTGAGAGTTTATTTAAAAAGTGTATTAATTGCCCTATAAGAGAAATTTAATCCGCATATTCATATTAGGTATTATGCTTAATAAAATTATAAGTACCGCGCGGAGTTATTTCATTTTTGAATAACAAAAATAGTATTTATATCAAGAGCGTTATCTCAAAGTAGCTAGATACCATACGATATTGTCTTATGAAAATATTATTCTGTTGAATGGAATCCAATCGAATTTCAACAATAATATCCTTTATCTTTTATTAACCCTCTTTTTTTTATTCTTGAGCGTTTTCTTTCCAGAATATTTAATAGTCAAATTAGTAGTATTACAATTATTTGTTTTTCTGGTGGTTAACCTTGAGACTGTTGTAAGATCAATTTCAATTCTTCATACTTTAATCAACCCTTTGTAGTCAAAATATTGAAGCTCATTTAAAAAATAATAATATTGCACTCTGGATACAATATACGAATACTATTTTTTTCTTGGATAATTTATGTAATAATTTTATAAAGACCTTTTCATTGTCATCGATTTATTTTAATAGTTGTCTACGTAGATACGTTGATGCCTTACGCTCGAGAAGCACCAGCAGGGTTGGTTCTGAGCCTCTGTGTAGAGTCAATAATAAACTTAATTTTATTTATACACAGTGTAGTTTAGTAATTCCAAATTAAGTGATTTTAACTAAATGAACATGAAAGTATATACGAAATTTACATAAACATTTTTTTCTTCGGCTGATCTCTGAAACTGCTGGACGATTTTAACTGGAATTATACCTGCGGTTAGCTGATATTATAAAAAGTGACTTACGCTATTTTTATTAAAAAAACATATTCTGTGAGAAAAAGTCGTAGACACAGCTAGTTTATTATATATAGAAAACACATATTACAAATATAAATTCGGTACCTGTTATAGCTGTAGAAAGCAAATAACGAAACACAACACGCGCTTAACACTTGCTTGACATTCTAATAATATGTTTTGGAAGGCTAATAACTATTATAATGAAAGTAATTAAAACATAAACAATATAAGTTTTTTAAAGTGATTTAAGGTTTTAAATGTTTAGTCAATAGATTTGGCACATTCAAAAAGTGTGTCGAGTTTCAAATATGTAAGGCTCCTTAAAGTCACAAATTATAAACTGGTAAAACTTATGATGCATGACCATAAGTTATTTCAATGCCGTTGTAATAAATTGGTAACCAGAAGATTTTTGAACAAGAAGACAATTTATTGCTTTCAAGTAGCAGTGAATTAACTTGTTCCTAAAAAAAGTTTAGCTTAGGTGACAGGTGTGAGACGAGAGTTAACTTGGTGACTCATTGGCTAGGAGGACATGTAGTAATTATTATTTCCGAATCGTATGAATTTTCTTCAAATATTATAAGTTAAATGCATGTAAATGTTACCAAAACTATTATATTTTAATACAAAATATTCTTCAACTTTACTTTAGTTGAGAGAAAACATCATATTCCGTTCCTGCAAGTACAATTATTAAGCTTACACCTGCAGTTATTTTCCGCTTGTGCCCTAATGTAGAAAGTTATTATAAAAAATATATATGCTACAAACTTTTATGACGAATTTCAATCGAACGAAAAATAATGTTATGATAATTTAGATTAGTCACATACTTTTCGATCTGTCTCTTTTATCTTAAAATATTTTCAAGTTGCAACTGCATTTCTTAAAACTTATTACGTTTTTATTAAATGTGCAAGTTGTTCTTATAGCAAGTGAAAGTTACACACCACTAAAATATCTTAAAAAACTTTTGATTCATTGTTAAAAAAAATCTAAAGTACAAGATGATAAATCATAGATATATATTTTCTCAATTGTCATGATATTTGTATGTTTTGTAATAATATCTTAACCAAATACTTTATCATCCAGATTATTTAATTCAAACAACTGTTTGTATAGCTATCTTGTTGAGAAAATTTAGTGACTCTTTGTTTTCCAGAAGTTTCAGTGATATTAGAGGAATTTATTGGACTTCAAAAAAATAAGAAATTTATCCTTTACTACTTACAAATCTATTTGAAGGAATGAAATGATAAAAAAAATATATAATGGGTAGCTGGTAGAGATCTCTCTTTAGAAATAAGCTCATCCAATGTTCTTCATGTCTCGGAATATTTTGTTTTTACTAAATGTGGTACATGAATAAATAAATAAATAAATAAATAAAATATAAAAAAGTATTTGAGTTAATATGAGCTTGAAGTATTTTTTTTAGTTTATTTATCTTTTTTTTCGAAAGATTATCTATCAACTATATTCAGAAATGAAACTAAAGATATTAGAAATTATATATTTTCAGTGGTTCTAACTGTTTGTAACCAAGTTGAAACTGGATAAAGCTGGAAACTGAATGAATATTACCCATTCAATGCATAGTTATAATAATTACTTCCCATTCACAAGTTCTGTAGCTTAATAATAGTGAATACAAATTAGGCGAATAGTGAAATAGTTATTTATATCTATTATATCTAATAAAAGCATTATTTTGGGTGAGTATTATGTAAGACGAAAATATACAATTATTTTCGTTATTTTCGCATTTAAAAAAACTATTTCGAATATTTTAGAACGAACGTTTAGAACAAAAATGTATCTAGTAGCTTTTGAATTTAATCTTTAGTTTCAAAACAGTACGGCTAACTTCTTTGGAGATTTCTTTTTTAAATATTTTGTAACAAACAATCATGTATATTGTAACTGATATAAAAGCTACCATTTACAACTATTAAAATATAGTGATATTTTAAGTTTATACAATTACTTCCTTTATATCTGTCATAAAGGACGCACACATTGATACAATTCTTTCAATTAAAACAAATAGAGACTAAAAGAAACTGAAGACAACTTTTTAACAACTGGTAAGTCTGTAAAATAATACAAATAAAGATTAAATCATTGTGCACTAAATCAATTACATAATATAAAAATATTAGAATATTCTTTAAAGCATTTCAAGTTTCTATTTCTATAAAAACACAATGTCCTTTTTAATTTGAATTTGAAATACTGATTATTTGAGAGTTCTGGTAGAAGGAATGGCACAAAGCCATTCAGTTGTAAGCAACCGAGTTAAGAGTAGCGGGAGCTTGAAAGATCGAAGTATTTGTTATTGTTAGTTACATGTTTAAAACAATCACAAACATTTAATATATTTATCTTTAAAAGTGATCGCAAATATGTTTAAATTAATACCTATTTAAATTACTGCCATATTGGATATGACGTTAAATTATAAATGAATGCGATGAGAATTAATATATCACTGAATTGGTAGTGCGAAGTGAACTGACAATTAAGTGATATTAATCTAAGTTTGGTTTACTATTTATCGAAATATTATTTGGTCCGCAGAACGTGGAAATATATGAAAGTAATCTGAATGTATGAGGTTGAATAACTTAACTAGTAGTTTTTGTTTGATCTAGTATTTGAACAGGTACCATTCCGTCACACAGTCCATCTGTGAAAGTTCCTACAATCATAAAATATCTTATTAAACAAATATTTGTGATAGTATCGCTAATCTTGGCGTTTCTCTACTCCAAGTTTAAGTCTAAATCTAAATACATTACTATAACAAATATCTCAACATTTCTAAAATATCCAAGACCGGCAGCGCTCTTGCGATTTGAAGAACCAGATGTTGCAAGAGTTAGTGGGCGGTGGTGTTCACTTGATGCAAGTGACTCACGCTTGTTTACTCTTCTCTTCTATAAAAAAAATCCGTTAATTTTTTTATCAATTTACTGAATTTTGTGTGATGTGTCTCATTCCGGATTTAATAAATGCCATAATACAACATCTGCATTGATATAATAGATAGTTAAAAATTAACAGTGTTATTGTTATTAGACTTTAGTAAACGTAGACATTTAATAACTTTGACTTTTATATTTTCCGTCTGTTGGTGACCGACATCTCCATCAGTGATTGATTGTTTTCATAATTATCTATGTAGATGCCGGCAACGTATGAGTATCGACGAAAGGTTTTCTTCGTGGTATGGTGCTGCTGCCGATGTAACAGGAAGAATCGTGTTATCATCTTTAGTATTCTCAATTTTCATCGATACTATTACACACAACATTTCTTTCACATATATGCTAACGATTTATAACTTTATTCTCAATCAAGTCTACAATTGCTAAACTTAATCAAGACCTATTCTCTACTCATAGCTGCAGTACATCGTATTTCATTAAAATTAATAAATCAAAATGTCAAGCTATGATTATTGGCTCTAATTGGAGACGTTTTTATTCGATCTCATTTATACCAAATATTATCATGGCCTTATCAAATTAATAAAGTCAGTAGAAAGACGTTTTTTATCATAGCTTCGTTACTATAATTGCAAAATTTTGTTTTCATTTTCCTCCCATCAAAATTATGCATAATTTCTGCTTCATTTTATTTTAGATTTAGACGCTTATGAAAACTATGTAGATCGCTCTGACAACAATCTAATAAGCTTAAGAGATTACTAAACTTTGATTAGGTTCATATTTAAAATAATAATTTGAATTAATAGGTAAAGAAGCTAGATATAAATGTAAAAAATATAACCTTCGTAATGAGACAACAAAAACTTCGTCAACTTGATAAGAATACAAACAATATTAATTTATCTATAGCTTAAAAAATACAGCATATTATTTTGTATTGTGGTCTAAGTGTGTTTTGTCAACAAGAAAATTGTGAAAGATTTTTGTATTTTATTAAAATAATCTTGAATAACGGTACAAGAATTGTGAATAACTCCTAGTATAATTATGTAAGGTAAAATCAAAGCTTTTTGACCCACGTTAAGAAGGCAGTGACAGAAATGGCAGTATCTTTTCTGCTTGTCTTAATGCTGCCATTTGTCACTTATTAGGATGATTATCCACATAAATATTCCAATATTGCCTTAGGTCTCCATTATGGATTCCCAGACTCTATCAGAACAGTTTTGTACTAGATGAATTACCGCCTCATATTATGGCAGAAATCAAAAAGGTATTTATTCATTTCAAAATTCTTCTTTTGATGTTTAAAGGATATTACAAAAAATAATATTTAATTAAATATATTTTTCATATGCCAAACTCTTGTTGTTTGTTCTTTATAAATTTATTACTTTTTATGATAAATGAAACTGTCTGTCTTATTTGCAACCAATTTCAATCAAATTTGCAACTTCATAAAATAGTATTAAATTATTAAATAATTTCTTCTAACAGACTAAAAAAAAAGGAAATTACTAATATATATATCCCTCTGATATTTAGTAATACAATATATATATATATATATATATATATATATATATATATATATATATATATATATATATATATTAGGTTATGAATTTGCAACAAATGATTAATTAATTCAAAGTTTATGATTTGAAGTGTCATATATTTTAATTATATGAGGTCCTTATATATGAAATTGGCGTTTTGTCGTACTACCCATTTCCAGCATAAATTTCTCCTCTTTGGTTAGGAATTTCAAATTCAAATTTATACAGCTATTTACACATGTATTTGTGTTTCGTTAAATCTTATTAATTTGTTTATTTTTTTCTGTTTTTTCTGTTTGGGTCACTCAGTTTACAAAATGGAAAACTTTAAATACCCAAAAACGCACTCCGTTGACAGCCGAAGACCCGAGTTGATAATGAATAATTGAAGGTTATTGCGTTTAAAAAATATGATGATGTTAGCTGAAAAAGAACCCACTTAAGCATATTATCAAAAATATATATAATATAACCCAATAAGTCAAGTGTATCAAAATTTATATTGTTTTTTTTATTTTAGTGTAAATAATGTTTATTTTTTATGTGGCGTATACATAAAGCGAATTAATTTCTCGGTTTTGTGTTTTCGGAGAATCTGTATAATATGTCAAATCTTTCTACAAAAGTAGTAATAGTAATCCAATCATAATTGACTTTGTAACTAGGCTAATTCAGCTTAATTTATTATTTATACGTAGTGTAATTTTATATAAAAACTTATTTGATTCTTAACGGAGAGCAGTGATCCGAAATAATTGTTACAATACGTTTCATCGAGGAAAATAGTTTCCGTATGTGATAAATTGAGGGCCAGGTAAAAAAACATAGTATGGGCCTACGTTTCTAAATATATTAATACAACTAGTACTATTTAAAACTGAAATGCATATATTTATGTTATATTAGTAAGGTGAATTTGTAATTATATCCATAAAATTAAATAAAAAATGTGGTACTATTTATACCAATTATAACATTATAAGAGACGCATTATTATAGCATTCCATGGATTCACCATGCGGGTGCCGGGTCCATCACATTGAATATTCCATTTTTCATTTAAGTAAAATCATATAATAATTTTGTTTTTATTCTTTTGGAATTCATAATATTGTAAAGATGTATAGATATAAAACAGTTTTATTTAATTAGTGTGTGATTTCATAAAAGCTGAATATCTATTTAAATTGAATTTCAAAAATAAGGTTTTTATAGACAATTATTGTCTTTTTAAAGTTTTCTTAATAGTAATACACCTAAAAATAAACTCTCTATCAAATAAAATCAATATTAAATAGAGGAAAGCTATTATGATGATGATATTTGAAACTTCTTTTTGTTTAACTTTATTTCAACTCCTCTAGGCTGAGTGGTTACGTGCCCTAATAAACAGAGATTGGGCAAAGACGTTTTACTATACTGTTACTGAGTACTACACCACAACTAAATAACATTTTCTTAGAAATAGAATACATAGCTCAGTTTCTAATTTAAAATGGCTGACTAATTTATAGTTCAAAAACCATATATGTTCCTAAAAATAAATTAATGTGGTTATAATTTTCCAGAGGTAATTTTCTTAGAAACTTTTACAAACCTGTCTTTAAATCAGTATAAGATCAATCAATACATGACACGATAATCTTTTATCCCTTCGTTATCAAATATTTAATGAAAATAGATTATGTATAGCTAACTACCTAATTAATTAGCTTTTAGTGAATTGATAAAAGTTTTATTCTAGTGTTTTCAAATTTATTTATATTCATATTTTGTGGTAACTTATGACCATTGCTAAGTGAAAAAATTAAAACATTTAGTGATTATATAAACCACAGGCCGTATAGAAACACGTTTCTATGTTCTGCAGATTTAATAATAAAACTAATTTGGCTTTATTACGAAAAATAAAATAAAATCGTTTTCTCAGTTAAATTTGGCAATTATCACATTAAAACCTTTGATTTATTGCGGTCATTTCCAAATATCAGTGGAACCTGTTGTAACTATTGTCCATGTAAATGAAGTGTCAACTATTTATAGATTCATGGCTAAACAGATTAAAAGCTTATTACCAAAAATGACCATTTTGAATAGTTTTGTGAAATTATATTTTATATTTGATATGATATAGCACACAACAGTGTTTTTTTTTATAAAACAATATAAAAAAAAATAAAGTAAAAAATATTTGTGGTAAATGTGTAATTTATTAAGGATTCGACTTTATCATTGCCATCAAAGTTTATAGATATCGTTCCACTATCTACCTTGTATTTTTTTTATAAGGTCTAAGTCGAACATTAAACGTACGAGAGCTGATCTTCGTTTTTAATTGTTAACTTTTTAGTTAATCAACTAATATCTTAATGAATGTAAAGTCGAACAATAAATAAACCTTTAAATATACGAGTACTTTAAAATAAATGGAAGACAACCTTTAAGCTATAGGTTTATGCATATAAAGTAAGATTAGACGAAGAGCGTAGTTGCTAATTGTGAGAGTTCCTTAGTAATTGAAATTTAGAAATCAAGTGCAGTGAAGAAACTGGATCATTTAAAATGAAAAATAAGGATAGGTAGCCAATTACGCATGGAGCCCTATTGGGAGATGTGATACAAATACGAAGATCCAAAAGGAGTAAGATAAGATTAAGAAGTAAAAGTCTGCACTGACAGACTTTTGGTCCGAACAGGTAAGAAGTTATTAACTAAGAAGATAACTGAAACGTCACGTTACGGGATGAGTTTACTTTGTTTATAATTTTATATACTGCAAATCTTTTTTAATATATTTTAATAATTATATTAATTACATATGTAATGGCGAAATGTATGCAATCTGGTCAAACAGAGATGAGCATGGATCTGATTATCATCAGACAGTAGAAAGGACAAAAGTAATTTAATTAATGAACAAAGAAAATAATTAGTAAAAAGTGGTGTTTCTCGCGGGACATCCGTTTATAAGTATTTCATTATCAATAGTACTAAAGTCTTTGGAAAAATCAATAAGAACTCAAATCATATACGGTAAATTTACAACACTCGCTCGCTTCCACCACATTATCAGTAATCTGCGGAAGAACTGAGTATGTGCTATGATCTTGGACGAAAGCCAGGCTGGAGATCACTAAGAATATAATTCTTGAAGATAAAGTCAGTATTGACCTATTGACTACAGTTTCAAGAATTCTTGTAAGATCCGGTATAATAAAAATTATGATAATAAGACTAACACGAGCTTTTTGAAAGCTTAGAAAAATATGCACTAGGAAAACATCTCTGGACAAGTTAAGGATGGTAGGATAACATCAGCTAATTTCACAACCATAAAGCGATTTACATTATCAGTAGCATTCGATCTAATAGACTTCTGTTTTTTCTCGGAGACTATATAAAAAGTAAATAAGTTATTGTTAAAGGCTGGCAGGGAAGATATACAAGAAATAGTGTCAGATTTAATATTACTACCGAGAATAGTATATGCAAAAAAGATACCGTTTAATTCGTCTGAAAAACAAGACAAGCAATAAATATCTTTAGGTGGCGATGCGCCTACAGCTCTAAGAAACTTCCACATTACTGCTGCAGAAGAATTTGATAACTAATTTTGGATATAACGGCTTTTAGCCTTTTACAAACTTAATGAAAAGATTAGGAACAGTTTTAAAGTTAAATCAATTAAGTTTACTATTTTTCACTAAACAAGCTTAAATTTGCAGAAGCTTGAATAGCAGTTAAGAAAAATGCATGCAAAGATCAAATTGACATGTCATATGGCACGTTTTCACATAAAAAAGAACATCATGTTGTAACATAAAGTGACCCGTAAAGAATCCGAGATTTAAGTAATAATGCAATTTTTAACTAGAAATATCCATGGTTTTACCGAAAAGGTGCCAAATTAGAGACCTGTTCATCTATGAAACAAGGAATAGACATAAAAAAAAATATTTTTACGATTTCAAAAAATTTGACATTTAATAAAAGTATGCAAAGGCACTTCACCTTATAAAGTAAATAATGGTTTTATATTTATATTCTTACAATTAAATTATCACTAGAATTTTAAGAAAATTACTACTATTCGATTTGGTCTAGATATAGACCAAATCGAAGAAATAGACATTTAACATGGCATAGCTAGATGATAATCTAGCTATGCCATTTTAAAAATATTAATGTTAGTTAAAAAATAAACTTAATGCAAAAATTTCAATTAACCATCTATAAATTTCAGGTACAGAAAAGAATTTATAAATTTTAAGTACAATTCATATTATTGGCAGCCTATTGTCCAATGCGTTTAATGTTGTTATTACATTTCATTGTAAATATGAAATTGTAATGTTTATTATTATGCAAATTAGATAAGTAATTTATGACAATCATATAATAAAAGACATCAATATGAACAATGATTCATAAGTTTGTAACGACTTATGTATAAGTAAACAGAGCAGTTTATGAACAAATTAATTCAGGAATTTGAATGTTATAAATATCAGTAGAGCTAGAAGTTATGCTATGAAATATATTTTTTACAATTCAAATATAACATTTGAAAAACTATGCAATTTCATTAAATAAAAAATACAAATAAAAAAAATTAAATCTAGGTTAATCTAAGCGCAGCTCAAATGGAAGAAATAAGCATATTACACCAGTATATGAGAATGTTACAATGACTGGAATAAAGAATTCCAAGAAATTAATTTGAATTATAAATTCACTTTCTTTTCAATTCAAAATGTTATTATACGTGAGACTTAAAAAGATATAATATTGAATTTTGAATTTAAACAGTACAAAGTTATAAACTAAGCACAATATGTTATATATATATATATGATTTTATATTATCAGTGGTTTTAATTAGTTATAAAACATTGTTAAACCTGGATTAAAGCAAGAGTTTATTTAATGCATAGTTACAATAATTCCTTCTCATTTATCAATTATGTTGGGTAAATACTAGTGGATACAAAACAAACTTCAATAGTCGAGTAATTTTATATGCGTATTAACAGAATATAAACTGAGAGCCAGGTGCGATTTTGGTCAATTATTTCTTATCATATGTTATAATTCGTGAAATTCATATGGATATGGTATCACGAATGGGCAGTGATAGCCTCAAACACGCCATGTTAAAGTATATTTTTTTCATTTCCTCGTGATCCATAATTTTATAAATATGTTTTATTCAATATGTTAATAGAATTATAAAAAAACAATTTTTGAACCTAAGCTACCTTTGAAGTATTACTTGAATTCGATATTTATAATTTGAAATATAAAACCATATAACTATCAAATTACTCTAATTACGTTAGATTTTTTATTTTAACTTTATTCTGTCTGAATTCTTTTGTACAAATAAGATATAGACCTGAAATAAAACAATTTGTGCTTTGAATATTGTTAAATTTTTATTATATCGCAGTGATAATATTTATCTGTCATCTATCTCTTATCAATTGATACAAATAAAAATGATTTAATATCCTTATATTAAAGCATATTATCAAATCTTAATTTTCTTACAACATATAATTAAAATAAGAACAGGAGTCATTAAAATGCTGGCCGAGTAGACCCGTGGCCAGTTATATGAAAATTAATTAATGAAAACTCTATATAAAATATATGAATATCTAAACGCAGCTTCAAAAGAAAATGCTCATTGCGAAATGGGGCTGCTGTTTTTCTTTTTGTACCTTACTAAGTAAACTACAATTTGACTGAATTACTGAATAAAATACAATTAAACAGAATTAGAAATGTTAACTACGCCTAAGACCTCTATTCAAAAAGTGAGACTAAACGTTATCCGATACAATTCTGAGTTGCCTGATGTTTGATGATGATCACAATGATTATTATGATAAAGGTATTAAAATATTAAGGATGATAAAAAAAATGTTACGCATTTTCTTAATTTGTAGTTAGGATGACCCTATTACACGCACATGATGCCATGACCTCGATATAGAAAATATAGGACCAGATATGTGGTGTCCATTACTGTAACAAAATATATTCCTTTGACGAAAAAACATGTTTGACCAAAACATTATAGCCAGAACAAAATTCATTATCTCTAGTGACGGACGGGATATTTCTTATATTTATACATATTTCTTTTATCTTTTCGACGGTTTGTCGATAGGCTCAGTTTATCCATTAGAAATAAAATATCATATAATAATATTACACAGCATTTATAAAAAGGTTTTTGTTATTACATTAAGTCAAATCAAAATCAAATCAAATCTAATCAAATTATACAATCCATTTTTTCATTGTCAAAGCTATAACCAGTTTGGATTTTTCAACAGATCTGTAGAGCTGGCAATAGAAACTCAGCGGACTTGTCTAAAGTCTAAATTACATTTCTAATAAATCAGCCATAGCCACATATCATCACGCAGCAAAAATTATACGCTAGATATCCGAAAATATTGTAGTATCCGCTTTTTCGTCCCTAAAAAATTTTTATAATTTATTTATCATATTGAAAAACTTTTTGTTCCTCGTATTTATGTTATGTATACCATATATATATATATATATATATATATATATATATATATATATATAAATTTTACCTGACTGACCAGCGACCGTGACAATATTAGTTTGCTTAAACTTATCTCGTACTCGTAAAGCATCCTTAGCGATTTACAATCTGGGTGAGGTTGTAAGTCACAAAGACATCTCTCCTTTGTATAATCAAAATGTTCAAAATGTTATTTATATCAATAGCTTTATCGTACGACATTATTTTGTTCTTGGATGCTTGTTCCGATAATAATATTATAGACCTATAGAAATTGTTTTAAGATTTCTCTTTTAAGCAAATAAATTTATTATTAAAATTGAATTGTGAACAATATCATCTTGATTAAATTATATATAAAATTGGTAATCACAAATTTTTGCTTTATATTCTGTGGAGACGTCTGTCTGTTGACAGACGTCTCCGATATTTATTACGTTTACATATTCCAGAGGTTATCCGCCAGATTATTATCTAACATATTCATACAATAAAATAAATGGTATATTTTAGTTTTTCAAAGAATATAAAATAAAATAATCATGAGATACAGTGAATTAGAAATAATAGTTCAAACCCAATAACGAGTAAAGTATTGAGTCTGTTAGATGTTTTTTTTAATTAATAGCCACTATTTTGAAATCTATTTTACACGTTCGCAATGCATACGGAATTCGTTTTTCAATTATTGAGTGATAACAAATAAAACACAATATAAACACCAGTGAAGATACCCAGGGTATTCCCCGAACGAACTTCGACGACATTATAAATAAAAGTTAAAAAATAAAGATTTTTAAGTAAAATGATTATTATTTATTGAAGAAAAGGAAATGTTAAATACATGTTTATTTATAATTATTAGAAAATTACAAAAAAAGTGTGATTAATAATAATACAAAATAGTAATATAATTACATATGAAAATAAACTAATAAAGAGGACTGCCCTTTCATTTTTTTTCTTTTCTCTTATAAAGGAATATATATATATATATATATATATATATATATATATATATATATATATATATATATATATATATGCAATGTCATGTGTGTATTACAACATGAAGAATTTATAAGAGAAATGAGTGAGCATACGAACAATGGCCGGGAAAACGACCTAAAACCGTCAGAGAAACTTAAATATTTATGTCATAAATTTACTACCATTTATCAATTAAATTGGATTTTATTATTATACAAACTAGCCATTGCCTGAAACTTCAACTTGAAGTATTAACGAGGGATATTCGTGATTACTTTCATTATTAAACTAATTATTAGCCAAAAACAATTATATAATTTCAGTGAATCATTAGTCATTTTAGAAATTTTATTCGAAATTTACATAAAAATTACATACACAGTCGTTTCAGACTTCAAAATTTTCACAGCTTTAAAGTATTTTTTTTCTTTTCATTCTTTCTATTCGAGTCCTTACTTTGAGTATAAGTTGTGTAACAAGTTTCAAGAAAGTTTAAATGTAAAATATCAGAAAAGGTTTCCAATATTTCCCAAATTTTGAGTATTTTTTTTCTTCTATTGGGTCTTATTTATTACTCAAATTATTTTAAAATCTTTAAAAAAGTGCCATTTCAGTTAAACTGGTTCAATCATCCAAAGTAAAAACTAATACGTCTTCTCTAGGGTATTTTGACCGGTGAGGTTATGCTATTCATTTTACAGCGGTTGTTATGCAAAGTGACATTCTGATATGAAATACATAATTGTTATTGTAAGTTTTGTCATTTGCATTGCCTTTGCTGGTCAAAATGTCATTAATCACTTGTATTGTGAAAATTAAAAAAACTGGATACTGAAACACGGTAACAATATTCTGATAATGTTGGTTTGTTAAAAATATTTCCCACATACCTAATTAGCTGGTAACCTCAGTAAAATAATGGCAGAACATAAGTAATAGGTTTACACTCACTTCAAACATGAATGCTTGATTAAGGTAGTGTACAAACGTCGTGTTGTAGCTTTTGTTTCGCACTATGACTGTTAGCGCCCGAAGGCCAGCTGCCATTCACATCCTTCTAGTCTACTAGCACTCACCTCATCCATTCTTCGACTGGCAACGTATTTCTAACTTCTATTCATTGGCTGGGACAATCCGCTTGCTTCAACTCCTAAAACCTTACAATATTAATATGAATGAAAATTGTAATATTGTGAAACAAATTTGTTTATCAACATATTGTCATTATTTTATTAAAATAACAGTAAAACTTTTGAAGACAAGACTATCTTATTTATTTATATAAATAAAATTCACATTCATACCGTAATTAGTTAAATAAGACTTAGGATTCGGTGATATTTATTTCGCCTTCATTGGGATTATTATTGAATTGATTAGCTCCTTCTTAAATTAATTTTAAGTTTCAATACAGAGATAAGTGATTTAAAAATATTCAAAATTTACAAAACTTAATAATCTTGAATTAAAATAAATAGGTAAAACAATTTTACTACGATTTCAAGCTGAAACGTTTTTTTTTAGATTTTTATTAAGTCATTATATTAAACTAGTAAATAAATAATACGAAGATAATAATAACATGTTACAAGCTATTAATCCCCTCTGATAGCTAATATGGTTAAAAACAGAGAATACAATCTGTCAATACTGTTTCATTTACCTTTAAATGAAATGAATTTCATAATATATTACTTTAAGGTGTTGTTCTTATTTGCTTAGATTACTCTTAACCCGATTATTCCAATACTATTACTAATATTTTCATCATAAAATCAAGTATCAATAAGAACAGATATAAAGTGTTATAACCGTCAATATAATTTAGTTTTTTCATAAATCCATTTTTATTAAATTGGAAAAGCAACGGGGGCGACATCCTAAAGACATTATATATTTCATTTTATATAGCGTTTCATATAAATTTTTTTATTTTTAACAAAATATTACCAGAGAAATATTGTTATTACAATATAATTAAAACCTAGTAATATTCTAAGTACAAATGGTTTTATTTCAGTTCTATAGCTTATTTGTATAAAAGATGCCAACAGAATAAAGTTAAAATAGAAAATCTCTACTCTATTAAAGTTATTAGGTAGTTATTTTTTTTATATCTCAGATTGTAAATATCAAATTTAAAAAATACTTTACAGTTAGCTTAGGTTGAACAATTATTTTTATATTTTTTTCTACATATTGAATAAAGCATATTTAGAAAATTTTGGATTACGAGGAAATAAAAAAATTACTTTTCCATGATGCGTTTGAGGCTACCACTGCCCATGCGTGATAGAATATCCTTATGAATTTCATGAATAAAAAAAGAAATTATTGACCAAAATTGCATCTGGCTCCCCAACTGTATCCTGTTAATGCAAATACAATTCGACTATTCAAGATTATTTTGCATCCATTAGTATTTACGAGTAGCTAACGATTTCCAATTCAAGTTCTAACTTGTTTTCTATTGTACATTGAAGAGCAGCATGTGTGCTACGATCATGCATACTGACGCGTTATAAATGTGAATCAGCAAATAGGTGTCTATTTTAATTTGCGTATACACAAAATAATGATAAGCCATTAAATATTGTTTTAAATGCTTACAATAAAGTTAATATTTTATTTATAACTATACCTCGTGTAATATATATTTATCTTTATATGAATTTTCTAAAAAAATGAATGTAATTATGTCATATTAAATGTAAAATATCACGTTAAAGCTATTGAAAATGTTAAGCTTTGGTCACAGGCCTTTAATCTATCACGCCATGAATCGATAGATTGACAAACGGTTTCCGTGAACAATAATCACAGCGGGCTCCAGTGATTTTTTAAGAGATTAACTCTCAAGAATCGTCAAACGATCAATAATGATCAATGAATCAATGCCTTCCGTATTTAAAATCAGAAAGCGGTTATAATCAATTATTATAAGTTTCTTAATAAACACAAATTAGTTTTATTATTCAATCAGCAGATCATAGTAGTCTGTTTCTATAAGACCTGTGGTTTTATAATCAATAAATGTATTTTTTTTCACTTAGCAATGGTCAACACTGGTATAAATGTAAACATTTTATTAATACACTAAAAGATATAAAATAGTTTACTTTTATAAAGCTTAAATGCAGGTTTTTAAATGCATGATACATAATTTCTTTCTTTATGTCATTTATCATGATTTTTGGTTATACTTGTTGACACTTAAACCAGAAAATTCCCTAAAGGTCGACCTAGATTTGTTCACATTGAAAACAATTATCAATACATAATCTATCTTTATTAAATGTTTGATAACTAATGGATAGAAGATTGTGTTATCTTATTCTGATTTAGAGTGGGACTTGCAAAAGTACATAAGTAAAATTATTTATCAAAATTCATGATAACATGTATGTGTGTATAAAATAATTACATATGTACAATATTGTGAATGCCGAAATAATAAAATTGAAATTATTATAAAAATTTACTAGAATAAAAAGATGAAATGTTTACAAATTTGAATAAATTTATATTTTAGTGTTATAATCGGTTTACACAGCACCATGTGTTTTATTTAATTTAGTGGTTAAAAATATAAAATAGAATTTTCATCACTAGAACACATATATCTTACTAATATAATATAAATATCTGCATTGCAGTGCAAAATGAGTTTTATTTGTATTAATACCCTTAGACAGGAAGGTCAAAACAAAGTCTTTACCTGGCTTTCAGTTTATTGCACGCGGAAACTGTTTTTCCCTCTCGATAAAACTAAATGTATTGTAACAATTATTCTGCATCACTGGTCTGAGTTAAGTATTGAAGAAGTTTTTACATAAAACGGAGTAGAAGATGGCACTATGTTATATATGATAATTCAATAGATAAATATATAGATATTTTATAACATAGTTACAATACTCCAGTACTATTAAATGCTTTTGCAGAAAAATGTCGTATTACGAACATTCTCACAAAACAAACTTGAGAAATTTGAATTCATCTCACGTATCAGCCAAATAAAAATTTTGGATAAATTTTGCCTTATTATTATGTTAAATTTATATTTTGGTCGTGCTTATCTGGATCTTCTTTTTAACATCTAGTACAATATTATTTCAACGCTACCTTTTAAATAATACTTTTAATTCAAATTCTACTAAATATACTCGTAACTAATCACTCTAAGGAAAAAGGTGTCATCGTATAATAATAAGAAATATACTAGGTCACGCAAGCGGGGTCGTGAGCTGAGCTAACTTTTGCTCTGTGCACGGCAGGCTATTTAATACGATGTTCTTTAGCTTAGTCCTTACAAACGCTACGAAAGTTAAATGGAAATACAGGATATTATCAATAAATCATTTGCCAAACATGTCAAGCTTGATATTCGTTTCAGGTCTTTAATGGAATATTTTCTACAGAATTACTCATAACACCCTTCTTTTCGTAATGGCATCACGCTGAAATGGTTAATCGGCTGAGCAGTTGACGATGGCCACGCTAAGTGATTCGTTACTTGTTGATCAGTTGTAACATAAAGCAAATTAATAACTGCAGTTTCAACTACGTCATCATCTTCGGTAACGTCGTGCATTCCGCTGTTTCCTTCTTCTGCATATGTAAGGAGGCTTATTTCATCTGTATCATCAGACGGTAGCCAGTCCAGTTCTCTCAAATCAATCGGAATGTCTTGATAGAATACGTTATTTTGTTTCAGCCACCGGAAAGCGTAGAGCACTTTTTGACGTCTTACACGAAAGTTTTGAAAGCCTGTTGCTGCTTCGCGTCGTACAATAATTATTTGCAGATCTGCAAATCGTTGAGGAAGTACAGTTGCCATCGTTTCAATTTCTTGTTCGACGTTTAAAATATGTCCTGCATAACGGAACTGTCCGGGCCCACCGCTTGCCCTGAGCCGATACACTCGCATAATTATGTAGGCGTGCAAAGAGCATAGTTCCGATCTGTGTCAGCCCTTGTAAATGTGGTGGCACTGTCCCAGGATTCATAAAATTTTCTGCGGTGAACATTCCTGTTGTTCGAATGGAACAGCATCCAGAGCAAGTATAGGGAACTCCTCCTTCTTTTAAATCGGTTCTTGAACATTTAGAACAGGAAACGTATGCCAATTTTTCTAATTCTTTGTTGAATCGACGCTTATTTGCTGCGATATTAGGAAGCGTGATATGCGTGGCTGTACTATCTCGATACTGTTGTAAACGGACAGAAGTTGCTCTGTATCGCGATATGCCGCTTGCACGCCGTCTGCCTCGTGCACATTCCATTTTATGATAATGAGATGATAAAATAAGATTGAGCAATAATTAAATGGAAGCTTGATGAAAATCGATGAAATGTATAGCGAGTGGATATAAAATATAAATTGGGATAGCAAAATACAAAATAAAAGTGAAAGAAAATATTCGGATGGAACCTTGCCTGTTCGAAGCCTCACACGCAACTGAAGCGTTCGTTCAGTTGTTCCTTCTATTTTGCTGTTCTTTTAACTTGAGACGCGCGCCGGTATGAGAAGTTACATATGATAAGTATATTTACAATTTTATGGTGAATTGAAACTTTTTTTCTGTAATTCGAAAACTTACCATTTTTTTAGTGTGCTTTGAGCTCAATGTGAACTGCATTCTGACGAATTTATAGTCTGTTCTGTTATGTATGAGAGTAGTTACAAACTTTCTTAGATTTCAATTCACTCGTAACTCGTGCATCGAGCAGGCGCCCGCTAGTGAGTCACAAATCGAACTAAATTAGTTCTGTTAATTGTTCAAGATCTGTCGATCGAAATTATCCGAAATTTTGCACAGTCATAGAGCAATGTGGCATCAAACACCATGCCGAATTTCGAAACTATAGTATGCGTAGTTTCTGAGCTAGCACGTAAATAAACTGAATTAGTAATTTATACCGAATTTAGAATTACGATTTTTAAAAAATTAAATATATGCTTAGCGTCTTATGCTCACAATCGTTGTGGTGAGTTTCGTTAACGTATCTCGAATAGTTTTTAAAAGCAGAGAGTTCGCATTTTTTGCGATCTGACCAGTAAAGAGCTTCGCTTTGCTCAGCTCAACAATATTAATATTAGAGACGAAGCTTTCTAGCATTCTATGAATTCACAGCGCGGGTACCGGGCCCATCTTGTTGCAAGCAGTGTAGTTCAAACATTTCCTGAGACTTGTGATCCAGGTGTATAAATTGTTATTATGATGTAGTGGAGAGATAGCTCAAGTAAATTTTTCAGAAAGACACTTTTCACTTTAAATAAACATCAACAAAAAGTATAATTATTGTGTTTAAACACAAGGAGATGAAAAATATATTTTGTTAATTGTATTTTGGTAAGTTTTATAAGTAAATTATCGAAATAAGGTGAACTTATAATATGTTATGTTTTGTTCCAGCATTAAGTTGTATTCGTTATAATAAACTTAAAATAATAATAAGTATTTGGGGTGCACAATTATGCGAAGACTTTTTTGAGTTTCTACCAAAATATTTGGCAGCCATCTAACACAAGGCTAATTTGGTAGTCTGGGAATTAATAATGGAAACTCAAAGCGAGGTGCGAATGTGAGACTCCACATAACCATTCTCATTAATTACAAATGGCAGCATCAAGACAAGCATACAAGTTACTACCATTTTTGTCATACTTTAAGTCGAGTTGAGTTGAAGTCGAATGAGTCGGAAAGCTTTGATTTTATCTTACATTACAATTACACATTAATGTCATATAAGATCAGTGTAATAATAATAATGTAATATTTGTTTTTTTTTTTGCCAACAAAACAAACTTATACCACCATCCACAATAATATGTGCATTTTTCTTAGAATAATGCCGAATTCTTAGGAAACTTGAATTCTCACATATGCACCCACCCTCTCTTCTATGTATTGATTTTACAATAAAATATTACATTTTACTACAATAATACGTTAACCACATCTATCTGATTGTGTTTGTTTGAAGCAAAGAATATGCATTGTGTGAAAATAATATACAACGCCTTATTTTTAAGCAAGATTGGAATTATTCTTTCACACTCAGGAGGTAATAATTTTTAATATTGACTAACTCAATAAAATTGTTTTCATTAAATACACATTAATTAAAACAATAGGTCGTATAAAATGTTATATTATTACATGCAAAGAAAAAAAGTTCCTATTTAAAAAGTGCACATTTACTGAAAGCGTTAGTTTCCTGGTATTTTAAATTGTCTGTCTACGTGACCACTCTACCAAAATAAACCCGAAATGAACTTTTGTTATGTTTTGATTTTACAAACATTTTTTAAGGTTTTTAATAATTTTTTTCTCTGATTTTATGTACTGCTGTAAACATTATTATTTTATGATTTATAGTACACTACTAGCTGTTTTCTGCGACTCCGTTTGCTTACACTTTCTGAAAAATCACTGTTACACGTTTTGAAATAATAATCTGAACGGTGTCTCAAATAGCATTATTCTCATATGAACTATATTTTTTAAGTAGATACCATCTTATAATTATTCTGAATTATTTAAAGCCTTTCACGAGAATAGAGGTACTAAATGCAAAAAAAATTTAAAACGCAGTAGTAGATCCAGAGATAAAGGTATTTTATGCACAGACAGCTATTCAACTTTATAATATTAGTATAGTATTAGTATGTTTATAACATTTGTTAACATTGTTCAAAGTAACATAACATCATAACAAATGTCACACAACAGCTAGAGGGAAGGCTAGAAAGGATCAAAGAATTTCTTATCTTTGGTATAATAATATTATAAATAATCAGAATCTGGCAAAAGCTGTTTCGTTTATGTCTAAAAACATATAGTAATTTGTTGAACTGTGTATAACTTGAGACAAGGCATCTAGTGTGAGTTACTGCAAAAATATTCTCTTTACTCAAATATCAGTGAAATTGTCACACTGAATGGTTTATTTTTATATTGATGAGTGTCATGCATAACTGTCATTCAAATTTCAGAATTTTCTGTTGAATTTTACAAATATATACTTTTATACAAATAAACCCTTTCGTAATGAACAGGAATAAAGGAAACGGAATAATCGATAGTGCCGTTATGTAACGATGTTACTTCGTGGATGATTTTATAGTTTTCACTTTTAGATATTCTCTTATTAAATATTAAATAGAGCACTCATTTTATGCTCAAGATAACGGCAGATATGAAATATATTGAGGTACCTGTTGCAATTTGAAGCATCTTCGAAACATAATGGGAATACATAGTACTTTTTTGGTTATAAAAAATATTTTTTTTTACCATATATGATTTGTAAACAATAAGTATAGACAAATAGTAGTCACAGTTACTGAAACTTTGATTCGAAATATCCATTTCCGATTTTTTAAAAGAACAATAATAAATTAATGAAAAATGTTACATACCTACAATATTTTCTCAAAAATTTTATAAAAGTCTAAATCTTAAATAAAATATTTTTGTAACTAAATATACATTATCTAGAATTACCCACATTAGTATCAAATTTGTGAACTTCATAATCTTTAAATGCACTCAATACTCTAAACGCTTTACTGTCTCACCTTAGTCAGTAGTTACAAAATTGTTGTACTTCTTCACAAAACTATTTATAATTTGTTCGAATGAATAAATATAATTATTCCATATTGACTTATTCATGAGAATATATACTTTAAGATTCGTTTCTAACTGTATCTTACATGAATTCCAGCTTTGATGTACCATAATAATAAAAGTTACCAGAATGTTTTAAAATTTTAATTAATTTGATACCTTAGATATAAAAGAAAAACCAATTGCTAAAAGTTAAAAAAAAAAAATTCTAGTTATTGTTCCATTTTAATATGCTAGTTCAATATTGCTTATATTTGAATTAAAAATGAAGTATGTTTCTAGTTGTGTCATTGAAGTGATATTTTATGGAGTAAATTTTAATTCTTATTGGACTAATTAAGAACTTGACTAGTTATTTTAACATTTTGCATTTCTATTACAAAACTAAAATATCATGTTTCTGACTTATTTTCCTAAAGTGTTTTATTTTATAGGGATATATCTTATGTTTATACACGAGTGTTTATACACAAACGATATGACCTGTTTTCGACGATTTGTCATTAGGTTCAGTTAATCTCTACGAAATAAAATATTACACAATAAGAATATAAATAATTTGTAAGATACGTTTTTGTAACTATATAAAGGTTTAATCAAATGAAATTAAAAATGCGTATTAGAAGTCAATTTTATACAAAATATTTTTTCCTTTGTCATAGCTACCACCAGTTAGAAAACTTATTGCCCCAGTTCTGAGAAGAGCTTGCAACATAAAATCAGTGGGCTTTAAAGACATAACTGAAGCCTAAATTTTATTTGTATAGACCCTGCGCATCATAGCCACAGTTGTACTAACTCTAATTGTTCTATCAATACTAATCTTTTAGCAAACAAATGCTCCTTAATAACTTAAAAAATAAATTAAAAGGTCTTACCTGAAAATTTTTTTTAGCCTATTGAAAAAGTGTATAAATAGCCTCAAAAGATAGTTACTGCTGAGTAACTCTCTTTAGGGCTTATGTGGTAAAACGTACCTAAGTAATAGTTTTATGCTCCTCGTATTTATATTATGTATAGGGTATATATAAATGCTTAGTAAAATTATTAATATTCTTTAATTTTTTTAAATACATATATGTCCAGCGGTCGTGATTATATTAGCTTGCTAAAACTTATCTCGTAAATCATCCCTAGGGTCCAGATTGTAAATCGCTCGAAAATTTCTATTCTGAGTAACCGAAATGTTAGTTATATCCACAGTATTAACCCAGATAAGGATACCATACCACATTATCTTATGCAAATTTTATTATATTAAATCATATAGAATTGAATTTATGTTGTTTGGATTGTATGTTCATTTTTCATTTATTACGAAAAACAAACAACATTTACAAGTATATCTCTTAAGTATTACATACAGTTCATATATACATCCAATAAAGATTTCACTAAATATAAAGTACATAATAAATGGGTAAATAAAACAAAAAGCTTACTAAAAGCTTTCTACTTTCAAGTCCGTCATATGTAGTGGAAAAGTCATATGTTTTTTCATTCATGTTCAATGTTCTTTCATTCCAAAAGATCGTTTTGTTTTTTTTTCACTTGAGTTTGCAACTCCGTAAATTTAGATAATACTTTCATAAGCCGAGCATTCAAAGAAGCATCCAAAGGTTGACCACTCATGGCCGGACAAGATATTGCGAGGGTAGGCATAGATTCCTCCAGAATTGCGAATCGGTGAATAACTTATTTACGTCTGTTTTCGAAGTACTTGAGTCTACCTCAACAACAGATGATCTCTTTATAGGGGTATCCTCGCATATTGCGACGTTTATGTAACACGTAGTGCAGTACCATATACTTTTATTTTTTATTTTATTGTACTGTGCTAAAGATAAATTTTCATTTCAAACATTTCATATGAAAACACTTCTGACATTTAGAACAAATTAAAGATATCACAACTCATAATTGATAGATCACATTCATAATTGATTGATACTAATATATTTAGTATGCAAAATTAATTCTTTTTGAGCGTTTTCTCTCTTAGAACTGACTATGAGGTCAAAGCATCCTTATCAGTCAAGTTAATAGTTGTGGAGTACTTTGTATTGCAGGTGGTAGATTCTGAGACTAATGTAGGGTGAACTCAAATTCATCAGAATTTTGGTCTAATTTGATTTAAAAATAAAAACAGTACTTGAAGTCACGCAATGTGATCTTGGGTCTCTTGAAGACTTAGCTTTAACTCAGCAGTAGCCAAAAGTGCTTCTTCATATTAAACACTACATTGAACAAACCCATTGAGTACCTTGAGAAGTTTATTATTTTTTTCACAAATAATATTGTGTTTATTTTACAATTCTGATTTTTAATTGAATATTTTACTATTAATTCTATAATTTCCTTTTCAGTGTCATCAATTATTTTTAATAGTTGTCCACATTTATCCATTAATGCCTTAAGCTACAAGAAGCACTAGTTGGCGTTGGCTCTCAGTCGGGCCAGCCCAAATATCTTTGACATGATCATTTTTATATTATTTAATTAAATAAAGAAATGACCTAGAGCCATGAGTAGGAGTCCAACTTAATTATAAGTATTATATAAAGAAAACACCACGATAATAATTCAAAAATAAATTAGATATCTGTTATGATAGTCGGTGATAATATTTTTCAAAGGCAAATATATATGTTCTGTAAGTATTATAATTAATTAGTTAAAATATAAGCAATTTAAATTATTTAAATTGGTTTTAGACGTTTAGTCTATGGAATAGGTACGGTCAAAAAAATTGACCAATTTGAATTGCATAAGGCTCCTTAAAATCACAAATTATAAACTGGTACATGCACCATAAGTTATTTCAATGCCGTTGTAACGAATTGATAACTGGAAGATTTTCGACCTCGAAGACAATTTATTGCTTTCAAATAGCAGTAAATTTTATTGTTCTTTAAAAAAGTTTAGCTTAGATAACAGGTGTGAGACGAGAGTTATCTTGGTGACTCACTGGCTAGGAAGACATGAAGTAATTATTATTTCCAAATCGTGTGAATTATTTTGAAAATATTGTATTGGCGCATGGTAATCTTACCAAAACTATTATATTTCACTGACATCTTAAGAAAAAGTCTGCTTTGCTTTAACTATTTTATCCAGTAAATAGATAAAATAGTATTTTTCATTCCTGAAAGTACAAAAGTTATGTTAAAAACTGATCACAATTATTATAAAAGAGTTATTTTCTGATTGTTTCCCAATAACTGAAAAATCGACAAAGAAATTATAAAACAAAACTGATATTTTTCAACAAACTTTTATGAGATATATTCCATGTCTTTAAATCAGTCTAATAGAACCTTATATTGTATGAAGGTTGCCACAAAAACCTTCTAAAGAAATCTATAATAGTTTTAAAAAAAGAAGTTAAAATATAAAATAATAAATTCCTTGATATTTAATAATATCTCAACCTACTCTTGACTCAAGTTTAGTTCATTAATAATGAACTAAACTTGAGTCAAGAGTAGGTAATATAAAAAAAAGACCAAGAAAATAATTCAAACATAAATTGGAACCTGTCGTGATAGTTGATAAAAAAATATGATAGATGATATTGTAATATATTTTCTTAACTTTCGGCAATATATCTTCTTCAATACTTAGTGTTTGTTATACTAAATTAAACAAATACTCTCTCTGCTTGATTCATTGATTTATACAACTGTGTGTATTATTTTAGTTATCTGGTTGGGAATATTTAGTATCTCGTTATTTTCAAGGGGTTTGGGTGACTTTCCCAGAATTTATTGTACGTTATGTGCATTATGAGTTTATCCTTTTTCAACCTTTTCACAAATATATTTGAAAGAATGAAACAATAACAATAATTGCCTAAAAAGCTGCTTTATAGTGTGATGTTTTAAAGACTCAGTTTTGTAACTGGAAGTCTGAAGTATTTTTGTTAAAGTTTTTTTTTTATATTTTACAAGGAATATAACTTTTATTATAATTTTTTATTATTCAATATAATAAAAGTATGTCAATTCAACACCAGTATATACATGATATTTCTTTTATGTGCTGTAGATACTTTGGTTGTTTAAATAAAAAAAATAATTTGTAATAATTTATGAAGGTACAATTTCCATAACTACTATTATTAATACTGCTATAGTCAATTAAATATGCGGGTAGGTTCATAATATTAAATCTAACGTTAATAAATGCCTTTTCCTTCAAATTTGTTTGTATTTCATTATGGATTAAATAGCAAATATCTCTAAATGATTATTTAAAATGATTAAATTAACACAAAATAAATTATATCGCCTCGGATTATTAAAAATATAGAAAACAACTAAAGATGACGTCACACTGGGTTATATGCAGTTCTTTTACAGGTACAAAATAACAAAACTACAAAATTAGCTGACGTCACGCCGTTCAATGAATCAGGATATTTCCAATATCGAGGACTACAAAACAGGTTGAATTTAGAATTCAAGCCACAACGATGAAGGTAGCCCTCCTGGTCGCACATTTAATTGTGACACGAATCGGGTCTGGGTCAAGTAAGTATTTATTAGAATTTAAATATTATTAAATTAATATACTATTCTATAATATAATAAGTAATATTATTTATATATAAATTGTTATTTTTTATTTCGTGCTAATCCTAAAACTATACATTACTACAACATATCAATGCTGGCTCCAACATATTATTGTGATATATTATACGATGGGAATGCAAACAAAATAATTATACTCATATCAAAACACTAAGGAGGCTTCTTTCGTAAATAATATTGTAGACTTATAAACAAAATGTTTTGAGATATTTCTCCTGTAGGCAAGAAAATTTGCTTTTAAAATTAAGTAATGAGGGAAACATAATATCACCTTGTTTATTATATTTATAATTGTAATTACACAAAACAAACAGTATGCTTCATGTCATGGTTTGCACATTTAGATAATTCAAAATGCACCTAAAGAAGAAAGTGATGAAAGTGAAAAATGGGCTGTCATTGGTTTCTTCCGTTAGAATAAAGAACGCCAAAACCAAAACCAGAGGCCGAAACTCAACATATAAAATTTAATTTCTCCATTATCCCAAATTGTAATATTTTGAAGAAATTCAGATTTTATTTATTATATATTAAGATTATTTTCATAAGCTTAAGAAATTAGTTAAGTAAATCCCAAATTCAAAAGATGGTAACAAAAACCTTCTGTCTTGAACCCTCTCACTGAAATTAACAAGCTTTACAATAAGTGAATGTCACGTTGGATGTAAGTGACAATTTATCATGATTAACGAAGACATCTGTCAATAATCTATATAACAAAGTAATTTTTTGGAAGAATATTAAACAATTTATCGTATGATACAGCCAACTGGAAATAATAGTGGAAATCCATATACGGGTAAGCCTGTTTGTTGTTTCCTTTAATTAATAGCCACAATTTCGAAATCTGTTTTCCCTGTTCGCAATTCCCACGGAATTCGTTTTCTTTATTAATGAGTGATAATAAAGTGAAAAGCAATATAAAAGTAAATAGATTTTTACGCTTCATATTTCACTCGTTAATACGAGTAGGTAGTAAAATAATATATATTTTTTTAATACTGTAATAAACTTAAGAACATATTGAATTTATTTTAAAATAATCAATATTTAATATTTAATTGATCGTTATTTAAATTGTAGTCATGTACAATAGGAATTAATTTATTGAGATTTTAATTATTTCTTACGTTTTTTTGATGTTAGGATATTTAAATATGTTTAATTATTTTTTTAATATTTTATGTTCTTTTCGTATTCACTTTTTAACATATCAAGTTTTGTACAAGGCATAGGCGCACTTACTTTTAAATTGTATTTCTTCAATACCGTATTTAAAAAAATGCTATTATTTTATAATTTATTTGTAACTTATAAAGATTGTCAAACATGTATGGTAATTATCTTTTTACCTTGTTTTATTCGTTATCAGTCTAATACTATCGATAATGATTTCACCATTAAATCGAAAACAATGAAAAAAACAACTAAAATGTTGTAAGCGTCAATTACAAACGAAATTTATTAACTTATCAATATTTTATAAGACCGTATTTATACATACAGCTGCTAATATCACCCTCTTTTTAATAAAAAGTATGTATTGCTCGAAAGAATATTTTGACTTATGAAATATATATTTTCCTCTTTTATATCGCTTTTGAGTTTTATAAACGTTATGAAAATGAAACGCACTAACACACAAAGGGTTATTATTCTTTACGTGAGTACAAAAACAGCTCGAAGCGCTATGCGTATATTTGTATTTTTCTTTGATCTAACAATATATATACAAATACTTGTATACGGAGCACAACATACGTGTGTAAGTACACACGTATGTTGTACTCCGTATGGTGTAAATGCTGTTTAAAACAATATGTTACTTGTACGCCATAGCTTAGATGTGTATAATGAAATAACTTCAAGAGCACACAACATATGGTCGTATTAAAAAAATATAATTTATTAAAAAAAAATGTGAAGCCTAACAAGGCTTACATATTAATAAGTTATTTTAAATATTGATATAGTCTTTATCAGCTTATTCATTTTGTTTTATACCAATCGGATCAAAATAATTTAAAACAGTTTGACAAAAGTTAATCTTACTTGTGTAATTATATCTTAAAAATAGATTTTTGTGAGTTCGCATTAAAGTTAACAAACACGATATTTCCCTGCTATAAAAGTATCCCCTTCCACTATATTAATAGCATTAAGTTTATAAGTATTTTCAGAATAGTGTCATATACGTAACATATGTATGTCGCAGAACCATATACTCATTAGTAAATGGCATAATTGTTACCAGATCCGATGTAAGTATCATTAATGTTGTTTTTAAGCTAACTCAAAAAATCATATGTAAAATTAATTGTCGGTATATTGTGATGTTGTAATATGTTTAGTCTTGCAGGCTTTGAAACACTGCTGTTTTAAGTTCCAGAGGGATTTAACTTATGAAAGATAAAACAAAAAAGTATCTGCTTTTTAATAAAATGGAAACGTCAAATATACTTGAGGAAATTGGTCACATCGTAACAGACATTATTGAAAGTCAACGAAATTCTCACTTTTACTAAAATCTTGATGTTAAATTCTCGAAAAAATAATACAGACTCATTTTGGACACTCTTTTACTCTTATTCATAGTTCAGTTAGCGAGTAACATTCCAAGATTTTCGCCAAAATCCTAATCAGCCCGTTATATTATTATTGGTCTAAAGCATTTACTCTTCAACATCGATTGTGCTTCTGTTTTACAAAATAGCCACTGAATATGTAATATGATACACAACTTCAACGATAATAAAGTAACGTCGGACCACAATATCCGGTTAACATTTTAAATTCCTCGCAACTTCACCGTTGTTATTTAGGATACCTTCCGGCTTTTTATCAAAACCATAGTTCTTTTAAACATTTTTTAATTGTTTTAACATTTATTAGTTCTTTATAACATATATTAAAGCATTTTATACACGTTACAAATAGGTATCAAAGCATGAGATGAAATAGTTCCGTAAATATACTTCGTGAGAGATCTTGTGTAGCGAAAGTTACTGAAAGTTCTTGCTGATCATTGTGTTATAGTAAAAACAGATAAAGAGTTTGTTCTTCTTATTAATAAGTTCGTAAATAGAATATTGAACTATTCAGTCACGCAGTTCTTGTTAATTTTCGTAAGACGGTTTTATGGAGACTTATAGATAAGGTAGAAGTATAATATCTGCTCGGATTGACAGGCAAGGGGCTACAGATATAAGTTTTTAATATACCATAGTCTAGTCACAAGTTTTCGTAATATCATGAATAATATTTAAAGTTATAAGACAAATAAATAAATGTTCACCTTAACGGCGGCAGGAGTTTACGTTATAAAATTTCATACTTCATTTATTTATTTTTTGTTGTATCTGTTAATAAACTTTTATATTAATGCATTTTTATTTACTTGCAATATAAAATATTAGAATATAAAATATATCTAGAAGTAAAAATCTTATATCGTGAATGTAATAGAAATGGAGTTGTGGCGAGCGTGAAACGTTATCCGGATATTGCAGTCCGATGTACCGTGCCTTATTGACATGACTCTAAACGCTAACGCTAAAAATATAACTTTGACATTCTATAAAAAATAAATGGCTAAATGTTTCAACGACAACTATCGAATTATACATATAAAATGATACATTTATTACAACTATATCAAGTAAGAATATCGCTTCTAAAGCAAAAATATCATTTGTATAGATATCCTTACTGTACACTTATTTGTATAAACAATTTTAAAACTGTTTTCTTTAATTTACCTTGACAAAGATGGTCCTGCTTACTATCCTTCGCATTTATATACCAATTACTGTTATATTCATTTTGCTATTTTCCATGTTCTTTTTAAACAAGCTTCCACAATTGATTCTTACGTTCCAGTTTACAAATACATTAAATATAAGACCAGCATTCTTTATACTTATTTGTCGAACTTTGTAAAAAAAAATAAGTGTAGAATTAGAATTGAATGTAAAATTGTTTTCCTGTAAAATAATTCTAGGTATAGTGTAATTTTTTTGTAATCTATTAAGTCTTATTGAACGTGGCTCTGACACAACTGTCTTAAGTTTTAAAGGGGGTTTTACGTATGAAAGATAAAACGCCAAAAAAGGATGTGTATTAGATGTATTTTTAATATATAGTATTTACAATATTTTTTTTTTCAATAATTAAATTGTAATATTTTTCTCCTTTCTTACCCAATAATCTCGCACATGGCCAACCTAGTTCGTTTAAAGCATTTTTTGAATATGTTATACAAACATAGTAGAATAATTATTCAATTTGTAAAAGAAACTGTTAATAAAATATGAAATTAATATCTTGAGCTTTTAAAGAAGCTTCATATTGTTATCTTATTTTAAACAAATACAATAATACTTCAATTTCAGAATACAGAAAATGAATTTAATTTTAAGCGCGTGTGCATTTATTTAATACTCTTTTATTTTTGTTTTACTTTCTTTATAATTGATTTCATTGGTAATTTAAATTGTACATCTAATTTATTAACCATCTGGTATATTGTACTTAACTCACTTTCATATGTATATAAGACTTTATGTAACTAATTGATTACTATTAATTACGAGTGGATTGAAATCTAAGAAAGTTTGTAACTACTCTCATACATAGCAGAACTGGCTATAAATTCGTCACAATGCAGTTCACACTGATCTCGAAGCACACTAAAAGAATGGTAAGTTTTCGAATTACAGAAAAAAAGTTTCAATTCACCAGAAAATTGTCCATAAAATTATCATATGGATGAAGGAACAACTGAACGAACGCTTCAGTTGCATGTGAGGCTTCGAACAGGTAAGGTTCCTTCCGAATATTTTCTTTCACTTTTATTTTTCATTTTGTTATCCCAATTTAATATTTCATATCTACTCGCTATACATTTCATCGAGTTTCATCAAGCTTCCATTTAATTATTGCTTAATCTTATTATATCATACCATTATCATTAAATGGAACGTGGACGAAGCAAAGGAAGAGGCAGACGGCTTGCAAGTGGCATATCGCGATACACAGCAACTTCTGTCCGTTCACAACAGTATCAAGTTAGTACAGCCACACATATCACGCTTCCTAATATCGCAGCAAATAAGCGTCGATTCAATAAAGAATTAAGAAGAAAAATTGCCATACGTTTCTTGTTCTAAATGTTCAAGAACCGATTTAAAAGAAGCAGAAGTTCCTTGCCCTGCATGCTGTTCGATTCGAACAATAGGAATGTTCACCGCAGAAAGTTTTATGGATCCTGGGGCAGTGCCACCACAATTACAAGGGGTGACACAGATCGAAACTATGCTAAACTAAACAGAATACCTAAGCCGTGAATGGGGAATATTATGCGTCTAGCTAGCTTATCGTAACATTAACTTAATTCTTAAATTAAAAAATCACTAAATAAGATCTAGAGCCGTCTGCTAGGAACTCTATGTGAATCTGCCATATGGAATTTCCAAAGTTAGTGTTGCTTGAGAACGTGCCATGATATCATCATGATAATTCGTTTTATCCCCAAGGAGGTCGAATGCTTTCTACTGTATCAATAGTATCGCAGTGGGCCTGATTGTTTCAGCGTGATGCCATAACGAAAAGAAGGGTGTTATGAACAATTCTGTAGAAAATTTTCTATTTAAAGACCTGAAACGAATATCAAACTTGACATGTCAAATGATTTATTGATAATATCCTATATTTTTGTAAGGATTTAGATAAAAACCATCGTAGTAAATAGCATGCCATGCACAAGGAAAAAGTTAGCTCAGCTCACGACCCCACTTGCGTGACCTAGTAATTACAGATACAAATAGTTAGATTTTGGTAACGATTTTATTTAATTCAATCTGTTACCTGCAATTAGTCGATGCCCCTTCTCACGTTGTCTTCTCAAATTATGTTATAGAAATCCATTATAGAACAAATCATTGTTTGTGATATGCCTTGAAATTTGGAAAAATAACTATAAGTGCGGAAAACGAACAGATAAACTTAAAAATAGTCATATTTATACAAATATACATATCAAGAAAACATAATATTTGTAAATACAAAACAAGAATATCAGATTATCTTAATCTGAAAGTCTAGACACCGCAATGCCATATAATTAATTACTTAACGGAGCTTAGAGAGAATATTGTTGTCTGTACTATTATTTAAATTTTAACTGTAATGTGTTATTTACATGGTAATATTAATAGATTATAGAACAATACAGAGAATCTCCCAAAATTAACCGATGTGTTAAATTAATAATGCTTTTTTCGCAGACACAAAGTGTAATCGTTATTGTCTAGTCGTCACTAGTTTGCAAGCTAAATAAAAACATTTAACACACAAAGTATTATCGTACAAGTATTAATTTTAAATATTATTTTTTATTAGTTACAAACCAATAAAATATGAAATTAATAATAGTAATAATTATAGTATTAAGTCATTTTCTCAAAAAGAGATTTTCTTCACAAAGTCTACTGGAGGCTCGTTGGAGTGAAATTTAACATTAACAGTCGGTTAGACAATACTTGAAGTAATAAATTTTGATGTAAATGTACCAAAACCATTTTTTAAGATCCCGAAATCTCCAGACTGACCAAAACGATAAATCTTAATAGCCATTGACCTCCTGTAGACGGAAACACTTGGCGAACTCCCAATTAGAGTTAGTGAATATATTTAATGATCACTTGTTGTCTAATTTTCTTTTTACAAACGCATTTTTTATTTTAAAAGTGAACAAAATTAACAAAATTGAAGTGAAGTTAACAAAATTAATTTATTATATATAATAATTTAAAAAATATAAGTTGAAAAAACTTTTATATCTTGATAAGTAAGTTTTTTGGAAATTTAATAAGGAAATTATAATGTAGTATATTTTATTTTTATGAGGTCGATATTTGAACAATACAGACTAAATATTTCTTCTTCATATATGACATAACAATTTAAAGTTTCTAATATTTCATAGACATGTGATGTTAGTGTGTATGTATCTTAAGAACATTGTTAAAAACATATAACCGATGAAATCTGTTACAGTCTTATATATTGTATAATAAATTAAATTAAGTGAAGCGGTATATATACAGAGTGGTCTAGCCGTGGAAGAACTTTTATACAAAATATAATGTAATAAAATGTATTTATAATATTTTACTATTCTTTTATCAGAGTATATTAAAGATTAAGAAAATTACAGTTCACAGTTCACATACAATTCAGATATTTATATGTGAACTGCCGGCCCGTGACATTAAGATAAGATCTTTTTGGTTTGGTTAGCTAGTGTGAGCGTATTTTCATTTTGTCTACATTGGAATCAGCAAGAATATGCAACGTTGAAGTAATTGAGAAAGCATTTTTAGTACCCGAACATAGTCGTTTGCCACTCGCTATATAACTTTTAACTAATTTTTATCTTATGCAACACTTGATTTAAGATTCATATTTAAACTAACTTTACTCTTGTGATTCTTATTAACTCGAATAAAGTCAGGGTCCTTCTATATAAAGTTCAATGATAAAACTTGAAGTTCCAATTAACACGGTTTTTTTTGGGTGCTGTCATTAGTCTTATAATTATTCTTAAGCAACACGTATAGAATTAAAATATTATTCCATTAAAAACTTTTATTTTAATCAATTATAAATTCATAGTTATGATAATTCATAGTCATTTCATAGTTATACATACATGCAAACAAATATTTTAAATACTATATATGAGTTGTTATAATCATATCCTTTAATTTATATTTATTTAATTATACTTGAAAATCGATTGCATTTTAAAAAGTAAATAAAAAGTCGATACCGGTAAGTGAATCGAAATTTAGCTGTGGAGAGCTTGAAATGTTATCCGGATATTGCAGTCCAATGTACCGCACCTTATTGACAGTTTTGGTTTCGCTATTTCCTTGAGATATCGTAAAAAAATTAATCGACTTCAAATAGAATAGTTGAGATTAGGTTTTCACTTTTCTACAGCTTAAAATACAGAATAAATAGTTCAGAGTTGAAATAATATTTTTAATATAGAGACAAACAATTTAAGGTATATATTTCATAAGAATATAGGTAAAAGTCTACTTCTCTTTCAATTTTAATACTAGCATCAGTCAAGATAAAGGAAGAAGTACAAATGACTATCGTTGCTTTCAGAATGAAGGGAAAGACTTGTATATAACACTAAACCCTCATTTATTTACCAAAATATTGAAACAGTAATTAGATTTGGCGTCCCAAAGTCTTTATTAACGTTTTACAACACATTTTTTTTGTGAAAGTTCAGTTCACTTGTTTGTAACATTTTTTGTTAAGAATTCAGTGTCACATATTTTTCTATTTACATAATCCATTTTTAATTTATATACTGTTTTACATTTATTTATTAATTTACATTATTAACTAGGCTTAAATTTCTTGTTTCTAAAAGGTTTCTTAATTTTTTATTTTATTTTTGATTTCATTCCAATTTTATTTATATTTCTAACCACTTTATGTATATTGACAGTGGAGTGTGAAAAGGTTCTCCTGATATACTTTGAATACAAAGTAATAATATAACTGTGTTTACTAACGAAGTTTACGATGTTTTAAGTTTGCTTTCTATTACAGTAAAAAAAAACATAATTAAAATGAATGGTTTACAAAAATGAAAATTTGAAGCTGCGATATCTAGAATAATGTACATCTGTGAAAATACTCACTTTGATAAATTTATCACTCTATAAACAATCTTTATCTAGAGATTGAATATAAAGGTAGGTACACATAAAATGTTGAAAATGTATACTA
This sequence comes from Melinaea marsaeus rileyi, assembly GCA_918358865.1. Classification (NCBI taxonomy): domain Eukaryota; kingdom Metazoa; phylum Arthropoda; class Insecta; order Lepidoptera; family Nymphalidae; genus Melinaea; species Melinaea marsaeus. The sequence continues at coordinate 12,627,996 of OU911086.1, read as the reverse complement.
TCATACATGTTTATAGATCGTTTATATTTTAACAATTTATTCGAATATAGGACTGCATATTAGTTACTTATATTTAATATTAAAAAGACAGAAGTATCAAAAAACTATTTGAAGTTATTTGCTTTATAAACGGAAACTTTATCTAAGTTGGGGCTCCTATTCGTGCATCTCTCGTGACATAATGGGATCTGAATAAGTTTAAATTCCGAATACAAATATGCAGTAACCGAGGTAAAATAAGAATATATTTTAATAAAACGATTGTCTTTAAAAGAGTAATAATTAGAACTAGACAAAGTTAGCAATATTAACAAACAAATAAATATTTGTTCATTATTATAACTTATTTAAAGCTCATATGCAAATGATCTTTCGCGTTCTTAGCATTATGTCCAACTTTAAAAATATTTGAGTTGAATTTAACTCTAAAATAAATACCTACGATTCCAAAGTGCTTGAGAGATTTTAAAGGAGAAATAGCTCAAAATGTTAAATGGTTTTTTACTATTTACTAATAATTATGGATAAACTTTTAAATTTTCAGATCAATTAATGAATATTAAGTTGAATTGACTTAAACTGAATTTTATATAATATAATATATTCGATAAAACTAATATATCTCATAATATATTTCCTTACCTATTAATTTCCCTTTTAAAAATAATTTGATGATTTCTTGGAAAGCTGTTGTAGTAACTTTTGATTTTAAATAAAGTTTATGAATTTATTTTAATACTTTGCTATTCATTTTGTAAATATATATTTTTTTAAATTAATATTCATGAAATATTATAAGTTACGAAACCAAGTATTTTATTGTAAGATTGTAGAAAAATATTATATATATATATATATTATATATTATTTAATGTTTAATTCATAAAAATTTAGAATGAACGACATGTTATGCCAATATCATACAAATTAAATAAGAACATATAAAAATTACCTCATACAAAACTCATGAAAAGAATTTTTATTTATAATTATTAAGGTTTACATGTGAGCTGGAAAATAAAAGTTTGTAAAGTAAAATTTAGTTTGAAATTAAAAAAAAAATGTCTGAATAAGAAATGCATCCCAAAGTTCGCATAACAGAAACTGTGTTATATACATTTTCTAAGCATGCTTGTATGACAGTTGATATATCTCAAAAAATTTAAAGTTAATCATGATTCTGAAATGGGGTAAGATATTAAGTAAGTTTAAGATTTTCCTATTTCAATAGATTGGCACTGTAAGTAAAATATGTAAAACACACACACACACATACACACACACACACACACACACACACACACACATTTAACTAATACATGCAGTATATACTCTATGTATTATGTGATTTTTTATGGCGTCACTACAAAAGTACACAGTAACTTACAAGTGCACCATCAGTGACTTTCTTTCAGTCAGATAATTTATTTCCTTAATTAGTTAATTTATTCAACGTAAAATGTCGTTTTAAGTTTTTTATATTACGTGCATTTAAAAGTCTTACGTAAATAGAAAATTTAACTAAAAAATTTAAGTAATTTAAAAGATTTAGGTAGCTCAAGTAATTGTTTTCTTTAAAGGCATAATTACTGTCGGCTTTAGTCGCCGAGTATACGGAATAATGGACACTTAATTGAATTGTGAGGTAGTAAAGCTTTTTTAAGGTCTAATTACGATTGGAAGACTGCTATTTTCCGTTTAATGACATTTTTAATGAAGTAACGTGCTTCATATTATTAAAAATACTAATTATAAAAATGAAAAATCAAATGAATCAAAATTATTTGTTTTTTAATTCCCAAAAACTCTACTTTCCCCTCATTGTCCTCATATTTTTCATCAGGTCCAAAGATAAAATTAAATAAAACTACTTCACATTAGTTCTGAAAACTATTAAATAAGTTTATATTTTGTTAAAAACTCAATAATCTCCTAAATATTATTAAATGTTTATCATACCTTAACTTAAAATCATTATTTATATACGACACATTATTCTCAGCTTTGTATAAAAATATGTGATCTTAATTTGTAAAGGAATTAAAACTTTTTTACTCTTATAGTCGCCTTTTCAGTACCTTTACTGCATACTAATGAAACTTTTACAATAATACCTTTTGAAATTAAACAGGGATTTAAGTCACGATCCGAAACTTGGTTTCTTTCACTGTAAGCTTATATGCTCGGTTCTTTTATCGGTTAGTTTCTTTTATTTGAGGGGTTTTCCTGAAAGCAAATCGTTACAATACCTTTTATTTTAGTTATACTGTCCGTTTTCCAAATAAAAGAAACATTGTAATGTTGTAAGGAATAAAACATTTAAAATATATTTAAAGGACACAAAAAATAGCGTATGTTTATATACATATGTTTATTTTTTAAGATAAGTACCTATTACTTATTTTGTGTTTAAAAACTAATAACTAATAACAGAACAATTTTAAATGTTTTACTGTGTTTTGGTTGTTTGTTTTTTCAAGACCTACAAGATACATAATGTTTTTATGTGGACAGTACGATATACGAGTACAAACGCACAGTTGTTACAAAGCCTTTGACCGCTCTTGTAAACACTAAAAAATATATGTTTTTTTAATTTTAGATATGTTCATTGGGTATCGATATTTCACAAAGGCGTGTTTTGCAAGAAAGGAAAGGCCAAAAATTTTTTCTTTAAACTTCATGATTAAATAAAAAAATAAATGAAAAATTAATACATTTTCAAATTCAAAATATCTTTATTTAAGTTAGCGTTTACACACACTATTGAATCGTCAATTATTGCAATAAAAAAGGTCAGTCTAGTCAGGCTGTCAGTACGCTACCACCGGCTTGAAATGTGGCCCTGCTGAAAAGAAGCCGGCCAGAACTGAATAGTTGGTCTTTTTAAAGAAAATTTAACAGTCTTAGATGATGTACATTATAATTGTTAAGTTTGTTCGGCAACGTTTGATGGTCCACGCAATCAAAAGCTCTGTACAAATTACAAAACACCCCAATTTCATTCTGCGTCGTAAATGTGCTTGAGAAGCGCTGCACTCACTTTAGCCATAGATTTGCCTTTGGTGAAACCATATTGTTCACTATGCATGATTTTATTGATGTAACCTTATTTAGAATATTTTTCTCGAAGTTCTAATGTAAGATCGCTAAAACTTAGCCACTTATAACAAAGGAACTACTTCACTGTTTTTAATCGAATCTGGGAATATACCGGTTTTTGTACATTTTATGAAAATAAGGGATAATTATGGGTCAATATAATTTATAATAGTACCAAGTAATTTAACTGACATATCCCTGAGATCACCAGTTTTCTTTGGATTTAGGCCAAATGTTTCAGTAATTTTATCTGATGAAACAAGTTTAAAAGCAAAACATTTATTACTAATTGTAACGTTTTTGTTCAATTCGGCGATTGCATCAGATGATGAAGAAAATGAGGCACAAATTCCGTTTGATGTCCATAAAAAGACCGCAAAACCAACACTTTTTGCTTTTACTAGTTTGTTCTCTTGATTAGAGTTGATTAAATAATTAAAATTGCTATTATCATCATATTACTTTAAATTTACTTTTTTGTTGTTAATAATAAATAATTGTATACTGACCTGGGTTTTTCCATTAATCTTTCTTAGTAGATTAAATATTGAGATTTAAGATGACGATAAAAACTGTAGTCAGGATTCATTGTTACATATTTCCCAAGCGGAGGAAGATATTGAACTGGAATAATTTTATAATAATACAGAAAAGAAACATATTGTTTTATAAGGTATTTGCATATTTTAGTCATCTTATCTGTTTAAAAGTCTTGGACTATTAAAAAATATGTCTTTTTTTCATATTTTCTTATAAAATTATGTCAGATTTTATGTAACAAACTTTAAAGCTTAAACATTAATCCTGAAATCTTATTATTGGACTTCTTTCTAAAATATCTGATCCTACTGATATATCGGCTAACCTTTAGCATTAATCTTCCATATTCGTAAATATTCCTTAAGAAATAAGACATTTAATGACTATTATATTTAAGAGCAATTAAAAATTAACTTAAAGCTGCTGAAGCTATAATGTTATCGAGATATATCTCTATGTTTATCAGAAAAGTTTAGAAATTGTTCTATTCAAATAACAACATCCCTTCATTCTCATAAACATTATTCTTCTAATCATCACGTCCAATCGCTCATTCTTAATATAAATGTATTCAGACGTTAATGAATATTCGATTTTTGTTTGTACAAAAATATACCATTATCTTTCTACAAAATGTAGTTACTAACTATCAATATAAATTAATCATTGTGTTATTAGTATAGAATTAGATATTATAATACATAAATAAATAGTATTTGTAAATTTGATTATTAATCTCTAAATCAGAGGAATAGAAGATGGATAACCAACTATAAAGACGTCATTATGCCATTCGAAACAAACAGTTTTCCGCGATGTCTGCAAATATTACAGATGGTCCTCCTGATTATATTCTGAACAAAAAATATAAATTTCATATACCAAATTCATCACTTCTATGACAACGACAATAATGTAAAAAAATACTTTTTAAATTTTTAAATAAGTACTGTTAGCATCTTCACCATTCGTAACTTATATAAAATAAATTTACCTTAAAATATTTCAGCAGATGCTGTACAAGCAGTTGCATTTATATTTATTTTATCTACAAATATATCAGATTTAAGAAAAACAATACCTTAAAAATATACCTGTGTTATATTGTAACATTAATTTTATTTCTTTTAACTTGTTTTGTTTGAACGTCTCAGAGGTAAAGTAGCAGTAAATAACGTGAGACAGCTTTTCAAAGAAAACTTCAGATCCTATTTTCACTAAAGTAAAGCTTAAAGTAAATTAGTTTGCATTCCTTTGTGTAACTTAAATAGAAACGTTAACATTTGGACAAATATGATTTATCGAATAGAAGAATAAACATGAAGAGGAAATGTGTAAAATTATAATATAAAATATAAAAATATCAATAGAATAATGTAAAAAATATAACATCAATAGATAAACGATCGGTGGTATATTATTGACCTAAGATCTTCTAGCTTTGGTCGCAAATTTTAAATTGTTGAAATTAAAGCGTAGTAGGCCCCGGGACCTGGCAAGCTGGTTCTGGGCCGTGGCAAAATTTATTTATTAACTTAGTACTAATGAACGCAATAATTAGAGAAAGACGTTGTTGAAACTTACATATTTTAAAATTAATAATATGAAATGTAAGTTACGAAATCAACACTGAAGTAGCGCGATAAGTTAAGCTCGTAAAACATATTTTACATAATTGGCAAAGAGGCTTATGTAGCATCTTAAACTCAATATGAAACTGCTGCAGCCAACATAGCGCTTATTACTCTATATATACTCTCTTACTTATGAATCGTTTCACAAAGAATAAACGAAGAATTTCGTGGAAAAACATGTCAATTGTCATAAAAATAAACATGTTTCCATCTTTCTTGTAAAATATATAACGATATTGAAATAGAATAACGTCTCTTTTGTATAAATAAATTATACAATTTTTAATGGAAATTCATTGAAAGTCATGAACGTATAATTTCAATTTACGATAATGTTTATAGGTACATACAAACTTTCTTGTTTTAATAAGTTTTAGGAAATGTAGATTCATCTTAATATGCGTTAAAGTTAGCTTTATAAGAAAAAAAGCATAGCTACCTAAAAACTTAAAACTTCGCCTCAATAATAAAACATAAAAAAATAAAAATTTCAAATCGCCAACATGTATCCGCAAAATACGGATTGTCGACTATTTTGTAAAATTCTAATGACGATGACAGACGAATCGCAGTCGCCATTTTGGACGCTAGCGAAACGTCACTGACACCGGAGGCCATCTTGATTTCGTTAAATAAAGCTATAACTACAATAATCTACCAACATTATGTAAAATATTGATGAGAAGAGTCACATTTAACCCAAGCAAACCATCTAAAATTAGAATAGAATTTAATACATTAATTTTAATTTCAAACCGTCCTTTACTCTAAATTCTCTTCTTCCAGGTGTGAGAAGCCACGGGCATAAGCTAGTACTACTGATAATAAGACATGAATTTCATTTTCATTATATCTAGAATATAGTTATTTTATTCCTAGCTTCTTTACAACTTTATTTTTAGAATAAATCTGAAAAACCTTTTCTGATTTATTTCGATATTATACAAAATAATTTGTCATGTTGCAAAGAACTACTATAGCTATAGTTAGAGGACTCTGACTTCCCGGCACCAGCCAGTCCGAGTTACAGGTACGCGACCCTGACTTGCTCGAGCTATTTGCTTACAATACCTTGTCTGTCCGTGTAAGCAATATCCCCTTTCCTTTCTTTTTCCCTTGAATATACCTACCCCCATCCTATTCTCCTCCAACCGACCGATGGCGGTATATCCATCACAATCAGTGCAGCTAGAAATAATATAGACTGGTGTCGGGCAGCAGCGCCACCGGTGTGAGGAGCTGCGCACTGCGCTCGCCAACCCGTCTGCCAAGCGTGGCGAGTATGGCAAATTCTCCCCTTTAAATATGACAGACGCAAATAGGACCAGGCCCCCAGTACCCGGCAGTCCCACTGTTCCCGGCTTCGGTAGCGGCCGTAGTTATGGTGGGGCAGGGGGTGCTAAGAATCTCCGGACGGGATCGAGCTACCACCCCAAACGACACCTGGCCCTGGTAACACACAATGTCCGCACTTTGCGGACTGACGATAGGATTGCTGAGCTGGAAGAAGAGATGAGTAGGTTACGCTGGGATATATTAGGGTTATCTGAAATCCGTAGAGAGGGGGAGGACACGATAACCCTCAAATTCGGAAACCGGGAGGGCGACCAAAAGTCCCAAGGAGGTGTCGGGTTTATGGTCCACAAGTCCCTCATAAACAACATTGCGGTTGTTGAAAGTGTGTCGAGTAGGGTCGCGTACCTTATACTCAGAGTTTCTAAAAAATACGCGTTGAAGGTCATACAGGTCTACGCACCGACCTCCGCACACCCAGATGATGAAGTAGAGGCTATGTATGAGGATATTAGTCGGGCCATACATACTACAAAAACTCACTTTAATGTTGTTATGGGGGACTTCAATGCAAAGCTGGGCCATAGAAACGACGATGAGTTGAGAGTGGGGCAATTTGGATATGGGCAGCGGAACCCTAGGGGACAGAGGCTGGCCGATTTTCTGGAGAAAGAGGGACTCTTTATGATGAATTCCTTCTTCCAGAAGCCGCCTCAAAGGAAATGGACCTGGTTAAGTCCCGATGGTTCCACTAGAAATGAGATTGACTTCATCTTGACCACTAGACGCCAGACATTTAACGATGTATCTGTGATCAACAACGCAAAAACAGGGAGCGATCACCGAATGGTAAGAGGCACGCTGAATCTCAATGTCAGGCTGGAACGATCCCGGTTGGTGAAGTCTACGCTCCGTCCATCTAAAGCTCATATTCAAGACCTCGAAAGCTTTCAACTCGAATTATCGAACAGCTTTGCTTGCCTAGATGATTGCGCATCCGTGGACCAAATTAACAACAGGTTAGTAGAAACTGTCCATACGGTCGGAGGAAAATTCTGCAGACCCGGCCGTAAAAATAGACCCCGAAAACTAGCCAACGAAACTCTCAAACTTATGGCGGAACGACGCTCGTTGGCACTTCAGTCCCTCAATGATACCGAGACTTATAGGCAGCTCAACAGACGCATACGGAAATATCTGCGACACGACATCCGTATTTTCAATACTAACCGTATTAAAGATACGATAGAGCGAAACCAAGGCTCCAAAGTGTTTGCGCGAGATTCGTCAATTGGGCAAAGCCGGTTATCGAAGTTGAAATTGGGGGATGGAAGCACAGTGTCGTGTAGGACTGACATTTTGAGGGAGGTCGAGAGGTTCTATGGACACTTATATACCTCAGTCGCTAAGCCTGTTGATAGCTTAGCAGAAGACCCAAGAGCGGAGCTTACCCGGCACTATTCCGATGAAATCCCGGACATCAGCTTGCACGAGATCAGTATGGCCCTAAAACAGGTTAAAAACAACAAGGCACCAGGTGAAGACGGTATCACATCAGAGCTTCTGAAAGCGGGCGGATTGCCAGTACTTAGGGTCCTTCAGAAGCTCTTTAATGCCGTCCTGCTTGAGGGTGTAACGCCGGAAGCATGGAACAGAAGTGTAGTGGCACTATTCTTCAAAAAAGGCGATACTACTTTGCTGAAGAATTACAGGCCCACCTCGCTTCTGAACCATGTTTATAAGCTGTTTTCGAGGATTATCACGACTCGTCTCACGAGCAAGTTTGATGACTTCCAGCCTTCCGAACAAGCTGGTTTCCGAAAAGGTTTTAGTACCATAGACCACATTCATACGCTGCGGCAGATTATACAGAAGACCGAGGAGTATAATCGGCCATTATGCTTAGCGTTTGTGGACTATGAGAAAGCCTTTGATTCGATCGAAACGTGGGCGGTACTGTCGTCTCTTCAGAGGTGCCATATTGACTATCGGTACATCGAAGTGTTGAAGTATTTGTACACAAACGCCACCATGTCGGTTCGAGTCCAGGAGCATTGCACAAACGCTATTCCTATACAGCGAGGCGTGAGACAGGGAGACGTTATCTCTCCGAGACTATTTACCACTGCACTGGAAGACGCTTTCAAGCTCCTGGAATGGCATGGACTCGGCATCAATATAAACGGCGAGTACCTAACTCACCTTCGATTTGCCGACGATATAGTAGTAATGGCAGAATCCCTGGAAGACCTCAGTACTATGCTCGGCGATCTTAATGGAGTCTCTCAACAGGTGGGCCTTAAAATGAATATGGACAAGACGAAAATTATGTCGAATGTCCATGTCGCGCCTATCCCGGTATCCGTTGGGAGCTCCATTCTCGAAGTTGTCGGCGAATATGTCTACCTGGGACAAAAAGTCCGATTGGGCAGGTCCAACTTCGAGGGAGAGGTCAATCGACGAATCCAACTAGGATGGGCAGCGTTCGGAAACTTAAGGAGCGTATTTTCGTCCAGAATACCGCAGTGCCTTAAGTCGAAAGTCTTCGACCAGTGTGTGTTACCAGCGATGACTTATGGAACCGATACGTGGCCTCTAACAAAGGGACTCTTAGAGAGGCTTAAAGTCACTCAGCGTGCGATGGAGAGGGCTATGCTGGGAATTTCGCTGCGAGATAGAGTCAGAAACGAAGAGATTCGCAGACGAACAAAAGTAAGCGACATAGCCCAACGGATTTGTAAGCTGAAGTGGCAATGGACTGGGCATATAGCCCGCTCAAGTGACGGCCGATGGGGAAAAAGGGTCCTTGAGTGGAGGCCACTTACTGGCAAGCGAAGTAGAGGACGACCACCAACTAGGTGGACAGACGACATAAAAAAAGCAGCTGGAAACCAATGGATGCGGGCCGCTTTGGACCGATCACGGTGGAAGTCAATGGGGAAGGCTTACGTCCAGCAGTGGACTCACGACAGCTGATAATGATGATGATGATGATGAAAGAACTACATCATATTTAAAATTAAAAAAACGTTCCAACGAATCATTTCTATAATCACTGAACAACTTATATCAGTAATATAATTAAAAATGAAATTATTTTAAGTAAAGTAGTGTAACAATATTATTATTTATTGTACTAATAAAAAATATTATTATTATATTATTATTGTACAAAAAAAACTTAATAGGTAGTTTGGATATTCTATCTTATTCAGGAATTAATAATATCTTTCAAAACATAATTTTGTAATTTAATAACCAAATGCAAATGTTACCAGTCTCATATTTTACACAGTGAATACTATGCATTGGTATGCAAATGAGAAATCTAAGTCTTTATAGCCTTTTAGTTACCTAAAGTTATTTGAGCGTGGACAACCTGCACAATTATACTAAGTTATTCTAGAATACTCTGAACCTAAATGAAGTTTGCGGTGTTGCGGTGAAGATTTGCACTTAGAACTGTTAGAATGGTTGATGCTGAATTAAACTTTGTCATTTCTTGTCTCATGTTTTCCAATACATTTAAAGAAATCAAAGAATATCCGAAAATAATAGTTTCCATAATCCCACTTATTGTAAAAATTACTAATAAATTTATTCAACCTAAAATTTACAATTCAGATTTATTTTCATATATTTTTCCGTTTTGCGAACACATTTATTCTCAATAGTGTATAGTAAATTTTGGAACAATTAATTATAAAATATATCTTTGTAACTATAAGATCACGTTTTATACTATGTTAGGTTTCTTAAAAGCACAAATTATAAAATTGAGCTGACAGGCACTAAAATTGTGCCAGGTATTAATAGTATAACGACAATTTTGGCTTAAAAATCGGCTATTGCTTTCTTTATAAATAATCAGCGCGCAATGTATGATAATATACAATTATTTATAAATATGGTATCCAATAAATGGTTTAAATGAAAAAAAAATAGCAGAACATTGAATGCATCTCGAATACGAATGCTTGATCGAGGTAATGTACATACGTCGTGAATTATAGCTTTTGTTTAGCACTATGAGTACAAGCGCCGGAAGACGAGCTGCCATTCCCGTTCCTGTATTACACTACCCCTGACTCTCATCCATTCTTCAAGACAACAAAGACTAACTCCTAATCATTGACTGGCACCTACCTTCCGCCTACTCGAGTTCCTACAAAACTTACATTAATAATGTAAATAAAAATGTACACATCAAATAATAAGCTTGTAAAAATGATGGAATTTATTTTTAGACGCATTGTGAATATATTTTAATAATAAATAAAGAATAAACAAATTATGAATCTAGGTACGGACTTCTAGAGGTTGCAGGTACCTGCATAGATGAGTTTTTATTTCCATATCAGATATACAGATATGTCGGTGGGAATTATTACTAATAAAGTAAATAACTGAAAAAGATTCTACACCACAGGGCATCTTTTTCAGTTATTTAGTTACATTGAAGGGGCAAAAAAAAGAGTAAACACCTGACATCACGCCAATCAATGATGTGTAGAAAGGTCATCCATATTAGGGCTTTCATTTAAAATTTAAGCCAATTCTATTAAGGAAGCCTTTCTAATCCCACATTTAATTGTATCATACGCAAATGTTTATTAAAACTATAAAATTATTATTTATTACCGTCAATTAACTATAATTGTTTATGTTCTTTTACAAGTCTTTTTGTTTTAGATATTATATTTTGTGGCAATCTTCTAAACCATGATTCAGAGAAAATAGCAAACATATGGAAAGGCCAATTTCTCTATAATTACAATATGTCAACGATCGCTCCGATATATATTGTTTCATTTTTTAAAATATCATGGCTATGATATGGCTATCATATATGGCTATATATGGCTAAACAAATATATAAATTAATGACAAAACCAAAAAAGGTTTTATTTTATCTTGTTACCTTCAACATACTGTTTTTAAACTTGTTCCACTGCGCTCTAATGAGCACTAACTAACTAAGTAATAATAACTCTAATAGAGTCGAATACGTTTTACTTTTAATTTATAGATATATAGATATATATAATATAAACACACTTTCCTTTGTTTACAAACACTCACATTCATACCGCAATTACCTAAATGGGACTTGGTATTCAGTGATATTGATTTCACCTTCATTGGGTTTATTGTTGAATGCAGTTGCTTGCTGATATTACTTTAACCTAATGTAAGGATACATATTTTAAAATATTTAATAATCTTGATACTTGATACAAAACTTGATAACCTTAAATGAAAATATATAAGTAAAACAATTTTATTAGGATTTCAAGTTAGCTTTTTTATTTCTAGTTAGTTATAGTTGGTTACTATAGCCAGTAGGGCTATCAATACTGTTACATTTGCGTTTTAATAACATAAATCGATCTTGTAATAAATTTGATTAAATAATTGTCATAACTGTAATTTAATTATTGGCTTAGTTTATTCATAACCTGATTATTGCAATATTAGTAAAATCGTTTTCATCATTAAATCCGCTATAATTAATATAAGAACTAAACACTTTAGTTCTTTTCTTAATTATACAAGCGTCAAATATAAATTAAATAAAATGATGGACATGCGGTCTGTCTGTCTGTTTGTTAATGAATTTTAATTGGATATTAATTGTGTTATTGTATCGTAATTGTGTATGGAAAACGTCAAAAAATCGATGGCTATTTGGTTTCACTGTTGTTCTCTTTTGAATAAATGTTAATTTTTTTTATTTTTCCCATTTGTAATATAGTTTTAATATTCTTAACAATTAATATTAATTATTATTAATGCTTACACTGATTAGATATCTTGTTTATTTTTAATTATTAATTTATCGTTCACCATTCTCCAGTCTTAACAATATTAAATGAAATCAGTAATTTTTTTTCTTTCACTCACTCTTGTCATTAGACGTGGTTGTAATAAAATATCCCCTACTCCACCATTACCTTAATTTCGAGTTTTCATCCATCCATTTTTATATAGTTGGCAAAGCACCACGAATACCCAAAGACCGTTAACATGTTTATTCTATTTTATGTAATCCCTTATTAACTCATTTTTATTTGTATCAATTTACAAGAGATTATCAGATATGTTATTGCGATTTAATTGAAACCAAACAATATTCAAACTACAAATGGCTTTATTCTGTAGTTAATTTGTATACGTTAAGAAAGGAATGGAATGGAATAAAGTTAAAATAGAAACTCAGTAATCCATTAACATCTTTATATAAATATATTGTTTTTTGTCTGAAACTGTAAATAGATTCGGATAAAGCCTCACTAAATTAAGAACTCTATGTCAATAAACAAATAAAAAAAAATCAAATATCTTTTAGAGAAAATGTCTTAAAATTGTGTGTATGTATATATAAAATGTAAATATATAAATTTATTTACATTTTATTGATATTCATTATATTAATTCATGATTGATATGCATCTATAATAGTATTTGTTTTATTAGTTTGCAATATTTTATTAATGAGTAGTTAACTATTCTATATAAATTTCATTGCTTTGTTGCCCCCTATTTTGTTCTGTCTCTGTGTAATATCGCTTGGCTGTTAAAGAAAATACTTTAACGTTAAGTCCACAGTTTATATTAAATAAATAAATAAAGTAAATATTGAGTTCAAGAAAAATATGAAAATTAGGTTAGTTTGGGCTCTATGATGGTTTTTACCACTTCTTGTAATTATTGGATAAATTATACTTTGAAAAATTTTGAATTAAGAAATGAATTTAAATGAAAACAATGTGTAATTGTGTAGTAGTGTTTTAACAATTTGTGGTCCACAAATAAATAATTCTATTAAGTTGTATATTAATTTTAATATTTCGATAATGTATATAGAATTGATTGCTATTGCTGGAGCTTATTCATACATATTATATTAGTTGTTGTTAGATTGATATTAAATCGAAGCTGAATATATATATATATATTTTTAACTGTGATTAAATAGCACATAATTGCTTTTTTTATTGCTTTTTTCATGGACCTAATAATTTAGAAAATGTTTAATAAATATTTGTTAGGATAATGCTTGATGTGACAAGTGGAAGTCTTTTATTTTTACTGAAGATTTTTAAGAATTACGAATAGTATAAATTTTAACTATGATATTATTATTATTATTTTAGATTTAATAAAAGTGTTTTCATAAATATAAGATTATATGTGATTGTGGAATGAGCAGTAGCTCTATTATATTTTACAGAATATATTTAATGACAAAAAAATTGCAGACTGGTAATATATTCTAATTATGAGCTACTTACTTATAACATAAAGATTCATCTTGAATGATTAAACATAAATTATAGACAAGCTCAAGTGTAAGTAACTACGTCGGAAAAGATAACATTTTATCACCTAATATTAATGTGTGACAAAATAGCAGCATGCTCAATGGAGACGGCTATTTCCATATAATCAACCCAGAATTCCTTTGGGTTTTCATAATTAATTTCAATAATTGTCTTCCAAACGTCTTAGCTAAGAAACCCTCTTTTTATGCTTTTTAACAAATACGACTTAACGCTAAAACGAAAGCATCATATATTAAAATAAATTTATTGACTCTTTTATTTTTTTTTCTTTTTTGCATTTTGTATAGTTTAGTTACAAGATAACTCTATGTATTTATTTTACAGTTTTAAGTGTAAATCAATATTTGACTTATAAATCTAAATTGACTACATAGATTTATGTGCTATTTTTACGTGTTTTAACATAATTATGATACTCTTAGCCGCTATTTGAAAATGAAGCTTCCCGCAGTCACCCTTACTGTAATAATTAAAATGGTAAATATTTACTGCCAAAACTGCTATCAGTTAGTATTTTTTTGTAAAGTTATCATTTCCTCCATCTAGTTATTTTATTTTGTTCTAAAGAAATGTTCTGAATAAATTCAATCTTATTCATTTCTCACTAAGTGCTGTTTCAAAAGTGTATCTGAAGTATATACATATATTTTATTTCATTAATATTATTTTACATAACTTATTTAATCTGTTAAAAGATTATTAGTTAACGATAAATCGATTTATATTTCACGATAAATAGATCAGAAAGCAATCACGTTTATTACATTGCAATATCGGATTAAATTATTAAACAGTTTCTTCTAACAGACAACGGAAATGGATAACAAATGATTTTCAATTATTGATTTATATCAATTTAATTTCAAGTTTTTTATTTCAAATAGCCATACAGTGCCATTATGTTATATTAAATGTGTTTTTGAAGATTTCCAGCTACTTCTTAAGTAGTATTAATCTTACATAAAAATGTATGATCTTTAATGAATTAAAAGCACTATCAAATATAAAAAATGTATAATGGTTATAAAATATTTCAATTGAAACGACATGTTGTTCTTGGAAAATCTTTTCTGTTTAAGAGTATAATTTAATTGTTTTACTTCAAGTGCTGAGTGGTTACGTGCTCCAATAGCTACAAATTGGTGAAAGAGCTTTGACTATATTGTTAGTTAGAATTACACAACTTCAAAGTAAAATATTGGTGGAAATGTTTAGATATAGAGAATGAGATCCGAGATAGAGACTCAATATTTTAAAATAGCTCTATAAATTTATACTACTAAACATTATTTATATAAATCTTAAAAATACATTATCTGTGATATTGAATTTAAATAAGCACTTTTCTTGTATTTTACATATAATAAAGTTTATATCAGAATACGATCAATAATACGATAACACAGTCAAACATTAAATTGGCTATATATAATGTATGTATTGTTAATTGAATATGAACTGATCTGCGTCACCCGTAAAGGGTTTTGTCGATCAAGTGCCTACAAGTTTATTATGCATGCAAAATGAAAGAGGAAAATAAATATAGGACTATGTATAAAGCCTATTTGAGTTTTTAATATGCTTGTCAAGAAGTTTTTAAAGCGTCACGGTCTTATTCCAAAATGTGCATAAATGCTATTAATGTGGACATTAATTCAATTGATTGATTATGTTATATATGTTTATGTATTATAAATATCTCGCTGAGAAAATTAATAACGAATTCATACATACTCGTATAATTCGAAAAATGAGTGATGAAGATTTTCAAAGCGAGTACAGATTTTCATTTGGATAAAATGAAACGTTAAAAAGTTGACGTGTCATAATATATGGAGTACAAAAGAACAGTATTACACACAAAAACATTTACTTATCACGCTTTGGTGCAGTTCGCTGGATACGAGTGTATCCAAAACTGTCATTAGTGGATGAGAGGGGCGTCGTCATTCGTCTGCTTGTCATTTTTGATAATAAAATGACAGAAACAAATTTATTTTCATAAACAATGTACTGTTTTAAGATTTGATTTGATAATGCTTATGATAATTTACTACAGCCTAGTATTTCATACAACACCTCAGGATTAGTTGTACTCGTATTCTCAATAGCAAGTTCATACCTAAGCCATATTAGCAACCGGTTTTATCAAAATTATAGCAGAACGTTGTCTGGCTTTATCATTATTCCGACGACATCCAACTCTCAATAATATAGTAAAATTAATGAATAAAATTCCTGACTGTCAAAAACTACTGCGTCAGATCCGTAATAAAGTGTTTTATGATTATTGCTCTTCATTTAATAATAAAATAAATAAAAGTGAGATGTGGTTGAAAATGTAATTTTTAAAAGGTCGTAGACGTTCTCGAACTCAGTTAATTAGTGAAACAATTCATGAATTGCTCTACAGTTTAACTTCTGATTATGTTGTCTTGAATAAAATAGTTTTTTTATCTTTTAAATCAAGCCTAGTTAAATCAAGCCATGTTCCTAATATTAGCCAGGAATTCGATTACTGTATGGGGCTCAAAGATACTTAACTCCTCCCGGATGTGAACAGATATCTTATTCTATGTTGACTTGATAATATATTATTAAAGTTATTTATTTTATTTTATAACCTATATTTTGAACCTACTTAATAGCAAGATATTGCTGTTGTTCCGATTCCTAAACCGAGCCGTGATTCAGAAATAGCTGGCTCTTTTCGTCTTATGATTTTGTGCCTTTGTAAATCTTTTCATAGCATTGTACTCAAAATATTAAAGTGGTACTTGGAGAGAAATAATGTTTTTTTAGCAAATAATATTTACTTGTCTTAGACGATATCACTCTGCAATCCTCACGTGTCTGGTTTCAAAAATACAAACCGGTTTTGAAAAAAATATTTTATAGTGTTTCATTCATTTTTGGAGATAACGCGTACAACAATGTCGACATGGTTAGCTTGATAAATATTATGGATATTTAATCAGGGATTAATTATAAATTATGTAGGTAAGTATAGAAATTTTTAAAAGCAAGACATCTTAATATTCTAATTAATAGTAGTTATATATGTAGAAGTACATGAAACGGCCTAGCCCAAGGCGATCCTCTTTCATTTTTATTATTTAATATTAATACAATTAATATTTATAAAATTATTCAAAATATTTACATTACAAAATATGCAAAAGATTTTTACTATATACAGTTAATGATTTTTACTATATACAAGAAGGCAGAATTCAATTACAAATTATTGAAGGTTGTGGACAATATTAAATATTTAGTATTATGGCTAGTCCGATTAACGATTTAAGGGTTGGATGTTATAGACTACTAGATGTTTTGAAAGTGTTATCTAAGACTAATTGGGGCATTCACCCGACTCGTTTGAGGCGTCTTTGGCTAGCCATGATGCGTAGGACACTGATTACGATAGTACGTTGTATGGAAATAGCTGTAAGTCTCGTTTAATAAAATTATAACAAATCAATGCATACATGTTATCGGAGATTTTATTAAGACTGACGCTATTCATGTAATGTCATCTGAGTTATACATCTCACCACTTTTTATTCGTATATATTATCTTGCTAATAAATTAGTTGAAAAATTACACAGACAGTTCTAAAGATATTAATTATGGATGGATACTAGTGCTTTAGCAATGTATGATCCAAAAATAAATAATTCTATTAAGTTTTGTATTGATGTGATTTTGTAATATTGAGATAATGTATAAAGAATTGATTGCTATTGCTGGAGGTATCTCATACATTGATCGTTTGATGCTGGCAGATACGTCGTTTTAACAGATTCGAAAAGTCCTATTTATTATCTGGCTCGTTGCACCTCGAATGTGCGAAGAACGTGGATAGCTTATAGTATTTAAAATTAACTGTAACTATTGCAATCCAAAAATAAATTTCTAAAATTCATTGGGTACATGAAGGTACCATTTGACATAACGGGAAATGAAACAGCAATTAACCTCGCTAGAGAAGCCGTCATAGAGGGAATCCCTTTAAATTGTTTAACTTTATACACTGACTACCTGCTTTTGGTGAAGAAAGAGTGTGCAGACATGTAAAAATATTTTTTTTACGACGTTCATAAGAGACATCTGGTATAAAACGATCCAACCCTCTCTTTCCAGATCTCCTTGGTTCACTGGATCTACATTATCTAGATTGGATATTATGATTGCAATACGACTGCACTCCGGCCACATTCATTTAAACTGTCTCGCATTTCCAGTGAGTAAAATAAATTAGTCATACTATAACAGCGTGTGGTGTAACAGAAGATGTGTACGAGTACCACGTGCACATCTTCTGTAACATTAAGTAATAGCATTCTAGCTTATCCTTTATCAGAGAATGCGCAAAGGTTGTGCAATCTTTTTTCTAAAGTTTTATATGTAGATAGTATCGTGTCGGTGGCAATGAGGGCGGTATGATCAGATTTAATCTAAGCCTCTTCTCTTTATTAAAATTTTATCTTATTATTAAAATTGAAAACATATTATATTGTATAATATGTTAGTGATGATATGTGGTTCATTATTCCACAATTTAAGTCGTAAGGGGAGGCAGACGAATTCGCATATTATTAAATTAAGTATTAAAGTTTATTAATAATAGTAGCGGCAAAATAATGGAAACAGTTCGACATCAAAGTACAATTAGAAGTCGTTAATTTTAAGCTGCATTAGTTGCTCTAGAGGCTTGTCATAACTTATATTTCTGATTTGCATTACAATGCACAGTATTTAGGGTTAAATACATGGCTAGTGATATTTCGAATGTACCGTAAACCAACAAAAGCTTAGCTTTGTGTTTCAGATTAACATTTAGGTTCGAATACGGTGTATTTAGAAATTACTGTTTGAGTTGTTTTATTTAATGATAAAACTTGAAATAATTGATTATTATGTTGCAATTTTAATCTTTTTAATTACTTTATTTTAGTGAGCTAATCTCTGAAACGGCTTTTTTGATTTTAATGCTGTTGCTGTCAAAAAGTAAACAAATGGTACAATTTAAAATTCATGGAGATATGTATTAATATAATCGAATGTAACTTGTAACGTGCCGGTAATACTTCGTTATAAACACGATAATAATAATAATATACTTTACTTTACTTTCCGAATTTAAATGATACCTATTTATACAAAGTTGAAATTCGCCATATATCAATAACGACCTTGAGATCTATTTAGTCTTGCCATAAGTATTATTATTGTTATTTTTGCTTATATTACTTGTTATAAATACAATAAAATTTCAATATCCTTTGGCGTGCGTGTGAAATATTTTCGCCGTCAAATCAATCTTGTTATTCTGACGGACACAAATTTTCTAAATCGTCTATCGACGCGGATGACGTAATAAGTTGACTCAAATTTGCTGGCACAGACTTTCGATATGTTTGGAGTTATCGTATTGAAGATGTGAGTATGGAAAAGGTAATAATCAGTCTTTGAAAATATTTTTGTTAGTAATTATACGTAACATTTATTGCTTTTATAGTGTGTTAGTTTAATATATTAATACATCAGCATGCATTCTTTGTATTGTAAAATTCTTTACTGCCAATCGTATGGATTGTTTTAGAGATTCCAACTTATCGTGTTATTTAGAGCAAGCCTTACTTTCTAAAACTGACTATAAATCATGATCGAAGGGATTAAAATCAGGACTAGATGAAAGCCAGTCTTTAGCTCTGATGATGTCCTGAACGTTCTTTTCTAACCAAGATTGAGTGGATTGACCTTATGACCTTATGTCCTGGCTCCCTAAGTTGCTAAAAAGAACATTATTGGTAATGAGGTGTAATAATGGTGTTGTTAATTTTAAGGTTAGTTTTAGGTTAATTGGCTTAACTACCTTTTGTAGAATAGTTCTTTCCCTTCCTTTTTCGTAAGAATACTGCTATATTCACCAAAACGAGTATTTATAAAGATAGCTCAATTTCCAAAGTAATCTAGTCTAGTAATGTAATTACTTTAATTTTCAGTAAACTAGTAGTAGTTATTACTAAAGCAGTATTAAATTTTACTATTACTACATTACTGGAATATTAAATGTCGCAAATTGAAATTTTGGTTTTATTAACCATGAAATTTCGAAATTGGGAGTGATCAACAAAGCGATGCTGCATTTTAAACGTGGCTAAAGACTTGCGCTAGTAGACACTACGTCTACTAGTAGTAGTAGTAGTAGTACTAGTAGTGCATCTTCTACCGTATTTACAACAGGAAATGTTAGATAGAGTCTTTTTATCATTAGTTCAAATAGCTTTTTAAAACATTCCTCGCCTGCCTACGCCTAAATTTCAGCAACAAGCAGCACTTCACCGCCTACATTGCCATCCGTTCCACCTAGATGCGTCGAACGTACTGTAAGTTTTTCAAATAATTTTCTTTGAAGTACCACTAAGATGTGGAATGAACTTCCTTCGGTGGTGTTCCTGGATGGATACGAACATAGGTACCTTAAAAAAAGGTGTGTACTTCTTCCTCTTCCAAGGCCAGCAAAGCTCCTCAGACGTTGATAGAGTTCAGAGGCGATGGTGATGATGTATCATGGGTGACTCGTTTTCCCTTCTCTAACATAAAAAAATGTATAAAATATAACTCTCTATACGTAGTAGCTCAATATTGCAAAAGGATGTGTAATATTTTGAAGAATTTCAGATTTCGTTTATATTATTTATATATTTAGATCACTTCCTCATGTTTTTGAAATTAAAAATATCGAATTTCAAAGATTATGGTTGTAAAGAATTCTCTCTTGAACTAGTAAAATTAGCCCCGTTGCACTATAAGGTCCTATTGCGAGTAACTAAGTAACTATATCCCATAATCTCGGATGTAAATGACAATATATCATTACTAACACAGACGTTTGTCAATAATCTTTATAATACATTTATAGAATAAAATGTATATTTAAATTTTTAGAAGAATAATAAACAAAGTATCATTTGATAAAGCCAACTGAAAATAATGATGCAAGGCTATATACCAGTAAAATAGTAAGTCTGTTTGTTGTTTCCGATAGTTAATAGCCACAATTTCGAAATCTGTTTTCTTTGTTGCAATTTCTACGAAATTCGTTTTTCAAATAATGAGTGATAATAAAATAAAACATAATATAAAAATAAATAGATTCTTACGTTTCATATTCATTTCTTATACCTAAGCTATTAAACAAATTATGTTATATATTTTGTTTATGTAGGAGGAGGGCAAATGAGCGTGCGGGTCACCGATAGCTGGTGTTCACTGCTACACACAAATTTTTGTAGCATCCGAGGAATCCCAAGAGCGGTGCCGGCCTTGGAAGTGGGATTCTTTTCGTAGAACAAAATGTAGAATTTATTTCAAACTGTTTGATTTAAAATATTTAATCATTATAATAATTTAATCGAATTTAATATTAAACTGATCGTTATTAAAATAGTTATTGTGTTATAAGACTTTGATTACTTTTTTTCTATTTTATATATATATATTTTCTTCTATTATATAAAAATGAATCGCAAAATGTGTTGGTAAGCGCACAACTCAACAACGCATGGACCAATCTTAACAATTCTTTTTTTTAAATATTCCTTGAAGCCCAAGGATGGTTCTTACGGCGAGAAAAAATCGAATAATTTCCAGGAAAAACCTAAAAGAGCCCTTTTCTTTTTCCTATTCAAATATTTTCTAACTAAATTTAGAATCAATTTGAACTGTATTGCTATACAATAAAGTTCATATTAAATTACAAGCACTCATTTTTGTCTAAACAATGTAGGTGTGTTGCTAACGTCGAAGAGTCAATTCGCACTTTATTGTCTCTGCACAAAGTTCAAATTCAATCAAATATATGTGTGTGCAGGTTCACGCAAAAGTGATAATATCGTGAACCCGACCAAATTGAAAAGTCAAAAAATTTAAGAGCTATAGATTTGATTGGCCTTGGAATATTCTTTCTTTTGTTTTAGTTTTGGAATGCGACATAAATTGTCATCAGTTTTCACGTCATTGCATCTGTCAAACAAACCGCGTTAAAAAGCGTTTAAAATATGTAATAATTAATTTTGATTGTTTTATATCGTGTTTTATGCAAAGTGTTTTAATACCTGTTATTAATAATTATTGCATGTGACATAATTTAGGTGACTATATTCGATATGCCTCCTATAAGACGAAGTAATTTAGGTAGAAGAACCCGAAATGCTACAAACCAAAGTAATTACCGATCTTATCATACTGCACAAGAACGTGACGACCGAAAAGAACGTGAAAGAAATCGTATATCACGAACGCGGGAAGCGAGAGCGAGAGATTCAACCAATAATCCCGAAAGTTTGAATCGAGCTGCTTTCAATTATGATTTGTCAATTGACTACAGTAACCACCAATGTGTTACTATTGGATCTATGAACTTGGTTTGCTCTCATTGTAAGGCAAATGAAGCCAATGGATTGTGTTGCGCAAATGGAAAAGTGAAATTGATACCATTGGATCTACCACCAGAGCCATTGTACTCATTGGTTTTAGGAATAGAACCAGATTCCATACACTTTTTGTTAAATATCCAACAATATAACAATCGCTTTCAAATGACGTCATTTGGGGAAACATACGTAGTTCGGAAAAATTTCAAGCCAAATTTTAAGGTAGATATTATAGCAGTTAATCATTATTATTTTAGTGAACAAAATTTCCTGTTAATTAAGTAAAGGTGTGTCATTAACCTTCAGTTCCTTAATCCCCAAGAAATATATTACTTAGTCATAATATTATTTGGTGATTCAGTATTAGCAATACTTTTATTATTTTGAAACACAATATAATTATTTGATGATGGATATTAGTTACAACTAATTATTACATATTGACATACCTAAGCATATCAATTATAAATTGGGGATTCAAATTAGGAGACAGATATACTTTTTACGAACAAATATTATTTATATTTGACAAAAATCATTATCTTTATTTACAGATACAAGGCCAACTATATCATAGCGCAGGTTCACTGTTACCAGTGTCAGATAGCAATTACAAATTCCTGCAAATTTATTTCATTGGCAATTCACCACAAGAAATTGATATGCGTTGTTCAAATAACAATTCAGTAAAGAGGTCTATTGGAGAACAATTACAAACTTTATTTCATGAGTACAATCAATTGATTATGTTGTTTAAAACTGCACTGGATCTGATGCCATCTGATAATCACAAAATTGTAATCAGAGCTGATAAAACACCTGTTGGCCAACATGCAAGACGTTTTAATGCACCAACTATTGATGAAGTTGCCATCGTTGTAGTTGGAGAAAACTTGGAATCCCTTGAAATTGTTTTACATCGTCGGAATGATCAATTACAACATATAAAGGAAACACACCGCTCATATGACGCATTGCAATATCCCATTATATTTTGGCAAGGTGAAGATGGCTATGATTTCTCAAACAAGATGATAAATCCCATTACAGGTAATAAAAAAAAATCCGTGCCCGCAGGGGGACACGCGTGGGTAGACCTCGTGTGTAACTCATTTAAAATATAACTCACTACCTAAGAATAATACATGATGCCGTTGTTTACATCAAAAATTTTCAAGCAAAAAGCGGTTTTAATTTTTTTTCTCGGAAAAGGTATCTTTTTTGGAAATACTTTTGGTACTTAAATTTAGAGTAAAAATAACCTTTCTATTAAAAATATTTGCGAGGAGGGAATGTTTACCAGAAAAAAGTTGCCGTGGTTTTACCTACCTAAAATTTACAAGCTAAAAGTGGTTTTTATTTTTTTTCTCGGAAACGGTACCTTTTACGGAAAAACTTTTGGTACGTAAATTTAGAGTAAAAAATAACCTTTCTAATAAAAATACTTGTGATGCAAGAATGTTTACCAGAAAAAAGTTATGATTTTTTTTCCAAAAATTTTTGTTTTTTTTACCCCCACCCCTAAGTTATTGAAGTTAGGTTTTCGGTTTATCTGCATTAGTTATAGGTATTTATCAAAGACATCATATAATATGAACGTGATTGATCTCCTTTGTATAGGGACAAAGTTATGGTTGAAAAACTGAAATCAGAAAAAGTGAGGCCCTAGCGCCCCCTGTGACCGGATTTCTCTGGTTAACGAACTTGACCTTCATTTTTGGATGGTTGATTTTTGTGCAAAGTTTGAAAGCGACCCGAGCGAAACTGCGACCGCTATCGTGCTGACAAAAGTCGAATCTGGACGCACGCACGCATATATATATATATATATATATATATATATATATATATAAACTTTTTGACCAATGGTCATTTCGGACTCAGGCGGTCATAAGAAGACCTCCTGTGAAGAAATTTTTCCAAAATTCGAAAGTAGGGGACAAATGAATGGGCAGACCGAATTCTTCGAGGTCTACCCAATATTAGTTTAGCAAGGAGATATATTATCAGTAATTATATTATTTATTTTTTATTTTCAATGTTATGAAAACAAAAATCTATTTTCAGGTTCTACAACCAACAAAAAAGTCAGTTCAATGAACTGTTATTCCTACCGCCTAATGATGACAATCACATACTCAAACGTCGGCGATTATATCACAAGTATGTTGTAGACATGTATGTTAAAATTGAAACGGAGAGATTAACATTCATCAGGTTGAATCAGACAAAACTCAGATCTGAAGAGTATATTCACCTTCGAGATGCGATTAATACTGATGGTAATGCACAGAATCTTAGTCGAATAACTATTCTTCCAGCAACATACATCGTAAGCCCTCGACATATGCATGAATATGCTCAAAATGCCATGTCATATGTTTGTCATTATGATACAGCAGATTTGTTCATCACATTTACATGCAATCTACACTGGATAGAAATAGACACAGCCAGAGTCTTTATACAAAAGTTGAAATCTTTAATGGATTTCATTGTGTGTTTGGAGAGACACGCTGCTGGATGCATTCTGTGGAGTGGCAGAAACGGGGATTGCCACATGCACATATTTTGATTTGGTTAGTTGACAAGATAAAGTCAAATGAAGTTGATGCAGTAATATCAGCTGAAATCCCTAATGTAGAAGTAGAACCTGGATTGCATGAGGTAGTTATCAAAAACATGGTACATGGTCCCTGTGGAACTCTTAATCAAAATTTACCATGTATGGTGGATGGTAAATGTTCAAAACGATATCCACGGACATTACTATCTGAAACAATCACTGGTATTGACGGTTATCCTTTGTATCGTCGCCGATCGACAGCAGAAAATGGAAGATCAACAATTGTCAAATTAAATCAACAAGATATTGAAATAGATAATTGCTGGATTGTTCCATATTCACCCATTTTATTAAAGACCTTCAAAGCGCACATGAACGTTGAATCTTCACATTCAGTAAAATCTATTAAATACATTTGCAAATATGTAACCAAAGGCAAATATGGCTGTGATTGGTATTAATGCAGAGAATTCCAATGATGAAGTTACCCAATACCAAATGGGTCGCTATGTTAGTAGTAACGAAGCAGTTTGTCGAATATTTTCTTTTCCTATTCATGAGAGACACCCTACTGTTGTTCATTTAGCTGTGCATTTAGAAAATGGACAAAGAGTATATTTTACAGCACAGAACGCAGAAAGAATTAATTCAAACAAATCTTCCACTATTGAATGAACAACAGAAGTCTGTTTTTGATACACTTATAAAAGTAATAAATGATAAAAGAGGAGGGATTTACTTCTTAGATGCACCTGGTGGTACAGGAATTTTTTTTTGATTTCATTGATATTACCAACAATTCGCTCACAAAATAAAATTGCACTTGCACTCGCTTCGTGGCGAATCGCATCAACTTTGCTTGAAAGTGGTAGAACAGCTCATTCAGCACTAAAATTGCCATCACACATGCAAAGCAACGAAACCACAACCTGCAACATTTCGAAGAACTCTGCAATGGCAAAGGTTTTGCAGCAATGTGAATTGATTGTTTGGGATGAATGCACGATGGCACATAAAAAATCATTTGAGTCTTTAGATAGAACCTTACAAGATCTCCGGAGCAATCATAACCCATTTGGTGGTGCAATGATTTTATTAGCAGGAGATTTTCGTCAAATATTGCCAGTGATTTATATGATACGATCAACGCCAGCTGATGAACTTAATGCATATTTAAAGTCCTCCAATTTGTGAAAGCATGTGAAGGTATTACATTTAAGCAAGAATATGCGTGTCAAGTTGCAAAATGACCAATCTGGAGACATATTCTCTAAACAACTCATTGACATTGGTAATGACAAATTTCCTATAGACACATTGACTGGTTGCATTAACTTTCCTCAAAGTTTTTGTCAATTAACTAGATCAAAAGATGAACTTATTCAAAAGGTGTTTCCAGATGTTGCTCAAAATTATAGAAACCATGACTGGTTGAGCGAACGGGCTGTATTGGCTGCAAAAAACAGAGATGTAAGTGAATTAAATTTCAAAATTTAAGAACAAATTAAAGGCGAATTGAGGATATATAAATCAGTTGATTCGGCTACTAACCATGATGATGTCGTCAACTATCCCACTGAATTTTTAAATTCGCTGGATTTACCAGGATTCCCACCTCACAATCTTCAATTAAACCTTTAATTATCGTTAGTTATAATGTTGAGAAATATCAACCAATCACGTCTTTGCAACGGCACACGGTTAGCGATAAAAAAATTATTGAACAACGTGATAGAAGCAACTATACTGAAAGGAAAGTATAAAGGAGAAGACGTGTTGATACCACGCATCGCAATGATTCCTACTGACAGTTTCCAGTGCGGCTTGCTTTTGCTATGAACATAAATAAGTCCCAGGGGTCAATTGTATGTTGCCTGTTCCCATGTTGGAAAACCATCAGATTTGTTTGTAATAACCAGGTAATCAAACAAAAAACATTGTGTATCATAAAGCACTACAATAAAAATAAAACAGATTTTTGTTATTAATACGATTACTGAAAATACTTATATACGTTTTATTTCCTTATTCTGTATTTCATCTTATTAAAATGATAAAGTAACATATTAAAAAAAAGATAATTTTACGATTTATTTATCATATTATTTAAAATATTAAATGATAAAAAAGATCCACCAGAAATCTTAGTATATATAAATCACGTGTCACGTTGTTTATCCGCGATGGACTCCTAAACTACTTAACCGATTTTAATAAATTTACACACCACGTACAGTTTGACCTATCTTAAAAGATATATAATAATTTTCAACTCAATTCATAGTCGCAATATTATTTTATTTGTTTATTATTTTGCAGTTAGCTCCTAACAATTCTAAAAGATGGCGGTATCTGTTGACTGGATTGAATAATTACGAATGATGTATCTACCCTACCTACCTCATTCGTAAGTTTAGTGTTCCAAGTTATTTACTAAAAACTTTGTAATTTACAAATAGTGTTATAAATTTGGATTAAATTTAAAAAAATAATTTTGTTTCTATTTTTGCTTAATATCGACTGTAAGAAAACATGATTTTCATGACAGAAGTACTCTGAACGTTACCCCTTAAATAGTTTACTACAATGTAATATGTCAAAAACAATAGTCACAGCAACGCGTGGCCGGGTCTGCTAATATATATATATATATATATATATATCTTAAGATGATAAATAAGTTTTTTAGTTGTTACATTTCATGCTCAATTTAGAAATATTGTGTTTAAAATAAGGGTCATTCAAATTCTATACTTGAGTATTTAATATATTTTTATAAATAATAATGCTACTATATTATAGTTTATTTGTAACTTGTGAAGATTGTAAAACATTTATGTAACAATCTGAAACCTGCAATTATTCGAGTTTATACTACAGTAATTTATATTTTTAAAGAACCACATATCACATCTTATCTATACATTTATTTTTTAACACCTCGCTAGTATTTCAAGCCTCAAAATCACGCACTAAATTAGGAAAGCTCTTAGTTTCTTTTTGGATTAGTAAAATCTACAAATAAATTCTCTTTTTAATATAAAAAGGTTTTCTTTAAATAGTGACTGTACGAAAAATGTTAAAATTAAATATGTTTGACATTTAGAGCTTCAAATAGTTTAGTATTCCATTTTTAGTAATGTTATGTACATATTACGACGAGAGGAATTTATTACAGAAATGAGTGAGCGTACGAATAATGGCTGGGAAAATGACCTATAACCGTCAAAGCGACTTAGGTATTTTAGCAATAACTTTACTGCCATTTGTCAATTAAATTTACTTACTCATACTTGGAATACTGACAAGGGAATACACCGTTTATTTTTATTAAACTAATTATCTAATCCTATACAAATACTTCTCTTATTAGTTGCTTACCTAGGATTGCTTATTATTATTTTCGTTTAGGGAATGAAAAAATTAATATTTTATAACAAACTAAGCCTAAAAAATTAACCAAAGTTATTTAAAAATTATTTATAAGTTTATCTAAAAATTACTTAAAGAATAGATAGTTTCACTTCAGTGTTCCACAAATTTGAAATATTTTTTTCACCTATCTATCAAGTTCTCACTTTGAATATAAGTTGATTAATATCAGGAGATTCATACTAAAATTACATAGCAAACGCAGTTTTAGTCTTACAATATTGTCCAATTATTAGCCAATTTTTTCTTCCTTTTTCCTTTTTTTTTTTCTAAGCCTTACTTATTACTAAAAGTAATATAAAATTAAAAAAAAAACAGTCAGTTAAGCCAGTTTCAAACCATGCACTTGCAAAGAAACATAATAATAATAATATAACATAAAAAATAATTTATTCAAGGTAAAGAGGCTGCTCTAAATAACTTGACTTGTTTTTATTTATATATTTTACAACAGTTCGAATGTTAAGTGCATTCTGAAATTATATATTACTTTCGAGCGAGGACTGAAAGGAGGCGTGGCTAAGCAAGGTGGTGTCATGTAAAATGAAAACTTCTGGTGGACTCGCGGGCGCCGGATCTTATTATTCAGATTGCCTCAATTAAAGACAATTGTGTTCTCGAAGAAAGGGACAATAATACAAAATGTTAAGTGATCTATATTAAAAAATAAAGTTTTGTGAATTCTTATAGATTATGTTATTATGGAGTAAAAAAAATATTATATCACTTTACTTGTGTCAAAATATCATAAACCATTTAGATCCTGTGATAAAAATATAAAAACATTATTCGGACAATATTGACATGAAGATATAAACCTGAATAGCTTGCAAACTAAATGTGTAGCTGTGGACAAATCTGTAGTTTTGAAGAGTAAAAGCAATAGCAGAACACAATAAACCTGTTTGAATAGACCTCCAATATGAATACTTGATCGAAGTAGTGTCCAAACGTCGTGATATATCTTTTGTTTTGCTGTATGAATGAAAACGGCAGTATACCAGCCACCATTTCCGTCCCTCAATGCTTCTCTTCACCCGCTCTTGTTTTTCATATATTTGATTTTCAATACCAAGTTACTAAGAAAAACAAAAGGATATACAAACTATAAATTGTTTAGTTCAAATCTATAGCTTATTTGTGTAAAGTAAGATAGATAGATGGAATAAAGTTATAATAGAAACTCAGTCTGATTATAAGAGTTCTAATTCATGAAAGTGTCTGTCTATTATGTCATTAGGTAGTTCTATCGTTTTATACCTAAAATGCAATGAAGTATACTTTTTAAAAGAAAAACAATGTTATATTTTTTGTTCAATTTTTATGAAACGGTTGATTTTTTATAGCAATATAATCAGGGTATTTATAATTTTCGAAACATTGTTTTTTTTTACTAGTTTACCAAACAATAACAGGTTATAAACATAAATAATTTAAGATTCTTTTTCCACACAAGATCACACAAATACTTTACTAGTTTACATTTACTTTATAGGAGAAGAGTTAGTTATTTGAATATCATTAACAAAATTATAACTGATCTATATATATGAAATAATAATAAAAAAGATGTAATAGAAGAAGTTATTATTCTAGGACATCTAAAGTTGTTAAACCTTTAAACCTGGCACCTTGTAAAGATTTAACAGTCTTTGTGCAATTTAAGAACAACTAAAATAAAATATTGACAATGTGTATGTAGTTTTTATTGTACTTGACTAGATGGCATTAGGAAAATAGATTGTGCTATTACACTATCACGTGCTATTTTTTGGTATTCGAGAAAATTTAAGTAAATCTACAAGTTCTTTGTTGCTAATAAAATGTAACACCAAGTCCCGAAGTATGCGTTATACGTTATATAGTTTTGTATTATTTTACGATATACGTTTGATTGATTAGATATGAAATTGTAGTTTTAAAATTTCAATAACTTCAATTCAATTCAAAATTCTATTGCTGATCTGTTAGCGGCTTTCTAGACTATAACCTTGGTCTTATTGGGCATACGGTTATAACACAGAACGCCTGATACTTCCTTCCACTGCATCCATGCAGTTGATAACCTATTCTTGACATCAGCTGTTCGTTGTTAATACCAGTCTGTTAATAATATATATTTCTTTTATTAATAATTTAATAAAAAATGTAGTTGTTCAAGACACACAACTTTACTGTCAATAAAGTCGGACCATAATATTTAGGATAGGACATTTCGGAATATATGCTCAGTTTTTTTTTAAAGGTTAGTTCATAGTTATTTTTAAATCATTTTGTAGAAGTAAAAAATATAAACCAAACCATGAGGTGGAATAGTTACGTAAATATACTTAGAGAGGGACCTTGTTGGGGGTCTTGTGTTTGTACCGAAAGTTATTGAAATTTCTTGCTGATCGTAATCTTATAGTAAAACAGATAAAAAGTTTGTTTTCCCCTTATGAGTACGTAAAAATATATTCTATTTATTTTTAAGAAGTAAAATACTTTTACTCCATGAATGTCATAAAGTTTATAGATATTTTTTTTGTTTACTGTTTAAAAGTATTTTACGTCTTTATTTATTATTTGTCCTTTAATGATATTAAGA
The DNA here is from genome assembly GCA_918358865.1 of Melinaea marsaeus rileyi. Taxonomy (NCBI): domain Eukaryota; kingdom Metazoa; phylum Arthropoda; class Insecta; order Lepidoptera; family Nymphalidae; genus Melinaea; species Melinaea marsaeus. The sequence goes on along the minus strand of OU911086.1, from coordinate 12,597,051 downwards.
ATCAATATACTTAAATGTAAACAAAGGTAATTTTTTTATTAATTTCTGTCAGTTGATTTTAAAGCTAACGGATTGATGTGCAAAATGCTACAAATATATACCTTATATAATATATAAATACCTACATAACATACCTTATATAAAATACAAATAGTCTTCACTAGTCAACTAAAAATTTTATCAGCTGCGTCTAAATTATAACATGAATAACACGAGTTTAAATATACAGCACCAATAAATACTTATCTACTTTTTCACCTCAACTATGGGAGTAGTTTAGTCTAGTATGGTGAATATTATATATATATTTTTTCAAATATTTTTATCTAATAATACATTCTCTATTTACTCACAACCTAATGTAACGATTTATTTTACAATATTAAATATATTGTCAATAAATGAAACCCCACTTTGTGAGTGCAATAGAAGTAGAGTCAGTAGAGTCAGTGGTAAGCTTAAAAGGTTACCCGGATATTGCAAAGATTATCTTGTATTTGAATTTGTACACCAATTATTCAGTTTATTGTTAATTAAAACTTTCAGAATCAGTTCTTCCATTAAATATAAAGAACTATGATTACATAAATACTTAGTTATAAGACGTTTGGTAATGTTTAGGTAAAAAATAATAATTATGAGTCGATTTTTATTTTTGGATTATTTTATAATGTTATCAAACAAACTTTATGTATATTTTATAAATACAAGTTCAAAGCAAGGTTGTTTTTAAGATATATCTAAAAATCATTCCTGTAAATAATTGTCGCTATGCCGTGATGTTGCAATCCATTGAGTCTTACAGAAGATGGCTCTAACTACTACTCTTTTAAATTTAAGAGGGGTTCTACATATAAAAGATAAAAGATCAAAACAGAGACAGTGTTTATTGTTCTTTTAAAAACACATAATTTTTTGAAAAAAAAAACAATTATTCTATTTAAACATGAAATACGGTAATTTTTAATTTTTTCTTTCACAATTACGAGTATCTCAAAAGCAGCCACGTTGTTTCGTCGAAACCATGTATGTATATGTAATGCAATCATTATAATATATTTATGTCACAAATTGTTTTTTATAAGGTTATTTATGTACTGACTAAACTTATTTTTATATATGTATTTGTATTTTTTTATTCTAGCCAAATACAAAAAAAAATTATTTTTATTGAACATTACTTTCTGAAAAAGAAAATTACTCTTATATTTTTATCTTATATTGTTTTAAAAGAAAAAAAACTTGAATATTTTTTTAATATTGATATTCAAACATGTAAATTAAAATTACAAGTTTGTTATTCACGGATGTTGAACTGATTTTAATTTATATTAAGGTTTATAAAAGATCCTCTTGTTGGTCAGTACAACAATACTTTACTCAAATACTTTAAATCTTATAGATGATGTTGAACCAATATATAAGTTTAAATATTATTTTTAATATATTAAACGATAATCAGAAATTTAATGGCGGGCTTCATTCAGCTACAAATCAGGAAACTGCAGATCAAGGATGACGCCCCGAAGTTGCCCGAATAGCCGCGATAGAAATCCATTTAATTTCTATACAAAAGCACCAATTCTAATGGAGGAAAAAGGCTTCTCTAGAAATACAACAGCCTATTTCGACTCCATTTTCAAAAAAGGCTAAATAGAAATATCCCTCCAAACTTTTTCTTAATAAACTTTTAAACTGCCCAGAAAGAGCCAGTAAACCGAATTATTCTTACATAATATTTCATGACCCCAGAAGCTAATTGAAAATGGAATCTCCGAAAGTGAAGAAAGAACTAGAAATAAAGTAACAATTAACATAATAATAACATAAATTCATTGAAATTTGACGTTATACTAAATATAGCAATAAAACAACGTAGGCAGCATTTAAACTTCATCAACGTATGATAGATTTTCTTAAATAGATTTACATGAGCAAAATACTTTATTAATATATTATTTAAAAACTTAGTTACCTGAAACTGGAAATATCCAATTTTAAAAAGGTTAATAAAATTTACACAGATTAAGTCTGTTCAATTAGGTTTTATCCTATAATTAATAAATTTATATATTTAGATAATCGACAAACATTACAATAACTATAATCTGTTACTATTCATATTCAAATTACTGCAGAAATAAATTCCTACGTAAAACAACTCATTAGTTTAAATCGATACATTTATAGTTAAACTCGATAGTCTTAGAAAAAAAATATATAAACAGCTACTATACTAAAAGACTTAACTCACCAAAGCTGACGTGACCCCGATCGCAGACACCAGGATTTTTATCCAAAGATTTTTAAAATTGGGTCCGTAATTTTTTAATAGATTTAAAAGAAAATTCATTTATTGTCATTAAAATATTTATATAATTATTTCATAAATCACAGTTCGTTTATTAAATATTAGACGATAACTTTACAAGCAATTATTTTTTAAAATGTTTTGTTGAAATTAAAAAAAATACAATATGTAACAACAAAGTTCAATACTTATGATTAAATCCATTGATGTGCAGGAGAAATAGAGTTGGGGATATCACGTACTCTTCAGATTCATCATTCATTTTCACACGCTTAGGGTCTTTGTAACAACCGTCAATTGTATTTGACGGGTTTTGCTCGGATCTCAAGCGGAATATACTGGTGATAATCTCTATATTCTGCCCTTGAGAAAGCTAATACAATTTTGATTGAACAAAACTCAAGCAGAATCATATAAGGGAAAATGAAGGTTGATATTACTGTTATATAATTTATGAGAAGACGTCAGTAGTTAGTCAGTATGTATGTAGGTCGTAACCATATTTATAATTAAAATAATAAATAATTATCCAAAAAGTCAAGGATAGCCAGCGCCAGAGTGCACCGAGTCACGCTAGAGTAGAGACTGTTTTTAACGATCTTGCAACCCTTTGAAGATTCGTTGGGAAATAAGTCGAACAGTGGGAGGAGAGGGTTTGGAGTTTGAAGACGCGTTTGAGAGTGGCGTGATAGGCAACTCGTATAGCGACGCGCGACGCCACCATATATATTTTATTATAATAAAACAAATTTGGAAGTAAATTATATGATATGCGTAGCAACGATTGTACTTGGTCAATATTTAAATTGACAAGTTGTCGTAGTTAAAGAATTATGCTTTCACAAAATTATAACATATTATATTATATTATATTATGGTATTAGTCTATAAAAACACATTAGTTAAGAAAATGGCATATAAAATTTTTAACGAATATTTTTTAGTTTTTATTTTATTATTGATAGTATTAGATCTTTTGCTACTAAATATATCTTCTGCAAATATCCAGTCTAAGCTCGTTAGTTTGGTACTGACCACTACATCGTTTTGTTATTTTAAGTAAATGTTTATTAAGTTAGACGTTTAATAGAAAACGGACATATAATAGACATATAAATACAATGTATATCAAGGTACCGAACTCCCATGTCTCTTAGGATGACATTAACTTTAGTAATCGATTTCAAAAATGTATATTTTTTAATTTATGACTGGAAAGTTAATTAAGAACTACGGCTTTTCATGCGCTTTTAAGGAATAAAATTTCATATATTTTTCAATATTATATCTTGCAAAAAGGTTCTTTGAACAAACTTTTCGTTTTCTAGATACAAAAGTTTGCGCTGAACGGGCTGGATGAGTTAGTGGAACATTATATAATTTTTTCATGAATATAAAGGGATATTTTTAAAATTAAAAAAAATACAGCATCTAGTAATGGGTACAGTGTCTTATACGTAAATTTGTTTTTTTTAAGCTTTTGATAATCTTCTTTATTCCCGTTTTTTAAAAACAATATCTTCGTACCATTTTCATGTCTTCAGTAAATGTGACACGTACCATGCTTTCTCTAAAGGATGGACTAGAAATATTTTATTATATTATATTCTTTATTCTACATCTGAAAATACTAATAAAGCAAAATAAACAGTACAAAGTACAGTACAGTATAATATAAATAGTTTTGTTCAATATTTTGCTAGCTCTTTTTAAGAGAAAGATAGGTTGAATTTTGTCATACCCTAAACTACGAATGTTTATCAATGATTTAATTATATTTATTCCTTTATATTCTGAAATAATGTAGATATAAATTGAATGTGAAGATAACTAGTTTTGTAGGTATCTATCTATCTATCTATCTGTCTACCTATCTTGTCGCTTGGTTCTCCATGTTTCGTAAATACATTAGTTTTTGTACCCCGAATGTTATTAAATTCTTACTTGACGTTTGGTCGATTAGTTGGTAAATTGATTTTAGCTCGTACCTTACCATTAGTTTTTTGATTGATTATTGTTTTTTACTTGTTCTAAAAATTTTTTTATGTTGTTTTCTCTAAATATTCTAATTTCTTTATATTATATTTTTTAATAGAGTCATATTAAACAAAATATATTTAAACACAGATACAAAAGAAATACATAATATCAATATATAATATCAAAACATTATTCATCTATCTTACATCATGTAAAAAAATAATTAAAATATTATATTATCAAAATCGGTACTATCTATATATTAAATATTCCATATTATATTGGAGAATAAAATAAGATATAGGAGATTGATTTATTGGTAAATCACAACAATAATTCGTACTTTCGCTAATCCATATAACAATAATAGTCGAAACGTCAAAACTTATGATAGGGATACTGACATTTCTGAGAGACTGTCAATGGGCTTCACTTTAGGAGCTTTCATAGAGTCCATAAATTATCAAATTTAAACCTCTATGTATCTATCGCAGGTAGATAAAGTTGGCCTACCTGTGACTGTGTCTATCCGAATGGGACTGTTCAAAATTTGTTTTAAGTTAAAATTTAGAAGTACTTTTGAATATTCCAGCTGTGGCGTTTTCAGTTAAATAATATATGTTGAAATCCCCCGTAACAATATTTGTATTTTTATACGTATTTGTGTTCTGTTTAATAATAATTATATTTTTTGCCTTGTTAGTTATATAGGTAACTGTTATGTTTGTATTAGATAAGTAAAATATATATAAAAAAAAATATTATTATATTTTAAATTATACAAATTTATAGAAAACAATGCATACTATTTAGATTTACTTCAAAATAAATAACAAACAACATAAGTTGTACAAAACAATATAATTATAGTATTCAAAGATATGTTTCTAACAAATTTACATACATATCTGTTTTTTTTTATCTGATAAGTGTATTTATTATTAGAAACAGTCAATGTAAGGCATTAATTTTGTAAGGCATCATTTGAAATATTTGAGCTAAAGTTTATATTATTTCTCTTTTTTTATATAATTTTTGAAATAGAAGTTACATATTAAAAAAAGTAACGAAGATGCAAATTGGTTATAAGGAGTTTTTTACAATATTGTTGTTGCTTTTGTTATAAATTTATTAGATGGAATCTTGAATTTTTGTTTCAGACATAATAAGGGCGATAAAATTACTCTGCGACATTACCCAAAGACAGTGTTGGAGACCATTGGGTTTAAATGGTGTCTTTGTCATTCATAATCACTGTTCTGATATCCATAAAGGCTGAAATACCGAAATTAATAAATTTATAACTTAATTTTAGTCATTTTTGATTATTGTATAATAATTTTACATTTCTAACATAATATTATAACAATATATTATATATGTTAGCTATATATTATATTAATGTTAGCATGTTGATAGTATTCATTGTAATTTGAATAATAAATATTGTTAAGTTATTATGCTAGTTTTACCACCTTATTGTTACATTTCTTTATTTTATTGTTTTATATACTTTGATTGATTGAGAATTGTTTGTAGTATCAAGTCCGCCTATGGTGCCTTTTTTTTGGATAATAAAAGCTAAATAAATAAATTCTAGTACACCATCAGGATGCTATTTGAAATTTATTATGACGTAATCTAGCTTTCCACAATGTTACCTCATGTTAAAATACCTTACCTTTTCCTCATAACAGTACCAATTTAGCTAAATATACTAAATCTATAAATAAATATATATACTTACATTATCAATGTAAGAGTTTTTACGCTCTGAATCTATTGCTTTAATAAAACAATACGTCTATCTTTAAGAATTAGTATAAGAAAGTACCAGTTAGAAAGATATATAGTTAATATGCAGATTATATCAGAGATTCGGTTACGACCTTTGAACGTGTTACACACTACCCTTAATTTTACTTCACTACAGCAAGTATACGCAAACGGAATAGACACCGTAATTATAAAAATCTTCCCTCAGTTTTTAGTTTTAAACCATAATAATACAATGTAGTTCATTTGGAGACCAAAAAAAATTGTTCGCTACAGGTGGAGTGGTCACGTAGATAGGAAACTCCGAGACGATGAAACTCCTCTTTTCAAATTGACTAAATGGACACTTGGAAAATAGAAATTGCAAACTTTCTATCTTTAATATAAAATAACTTAATGTTTTATAATATTTCATTACAAACCAAAAAGATATAGCCGTAACAGTGCATAAAAATAAGAACAAGAAATTTTACAAATAAATGTGTTTTTTTTAGTATTGATCAATATAAATAAAAATTTATTAAAATAACATAATTAATAAAAGTGTTAAAATTGTGTGTAAAAAATGTTGTTACATAATATATAATATATTAAAAATAATTGACACCCGTCCGCATACATATAGAAAAACGAAAGATTTAACTTTTTAAATTAGATTTCAAGATCCTGAGTGCATTCTCACAATGTTGTAAATATTTAAAATAATAATAATAAAATATAATACTAAAATTTGTTCTTTATTATGCGATGAGCAAATACTAGACTTATGGTTCAAAGATAAATATCGATCTTGACTGATCAAATAAAATTACAAACAACCTCAAGTGTAACTACATGAGAAAAGATTAAATCTTATTTTCTTATATTAAAATGTGACAAAATAGTCGCATGCTCAATTCAGTCGACTAGTTTCACATACTCAACAACGATATCCCCTGAATTTCCATAATAAATGCCCAGACTTTGTCAGATTAGCCTTGTGTTATGGATAGGTGCCTCATATTTTGGTCGAACCCAAAAACCTCTTTCAAAAGTCCTTGTCAAGAAACCCTCTTTATATGCTTTTAGATTTTTTTAACAAATATAACTTAATATTAAATAACAGGAATAGTTGTACTGTAATAAATCAAACACTACGTGCTATTTCTACTTTTAGCTAAATTTTGATACTTTTTGCTACTACTTATTTCACGTGCCAAGTGCCTTTCTTCAAAAAAAAAAGTCACATTATAACAATTATAATTCTACAGACTTAATTTAGACGAAATTCGAAAATTTGATATCCGCTAATATAAATTTTCAATAATATAATAATACTAATATAAATATCAGTTTTTTTTGTGTTGAGTTGTTTAGTTATCTATTAAAAATTCTTTGTTATTTATTCAGTCTTATTTATTATTTAACAAGTGCTGTAGTTTTAAAAGTGTGTTTCAAATAGATACATATATTTATTTAATTAATATTATGTTACATAATTTATTTCATCGATTAAAAGATATTAATTAACTATAAGTCTGTTTAGCTTTAACGATAAATGGATCAGAATGCAACCACATTTGTTATATCGCAAAATTGGATTAAGTTATTAAACAGTTCCTTCTGAGAGACAAAGGTAAAGGATATGGACGATGAATGTGGGCTAATGAATGATTTATGTAAATATAATTCTATATATATCACTTCGATTAGGCAAATACTACCACTATTATATTAAATGTTGTTTTATTTAATACTTTTTAAATAGTATATATCCTACAAATTAATTTCGATATCTAATTATTGATTAGGTATCAAGCAAAGCAAAGCAAAGCTCTATCAAATATAAATACTTCAAATAGTATACATTGCGACCAAATGTTGCTCTTTGAAAATGGTTTCTGATTTAGAATGTAATTTAATTGATAGTCTATTTCAACTGCTAAGAGGTTACTTGAACTAGGATATAAACAGATGTGTGAAAGATCTTTTACTATATTGTTAAAAAGTATTTCAGAACTCCAAAGTAATTTGTTGCAGAAAATATTTATAAATAGAAATAAAGCTCCAGGATATGTGAACGACTATAAATGAAGAATTAGCTATACATAATGAATGTAAAGTTAATGACTTTGAATGTGAACTAATCTGAATCGCCGATAAGGGATTTTGTGGTTAAAGTCGCAACAAGATTATTAAAAAAATGCTTATCAAGCAGTTGTTAAAATGACATGTTCTTATTCCAAATTGTGGATAAATGATTTCACAGTTTATAGTAATTTTTAAAAAGACGATCAGTTTGTTTAATAGGTCTTATTATTTGTACTATAGTTGCCCTTGTATTAAACTTACTTTTACTCTTAATTCACGGATTATGATCACAAGCTCAATATTTATATAAGAATATCCTGTTATTTATTGTAATAAATGTAATTGATTGAAATTACCCTTGTAAAAAAATATGCATTAGAAACATCCGGGTGAGCAAAATATTTTATAATTAATTTCATGATACTAATGGACTACCAACAATAACTGAGATGCAAGTGATTTGTATTGTATAAAAGTGAACCAGGCATTTCTAACTTTTCGATAAGGAAGCAACTTTTTTCACTGTTATACAATTATTTTAAATTAGGTTTTTATATGTGTATTAAGATAATAACATGTTCCTAAGGTTGATAAGCAGACGCGATTAAGTCAATCAATGGATGTAACAATAGAAAGCTGTTTTTTTTATATTTTATAGAAAGAACTCTTTACATTAAATGACATCTTGAAAACAAATTGTGCATTTAAAGAAAGCAGTTAAATAAAATTGATTTGTATTTTGTGTAAATATAAAAAAAGAAAAATATTTAACTTTAATTAATTTTACGAAGCTTTTATTATACATTATGTATTTTTTACTTAATACCACAACACCTACCAACAACTTTTATTACTATTAAATTAATAACCCAAATGTTATCGATTTATTATTTTGTGTTAAGAAAAACATTATGTATATTTATATAAAACATTAATTTAATATCTTTAAATAATTTTCTCGCAGTACATCCTTAACAATTTCGTAAATAAACTTAATTTAATTTAACACTAACAAGAGACAAGTTGAAAAACCAACAGAAATTGAGTTTACATTTCATTTTGTGATTATTTTAACGAGTTGAAACTTCATTTACAACTTTTGTAGTTTCAAACTAGTTACTCAAGAGTAAATTAGGTTTTATTATAATTATAATTTTTACCATTTCATTTAGATTTTAATATTAATTTATGCGATTTAATTATTTGAGGAAACTTCTATTTACTTAACTTATAAAGAGACTAGCTGATTCCCTCCCGCTTCGTTGAGCACACTTTTATTTTGGATGTGAACTTGGGTTGCTATGGTAACCGTTGTCATAGTATCCGTTGTCATCGTTACCGTTGCTATGGTAACCGCGTTTAGTGTACAGATCCTACAGATTTAAAACTTGACGAAATACAAAAAGTTGAAATCCATTGGGATAGGAAGTCCATAATATCCGTTCTTAGTCGTAGTCGTAGGACGTCTATGTCACAAAATAAGTAACTATGTAAAATTGTAAGTTAATCAGACAGATTTGGAGTTTTCATGATGAGTCAGTGAGTGGTAAATCGCTTATACATATATAGATAATATTAAAAATGAAATGCCAGTATTTGTACAGGAAGAGTAATTTAATATTACAACAATATTTTTTTGTTGCCAAACTTTATTGTTATTATATTTTTATTACAAATCGATTATATTTCTTTTATTACAATACCTTATACATACGGTTCTGTCTTCCTTAAAAGATATATTCTACTTTATATCCCGTACGATTTCCTTTTCTCCCATTTATACGAAAACAACATTGTTTTCTTGTTAGGGATAATGCCAACATTTCTACCCTTTGTAAGTTTCAGGATAATGATTGTACCATTGTTTTCATGTGTACAAAAACAAACAGGATAAAATTAAAACTCTGTTATGAGGATCTTTACAGCATTTTAATTTAAAGAGCAAATCTCTTTTACAACGAAAATAATATTACATAGTAATATCATTATTATATACGGCTATCATTTATATATTTAGGAAACTTAATCTTAAGATACTGCACTTGCTTTTGAAAAATACAGGAAGCTAAGCGCTCTTTTATAATTACAAACAGAGAGCCCAACAATAGGTATGGACCGATCCTTAACACATAGCCTAGCCTCACAAATAAATCTATTTCCAGCCCACTTGACGTCAAAACCAGCGGCGGTGAGGTGATATTTTATCATAGTTTAATGTTCTGTGCACTATTTGATCTATTATTATTAATGATACACTCAATAAGGTAATGAAATAGGTACAATATACGAGTAGATTATTAATCTGCACATATTTTTGTTTGATTACTCGAATGTAGAGAACTTTTCATAGCTCTTTTTTTAAGTATTAATAGTATTATATCTTCATACTATGACTTCTAATATTAGTGTAGTGTCTTTTAAAAAACTAAATATGTTTATTATGTTATTAATTCATAGTACATTTGCTAGCTCCAAAAGTAAATAAACGTGTATTGAAAAATATTCAATCATATGAATTTATTTACGGCTTCTAAACGACTAGAGTTAGTATAAATGTAATACGTATATCTTTTTTTATTATATAACATTAGCTATCCATATATACTCGTATAAATAATATTGAAGTATTTGTATGTAATTTCAAATTAACAGTCTATCACTACGAGTATATAAAATCATTTAGCAGAATTAGAATTCTTTAATGTCTGTTTGTCTTTCTGCTTCCTTCGGTTAATCCCTCAAAGGGCTGGACCAATTTTAACAGGACTTTCACTTTCACTGGCAGATAGCTGATATTGTAATGAGTAACTTAGTCTAGTTTTATTTAAAAAAACATAGTCCTCACGAACGAAGTTATGAGCACACCTATATACCATATATGAAGTAGTTGAGAATGAATAAGATGTGGATATTGTGACATATTTAAACAAGTTGAAATAAAGGCCCACAATTATAATTATGAAACTGAATATATACATAAATATTTGGCTAAAGTAATAAATTTTACATACAATACGCTTATACGTTTCATATCGTTTAATGTCCAATTTCCTGTATAGTTAAAATAAATGATATATATAGGCTCTCATTTATTAATAGACACGAATCATTTTATTACTTTTGTAACGTTATACTCAAGTAAAGATAAGTAGATGTATGTATGATGTTTGATGTAGAGTAGATGATAAGTTTGGGGTTTAAAATATTTTAAGAATGAGTATTTCAAAATTTCAAATTTTATAAATTTTTTGTATTCTCAAATCATATTTGTACAATTGTGTTCAATTAAATTCAATTCATATATGTCATTACATTGAAGCGATTCTTTAAAGCATATAAGTATTATTAATTTTGATAATCTACAAAAAAGAAGGTGATTCTCAATTCTCAACTCTTATGTTTTGGAACGAAGTTTTGTAAGTCAGCTAACGATGTGGAACTATTTGTTAGAAATCGACACTTAACAAAATGCAGTATGCTGCGCATGTCAATATTGAGGACCGAACAAACTGAAAATTTGTGTACTAGTCGTTATTTTTTGTTGAATAGGTTTAAAAAGTGTATATAGTATATTCAAATAAACCTTCTAAACTAATTTCTTTCTCTACATTAACGCTTAAATAAAACTAACAAAAAAAACATATAAATAGTATTTAAAAAATACAAAATATATTCTAAAGATGTAGGATGGCACTCGCATTTATTTCAACTAAATTAGACCATCGTCACTGCTAACGCGAGTATCAAGAAATGTAATATAGTATAATTTTTAAATTACCCTTTAAAACAATAACAGTAAAACTACACACATGTCATCAAATGCCACACGCCATTAAGCAAATTTGATAAAACGACCAACTCACCACCAGTGGCCGTCACATCAAGTGGGATGGAAGGAGATAATGCGATTTATGTTATTGCCACTGTATATGGTTAGATAACTTCGTTTCTATTATATCTTACACTGTGAGTATATCTATATATATTTATATACTATAAACGAATTACATCATAATCATCGTGAAATCAGACAGGGATAAAAGAACTCAAATTTTGCGATATCATTCCACTATAGATATGAGCTCTACATGGCGACATTTTGATAAGTTTATTTCCTTTCTTCATTGTAAAAGTAATAGATTATTTTGAGTCAATAATCGTAAAAAATATCATTTCATTGAATCGCTAATTATATTACATATCAATTGTTATGCTTAGACAATATCATAATATATAATGATCAGAGTCAGCGCATTTTACAAAATACGATATTAAGATAACAGTGACCCTTTTAATGGGTTAACTCGTTAGCATTATCTGACGTTATGGATTCAAATTATTAAAGGGAATAATATTTTCTAATTACAAAATCACATGGACGATTTTAATGACACTCCCCTTTGGTAAATACAATATCCATCATATTGTATTTTTTTATGAATCTGATATTTTTATTTGTTTTAAAAACATATTGGATTTGAATTGTAATTCGATATGTATATAGTTACACTTTTATGTAAAACGAATTGAGAGACTTACACCTATATAAAAATTATTTTAATTATTAGTTAGAATCAATGAAATGAAAATTTAATTAAAATTGATATATCATATACGAGTATTCATATATTAAAGTGAACACATTTTGGAATAATAAGTGATTTGAGTTAATTGGATCATTATGATATAATCCTAAATAAAATTAGTGTAATTACAATATTTGATATGTTCTTAATAATATCAAACGCAAACAAACTTTAGCTTAGTTACAATTTAATTAAATAATGATAAGAAACAAAACATTCATATAAGTATAATTCACTTATAATTTAATTGTAATAAAAGAAATACTTCTCACAATTACGTATACGATCGTTTGCAGTAATGGTCGAGCATGGCCGTGTTGAAATTAGGCGCACGACAGCGACCGCAGAGCAAATTGCATGGATCCAGAGAATTAACATGGACAGAATTTACCACAGCGCCATGGAAATTAGATATTATTTAAGAATTCAACATTATTAAGAGGCATAATAATGTATAGGTTATATTTGAAACAACACACAATTACAATAAGTCTTTGTATAATTTATTTCAATATTTGAAAAGCTCTTAAATATTTCATCATATTTATTTTTTAATCATCATTCGTTTTAAATTATAATCTCTATTAAAATTTCCTAAAATTTTAAATCAATATCCCAAATCTATTTCTCATAATTTCAGAACATACTATCCACATTAATTTTTTCTACTATTGGACAATTATTGAATAATTTAAGCTTTAATGTCATGAGTTATTTCCCTGTATCTTAAGGTATTCCATTCAATTATAAAGAGTAAGTCTTCACATCGTGATTGATCATTTAAGATATATTATTGTTTAACTTATTTTAACACCAGCTCTTGCTATGCATAAATCTAAAAGGATTTACGATATACGGTTATAAATAAAAATTTCAGACCATTTTCTGTATTAAATTAAAATAATTTTAGCTACGGTATATTGTGTGAAAATGATCCCTTTAACGGATATATCACATTTAATTATGATTTTAATAGCATTTGTTATTCAGTTGATTGAGTTTATAATAGTAAATATTTTCTTGTAGGATTACAGCTAAATTAAGAAGCTACAAAAAAATGTTTTATTCGGTACATCTGTTATTAGGAAATATATTATTTTATATCAATCAAATTGGATTTATGCTTTGCATAATTAGAATTTTATTTAATAGCTAGAAATCAATATGTAAAATTAAGAAAAAGGGAAATGCATATCTAAAAGAGGGTATTTGCTTAATTTCTAAAAGAATAATAAAAGTTGGTTGATTATAAAATAGTTTATATGAATTTATTATATATTTTTTTCTACTTAAAATACATGTTTTTTTTTAGTATTTATTAAAGATCTTCTTAATGAAAATGTTTATGAAATGTAATGAAAGGTTTTAGGGATTATTATCTTAATGTTAGTTTTTTTTAAAATTGTATAGTAATAATAATTTGTTGTTATATGTGTTACATATTTTGTTATGTCGGTATTTAAAAATGCCATGTTGGCTTTTGGTTCTATGAAATTTATGTAAATATTTGTACATACTCAAGTTGGCTACTAACCTTAATTAAGGAAATATACCCAAGGCTGTCTTTACCTTGGCTTGAATTTAAGGTTATTTTCTTTGTGAAATTGCGAAATTTATTATGCTAAATATGTTTATTTATATTTTCCTTATTTTTATGTCAAATATATTAGATACAGTGTATTGTAATAGATTATATTATATTGTATATAAATGAATATTTGAAAGTCAAATACATAAGATCGCAAATACTCAAGTGTATGAACAGCAAGCTGATGTTGAGCTATACGTTAGCTACAAGAGTTAAACTTAAAGTTTTGCAGTAACTTAATGCAAATACAAAAGCAAAACTTTCAACAACATAATGTTACGCTACATCATAATTTACTTCACACAATCTCAAGCATTTGCCTTAATAAGAAAACTTTGCTTTTCTACTGTGCTAAGTTGTCTGGCTTCTATAAAAATGTTAGGTCAAGTTATTTAAATTTTAAAAAAGACAAATTACTTTCTAAAATATTGAAAAATATTATTCTTAACGATTTGTTTGGAAAAAATACACATTGTTAGTTGGTTCAAATTTATTCTTTCAGTTATGTTCGTTGTCTTCAATGTTACATTTTCTCAGAATATGATATTATGATTTTAATAAGGCAATTATATATATTTACTCCTGTATGTGAAAGATAATACAAGTTCATTAATTTTATTAAATGAAGGAAAGAAAATCGGAATGTCATTTTAGGAGCATTATTACATTAAAATAATAGCTTACTAGCTCGGTCTGCGTTTACCAGACAGAAAAATATAATTTTTCATGCCATATTTCTTCGAGCCATGTGAAAGTATTTTTTTAATATTTAATCTATATTTTATCTTTTTAGGATAAATAATTTAATTTTATTCGGTGTTACTTCTAGCCGTACATCACATTACCTTTTGCAAACATTTAAGATTCCTTAGTTCAAATGTTTGAGGTGATGATAAGTTATTTAAGCTAAATAATCCCCAAGAAGCCCTTTTAAAAGTTATATTTATTTAATTTATTTTTAATACACACACACACTTATTAATTTGATAGAGTAAATTAAAGTAAACAAATTAAAATTTAATGAAACAAAATGAAATACAGAATTCCAAATGATCCAAATAAATGGGGCGTGTCATTGAATTGTATCAATCACAAAGGATATCAAAGTCAGACGCAGAGAAGGAAGAAAATTGAAGTAACAATAAAACCATACTTATACCGGCATAAATTGCAGATATTAACAATTGACTCGTTGTCCCTTTTAAGTACACTTTTAACCAGAAATTGGATCTTACAAAAGGGTTTCTTTCATCTAGTATTAAGAAAATTCATACTTATGTTTAGGTAATAAGGTTTATTTTCATTTAATAGCTTACAGAGATCAAGAAATTTTAGAAATCGGTCAATTCAATATCGTTTGCCATCACTGGAATTGGCTATGATCTATATTATTTGGACAGTAACGACTTATTCAAGTTTTGAATGAATCATGTTACATTTTCTTAAAAATAATTTAAAGTTAAATAAAATAACTGTGATAAGAAAAATATGATTTTGGGATTTTAGTTTAAATAGATAATATTTTAAAGTAGACGTATCATAAAACGGTTTATATATTTTTGACTGTTTCGCAAATTAAGCAAAAATCTATTAAACATGTTATGACGGAATTTGATATCATTATTTTTTTATGCATCTAGTCAGCATATCATCATTTTCTTCTCTTGAAATTCTTTTATTTTTAAATTAATAATACAACGTAATCATTAAATAAATTTTTACTCCGCAAATTTCTTAAATGATCATGGAACTATATAAAAATAGTTTCAGAAAATCAAATAGAAATATGAAAGTATGGAAATTATAAGTGACGATAGTTTTGTTATAATTTTTTTGATAGTTTTATTATAAAGGGAGGGGGTGGTGAAATACGCTGCTAGCAGCAAGTTTCTTCAAACAGACAATGCCGACATATATAATTTTATTTCTTATAAGCACCAAAGCACCTTACTTTTTGCAAAACCTTAAAAATATACAAGAAAAAACGATATTTAACAATATGTTTTTATGACCCCATAAAAGTGCTTAACTGTTTCAACTTTTTTATTACGTTTATGCAAAATGAGAGAAGCAAAAGCCATTTAATATTAAAGACTTTTTTCTACCTTTAAAGATGATGTTCCTTGTCATGATTAGACCATTATTGATTGTGCAAGAAAGAAAAAACAATATTCTTATTTGAGATAGAAAAAAAACAGAACAAAATAATGATAATAGACACAGATAACATTTATAATAAATCTGCTGGTATTGTGTCTCAAAAAGGCGTACCATTCAGTTTAATGTTGGATAGGATTCCTGACGCTGATATTCTGCTACCCTGTATCGGACATAGAAGGCAGTGACAAGTTGCAAAAATATATATAAAATATTGAAACGTGTAACATATCTCTAGTCATAATTTTTACCAAATAAGTAATGAATTATGATTATCCTACATATAAATAAATGTTACTATTTCAGCGCAATAATTGCAGTACTAATATAAGAATAAAAAATATTTAGATCTGCTATATTATGCTGGTTCTAGTCAGCAGAAACAAAGGAAGACATAATAGACAGATATAGTGCTGATTTCTTAATCAGATGTCGCGAAAAATCAACTAAACCCGAATATACATTAAAAACTGTATCTGGTATAAATTAAATCAATAGAAGTGTGATGAATTATCATATCTATAACATTATAACAGGATTTTTTCTGGGTCATTAGAATCTGATTTATTTGCTTTTTTATTTAAGAAATACAAAGTACTATATTAATACACTAGCAAAGGTTATTACTCTGAAACTACTCATCCTTATAAATAACAAAAAAGCGTCATCCAGGAAACCGATCCGGGAACAATTTTTGATGCATTGATATAATGTTTAATGTCAACATGACAACTATTATCTCTAATTTATATGTAGTACTTATTTGTCATATCTAGGTAATTAAAAAAAGTTTAAATATTATTAAGAGATCGAAATGTATTTGTAACATTTATTTTACATTTTATTCTACACAATTGTTATACCATCTTATTGACAAGAAAATTTGACTTCGAAAATTTCATTTTATTCAAATTAATAAATATCAATTATTTCTGTAACAGAATAACAGTATTGGAACAGAAATTCTGTTCCAATACATAAACAAGTGAATGTAAATCGTACGGAGATGTTTAATTATATTTGTTAACTAATTAAATTATCATATTTATTGAGGCAAAATCTTAAAATTTAATATTAATTAATTTAATTAATTCAATTCAAATTCAAAATATCTTTATTCAAGTAGGCATTTTCACGCACTTTTGAATCGTCAATTATTACTATAAAAAAGGTCAGCGTAGTTAGTCCGTGAGTAAGCTACCACCGGCTCAGAATGCTGCTCTGTTGAGAAGAGCCGGCCGGAAACTCAAAAGTTGCTCTTTTTAAATTCAAATTGAACATTTTAATTTGTTTAATTATTATCATAAATTGGGCGTAAAATTTTATGGACGCATAATGTTCAGTGATTAACAGATTTTATCTAATATTACTTAAAACGCTTCCTTAGTTTAAGTTTGGTAATTTACGTTATTTTTTATAAGGTTTATCTTTATGAAATATATAATTATACATACCCAGACAATTTGTGGATACCATCGTAAAACTTTATAAGATATCTTTGGAAAGTTCTAGAAATTTAGTTCTTAAATATTTATAATCTACCTAAGTTTTATTATGATTCAACATCAATAAATTATTAGAGTTTCTTTAAAAAAAATATGTTATGTTCGTCGTAAAGATGAATTTCTGTCTTATTGCAATGTTATTAATCTTTTATATTTTAAGAAGAAATCATAAATATGCTATTCTTCAAAAAATTGTTCTTAAAATTTTGGGAGAAGGCAATCTAAACATATTTGATATTTTTAAGTATTGGACTTACTTTTCTGTATCTGAAAGTGATATGAAACCCATTTTATAGCTCCTATTTTTAGAAATGTCCAGACTCATACAAACAGCGGAATATGGCTGAAAGCGTTTGACATTCCTATTGTTATATGGACAATACTAAAACGCGTTTGTACTTGGTTGACAACTAAGCCTTTAACTTTGGTGGAACTGTCGGACAAAGTCAATCAAGCTTTGCTAAATTCAGATTCATTCATGTCATCATTTTGCCAGTATTTTGTGAAATAATTGCGTGTGCGATGCTATGCTGTATATTATTTAAGGGTATATTCTCTTTCGACATCAAATATTTATTTATATGTAAAATAAAACGGAACAGGAAAAGTCTATATTTAACATTTAAAAAGATGCTTTCTTAGCTAAAAGACATAACATAAAACTCTAAAACAATTTTTTTATCACTTAAAGACATAGTTTGATTCGGGCTTTAGTACCAGTAAAAATAAATATGTTTAGTGATAGCGTTTCAGCGTACCAATGGGATGATATATTACACTCTTTCTTTCATAACCACTTTACTATTACTAAATATAATAAAATATTAATTATAACGAATTTTAGAATCAGACTTAAAATTATTCTAAAAGTCATCCCGTCTTATCCACTATATCGAAACAAAAGTAAACAAGTAACTGACTACTTAAAGTTTAAAGACAAGGAATTTCAAAGCAGTGCTATCAACACAGTTAACAAGTTTGAACTTGATTATTATCACTTAACTGCAAATGGATATGAAAACGTCAGAAGTTTGACCCAAATGCAGGCTAATCATGCCTAACCCTCTTGTTCGCAACTTCGAAGAATTCACTTATCAGTAATTTTGTAACCTTACGGGTCGTTACTTGGGATAACGGCAAGGAATTCGTATTATGGGCAGAGGTTTATGGGAGGGCAGGGTAATGTTTGCGGAAGTTATTAAGATAAATAATGATAAATCGTTCAATGTTAGAAGTAAGGTGTTTTATAGTAAAATACTATTGCTTCTTACGGTTGGCTTTATTTAAAATTATCTCCATTTTAATCTGAATATAACATCAATGTTTCTATTATATAAATTGAAGAGACGGCCTTACAAACTTTCACCTTCTATTTAAATCCCGTGGGATTGTAATTTCGCCAAGTCTTAATATCTCTATCCCAAAATGTATACCTACACAAAATTTCAAAGTAAAGTTGTATTCGTAATCCCTTATAGTTTCAGAGAATTCGTAATAAGTCAGTCAGTCAGAAATGGGTACAAACAAGGTGGCTGCTCCTCAAATTGGATAAGTTATCAAAGCAATATTGATATTTCACTCTTTAGAAATCTTTTTTAATTTTATTATTTTAATGTATTGTTTGTAAAAAAAATCTATCCCAACAGAAAAACATGATTGTTTAGAACTGCCAGTGAACAGTGCTTTCATTTGTAAATTCAATTTTAAATTATATAAATATACTTTACGACTCAAGCAATAAGGTTTATTATTGCGTATCGCATCTTAAAAGTCATCCGTCAAGTTAACGATCGGTGACAGTTATAAATGAAAGTTGAAAATTTCATTTTATTCAAATTAATAAATATCAATTATTTCTGTAACAGAATAACAGTATTGGAACAGAAATTCTGTTCCAATACATAAACAAGTGAATGTAAATCGTACGGAGATGTTTAATTATATTTGTTAACTAATTAAATTATCATATTTATTGAGGCAAAATCTTAAAATTTAATATTAATTAATTTAATTAATTCAATTCAAATTCAAAATATCTTTATTCAAGTAGGCATTTTCACGCACTTTTGAATCGTCAATTATTACTATAAAAAAGGTCAGCGTAGTTAGTCCGTGAGTAAGCTACCACCGGCTCAGAATGCTGCTCTGTTGAGAAGAGCCGGCCGGAAACTCAAAAGTTGCTCTTTTTAAATTCAAATTGAACATTTTAATTTGTTTAATTATTATCATAAATTGGGCGTAAAATTTTATGGACGCATAATGTTCAGTGATTAACAGATTTTATCTAATATTACTTAAAACGCTTCCTTAGTTTAAGTTTGGTAATTTACGTTATTTTTTATAAGGTTTATCTTTATGAAATATATAATTATACATACCCAGACAATTTGTGGATACCATCGTAAAACTTTATAAGATATCTTTGGAAAGTTCTAGAAATTTAGTTCTTAAATATTTATAATCTACCTAAGTTTTATTATGATTCAACATCAATAAATTATTAGAGTTTCTTTAAAAAAAATATGTTATGTTCGTCGTAAAGATGAATTTCTGTCTTATTGCAATGTTATTAATCTTTTATATTTTAAGAAGAAATCATAAATATGCTATTCTTCAAAAAATTGTTCTTAAAATTTTGGGAGAAGGCAATCTAAACATATTTGATATTTTTAAGTATTGGACTTACTTTTCTGTATCTGAAAGTGATATGAAACCCATTTTATAGCTCCTATTTTTAGAAATGTCCAGACTCATACAAACAGCGGAATATGGCTGAAAGCGTTTGACATTCCTATTGTTATATGGACAATACTAAAACGCGTTTGTACTTGGTTGACAACTAAGCCTTTAACTTTGGTGGAACTGTCGGACAAAGTCAATCAAGCTTTGCTAAATTCAGATTCATTCATGTCATCATTTTGCCAGTATTTTGTGAAATAATTGCGTGTGCGATGCTATGCTGTATATTATTTAAGGGTATATTCTCTTTCGACATCAAATATTTATTTATATGTAAAATAAAACGGAACAGGAAAAGTCTATATTTAACATTTAAAAAGATGCTTTCTTAGCTAAAAGACATAACATAAAACTCTAAAACAATTTTTTTATCACTTAAAGACATAGTTTGATTCGGGCTTTAGTACCAGTAAAAATAAATATGTTTAGTGATAGCGTTTCAGCGTACCAATGGGATGATATATTACACTCTTTCTTTCATAACCACTTTACTATTACTAAATATAATAAAATATTAATTATAACGAATTTTAGAATCAGACTTAAAATTATTCTAAAAGTCATCCCGTCTTATCCACTATATCGAAACAAAAGTAAACAAGTAACTGACTACTTAAAGTTTAAAGACAAGGAATTTCAAAGCAGTGCTATCAACACAGTTAACAAGTTTGAACTTGATTATTATCACTTAACTGCAAATGGATATGAAAACGTCAGAAGTTTGACCCAAATGCAGGCTAATCATGCCTAACCCTCTTGTTCGCAACTTCGAAGAATTCACTTATCAGTAATTTTGTAACCTTACGGGTCGTTACTTGGGATAACGGCAAGGAATTCGTATTATGGGCAGAGGTTTATGGGAGGGCAGGGTAATGTTTGCGGAAGTTATTAAGATAAATAATGATAAATCGTTCAATGTTAGAAGTAAGGTGTTTTATAGTAAAATACTATTGCTTCTTACGGTTGGCTTTATTTAAAATTATCTCCATTTTAATCTGAATATAACATCAATGTTTCTATTATATAAATTGAAGAGACGGCCTTACAAACTTTCACCTTCTATTTAAATCCCGTGGGATTGTAATTTCGCCAAGTCTTAATATCTCTATCCCAAAATGTATACCTACACAAAATTTCAAAGTAAAGTTGTATTCGTAATCCCTTATAGTTTCAGAGAATTCGTAATAAGTCAGTCAGTCAGAAATGGGTACAAACAAGGTGGCTGCTCCTCAAATTGGATAAGTTATCAAAGCAATATTGATATTTCACTCTTTAGAAATCTTTTTTAATTTTATTATTTTAATGTATTGTTTGTAAAAAAAATCTATCCCAACAGAAAAACATGATTGTTTAGAACTGCCAGTGAACAGTGCTTTCATTTGTAAATTCAATTTTAAATTATATAAATATACTTTACGACTCAAGCAATAAGGTTTATTATTGCGTATCGCATCTTAAAAGTCATCCGTCAAGTTAACGATCGGTGACAGTTATAAATGAAAGTTGAAAATTTCATTTTTATAAGAAGTCTTTCCTAAATTGTATTGGATAAATGTCAGATTTACTTTGTCCATTGTAATGCTTTTAATCTTGTTAGATTAATTTATTTTGTATACAGGATTCAGATATGAAATCCTAACATTTCTCATTTGATTTTACACAGTTCCCTAGAGCACTGTTTTGAAACTAAACTCTTTGTCGTTCCTATTATGAGAATTAACATCAAAATGGTATTATATTATATTTATAAAATAACTTCACATCCATGGTCATAAATACTCGAATATATCTATTTCATCCAAATACTTTTAAATCTTGGAATATTGAAGTTATTATGTTATAAGTTAGAATGATATTTAAATTGAATCCCACGATTTTCGAAAATACAATTCTATTTACAATAGAGTAAATTAATAATATTTTTATTACAGAAAAGCTTTTAGTTTATATTTCAAATGTTGAAGATTAACTATATAGAAAATATTTTCATGGTAGGACTAGATAAATATTCCACATATAATTATAATAAATCAGCGTAAGATAATGTTTCAAAATTTATTAAATAATTTTGTTCTTAATTTCAAGATATCAAAATTATAATAACATTGTATGTATATTTAGAATTATTCACCTAACGGTTAAATAAGTTTCTAATAGGTTTGAGATTTTCCAATTTATTCCACGTAAATACAAAACTGCTTTAACCTTGACTTTGTGTAGGATAAATAGTTGCGTCTTTATTAAAAAATTAATAACATGGATGGTGTATCTACAGTTGTCCGTTTCATCTACATAACTTCACTTATTAATAGTTAATTACATACTAAAATAGAACATGATAATGAGTTAATTTTGTGTACCAAAAACTTTCTATTGTTATCTAATACCAAATATGCACGTATTCGTTATTGTGTATCTACAACCAAAATTTTGTGGGAAAATTTGTCAAAGGCTTTATTAAGTTTGCTTTGTCTGCATACATCACTACCTATTGCCCATAAATCCTTTACTAGAATTTCGAAATCAATTCTTTCATAAATACCTATTAAACTACCACAAAAAATTATAATAATTATTACCTAGTTAGGTATGTATATGTAGGTAGTACTAGATAGGTATTTTATGTGCATTTTTGTTTGGACAATGTAATTATGGTCATATTAAAAAACAGCTACTCCATTTACAAGTTGAACATAATAACAAAAAATTTACATATTGATTTATTCAAAAGTACAATTAATTATGGGACTATTTGTTTAGACTCTACTTAGCAGTTAACAACTGTAGCCTGTTTATTATCGGTTTTTCACTGTAAATACTTATTTTATACGACGGGCAAATTTGTAAGAAACCCTATAAAACAGGAATATATTTGTTCTGAGAAATAGCGATTTTTAATAACAAAAACAATTTCTCATAGAGTTTCGACGAGACGTAATACGAGTATCGAACCAATTTCAATATTGGAGGTAAAAGCGTTGATTATTTTAAAATTTTATTACGGGAATAATTAACAATTACGCTGTATGTGTAGTTGATACTTTTTTTTATTAATAATAACTGTGCATAAATGAGAATATAAGGGATTTAATAATATTATAAAAAAACTATTAAATCTTATAATTATTTTATATTAATCTGCACAATATTGTATGTAATCCACGGCGGCAAAATTGCAAAAAAACTAGTCAATATTGCTAAAAAACATGTAAATATGAACGAGAAAGTTGGTTTTTGCTTGTTACTGAAACTTTTGAACACATCCCGAGATTGGAGAATTAAAATTTTACAACCATACAAGAAGCCGTAAACGAAGCCAAAAGCAAAGCAACAACATTTCGCGACATTTTCGCCGGTAATTTTCTCATAAATTTCTGACTATCCAACGTGATTAATGGTAAAAAAGTTTAAAGTCAAATTGGATGTAATTGAAAAATACTGCTTTAAAGTCGACAGATAGAATATATTAAATCTTTTTCTGAATTATGTCTTTCCTTATTATGACGTCTTGCAATTAATTTCGATTTAGATTAGACCTAGTAATAATATATATGAGTGTTGTCAGAAAGATTTAAAAATATATAGTAATTTCGATTAAATCAAATCAAAATCCATATTGCAGTTGATTTAGGTGAATGATCCAACTAATGATAACACGATTACCAAATTGGAATCATTGTCATTGTTGCTTGAACATTTTATTTACTTTTTTGTAGATATTTAAATCATTTGTTTCAATAGTAAGTGATTGTTTTTGTTCACCTTTTTCATATGGTTATTAAATATTTTTTTTATTCAATGAGCACTGCCAGGCTTAAGTGCCAGCAAATTAAATCGCTCAATTAAAAGCAAGTGGCTTGCCAGCTATTATTATTTACATTTCAAAATTAATATAGAGAGATTATATAGAGAAATATAGTAGAAATTTTGTTTTTTCTTACTTTAAATGAAAGTATTACTATGTACTCCCTGTTCTTAGCTGCTCTAACTGCGATAGCGACAGTAACGTTGCACATATTTCGAACATAGGTTTCAGAATATTGATTGAACCCGGGAAAGGAGACGCATTTCTAAAACTTTGCTATTTTATTGCAAAGTTTTATTGATGTTATATTTTATTAAAGTCTTTAACCATGTTTAAGTTTTAATAAGTTTAGATAATAGTTAGTAAAATAGCATACATCAAAAAAAATATTACGAGTAGGCATTCTAATAATAATTTATTGTGATGATCCCAAGTCGGGTGGTAAACCTAAAAACTATAATTTCTCTTTTAAGTAGAAATGAGTTTTTGAAGAATGGAAGAAATAAAACAGTACGGAAGAAATAAAACAGGTAAATCCCGGCGACAGAGAATGGAATGCCACTTGAGTTTTTGACGAAATAAGATTAAGAGACCTTGCATCCGCATAATCGAAAGAGAGGAGAAAAGAATATGCTAACATAATTTTGGTACAAAATGGAGAAAGTATTGTAGTCGTTAAAGATAAGAAAAGACTGAATGCCGCGAAAATATTCTTGCTAAGTTTTTCAACCTGGACAGACCAGGAAAATATGTAACTCAGTGTTCGGCAGAATCAAAAGCAGACATGTATAATTATATCAATGTATATAATCGGATATAGATTACGCCAGTCAACCCTTGTTATCACGCCGAGACTGACAATAATAATTACTTATGATTTCTCTTTATTTATTTCAGTACCACATAGCTTATGAATTGCAGTTAGGTCATTAATATATTATATTATTTAAGAGAAAATATTTTTTATATTTTAAATGACGAATAATATATGAATATTTTCTGCATATATGTGACATAGAGAGAGTATATATTTTTTTAACAAAATCGAGAATAAGCTGTTTGTTATTCATTACCAATCAAAAGTGACCTTAACAAGCGCCGTGACCGTACTGTGACCGGGGCTTTCGCCTCTGCTCTCCAGACCGTAAAGGATTAAAAAGATGATGGTTGTTGAGGAAAAAGCTACATTGCTAATTATTAATTTTTTATTACTAATATTTGAAGATAGATAGATCGAATTACTAATATATTAATGTTTGATCTTCTTAGGTAAGGGTATAATTTGGGCATGTTTTCATACCTCTAAATTTGTGATGATGTAATTGTTAAGATTATGAGTTAATATATATGATATCTTCTCAATAGAATATCTAAATATTAATATACCAAAATTCTACCATATTTAAAGTCTGAATGTATAAGGGTTTGGAAAGTAACTAAACTTCTGTAATAATTGTATTTATATCTATTTATTTATTCAGTTCAGTTTGGCAACATTTTTCTCTTTGCATCAAATTTAAAAGTCTTGTAATTTAATTGTGTTTATATTAGGTTTCTGCACTCCAACTCCATGTTAACATCAAATGTGCCAATATCGATACTCCTTCTTATGCGTATTTTCGCAGAAAATCGTACAAAATTTTTGCTAGATTCAAAATTCTAGAATTTCGTTATTTATATGGGTTTTGCTATTTGTAGTAGCAGCTCTGAAATTATAGTTTCTAACTACGTTGCATTGTCTGGTTTATACTAGTTTCACTCCATATTTGGATTTTCATATTTTAGTAGCTAATTTTCAACTTCAAAGTTAAATATACCTACGAAAAATGCTAAATATCATACGACTTTATGAACTTCTTGTTTAATGATGTTTGCAACCGTCTAAAAATATAGTACAGTAATACCCCGCTTTACGCGACCCCGTTATACGCGGTTTCGCTATAACGCGGATGCAAATTTCGCGCTCAAATGCTCGAGGCATTACGCGAAAGAGTGTGTATAAATATAATGTAGTCATCAACAATAGATGTATTTTTCCGTAAAAAATAAGAGTATGTATTGCATAAAGTGTTCCTAGAATTAAAGTGATTGACTAAAATGATTTGTATTTTTTTGTAATAATTTTTCACTATGTTTAATCATAAACCTCGTTATACGCGAATTTCAGTTAACGCGATTTTTTTTGGAACGTATCCCTCGCGTAAAGCGGGGTATTACTGTATCTACATTGTCTATTAAAACTGTTAATAGATTTAATTCGATTCAATAATGACGTAACTTCATTTCCTATTAATGCTTAACATTATGTAGCAAAACTGACGAAACTAAAGTTATAATTGACAAATTTTAATATAACACTCATATTCTCGATTCATTGTTACCTCCGACTATTTACTTGTTCCATGGCTAGCCTTATGAAAAAATTGATTTTTTTCGTGGATCTCCTTATAAGACAGTATTTTATCGACAAAGTTTTCTTATACAGAATGATATTAAAGAAAGAAGGAATTAGGAAGCTAAGTTATGTAATAAACCCTATGTTTAATCTAATATATTATTTAGATGTATATTTTAGTGATAATCTGTAATATGCACACTTTCTAAAATATACAACATGACATGCTATAATGTAAACAAACAATGAATTTAACATTATCTTTATCTTAAAATTTCACCGTAGCACTTAAAAAAACATTTAACATAGTCTTAAAATTATGTTCTATTGATGATTGAAATAATGTTACATGTACTCCTCAGTAATATATTAGAAAAAAATAATAAAGTTCAAATTAATAAGCCCTGAAGTATTAAAAAATGGAATACATTAACCAATCTCTCAAGCTTCATACTTTTTAAGTAACTTGGATACTGATTATAAAAAGTTGAACACATTTACTTTAAAACAAGATCGTAAAACAAAAGTTTGTTCCACGTCCCCGTAGGAATGTTGGACAATTTAATTCGGGTGTTCCGTTTGGGAATATTTGATGTTTTACCGTAATTGAGCCTCTGGAAAACATTTTATTATTTACCTTTGCATGTATTCTCTCAGATTAAGTTAAGGGATCACAATAAAACCTGGTATGTTTTGATTGTCTATGTCTACACAATAACACCAAAAGAATAATATAATAAATATACTATATTATAGACCAGAAATATAATACAAATAAAAAAACACGTTGCAAATAGAAAAAACAGCACAATAATTTGGTGAGACAAAAAGGTTATTGCTACTACATCTTCTCTACCAGGCAACATTCTGATTACGGATGCACTGTGTTAGTAGTAAAAGGGACGCATAAAATACGAATATTAAACTTACAATATATGTACAGTATACTTATGTACAAATTTATATATATATGTGTATAAATACAATGATATATTATTATATATTTTATAATAAAAATAAAATAAAATAAATAAAAGTGTAATGATAAAGATAAAATGTAAATAAAACAAGAACGAAAAACAATAATGGTAAGCAATTAGCAATTTATTTAATTAAAGGAGTCATTAGCATGACTCCTTTAAAAGAACCCATACTGTAGTGTTATATGCTTCGATTTGTTGTTAACTTGTAAGGATAATGGTAGCTGGTGCTTATAACTACTTACTTGTAAATATTCTTTAGAAAATATTTATAAAAATACACTTATAATATTTAAGAATATTTAAAAATATAAGAGCTACTTAAAAGACGTGTTTATGTAATTGATCACCGCCATTGAAATCGAAGATAGCTTGGTGGAATATTCAATTAAGTAATTAATTAAATAATAAAATATTGTAAAAAAATAACATTTTTACTAATCGTATGTTTAAATATAAATACATCAAAAGAAAAAGTACCTTACTTTCATGTTACTCTGAATTAATTAGGACGGAAAGCAACTTTCATAGATTTACAAGCGCTGCTTATACATAGTGAAATACCAAATCACTCATCCAACTTCTAAGAAGGCATATTAAAGAATGTTTCCATTCGTTAACGTGAAGATTCGGATGAAAATAAAATTTTGTAAAAATAACATTTAAAAGTTGGTTTCGAGAGACGGTTTAGATTCACAGATTTAAATATTATCGTTTGTTTGTGTATTTGGTACTTATTGTTACATATTTTTTCATAGTCCTTAATATTTTTTTCTTTAATTAAAAATATTTTTTTTTATTTCTTGTACAAAATAACTAATATTATTATCGAAAGGATCAGTTAATTGTTATTATTATGTTGGGAGAGCCGTCAATTCTAAATGACATTGGAAACAAGAAAGTTCTTACAACAAACAATCTTTAGGTATATTAGCTAGCCAACTTATTGGGCGCAGTTCGGTCGAACTTGTAAACCACTCCTAAAGTTTTGTTCACCGCCTTGGGATTAGGCCTTTCTTTTTGATCGTTAGTTTTGTATACATAAGTTCTCGGTAAAACTATTTGTCAGGTCTGAGTTTATTAAAATAAGACTATTTAACGTTTCCATGGATATTAACTTACAAAATATATAATAAGGAGAAGTAGAAATATATTTTTTTATTATTTACACCTATGTTCAAATATAAGGTAATAAAAGTGATAAAATTAACAAATTGTAGGACAACAAATATAAATAACCGAATACCTTTATTGTAAGACTAATTATTATAAAACTGTTATTAAAAGGTATAATTATTTGCAATAAATTCATTATATACTAAATGTAACATATAGGATAAATTTAATCAAAATACTTAAGACTAAAATCAAAATTAAATTAAATGAGGAAAAGTATACTTTATAACAACTTGTAATACATATTATTTACTATAACTTAATCTTGTTATTCAAACATAATTAACAATCTATAAATTAAGTCTTCAGCAGATAAAATACTGTAACTCTTGTAACTCATGAATATAACTGCAAAGCAAACAAATTTGCTAACATATTTTAAACATTTATTCTGAATATTTCAAAATATTGATAATCAAAATAATTTATAAGGATGTTAAAAAATAATTTGGAGCAGCATTAATACCAGGGTGTATATATACAAAACAAATAAGAGGACATACATTTAGTTTTTTGATTTTTTCTAATTAAATAATGACTAAGTTAAACACTTTTGTCGAAAACAACTGAGGTCGTTATACAAGGAAAGAAACCAGACACTAATAAGAGCAAAAAACAATCTTGCTTACCGTTGATAAAAGTAGTTGTACGATATAATAATCAATACATACATTTATCTTAGCAACGACATACTATCCAGAAACCAATATAGTTTTCAACTTCGTCAGAACAATATACTTTCTAATTTTACTAGTGTTTTTGTATAATCACTAGTGTGTTTATACAAACACCGAGAAAATATCAACAGACTTTAGTTATAATTACAATACAATAAAATTACAGGACGGAATCTGATTAACTTGAATTTGGTCAAGAATTGTTTTGGTCCATAATTATAAAAATGTGTAGATTTGTCGAATAATAGACTAGTTACAATATAATAGACTTGTCATAGATAAATGTATATTACTTTCATAATTATAACATTCGGAGTCGGAGCAGACTCAGCCGCTTGCAGCTATTAGTTCTTAAATATAAATTTCCTCTTTAAAAACTAAAGCATTATATATTTTACTATGAAATATGCCTTCATCTTCTTCATCAGATCTTATGGTGATATTATACATTTTTTCCTTTAGTTTACAGAAAATTCGGACATCACATGTTTTCCCGGTGACTTGTCGCCATTTGATCTAACCCGTTTTGATTCTGTGGTTTACGTCCTGGTCAAGATTGCCATCGCTTTGTATGAGGGAACCAAGGTAGCGTAAGTCAGAGCAGACTGGTAACGGGGGACACCTCTGAAATAGCTGAACAAGTGCTCTGTTTTGGTTTTGCTTATTTCCATGCCAACACTCTCCAGCTTTTGTTGCCAAATTCCCAGTCTACTCTGCAACTCCATCATATCCTACTTGGTGCAAAACCTACTAACATATTGAACTTGTCGGTGTTTCATTATATAACACCTCTTGCACCTCAGCTTTAGTAATGGCTACATTTACTTTCGCTTTCTTCCTATATCTTATACTCGTATAACATTTTCATCCCCTCTTTCATATATTCAATATCCTCCAATTGTTCTTGCCATTGCTTAAACCCATCTTTCTTCTCTTTCAGAATCTTTTGCACAGTTTCAATACAACACCACGTTTCCTTACTTATCATACCTTTTCCTTTCGTTTCGTGTACTACATCCTCAGTCATACTTTAAATCCATCCCGCCTCTTCGTTCCCACTATTGTTTACAGATTTATTTTCTACACCGCCCATATCCATCATTTTATCAACCACACTATTTTTTTATTTATTCGCATATTCTTCTTTCTCTAACAAATACCATTTTATTTCAGGTGGGGTTTGTTTCTTAAACATATTGGTCGCACTAGATGTTTAATTTCCACAATGAGAAGTCTATGCTATGTGACTAGGTAGCCGAACTCTATTGACTAACTATCCGAACTCTAGAATTCTGAAATGGGAATATAACCGTGGCTCAGGATTCTTCAAATGGCATATTATTAGTAGCAAAATGTAAGCATGTCGTCAAAATTTGGGTTGAGCTAGCAAGTTAGCCTAAAGGTACCTTTGGGTATTAAAAGCAAGGGTATCTCCCTCGTTTTCTAGCATCTTTCAGTTAGTTTGATATTTCCAACATACATTGTTCTGCAGCATTAGAGACGCGGTATATTTCAGCCGTGCAGGTCTCTCTCGTGAAAACTTGTGTCTTCTATAGAGATCGATCGTTACGCCATGAATACTTTCAAAAAAGGTATATGCTATCTCAAAGGCCGGCAGCGCTCTTGGAAGTTTTCGGATATTGCAACAGTTCATGGGCGGCCGTGACCTCGTATTATCTGTGATTCGCACGTTCTTTTGCCCTCGTCTAACAGAAAAAAATGTTTAATTCAATATTATACAGTAATAAAACAAAAAAGAAGTAAGATTATTAAGAGAAAATGAGACATAAACATTACATCAGCTAGACAACCGTCCATTAAACTTTGAGCTAACTTATTGCAACGAATCTCTAAGGCATAGCATATATTGTGTTGTTAAATATGAAAAACGAAATATAACATTTCTAAGCATGAGATATCAAAATACTGAGTCTTAGTATCAGAATACTGGGTCTCGACATTTTGAGCGACTGTCAGTTTCGTGGTCATCTGGAGAGCAAGGCCAAGTTAGCCTCGATGAAATTAGGAGTGATCAATATAGCGAGACAGTATTTCAAACCTGGCCAAAGACTTACGCTCTATAAGGCGCAGGTCCGGCCACACGTGGAGTACTGTTCTCCTCTCTGGTCCGGATCACCCCAATATCAGCTTCTATCATTTGACCGCGTACTACGGAGAGCAGTTCGGATTGTCGGGGACCCAGTGCTCTGCGAACGGCTGGACTCTTTGGCATTGCGTAAAGACGTTGCTTCTCTGTGTGTCTTCTACCGCATTTACAACGGGGAGTGTTCCGAAGAACTATTCGATCTGATGCCTACCGCCGAATTTCACTACCGCACAGCTCGCCATCGCCTCCTTTACCATCCATACCACCAGGATGCGAGGCAATCCTCCACTGTGCGGTTTTCAAGGACTTTTTTCCCACGTTCCACTCGAATATGGAACGAACTTCCTACGGCGGTATTTCCAGATCGATACGACATGGGTACCTACAAAAAAGGCATATATTCCTATTTCCAAGGCCGGCAACGCTCTTGTGAATCCTCGGATGTTGCAAGAGTTCATGGGTGGCGGTGATCACATTTCAACGGTGACTCGCAAGCTGGTTTGCTCTCCTCTAACATAAAAAAAAAGATAGTTACTTGCCTCTGCATATGCATGCACCTAGCATGGTTTGAGAGAGAGAAAGTAGTATTGAAAAATATTTTTATTGCTGTTACTACTGAAGGAAAATTCTTACTTTTGGATATAATAAATGTTAACCAATTAAAAGAAAAAAAAATTCAATCGATATGGAATCGATAAATATACACAGAAGATAATAATAAAAATCATATTAATATAACAAATAAGGAAAACAGTTAATACTTACACAATATTAGAATTATTATACTTTTATCCTGTATTTTGGTGATTTTAATAAATGTATTATAAGAATTAAGTTATTAATAATATATTCAATATTCATTTATGTAAATCAATTTATTAAAAGTCTTAGAGATATTTTTTTTAATATACTAAATTATATAAAAAAAATTAAATTACGTAACAATATTAATGCAATAATATATATTTCTTTTATATAAATTGTGTTTAACACAGGGTGCGTATAATGTAACTAAGGTTATAAATGAAATTAATTTGATATAAATGTATAAATTAATAAGAAGATATAATCATAATTAAAGTCATTTGGAAAATAATGAAAAAAGCAGTTTTTCAATGAACGTATAGACAGATTTCGAAATATCAATCTCGCATTTTTATTATTATAGACACAATTTTATCGACTGTCAATGGCGCTGGGAATAGTAATACCGTGACAGCTGTCTATGCAAATGCACTGGACAATTTAAATTTTGGTATTCTCGATTACGGTTCGGATGTTTCAGACACGAATTTAATAATCCGGGTCCGGCATTCGCCGACTGACGCGCTGCTACTATGTTAGAAACGAAATTTAATATCTAACTTTGGAATTATGATTGAAGAATGGAATTTTCCATAGTAACTACCAGGGTTATATACATTTTACTGTAACTGGTTGGGGATCCAAAATTTATTAGTCTTTCCTACTTCGAATAAATGTTTTATGTCGTTTTTAATAACCATTTCTTGGGCTTTTGATTTGTATAATATCAACATAAGCTTTTAGAGCAAAATAATATGAATAACTCATATTTTAATCAGAGGAACATATATCTTAAGACGTGAGATGCTTATAGTATATCAAGACAGCAATTTTCCTTGCGGTGGCTGGAGCACGTTCAGTAACCGCTCCCTTATGTCAATGACTTGTCTAGCTTACAAGGAATTTCATTCTTATGCATGAAGAAGATAGATAATACTATATATTCAAATCTAAAATTCATAAACACTTTTTTTCAATTTCATATTAAATATATTTTCGGATAATATTCAAAAATTCATTGTTAAATTTAAATATTTTTTTCATATCTGGATTTAATTTCAATAGCGCTAAAGTAATCATTTCAAATATTAAAATCTTTTGATATAAGTATTAAAATTAAATATGCAGAGTCAAATGCATACAAATTTAGATTATCTTATCTTTAAATTGTAGTCATATATACATTTATTCATTTACATAAATCAAAATACAACTTTGTTTATTTCTGCATAGGATTTTCAACCTTATCCATAGAAATAGTTTTAATTGAAAATGTGTAATTTATATTTACACCACTACGGATTGTGGTAGCGGTTTTGCTTCTTAATGCTATAATTTAAACAAATAATAGTTAAGATATCTGTTAATTCAGTTAACAATGCGGTTTAAAATAATATTTTTGTAAGGTATCAAATGATAATGTAGAAACTGTTTCACACAATGTAATATAATATATTGTACTGCATGTACTACATAATTTAATTTAGTCACATGACCATTGGTTCAGTAATCAATGGCCTTCCAAATAAGTGAATTGTTAATACATCGGCATCGGCATCACGTGTTGCAAATATCTTCATTTTTGCGATAATATATTTGAAACGAATTTATATTTCTGAAAGAATCTACCTTAGTAGATTAGTTGCTTACAGAAAATAGTGAATATAAATAATAGTTTTATAATTGTATAAAATGCGATTATTGATTTTAAAATATATTTCAATAATAATAACTGTTATGTAACATTTACGTTTCTAATAATATTTATCTTACTATAGTGCTATTTTAAGTAACTAAAATAACAGACTGTTAAGGACATGTTGACAAATGTAATGCAATTTGAAAGTTTTTTTAAATAAACCAGAGTAATATGTTCGTCCTGGTTTTTGACAAAATTTTGAATGATGTTAATGTTCGGAGTAGAGGCGAAATAATTGCTCTTTATAAGTCAAGGAAATCGTGGCAAGATGTTTCATTATTACGTCTTGGTAAATTCAAGAAACTACTCATTAAACTGCACTTACCTTATCTCTGTTACTTTCAGTACAAATTAGAATTTGTAAATGAAAAGTCAACGAACTACAAGACTTAAAGATTCATAGCAAAATATGTTTCTTTCAAATATTATTTTGACTTAATATTGAAATAAATTTGTTTAAGTCAAATTTTCTTCTCTTACTCATTATTATTTGTAATTTTACTAAAATACATTTATTATCTTTACATAATATAAAAAAAACTGTCGGTTAATCGTATCACTTATTTTTTTTTACTCTTGAGTTCTATACATATATAAAATTGAAGTGACTGTTTGTAATTCCAAATTACCAGCTTTTCACTAAATACATATGAAAATATATTCGGAACTTACTTAAAAAAAATATACATTAATAAAACATTCTGCGTGAACGAAGCCGGGGTTACAGCTAGTTTTTTTTATAAAATCGTTAACATATTCTCAGTATTATGGACATTTTCATTACCTTATCTATTTTGTCCAGCATTTTCTCCGATACATGAAATATGACATGTCATTCTCACAAACCAAAATAAATTTTATATGACCAGACCCTGACCCGCTAAGAAAATATGAATCGGTTGCAATTTTTGGGATTAACTTAGCTAAACGCAATAGGGTTCAAATTATAACATTTTGTACAGTGCATTGGATATTGCAAAATATAGCGCTGTCAATTTTTATTGAGGTATCCAAACGCTTCAGTAGAAATATAAAGTTTTATTCGAAAATGTTATCTAAAATATCACGTTTATGTTAGAAAAGTCATAGTACCAATATAATAATATATTACCAACCTTTCTTTGCTATTTTCTTTTTAGAAATATATCTTTTCTTAATAAATATTAACATGTATTCCAAGACATAAACCAGAAAATCCTTTAACGTATATCGCAACAAATGAGGTCATAAAGAGTTCTTTAAAGTTAAATAATGTCGCTGTTATCCGAAATTCGTTTACAAATATATTGCACTCGTATTTCGATGCATAATTTGATTTTATGTTGTTTATTATCGGTAAATTTTGTTTTCGTTAAAAGTACGTATAAATGTAAGGATTTTAGATGTTTTTTTTTATAATTATCAATACCTCTTACTGTTACTAATTACTACCTGTAACTTCCCAGAATTTCCTTCTCTTTCAGACTTAATCCAGAAATATAATTAGCAATTATCACTCAAAAAATTAGATAAAACTTTTTGTTTTTCCAGGAATAAAAATAATTTATCCAAATAAAATACTTTTGTATAAAATGATTTAGATGATATCAATTTCATAAAAAATAAAATTATTTGAAATTACACCCAAACTATTTGTAGTATTTTTCTGTTAAATGGGATAATAGAGTATGTTATAATAAGCCAACACCAAATCATGTTAAGAAGATCCGTACAGTAGTTTTTATGTAAGGTATTTAAAGTTCAAATTAGTTTTGTTGTTTGTGCGTGAAAATGGGTTTTGTAAAGTAGCCCTTACATAGATCGGAACTATATATATATACAAATAAACTATTTATCTATTATATAAACAGAGTTTTGAGTTCTTTGTTGTGTACTGAACAAGCAATTCAATGTACAGATTGCCTCATTATTAGTTAAGTATCTGTATATATTAATAACAATGAAATAGCATATTATAAATAATAACATTCTATATATATTATTAAATTGATTGCCGAAATTAACTAATAATTTATTTTCTTCATGTTTTATTTAAAAAAGTATGTTTAAGACATAACACTTTAAATAAAATAAGATCTTATTCATGAAAATATCCAAATATATAACATTTATTATAATCCTGACAGACACACCTGCTATTTCATTAAAAAAAACACAAAAACCCGTCCCTAATATATCATCTGAAACATTTTAAATATAATAATATTGGAAAGCAAATTATTGAAATAAATTTTGATTTCAATTAATAAATCACAATGTATTACTCTGTCACTCACATGTAGTGAACGCCATTAATTTGCTTAATATTTCAATACACCACAACATTGTTTGATTAGTTCACTGACAACGTCAAATTAATGGTTATTATAAATTTTTTATGAGTTATTGTCATGTGGTGTGCACGTTTATCCAAAGTGCATACACCATACCGCATAAGGATTTACAGATTATGCTATAATTACATTAATATTTAATATTATAGTACTGAACTTTGAACATGTATACATTGTTACTTTTGCTGCAATTTCATCCGAATATGGCCTGTGAATGCATTTGACCAACGTCAGACGTGTCACTGGGGTATTCCTCGTTGATTTGCGTTAGATTTGTTAGACATGGCTCATTGTTCCCTTCTGTATCATTATCATATGCATAGTGGAATATTCATTTATATAAAATAATACATTATATTGTTTTCAAAAGAAAAAAACTGATCTATACGGTTTGCAAAATGTTACGGCATTACTATATAGAATTAAAATTATTATCTTAAGCGAAGGTCATTTTTTTACAAGCTACGCAAATGTAATTACTTCCCAGTAGTAGCTGGCAATAATAACGAGGATCTGCCAACCGGACGCGGCGGGTGTTGAGCTTAGCCCCTCTCCTTCCTTCTTTTCTTGATAACTTTTGAATGGCCAAACATTTTTTCAATCTGTTTTCATTATAACATCCGCGTTCGGCTCAAACATACATGACCAAAATTTTTAGCTAATTATCTCGTCGCTTTCTGGAGACAACTTAACACAAAAAAGGTCTCCCATACGGTTAAGAGCTTCGTTAACGCTCAGCTCAATAATTTTGCCCAAAGGACTATTACAAACTGTTACAATCTCAGGTATATATATTATTGAAATATATTTATTTCATGTCTAGTTAGTAAAGAGGCTCACCAAAAAATGAATAAGAATAATTTTTGTTTAACATAGGTATGTCCAGGATTAATACAAGTAAAGATATTTCTCATACTAGAGAGGATAATATACTTTTATAAAGAGAAGGCAAAACAAATACACTATTTTATCAGTCGTTTAATTAAAGGTCTGGAAAAAAAAACATGATATGGATGATAAACGAGGTTATTACTGCAGTTATATATCAGAAAACGGTAAAATTATTTGTTGTAATGTTACGAATCTATTATACTACTTATGGTTAAAAATAATACAAAAAAAAAGAAAACTTATACGAATACCTTAATAATAAATGACAAATATTAATAAAAAAAAATACTTTCATAAAATTCTTTTTTTTTTATTTTTTTTTTATTTATTTATGTACCATTAACTTACAAAAAACAGAAAAATATACAATGGCAAAAAAAAGTGTACAAAGGTTTAACTTATCTCTTTAAGAGATCTCTGCCAGTTACCCTTCGGCAAAAAGGAAAAATTAAAATGACAATGCATGATTGGCACGTTAAAAATATAAAAAAAAAACCATGCAAAACAAAAAATAAAAATATGAAGCAAATTTTGTATTATTAATATATATATACACTCTTGTACAATAAACTATATATATTTATTTACAGTTACAGTTTTTGAGAACATGAAGTGACATTAAATGGTGTAATTTACATATAAAAAGAATTGAAGTGTTGTCTAATTAATTCCAAATTAACAGTTTTTCATTAAATTCAAACAGTATCTACAAAAAATACTCTGTCTGTCTATCTGTCTATTTATTCCGGCTAAACTCTATTTAGGCTGAATTGGTTACACCAGTACGCAATGCTTAAATTAGGATGTCCGATAAATCAGATATAGTAGGACAAAGTTGGGTAAATTCTGTCCTTAAGTTTTTATTATTTTTTAATAGTAGTTCATCATATTGATTGCTTATATACTGAGCTAAAGTTTGCAACACGTTAGGCGGAATTTAGGATTTGTGAAACTTCATTATGCATAGAAAGGCAAATCCCATCCTTTATTAAATCAAGTCACTGTTCAAATTAAGGTTTTGATTCATATACCTTCCGATATACTTTCTCTGGGTCGTTTTGATAAGACGCAGTGGATACTCTTAATTTGGTTTGCCACCATTTTCAACCTATACAGCATAGAAATTAAAGAAACACTTCTCAGTTACATAAGCATACGTTAGGTCTGTTTTATAAATATTTTTATACTATTCTGGCTATTTTGATCTTCAAGTAAATTTAATAAAGTACGTAGTAATAATAAAATTAAATGCAATGTAATAAAACCATCGCTATCAATTTCATAAACGTAAAATCAGGAAGTGGAATTCTATTACAGTTTATCAATTAGCAACAATGACATTTGCTATCAGGTTTTTATAAATTAAGTTTTTATAAAAAGAAGGTATTATGAGATGAGAAGACATTAGTATGAGTAATACTAGTATAGTCACTGTATTGAAACAGATTAAACACACTTAGACTCGTACTTTTGCTTTTGAAATCTTCACAGCCTGGTTTAAGTCAGTCAGGTTTGCAAGCAACGAAAATTTAATATAACACTCGAGAATAATGCCATTACAATTATAAATTCCGACTGTGAATTGACTTCTGTAGTTACTTTTCATATAACATGTTATTAATATAATGAAAATTAAATATTTTGAAATTAATCTTAAATGAGAGTTACATTTTTGCTAATTTTACTGTTCAACACCGTCTAGTGAACTCCTTCTTAAAGATATTTCTTTCACATACCTAAATAATGTCCGTCCCCCTACTACTTATAAAACCTCCTAATAATGGAGGACATTTATTACTACTGATAAAGGTAAACTTAGAAAAATATGATGTACCGCGTTTAAAATAACATTGTAATTTTGCTATGGTAAACTCTTATTATTATTTTTTAATTTATTTCTCTTTATTACATTTTAACTTTACAATATAATATACTCCTAAACCTATCTAAAATATTGTCGCGTTTATGGAGTTCACACTCTTCTGCAACTAAGTTGTGAAATTAATGGAGGCAAAAGATATTATATGATTTGCTGAAACATTTTAAATTTTTAAACTAGTTTAATTTAATAAGTATTTAGAACTTATGTATATGAATAAGTATTACTTATAAAAATCATTTAAAATAAGTTTATAATATAATATTATATACGATGCATCCAAAAACAAAACATAACAAAATATGGCAAGATGTTGATGGTTCTCTCAGCACTGCAATGAAGCTCTGATGATGAAGCAATATTACTACATTGTTACATGTTAATATGTTTACGTAAGATTCTATCTAAGAAGTCAACCGCAATGTCTAGCATCTTGAATTATGCACAAGTGTTTCTCAAGTGCCTCCAACGTCGACTAAGATGTAAATAGAATGCTATGTACAATATATGCAGTTATATGTATACTTATAAATAAAATTGAAATGTCTGCTTGTAATTCCAAATTAAGAGCTTTTCACTAAATGGATATGAATGTGTATTCGGTACTTACATAAAACATTTGATTAAAATTTTGTCTGTTTGCTTGTCCGGTTGTTCCAGGTAATCTTTAAAACGCATGGGACCGATTTTAATATGAGTATTATTATATTATTATAATGAGCAAACATTTTCAATGCGAGTGAAGTCTTACATTGTTTACCAATAATAATTGTTTACCAATAATTTGAAATAAATATTTTTGACTTTAGTAATACTAGTTAAACAAAAATTTGGCTTAAATACAGAATAAACTAGATCTTGAAAATCTATTTGTAGAATATACGAATGAATTGTGTCTAATTCTGGATCTTTTTATGGTTTTGTGTGTTAAAATTTATGATATTTTAATAAAAAGTCATGTTATATTATAGATATAATTACACATATCAGAAAGAATTTTAGTAATTGAAATAGAAACTAACCCGAAATTTTCTTATAGAAAATATATAGCGTTCCCACAGTTAACATTATTGAAAGTATTATTGAAAATATGATTTCGAATTCGTAATATTCAGACCACGATAAATCTGCAGCTTGCGTTTGTAAATGAACTCCATCGTACTTTAACACGTATTCCGTCCACCACACAGCTTTTTCTAATGGATTCTGAGGTTGGTCATTCATCAAAGTTTTAAGTTTTATTATGTTATTTTTGTAACTGCAAAAGAGAATAAATTTATTATTATTGAAAAAAGCAGTGCCGTAATTTCTGTAACATAATTAGTAATCATTTTATTATTTCAATCAATGAAAACTCTTAAATGCTATAAAAATATAAAATATTTATTTCAATATGTTAAGGTGTATGTGTCTTTTAAAGAAAAAATAATAAAGCTTTTCTTTTAATTCGGGTTTTTAATTACCTGTTATCTTCAATAACTGTTTTTATTGCAGTTCTGAAATCCTTTTCATTCAGTGAGAGTATGTCTAATTGTATGCCTATCTTGAATTGCTCATATTTGTCCACATTCAGCCATTGATCCCACATCATAGGTATACCAATTAACGGTACTTCAGCATCTATAGCTTCTAGTGATGATTGTAGACCTCCTTGAGTTATAAATAGTTTAATTTTTGAATGTCCTGAAAAAAGTAATAATGTCACACCAAAAGTTTACTTATAAGAGTTAACGTACTTTACCTAATATATTATTATATATATATATGTATTAAAATATAAATTTACTAAGCATGTCAACCTGTGGTACCCAATCAAATTGTATAATATTTTTTGATGTTTCAATAACAGTTTCATTATCATTTTTCATAATAATATCATAGGGTAATTCAGAGAATACTTTAATCATCATTTGTATTTTTTCAGTTGTGAGTACACCTTTATTTATATTTGTACCAAAACTCACAAATATAACTCCATTTTCAGATGAGTCTAAAATTGATTTCCACTCCTAAGATAAAGAAAAACATAAATATGTACTTTAATTATACAAACATAAGAGTTTGTGTTAAAGAAAATACTAAAAATTACGGTTGGTAGCTCCTTCCTAGGATTTTGATTCAATTCGCCTAGGTAAACAACATTAGGAGGTACAGGGCGATTAGCGTCCCAAATGGGATGAACATTTAGAAACAGCATAGCAATATTCTTTTTTAATTTAGCCAACTCTGGAGTATCTGAACCAAAATATCTTCTAAGTATGATATTTTCATCATATTCGGCATTATAGTATGTCCACATAATCCAATAATGCGAATAATACTCAAGTATTTTCTTCCATATACTAAGATTTTGAAATCTTTGTCTTAAAGCGGATGGATATACTAAAGGATGTGTTGAAGCACCCACTGCCTCAAAAGTTCCTATATTTCCACCGAACGAACTGATTTGAATAACAGGTGCATTATATACATATGAATACACTAACGCCAAACGTACACTAGCCTCTGCTATAACCAAATCAAATTGATGGGTCTTATTATTATTGAATTCGTCTAGCAACCCTGACTTTTGGTATTTTTCAAACATTTGGCCAATAGCATAAATACATATTTCTTGTTGTTTTATCAAATCCTTTGCTGTCTTTAATTTCTGGAAAAGCTCGTCTCTAACTTCTTCCCCGAGACCATGTATGTCGATTTCTCTTAGATTTTTTGGTGATTTACCTTTTGAAAAGGCGGGATG
The DNA here is from genome assembly GCA_918358865.1 of Melinaea marsaeus rileyi. Taxonomy (NCBI): domain Eukaryota; kingdom Metazoa; phylum Arthropoda; class Insecta; order Lepidoptera; family Nymphalidae; genus Melinaea; species Melinaea marsaeus. Next base: position 12,554,850 of record OU911086.1, on the reverse strand, counting down.
TGTTGTTATAACAGTAACTTCATGGCCACGTTTTGCTAATTCCTGTGTATATGGTCGAAATGTTACTTGATGACTGTATGAAGGTAGTGGAAACACAGCTAGTATTCTAGCAGATTCACATTTAAAAACTAATATCAAATAAACAATTATGCGTGCGGATTTCATTTTCTTAATAACTTATCTTTTATATATTATTAACTGTTATTTATGAATACGTTATTTTTGCCAATGCACTTATACAACTGATATTATTCCTTCGGTTAGAGACTCTCATGCGTAACGATAATAGCTAGTGATAACATTGTTAATTACTTGCTTGTTAATTTGCTTTTGTTTATCAAAATTTAATTCAAAAGTGAATAGTTAATCTATAAAAATGTTTTTAAATTGCTCCAACTTGTCTTTTAAATTATAATGCTGATGTAGTCGGCAGCGAAAATAAAACATCAAATACTTTTTTAATTCTCTAACGTTTCGATCAAATTTCCGCAGTCGTGGTCACAGTATGATTAATGGTAACTCAGTCTTTCTATCAAATATTTAAAAAATAATAAATAATAAATAATTATGAAAAATAAAGAAACGCATTCTGGATTTAAGGTCAAGTTTATGAAAATATTTAAAAAAATCACTGAATTTAATGATTTATAAAATAGCAGTGCTCGATATATGATCTATATTTCTATTATTGACAATGAACACAAAAATAAGCATTGTAATCTTAATAATAACCAAATTATCAACTATAAATAAAACACAATCTTACTTTTTAGGTATTTATATTTCATTTCGATTAAAATAAATTTTCATTTCTACAGTAAGTAATTTTCACATTACTTACCATAAAATGGTAATTCAGTATACTCTGAAATGTCCTGTCCTCGCATTGAAGTTCCCAAATTTAGTTATTTTGCATACGATTTGCATCTATGCATTATTATATGATATAATATGATAATCACAGGGAATTACTTTTGATTATATTCTTATAAAATTATTTATTCAGTAGTGTATAATTTTGTATTTTGTATTTTATTCAGTGTAAAAAGAAATTTAAGTACTTTTTTAAATGTACCTCAAAACTTTAAATTATCGTATTTTTATCTCCCAAAGTAAATAAATGATTTATATTAAAATAGATAACACTGATAAAATATTTCATGGTCAATGAACTTTTTTGATCTTTAACTCAATATTATCAAATTATAATCACAAATATACACATCAAAATACATAATATAATTAAAGACAAAAAAAACAGCATTGATTTACCTCCATGTAATGCCAGCTAGATAATAATAAATATAGTAAAATCTTACCACAACAAATTATTTCAAGTCATATGGCAGGTAAATAATTTTCCTTTTGCTAGTTGTTAAGTCCTTATTTTAGATGACTAACTGTTTCTGTTTTGTTTGAAATCTAAAGTTTGAATCTGGGTTTCAAACATGCTCTAGTATTAACTAACTTGCCCTGCCGTTGACGTCTTACAAACTACATAAACTGGAACTTCTCGAAAATATACTAACACAATTGCTCAAGGTGCTAGTTAAAATAAAAATTCCCCGAGTAAATTAACCAGCTCATATAACAGCAATTTGTTGATAAATATATTGCTTAATGTAAGTAGTATATATACTAAGTAATTTAAATAGAGTCTGTTTAAATTACGTCCTGTACATACGTTTACATGTTTTGTTACTCCCACTAAGTTAAACATCACTACACCAGAATGATTTATTTGACATTATCACAGTTGTATCCTTAGTAAATGCTTGTAACATCGTGTAGACTTAGTTCTTGGTATTAAATATTTAATTATGTCCTAAAACCCATTATCTAATTGTAATGACTGTTTCAAATATTCGGTATGAATATGATTATTATATTCAAAATACGTTAATTAGGGTGATTTATTTATCGATTTAATAATGTGTTACTTACAAAGGTAAATATATGTTACCTGAGACGCGATTTTATATGTTCCATCCTTAAAAAAAAAACAATAAGAAATAAAGTATACTTAGGAAAGTGTCTCGATGTTGTCTCACTGTTGAAAACCATATTGGCATGAATAGCACAATATATCCTATATTCCTGTTATTTAGTGTTAGTACTTATTTTGCTATACTTTTAACAATAACTATAACAGACGTAGACCTATGTTTTACTTTTATGCGATATAAACTCTACTTGTATTAAAATACTTATATACTGTGTATGTATAATTGTTGGTTAATTAACTTAATATATATATATTTATATATACACACACACACATATATATATATATATATATATATATATATATATATATATATATATATATATATGTATATATATGTATGTATATATAATTTACACAGTTAATTAAGAATTTTCTAAAGGATAAACTCTTATCATAATTTTTTTTTCTCTGTAATTTGAGAATATTCTTGCTTATTTCAAATTATTCTATGCATAAAATTACACAAAATTTTCTAAAAAGAAAAAATATATTCCTGCTTTTACAGAGCTAGATAACGGAAATTGAATATATTTTCAATGGAAATATGAGCGTAATATTTGTATAAAAAGAAATTTTCTTTACATTTGTTTACTTTATCTTAAATTACTTGGATCAGTCTTGTTATTTTCTTTCAGTGTTTCGTTCACTTAAATTACTTTTGAATTACTTTATTAACCATAAACGTATTAGACATAAATGACGATTCATAAGTATCGTAATAACTTTATTTGATTACTGTAATCCTTTGAACATATAACAAAGAGAGACAGTTCTCAACTCAATAATGACGATGTTTCTTAACTTAAAGATTATAAACAATGTAGCCTAAAGAAATGATGATAACATTTATAACATAACAATAGGACAGCTAATAATATTAGACATCATAATTAAACATTTCATGATAATTGATAAAACTTATCAGACTGACAGGAAAATGTTTAACTATTCGAGTAAATATTAAATTGTAAATCAATAGCGAGATAGCAGTTAGAAATATATTTAATAATACAATAATTTTTAACCTAAAATAGATACAATTTTGCATTTACAAATAATGTATACAAAATTAATTAGCTCAATATTTACTCTATAATTAATACGTAAGAAAATAAACCTATGACTAAATTATATGCAAAATGTTATTGTTATTTTCGGTCTTTTTACTATTTTATGATGAACTTTGAACCGCCAATCCACAATGGATAATATAAAATGAAATATATCGTTGGTAAATTTCTTCAGGCAGTATTATTGTTGAAGCTATGTGTGATGAAAATAATAATGTATTTCAATACGGTTTGTATAATATACGTTCGTAATGTTATTTGTAGCTAGCAAGTCAACCGCTATCTAGCAGCTTGAATTATGAACAAGTGTTTCTTAAGAGCTACCAAGTAAAATATACATATATATCTTAGATAAGATTGTAATTTGATATTTTTTCAGCTTTTTCATTAAGAATACTGAAGTAACTACAACTGAAATAAATGTTAATATGATAGAAGTTATAATTTTAATTTCATAATATTCAGACCATTCCAAGTCAGCAGCTCGTGTTCGTAAGTGATCTCCACCATATTTTAAGATATATTCTGTCCACCAAACAGCTCTTTCCACTGGTTTTTGAGGTTGATCACTCATCAAAGTGCGAAGTTTTCTGATGTTCTCTTTATAACTGCAAAAAAGCCATTAAATATTCAAAACAATATTTTTTAGTAATGTCGATAAAATAAAAAAAGACTTATGAACAATTAAATTTATTAAAATAAGTTTAGTTTAATTAATTAATTTATTTATTTATATATTCACGCTATATCCCTTGCGGGGTAGCCAGAGGTTTAGCTTAATCATAAATTTAAAGTAAAAGTTATTAACCTTGGATCAGTGATAACTGTTTTAATGGCATTTTTGAAATCCTCGTCATTAAGTGCGTGTATATCTAATTGTACTCCAATTTTGAATCGGATATATTTGTCCACATTCAGAAATTGATCCCACATCATAGGTATACCAATTAACGGTACTTCAGCATCTATAGCTTCCAGTGATGATTGAAGACCTCCTTGTGTTATAAATAATTTTATATTTGGATGCCCTAGAAAAATAAAATAGTAACTTGTCATTAATTATTGTCTGTAAACACAAGTTAGCAGTGTTATTTTTATGTAACTTCTTAATAAAGGTAAACATTTTTAATAAATATGTTATTATTACAATTTTAAATAGGCTCTTACTTAATATATCCACTTGAGGGACCCAGTTAAATATTTTTATGTTTTCTGATGTTTCAATAGCGGTTTCATTATCACTTTTCATCATAACGTTATAGGGCAACTCAGAAAATATTTTAACCATCATTTGTATTTTTTCAGTGGTAAGTATACCTTTATTTATGTTAGTACCAAAATTCATAAATATAACTCCATTTTCAGAAGAATCTAAATAAGACTTCCATTCCTACAATAAGGTAATAATTGCTATCAATACAAGAATAAAAAAATATATATAATTAATTCAAATTACCGTTGGTAGTTCCTTCCGTGGATTTTGATTCAATTCACCTACATAGACGATATTAGGAGGTACAGGACGATTAGCATCCCAAATAGGATGCACGTTTAGAAATACCATAACAATATTCTTGCTTAATTTAGACAACTCCGGAGTATTTTTACCGAAGTATTTTTTAACATCGCATTTTCATCATTTTCGGTATTATAATATATCCACATTAACCAATAATGAGAAAAATATTCAAGTATTTTATTCCAAATTGTCAAATTAAGGAACCTTTGTCTTGCAGCAGATGGATATATTAAAGGGTGAGTTGATGCCCCCAGTGCTTCAAACGTGCCAACATTTCCACCAAATGAACTGATTTGAATAACAGGTGCATTGTATACGTATGAAAATACTAATGCAGATCTCACACTAGCTTCCGCTATAATTAAATCAAATTTATGATACTTTTTACTTCTAAAATCATCCAATAAACCAGATTCTAAATATCTTTCAAGTATTCTGGCTATACAATATAAACCCAATTCCTGTTGCTTTATCAAATCTTTAGCAGACAATAAAGTCGGAAAGAATTTATCTCTCAATTCTTGTCCTAGAGTATGCAAATCTATTTCTGTTATATTTTCTGGTGATTGACCTTTAGCGAATGCAGGATTTGGAGTTAAGACAGTAACTTTATGACCATTTTTAGCTAGTTTCTGTATGTAAGGTCTAAAAGTTATTTGATGACTGTATGAAGGGATTGGAAACACCGCTAATATTTTAGCAGTTTCACATATAGAAACTAAAACGAGCATAAAAGTAAACTGGAAAGATTTCATGTTCTTGAAACACAGTTTCTTATTTGTTTAATAGTAAAAACAATGCATGTCACTATTTTTGAACTATTTATGAACACGTAGTTTTTCGTTAATGCACTGATAGAACTGAAGCTGTATTTAATTAGGAGAAAATGTTGACTATTGCGCTTAGTGCGTAATAACAAGATAATTAATTATTTGTTTGGTTAATTTATTTAAATGTATTAGTCAATCATAAAATAACACATCACATGATAATATCGCTTACAATATACTAGTTAGCTAGTTATTGATGTAATGTCATAAAGGAAGAAAAATTTCAACTAGGTCTGATGGCAAGTAACAATAAAGTGGATATCGCATAATATTTTTTCTTATCTTATTTTTTTTATTATAAAAATTAATCCTGTGGCATCTGGTGGTGACCTACAAAAAAGAGCATATATAAAACCATTTTCTATGTAGGGTTAATGAAGAAACTTTAAATGTTTTAATATTGCGCAAAACATGCAATAGGTATGCTAACAGTATGGTCAATCAGCGATTGCTATACCACAATTTTAATTTATAAATAGACGTGGCATAATATCATAGGTGACTAGCAAAAAGGGGAAATCATAAGCAATGTAGTATTCATTTTTAGGAAATACGAAATCAATTTTAAAATAAAGACAATTGAAATGGCATAAGCAATATAAAAATAGTATATAATATTTGAAAAGAAACATAATAGAATATAAAACAATAGGAGTAAAAATAAAAACAGCCTGTACAACTACGAGTATAAAAAAATATCTATTAAAACTTGTATATAATCTAATATATATGATTTAGCATTTCAAAATAAATTTTAAAAAAATACTATCAATTAAAACAGGTATAGGAGTTATAAGAAAACAGTCGTATTATATGTAAAACAATATACGGTATAGGTTTCCACATCGCGTTCACAGCAATCTCGTCGTCTAATGGTACGCTGACGTTGGAAGCGTATTCTCGTAGAAACGAGAGCCCAAGAGCAAGGGCCAAACATAAGATTCGAGAGTTATTATATACATATTTTAAAAAACTTTGTTAAAGATTAACAAATAAAACAAAAAAACTTAATATAATATATTCGTTATTTATTATGTTAAAATATAATAATTTACTTATAATAACTTAATATTAAAAAAACTATAACGTAACACAAATTATTTATAATTTCATATTATAAGCCTATTCGGTGAGATGTAGAATTATATCATAAAGGAAGTATATTATAAAGTAATTATATCGTTCAAAAATATGAAAAATACCAACAGTCAGTATATCTGGATTCAGCATATTAAAATCTGGTGCAATATATCCGAGAAGTAATCGGGAATTCCAATGTCAAAATTTAAATTTTCTAGTACATTTGCATAGGAACAGCTGCCATGGTATTAGAATTTTGATACTGAACCCAGTTCTAGCTGAAGAAATGGCATGGAATAAGATTGCTAAATTTGTAGTTTACCAAGCTAAATATATTAAAAGTGAATTTAATGTTATTCTAATTCAATTCATTAGTGTTTAAATTTTTTTATGATTACAAAATATATAATAGTCCAATAAATAAATAATGTAAAATTCAGTATATTTATATTTAAAAGCAATCATAACGTGATTAAATTTATAAGTAATTAAAAATGTCTATTAAGCTTATTTCTTTAGATTTTTGGATGCATGTCTGAAAAAGTCTGATGCCGTAATTTTGAAACAATTATAGTATTAGTCTATACGATTATCTATTTATTTTAAACAATAAACAATTGCATGCCCATAGTTGCCATATATTTATAAGAGCCAACATAAAATAGGATATACCTTGATCAAAAGTTAAATATTACTAACAATTTAAATAAAACAGCATTACACAAAAAATACAGAAACATTGGTCGTTTATTCATTTCGATGTGAAAATTATTAATTATTTACTATTTATTTAATTATTTATTTTATTTAATTATTATTTATTTAATTACCTTTATTTTTAGGATATGATATACAGTCGGTCGGGTTTGAAAATTAGCTTAGTACATTTTCAACTTTGTTTCTGCTCACAAAATTATGTGATGGTATTGTGTTTTTACAAAAAAGTTAGATAAAAATTCTGTAAAAAATATAAAGATAATTAGCTAAATTTGTATTTTATTTTGACGTGAAAATTATCTTTTCATGTTATAACTGTAAATTGAGATTGTATGTTTGAAAACTAATACTCAGCAATGTATTTAGATACTGAGGTTAGAAATCGATTGCTATATAATAAAGTTATGTAACCGAACATAATATAAATTTGAACTATACTTAAAATAAATGTATCTTTTCCAAGTATCTTGCTTGAATGTAATACGCACTGCTGCAAACCAGTGCAAGTTCAATATCTAGAGAATCCACCAATTTTCCAACAAATTTAGAATAAAATCAATTAATCGAATTTCAAATAAAAAAATGCTTTTTTCTGAGAATAACAAATTTGTTCATAAGATACCATTAGAATGACGTGTGTAAATCACAAATAACTCTATCCTCTCTTATAAAAAGTTTGGAAAATATTTCTTACTTTGACCTATATTATTAAATTTAACATTTGTAGTAAGGATATAATAAACTCAAGATTTTTTTAAGTTTTCAGTTTTAATTAAAAATACAAAAATATTCTCGTATATTCTATATAAAAATTACAATTCAACTTTGCCCTACAAATGTTAGATATTTAAAATGGAAATTAAAGTTAAAACTTTTCTTTTATTTTTTAAATTTGCAAATAGTGTAAGATTTAACGTACTTAGGTATAAATTAAGAAACATTTATGTAGAAAAAAAAAGATAAATAAATGAAATAACAAACATTTTCATGAGAAGTAGGAAAAAAATATATATAGTATTTATTAACACGACATATCTAGTCCAATTTCGATTATAAACCATCTCTATAAAACACAACATATAAAAATATATATACGAAGAGCTCTAGGAATTAAGAAATAGTTAAGTAAGAAACATAAGCATTTATATCTATATAAATATTAAAATATTAATATACCCTCTTTTAATGATAGCCTGATAGTTATTTACCGTTAATGGTCCATAAAGAAACCATTTTATCCTAATTATCTTTTACTGAAACGTTTTGAAGAACATTTCCTTAAAAATATTGAGTTGTCCTGTCATTAACGATTCAGCTTACAACTGTCGTAATAAAAGGTACAATAATAAGATAATGATTATCTTTATATTTATCAATAATTGTAAAATATAATAATAGAAATTAATTCATAATACAATAATAGAAATAATCATTTTTAAATTTAATACTGTTCAGTAATACATTAAGAAATTAGTTACATAGAAATATAACTTAAAAGTAAGACATTTCTATTATTTGCACTTACAATGACTAGCTGAATAAAACTATTATATGATTTGAAAAATAAAAGAGTGAATCGGGCTAGACTTCACTTCCTCTTTTGCCTCAATAGCCTTTTGAAATTATCAGCGACAAACTGAACAATAAATCCTTTTTGAATGGAAATGAGACCGACGCTCTATCAATAATTCAAAGGAATACTCCTTTTATTTTCTTAGCTCCAAGTCTTTCAATAAGACACCTGGAATAAAATGGGAAATCCATTTAGTTCAGACAGACTGGATCACGTGGTTTGGATTTTAATAATGATTTAAACATTTAGAAAGATGTTATCCTCTTTTTTTAATTTTTCGATAAACTTTTAATTTAACAATTGCTATGTATATATAAAAACACATTCCAAAACATGTGTCAAACTTAACATTACAATAATCAACTAAAATGGAAATGTAATTTTATTCGTCTTGTCACCTGATGTTAGTCAGCCGCTGTTAAGCCATCTGTTAGAACCTCTACTATAAGTATACAGCAGAACATATTGATGGTTATTATACATATTTTAACTAGTAAATTATTTAAAACATGGAACACTAATGCATAAATAATAGTATCTTGTTTTTCAGCTTCATCGCTTTATAATATATTTGTCAAGGGATCAAATTTTCCGTTGTTTTTAAATTAGAATACGTCACGTTCCGCCTGTTGTGACGTTTTTGATGCTTAGTCTTAAGTAATTATATTAGAATTGTATAAATCTCTGAAGTCACTAATTTATAAAATCTCTATTCAAATATATTGTTTTAATCGCACATATCTCGTCTATAAGAACTAAATTCATATTTTTTTATAAATATGTTAGACATATTTTATTAAAACTATCAAATAAATAAAGAAATTAACTCATTTTCACACTAATATGAGACAATAAAAATAATTTTGTATTTAATAATATAAAATTAAAAGTACTACTATTACCTACGGGATAACTATTTAGGATAATATTACTTTTATGATAAATAGTAAAATGTTTGTTTTTAAATGCGGTAATAATAACTTCAATATCTAAGCCAAATATTCTCATTTAAAGCTGTTAACTGTAACGAGCTTAAAAAATATATATATTGAAATCAAATCCAATGGTAATAATCTTATTCAAGTAACCAATTCATATTCTTAGGATTATTGATTTTCTTAAAACTTCTTCTGACAAAACAAGTATTTTGCTCTAATCGTTGATTTGAAGGGAAAGAAGAAAATTTATGAAACCTATAAAAAAATACAGAATTATCAGATATAGCTCTATCGTTAAATATATACTACTTTTTATCATAAATAACCATATAATATCTTAAATAAATAAATTAATTAAAATGTATTTTTTTTTGGTTTATAGTCTCTAAAATAAAAAAAAAAAATATTTCACAAAAATTTAAATATATTTCATAAATTTACCGTATAATACATTTGAATTAATACTAAGAGGCCTGGCTCATTAGAGATGGTACCACCACCTCAATAAAGATAAAGTGACCACATAAGCTGCATTTATTAGATTGGGTTTTTGGAGTTTATGAAAATGCTAAATTTCCAAACTGTGTCTTGATTAATATAAGTTCGAATGCAGAGTATACATATGTATATATAACTAATTATATTATCATATAAAATTGCAGCATAACTTTTTTTTCCTTTAGTTATCAGATAAAGTAATTCTCTACCCAATATCCTCTTTTAATCAGAAAGTAAGATTACGTTAATGTTTTTTGTCATACGAGTACTAATGACGTAATATCGTAATATTTTAATAGAGGTTTATTGTAAATCTTTTATTTGTAAATTGTTCCTGTTTGAACAAAAACTACATTAATTACAATACTGTTATCATCATTCAATGAAAGTTGTATGTTATAAATATTTTTTTAGCTCGTCTGTAATATTTTTTTGCCCTCCAAATTCATCGTTATATATGGGTGATCTGCCAATGACATTTTAGGACTTCACAGAAAGTATTTATTTTATTTGCTGTCGTTTTTTTCAATTCTTAGTTATTTTATCAAGTAAAAATGATATCTGAATCATATGATGTAGATCTAATTTAGACATAGGTTCATATTTTTCAGTTTTATATTTCTAATTCTTTTTATAATATAAACTGGTATATAAGAGTTATTAAAAATGCCTGAGGTTGAAAAAGTTACTCTAACTTTTAAATACAACTTATAATAAAATATGAAAGATTATTGATATTCAATAAAACAATAGTATATATAGTACAGATTTCGGTTTTAAATAAATTACTTCAAGAAATTACATAATATTATAATGTGACATATATATTTAATTATATTTCATAAATTGTAATCCTAAACAAATGGTTACAAATCTAGAAACATTCAAAGTGTTTTGATTAATGACTATAAATATTGAGATTTTATGTATTTTTACCAGTTTATGTAGTTAACTATCATTTCTAAAAATTTAGTTTTAACAAGACTTTTATGAAAGTATTGGTTTGAAAATATATATTTTTTTTTATTTACTGATGGTTTTTAAACCTTCATATTTTGAAATATTTATATATTAACTTGTAGAAAAAATAACATTAAAAAAAGTGAATTACCCTAATACCTTACTACCGTATTTGATATTATTTTGTATATGGAGAATAACAATTCAGATTTTGATTTGCAATACATACCGTAACTTAATAATTATTAATTGTAGCATCAGGAGGGTAAGCCTAAATTTTTCATCCATACACATACATATATTAAAAATATAAAATGGTAGTTATGTAGATAAGATTTTTTCAGAAAAAAGTAGAAAAAAATTAGAGAACTAATTGTTTTTTTATTTTATATATATACTTTTCACTTTGAATTCAGTCAAATGGGAGTAACAAAAGGGCCTATTATGATACCATACTTATCGAAATAAGCACTTCTGTAAAGACACTTACAACTTAAAATAAGTCTATGAGGGTTCCAAACCCGCCCTGGTCTGAAAAGAACCACGCAACAGACTCAGTCAGTTATTTTTGTATTTTGATTACTGTTTCACAAACGTCAATATATTTAGTGAGCAATGTACTAACAACTAGAACCACCGCAATCAATTCAATAAGCTGGCCTAATGATTAGTTAATAAAGGAAATCCGTAGTTAGCAGTACTACATGACACCGCAAGTATACCCGTTCACGAGTATAACGCAAGGATCACCAATTACCCTTCGCCATATTTGAGGGAAGGGGGCAACCCGGCTCCTACCGCTACCGCAAGTAATGACTTCTCAGGGGGCTGTGTGATAAAGCCAGTAGATCTAACGAGAGTAACAGACAGCTTCAGAAAATTATGCAAAGGTTCATCGCAAAAATACAATTTATTCCCAGGCCATACCGTACTTAATGTAATCCTTTACACCATAATAAGTAATATTTTCTTTTCTTTTTTACCTAAATTATTTTAATGAATATTTTGAATTTATTTTTAGGAAGTTATTGAAAGTATTTTATATAGATTCAGATTTTTTTGATATTATCTATTTGTCTGTTCGCACATCACGCTAAAACTCTTATTTAAAATTTAACGAAAGCATATTTTAGAAGTTTGTACGTAGTTCTATGATGTATATATTTTTCATATTGAAGTCGAATAATGCAATTCACAAATTGAATTTTATATGATCACGTCCTTAAAGTATAATAGAGAATACTTTACTTTATTATTTATAATGTCATATCATAATTCTGAAATATCAAATTAAATATTAAGGTTTTTCATCCCAAATTATAAGAAAAACATACATTCACACAAACATACACACACTCACAAACTACTAAACGGATTTTGATAAAATTAAGTATGGTCTATGGTATCTATCATTATTGCGAAAAAATTTCAAATTTACATGTGAAAAATCTGAAATTGGTTTAGGTTATAACCAAATTATACCTAAAACTATGATTATTGAAATGAGACCAGATAAAATCACTGGCAACAGTTAGTTAAATGTTATTCCATCATTATCAAAGCGGGCGTCTGCTAGCTCCGAGTGACGAAAGCACCCATAGTGCTGAAAGTCTAACTCGGGTATATATACGCGCAATATCGAACTTTTTATACACAAGACCTTCTGGTATGAGTGTGGTATTTTTAGGAATCCCTTGGCCCATAGACCCAGAAAATGCATTTACACTTAGCAATATACCCACCGCCTCCACCTCTACGGCCGTTTGAAAAATGAGACTAAAATTTAGTTTTTGGCTCCGCACCAGTATAAAATCACTTATTTCCATCTTGAAATTTCCTGAAGGTTCTCGTCGAGACCTTTCCAACAAGCCCAAAAACGCCAAAATCTGACCACCGGTTGATGAGATATGACATTTTGACTGGCGCCTCTATCAAAGATTTCTTGGAAGTACTTTGTCTGTTTGTGTGTATGTTCGTAGTTTCAACCGATTTTGTTCAAACTTTCAGAGATTGAAGTACATCAAAAACTAAGAAAACTAACAAAAACTAAACTAACAAAACATTGCACAAATTGCAATTTTGTTTTTATTTTATTAGATTGATCAAGCCAATTTGGCAACGTTCCGAACACATTCACATTTTTTGTGTTTGTTTAAGTTTGTGAATAAAAATGTTCGTGGTTTTTTTCGTCGCAAAATTCATATCAGGAGTTTTGTGTCAGTGGATTCGCTTTCGTCACTCAGTATTTACTTCGTTGAGAAGTTTTTGTTTTGATACAATATTACACTTTAGCATCATTTCTTACTTTTTGAGTCTTTACTATAAAATAAACCTTGTATTAAATACATTTTAGACCCAGTAATTAGGTATCCTTTATGAAAAAAGTTATTTTTTACGCACATGGGTGCGAAACATTAAATAGAAAATGTTTTTCTTCACCTTTTTTTCGCTGTTTTGAATAACAAAAAATTGTCGCTGCCATATATTACCCATACGCGTGAGTTCGTGACACATCCCACGTTACCTTTAACGAAAATTTATTTTATTTACTTCAAAGTACTGTTATAATTCCCAGATACCTAAAAAGATCAGTGACGCACCCATAAAAAGTTCTTTCAAAAACGTTATTTGTAAACACTACTTACATAATACATATTTCATTTGGACTATGTGATACAGATTACATTTAGATGGATGTACATATAACTTTAATTTATTTTATATTATTATTTATTTGTTTATTGAATAAGAAGTTAAGGTGATACACAATGGTAAACTTAAAGTATATCCCAATTGAAGGCTAATTTAACGTCACTTTTAGGATGGCTTTTACTAATTCTTTAAAAATTTACATTTAGGCCAGAATATAACACATTCGCTAATTAATATTAAAATACATTTTGTATCACTTTTCTTCTTACGTAGAATTGCATAGCGTTAGATTTATTATCGACTAGTTGTGCTCACGGCTGCCTTTCCACGGAATATGGTTTTCAAAATAAATGTACCCTAACTTATATCTTATAATATCAGTTATCCACCAGTGAAGATCCTGTAAAAATGGTTTAGCTTTCTTAGAATCTAATCGGATACAGCAGACAAACAGACGGAAAAAAAATTGTTTTCTTTTATATGTAATTAATATTCTTATCCTACTATTATATAAATTTTATTAAACGCTGTTAATTTGGTATTACAAACAGACACTTTTTATTGTATTTTATTTGTATGTTTTATGGTGCCTACCGCCATTTCTAACCATACAATTAATTGATATGACAACAGATATTAAGAAAGCCTCTTGTGACATGTCATAAACGATAAATATATATTCTTTATTTTAAGTATATTATATACAATAAATAATGAGATATAAAAGACCACAAAAAGGGTTAAAAAATACCTTTTCATTCATACAGTCATATAGTTCTCACAATTCCTGTATGGAATGCTTGTATTTTATTTGTAATTATCGTGATATATGTATATAAAAGTAGCAAATGAGACATAATTTACTTTTTTTACATATAAAATAAAAAAAAACGTCTTGTGAAGAAACAAGAAGAACAAAGAATAAAAGGTTGTTCTGATGATATCATTACATACTATTAAAACAAGTTGTTAAAGTTGACAATAGCTGTTTGTAAAAGAAAGTTCTATTAAAATCTGTAAACTTGTTTACAAACTGAGTTTCAACTCTTATAATAAAGAATTCGTAAAGCATTCCGAATATAATACTAATTTTGATATTTTTTCAAGTGAATTGTCAATAATCATATTTCTAGATTATTAATGATATATAATTGCATGATACTCCATCCTTAATGTATTTTTTTTCTTTTCTCTCTTATTGTTTTTTTAGTTAACCCATTTTAACGTATCAAAATTTTTGTTTTTTTTATTGTTTTTTTTTTCTTTATTGTATATACGTGTTTAATTATCGGAGTGATGTTAACACCTATAAATAAGACAACGCTTAGCTTGTATGATATTTTGTATTTTATTGTAACTGTCTGTTGTTGTCTGTAAATGAACAAATAAATAGATAAATAAACCAATAACCCGAAAGAAACAGAGACAGGGACAGCAAAAAAATTTAATAATTGTTTTTTTTATTTGCGTGCAATATACACATTCATACATACATTTAGGGTTAGTGTTAGTGTTAGTTAAAACAGTTAATTCTGAATCACAAATAGACATTTTAATTTTACAAATAGAAATATAAATTTTAAACGTATTTTCATCCTTTAAAAAAGATATAAGTGCAATCGTAAGGAGGGGAAGAAAGTTTTAATAAGAAAAGGCATTGTTACTATTGAAACAGCAATTAATTTTCCTCTTATATTTTAAATCCATAAATTTTCCATTACATAGATATGGTTAACAATATTCCTTTGATATTGCAATATCAGGATCACGAGTGCCTGCAGTGTGCGTAATGAGGATAAGACACTGTTCTTATAATCTATAAATAGTACATATAATACAAAATATAAAACACATTTACATCTATTATGTCTGCTTTATGTTACGAGTACTAATTTTTATGCAATTTTTTATATTATTTTTGAGATTTCTTAAATAGTGTATAAATAATATTTTATTTAATTTAAAAATGTCAGTTTAAATAAATAATAGGAAACATCTTATTCCTTTATTGCCTTTTTTTTATATACTAGGATCCGCCAACTGTGCGCGGCGGGTGTTGAGCTGAGCCCCTCTCCTTTCTTCTTTTCTTTATAACTTTTGAATGGCTAAACATTTTTTTAATCTGTTTTCGCTATAACATTCGAGTTCGGCTCAAACATACATGAGAATTTTTTTAACTAATTGTCTCGTCGCATTCTGGAGACAACTAAACACAAAAAAGGTCTCCCAAACGGTTAAGAGCTTCGCTTACGCTCAGCTCAATTATTTCGATGATCTAGATATCTCAAAAATGGACATCCTCACATCAGTTTCTACTGTTTTAGTGTAGTTGTAAATAGTAATAAATAGATACTCTCTCAGATAAGATTTAATAGTGGAAAAAAATGTAGCGAATAATCTATTATTATTATTATTATTATAGCATACAAAAATAATAAAAAATTGACAATGTACCATTACTTACATATTCACAACACTACAGAACTCATTTTTGATACTTTTGTAAATTTTTTTTTACATTATACACTTTACACAAAAGAAATAGTGTTTCAACAATTATAAGTTAGTTTACTTTTACTTTAACTTTTCTTAGAAAATATTTTTGTATTAATAATAGGAAGACAAATACTATAATAATACAACATATCAATATTGCTCCTAATAAAGTTACTACTAACTTAACTTCATAATAGTCTATCCAAGATACGTGGGCGGCTGGAGACATAAGATGTTTTGCTCCACCATGGCGTAACACGTACTCTGTCCACCAGACTGCTTTTTCAAGTGATGATTGTGATTGGTCATGCATTATTTTGCCAAGTCTAATAGCGTTATTGCGATAGCTAAAAATTTTTTATGGATAACATAATGATTTGCTGACTTTAAATAGTAGGTAAAATATAGCATTCAAAAAATTGTTTCAAATATCTGAAATAATATATTTTTAGACATACCTTGTATTACTAGTTACTTCCTCAATAACATATTTTAATAAGTTTTCATTGAGATCTTCAAGCTGCAGGGTTTTGCCAAATCCATGAATAACGTATTGCTCAGCGTTAAACCATTGGTCTCCATGCATTGGCACTGCAATGAGTGGAACACCTGCAGTCAAGGCCTCATCTGTTGACTGAAGTCCTCCTTGCGTTATAAATAATTTAATTTTTGGATGTTCTGAAACATAAAATTTACTTTAGAACAGCGAAAGAGGTTTCTTTAAAGTTTTAGAAGAACAACCTTTTTATGATCTATCGTTAATATGTTATAATTATACAAGTAAGTTGATTTACCAAAATTTCAAGAAATTTATTTAGTGTTAATCAAGTAATAAAACTTATTTTACCAACTTAGTAAGATGGATTGAGGAAACCATTTAGACATTTTAACATTTTTGGGAAGACTGGGAGGTTCATCGTTATCCCATTTCCATAAAACATCATATGGTATTTGAGAGAAAATTTTTAGGAATATTTTAATCTTCTCTGGAGGCAGCAACGAAGGTTGTACATTTGTCCCAAAACTCATATAAATAACTCCACTTTGTGATAAATCCATAAAAGACTGTAAATCCTGAAACATTTTACAATATGTGGTATTACATTAAAAAAGAATAGACAGTCCACTAGATCGCAAGTGGTGCTGTTATTCATGAACATTCATAAATATAGAGAATATAAAAAGTGTTGTCAGCTTTCAGAAATAGGGAAGCATGAAGGACTACAGGACAAGCGAAGAGAAAGGAAGAACACAAAGGCATTCTGCCCTCTTATATAACATATATCATTCTGTACTCATGTTTCTACATGTTGACCTTCAAAGAGAAGGTTGTATTAAGACGACCGAGTCAGCCTTATTATTTTTAAAGGAACTTAAATTACTTTAATGAACACCAGTTTTGAGGTACGTAATATTATTTTAAATATCGAATAGTTTTCCTTGTTTTGATATATTTATAAAAAACCTATTTTTCATTTAAACAATAAAGTCATCACCTTAGTTTTAATACATTAGCAAAATTTTTGTACTTTCAAAATAACACGAGTTCAGAGGTTTATCATTGTCGTGGAAATTTATATAAAAAATTTTGTATATTTCTCACCTGGGGCAATACTTTGCTCCTATTGTTTTGTAAATGCATTTGACCCAGATATATAACATTAGGTGGAACAGGTCTGTTTAAGTCCCAAATAGGATGAATGTTCAGAAATGACATATGAATATTTTTTTTCAAATTATCAATACTTGGAATTAGAGGTCCAAATAATCTTGTCAACATTTTATTTTCATATTCTTTGTAATCCTCAAATATACCCAGAATGCTAAAGTAATTATATAGTTCAGTAATCTTCTGCCACATTGTAAGATTCGAAATTTTACGGCGCATAGCATTAGGGTAGATAATTGGATGTGTAGCAGCTCCAATATTTTCAAAAGTTCCATAATAACCACCAAAAGAACTAAATTCTATTATAGGTACTTGATACAGATATGAGAAACTTATCAAGGGTCTAATATATCCTTCAATAAATATCAGATCAAATTTCATTTGTTTGTTGTTAAGAAGATTTTGCACTTGCTCTGATTGAACTTGCACTTCAAACAGTTTAGCTAAAAAATCACATATGCATCTTGTTTCTGTTATAAAATCATTATTACTTTCTTTAACCTTTTCCAAAAATTCAGGTATAATCCGATACGATATATCATGTACATCAATTTCACTTAAATTGGGTTGACTTTGTGCTTTTACATAAGCTGGATCAGCTGTAATAACAACAACTTCATGACCACGATTTGCTAATTCTTTCATTAAAGGACGAAATACTACTTGATGGCTTATCGATGGGGTAGGAAACACTCCTAAAATTCTTGAAGCTTCGGTTAGAGATATCACCACCCATGAAACCATAAAATAAAAACTTAATACTTTTGTCATATTTAAGTAATTTAAGCCACTTCTAATAATTATAAATTACAAAATTGAAAGATATACGTGTGTGTAATAATTCTGTACTCATGTTTCTAACTATTATACAACAAAATACTTGAACGTCGTATTGATAACGTATCGGTAGCTGCTTATCTTAAATTTATTTTATTATCAGCTACACGATGAGCTTGTTATTAAAATGTTCATAATAACAACCGGAGTTATTAAATTTACAACACAATATGACGACGACATTTATTGTATTGGCCTAATTTTACCATTCATGTGAATTTATAGCAAATGTTTTGAATAGAGTCGTTGAACCCTGATAAATGAAATTTTAGGAAAAAAAAATTATGAATATTTAAATTTCACTGAAGAGACAGAGTGTTGTATTATTTTATCATTAAGTTATACCTGCCAAACAAATATTTATTTTAATTTTAAAATATCAAACATATTTTTTCTATCCGACTGAGACAAAGTTTTAATCGAACCTGTTAATCGAACATTTGAATCTGAGAAAACCTATAAATGTAAATAAATAAATTATAACATTTATTTAAATTACACAATATGTGATATAGTTGGTGTCCGATAATTAATTACCAACTACTTTTAATTTTATTGATCCCATTAATTTAGGAGTTTAATAAACAAGAAACTGATAGTAGCTTAGTTGTTGTCTTACCACATAATACAAAAGTTTACTTGATTAAAATAATTTTACATGGATATCATTAGGAGCAAGGAATTTGAAAATAATTTCATTCTTGTCAGGCACTTGGTGATAAATAAAAGATCCTTTTATAGATAATTCTTGAAATCTTAATTTATTGAATCTTGAAATAAGTTGATTAAAATCACCTTGATTGATAAATTTTCATCGTTACCTCATCTTTTAATCTCTAAAACAATATTAAAATTAAGTTAGCAATTTTTATTCAAATCGTCTTAAATTTCTGACATATTAAGTAGTTCGCAAAACTTGTTGCAGTTCATATCTGTCACTAAATTCTGTAAAATTTGTAAGAGGTTTATAATTCATATCAACGGATAACAAATTTGAAAACTAAAATTACAGAAATCATGAAGAATATTGTATACGATTGACTTTATTTAATTTTTTTCATTTTTATGATACTTATAAAAATAATATAATAAAAACAAAACAATTTGGATAAATTTAAAATACTTTTAGAAAAATATTTTGGGAGAGAGGGAGGGTGTGATTAAAATAAAAGAATGTATTCTTAAAATATTTAAATGTTTGTCTGTGCAGGCTTCATGCCAAACTTCTGAATGGATTATGATGTTATTTTGTTTGGTTAAAGTCTATTTCCCAAGTCAAAATACAGAATACTCGAGAAAACTTTTTGATTTTGACTAAAAATTTTTATAAAGTTTTATATTATAACAATAACAATTAACAAGGATTAAAAAAATAAGTAATGGTAGATTAATACTTAAATTGTGAAATAAAATAGTTGGTCTTATAAAAACAAATTTAATATTATGCTTTAATATCTTTTTAATTTATCTTTTGAAAATATTACTCTAATGATATAAAATATTGTGAAAAATAATATTATTAAACAAACGAATATCGATAATATCAAATCCATTTCATAATATTGAATCCATGTGATATTTGCCACACGACTTAGTAGGGCAAAAATACCCTTATGTTTTATAAGATGTTCTGTCCACCAGATTGTATGTTCTAATAACGAAAATGGTTTGTCTTTTATTAGTAACTGAAGCCTTTTAATATTATTGTTGTAAGTGAAAACAAAAAAAAAATAGGTAAAGTAGTCAATAAATGGTTGAAAATTATTATTAATAATATGTTTAACCATTTAGGTTAGTCTAATTTACACGCTGTGACTATTACTTGTACATATAAAATATTATATTCTAACAGGTTACTATCGATTCCTAAATTCTCTTTTACCTTTCATCGTTAAATACTTGTTTGATGGCATTCACTAATATACTCTCAGTAATATGTGATATATCTAATTTGACACCTATATTATGAAGTACATATTTCTCTGTGTTTAACCACTGGTCGAAACACATTGGAATTCCAATAAGAGGAACAGCCGCGTTAATAGCTTCTTCAGTAGATTGTAAACCTCCTTGAATCATAACTAATTTTGTGTTTGGATGATCTGTAAAAATTTAAGTTATCCATAAATAAATATCCTTAGTAAAATTTTAAATAATTAATTTCGCACAGCAATTCAGTATTGCTCTAAGCTCGGAGAATATCAAATGAGTTTGAAAGTAGTCGGATACATAAATTACATATAATTAATTATGCATCACCAAAATTTTAATAGAAAAATACCTTTAAAATATCGTCAATAGGATAGGTAACGTGTATTTGCTTCTTTTGAACTACTGTAGGTTGTGAGAAAATAATAATCGAAAATTTAAAGCGTCTATAATTAAAAGTATAAAAAGACCTTACTTAGAGTTTTATTTTGTGGCCACCATTTAGCAAATTTTATATTTTCCGTTTTACCGGGAAGTATGTCGGAATCCCACTTCCATAAAATATAGTAGGGTAATTTTGAGAGAATATTGATCAATGTTTGAATAAATTCTTTAGGTAATTGTGATGTCTTGATATTACTGCCAAAACTTATGTATATAACACCATGAATCGATGCATCTAAATAAGTTTGTAAGTGAATTTATCTGTAAGCCACGTTATGTAATGGTATTATTTTTTTTTTAAATACATTAAACTTATTTAATACTATGTTACTTAAGTAATTAACATGTACCTCAAGTATGGTTTGATTTGGTTTTATGTGTATTCCTGATATAAAGACAACATTTAATGGAACTGACCGCAATCCTTCCCATATCGGATGTATGTTCAAAAATAACATTTGAACATTTACGTTTAATTTACTTAACAATGGAGTTCCCGGTAAAAACTTTTGAGCGACTTCGTTATATAAATCTTCATCAGAATACACCATTTGCGTTAAAACACGATCTGCATACAACTCATATAATGTATCCAAAATTGTCAAGTTGTTTATTTTTTGTCTTAATGGACCAGGATATAATAAGGGTTGATCAGGTGCATCTATATTTTCATAAATAGTATAATAAGCACCAAAAGAACTGATTAGAATCATTGGACATTTATAACGATGAGTTAATGAAATGGCCATTCTATAATAAGATTCAACAATTACACAGGCACACAAAAAAAAAAAACATCATGAACCAGAGGTGAGACCCTATTATCCTTAGGTTTTTGGGATCGCTGAAACCGAATATGACAATAAAAACTAATTTTAAATGCCCTTTTTCCCGCTAGCACCCCCTTACTACCTCTTAAGGGGTGAAAATATAAATTTTTGTATAAAATCAAGATAGATGTGTATTTCTACGTTTTTTGGGATGCTGAAAACGAAAAAGATAACTAAAAATTAATTAAAGACCTCCATAACCCGTTAACACTTTCTTACTACCCCTTATGGGGAGTGAAGTTTTCCATTTTTGTATAAAATAGAGACGAATGTGTATTTCTATGTTTTTTGGTATGGAAACCGAATATGACCGAATATGAAACCAAAAGTGAATTTGATACCTCTTTTACTCAATACCATGCCCTAACCACCCCTTACGGGGGGGGGGGGGTCGTTTCAATTTTGTATAAAATCAAGATGTTTGAAGAAATTTTAACGATAAATGACATGTTTATCAAACTAGTTTGAGGTTACTCTTAGCTCTTATATTAGAAATTCAAATGCTTTATCGATCAGAAGTATCTGATATATATTCATGATTTAATTCTACTCTTAGCGTAACCCAGCAACAACGGCGTGGACGTAGTAGATTTCTGTTCCCTTTTGGGGTGCTGGATTAAAGTGAGTCCCCTTGCCTCTCACTATCCGGGGTGCTGGATTAAAGTGAGTCGCCTTGCCTCTCACTATTCAGCGTCTACCTATTTCTGCGATCACGAACTCTCATGTTTTCAAAAGATCTTCTAAGTGGTTTCCTTTTATTGGCTCTTCTGTTCTGGAAAATCTCTTTTTAAATTCCAACAGTAATCTGCTAACATATTGACATCCCATTTACCCTGATAGCGCTGTTCCATTGTCTTAAGATCCTGATGGAACCTTTTACCTTGTTCCTCACTGTAGTCTCAAAAATTGTCAGGAAAATAGTCCCTTCTATTTCAGAGGCATAGAATTAGGTTCAGTATCTTTTAGTCTCCTAAATTGTCAGGAAAATAGTAACAATTCTATTTTGGAGGCATAGAATTAGGTTCAGCATCTTTTAAGCGTTATACAAGACTGCCGGATGGATAACAGTATAAGTAGAATTAAATAGAAAACATCTGTCTTGATTTTATAGAAAAAATGAAATTTTCACCCCCTGTAAGTGGTGGTAGGGGGTGATAGTGGTCATGAATTTATTTTTAGTTATCATTTTCGGTTTTAGCATCCCAAAAAACGTAGAAAAACACATCTATCTTGATTTTATACAAAAATTTCAATTTTCACCCCTTAAGAGATAGTAAGGGGGTGCTAGCGGGAAAACGGGCATTTAAAATTAGTTTTTATTGTCATATTCGGTTTCAGCGATCCCAAAAATCTAAGAATAATGGGGTCTCCCCTCTGGTTCATGATGTTTTTTTTTTGTGTGCCTGTGTTATCAGTCAAGTCAAAACTTATGTTTTTGTCATTTAGGATTTTCTGCACTCTTTCATCCTTAAACTGTTAATCGAATTCCGTCTTCTTCCCACCTCGAATTGCTTGAATAAATGCAATTTACTGCAGGCTTATAATATTATACTACTTTAAATCCAATATTGCCTCTAGTGAGTTGCAGTAACCCTGATTATTAATGAGTGAGGACTCACCTAAGATAAAACTCATTGTGAATTAGTTGTACTGAACTAAAATATTAGGCATAAACTATTTATGTGTTAATTTTAACAATTGGTATTGATTCTCTATAGGAGTCTAGTTATTTCATTCAACAGTTCTCTATAAGTTTAATTTCCATTGGGAGTTTCTCTAGATTATGTTATATTATGCTTCAGAATGATCTATTGCTTTCTATATTATATTGAACTAACCGAATAAATTTCCAAAGGGCACTGATTCTATTGTAAAGCAATTCAAACAATTTTGTATTTAAATTATCCTTTAATTATTCATAAATAAATCACTTATAATTAAATTATATGAATAACATAACTCTGGTGTTTCTTTTTTGTTTAAATAATAAATTTCCTAGAGTAAGAAGTAAGTAAGTAAGTAAAGTATGAAATCATTTTATATTTCATAAAAATCCTATTATTCAAATGTAGCTGTTAGGTCTTTAAAGGTGTATCGGAGACAATAATTTTAAATTGACTACCACATTCAAAGGATAACAGTAATATCTATTATATTTCTTAATAACTTTTTTATATCAACAAGTAACTTAATAAGAAGTGGTTTTCCTTTTGAGAATTTTGAAAATATGTAATCTTCATTTCCAGGTAAAAGGTGAATAATATTGAAGTTATTCAACTGTGAATTTTCTTACTAAGGAACTTCTCATATCAATTTACTTTTCACTTCACTGAAGTTATTTACATATTACATTACGAACCAAAAAAATAAACATTTGATGTTAATTTATGCAAATGAAGTCAGTAAAAACATTAAAAAAAACGTATTTATAAAACTATTGAAAAATTTATATTCAGTAAAAAACATTTTGTTTTATTGTAACTAATAAAATTAAATGAGTTTTTTTTGCAAATTAAAGCACGTTTTTTATTTTAATTTAATACAATATATTAGAAACGTACTCGTGTAATCCAAAATCTAATTAATAATAAATTTTAAATTGTATACAAAATAAAAAAAGAAAACTAATACTTTATAAAAATAAAGGTTTAAAAAATTAAACAATTAAAACACACAAACAATTAAATTTTAATTTATTTTTATCTTTTTTTGTTTCTATTATAACAATTTAATGAGCTTAACAATTAACAAAATCAATAATAACCTTGTTCACTTTTTTCCAAAAATATGCGAGGGTTAATGAACTTCGTTAGCACTTTTTTCACATCTAAAAATATACTAATAACCAATAGGATATATTGAATGTTATTATAAAAGTTGTCTTTGTAAAATTATAATACATATTATATAAAAATGTAAAGATCATGTTTGTTAAAATTAAGTTAAAAAAAAATTGATTTTCTGTGTATCTATGTTCGTATCAAGCAAAAATTTCTTTAAGGATTCTAATGAAATTTGATTACATATAATCTAATTTTTGCACATAATAATTAAAATATTGTGAATGATTTGCCTTTACAAGAGAAATAGGGAGGTTGCAAACGAAGCTGCCGGCGACAGCTAGTATGTAATTGCTCAGTAGGGAATGGAAATTGAGAACGTATCTTGCACCGCTTGGCGCCAGTCGGTGCAAATTAGACACATTGGCTAGCTTCCGGTTCTAGTACATAAGTAGTTACCCAAACTCATTCAGAATAAGAGTTAATTCCAAAGAATCTTATTAAAGTATGACCTCGAAAATAAGTATTTTTATAAATAAAATATTATAATATTTAAAAAATATATATATTTTTGTTCATACTGAAATGAAACAGTAATGAAAATGTATAATTTATTATTTTATTATTAAAATGTATCAAAAAGTATGTAAGACTTAAAAATTGTGTTCTCGAATAACGTTTGTTATATTTCAATAAGAATGGCAATAACTTGCTTTCGCTTATGACTTTGTTCTCTTAGTTAGATATATAGATAGATAAATAGACATATAGACAGACAGACAGATGGACAGATGGATAGACGGACGTACAGATGGACAGATGGACAGATAGATGTATAGAGCAGTCTTTCATTCACAAACAAATTTTTGATCATTTAACTTTTATATTTAGCTTCCATAACTCAGTGGACACAAGCAAAGTTGAGCATCGACGTAGTAATTTTTCAAAAGTCGTCCGTCTGTATATCAACTGCTACAAATTAAGGTACACACCGGGACGAAGTAATGGCCAAACTTTCATTATTTTTCTCATTTTAACTTTTGCACTTACTCTCAACTATATAGTAGTTTTTACTATGTTATTTTAATGGGCTTTAGAACTTAGAACTTGAATGGATTATTGAATGATAAATGAAGTAGACTATTATCTCACTACGATGGCCGTAAAATAGTAATAATGTAATTAAATTTTTATGATCGGATCGGTCATTAATATTATTATAAATCATTAATTCTCATAATAAAGAACTTCAATTGGAATTACTGTTGTCTGATCAACGTTGAAACTTATATTTATAAAAGATTGAGAAAACAAATCTTTACAATATTTATTTATGTATATGTGTAGTTAGTAATTATGAAATAAATAAACTCCATGACAAAAAACTACTTTTTATAAACTCCATGACAAAAAACAACATTTTATAAATTGTCTGTTGTACAGGTATGGAGAATTTCAGATGGATGGATGGATGGATGGATATGGAGAACTTTGTTGTACGAAAAAAATCTTTGGTAACAATAGAGATAAAAATAGATCAAGTAAGATATAAATGCGATTTTTTTAAATTGAAGTTAGTTAATATAACGTTAATAATAACGAATTACTTAACTGTGCTCTATGTGACATAAAGATTTGTTAAAATGATTGTTTTATGATATGCATTACGCCTGTGTATTCTAAAGTATTTTAAAATTTGTACGAGTATTTATTATTTTATTTGTACATTTATTCTAAACCATAAACAATTAAAACTATAGCTTACCTTGTATAGGATATTACCTCCTAATCACTAATAAACTATAATGTAATAGTTTATTTTCAAACATAGACAATTTTAAGAATATGTACATTTTGATTATACAATATTTAACAAAACTATTTAAAAATTTTTTGTACTTTATGAAGTAATCAAGTGTTGGTTTTCTACTACTATGTTAATGACATCACGTATTATTTCATATTCATTTTCATTTCATCACTCATCACGATTTGATCATTTTTAATTAAATTTTGTCCAAGTTATTTAAATTTCAGCTTTATTAGAATAAATATTATAAAATAGGTTAAACTGTCATCGCCGTACATAGTAGCTCCAATTTAATTCACCTCTCTTTCACTGGTACTCGAAAACGAAAGCTCAAATTATGTTAAATATACTTATCTCTACATTTATATAACATTAATATATTTTTTACATCTTTACACCAATTTGTTAATTTCATAAACATTATATTTATTTTCAATTAAAACTTGTTACTGTATTGTTAATTTAACACAATGTTTAATCGGTAAAAAGAAACGTCTATCAGCGACTCTATGAGATAAAAAGTGAGATCTTTAAATAAAATTGAAAACTCTTATACTTTAATAAAAGTCAATGATATCAGTGAGACCACTGTAGGTTGAAGTTAAAAGTTGTAGACAAATATTTTACCCACGATAGATATTAAACCTAAGAATATATTTTGTAACAATGTTTACCTAAAGCTTAAAAAGGAATAATTATATATTTATGCCAATATTCAAAAGAAAAACAAATTTAATTCTACGTATTGGATTATCTCGAAAAGTTTTGTAAATTTCCAGAATATAGGTATTTATAAATATCTCATAATGTTTTTTATGTCTACTTTAAAGTAACTTACTATTAAATTTGCGAACTATTTAATAAACTAATTTAGATTATAGACTTTTAACTAACTGACTCAAGTTTTGGTCAACTTAATTAACAAGTTACTAATAAAAATTACGATATTTTTTTTATCGTGGATGATTGATTGATGTGAGTTCTGTTTTTTATATAATAACAACAATAATTCGTTCACTATTTGTATGAGCACTTTTCTATGATAGTCCGCTAATATCAAGAAATCCACTCTTGAAACTGACACACATTGACTGCTGGTTACAGCACTCTTAGAAAAAGTATAGTGTATATTTTTAAGTAACTTTGAATGAATTGTTGAAAATACGATAATGAGTAACTTTTAATTAATAAAAGATTTTTTTTATATTTAGTATAATATTATAAATAGTGTTATGAATTGAGGATAAACACAAACTTAATATATTGTAAGGTATTTTAAATTGTTTAATTATCTTTTATTTTTGCTTTCTTTGGCCAATAATTTGATACTAATAATAATAATACAAACACTATAACAATAAAAAGTAATAACATAATTCCTAATAAAGATATCACTAAGCGAACTTCATAATAGTCTATCCAAGACATGTGAGCGGCTGGAGACATAAGATGTTTAGCACCATTATTGCGTAACACGTACTCTGTCCACCAGACTGCTTTTTCGAGTGACGATTGTGATTGATCACGCATTATATTGCCAAGTCTGATGGCGTTTTTGCTGTAACTAATGTAGAAATTATAATTTGATTTAGTGTACATAAGTTGTATAAAGTATTGCAATATAATTTCATATGAGAGTAAGGTATTTAACTATGTATAGTAACTCTAATTTGTTATCATGCTAAGTCCAGTTTTCTGTGAAATGTACATTTTATATATGTTGAAATCTAAAACTATGTTCTATCATATGGTAAAGGAATAATGAGTAATCTAAAAAGCCAAGAAAGTTTATAAAAATAATATTAATTCTCTTTGCACGAGTATATATGTAATCACATATATACTCGTACAAAGAGAATATTAAACTCTGTACATAACATCGGTAAAATTTGATTTTATTTATTTCAATAAAATAACAGTGCGATAAACGTGCCTTTATTAAACAGGACTAGTTATAAAAAAATATTTCAACAGATATACTGAGAGACCTTAAATATTGAAAAAGTAATAAGATGTCAATAAGAAGGAAAAAATATGTTGTGACAGTGGACAAGGGCGACCTAAATTAAATATCAGCACACTATATGATGAACGAAGGTTTCAAGTTCATAAATTGATTTTTTTAAGATAAATAATTAAGATTGCTATCTTATAAAGAAAAACGTAGAAGGAAGACCTAATGCAAAGGTATTTCATTTAATTTGAATTAACTTCTTAAGAAAGAAAATAATAGATGAGATTAGCCCTGAAGGTAAAAATAAAATAATAGTATTACAGATTTTTTATCTCTATTATTGTGAATAGAATATTGTACTAATTCATTAATGAACTTAAATGCCTATAATATAATCTGAATAAGAAGGTTTTACTTGATTTATATTGAAGTATTTATTAATATTAAGAAAAATAATGTTGGCCTACCGTAGATTCTTAAATCAATTTTAGCTTTGAAATGACGGAGCTTGTAGCTAAATTATAATTTAAACATGAGAAGATTCCAGATCTTTTTTTTTTTTGTTGAAACTCGTGAAAGCTATAAGTTTGTTACACGAATAAATATTTAATTTAGAATTTTGTTTATCCTGTAAACTTTGTAAGAATGAACATAACAAGATAAGAAATTGGGGCTACTATAAATCAAAGTCGCTTAAATAATATATAGTTTCAAAACATACCTTGTATTTGTAATGACTTCTTGAATAGTGTCTTTCAATACATCTTCAGTAAGTTCTTCAAGCTCAAGCATTTTTCCAATGCCGTGTATAACGTATTGTTCAGCATTAAACCACTGGTCACCAAGCAATGGTACTGCAATTAGAGGAACACCTGCCATCAAGGCTTCATCAGTTGATTGTAGTCCTCCTTGCGTTATAAACAATTTAATTTTTTGATGTCCTGAAAAATTCCGTTAAATAAATTTCTGTTGCGTGTATTAAAGAAGGAATCAGAAAATAATGTTACCATTGTTATATACTTTGAAACTATTGTTGCAAAATATTTAAACATTGTATTTTATTTTATTACCATAAATAGTAATAAATTAGTAAGATGAATGTTACTAACTTAGTAACATGGATTGTGGAAACCATTTCGAAATTTTTACATTTTCGGAGAGTGTGGGAGGTTTTTCAGTGTCCCATTTCCATAAAACGTCATATTTAAGTTGAGAGAAAATTTTTGTAAATATTTCGATCTTTTCTGGCGGTAGCAACGACGGTTTTACATTTGTACCAAAACTCATGTAAATAACGCCATTATGTGACAAATCTAAAAAAGATTTTAAATCCTGAAATAGATAAGAAGTATGTACTTACAATACAAATATTAAAATATGAATTTTGCCATTAGAATGTCGTTCTAAAATTATTTACTGTGAAGCTGTTATGTAGTAAAAACGACAGTAAGAGCAATAGAATGCCTTTTATTTAATTAAAATTATTTCAAATGGATTTAAATAGCGTTTACAGAATTAACATTATATAATTCAATTTAAACTTTAAGCTGTCGGTTCAAATGCTTTGCAAAAACTTTATATGAGAAAATAAAATGTAAGTTTCATAAAGACAGAAAGGTTAATTTGTCACGCATGTTTAAATCTTTTCAATGTAGACTACTCATCGAAAAGTTCATTGCCTAGTCCTGAAAACATTACGGTTCCTTTTGAACTAATAAAAAAAATGAAATGGGCGCTGCTAAACCTAATTATAATAATTATTTTGATCTTTGTACTTATCTTAAGCCCTTTCATGCATGGGAAGCTATAGTTCACATATTATATTAAACATATTTATGAAAAGAAATCTATAAAATTTTTCTTTCATATAATATCAACAATAGGTATTACATACTACACAACATATTAGCCTGCTTATAGTTAAACATATCTAAAGTATGTAGATAAATTCGAGTATCCACTTTTGAAGTAAATAATCTTCCTTCCTAGTTCGATATAATAAATATGACAAATATATATACATATATATAATTTTCTAATTTGCTGAATAGTAAGTATAACTAAAATTAGTTTTTGTTTTTTAATACAAATATCCTATATGTTGAAACGAGAAATATTGTTTAAAAATAAAAGACAAACCATTATACAAACATATAAAAGAAACAAAAATTTAAAAATATTTTTTCGATTTCTATCTTACGTGTTTTTAGATCATGTAGAAATAAGTTTTTTAAAAAATGTTCAATTAAATGTTTTTGCCTTGATACAGTTTTACTGTATGTCTATACATAAAACATCTGTATGTCAAAAAGTATATATGTATGTAGATAGTAAATAAATAATCACTTAGTATACTAACTAAAATATATAGCAAAAAGGATAATACTTAATGACTGTTTATTAATTATTATCAACATAATCCTAAAATAAGATGTGCAATTTGCTAGTATTGGTAATTTAATAAAAATACATAGATAAAAAATATAGAATAGATATACTTAACAGTACTTATTAAATATTTACCTTAGGTAATTCTTTCACCTGTTCTTTTTGTAAATGCATTCGGCCTAGATATATAACATTAGGTGGAACAGGTCTATTGAAATCCCAAATCGGATGAACATTTAAAAATAACATTTGAATATTTTTTCTCAATTCTGTAATATCGGGGATATTAGGTCCAAATAATCTTCTCAACATTTTATTTTCATATTCTAGGTGATCCTCAAATATATAGAGTGTGTTATAGTAGTTATACAGTTCAGTGATCTTTTCCCATATTGTCATTTTATAAATCCTACGCCGCATATTATTTGGATACATAATCGGATGAGTTAATGCCCCAATACTCTCCATTGATCCAAAATAGCCACCAAAAGAACTTATTTCTATAACGGGTGCTTTATAAACATACGAGAAACTTATCGTAGGTCTTATACATGCCTCCGTAAATATGAGATCAAATTGTTTTTTCTTGTCACTTATAAGATTCTGAACTTGTTCTGATTTCACTTCTGCTTCAAACAAATTAGCCAAGAAATCAAATATGTTTCTAGTTCGTATTTTAAAATGACTGACAGTTCCATTGTTACTCTCTGAAAACGCAGATATTATCTCATACGATATATCATGAACGTCAATTTCAGTTAAATTTGCGGGAACTTCTCCTCTTTTATAGGCGGGATCTGCAGTAATAACTACAATTTCATGACCTCGAATTGCTAATTCTTCCATTAACGGACGGAATGCTATTTGGTGGCTTAAAGATGGAGTAGGAAACACTCCTAATATTCTTGCAGCTTCGATTGTTGATATAAAAAATATAAAATAAAAACTTGTAATTTTTAGCATATTACAGCTGTGTAACTTATTTGCTTTATTAAAGAAAACTAATGACTTTAGTCGTAAATGATAACTTGATTTATTAACTTATATTGTATTCAAGCCCTTGACTATTTTATTACAAAGTACTTAATAGTCGTATGATAAGGTATGATAATGTAATCACAATATATATTCTTTGAGTTTTTTAATAAATAAATAGTGCAGAATAATAAAAAATAACATTTTACTATACCTTCAAAACTAACTTAGAAATTCTTCTAATGACCTTTTAGTTGTAGTCAAGTGTTATTAAACAACTATAATAAAAAAAATATATATTTTCTTTATACATTTTTTTATAAATCTGTATGTATGCTTAATTTAATGAAAAAAGTATCGGCAACGTAGAACGTAACGTAGCGTAACGTTGCTGATACTGTTTCTTAAACGTATACTTTTCCTTAAAACCTATAACTAATAGGGGCGCGAACCAGACCTCGATTTTGACTCGCTGAGCTCGCAAAATACAGTAGTAGGTACAGTTCGGCGAATGGACAGGCAGAAAATATAGAATAATCAAATATCACATAGCGCAATATTTTAAGATAGAAGTCTATGAGACTGTAATTTTTTGGTGATTATTCCTCAACGACATGAGTTTTTTTTCACTTTTTTTTATAAATTATCGCAATAACTATCGCTGTAAATATCATCAAGATCGGTAAAGCCGTTTTCTTGCAAACCCCGGACATGAGATGCAAAAAGTCTCACATAGAGCGCTCCGTTCGAGACACATTATAATAGTTAAGTTTTTTTTTTTCTGTTTATTATATTTCAATTTTACAATTTACATACTCCTAAACATAAATATTATCCAAAAAATTGTCACGTTTATCGAGTTCACACGTTTCATACCGTCATAACTAATTAATATGTAACAGTATAAGAAAACTTATACTTACACCAATTTTAATATCTTATACCATAATCAATCTCATACTTATATAAGAAATCTCATACAGTTATATATATATAAAAGGGAAAAAGTTAAATAAGTTAAATATGTTCATAACGTTAGATTTGTGAAATTGATAAATTCTTGTTTTGGATAAAAAAGTGCTTTACGTTTTTTTTGTTTGTTTCAAATTATGGCATTTAATTTGTGTAACCAACGCCTTTGGTAAGTTATTAAGAATCCAAACAGGATGTTGAATCAAATTCTCTTTCCGTATACATTGTTATATTTAAATTCTGTAAAATATGTTAAATACGATAGATTTAAAAAAAAAACAAACCCTTTCATTTATTCTAAGCATATTAATTTTATTTTGATATTCTGCTATAATATCCAGGTTTACTCTTTCGTAAACGTTAATTAAGTTACAATGTTTAAATCAATGGCCGTAGTTGTCTTAATTTATATATTTTTTTTAGCGGGATTATCGATTTTGATATTGTTATTTGTAGGTTATTATTTCTTTACAACTGTGTTTTAGAGGTTCTGCTATAACTCATAATGGAATAATCCACGAGTGACATATACAAGAGTCTTAGTATGTTATAGGGAAGTTTATGTTTAAGTATATATTTTTTTCAAAATAACTCTCAGTTAACAACAAACTTCGTCTATGTGAGGAAGCCCTCACACAGATGAAGTTTGTTGTAAACTAGGAAAGTCTCTACATACATATGCTGATTAAAAGAAAAATAAATATAAACCTTAAACTTTATATCATTCAAGCGAAATCAATATAACTAATTCATTATATGAATATCAGATATTTCTTCGACCCAAACAATTAAATTGTACAAGGTATGCTTTGAAATCTATAGGTAATAATTTACTTAAAGATTAAAAAATTTCGTATTAAATACAAACGATATATATGACAACATAAACCTACGTATATTCTTCTTAAATAGCTAATAATTCGACGGGAAGCTGTTTATCAAGGTAGTATGTTCCTTTAGGTTTAAATATTTAAAGTACATTTTCTTAATGGGATTGGGTAACAAATGAATGGATGGATGATCAACTTGAAACAATACTGTTCCCAAAACATGCAAATGTGGAAATTTGTCACAGATATGTAGATGGTTATTAGTTTAAATTAATGGTTAAGTTTGTTTTCGAAAATATTACCAATGTTTTTATAATTGCAGGGTAAAATATCATTACAAAAGAGGATATGAACATTGCAGCGTTATTTCTACAGAATGTTGAAATATGTGAAGTGGTTATCAACGACATAGGCTAGTATTCAAACAGAACAGGGAGGTAGGTTTAGAAGTCGCATGTTCGAATACGGTTTGTTAATAGTACAGCTTTAATAATGTCTATTAATTTGATCATTTTATGCCTATCGCGAATGAAAGTTTCTGGGTCATTGTTATTATTTTTACTATATTATAAACTGACAACTGAGAATACAATTGAAGTTTTGTTTATTGTACGAACAAGGAAGTTTATGATAAATAGTTTACTTTAGATAGTTTAACTCTGTTAATTCAATTTCCAGGTAAGATATGATAGTATCGAAGTACGCCAAATGTAATTATAATAATATTTAATGATTGCTGGATCAATGTAGGATTTTTTTGTAATCAATTCTAAATATATATTTTTTTAAGATTAAATATAATATTGAATCAATATTGGGTATGAGTATAATATAGTACCTCAATAATATGAGTATATACTACCTCAATAATAGTAAGCAACATAAAATATTTTTTTAAATAATCTTGTCCTCATTTATAACTAGGATCCGCCCATCGTGCGTGGCGGGAATTGAGTTGAGCGCAGGAAAATCCATTAGAAAAGAATAAAAGGAAATAAATATTTAATAACAATAATAAACAATTACTTGAAAAAGTTGGTCTACAAGCTTTGAAAGTTAAATTACAACGACACAATCACGAGTCTCTTCGGTCTATGGGGATTCAGGTTTTCGACCATATCTTTTGATAAAATTATTTTTTAGACTTTAGATTACATTTTATTAATCAGTTTTTTTTTCTGTAGAAGCCCGTCAACAGGAGCTACAGTAATGCCAATTTTGATGAAGATCGACTGAGTAGTTTTTATGTGATGTAGCGACATATAATTGTTTCCCAAACGGTTAAGAGCTTCGCTTACGCTCAGCTCAAAAATATAAGAGTACGCCAAAAAAGGCACAATCTCTTTATCTTTTTGATTTTAGAAACCATAACCAAAAATATTAGATTGGAAATCCTCCATTATTCAATTAGTATCGCTTCTAAATAAGTATATAATAAATTCTGAACATATAATACGCAATAGACCAGTTTATTAGCTCCTTTATATGTCATTAACTATTCTATATACTTTATTAACACGAATTTGACGTATGTAGTGTTTTGTTAGGACAGCGTGTGTGCTATTTGAAACAAAAGTAAAATTATGATTTGAAAATTTCTGACACACAATGTTAATTTACTCATTTGTATCTGTAAATGTCATAGATATAATTAAGATAACTTTACTTTGTTAAGTTTCTAACAAAGCTGTAGTCTTAATGTACAACACTCTCATCAGATAATTGCGCTATATAATTAAAAATAAAGCTTTTGTTATTATTCTTCAGTAAAATGATGGTTAACCATCATTAATTTTATATACATAATAAAAATATAGAAGAATAATATTACCACTTTGATCAAAGCAGTTAAGGTGATCAAAGTAGTAATCATTTTAAAAAAATGCTATCGGAAAACAAAAGATTTCATCCGAGGGGAAGAAATAGCATCTAAAAGCATGTCGCGTATTTTAAAAAAGGGACTTAGTACTTGCAGCATATAAGAGACACATTAACCAATTCTTAACTTATAATTAAAATAGAATAGGGCACTCGTAGTACAATCAAAACAACTACTTAAGCGATATGCAAAAGGAGATCACAGAAAAAAAATTGTTTAGGGATGAGATTTTTTCTACAATTGAGCAATATTTTAATAATAAATGCTTAATACGGAAAGCTCTAATGCAACTAATTAGTCCTATTTAGTCAACAGAGTGCTGTTTCTACTGTGAAAAGAATCTTCTTTTAGTGAAACATAAAAAAATATGCATAACACTATTACAAAATCTTATTTTAGGAGAATATAAGATAAATAATGAAGTTTTGAATACGGTTAGTGAGGTGAAAGACCTGGGTGTAATATTGGACAAGTCTGGTCGAGTATAGCGAAAGCAACTGAGAAATCTTATGTTTCTGTACAAAATTGTTAATGACTCGGTAGATTCAACTTATCTTGGTAAATTACAATTAAAATGGCCTCGATTAAGTGCACGAAATCATGTTATTCTATAGACCTACGACCAAATGTAAGAGTACGTTCGTACTCTACAAACGCGAAAAATTAATACACAGTTCTGTGTATTAATTTTTCGCGCTTGTCGAGATTATAACAAACTTGTCAAACAATAAACATAAAAAAATGTAGTGCTATAAAAATTCTGGAAGTTATAATGTTTTTATTTAATACCATATTATTTTTACTACTTGATTATTTTTTGTAATAAAAATTTATATATATGCATGTTTTTAAATCTCTGTTTATATGTTTTTTATATATATTCGATTGACTGGGTGTTTTTATTTTTATTCAAGTTTTAATGATAAAGTTCATGATAAAGTTCATGATATATATGTTTTATTAACAGTGGAAACTTTATTGATGTCATGTAATATTTAGTAATTTTATTTTTAAGTTTTTAGATATTGTTTTTACAAAATAAATAAATAAATGCATTTTTGCATAGAATTTTTTTATTATTGAAATAATTACAATTTGTTTTTTCTTCAAAATATTGATTTACATATATACATTTTTAGTGACTGTTTTACGACGTCTACTAAATAAGATCCACATTAATTCCTTATTACCGTGTTATATATTACCGTTATATATTACCGTTATGTTTATGTTTTACGATTCAAGGTTATAAAATATACAACTAGCAATTCTGAGCAGCTTAGCAACTTGGTCCAACGAACTCATTCCTAATTTTAATGTAAAAATTTTATTTGTTTATTTTATTTTATTTATTTATTTATTTCAAAAATTCTTAAAACTATATACATGGTATACATATCAAATTTGAATTGAATTTATTGAATTTTGAAAACTACAATTTTCATTTGCAATCAAACAAACATATATCATAAACGACTACAAAAGTATAAACTGTGTCGCAGCCGTTTACGTCCACTCCGGGGCAATTAAAACAAGAAAGTTAATCCCACAAAACTCTTTAATTTCAAATTCAAATAGCATATGTTATTTTTGTTTTATTATTGTAGCAATGTGAAAATGTGTGAATTTTGCTACTGTCAAAGCAGTCAGGAGAACATTGCTTTATATTATTAAACGGTAATTTTGTAGCTATATCATTCGGGATATTTAAAAATATCAAAATGTTATACCATCATCACTGGTAATATGCGTATAACTATTTCATTGCAGTTATATTTTATTAGATCTAATATAAAAAGTAAAAGATAAAGCAAGTGTTTTGAAATCAGGGAAGTATGGATCATACTTGATAAATCAACATTAGGGTAATTATAGAATATGTGTTCATGACTCCCGCATTGGGTACCCCAAGAAGCATCCACGACTACCTTCGAACCCCCGCTGTTGAGTGCGCCCCAACACCGCAATTGGAGCGAGAAGCCCGGACCGCTATTTCCCGCAATCCCCCACCTGACAGCCACGGGATACTACCCGGCGATAACTTCAACGATCCTAACTTATATTGCCAGGAATGCGCCTCATTCACAAGCAAGTCACCAGGCTGGCTTGTTTTAAAGCAGGGAGCTCCCCTGCGTTCCGCCCAAGCGTCCCGAGCCAGATCTGGACAACGTTCTTCACCGAGCCGATACCAAGCCACACTCAGAATCAAGGAGTCCCGATCCGGCTCCCCTCGCACGAGTTCAGGCTCCAAAAGGGACCCGAACCCGACACAGCCGTAGGCGGCCACCACCCCGTGACAGCCGTGCAATACCAACAGGCTACGTTGGGTGCCCCGGGAAGCATCCACGACTGCTCGGAATGGAACATAAGTTCGGGAATTAAAATGGTGTTCCTGTAATATATTTTATAATAACATTATATTATATAAAATATATTTTTTAAACATTTTAACTTAATATAATGCTTTATTATGCAAATTATCTTTATTGTGATAAAAAAAATTATAAAGTTGCATGCTTACATGGCCTTGGTAACTTTATATGTTTTTTTCTATAAAAAGTAAGCTATTTATAGGTGTTTGCCAGATATCAAAAGGATTTCGTTTGCAATGAACGAATTGTGATTTTAAATTATTTTATTAATTTAAATTAAATGTATAACATTTTGTAAGTCACTATAATATTATTTATATAGTTACAAGGTAAAGCAGTGAAGTGTTTTTTGGCCAATAACAATAATTACTTGAAGTATATTTATCTTATTATTGTAAGTATTAAAAAAAAAAATCTTTTATTACTATTCATATTGACTATATTACGAGCTCTCAAATTAACTCTTAGCGATAAAAAATACTATAAAAACTTACGCAATAAAGGTTTTTTTAAATTCTTATTAAAATAAAAACGCAAAGCCGCATATTTAAAAAAATAGTTTTGAGACATACTCGTATATTTACCGTATGTGTAAAACTACTTGTAAAATACTTATAAAATAATATAAACAATCGTCATTTTAATAATGTCATTAAACTTAATAGAAAATTAACTAAATAAAAAAATATGATATAATTAAATCCAAATTCCAATTGCAAATCGTTCAAAGGATCAATTTACGACAGCCACAAAAACAGGTTTCTCTTCTCGTATTATATAAAAAAAAACCTAAAAATAGTATCATCAAACTAACAATCCTATAAAACAAATGGCGAATATAATAAAAATACAATAATCTAAACTATTCACACTTAAAATAAAGTAACAGAAATACTAAGCCATTAATTTGTCAAGAGCTTTAAGGTACGCCAAATTACAGTAATAGCAAAATTTTAACCATTACTTTATTTTAGTAATTAGAAACCTAATATTTTATATATTGTAGTATTAGTGTAGTAGTAGAAATGACACTTTTTTATGTTATCTTTCATAATATTTGATGACCATAATATTATTGATTATTTCAGCTTGATCTTTAAAATTTTTTATATTAATATTATCTCGAAGTGATAATTAAATGTTATCATAATTTTTTGCGTAGGCTTAGTACGAGGAAAGGTCTTCGGCCACAAGTACTATTGTCATTGCAAATACTATAACATTAATTATTAGGGTTTTCTTTAAAGCATAAAAGTACTCTATTTTATATCTTAATTATAAATATTGCGATACTTTCTTTTTGTACTTCGAGTAAATGCAGATGTAATTAAACTTTACTTTTAAATAATTTAAAAAAGTTTTGTATGATTGTCTGTCTATCATGATGATTAAAAGTATCATAGATATAGAGAGTCAATCATATGTGAAGTCGACGGAGACAAGCTTCTTTGCAGCCCATTTCACCGGTTATCTTATTACATACATATTTATGCCTGGACTATCGATTATGTCAATGATTCGTATTATTGTGCCTTACCGAGTACTCTATTCATTCAAACTCATTAACGTTTCCTTTTAGTAACTTTAATATTGCTAGTAGAGTTTATAATTGTGGACGTTAATTATATCTGTCATCTATTGAAAGACCTTACTAAGTTACGAGATTCATTTGTTGTTTCATGTTGGTTGCACTTAAAGGATTTACTTTTTCAGAAATTAGCAGTACCATAAACAACTTCCACAAGCCTTTACATATCGTTCTAAAATCATTTTTGACATCAATAAAAGTGAGAAGAACGAAGAAAACTTTATAAACTCAAAATAGAGAAACTTAATTTTTAATTGACATAAAATTTACTTTTTGAAGAAAGATTTACTATATTTTAGAAGTTTCCCAATATTATTAAAACATGCCAGGTTGTTGTGAAATACTTCTATTGATTGTATTGGCATTTACTAGAATTGAAAGTGCGAGGATCTTGGCTTATTTCCCAATACCTTCAATAAGTCATCAAGTCGTATTCAGACCTATCGTAAAAGAACTAGCAAGACGAGGACATGAGGTCACTGTCATCACTACGGACCCTGTTTTTTCCAAAAGTGAAGCACCAGAAAATTTTACAGAAATTGACGTACACGATATATCATATAAAAATTGGGAACAATTTTTAAATTTAAGGCGAGGCCAAAAGGAAGATTTCTGGGATGAATTAAAATTAGTTTTTGAAAGTATGACTTTAATTTTTGAAAAGCAGATGCAAATTCCTGCTGTAAAAGAAATTATGAATAGAGATAAAAATTATTTTGACTTATTGTTAATTGAAGCTTGTCATCGTCCTACTATGGGTTTATTGCATAAGTTTGATGCACCAGCCATTCAGATAAGCTCGATGGGTGGTCTCATATTTCAATATAAACCGATGGGTGCACCTATCCATCCACTTTTATATCCTACGATTGAAAGTCGAAGATTATATAATCTTACACTCTTAGAAAAAGGATTAGGAATTTATGGAAACATACTATTCAGATATTTGTTGTCTGTTCTAGAAGAGTTTGACACTTCTATTATGAAAAAGATTTTTGGTAATGACATTCCTCCATACAAAGATTTACAACAAAGAATTGCATTATTGTTATTAAATGAACATCCGATTTGGGGCGATAATCGTCCCGTTCCTCCAAACATAATTTATATGGGGGGCATTCATCAAACTATACCAAAACATTTACCTGAGGTAAGTATAATTAAATTATATATGACATCATTTTACTCCATATTTTAACAATTCTAATAATCGTACAAAATAAGTTTTAGCTTACTTAAGATTAGATCATAATTTGTGTGATATAAGTCACTATTATTCTATTACAGGAAATTAAAGAATTTATAGATTTCTCTAAAAACGGCATAATATATGTTAGTTTTGGTACAAATGTGATACCATCACTTCTCCCACCAGAAAAAATCAGGGTAATGACAAATGTTTTTTCTCAATTACCTTATAATGTTCTATGGAAATGGGATAATGATGAACTCCCGGGAAAATCAAACAATATCAAAATTTCTA
This sequence comes from Melinaea marsaeus rileyi, assembly GCA_918358865.1. NCBI lineage: Eukaryota > Metazoa > Arthropoda > Insecta > Lepidoptera > Nymphalidae > Melinaea > Melinaea marsaeus. The sequence goes on along the minus strand of OU911086.1, from coordinate 12,513,769 downwards.
AATGGTTCCCACAAGCTGACATCCTCAGTAAGTAGATTTTTAATATAATGTAATTTATAAAATTTTTATTCCAGACTGTTTTGTTTATTTGTTATAGATATATAAGCTGTACAACAATTTAAGTAACATTTAACTGATATGTATTTTAGAACATCCCAAAGTAAAACTTTTCATTACTCAAGGAGGTTTACAGTCAACAGATGAAGCTATAGATGCTGGCATTCCTTTACTTGGTATTCCTATGTTAGGGGACCAATGGTACAATGTGGAAAAATACACTAAACACAAAGTGGGAATGCAGTTTGATATGGGAGAAATTACTGAAATAGAGTTCAAAAAAGCAATAATAACATTGATTGAAGATATGAGGTAAGAACATTTTTTTATATTGACAATAAATACACAATTACTTGCAAATAAGAATTCGAAACATGTCGTAAGTTACATTCTAGATTCCAATCATAAGTAATCTATTTATATAAACGATTTACTACTTACTGACTCATCACGAAATCTCTGAATCTATCTCTCCGATTAACTTAAAATTTTACATTGTTACTGCTTTTGTGACGTAGACGTCCACTAAGAACGGATTTTACGGAATTCCTATTACAACGGTTTTCAACAAATTTCAAACCAATCGGCCTGATAGCTACAGAGGTTTCATGGTGAGTGTGTACATAGATGAAAGTAAGAGTTACTATAGCAACGGTTACCATAGAAACAGTTACGATGACAACGGTTACCATAGTAACGGTTATCATGGCAACCAGAGTTGAGATGAGGTTGGGGGAGGGTGCAAAAAGTTCAAATTTTAAAATTAAAAATGGTCATAAATAAAAAATTAAGGACGTAAAAATATAATTGATTGCGAAATTGAATTTATATATTTGAAAAATAAATAAATATTAGGTGTAGGTCTACTGGGGAACCCGCCACATTACATAACGCATCCCAATATGCAATACCGCTTAGGTGATGTGGAAATCTGTGTATTTACTGACTGGCATTACACTTCTCAATTTAAAATTTAAAACATTTACACTAGATATAAATTAAACATTTTGTCAATGCAAGAAGTTTAAGTTCACATCCAAATTAATAGTTTGCCCAGTAATGCGGGCGGGAATTAGCTAATATATATATATATATATATATTATTTAAAACAAACATATTATTATTATTATTGGAATAAAAAAGCATCTCATTCTCATTGTAATATGCACTGTCAGCTTGTTAGTTAAAGATACTACTACTACTTGTAATTATAGTCACGTTTCAAGGTCTTTTTTGCTCTTGCTGGATTTCCTGCAAAATACGTTGTTGGCATTGATAACAATTTTATATATGTCATGTCATTTGTTGATATGTTTTTATAGCTATAAGAATAACATGCTGAAATTGAGATCTCGGATGAGAGAATATCCAACAAAGCCAATAAGCCTCGCTGTTGAGTGGGCAGAATATATCATGAAGCATGGAGGAGACCATCTGAAGTCACCAGCCGCTGGTTTATCATGGATTGAATACTACGAAATCAAACTAGTATTAACCTTATTTGGAATTTTATTCATATTTATAGGCATATTTGTCTACATTCTGAAATTTACTTTCGGATTTCTTATCACAATTCCCAAACAAAAAATGAAACTGAAAAAAAAATAGATTTACAATATTATGTGAAGTGTTTTATTGTTATAAGCTAACAATGATTGTCATTTTAATAATAATAATAATAATAATAAAAGATGTCAGGTAACGTCACGTTACAATTATTTTAATTTTAGGTTATGCTTTCTTTGTATTGGAATTTATGTACAAGTATTTAATTATTTATTAATCATCTACCTAATTTTCTCTTCCAGCTACGTAAGTAGGTGGGTACATAAAAACTGAGAGAAAATAAAATAAAATCTTGTATGCTTAGATAATACAATAAGCAAATTTAAATTAAATTTACGAACATTTGTTTATATATATACATAATATAATAATATTCATTGATATAATATATATATTATAAAGAAAGTGAATGTGCAGCTTCATTTCATCAAATTATATTATATAAAATATTTTAAATTAAGCAATAAGTATTTATTAAATAATACCATATGGAAAATTTAACAATGCACTATTTAAACCCGTGTTACCAATAGCTATAAGCTATTCTGGTTTTTTGTAATATATCTTATATAATATAATAATAATAAAAGCCTTTATTCGCTGATCTTAAGACTTATCTTACTATATTTTACATTTAAAAAACTACTTTTATAAAATTTTTAAACATTGTTGGTTATATAATATTGTACAGCAACCAGTTTGTCGATCAGGTTGTCTTTCAACATAGGCCTCCCACAGTTTTTTCCACTCATCTCTGTCTCGTGCTATCTTTCTCCATCCTTTTGGAACATCATCCTTCCATCGTTTGATTTGACGTCCTTTATGTCTTTTCTCATTTCTCGGATACCATTCCACTACATCTTTCTTCCATTTTTCTCTTTCTGTCCTCATTATGTGACCAGTCCACGATCACGGTCACGATCCATAAGGGGCCCGGAGATTAAACTCTTTGACAAATTGATTCCTTGGAAAAACAAGGCCAAGTACCTAGGAGTGACGCTGGACAAACAGCTAATATTCACTTCACATATTGAGGACGTTCGCAACAGAGCGGCCTTTATCCTAGGGCGACTTTATCCCCTGTTAGGCAAGCGGAGTAAAATGTCCCTTAGAAATAAGGTCAAACTTTACAAAGCCTGCATACGCTCCGTCATATCCTATGCAAGCGTTGCCTTCGCTCACGCGAACATGAAGCCCCTTCAGGTGCTTCAGAACAGATTCATGCGGCTCGCCACTGGGGCACCGTGGTTTATGCGTAATATCGACTTGCACAGAGACTTAGACCTACCGACGATCGCACAGTATTTCAAGGGGCTCTCCAAAAGCTACTTTGACAATGTTGTGGGACACCCAAACCCGCTGGTAGTTAAGGCCACAGGATACACGGCCCGTAAGACTCCTAAAGTCAGAAAAAGAAGACCCAAGTCGGTACTTTTAGATCCAGACGACGTTAGGGAACGCTACGTAAAAGCGGCAAAGCGTACATAAATACTACACATACACACACACACAGCGTCTTCGCCGGCGAAGACGAGGCCCCCATCCAAGCACGTTGCTCCGGCGTTCTGCCGTCGGACGACGTTAGTGTCAAAACCTAACCCACATCAAACCCTCGCTTCCCACCTAACGGCGTCCTGAGCCGTGGTCCGAGCCTCGCAGGAGGCGCCCTCAGGACGCGCGTTCCCCTGGGGCCCTTCAGGCCCCCCTTTTTCAAGGGCGGGTCTCTGCACCCGTCCATTCCACCGGTGACGCTGTCATGGCCAGTAGGGCTAACAGCAGAGAAACACAAAAAAAAAAAAAAAAAAGTGACCAGTCCAGTTCCACTTGAGTTTTCTTACTTTTTCTAGTACATCGCTCACTTTTGTCTTTTCCCTTATTTTAGAAGTTGTCCAACGGATCAACGCTTTACTTTTAGCATGCTTCGTTCCATGCTGCGTTGACAAACTATGAGTTTTTGGTTGTTTTTGTTCGTAGCAGGCCATGTTTGATGCCCATAAGTAAGACATAGAAGAATGCCTTTGTTGTAAAGTTTCCTTTTCACTGACATTGGTATAGCTCCGTTCTTGACTAATTCTTTCAGTGACCAGTATCGTTTCCAAGTGTTACTTATTCTTCTATTGATTTCTTTAGAGTACTGATCTTTAACTGATAGTAGTTGTCCTAAATATACATATTCAGTAACATATTCTATAACCTCTTGTCCAATTACTATATGCTCTTGTCCAATTAATATATGTTAACAGAAGAATTAAACCAAATTTAGTGGGTGACTTAAAAAAAAAAATTTTTTTAATCAAAAAGAAACACGTGCTGGAGCTAAGATTATATATACTATGAGACCCAGGAAGCAATCATAAGTAATGTTTCTTCATATATCTAATTTATAACATTAACATATATATTAATAAATATATATTTATCTTTTTCATTTCAATGTATGGTTTGCAGTGTTTTCATGTTGAATTTTAAATACACAAATAAATATCAGAATAAGTCACTTATAGTTCAGTGATTTAAAGTTCTAGCTGAAAAAAAATCACAGGGAACTGATTATTTGTACACATATTTTAACACAATGTGTTAACTCGACTATGTAAATTATTAACAATCTACGCTAAAACAATTTAATTAATTCTTTTACACATACATTTTAAGTAGAAGTAAATCAATAAAAATTTTATAGAAACTATATTATATTTATTACCTGCTTAATATTTCGCTTTACTTGCTAAAATAAAATATCAGATTCATTCGTTTAGAAAATATTAAAGTAAGACTGATAACACTTCGTTATAGTTACAATCAGCGCAGTTATAAGAATATTTAGAACGCTTCTACAATTTAACTAGCTTTTAACAGCAATTTTGCTCTTCTCTTTTTACGCTATAATAACGAGAAAGTACACGCTTATCGTGCTCTTCATTTGTAATATATTAAAAACGCCTGCAATTCTTTTGTTATATTTAGACTGATATAACGAAAAATAATATTAATAGTATTAAATATTAAAATAATATTAATTATTGTTAAAAGTAATAACAATAATTATTATTATTTTTATCTAGGTTAAATATCACTAATTGGAAAACATAAGGCTTACGTTCTAAATTGTTAGCATTAGAACATATTATACAAAAAAAAATCCATATTGTGTGCCATATTGAAACGCGGCTATAAAGTGGTAGTCCTCTAAAACTAACTGTCTATAATATGTTTCGAAATGATAGATAGGATTCTTACGGGTTGTGATTTAAATCCACAATTCAATAAGTACTTGTATGCATAATTAAAAACCTATTAATTCAAACATAGAAGTCATTGTTACAATTTTTTATTACTCTTATATTATTTATATTTTATATATTGTACAATTTCTGTGCGTACTAGTAAAACGACTGGGAACATTTATTTAATTTTATAGATAAAAAATCCATTATTTTAGATTCTTTTAATGGACATCATAGTAACTAGTCGCATAAAATAAATTCACGTGGATTACAGATACATGATGCTCTTGTAGAAAGTAATTATATTAAATTAGTTAATAACGTACTGCAACAATGTTTAATATATCATTGGCATCATTTTATATAGCAATATTTTAACTGGAGTATAATAAATGAAACGTTAGCGAGCGATCACCTTATTGTTATGATATCTACGTATTTTGAGAAAAAAACCAGTAGTGCTATTTTACGTCGTAATTATAAAAATGCAGACTGGGTTTCATACACAAAGTTTTTAGAATTATTATTTTGTGATTACGTAAATTGCACTGATAATCCACAAATAGCTTATGAAAATTTTATAAATTGCATAAATAAAGCAGCGGTCAACTTCATATCACACATCAGGATTAGTTGTATTCGTATTCTTAATAGCAAGTTCATACCTAAGCCATATTGGCAACCGGTTTTATTAAAATTATAGCAGAACGTCGTCTGGCTTTATCATTATTCCGACGACATCCAACTCTCAATAATATAGTAAAATTAATGAATAACATTCCTGACTGTCAAAAACTACTACGTCGAATCCGTAATAAAGCGTTTTATGATTATTGCAATTCTTTTGTTATATTTAGACTGATATAACGAAAAATAATATTAATAGTATTAAATATTAAAATAATATTAATTATTGTTAAAAGTAATAACAATAATTATTATTATTTTTATCTAGGTTAAATATCACTAATTGGAAAACATAAGGCTTACGTTCTAAATTGTTAGCATTAGAACATATTATACAAAAAAAAATCCGTATTGTGTGCCATATTGAAACGTGGCTATAAAGTGGTAGTCCTCTAAAACTAACTGTCTATAATATGTTTCGAAATGATAGATAGGATTCTTACGGGTTGTGATTTAAATCCACAATTCAATAAGTACTTGTATGCATAATTAAAAACCTATTAATTCAAACATTGAAGTCATTGTTACAATTTTTTATTACTCTTATATTATTTATATTTTATATATTGTACACTTTCTGTGCGTACTAGTAAAACGACTGGGAACATTTATTTAATTTTATAGATAAAAAATCCATTATTTTAGATTCTTTTAATGGACATCATAGTAACTAGTCGCATAAAATAAATTCACGTGGATCACAGATACATGATGCTCTTGTAGAAAGTAATTATATTAAATTAGTTAATAACGTACTGCAACAATGTTTAATATATCATTGGCATCATTTTATATAGCAATATTTTAACTGGAGTATAATAAATGAAACGTTAGCGAGCGATCACCTTATTGTTATGATATCTACGTATTTTGAGAAAAAAACCAGTAATGCTATTTTACGTCGTAATTATAAAAATGCAGACTGGGTTTCATACACAAAGTTTTTAGAATTATTATTTTGTGATTACGTAAATTGCACTGATAATCCACAAATAGCTTATGAAAATTTTATAAATTGCATAAATAAAGCAGCGGTCAACTTCATATCACACATCAGGATTAGTTGTATTCGTATTCTTAATAGCAAGTTCATACCTAAGCCATATTGGCAACCGGTTTTATTAAAATTATACCAGAACGTCGTCTGGCTTTATCATTATTCCGACGACATCCAACTCTCAATAATATAGTAAAATTAATGAATAAAATTCCTGACTGTCAAAAACTACTGCGTTTAATCCGTAATAAAGCGTTTTATGATTATTGCTCTTCATTTAAAAATAAAATTACTAAAAGTGAGATGTGGTTGCATGCAAATGCAATGGTTCAAAGGTCGTAGACGTTCTCGAACTTAGTTAAATAGTGAAATAATTCATGTATTGCTTTATAGTTTAACTCCTAATTATGTTATCCTGAATAAAATAGTTTTTTTTTTTAAATCAAGTCTATTTAAGTCAAGACATGTTCTTATTTATTAGCTTGGAATTCGATCGCTGTATGCAGTACAAAGATAGTTCACTTCGCCCGCATGTAACCAGATATTTTATTTTATTTTGACCCATTTACCTGATAATGGCAAAAATATATTATACATGTTATTTATTTTATTTTATAACCTATATTTTGAACCTACTCTATGGCAAAATATTGCTATTGTTCCGATTTCTAAACCGGGCCGTAATTCGGAAACAGCTGGATCTCTTCGTCTTATGATTTCGTGCCTTTGTAAAACTTTTCATAGCATTGTACTCAAAAGATTAAAGTGGTACTTAGAGAGAAATAATCTTTTTTCAACAAATACCACTTGCTGGCTTTAGGCGATAGCCTCACGTGTCTGGTTTCAAAAATACAAAGCGGTTAAAAAAAAGTCTACTGTTTCATTCATTTATATAAATAATATGTACAACAATGTTAACATGGATAGCTTGACAAATATTATGCATTAATTAGGGATTAATTCTAAATTATGTAGATATGTATGGAAATTTTTAAAAGCAAGATATCTTAAAATTCTAATTAATAGTAGTTATATATGTAGAACTACACGCCACAGCCTAGTCCAAGGCGATCCTCTTTCACTTTTATTTTAATATTATTTAATTATCATTACAATTCAAAATATTTACATTTCACAATATGCAGATGATTTTTTACTAGATACAGTTAGTGATTCTTGTAGTGTAAGAAAACTGGATTCAATTACAAACGTCGTTAAATAGGTTTATGGAACTGATTATTAATATCGGACTACAAATATCTTCATCAAAAAGAATTTTTTTTTTTAATTTTAAGAGATTACAAAAAGAAAATATTGTCCTATGTATATTAACGGTGTGATATTGAAGGTTGTTGCCAATACTAAATACTTATAATTATGGCTAGACCGATTGTGAAGTTCAGGGTGAGTTGTTAACCAGTTAAGGGTTAGTCGTTATAAACTACTAAATATTTTCAAAGTGTTATCGGGGACTAATTGGGGCATTCACCCGACTCGTTTGAGGCGTATTTGGCTAGCTATGATCGTATACGCAAATTGTATGGAAATAGCTATAAATCTCAGTTAATAAAATTAGACCAAATCCAAAACCAATACATGCATGTTAGTCGAGTATGAGGTTTTATTAAAAGTATTGGTATTCATGTAATGGAATCTGAGTTATACCTCTCTCCACTTTTTATTCGTAGATATTATCTTGCTAATAAATATTCGTTGAAAAATTACAGAGACGGTTCCAAAGATATTAGTTATATATGTAGTATTTTATAAGTTATGGTCCACAAATAAATAATGTTAATAACTCGAAAATGTGTACAGAATTGATTGCTATTGCTGGAGCTATTTCATACATTGATCCTTTGATGCTGCAGATACGTCATTTTAACAAATTCCAAAAGTAGTATTTATTATCTGGCTCGTTGCTCCTCGAATGTGCGAGATACACCGACAGAATAAAGCATTTTAAATTAAATGCAACAATTGCAGTTCAAACATAAATTTCTAAAATTCAATGAGTACGTGAAGGTACCCTTTGGCATACTGGACTATGAAATTGCAGATAACCTTGCTAGAGTAGCCGTCACAGAGGGAATCTCTTTAAATTGTTTAGCTTTATACACTGACTACCTACCTGCCTTTGATCAAGAAGAGTGTGCATATGGATTTTTTTTTTATAACAGGACATTGACAAGAGACATCTGGTAGAAAATGATCCAACCCTCTCTTACCAGATCTCCTTGGTTTACTGGATGTACATTATCTAGATTGCTTATTGTGACTGCAATAGGACTGCACTCCGGTTACATTCATTTAAACTGTTTCGCGTTTCCAGTGAGTAAAATAAATTAGTCAAACTATACAGCCTGTGCTGTTACAGAAGAAATGTACCACGTGTTAGCAGAATATGCTAGGAATAAGATCGAGTGGGTTCAAATTATATATTGAGAAGGATATTTTTTTGCATGAACTGGGTGCATGTAATATCATTCTAGCTTATCCTTTATCAGAGAATGCGCAAAGGTTGTACAATCTTTTCTTTTAAGTTTTTTATGTAGATAGCATCGTGTAGGTGGCAATGAGGGTGGCATGATCATATTTAATCTAACCCTCTTCTCTGAATAAAGAGAAAGAAAAACAGTCCCTTTATTTATTAATTAAAATATTATCTTTTTATTATAATTTAAAATATATTATATTGTTCAATATGTTAGTGAAGACATATGGTTTACGAATCCATAATTTAAGTCGGAAGGGGAGGCAGACGAATTCGCATATAATGCCGTATAAAATTTCATTTATAATAATAAGAGCAAAATTATGGAAATAGTTCGACATCATAGTATAATTAGAAATCGTTAATTTTAAGCTACACTAGTTGATCTAGAGGCTTCTAATAACTTATAATATATTTCTCATTTGCATTGGAAATTACAGTTTGAGTTATTTTATTTAATGATTAAACTTAAAATAATTGAGTATTATGTTCCAATTTCAATTTCTTTAATCACTTTATTTTGGAGTGCTAATCTCTAAAACGGCTTTTTCAATTTGAATGCTGTTGTTATGGTTGTATTATAGTAACTTTTATCCATAATATTGTGTTTGTTTTATTTAAATCGGTCAAAAAGTAAACAAATGGTACAATTTTAAATTCATGGAGATATGTATTAATAAAATCTAATGTAACATGTAACGTGACGGTAATACGTCGGTATAAACACGATAATAATAGTAATAATATCTTTGTAATCGTACATAATAATATCGTATATATTAAAAAACACATTAAATTCACGAGAGCACTATTACAGCGCATAGTAAAGAGGCCTCTTAAAGCTACACCTGGGTCGCAAGTCCCGGGCATTGTATGCACTCCTCTCCTTGCAATGGGCCCGGCACCCGCACGGTAAATCTTTGGAATGCTAAGAAGCTTCGTCTCATAATAAACTACTCAAAACATAATTTACATTGTAATAAGGATTAAGCAAATTTAAAAATATTCATGAACTTTTTAAATAATTTTCCATAGTGTTTACTATGGAAAATTATTTAGTTAGTTTTAATCTAAATGAGAATTATAATTACTGATAAATCAAAAAACTCTTGAAATTAAGTGAGAATAGGCAGAGAAATAAGCTTATAGGCCGAATAGCCTTTAAATACTAGGAGGATCGAAACGGCTTTACTAAAGAAAGTGGTTTCCTAATGTCCAAAATATTGACAGAGCACACAAAAAAAAATATTTTACAAGAATAAAAACATACTATTATCAAAACTGTTTCTGAAAATAGAGATGTTAATATTAAGTTACCATTAATATGAGTCTGTTAATTTAAATATTAATAAATATTATTTTATATTAACCCTCCACCCACAAGGCCTTTTTTTTTGGGCATGAATTGCAAGGCCGTGTCGTATACGACACAGTACCATGATTGCTTCCCGTATGTAATTTTTGGACGTTGTTGGGGGAATAATGAGTAGGAACACGTTCTCTGAACCACTTGAAGTTTATTGGTTCTATAAATCATCAAAATGAGTGCAGTAAGCATGAACAATTACAAAATATATTGGGAAAAGTAATCATTGAACCTGTGTATTTGACATCTGCAACAGTTTACTAGGTAGTTACACAAATCAGGCTCATAACTTTTATACTAGCATCACATTAGTTCCTTCTAATATTTCAGACTTTGACAATTGACAAGATATGACTTAGACTTTGACAAAAAATATCGAGAGAACATGAAAAATAAATAACTCTAAAAATTCATTTGGTTACTCAAAAACGTTTGGAGTTACACAAAAACGTCAGGCACACAAGTTCCTCTCCGACTTAGAACTGCTATAACTACTCGTAACATATATAGGTAATTCAATATTAGTGTAACTTTGAAATAAATTCTAAATAATATTAAAACATTTGATAAAATTTTAAAACCAAACACACTTTTCATCCCATCTTTGAAAACGTGGAGCCCCTTCTTTGAAAACATGGAGCATGCATAAAGAAAATCTTCAGGATGTAAACAGAATTATTTACAAGTATGACTAGTCAGTCATCACATCACATCATTCATCACTTGAACTTCCTCCTTCGAGACAAATTTGGCATATAACATGCTTGTGTTCGCCGCAGACACTCCTCTTGCATTTCTCACAGAAGTGATATCCCCTTCTGTTCTTTTTCCAATCACAAAAATTGCACTTTCCAGGTCTTCCAGAAAATTCTGGGTTTGATGGTTGCGGTGTTGCGAGAGAAGCTGGATCTTCCCCCAGAGCCTAGCTGATAGTGTTTCGAAGCTGTTTGGGAATATGTGTATTGTTCATCCTTTGACGCACATGTGGTTCGGTCAAGTCGTGTGCAAGAGATTTTAGAAACGTAGAGCGGTAAAATGGATTTATCATATCAGCATTCAATTTATGTATTATAAATGCATTCAGAGCACTGGCGTCTAGCACACCATAAAAGTACCTCATGGGCCAGCGGTTGCTTGTTCTTTTTGTGGAGCTTGCATGACACAATTTATCGAACACGTCTACACCTCCTTTAGTAATATTATAAAATGCCACAATCTCTGGTTTGGAGGATTCAGGGTTGACTATCCCTGCAGAATGTATTGAAGATAAGAGGAGGACGATTTTGTTTTTCTTTGGTTTGTATGAAACAATCATCTTGTCTGGATCGTATAGAAATGTTGATGAGTTTTCAGGAAGTCCATTTGTAACCATAGAAAGAGGAATCTCTTTCTTATTTTTCCTCATTGTCCCAACCAATGTCAGTTTATTTTTTATTAACTCGTCCGCCAATTCACAGGATGAAAACCAGTTGTCTGTAGTTATATTTCTGTTCGATCCTTTCAGGGGTTCAGTTAGAGTCAAGACATACTGTGTTGGTAGTAAGAAGCTGTTCCTTGCTCTCACCTCCTTGCCAATGTATGGTAGTCCCCCCAAAAAATAGAATGTGCGGGCATCACATATAGAAATTATTTTCATCCCATATCTATCAGGCTTTTGGGGGATATACATCCTAAATGGACAGCGCCCTCTGAAACTGAGTAAGGTTTCATCAACTGTAACGTACTCTGATGGACTGTAGTAGCGTCTACAGTTCTGCTCAAACATGGTCCAAATTTCGAAAAACGCAGCAAATTTGTCAACACTTCGTCTCTCATCTCTAGTCGTTTTAGAATCAAAACGGAGTGCACCCAGAAGAAATTCGAATCTGTTCTTAGTCATAGTACTTCGGAAGATTGGAGGACCATAAAGAGGTGAGAACATGTCATTGATGTTGAGCCCCGAATTTTTCAAAACTCCCGACATTATCATGAGGCCAAAAAGAGCTTTCATTTCCATGACATTTGTTTCATGAATATACCACTGTCGCGATTGATACTTCGCTGCTTTTCTTTCAATTTCTTCGTTGGTGTATAGTACGATAAGCTCAATCATTTCATTGCTCATGAATAACAAAAATATTTCAAGTTCCTTCTTCAATCCTCGAGCAGCTCCTGTTGGTCCTGGTAGGTGGGAAATTATATTTCTTTTTTGAGTTCTTGAAAAGTTACTGGAAAAAGGCTGGTCACTCCAAATTGTCTCACCATCTATCCCCAACACAAAATTGCGATCATCCATCCCACTAGAATGTTCTTAAAAATCCCTCAATAAGTTGCTCCCACCGACTTGATTGCTCTGAAAATCATCCACATCAGAATCATCATATGGGGCGTCGTCAGCATCGCGGTCTTCATCAGATAAAATTTCATCATCACATGTAGTGTACACGAATCATCAACACCCTCCAATTCTGTGTCTTCACTATTCTGGCGCTCCAATTCATAAAGAATTTCCTCATCAGTGATGAATCTCGATGGGTTGGCCATCATGCATGAAGCCAGGACACAAAGGAAGCAGGATACTGAAAGAAACAAAAATTTACCTTGTGTAAAATGCTCACAGAAAATTGAACATGCACCACAAGGCGGTGTCGATAACGACACACCCTCCCTTTGAAGGAACTCAGGTAAAGACAAGGAAGACTGAGCGATGACTTACCTCGCCAACATGTGCAGTACAACTGGCTGGTAGGGTAGTATGTCTCCCGTCCCCTCCCCGCACTGATGCGCGCATACCCTTCTTCATGCCAGGTAGGAAGTGTTGTATGCGACACGGCCTTGTGGGAGGAAGGTTAAATAAAATCTTTTAAAATAATTTGTTTCAATACAGTAAGGAGTTTTATATTAACATAATGTTAATGAAATGAAATTATTTGTCTCTTTCATAGAAGAATAAAAAAAATAAGGTCAGAGTATTTGATAAATTACTTTAGAAAAGACGTTGCCGAAACCAAAGATCTCTAAGTTAAAACTAGTAAATTTTAGCCACATATAACCGAACCAATAAAATGACTAAATTATGCAAATACTTTTATCAATAGTAGGTTAGCTATCTTTGGGAATAATTTAATATAATATAACCCTGTGTCCCCATGTCCCCACTTTTGGGAAATAGATAACTGTGAACCCTGACTACAGTTTCCGTCATAATCTTAAATCTTAATAAACAATCTATTCTATATATAAAAGATGCATGGAAATGGTGAAAAATTAATGTAAAACGCAGGTCAATTTGTAATCATATACTTTTAACAACAAAAAGTTAATTGCTTACGCTTAAAGTAGTATGAAGGTAATAGCATTTTTAATTATTTAATGAACTATATTGAAGAGAACAAATTAGTAATATTAGTAAAAGCAATCAAATGAAATATCAATGTAAATAAATAGATCTAAAATTAAATGATGTATTTATTCCGTTCACAAGACCGGGCAAAGGCTTTAAATCAACAGTGTATGTGTATATTGCAGTATCTAAATAAAAATATATCAAAAACACAGTCAAACATTTAAAACACGATCCGTATGAGTTTATATACAAAAAACGAAATGAATACTTAGCTTAAAAAATAAACATATGTTTATATAGTTCTGAAGAAAAACATACCAGTTTTCTGTATATCCTTTAAATATATTCTAAAAGAGTTTGTTAAATATCAGGATATTTATTTTATTTGATAAACAAAAAATAAATATTTAAATAAAACCTTCTCATTTTACTGATCTGCCTACAGATATACCTATTAAATAACAAATTTTAAGATAAACGTTTCAAATAAAAGAAATCAAGTTTCGGATCTTGACATAAATCCCTGTTTAATTTCGAAAGGTATTGTGAATTAGTATATAGAAAAGGTGCTGATAAGACGAAAATCGAACAAATAAAGTTTTGAATTACTTTACAAATTTAAAAGATACATTTTTATACAAAATTGAAATTCGCCATAAATCAATAAAGACCTTGAGATATATTTAGTCTTGTCATAATTATTGTTACTGTTGTTTTTGTTTATATTACTGGTTATAAAAACAATGAAATTTCAATATCCATTGGCATGCGTGTGAAATATTTTTGCCATCAAATCAATCTTGTTATTCTGACGGACACAAATTTTCTAAATCGTTTATCGACGCGGCTGACGTGATAAATAGACCAAATTTGCTGGCACAGACTTTCGATATATTTGGGGTAATCGTATTGAAGATGTGAGTATGAAAAAGGTAAAGGTAAGGTCTTTTAAAATATTTTTGTTACTAAAAGTATTGTTATTGTTGTTTTATTATACGTAACATTTATTACTATTATAGTGTATTCGTTTAATATATTAATACATCAGCTTGCATTCTTTGCATTGTAAATTTTTTTACTGCCAATCGTATGGATTGCTTTAGAGACTTCAACTTATCATGTCGTTTAGAGCTTACTCTCTAAAACAGTCTATAAGTCATGATCGAGTGGATTAAAATCAGGACTAGATGACGGCCAGTCTTTAGCTCTCATGATGTCCGGAACGTTCTTTTCTAACCAAGATTGGGTGGGTCGACTTCATTTAAAGACCATTCTTGGTAATGTGGTGTACTAATGAAGTTATTTTGGGCTTTACTAAATTCTTTAGAATAGTTCTTTCCCTTACTGCTGTGATCGCCTTTTTTGTAAGAACACTAAGTGGACGGCCCGGTTTTTTTCTGTCTCAAACACAGGAGGCTTTCATTGTATCTCTCAATAGCCCGGTAGAAAAGCATTTTGCCGTTATAAGTCCAACCACCAAGCGTATGGAAAATTAAAAAAATATATTTGACTACATTATAATGCAATCACAATGATTTGGTTCTCTTTATCACCCCACTTCATTTTAATATTATAAAATATTTTACAATATATTGGCAGAAATAAGAAAACTCAATGAACAATCATATAAAAATGACAGATTCCAAAATCAAAAATAATATTCTATTTATTTTTAAATGTGACAATATTTATGAGCCAACTAAGTTTTTGACAACTGTAAGTTATGGTCAATAATTAAAGTATATCCAGAAGAATATTATATTTGTATTATTTAATGTGATTACTGAGACTCATTAAAAATATTAAAACAAGAAACTGACGGAAGAGTTTTGGGTAAACGATGATACTCCTTTAAAAAAAATAGCATATTCACATAATCTCAGTCAGAATTTAAACTTATTTAGATCCCATTATGTTATGAGAGATGCGCAAATACGAGTCTCAATGTAGAACAGGTTTCTGTACATAAAAAAATAGCTTCAAATAGCTTTTGATACTTCTTTGTCTTTTTAACATTAACTATACTTACTTACCTTCACGCCATATCCCTTGCGGGGTAGCCAGAGACAACGGAGCGCCAAACGCTACGGTATGGTATGATAACATTAACTATGATTAACTAATATGTGTTCCTATATATTTGAATGATTAAAATCTAATCGATTTATGAACATGCATGATTGTATTATTTTTCAAAATTGTATTGTCTTAGGTACACATTTTTAAAACAATGCTTATAAAATTACACTTTGCAAGAAAATTGTGTCTTTTAAAGAGACCTCCCTAGGGATGATCTTAGAATGAGATGAACTGAACTTCATTCAGTTTAATTCCCAAAACACATAAGTCGTATTGCCGCTCTTCGAGACCACTCCCTTCAATGCTTCGCGATTTATCAGACCCAGTATTCTGATACTGACAGTCCCTCCATATTTCGAGAGACTGTCAGTTTCATAGTCATCTGGACAGCGAGACCAAGTTAGCCTCAGTGAAATTTTGATCAACAAAGCGAGGCCGCATTTTTAACGTGGCTAAAGAATTGCGATAGAAAACATAGTTACTAGTGCACCTTCTACCGCATTTACAACAGGAAATCGTAGAAAGAGTCTTTTTATCATCAGTTCAAATAGCTCTTTAAAACATTCCCCGTCTGTCTACTCCTAAATTTCAGCAAGAAGCTGCACTTCACCGCCTGCACTACCATCCGTTCCACCTAGGTATGTCGAACCTACTGTAAGTTTTTCAAATAATTTTCGTTCATGTACCACTAACATGTGGAATGAATTTCCTTCGGCGGTGTTCCTGGATGGATACGAACATAGGTACCTTAAAAAAAGGCGTGTACTTCTTCCTATTCCAAGGCCAGCAATGCTTCTCTGAGTCCTCGGACGTTGAGAGAGTTCGAGGGCGGTGGTGATGACGTATCATGGGTGATCCGCGCGCTCGTGTGCTCTCCTCTAACATAAATAAATATATAAAATAGAACTCTCTCTGCGTAGTAGCTCAATATTGAAAAAGGATATGTAATACTTTGAAGAATTTCAGATTTCGTTTATATTATTTATATATTTAGAGCACTTTCTAAAATTTTTGAAATTAAAAATATTCAATTTCAAAGATTACGGTTATAAAGACCTCTCTCTTGAACCAATAAAATTAACCCCGTTATATTATAAGGTCCTATTGTAAGTAACTAAGTAACTATATCCCATAATCTCCGATGTAAGTGACAATATATCATTGCTAAAGGAGACGTTTGTCAATAATCTATATAATACATTTATAGAGTAAAATGAAAGTATGAGGAGGTCCAATAAGCTGCGGGTCACCGATGACAATTATTCACCACCACGCCCGAATTCTTGCAGCATCCGGGGAATCGCAGAGCGTTGCCTGCCTTGGAGGTTGGATTTTTTTTTGTAGTACTATATGTTTTAAACGGTTCGATTTAAAATATTAAAATTAATAACAATTTATTCGAATTCAATATTAAACTGATCGATATTTAAGTTGTTATTATGTTATGAGACTTTGACTAGTTTTTATCAAATTTTTATATACATATCTATTATTTCTTCAGATGATAAACTAATTTTTTAGTTGTTACTTTTTATGCTCAATGTAAAAATATAGAGTTTATTACAAGGGTCATTCAAATTCTATACTCGAGTATTTATTTAACATATTTTTTTATAAGAAGTAATGCTACTATGTCATAGTTTATTTGTAACTTATGAAGATTATAAAACATTTATGTATTAATTTGAAACTTGCACTTATTGGAGTTTATATTACAGTAATTCATATTTTTAAAGAAGGTGTGTACTCTACACTGTATCTTTTCATTTTTTTTTAACATCTCGCTAATATTTCCGGACTCATAATCACGCAGTAAACTAGGGAAGCTCTTTGAAGCTCCAAAGAGAACTTTTGATTAGTAAAATCTACAAATAAAATTTCAAAGTATACATTTAACTATATACCCTGGTTACAAACATCAAATTTAAAAATATTAAGGTAGTATTTTATTTAAAACTTTTTCTTGTTATTATACATACGAGTATAGTTAATTTAATATAATTCAAAAGAGAGTTACTTGATAGGAGAAATTTTATAAATATACCTGCTTGATATATTTTTCTCTTTTTAATATAAAAAGGGTGTATTAAAATAAGTACACGAAAAATTTTAAAATTAAATGTGTTTTACATTTAGAGCTTCACATAGTTTAGTAATGTCATGTATATATTACGACGAGAGGAATTTGTTACAGAAATGAGTGAGCGTACGAATAATGGCTGGGAAAATGACCTGAAACAGTCAAAGCGACATAGGTATTTTAGTAATAACTTTACTCCCATTTGTCAATTTAATTTTATATTATAACATATTGTTTGCGACTTACTCATACTTGGAATACTGCCAAGGGAATACACCGTTTCTTTTATTAAACTAATTATCTAATCCTATAAAATACTTCTCCTATTAGTTAGCTTATCTAGGATTGTCTATTATTATTTGTAGGGAATGGAAAACTTAACATTTTATAACAAACTAAGCCTAAAAAACCACAAGTTATTTTAAAATGAGTTATAAATTTATCTAAAAATTACTTAAAGAAGAGATAGTTTCGCTTCAGTGTTCCACAATTTTGATTTTTTTTCTATCTATCTATAAGGTTCTCATTTTAAATATAAGTTGATTTATATCATGTAATTCATACTAAAATTACATAGGAAACGTGGTTTTAATCTTCCAATATTGCCCAATTATTAGCAAATTTTTCTTAAATTCTCATTTTAAAGAATCATAGTACCGCAAAATTAAAAAAAAATATCATGTCAATTATGGTAAATAGGTTTTAAATCATGCACTTACAAAGAAACATAGTAATAATTATATAATATAATGAACAATTATTAAAAAATTTATTCAAGTTAATGAATAAGGCTGCTCTTAGTGATTTATACTTGGTATTAAGACTCATTTTTATTTATATATTTTACAACAGTTGGGATATTAAGTGCATTCTGACATTTAATATTATTGTCGAGCGAGGAATGAAAACAGGCGTGCCTCAGCAAGATGACGTGATGTAAAAAGAAAACTACAGGTGAACTCGCGGGCGCCGGATCGTATTATTCAGATTGCCTTAATTAAAGACAATTGTGTTATAAAAATTGTGTTCTTAAAGAAAGGGACAATAATACAAATTGTTGTTGTTCTTGTGCCTGAATACACAGGCAAAAATCTCAAAAAAAAAAGAAATCAAAATAATAATTATAAAACAAATTAAAAATGGCATGGACTACAAGTCTATGGTAAATTTATAATAAAAATAATAAAAAAAAAAAAATAAAAAAATACAAATTGTTAAGTGATCTATATTAAAAAATAATCTTTAAAGTGTTCATATATATTATGTTATTACAGATTAAAAAAAATATAATGCGTTACTTATTTCAAAATATCGGGACTTAGATCCTGTGATAAAAATATAAAAACATTATTCTGACAAGTTTGGAATGAAGATATATACCTAAATAGCTGGAAAACTAAATATATGGCTGTGGACAAATATGTAGTTTTGAAGAGTAAAAGCAATAGCAGAACACAATAAACCTGTTTGAATAGACCTCGAATATGAATACTCGATCGGAGTAGTGTTCAAACGTTGTAATATATCTTTTGTTTTTCTGTATGAGTGAAAACGTCAGTAGACCAGCCACCATTTCCGTCCCTCAATGCTTCTCTTCATCAGCAGTTGTTTTTCATACATTTGATTTTAATTACCAACTTACTAAGAGAAACCAAATCATATACAAACTACAAATTGTTTAGTTTAAATCTGTAGCTTAGTCGCGTAAAGGAAGATAGATGGAATAAAGTTATAATAGAAACTGAGTCTGATTATGATGAGTCTGAGTTCTAATTCATGAAAGTGTCTGTCCATTAACGTTTTATACCTTTTGATTGAACGGTTGATTTTATTTTTGCAATAGAATCGGGATATTTATAATTTTCGAAACATTCCTTTTGTTTTCTTTGACTGGTTTATCAAACAATAACAAGTTATGAATATAAATAATGTAATACTGTTTTTTCACACAACGTTATACAAATACTTTACTACTTTACATGTACTTTATAGGAGAAGAGTTACTTATTTGAATTTCATTACGAAGAAAACTGTTTTTAGCTTGACCAGCAGTAACAGTAATACTATATAACAAAGTTATAACTGATCTATATATATAAAATAATAATAAAAAGATGTAATAGAATAAGTTTTTATTCTAGGACATCTAAGGTTGTTAGACCTTTATGGCACTTTGTGAAGATTTAACAGCCTTTGTGCAATTTCAGCACAACTAAAATAAAATATTGGCAATGTCTATGTAGTTTATATTGTACTTTACTAAATGGCAGTAGAAAAATAGATTGTACTATTATTATCAGGTGCTATAATTTTTGGTATTCGAGAAAATTTTAACAAATCTATAAGTTCTTTGTTGCTAATATAATCTAACACCAAGTTCCGGAGTGAGCGTTAACGGCTGCGACACAGTTTATACTTTTGCAGTCTTTTACAATATGTTTGATTGATTACGTATGAAAATTGTAGTATTAAAAATTCAATAAATTCAATTTCATTCAAAATCTATTGTAGATCTATTAGCGGTTTTCTAGACTATAACCTTGGTTTTATTGGGCATATGGTTATAACACAGAACGCCTGATACTTATGAGGAGGCCGTTTAATTCTAGCGAATTATTCCACAGGTTCAGGTCTCTTTGCATGTCTTTTGCTGGCTTGTTTGCAAGAACATGTGCATAGAGATAATTCATGACGACGTTATATATTAATGGTCTAAATTCAGAATCTTGATGAACATCAACTGTTAATTCGAATGGATCGCTCAGACCTGTTGAGTCTCTCAGTTTTAATACATGTATTTATTATAGAAACATAGTTTTTTAGGAAGGCCCTGAGACCTCAGAGCTTGCCATACAACTTTTTGTGACACTCGAAGGCTTTTTTCAGGTCAATGAAGACAATAGCTTCTTTATTGCATCTATGTTTTTCCATAATAATTCTTATAGCTTGAATTACCTTTGACGTTTACTTACAGTGAAGCCAAATTGGTTTTCATCACCGTTGTTAAGACCAGTCTGTTATTAATATTTTTTTCTTTTGTTAATAATTTAACTAAAAATGTAGTTGTTCAACACACAGACAACTTCACACACAACTTAACTGTCAATAAAGTCGGACTTATGGATATTATTAACCAGTCAACATTTTAATTTCCTCGCAACTTCACTTCTCTTAGCTTTATTTCATAAGTATATGTTAGGATATTTCGGGATATATGTTAGGCTTTTTTTAAACAGTTTAGTTCATAGTACTCTTAAGTTATTTGGAAATCATTTTGTAGAAGTAAAAAAATAGGTACCAAACCATGAGGTGGAATAGTTACGTAAATATACTTAGAGAGGGACCTTGTTGGGGGTCTTGTATTTATACCGAAAGTTATTGAAAGTTCTTGCCGATCGTAATCTTATAGTAAAACAAATAAAAAGTTTGTTTTCCCCTTATTAATGAGTTCGCAAAAATACATTATTTTTATTTTTAAGAAGTAAAATACTTTTCCTCCATGAATGTCATAAAGTATTTTTTTTTTACTGTATAAAAGTATTTTACGTATTTATTTATTATTTGTCCTTTAATTATATTAAGAATCAATATACTTAAACGTAAAAAAAGGTAAAATTTTTAATAATTACTGTTAGTTGATTTGAAAGCCAACATATTGATATGCCAAATGCTACAAATATCATATTAACATTATTTTATATAATACGAGTATATACATAGTCTTCACTGCTCAACTAACAATTGTATCAGCTGCGTCTACACAATAACATGAATATAAAGACAGAATATAACAAAGTAAATAATTATCTACTTGTTCACCTCCACGATAGCAGCAGTTTAGTCTAGTTTAGTATATTATATTTATTTTTTGTTGTTTGTGTTATTTATATTTTTATTTCATAATATATTCTTCATTTACTTATATCCTAATATAAATTTTTATTTTACAATGATAAATATATCATAAATATATAGAAATCCCACATTGAGAGTGCATAAAAGTAGTAATGGTAAGCTTAAAAGGTTACCCGGATATAGCAAAGATTATCTTGTGTTTGATTTTGTACACCAATTATTCAGTTTATTGCTAAACAAAGCTTTCAGAATTATCATCTACATTAAAATATAAACAACTATGACTACATAAATACTTAATTTTAAGACGTTTGGTTATGTTTAGGTAAAAAATAATAATTATGAGTCGATTTTTATTTTTATATTATTTTATAATGTTATCAAACAAATTTTTTGTACAATTTATACAAAATCAAAGCAAGGTTATTTTTAAGATATATCTAAAAATCATTCCTGTAAATAATTGTCGCTATGTGGTGATGTTGCAATCCATTGAGTCTTGCTAAATATGGCTCAGACTCTTTTTAGTTGAAGATAGGTTCTATGGATAAAAAATGAAAGAGCAAAAGAGGATTTTTTTAAATTATATTATATTTCAACAAATACACATACATAGTTTTTGGAAATAATTATTCTATTTAAACATGAAATAGGATAATTTTTCATTTTTCTTTCACAATTATCTCAAAGGCAACCACGCTGGTTCATCGCAATACTTCTCTGTATATGTTATGCTAACATAATACAATAATCTTTAAATCAGTATAAGAAACAATAAATAAAAATTATCTTCACATATAAACATCGCCAGAATACTATTTAATGTATTATAACGAGGACCACAAATTTAATGGCGGGCATCATTCGCTACAGTTCAGAAAACTGCAGATCAAGGATGACGCCCCGAAGTTGCCCGAATATCCGCGATAAATATACATTTAACTTTTATCCAAAAGAACCGTTTCTAATGGAGGAAAAAGGCTTAGAAATACAACAGTCTATTCCGACTCCATTTGTCGAAATAGGATAAACATAGACTAGAATAGACTAGAGTAGAATCTTCCAAACTTCTTCTTTATAAATCTTTAAACTGCCCGAGAAAAGCCAGTAAAACGAATTATGCTTACATAATATTTCATCAGCCCAGAAGTTAATTAAAATTGGAATCTCCAAAAGTGAAAAAATAACTAGAAATTAAATAACAACAAAGATAATTAATTTAGGTTTTTGGAAATAACAATCGACAAAGATAATTAATTTAGTAATTATAAAGGGAAGAACTGATTGTGTTTGGGAACAAAGGGGTGTAATAAATTGATTTCATTTTGACGTTATACTAAATATAGCAATAAAAAACGTGGGCAGCATTTAAGTATCATCGAGTGACAGATTTTTAAAATAAAGTTTAACATAATCATACAACATTCTTATTTACATGAGAAAAACACTATATAATAATAATTAAAGAGTATATATTTTCTTTAGTATTTAAAAAAACTTAGCTCAATCTTTTCAGCTTTAAAAAGAATATCCAATTTTAAAAAGAAGAAAAAAATTTACATAGACTAAGTCTGTTTAATTAGCTTTTATCTTATAATTAATAAAATTTATATATTCGGATAATTGACAAACATTATAAAAGCTAGAAACAATACAAATCAATATGGAATCAATTAAAATCTAATCTTAAAAAATGTAAAACAACTACTATACTAAAAGACTTAACTCGCCAAAGCAGATGTGACCACCGCTAGGCTTTTTATCCAAAGATTTAAAAAAATATACTATGGGGACATAATTTTTTAATAGACTTAAAAGAGTATAATTTTTTAATAGACTTAAAAGAATATTCATTGTTATTAAAATATAAAGTAATTATTTCAAAAATTAAATATTAGACAATAAGTTTAGGAGCATTCATTGTTTAACATGTTCTTTTAAATTAAAAAAAAAATGAATATGTAGCAACAAAGTTCAATACATATCATTAAAGCCAGTGATGTGCAGGAGAACTAGAGTTGGAAATAGCAGCAGTCTTCGTGTACACCAGCGTTCACACGCTTAGAGTCCGTGTATAAACCATCAATCGTACTCGACGCCTTTTGCTCCGATCCCAAGCCTCAAGATCCCAAGAATATACTTACCCTTGAGAAAGCTAATACAATTTTGATTGAAAAAACGCAAGCAAAAATATAAAAGTAATAATGAGGGTTGATATTACTTTTGCATAATTGTTGAGAAGACGTCAGTAGTTAGTCAGTAATTATGTATAAGTCTTAACCACATTTATAATAAAAATAATAATTATTTATCCAAAGAGTCAAGGATAGCCAGCGCCAGAATGCACCGAGTCACGCTAGAGTAGAGACTGTTTTCAAAGATCTTGCAGCCCTTTGAAGAATCGTTATCAAATAAGTCAAACAGTGGGAGGACTGGGTGCATGATGACGCGTTTGAGAGTGACGTGATCGGTGTCTTGACAGGCAACTCCTACAGCGAAGAACGATGCCACCAAATCATATTTTTTAAATAAAAAAAATTGTGAAGTAACTAATATAATATTACCTGATGTAACGATTATTTAGTGTTTATATAGCGTTATAACGATTTTACTAGGTAAATTTTTAAATTGACCAATTGACTCGCAAAAACTTTTTATAAAGGAAAATCTTTTGGGAGTAACCGCAAGTATAAATCTTGATAATATTTGATCTTCTGCAAATAAAGAACCACTTCGCGAATATCCAATCGAGGCTCATTAGTTTTGGGTACAAACCACTCATCGTTTTGTTATTTTTAAGGAAATGTTTATTAATTTTAGGTTTATTACGACGTATAAATACGATCATGTAATATGTTAAGCTACAGAAGTTCCACGTATCTTAGTGTGATATAAAATTTAAGTAATCGATTTCAAAATTATTATTTTTTCTTTATGACTAGAAAGTTAATTAAGAAAAACCGCTTTTCATACGCTTTTAAGGAATAAAATTTCATATATTTTTCAATATTATATCTTGCAAAAAGGTCCTTTGAACAAACTTTTCGTTTTCTAGATACAAAAGGTAGCGCTGAACTGGCTGGATGAGTTAGTGGAACATTATATATTTTTTTCATAAATATAAAGATATATTTTTACAATAGTACTGAGTACAGTCTCTTATACGTAGATTTGTAATTTTAAGCTATTAATAATCTTCTTCATTCCCATTTTTAATAAGCAATACCTTCGTGCCATATTTTCATGTCTTCAATAAGTCTGATACATAAGTTCTCTAAATGATGGGTTAGATTTATTTTATTATAATTATATTATATATTCTACTTCATTTAAAATATGAAAAACAATAATTAAATAAAACAGAACAAAGTACAGTACATTATATTTTAGATAGTTTTGTTAAATATATGCTAGCTCTTTTTGAGAGAAACATAGGTTGGATTTTCATACATACCCTAAAATACGAATATTTATAATTGATTTAATTATATTTGTTCCTTTATATTCTGAAACAGGGTAGATATATATATATATATATATATATATCTGTCTATCTATCTATCTATCTATCTAATTATCTATCTGTCCATCTATCTATCAATAGCTTGGTTCTCCATGTATCGTCAATACATTAGCTTTTGTACCCCGAATGGTATTAAATTACTTGACGTTTAGTCGATTAGTTACTAGATTGATATTAACTCGTACTTTAATATTAGTTTTTTGATTGATTGGTGTTTTTGACTTGTTGAAAGATTGATTTATGTTCTTTTCTCTAAATATTCTAACTTCTTTAAATAAAATATTTTTTAATAGAGTCACTTTTTACGAAACATAATTAATTACAAAAGAAATACATAATGTAAAATATATAATCTCAAAATATTATTTATCTATTTTACATCATGCTAAAAATTAATTGTCATATTATACTATCAAAATCGAACTATTTATTTTTTAAATATTATATACATCTAAGGGAGAATACATTTATATATAGAAAGATAGGATAGTCAAGGTACTCGGTGCTTAAATTTGAGCTCATACTACCAATCATTACAAAAAATCGTACTTTCAGGAATCCACATAACAGTGATAGTCGAAACGTCAAAACTTATGCTAGGGATACTGACATTTCTGAGAGATTGTCAATGGGTTTCACTTTAGGGGCTTTTATAGAGTCAATAAATTATTAAACCTCTATGGATCTATCGCAGGTAGATAAAATTGGCCTACCTGTGACTGCGTCTATCTTTATGGGACAATTCACAATTTGTTTTAAGTTAGAAATTAGAAGTATTTTTTGTATAATTTTCGGTATAGAAGTTACATATTTAAAAATGTAACGAAGATGCACATTGGTTATAAAAAGTTTTTTTGCAATATTGTTGTTGCTTTTATTATGAATTTATTAGATAAATGGCTTGTTGTTAGTAATTTACTACATGGAATCTTTAATTTTTGTTTAAGATATAATAAGGGAGATAAAATAACTTTGCGACATTACCCAAAGACAGTGTTGGAGACCATTGGGTTTAAATGGTGTCTTTGTAATTGGTCATTGATAGTCACTGTTCTGATATCCATAAAGACTGAAATACCGAAATTAAATTAAATTATTATTAAATTTCTAATTTTATTTTATTCATTTTTGATTATTGTATAATAATTAAACATGTATAACATAATATAATAACAATATATTATATATGTTAGCTATATATTGTGCCTTTTTTTTGGATAGTAAAAGATAAATTAATAAGTTCTAGCTCTCTATCAGGGTGCTAATGGAAAATTATTATGACGTAATGTAGCTTTCAATAATGTTACCTCGTGTTGAAAAACCCTTACCTATTTTCATAAGAGTACCACTTTATATGAATATACAAAATCTATAATTAAATATATATACTTATATTATCTATTAAAGAGTTTTTTCGTGTCAGACGCTCTCTGAATCTATTGCTTTAAAAAATTCTTCTATCTTTAAGAATTAGTATAAGAAAGTCCCAGTTATAAGAATATATACTTAATATGCAGATTATATCAGAGATTCGGTTACGACCTTAGAACGTGTACCACTCTTACCTTAAATTTACTTCTCTACGCTTCAGCACTAGCCACGAATACAGTTACCGTAATTATAAAATTCTTCCCTCAGTTTTCAGTTTTAAAGCAAAATAATAGAATATAATTAATTTGGGGACTAAAAAATTTTGTTCGCTACACGTAGAGTTGTCACGTAGACAGGAAACTCCTCGTTTTCAAATTGACTAAATTGGCTTGGAAAATAGAAATTGCAAACTTTCTTTTTATTATTTAAAATAATTTAATGTTTTATAATATTTCATTACAAATCAAAAAGATAAAGCAGTAACAGTGCATAAAAATAAAACTAAGCGGAAATTTAACAAATGAAAATGTTTTTTTTTTATTATGTATCTATATGAATATATATATGAATTAAAATATGCATGATTTTCATAAAATAACAAAATTAATAAAAGTGTAAAAATGTTATTACATTTATATATACATATACCATGTATCTTAATATATATATATATATATATATATATATATATATATATATATATATATATATATATATATATATATATATATATATATATATATATATATATATATATATATATATATATATAATTGACATCCTTCCGCATACATACATATTTACTTGATCCTTCATGTAAATATTTATAACATTATCCTATCATGGAAAATTGTTTGCCATAATGTAGCGTTGATAAATGTTTTGACCTCAGGATACGAGTATGTATCCTTTTTTCCATTTTAATCTAACCATATTTTAGCGATAGCTGGCTTTATAAAATATAATACTAAAATATATTCTTTTAATCCCATAACGATTAACAAATACTAGACTTATGGTAAAAAGATAGATATCGATCTTGATTGATCAAAACATAAATTACAAAACAATTTTAATTGTAAGTAACTACATGAGAAAAGATTAAATCTTATTGTCTTATATTAAAATGTGACAAAATAGCGGCATGCTCAATTCAGTCGACTAGTTTCACATACTCAACAACGATATCCCCTGAATTTACATAATGAATGCACAGACTTTGTCGGATTATATGTAAACAAGGTAAACAATGTAAACAAGGCTCTCTCTCGAATAGTGCATTGGTTTAGTGTTAACAATCTGTTGCTTAATAGTAAGAAGACTAAACTTCTTAGATTTTCAACTTCTAATATTAAACAGGTGCAAACTAATGTACTTTTAAATGAGGAAGCGATGGAAGTGGTGGAATCCACAGTTTTTCTAGGAATCACTGTTGATGCTAAGCTACAATGGGGCCCTCATATAGCTGGATTGGCTAGTAAACTCAGCTCTGCCGCGTACGCTGTTAAAAAAATTAGATCCCTAACTGACGAGACTACTGCTAAGTTAGTGTATTATAGTTATTTTCATAGCATAATGTCTTATGGTATCCTACTGTGGGGTAGTGCTACTGATATAAATACCATTTTCGTTATACAAAAAAGAGCTGTCCGTGCAATTTACAATCTGGGCCCTAGAGATTCTTTAAGAAATAAGTTTAAGCAAATTAATGTACTTACGGTCGCCAGTCAGTATATTTTTGAAAATCTTAAATATGTACATAAAAATACTGACAATTTTATTAAGCATAGTGATATACACACTATAAATACCAGGAACAAACACAAGCTCGCGCTACCTGTTACTCGACTTAAAAAAGTGAGTAAATCTTTCATGGGGCAATGTATACAGTTTTACAACAAAGTCCCAGCAAACGTTCAAGTATTACCATTTAACAAATTTAAGAGAATAGCTAAGGAACGTTTGTGTGCAAAAGGATATTACAATGTATCTGAATACTTAGAGGATAATGCACCGTGGGTATGAAGCGATCGCTGCCAGGCTGCTTCAAGATTATTTATTTAATATTGTGTAATGTATTTATGTTATTTGGAATTTAAGAAAAAAAAAAAAAAACAAATCATGACAATCCCGCTGAGTTTCTGTCGCCAGCTCTTCTCAGGTCTGTGGAAATAATTTTCCGAGCTGGTGGTAGCTTTGACAATGAAAAAATGTTTTGTATGAAACTTATTTTCAATAAAGATTTTTGATTTTTTTTTTGATTTTGATTAGGCTTGTGTTATGGATAGGTGCCTCATATTTTGGTCGAACCCAAAAACCTCTTTCAAAAGTCCTTGTTAAAAAGCCCTCTTTATATGATTTTAGATTTTTTTTTAACAAATATAAATAAATATTCAATAATATGAATAGTTGTACTTCAATAAATCAAACACTATGTGCTATTCTTACGTATTTTAGCACAATTATGATACTTTTTGCTGAAGCTCGAGACATATCTTCACAATCAATCACATTATAACAATTATAATTTTATAGGCTTAATTAAGACAAAATTCGAGAATTTGATTTTATTAAATTTCAAATATTCGTTTTTTTTGTGTGTTATCGTTGAGTTGTCATATCCCCTCTTAATATTTTTTTATTATTTTATTCAGTCTTTTTCATTACTCGAAAAGTGCTGTAGTTTTAAAAGTATGTTTCAAATAGATACATATATTTATTTAATTAATATTATGTTACATAATTTATTTCATCAATTAAAACATATTAATTAACTATAAATCTGTTTAGATTTGATGATAAACAGATCAGAATGCAACCATATTTCTAACATAGCAAAATTGGATTAAGTTATTAAACAGTTCCTTCTGAGAAACAAAAGAAAAGGATATAGAGGATGAATGTAGGTTAATGAATGATTTATGTAAATTTAAAATTATGTTACATAATTTATTTCATCAATTAAAACATATTAATTAACTATAAATCTGTTTAGATTTGATGATAAACAGATCAGAATGCAACCATATTTCTAACATCGCAAAATTGGATTAAGTTATTAAACAGTTCCTTCTGAGAAACAAAAGAAAAGGATATAGAGGATGAATGTAGGTTAATGAATGATTTATGTAAATTTAAATGTATGAATGATTTATGTAAAGTAAATATGGAAATATTTACTATTTCGATTAGACAAACATTACCACGTGTTATATAAATTATTGTTTTATTTAAGTTTTTGAAATAATTTTTTAAAAGTGTATATATATCCTACAAATTAATTTCGATATCTAACCAACAAAAACACTATCAAATATAAATACTCCAAATATCATACATTGCGACCAAATGTTGCTCTTTGAAAGTGCTTTCTGTTTTGGAATGTGATTTAAATGACTATTTAAATGACTATTCCATTTTTAACTGCTAAGAGGTTACTTGCCCTTTTTTTTTTTTGTTTTTTTTTTTTTTTTATGTCTGGAACCCATCATGGGTCCCACCGCATTCCAGGGGAGGAAGGCGCTGGGTATGTGAGACTCCTACTCACTAAACCAGACGGTTGCCGTCGCCGTCATGATGGGACACCGCGGGAACGCTTGCGCATACAACCGCGGCGCCCCGACGGACACCAAGTAGAGGGCACCCCGCAACGAGAGGCCCCCTCCATAGTCGGCAGGCTTGATAGATCTTGGGGGAGTCCCCTCCCCCCCACCCAAGCCCACCTTAAGAAGAAGGCCGAAGCCCTCTTCTAGCCAGGCCCGGTCCGGAACCCAAACGCCCGGGGGAGTCTATGCTCAACCCCAAGACGCCTGGGGACCTCGTCCAGGCCCAGCTCCCTCGGCGGTGATCTCCCCGAAGGAAGACCACCGTTCGGACTCCACATGAGCGGAGAGTCAAGCACGACCCGGCTGGCTGACAGGGCCGAAACTGCCAACGGACCGCCGCCGCGCAAGACCACCACTCAAAAAGGGAGCCCGACCTCGAACCCGACAGGCCTCTACCGCCGAACACGGTGGTCAACCGAGTCCAGCAAGAAAGAGGCATAAGTCGGGGACCCACCAAGCCGGTACTAACGATCGCCGAGCAAGACCGTGGTGTCTCGCTCCACGAAGGTTAATCCGGGCACCATCTTTTGCAAGGGGAAACAACCGTCCGAACCGCTCCTTAGAGAGCGACTCGAAAGGAAGAACCCCAAGCCCTAAACACCCCTAAAACCCCGCAACCACGAGGCCACCCCAAGGTCAACTCTGCAAACAGAGAAGTACCCGGAATGACCCCGCGGCTGTCCCCCGGAAAAGAGGGCCTGTGCCCTCCCACCGAATTGCCCAGGCCCACTTTCCAACGGCTGAGGCCGAAGGAAAGGGACCCGAGCCCGCCGCCGCAGACGGACCACCCCAAAGGGCAGACCGCCGCGTGAACCCCCCTTGCCAACCATGAGCCAGACTCGGGCACCTCATGGCTGACAACCCCGCGCTGGACATTAGCAGACGGCTAACGCGATCCCGAAAGACCGCAATAACCGTCCCCCAGGGAGCACCGGCCCGTACCGCTTCCAATCCCGCCGGACGAATCCGGACAACATTGGTAGCGGACGGACACACGAGGAGGTTTCCAGCATGGCCCCCCAAGAGGTTACTTGCCCTAGGAAATACAAATGTGTGAAAGAACTTTTACTGTATTGTTAAATAGTATTACAGAACTCCAAAGTAATTTATTGCAGAAAATATTTATAAATATAAATAAAGTTGTACACGACTTTAAATGAAGAATTAGCAACAAGTTTATTACAAAAATGCTTATCAAGCAGATATTAAAATGACATGATCTTATTCAAAATAATGGATTTCAGTTTACAGTAAGTTTTAAAAAGCCGATCAATTTGTTTTTTTTTTTTGTTTTTTTTATGTTAGAGGGCAAACGAGCTTGCGGGTCACCGTTAGTATGTGATCACCGCCGCCCATGAACTCTTGCAACATCCGAGGATTCACAAGAGCGTTGCCGGCCTTGGAGAAAGGAATATATGCCTTTTTTGAAGGTACCCATATCGTATTAATCTGGAAATACCGCCGAAGGAAGTTCGTTCCACGTTTGAGTGGTACGTGGGAAAAAAGTCCTTGAAAACCGCACAGTTGAAGATCGCCACGCGTCCAGGTGGTATGGATGATAAAGGAGGCGATGGCGAGCTGTGCGGTAGTTTAATGAGTCTTATTATATGTACTATAGTTGCCCTTGTATTAAACTTACTTTTACTCTTAATTTACGGATTACGATTACTAGCTCAATATTTTTATAAGAAAATCCTGTTATTTATTGTAATAATGCAATTGAATGAAATTGCCATTGTAAGAACATTTATGTATTAAAAACTTCTGGGTGAGCAAAATAATTTCATAATTGTTTCATGATACTAATGGACTACCAACAATAACTGCAAGTGATTTGTATTCTATAAAGGTGAACTAGCCATTTTTTTACTGTTTGAAAAGGACGGAACTTTTTTCACAATGTAAGTTATACGGTATCTTTACATAATACAACTCCTTACATTGAATAACATCTTCAGAACAAATTGTGTATTTAATGAAAACTGTTAAATAAAACTGACACGTAAAATAAATTTAAATAAAAAAATATATATTATTCGACTTTAATAAATTTTACGAAGCTTTTATTGAGCTGAGCGTAAGCGAAACTCATAACCGTTTGGGAGACCTTTTTTTGTGTTTAGTTGTCTCCTGAGTGTGACGAGATAATTAGCTAAAAATTTTCCCATGTATGTTTGAGCCAAACATGGATGTTATAGCGAAAACAGATTGAAAAAATGTTTAGCCATTCAAAAGTTATCAAGAAAAGAAGAAACGAGAGGTGCTCAGCTCAAACCCCCTCCGCGCATGGTTGGCGGATCCTAGTTATACATGTATATTTTTTTTACTTAATATCGTTCTTTAATAAATAATAGTTCTGCTAACAGGGGTACGAGTATGTAAGGATTAATGGGTTTGATTTACTAATATGTTTGACATATATTTTTCACCCCAAAGTAAACAACTTTACAAGATATTTATTATTCTTAAAATACACGTAAATATGAATAGTTCATTCCATCTTATTTTGATAGCCAGTAAGAAAAGCAGGTCTCAGTAGAAAGGAAGTAGCAACATAATGTTAATATTTACGAAATGGCTATCTCTAAAACAATAATGTAACATATTGAAGTAAAAGTTATCTCTGAAACATAAATCAGCTAAACACTATTTGCCTGAAACATGTTAGAAAATTTAATATATTATATTATAATACGACGTCCCATTTTGTAGTTTCACATATTTTCCAGAGTGGATAATCTTTTAAAGTTGAAACTCCTTATAATATTAAATTTATCACATAAAATATTTGTCAAGTGGTTGTAATTCTAAATTGAAAATTTCCAAAATTATGTAAAGAATTTGAAGATTTCAATATTTTTCTTTAACATTGGTTTATTTTAGTAATTTATAAAATTAATTCCTTTACATCTACTTAAAAAAAACAAAACATTATTTTCATATTAAAAATCAAGTTTCAAATTCAAATAGTAAGACCTAATTTCTAAAAATTTTTTTTTTTGAAGTTGTGTAATCTTACTAAAATTTCTATTGACTAAAATTTCATCAAATAATTTTCTTTTCGTAATAGCTCTTTTCTTATAATACAGATGTAAAATCTGTCTAACACCAATCTATTAACTTAACGCAAGTTACGTAGTTAGTATTAAAAATGTAGTCTTTGTACTACAGTGTACTACTCTTAAGGAGTCTCTACTTTTAACGAGAATCAATACTGAGATATAAAACATAATAACTAAGATATATCTATTATTTACACTTCAAGAACATGAAATAAAGGTGGTTAAAAAATTGATTCTCTTTAAAAAACGTACTTTTCAATTATAAAAGTATTTACTTATAATGTATTTAATTTGTATATTTTAATATCATAATATTCAAATAAAATGTAGGGTAGACGCATGGGAGAAGTCGCAGAATGTAATCGAGATGTTTTGCGATTTGTCCAAAGCCTTTGATTTCGTATCAAAAGTTCCGAACCAAAATTTTTATTTTAATAATTTTTATTGTTATAATTGACTATACAAAAGTGCGTGTAAATGCCTACTTGAATAAAGATTTTTTGATTTTGAATTGATTTTTTTTTATCACGCTTTGTTGCAGTTCGCTGGATACGAGTGTGTCCTAAACTGTCATTAGTTGATGAGTGGGGTTTCGTCAAGCTTGTGATTTTTGACAATAATGTGAGAGATAAAATGAAACGTGAGTGACATAAAGAATTATCCCATGTGGGAATTTTTATTATTGATATACTAGCTGATTCCCTCCCGATTCGCTGGGCACATAATTAATATGGATTTGAACTTAGACATCTTGTATTGACAAAATGTTTAATTTCTATTTTATATTAAATGTGATTTTTCAAAAATTTTAATAGAGAAATATAATGCCAGTCAGTGAATACCTGTGTATTTTCACATCACCCATGTGGTACTTTGTATATAGATGCGTTTCCGTTATGTAATGTGTCAGGATCCCCAGTAGGCTTATAACACGAAAAAATTGCCATCATATAACTAAGGACTAATTTGGTTTTTGTATTTGTATTTTTATTTTTCAAAACCATCAAATTCAGTTTTGATATGAATTGTATTTTTACGTTCTTGATTTTTTATTTTTTATTTTCAAATTTGAACTTTTTGCACCCCCCAAACCTCATAAAAACTCTAGTTGCCATGGTAATTGTTCCTATTTAAACCGTTCTCATCGTAACCGTTGCCATGGTAACCGTTTTTCAAGGTAACCGCTGTCAGAGTAACCGCTGTCAGGGTAACTGTGGCTATGGTAAGCATTGGTATGGTGACCGGTGCTATGATAATCGTTGCTATGGTAACCGTTGTTATAGTAACTCTTACTTCCATCTATGTACACATTCATAAGGAAACCTCTGTAGCTATAAGGCCGATTGACTTGAAATTTGTTGAAATCCGTTGGGACAGAAATTCCATAAAATCCGTTCTTAGTGGACGTCTACGTCATAAAAAAACTAACTATGTAGAATTTTAAGTTAATCGGACAGATAGTTTTGGAGATTTCGTGATGAGTAAGTGAGTGCTAAATTGCTGGAGTCAAGTCTCGAGATATTAACTGTTTTAGATTTTTCATTTACAGACTTCGGATATAAGAAAAAGAACAGGATTTTTATTTATAAATAAGAATATAATATACATAGCAAAAAAAAAAATACAAAATAAGTTTTAAAATATCCACATCAAGTCCTTTCATATGATACCTCACTTGAATTATATTAGCCTCAATTTAAATATTTTTTCTTGAACTTGTAATAAAAAACTATATTATATGAAAAGTTCTATAGTTGTAGCTTAACGGGCAATATTCTATCTATTTTGATTTCCTTGGAAATTTGGATATTTGCGTTTTTTAAGGCGTAAAAATATGGTTTACGATTTCACAATTTAAGTTAGAAAGGGGAGGCAGAGGAATTCACATATAAAACCCTATTGAAGTAAATTAATAATAGTAGCATCAAAATAAAGGAAACAATTTGATCTTATAAGTACAATTAGAGGTTGTTAATTTCAAGCTACTTTAGTTACTCTAGAGGCTTGTAGTGACTTATATTTCTGATTTGCATTACAATGCACAGTATTTAGTGTTAAGTACATGACTAGTGGTTTTCGCAGTGAACTATAAACTAACAAAAGCTTTGCTTTGTGTTGTAGATTAGTATTTAGGTTCAAATACACTGTTAAATACAAATACATTTCGCAAATGTTTGAGTTATTTTATGCAATAATTAAACTTAAAATAATTTTATTATTATGATGCAATTTTCTATATTTCTTTTATATTATGATTATCAACAAAATACTCGATAAAAAATGTTTTACCTATTATAATTGTAATTTTATAAACATAAATTTCTACACATACTTATTTCATTTCATTAAAAAGTTCAAGTTCATAAACATTTTATACACGAGGAAATTGCTATTAAACTTTTCGATCCATTTGAAATTAAAAAACTTTATAAAAAAAAAGAAAAAAGTAGGATAATTAAGAATATTATTAAATTATTATAAAAAAGTATCTCATCCAAAACTTACTATTATTATATATACTTACTACTATTATATATCATGTGTTTGTATGTAACTGGTGGGTATCAGTGTGTGGTTTTGTGAATGTAACGTTATTTATACTTCGTTATACATCAAGGTGACAATTTGGCTCAATATTGCCAGTAAGTAGCTATTATTTTGCGATCCGTTCACAGCGTTCTCAATATCGGTAAAATATTTTATAAATAAAAAAAATATTTTACAGATTTTATCCTCCATGTAAACTTTAACTCTTCTGTTATTTTTGTTTCTTATCTTTAGTACCGAGTAGTTTATCTTGATTGAAATTAAACTGTACAAACTCATTTGGTAATTTAGTTTATTCCTATCTCTCTCTCTCTCTCTCTCTCTTCTTATTCCTATTTATAAAGATTATTTTGAGAAATATTTTTAATATAAAATTACTATATGTAGAGTAATCCATTCCATTCAAATCCAATCCAATCCATTTTATTTATGAAAAAAAATTTGGTAGCAATTGTTGTTTAAGAATGGCTAACATAATTTACCATATGTTTTTTTTTTTTATTTCCTGCATACCTAATAGGGTTTTAAAAGCTTGATGTACTATGTTCATAAAAAATTAAATTGTCGTAGATTAAAGCAGTATTTCATCATCATAAATTGTCTGTAATAATAAAGTTAGTGAAAATCCTTTTCTCGCTCGTTAAAATAATATATTAACAAAATGACATACAATATCATAAAAACTCTTAACGTGTTTCAGCGGTAAAAGTGTGTCTGTGTCCAATTTCCATCAGTTACAATTCTTCCAATATATGTCATGACAGATAGATATTAAGTGTAAAAAAGAGCATCAAATGAAAATGTAAAATATGACTACTATACTTAAAGAAATCTGTTTTTCTCAGATGTACACTAATTGAATTGGTATTGTGACAGAGAGATAGATACGGTTACTTGCTTACAATGTAGCAGCCTGATTTAATATTATACATCATATAGAATTGTATAAGGCTTATTGACTTGTTAGATGGTATTTTGAAGTATGTAAAAAAAGGAAATAAGTAAATATTAAAACAAATCTTCATGGTTTCCTTTTCGATAAACCAGTGTATCAAACGCTAGATACTTTAGCTTGGCGAAGTGCCAATTCCCTCAAGTCCATAACATTAACCTGTTTACAATCGTATATAACGATTGTGTATTTTAACCAATACTGTTATGTGATGATGATGATGATGATGATGATGATGATGATGATGATGACGTGGGTATGTTTTTGAAAGTGACCTCTTTTAGCCGGTTTTAACTATAAAATTTTATTATCCTTCAGATTTTATTATTTTCTGATTTTATTCAAAATAAGGAAGAATACATTTCCAATTATTACTATTATATAATATTAATTTCAAAAGGTATATACATTAACAATTCATAATGTTATTTAGTTCGTAGATTATAAAACAATTTATTGGGGCAAATAAGAATACCGTCTTCCTCTAGATAAGGGGTAAGCATCACCCGTCCAAAATATTTGTATAAATTTTTATGTAAATTCGAAATATATAAAAAAATATAGAATTTATCAATTAATTATTACACCTTTTGGTACTTTAACTTAATATCATGTCACTATGAAGTAAAGAGCATAAATGAGAAACTGAAGCCGTTATTAATAAGTTCTAATACTATATAGATATGCCAGCTTATGAAAAAGTTGTAGATTTTTTTTATTACACTTTTATGCTAAAACAATAAATTTAAGTATACACAGTAATGTAGCTTATAGATAAGAATAAAGACAATAGCCAGTATATTAAACAAATTATTATTAATTTCCAAAACTGATTTCAGTGCACTTGATTACCTCAACAAATAGTAAGCACATAATTAAAGTAGAGTAAGAGATACTTACTCTCTGCCCATACTGTACCCTATTTTGGTTTATTTTTAAACGGCAGGTAATTAAGCATAAATTATTTGAATGGTTTTAGAAAGAGGAATGTTTTAATTTAAAATAATGCCTATTGGTTTGGTTACTACTTCTTAAAACAATGAGATTAAGAAATATGTTGTTTGAATAGGAAGAAAGGTTTGGGTTTAGTAGGTTATCGAACTAGGCTATAAGTGACTAAAGTAGGTTATCGAACTTTACTTTTTAAAATGGATAAAAACCAATTTTCGACAACCTTAATTAGGAAAAGTTGTGATCAATTAAAATTCACATTAGGTTGTGGATATTTAAGTCATTTTAATTTGGAAATTAATGTCATGAAAAAAAATATTCTACTTTAAAACGAGAATTATTAAATGTTTTCTATTAAATTTGAAAGTTTTGACTTTATGTGGATTGAGTTAGGCCCACAGCTATTATGGATAATACAATGCATTACAATGGTTACACAAAATGAAAGACCCACTCGATGGACTATCTACTTGGACAAAGAAACTACAATTTTGATATAGATTATTG
Organism: Melinaea marsaeus rileyi; assembly: GCA_918358865.1. Classification (NCBI taxonomy): domain Eukaryota; kingdom Metazoa; phylum Arthropoda; class Insecta; order Lepidoptera; family Nymphalidae; genus Melinaea; species Melinaea marsaeus. Next base: position 12,475,517 of record OU911086.1, on the reverse strand, counting down.
TCCGGGGTCTAGTAACCTAGTAATATTGTTCCCAATCCATTGTTCCATTCGATAGAGGTACCACTATTTTGGAAAATACATAAAAGTGTTTGGTACCGTACTATAACAATACTCTAATGACAAAATTTTATTATTTGTATTCGAATCATTAAGTGTATATCATATTATTGAGAATATTGAGTGATTTTGACATTAACATTAATATATTAATATCAATATATTAGTAAATCAAATTATTATTGTGAATTTTTTAAAGATGTGATTCTATGTTTTTAATTGTGAACCATGCGCTTAGACAAAAAGTTAAATGGTGGTAAACGATGAGACAATTTAGAGCAGACATGAGTAAAGGTTCCGTATTCGACGAGTAAAAGACGTAATACTACGTTGTTTTCTTAACTGATAAATTAGTAAATTCAAAATTCGTATTGGAAAAACGGATTAAATATATGAAATATTCAAGAAATATCATAACTGTTATTCTCTCGAAGCGATGCGATATAAGTAAGCCATTTGTTTCATAATTTAAGATCAAAAGTAACACTAAGCTTTGTTATATACTTAATTAACATATTCAAAGCAACGGTAAATTGCACATTAACGTTATAAACATATCTAGCTTTAAATGATAGACGATGCATTTAAGGATCTGGAGCGTATTCATGCAAATGTCGCGGAAATTTAAGATATCTAGTTGGGAAAACACTCGTTTTGCCGATGTTCTGCTCATTTCTATCTAGTAAATGTCAATCGATCGGTTACAACATTAGAATGATGGCAATCACATTCAAATATTGACGTATCTGAATGTGATTGTCATCATTCTCTTCAGTCTGTATGAATAATAATTCATTGAATCTTATCTATCACTTTGTTAATGTCAATCTCCTATATGTATTTTTTTATTATATAGAGTAACGTTCTTAATATGATAATATATATATATATATATTGTAAGTATTGTTCATTTCCTTTTATTAAAATATTTATTGAAACAATATAACTACAACAATATTGTATGTTTCAGACACATGCCTGACTATGGCAGACGAAACAGAAAACACTCAACTTTCAATAAATTAAGTTCTAGTTTTAGTAGGCGAACAATTCGTTTTGTAGTTCGTATGAACTTTAGGATCAACAACTTACCGCTGTGATTCAAGATTTTATTTAAAAATCTTACAATTCTTGTGACCGCAATTAGCGTCCAACAGCTTGTTCTAGAGAGGTCTACTAAAAACACTGTTTAATAGATTTGTGTTTTGTTTCATACAATTTATATATTCTATTATATCCTGTCGTGACAAAGAATTTTGTTCTAAATTTTATTCCTATATGAAACACAAAAATAAAATATTATTACATTTAAAACATACATCTTAATTTATAGTTATGTTACTAATGCAGAACAAGTATTTTATATAAGCACTTCTTATAATCATTGCGTTATATATAAATATGTTCAATTATACTTAGAAAGCGATTATATTTTATAATAAATATAAATGAAAATCTAATATCGAGTGCAATCAAATAGGAAATGTAGAGAGCATGAAACGATATCCGGATATTGTAGTTCAATGTACCGTACTTTATCGACAGCGTCCATTTGGTTTTGAAAAATTCTTTAAATAAAATTTTAAATGCACCGCAAATATAGAAGCTTAGATCTGGTTTTTGCTTTTGAAAAGTTTAAAGTATAGAGCTGGTCGTAATCTATTTTACATTTAAATTCAGAGAACATAAGTTAAGCAATTAGCGTAAAACTGTTTGATGAAAAGTTAGACATTGGTGTAAATTAAGGAATTATATTAATAAGGTTATTATTAAAAAAATCTATTTTAAACAAATAACCATATATATTTTTTTATAGTGACTGTTTGTGATGGAATATATTTATTTGAAAATGTTATATATAAAATACTTTATTTATTTCTACACTGCTTATTATACTTATTTATAATTACGCACGGTACTTACACAAATACTGTGACCGTGAAAAGATACAATTTTTTAATATAATATATCTCTTTTCAATTTATCTTTATTGCTTTTTATTCTTCATGTAAAAAACCTTACTTAAATTCACAATAAATGTAATTGGATTTTATCATTAATTACTTTTCTTATTTTGCTCTCCCATCTAAAAGATTTTGGGGCATCATTTTGTAATTTATAACATATTTATTGTTTTGGTCGATTTATTACTAAAATTAACAATAATAGTTATATTTAAAGATTTGGTCGGCTAATTTATTATTCCAGTCGACATAGGACATAAACATACTGATCTTTAAAATTGTATATTTCTTTATTGACTCACTCACTATAAAAAAAAAGATACTTTATTAAGTGTTTACTTTGATCTATCTTACTCATTGTTAAATATAAACAATCATTAACCGTTAATTACATAGAGAACAAAAGTAATTATGGTTATTCATTTTAAAAACACATACACGCATCTTTATATATATACATATATATTGTGGTAATATAAAATACAATGTCTTTTTTTGATCCATTTTTGAAACAAATATTCTATAAAATAATCCCAACAATTTCAATCCAATTGCATGTAATCTTTAGCAATAGTAAAATGAATATTAAAATTTTATCCTAAACTAATTTAATATGTAAATAATATGTAAAATCACTTTTTAGACACACATATTGATAAAACTTATCCCATTGTCATTATTTTGACGTTTCAGTATTTAGCTGGAGATATATAATTCATTAAATGGACAATCGCACCCAGTTTAAGCTCCACAATTTAAACTATTTATAAGTATATATACGTTATAACTCAGTTACAAAGCCATTCATCACGGCTAAGTGAGCGATGGTGTTATATAGCGAACACATGAATTTCACAATAGGATCTCTTTGTTTATTAATAATCATTGAAGGTATAATTACCGCTCATTTTCCCTTGCTCTTACTCTTCGAACCATCTGCTGTAATTTATTTATTTATTTATATATTTATGTACCAATAAAAATCACAAATACAAAAAACAGAAAACAATGTAGTACAAAGGATTACTTATCTCTTTTAGAGATCTCTCCCAGTTACCCTTTGGTGTGAGACAGGGTGTTCAAAACCCGAACTGTCTTAGACCTACACTTAAACTAAATACAAATAAAAGAGAACAAAGAAATGACATTCAAAATAGATAAATCTTCTAAGAGCTATTTAACAAATTACCTGTCTAATATAGCATATAAAATACTTAGACATATACATACTTATATACACATATATATACACACACACACATATATATATACACATATATATACATATAAGTAAATAAATATATACATTTGTAGATAATATAAAAATTTATTATCTACTACAAAACAAAACGCAAGCTTACACAAGACATAATATTTTAATGAATTATGAAATAGTATACAGAAATATAATATTTTACAGTCTATTAGGTATCATATAGTAATACTGAGATTTTTTACATTACTTTTTGAATCACTAGTCTATATTTTCCGTTTAACACTAAAACTACCAAGTGCCGGTCAAATTGACCGTTCTTAAACTTTTGTAAAACTTACACATTTTCAAACGTTATAATATCGTTATCAAACTACATAACAATTCTTAGAATATGCATATAATATTTTCTACACTCTTTACTTTTAGTTATTTCCATTATAATAACGCAGGTAGCGTTATATAATAAAATAACTTTTAATTACCGGTCAATTTGACGGTGTGCGGTAGGAACAGGTATACAAGAATTGTCGATAGGTTTAGTGGTAAGTTTGAGCTTCAGTTTTGGTTGGTCAGTGAATCCATCAGCATCAGTCAATCAGACAATCAGTCAAGTAATATTTGAATAGAACCATCATCGCCAATTTCAGTCAGCTTTAGCTCAATAGGACTAGTTATGGATGCTGACTGTAACGTCAACCTAAACCAAGTTTAGATTCCCCTTTTCAGAAAAGAAGCTATCATAATAACAGATAGCTGAGGTATTAAATTAAGTAATAATAGACACTAGTTTCAATATTTATTTCTCAGAAAAGTAACCAGTTAATGTCAAATATTTAAGATTATTATTTTTTACTTTTATTAATTAAGGAAGAATTAATGATTTTAAAAAAGATGGGTGAATATTAAATGTCTAACAAATTATTAATTTAGTGTTTCGATTATTTTCAAACCATATAAAAATAATTCTAAATAAACTTAGTTACATTTAGCAAAGAGCAAAGATTCAAATATGGTATTCATTTATAAATAATTAAATAGCAAAATTTCTAAATTAAATTTAAAATAAAGCAATTTTTTTGTTGAAGGGTGTTTTAATGATTTCCTTAATCTGAGTCAAATTCCTTTAAGTATAATTAATTCGGATTTGACATTTGAGTGGAATTTAAACGATTTTGGAAGTAAAATTTTGATCCTTAATTTAATTATATTTGAAATGTATTGGGGAATAAAAGTAACGAATTATAAAATTAAAAGCTGTTAAATTTCTGATTGGTTGAAAGGCTATCATCAAGACTAAATTTTTAATTAAAAATAAAGTTTCGACGATGAATTTTTTATCCATGACGGTTATTAACATTGAAAAACTGTTAATTGCGTAAATTACCAAAAGCAATTGTCATACCTTGACATAAATTATTATCAATGGTCTGATAAAGTAATTACACCACTAGCATGTGAATTTGTAGTTATGAATGAAGAATTTGATAGATACAGGTACTGAAAGTTGATTTATTTATGAACTAAAGTTATATTAATAAAATTTTATAATGACATAATATTTTAGTTAAAAAATGTTAAGAAAATGGTATGTTTATGACACTGAATCTATTAAATACATAATTATAAAAAATGTATAATAAAAACATGAAACGGTTTCTAAATAATATATAGTTGTAGAGAATTAAACTTAGTCTGTTAGCTATTTACAATCAATTTTAATTAAAGATTGCATGTATGTATATATAAATAATAAAAATAAAACATCACAAATTCGATTTTATCATAGGTCCAATGAACTCACGTTTACCTTTTATCAGTACTCGAATCAAGATAATTATAAATATAATAATCTTAAATATAATCCTTATCTGTCTTATGTGAATTGGTGTGAAGGTCCAGCTTTATCAGGCATTTGATAATAGTGTTGACCCATTAGTCTTTCTTTTGTAACTCTCTGGTATAAATGCAGAATCATAACTGTGTATGATCAGCCAGTTTTAATTGTTCCTAACGCAACATGTACTATTTTTTCTTATTAGTTATTTGTGTTGGATATGTTGGTAAATATTGATTATTTTGTTGTTTTTATAAATTTATATTTTAATTGTAATATTTATTTTCACAATTGATTAACTAAATAAATGTGCTTAATTTATATTAATTATTAAGTGGTAATCAGAATAAAAAAACTAAATATAAATAGTTAAATAATAAATGTTTATGATATAAATAATTATGTTCTAGTGTCAAAACCATACGCAGAAGATACGAGGATAGTAGGCGGTGAAGACATAGATATAACGGCAGCACCTTATCAAGTTTCATTACTAAACAGAGGAAGACACTCTTGCGGTGGCTCCATTATTGACAATGATCTTATATTGACTGCTGCACATTGTTTGATTGGGTAAAAACCTTCTTATTAATAATTTTTCACTGTAAACAATCAGTAACAGTAATTTGAATAACTAAATTTAATTTATAAGGAGTCAGTAACAATAATTTGAAATGTAAATAGTACATATGATACTAAAAAGTAACTTACTAATTTCCAGTTCAATCATTTATATTTCTAAATTTATTTTTTTTATTTTTATAGCTGGTAAATAATTTTTATATAAATATTTTACTGTAATTGTTTGTAGTAGCAGTTTAATAGTATTTTTATGATTTTAGATTGAATAAAAGAAATTTACAAATACGAGCTGGCTCTTCATCAAGTCGGGAAGGTGGTGTACTTTTACCAGTTGGTGAATATGTATACAATACAGACTTTTCATATAATAAAATGGACAGCGATGTTGGTTTAATTTGGTTGTCAAAGCCATTAGAGTTTAGTGCTAGTGTTGCTCCCATTGAAATGTATGCTGAAGGAGAGGAAATTGATGACGGAGAGTTGACTGTTGTTACTGGATGGGGTAATTTAAGAGTAAGTTTAATAATTAATTCAAATAAAAATGTAATTTTATATTATCATAATAATCTGTGTCCTCGCATGTTAATATTATTGTATACATATATGTTGTTCTATTTGTAGCTAATTTTGTTATGATCAATCTACAAATTGGGAACTTGATTTCAATTTTAAGAATCTTTACTTCTTATAGTCGAAAGAATATTATTTTTCATTACTTCACCTAGAATGTGAGGATAGCGAACTGAAGTTACTAATATTATTAAAAGATCACAATACTTTTTGCAAATTTTAGGAAGGCGGCGGATCTCCAAAGACATTGCAAATGGTATTAGTACCAAAAGTAAGTGAAGGGGCTTGTTCACAAGCCTATTCTCCATTGTACAATATCACTCCTAGAATGCTGTGTGCTGGCGCACCTGAAGGTGGCAAGGATGCTTGTCAGGTATATATATTTTTTTATTATGTAAAATTTAAGAATATACTTAAGAATGTTTTTTTTAAAGGGTGACAGTGGTGGTCCTTTGGTTAATAATGGGAAACTAGCTGGCGTTGTTTCATGGGGACTGGGATGTGCCAGGCCGAAATATCCTGGAGTGTACGCCAAAGTATCAGCTTTGAGAGATTGGATAGATGAACAGGCAATTTATTTGAAACTAAAGCATATTTTCAGATCATCGTTAGAATGAATAATTAATAAATACCTTTATAGACTTATTTTTATATTTTTATAAATATATGATACTACTTCTATTTAACTCTTTTTTTTTAAAGTTTTTAAGCTAATTTAACGTTGATTTCTTTATGAAATTCATTTTAAGGAAATATAACGTTATTATAAAGAAATATTATCAATAGTATATAGAAAAGATAATAAACATAAATAAAATATGAAAAACGAAACTCCTTTCATAGATTTGTTAACCCAAATCAACACCGCTTTACCAGTAATTTAGCAGGTAACTTGGATCGAAGCTTGACCAAACGACACCTAAGCCAAACGTTCTCCCGTTTTGACATATTTATCGTCTCTTATTAAGGCTTAACGACTGTGATAACAACTGAAAGGGACATTGTCGGTCTTTGTGTAGGGCTATGAGATGCGACTAGAATTAGTACTATCCACCCAATTTATTGAATGCCTGACTTGTGCTTCGATTGTTTTCTCGCTGTAGAAATAATTTGTGAATATATTCGTTGTATCATAAAAAAATTGTATACAGTGATTTTGCGACTTATTTAGGGTTTAATTGATGTGTTTTTGCAACATATTTTCATTGCAATGGATTAACAAACATTTGTTAATACTAAAGAGAAAATATTTTTTTACTTTTATCATTAAGCAGATATGAAAATAAAATTTTTTACACAACTTCTTTATTTTTCCAACACAATTTATTTTATTCTAATTGTTTTTAAACAATATTAATCTAAATTGACATTATTATTTATTTTTATTTACAACAAATTTAATTACATAAGTCACATACAAACCTGTCCCGGAATAACTTTTTTACTTTTTAGGAGAAAAATTATTTAAATACACTATTTACTTTACATACAAAGTAATGTTGGTAACTTTTCAAAAATATTTTATATACGTTATCGTTACCAGTGCGTGCGTAAAAGGGAAGTATATTATATTAAAAATCGTATAATTCATGGCCACAATGTCAGTGATATTTTGGGCGGAGAAGTTGTCTGTAATCTTTATTTATGTTAGTGGTACAGTAAGTTCTACTGTACTGGGATCAAACTACAATTGCAACTTGCAACCGTTTGATAACTATCGGCTTGAACTTTTGTAATAAGCATTATTATCGTATGAGCGAATTTTTATCTTACGATACATTCATTTCTAATATCTAGCTTTATTTAATATTATAAGTTACTGCCATAAAATATGTACCAATATGTTCATATTGATAACAAAAGAGTCACTTATTTCTATATAAAATAGATTATTAATGTATTATAAAATACTTTTTTTAAGATATTTAACTTTTAAAATATGGAATACATGTTTAAAATTATAATTGTACTTAAATTCCTTTTGTCAGTACAAAATGATCTTCAGACACTCTTATAGTACTCGAGTTTTAACTGAAAGTTTGCAATCGAACCCTCTCAAAAATTTTATGAAGCTGCCAAGCTGCTAAAATCTTTTAATTCGTGCCAAATTTCTTGTCTTATTTTTTTCTTTATCTGACTCTATTTGTAACTGCTATAATTTTTTGAATAAGGTAGTTTATTTTGCTGAAACGCCACGATTAATAACATTTATTAATGAGTATCAATCATCCAAAAAATAAATTACACAATATTTTTTAAAGTTTCTTCCATGGTTAATAAATGAGAACGATGTTAGACACTTTTTTACATACGTTTGCGACGTTTACGTTTGCGACTTACGTTTGCGACTATTTAAATTTTACGCAAATTAAAAAAAAAAATGTATCGACACGGATATGATTGGAATCCTAGACATGTAGTAAACCATCTTGTTCTGGTGGAATTGAGCTAACATATCTCTGTTGATGAATTTGCTATTTTATTTATAATCGTTATCGGGAGGGAGATAACATTTATAAGGCTTCTTTCGAAACATTAAATAATGTTTTGTCTTCATTTTCAAAACTTATTTATTAAAGATGCCACAACTGAAATAAATATTTGAAATGGTGTATAGAGGTTGGTCAAATATTATTATCACAGAAATTTATTGCATTTTTTTATTCCAAGTAATATTTGCTACATTCTTTAAAAGATTAAATTTTTAAAACTAACATGTCCATATTTTATAGCAGTATCATAATATGATGTTCTTATATATGGTCTTTGCACTATGTTGAAATATATATATTTTTATTTGTAATTAAATTTTCGTGATTCGTGATTATTGATATACATATTTACCCAGTACCTACGGTAGTTCAATCATCATTCGGATCTCTTTTTCCATTGCTAAAATAATTCTTAGAAAGTTTGAAAAACTGCAAAATTTACCCCCCGTTCCCTCTCTTCTTCATTTTCGCCGTCCGTCGCGAAGCACGAGTAACCTGCCACGAGTAGTAGAATATAAGATTATTCAATCAATCATTCTAGGTTTCTATTAAAATTCGACAAATGATTTATGAATTGTTTCACGTGTTTTAAACGGTACTAGAAACTTTTACCTAGCTAATGGAATCGCTTTATAAAAAAGCAGACCAAATCCAAGATATGTTCAACAGAACATATCTTGGATTTGGTCTGCTATAATAATATGACTGCATATAACAATATGACTGGGCTGTCTCTGTTCACATTTGTAAAACCTTATATATAAAAATTGGTCCTGATAATGACGTTATGGGCGGTTTCTTCCATGTAACTCTTATTGTCCCTTTTTATCTTATATGTCTACCATTTAGGAAATATTTTATGTTTTGAAGCAAGTTCTCTCAATAATGTTTTCGAATTAAACATTCGAATTAAATTAATTCGGAAATGGTTAAAAAACTCCATTAAAATATTTACCATTACCGGAAAAATATAAGATATTACATCAATTTGTACAAAAGAAACATTATTCAGTCAATACTGTGTCAGTGATATAAGAGATGTTTCTAAAATATTTTTAATGTGTTATTTATTATATAAATAGCCTTATCTATGAGAATATTAATATACAGAGACACTATACTGTGGAACATTTTGCTCTCTTTCATTTTAATATCACTGATAAGTTGCACAAAGTTTTATAAATATTTAATGACTTATCTTAGATTTCTCTGTAATTGTTTTTAATAGAGGTACTAAATAAATTTTAAATGTCAAACCAATTTATGACAGTTTAGACGTCCATAAACTTTGAAGGGTGATATTTATTGGATGCTATTGTTATAAAAGGTCTTTATTGTTAAGCGCCTACAGCAATATTATTAGTTTATTTGCAGCTCTGCGAGTGAGATTTAGCTTTCTATCTTGTCGGTTTTATCATCTGTCAACAAATATATAATTGTTTTGTCTGTTATATATAAATACTGTTGCAATACTTTTCTCTATAATGTAAATAATATCAAAATTTCCTTATTGTTATCCAATTTTGACGAAATAGTCTTATTTTATTTGTTTATATTTGACTTGAGTGGTTTTGACTTATGTAATAACGCCGCAATATCTTGTTTAAATACGTACGCATTCGGCATCGTTAGTTGGAATTGAGTTTCTAATTACAATGTCCCCATACCACAAATTATGTTATCTTTGGTATCGCAATAGGATTCTATGCGAAATTTAATCCTTTTGCATGCAGTAAGGTCACTCATTTGATCAATTCGTGATCAGATAATTTACCAACGGTTGATTTATTTACTTGCGAATCACGCCTGTGTTTTTTTTATTCAATTCGACCGCCAATTAATCTTTCCAAGTTATGGATGTACGATTGCTTATATTATACGTTTTCTTTTATAATGTATGATCTGTTACAGCTCATAGGAATCATTTTTCTTGGCAGTTTTTCCCTGCCATGTTTGATAATATCAACAAAAAATTTTTGTAAGATACTTTTTCTGAGAAGTATTTTGGTACTTGAAGTTATTTTAATATTGTATTTATCGATAACATTACTCTATTTTATATAGCTATAACATAATCGAGTTACTCATTAAAAATATATAAATTTCGTTCTTTTATTCTGGTTATATTGAAAATACAAACTATATACTTACAAAACCAAAATGTTTCTTTGCATGATATTGTTAATTGTAGCATCGTATGTGAATTATGGCCACGAGCACGAATTAATAGGTAGTTTTTATGAATACAGTAGATTTATTCAATTAAAATTATATTTTTCGTTTAAATTAAACCTGTCTATCATACTATTAGATTGAAAAATTGTAGGAAATATTATTTAATGCACTTCACAACACAAGCATCAGCCTTAGGTTATAATTACAAAGTTGATTTCTTTAGGGATATGAAAGTATCGTTTAAAACGACGAGATGAAGTGGAATTATATGATAAATTGAAAGCAGATAAGCTTATTGCTATGGAGTCTCAAATAAATAAAAATAAAAACAAAAAAACGGTGGGACACTGAATAATAAATTGTAAACAGATTGGCTTATCGCTAGGAAGTGTCAGAATGTGTTGGACCCTTTGAATACACGTCGAATATCATTAAGCCTTTATTGTTTTTATTCCATTTCCATTACGAATGAAACCTTACTGGATAAAGAGATTCGGGTCTATTTTCTGCATCATAAAGATAAAGCGAGGTACATCTTTTTATTATGAACTTTTATAATAACTACGTTACATAATTTAAACGTTAACATTACATAAAAAATACTTATTTAATTTATGGGTATAAACATATTCTCTAAATTATTCCATTTAAAAGTATGCTCATTTTAATACTTATACTCATACTTATTTTCTTAAGACAAAATGAGCCATCTCTTTTGTCGTGGCACGTTAAATGATTATTTTTTTCTTTATAATGAATAACATTTTAAAGGTATCTTAAATAGTATTTTTACAACCTTGATTACGTAAACAATTTGTAGAACAATTTCAGCTTCACCTCACCGTGGATTCCGTATACAGTGAGAAGATTTACAATTTACGTCTCATATTTGGCCATTGGACTAGCGTGAAAGTAATGTAGAAAACAATAAATTCTTACTTTGCTATATTAATATTAGTTTATAAGTATTTATTCTTACTGTTATTAAAACCCATTATAAATTATGATATATTTACCATGTTATTTAACGTTTGCAACGAAATGTGGATATCTTAGCATTGTTGCAAGCATCATATTCAAGACTATACGTAATATTTTTTTTTATAAATATAATTTGTGTTAAAATATTATAAAATAGCTGGTGTTTCTTGATAAGAAATCTGTCGAATGAATTAATATTTGAAGTAAAATAAGTATCTTATTTTACAAGACCGTAGATCTCGTGCCCACACTAAATTCTCCTCCAAACATTCTTCGGGACATTAATAGAAATTGGCCTCACAAAATGAGAGTGATAATTCTGTTAAGTCGTGACTAGAGTTGAGATGGAAGGACTTTAATATGAATGTTTGTTTTAAATTAAATTTATATTTAAGTTTAAAGTGGTCACGAAACGATGTCGTTGATATATTTAAAATACTGTATTAAGGAGATACATATAAACTTGTGCATAGTATAGGCTCCCAGATGTCTCAGGTTTGATTCCAGTTCTTATAAGTTGTATATCTATTAACAATATAAGTAAATACCTATTACACATGTAGGTACAAAGATGATATAAAGGCTTAATTAAATAAAATATTTCATAGTATATGTGCTCCACTCCACTTCTTATCTCTCTATCTCTACTACGAAGAGAAAATAAGGTAAGAGAGAGGAACCAAATGTGTTATCTTGCAACAGACGCTTTGCAAACATTTTTCACTTTTGGTACTGCACATATAAAAAAATTGAGATGACAATTCTAAACTCAGATTACCGGAGCCCTTGTCACCAACCTCACACATTCCCAATTTCTTTTATTTATTATTTCAAAATAATTAATAAAAAAAAAACAAATAAAGAACAGATTAATTACATAAAACAAATTTGATACGATACTGTAGCAAAAAGGCGGTTATATTAATTAAACTCGTACCAAATTTAGAATTCATTTCATTTCGGTTGAACATCGATTTTAAGGGGCCGATTAATTGGATAGGGCATGTTTGAATGGAAATTGGCTCATACAAACTCTCAAAGGGATTAATATTAATTAGTTAACATTATGATGATATCATTTTAATAATAATTCATTATAATTAGAAAATTATTGTAATAAATTTGAAAATTTGTTTATGAATATGATAGTTGTTATAAAACTACAATTTTGTGTTTTTTAATCAGGCATTTAGGAAATAAATAATTAATACATAGTGAAAATTAAAATATTTTTACATATCTTCAAATTTATTAAACAATTACCAAATAAAAGTGCTATGACAGAGAATATATTTCATTTATTTCAGGCAAAGATGGAACTGACTTGTCCTTGTTGGACAAAAAACCCTTAAAAATAAATAAATATATATATAATTAGCGTTAATAAATATATACATATATATATATATATATAGGTTTGATTGACGCTGATTTATTAGACAAAACCTTTATTTTTTTCTTTTATTTATTATATATAAACTGAAATATCTTTAAATACTATATCTTTATAACCTTAATCATATTTTTTTATCTAATTTCAAAGCAAGTTGTAATTTTAAATTACAATAATAAGTCTTCAAAAGGCTAATTATTTATTGTATTAATTAAAACTACCTTCCTTCAGTAATTAGTTATCTAGGTAACTCTTAAGGACTTTATAAACTTTTGGTATTTAAATTCATGTATCTTATTACGTTGTTTAGTTTTGATATATTCAGAGAATACTAGGTGGTATCCAAATCTTCTTTAGCACGGATTACAGAAGGTTGGTTATATGTTCGGAACACTAGTTTAGTTTATAACCTTTAATAAAAGTTCAAGATACAAAAGACTTAACGGCTAAAAAGTCTTAAAAAATGTTAAAAATAACCCTTTGTTTCTTGACTGTTCTGTAAACCCTGAAGTCAATTATTGTACACTAAATAAACTATTACGAACTAATTAAACTATTACGACTCTAATTTATTTAAAAACATATTCACAAACATATATTATATAAGATATTTCACTCCTAGATGCAAATAGTACCTTTGATATCTTCGTCTAACTAGCGAGCCACTTATAAACAGTTCTGAGACAAGTTATCAACAGCAGTGCTGCCATCTTTAATAATAGTAAACTAGTCAAAGCGAATGTAACGAACAAAGCATTGATAATATTAAACCAGGGTATTTCCCGAACGAACTGTGACGAAATTATAAATGTTAATAGAACGATTGATTTTTAAGTAAAATGATTATGAAAATAAATGTTTAAAAGTAGTCATTAAAGATAAAATTGACAAAAATAAATAGTAAAAAATTGTACATTAATTTTTAAATACACTAATTATAAAAGAAAAATTTTACAAAAAATTAAAAAAAAAAAGTTTTTTTATTAACTCAGCAAGACCCAATAGATATTTTACGATTATATAAAAAAAATCAGGACTTAAAAAAAATTTCCTGTCCATAGACATCCATACATCCATCCATCCATCCATCCGAGAAAAATGAAAACAATACAGAACGAACAAAGAAAAAATTCTAGTAAAATTACTAGCGATAACATGTAGTCACAAAAGTAATTATTATAATATTGTATGACGTTTCATACACGGATATTATTGAAGGATTAGCGTGATCATTTATCAAACTGATAATGACTAGTATTTATTATGATAATACGTTTCTGGTTCTGTAAATTTATAAATAGAAAATGTAAACTTATGAATACTTACATAAAATCGTAAAATTAAACCGTAACATGTACTCAATAGATAATTAAAAGGCATAAACAAATACAGATAGATCAAAATTTCAAAGCAAATTCTGAGACACGTACTCAGAGTGATGTATTACGACACAGAAACATTTTTTCTGCATGTTTTGTTCTAGATATGGAAGGTGGATCATTATTGTGTGCAGTCTATCTTTGTATATGAGTTCTCATGTGAACACGTATCAAGCCGAGTGGAAGATCTCACCTCTGATTAACCATGATTTTTGTTTTTAGGAACGTCTAGCTGTTGTGTAATGTCTTCGTACTTTGTACATTTTAATAATAACATCATATATATAATAATATTAATTTAAACTGTTTAATGAAATTACTTCAATATTAAAATTTGATAATAAATATTTATGTATCAACTTTTTCATTTAATTTATTGTCAATTTATTTGTTTGTATATATATATATATCTTAAAAACTAATTGTTATACTATTTAAACGAATTGTTGAATGACACTGCCATAATAATTTAAATTAAACTTATCAATGAGCGTTCTTTCAATATACAATACTAGCTTAATCCCTCCCGCTTCGCTGGGCACACTATTAATTTTGATGTGAACTTAGGTTGCTATGGTAACCTTTGTCATATTATTCGTTGCTATGGTAATCGTAATTATGAAATAAAATTTGAAACAGAATAATGAAATGCAATTTTCGATGTTATGTTTCAGTGTTGGGTGCTTTTAATGGACTCTGTCTGTAATGTCGGTGTACTGTTTTTATGACCGTACTTCATGTGATTTATCTACTCGTAAGCTATAAAAAGATTGCTTTTTTAAATGTTTTTACTCCACTTTTATAATTAAAAAATGTTGCACAGATTTTGATGCTATCACATTTAGTTCTTTGTTATATAACAAATATATAAAAAGTAAAAGAACACTTAATTAAAACAATAAAAAGAATAGAAATTATTTTTTCTTGTTTTCTTAGTTATTAAAAAAGATACAGTTTTTTTTTGTATTCTTATATTGTTATTTCTGATATTAAATATACATTAATATTAAAGCTTGCGTGACATCATTAGTATTCAGTGTGTATTACCCATGTTAATATTTAGACCATTTGCATTTATGAACCTTCCTAAGATTATCAATGTGTCTGACCTAAATCTAGATCTCAGTAACAACTAAACTACTCAACAATTCCATTTGCCGACAGTGTTCCGTTTTTCGAAACATGGAGTACTAGTACAACAAATTTTAATTAGAATATATATTACTCATATTACTTAATTAAAATATTATTTTCAAATCTATTTTTATTTTAGTGCACTTTAATTAAAGTCACGCGTCAGAGTATCAAAAATAATACAATGTTTTCTTTAACATTTTATTTAAAAGAATTCAAATAACTTATTTTTTTTGTAATGTGTTCACATATTACTCCTTAAAAGTCAATTGGTGAACAAAGTTAAAGCCAGCCAGTGCTTCAAGATGACGAGCATTCCGTGACATCTTTTAAAGTAATACTAACTTGTTTTAAGTTTCATGTTATTTGTCTGTTTCTACATTATTTTAGAAATCACAAACTTTCTTTTTTATATGTATAATATATAATAAATAATTATATAATTAAACAAACGGTATATTCTTAAGTAAATCTTGCCAAAATATAATTTCCTTTTAAGGAACAAGCTGACAATTCCTTTCTGGCTCTGTTAACATAACATCTTTCATTATTAAGATTTGTCAAAGACAAGTATTTGCGTTTAATACAGTATGTTTTGTATTTTAAGTACAGGAGATGATTATATTTGAAAAGTAGTATATAATTGCTGGTCTAAATCTATAAAGATCCGCTCACTATTGCCCTCATAGAAAAATAAATTGACAACCTATGTTTCAGAAGAAAATTTTCAGAAATATCATCTCAGAGCTATTTTAATATTATGTTAACATATTTTTTTGGCATTTACCTTGACATAGATATTTTTTTATATATATATTTTCAATTACGATGACACTTCTGATATAAGAAATCTATTCCCAAGTGTAATTTAGACGGTACGTCATTGCTACTGCGTATAATAATGACTGCTTTTGTATTCATATTATGTTTATTAAAGTAACGGCTTAATAAACTCTTAAACTCCTAATTAAAAAAAATATATATTTCTCAAAACAATTCGTATTCAACTCATAATGTGATGTGTGATTTTGAATATATAAATTATAGTTTTATAAATTTTATCTGTAAAGTGTAAGTGATATCAAACAGTATTTTTTTGAGATTTACTAAGACGGATTATTTCTTTATTTCCTTTTTCTTCTTTTAATATATTTTTCTTGCCTTTAAAAAGAAATATAGTAATATTTCTTTTTAAATAATATTGACTATTCTTTGTTGTCACCAACAGAATAAGTCTATATCATAATCTTATATAAAGTAAAAACTGTAAGTAAGTAAGTAAGTATGTAAGTAAAAATTGTAAGTTAATAATTTATTTTTACAAAAATATTTTATATTATTCAATTATTCAATCTTTTTAATAGTTAAAAGGATTAAGTAAAGTAATAAAAAATAATATTATTACTAAAATAAATTGTTTTTAAAGTATACCTAGCGACCTTGAAACCACTCTTGAATGTTCCTCTAAGCAATCATACATTTTGCTTGATAATAATCTATTATACAATTGACGTCGTAATAATTTGTAATCTGTTCAGAGATAGCTAGGATTACTGATGATTTTATAAAATTACCTTAGATACATGTACTAATACATTACTTTGTCTAATTATTATTATTATTTTAAAACTAAAATGTTAATCCTTAAATCTCTTGTTCTAATTTATTCATTGTATATTATTTTTTTTAGGTAAAAATTAAAAATAATATTAAGTTACAAGTGCATACATAAAACTTGTTGATCTTCAGCAACATATAATGTACAATTTACACAAAAAAATATAGAAAAAATGTATAGTAAATGTGTGATTAAATTAATAATTCGATGTATAATTCTAATTTTTATAACTTAATAACAGATAGCAGAAGATATTAATATCTGATGATAATTGGGAGATATAATAAATATATTTTAAAGAAAACACTTATTTAATTTAAATACAATTTTCGTTATGTAATTTAGAGACACGCAATTTCTAAATGGTCGATAATAGAAAACTGTACTATTAAAATGATCTTAATATTGTGTTATTAAGAAAATATGTGAACTAAATATATTGTCTTGGACCCACTCACTAGTGGTGAAACAAAATGAAGTTGATGTCGTTTTCTGTTAATTTCTCAATTGTTCTTGTTCTTGATGCAAGAAAGTTAACGGTACTTTCGTAATTCTTTTAATGAGTTGATGTTAGTCGAATATCTATCAAAGTGATCAAATTCCGATGGTTATAAATCGGTGTATCGGTCTTTTTGAATCAACTCTGAATTTCCGTTTGGAAACACCGCCGAAGGAAGTTCAATTCACATTTTTGTGGTACGTGGAAAAAAAATCCTTATAATACACAGTAGAAGTTTGCCATAGATTTAGGTTATACGGAGGGTAGTACAGGCGGTAACGTGATGTGCTTTGATGAAATTTCGCAGCAAGCATCAGATCAAATAGATCTTCAGAACACTAACCGTTTTAAATTTGACAAAAAATGCACAAAGAAGCCATGTCACTACGCAATGCAATAGAGACCAGCCATACACAGAGCATCCGGTCTTCAATAATCCGAACTACTTTCTGTTGTAAGTTGTTATTGTTTTTGTTGTTAAAGGGTAGAAGCTAATATAGGAGTGCTCCGGGTCAAATATGAGAACAGTACTACAAGTGCGGCCGAGTTTTCGCCTGTGCGAAATCTGACAGGCTTGACAATTTGGAACCATTTTTAGGAATCGGATGGATAAGGGCATGGTTCATTGAAACCGATGAAACTTACCTATAAATGGGACTACACCTTTAAGATACTTAAAGGCACATATACATAGCATAATTTAGAATATGCTATCCAGTAGGCTGGAGAATTTATGAACGTTCAAATAAAAAAAAGTCTATTGTATTTCTTTTTTGGGTGTATGGCGTCGGTGCCTTGCCAGCAGATAACAAATTTTGACGACAAGTTGGAACTTTGCTCTTGCGATTTTCCGTTTGCAGAATCTGGAGGTGTAATTACATTTCCGTTCCTGTGGTTCTTAAGGACTCTAAAGTGCAAATCCTTAAATATCGCATAATCCCAAACTTGATACACATGCTGTTTGCCGACTGCTGTAATCCTGACACATACATCAAACTAAGGCTGTGATTTGCCGTCAACTGGTACCATAGAACTTGGTACAAAAAGTTCCATGCCCTGTAGTATCACATCAATCAAATATTATAATTTCTCTAATTCTATTTAGTTAATCCACAGTAAATACAACAGTAAAGTTTCCATTTTTTTATTAAATAATAAATAAAAATTTTGCAAATTAACTTTTCCTTACTTGCATACTAAGATAAGAATAAAAGTCTTGATAAAACATGATAAACAATCTTATATAACCAAAGAGCCTCATCTAATCGCAACTTACGGCCTGTATCGAGCAATCGAGGTCATCCATTCGTATCTCGCGATTGTCAGTGCTTGCTTACTTTCCATTGTTTTTTCTTCCATATCATCTCGTGTAATATGCCAAAGTGAAGCAAACTTTTAATGATTTGTCCAATTTTTTTTTATTCATACAGATATTTCTTTAAATAGAAAAATACGATATTAACTATCCAATATTTTTGAAAGTGTTAACAATTTTATGATCTTTCCAATAAATATATTTAACTAGTTAAATTAATAAACATAAAAATAAACTAAAAACGAATTTTATAACTATGTATTCTTTTATAGTTATGTTTTAAATCGGAAATCACTCTAAATAATACATGAATACAGTGACCCTTCACATCATCGCAGCTGTCATAATGTAGCAGCTATGAAAAAAATAAATGTATAAAATGCAAGTGTAAAGTATAAGTGTTAGCATAACTAATTATACATAAAGAAATCATCTTTTCTCAGTTATACACTAATTAAAAGCGTGCAGTGATGCAGACGGAGTTGTTACGGCTTCATGCTTATAATGACGAAGCCTGATTTAATTTTATGAAAAATTTACAATTCTAGCTGGTTAAATAATTTACATTTTAAGGCAAATAAAAAAAGACAAGAATAAAAAAAATACAACCATCATGGTTTCGTTTTGCATAATGTAGTTTTACCAACATCAGATACTTTGGCTTGGCGAAGTGCCAATTGCGCCAAACCCATAACACTTACCTGTGCACAATCGTACATTACGATTGTGAGTGCTAATCAAACGCTAGATTGGCTGGCGTTAGTATGTATTTTTCGAAAGAATCTGAAGAAGAAAATAAATATAAGAACGTCTTATTACATTTAATTTACCATTTGGTTATCGTAATTCATACCAAATATTTATATTGCCATTGTATATTTATATTAAAAACTTGATATTACTAAAATTATTACTGTTTCAGACATAGTGTATTTCGAAACTTGTATCGTAAGTCAAACTGTTGGACATTTAGGACATTCTGGAAAGTTGGCGCGAAATGTATAAATGGATGTCATTAGGCCGTGTTTTGGCACTTCAACTTTATCTCATGTCACTTCAAAGTGAGGAATAGTGTAACAGAAAAGCTGAAGCGAATAAATCGTAGTTCTTTTGGAAAAATACGACTTTGTGTAGATAAATTGACAGCTATATGTATGTTACTCTTCCACGCACAAACTAATAAGTTAGATATAATTTTAATTTTAACTTATGCATCAGATTATTCGAAAGATATAAATATATAATTGATCTTTATTTAGTAGTACAACTCACAAAACTAGTATAATTTTTTACAAGTATCTACATTTTTATTTATTATAAATCTCATCAGTTTGTAAAC
This sequence comes from Melinaea marsaeus rileyi, assembly GCA_918358865.1. Lineage (NCBI taxonomy): Eukaryota > Metazoa > Arthropoda > Insecta > Lepidoptera > Nymphalidae > Melinaea > Melinaea marsaeus. Next base: position 12,454,969 of record OU911086.1, on the reverse strand, counting down.
TACGGCTGCTTAACTATATCGACCATAAGTGACTAAAATGTCCGCCCATATATCAGGGAATATTATGACAAAGCATTATATGCTAACGTAAGATTCCTTTATATTTTAAATTAACTGGATATAAGTTGCAGATGAAATCGGACATGTAGATTTATTCAATTTAACAAAAGAAAAAAAAATGTTTCTTATATTGAGCTAAGCGAGCGGAGCGCTCTACTGGATACTTTTTCAAATTCTTTGTCACGAATAGTCTCGAAAACTACTTGACAGAAAATTATACAAATTTGCAATCAAAAAGACACACATTAGGGGAAAAAAAATGAAAAATGTCATGTCGTTAAGGAATAATCTTCAAAAAACTATATCATATTGAAATCAAAGGGAAAAAATGGTAGATGAGTCATTACACTGGGCTCGCTTCGTTCAATATGCAAACGGCACCCGAGATTTCGCAAGCGCAGGGAGTTGAAATTGAGAGTCTGTTGGTGCCTCTAGTATTATAATGCAATTGACTAAATGTTAAGAGTTAAAGTTTGAAGCATATTTAACAATCAGTAGTTAAGTAATTTATATACTGACAGAATAATACTAAACACTTACTTTTAAGTGAAATGAATACTTTTTATCATTTTATTTAAAGTTACATAAGATAAGTATCAAAAAAACTATAATGCTTCTAATAACATAGGTAACGATCAAGTCTTATACTTCTATCATAATAAAATATCTCTAACCTTTATTATGTTATGTTACGATTAATTTACATAGAAATACGCTCACCTTCTCTATAATAAATATTTTCAAATAATTAATTTATATTTAATATGAATTTTTACGTTGTATAATAGAAAATTGGAATAACTAGATGTCTGATTTGCTCTTTCTCTTCGTGTTCATATTCTTATTCCCCAAAGGTAGGATATTAACAGAATATATATGTACTACGATAACTACATAACAGCATGTGAATGGTTCTAAATCTTCATAAAAAAAGCATTTTCGAAAGATAAGTAATACAGTATAGCGTAATTTTTAAGTATGTTTTTCTAGCATTTATATTTTTATATAGGTATCTAACCTTGTGTAACTATTAAGATATATGAACTAGAGTTCAGTTAAACCTTATTATATAATCAATAAATTTATTATTAATATATTTATATTATCTCAATAGCCAAACATAATACCACTGTCACGTGCAAAATCACCAACTACTCTGTTGCAATTTGTTATCAAAACTACGTAGCAATATGTAATTAGGAAGGCATTTTTGTATAATATCGAAATAGGTATTGATATTTTTATAATCAATTATAAATGATAATTTTTAATCAGTAATAATTAATTAATAAAATTATTCAGTCCAGATAAGCAGGAAATCAAAGAAAAATTGATATAAGTCAAGGATTTCCTAAATTGATAACCAAGTTTCTTACAGTTATTTATAAGTTAATAGTAGTAGCCTTTATGAGAAATTTCATGTAATTATATCGAAAATCGTATATTTAATTATATAATTCAATGTCGATAATAGTTATATACAATTTTACGTTATCTGCTTAACGATTGCGATAAAGAGCCCATTCATTTCATTCATTCATTCATTATTTTTCCAAATAAATTTTAACGCAAATAATGCTATGTAAGTACGTTATTGCGTTAATGCTAAATTATAACCAAAGAAAAAAAATCGAATGAATCTAAATTGATTATATCAAGACTACAAACTCGTTTGCAAAAAATAAAAGACTTCATAATTTTGTAGAGATGAACATTTTTCTATTAAATCCAAATTTAATCTAAAAGTTGTGGTAAAAAGACTTTTATAAAAAAATGTATTAGATATTATTTTGTTAAATATTGCACAATCTTCAGATTAGTTTTTAATTGATATAACTGATAAGAAATCAATATGTCTTAAAAATACAAAACCATTATAAATACGTAAAATTTGATAATCACTGACAGTCGCGAACTCGATACTAATCATGGCCGGTCTTTATAAATGTATCGTATTATTAGTATTTTTGTTTGCTGGAATCGAAGCTGCGAGAATTTTGGCATACTTTCCTACGCCATCAATAAGTCACCAAGTTGTATTTAGACCTTTGGTGCACGAGTTAGCAAGACGAGGTCATGAAGTCACCATTGTTACTCCGGATCCAGTATACCCAAAGGGAAAAGCGCCACCAAACCTAACTGAAATAGACGTCCACGACATTTCCTATAAACGCTGGAGTCAGTTATTTACATACCACGTCGGCCTGAAAGATGATATTTTGGCACACGTTCAACAATTACTTCTTACGTTTTCTGATATTTTTGACCTTCAATTGCAAACACCGGAAGTGAAAGAAATTTTAAAGAAGGATAAGAAATACTTTGACCTATTGTTGCTTGAGGCTTGCAGCCGCCCACTTTTGGCTATGGCTCATAAATTTGATGCTCCCATTATTCAATTAAGTTCATTTGGGACTGTTGCTGTCCAATACGGTGATATGGGTGCTCCTAATCATCCGATATTGTACCCTACCCCTGGAAGACTAAGGTTATACAACCTAACTCTTGTTGAAAAAACTTTTGAATTGTTAGCACACATGGCGCTAGATTATTTAATTTCAAGTAATTACGAATATGATTACGAAATAATGAGAAGACATTTTGGTAAAGATGTTCCAACTTTTGATAAATTGATACCTTCTGTTAAAATGCTGTTTTTAAATGAGCACCCATTTTGGGCCGATAACCATCCAGTTCCTCCGAGTATAGTTTACATGGGAGGCATTCATCTCCCTCCAGTTAAAGAATTACCAAAGGTAAGATATATTTGAAATTACTGGTCACGAAAGTAACAAGTAAAAGAAACAGTAACCAGATAAAAGAAAACTCCTAGTAAATTAATAAAAATATTTATTTTGTGCATATCCAAGTAAAAAAATAATTCTTTTATTAATATTATTTAAAATGAATAACTTACAGGACATGAAAGACTTTTTGGACTCCTCAGAACATGGTGTTATATACGTCAGTTTTGGTACTAATGTGTTACCGTCAATGCTTCCACCAGAAAAAATTAACGTCATGACGAAAGTTTTGTCTGAATTACCCTATGATGTTTTATGGAAATGGGATAAAGATGAACTTCCAGGAAGATCACAGAACATCAATATATCTAAATGGTTTCCGCAAGCTGACTTACTCAGTAAGAACTGTTTTAAAAATATGTTTATAAAAATTATTTTCTTAAACTATTTGGCTTTAGAACAACTAAGGAAACTTCAGTAAATCATTTAGGAAAAATAATATTTATTATATAGAATAATTGCTTTTTTTTAACTGACTCTATTTTGTGCTAAGCATATGCAAATATACGTTAAAAATTCGTTATAAATCTATTAAAGTCAATCTTCGAAAGAGCTTAATCTATTTTTATAGACTCAATATATCAAACACATCGAAATAAAATTGTGATCTTTTGTTTTTAACAATGGTTACAAATTTGTAATTTAACAATGTCGTCAATGTCGATAGTAATACATTTTTAAATTTAAGCAACACAAACTAATATAAAGTAATAACAATAACATTTTTTTCAGAACATCCTAAAGTAAAACTTTTTATCACTCAAGGAGGCTTACAGTCAACAGACGAAGCTATAGATGGCACCGTTCCTCTAGTTGGTATTCCTATGTTAGGGGATCAATGGTATAATGTCGAAAAATATACCCACCACAAAATAGGAATGCATTTGGAAATTGACTCACTTAATGAAAAAGATTTAAAAGAAGCTATAAATACAGTTATTAAAGATGAAAGGTAAATGAGTCAATCAAAAGTTAGAAAACAATACTAATAATTTAATTAATTTTATATACATTACTCTTCTTTTTTAGCTACAAGAAAAATCTGATTAGAATTAAATCAATCATGAGGGAACGTCCAATACATCCATTGAACCTAACACTATGGTGGACGGAGCATGTCATTAAGCACGGAGGCGAACATCTGAGGGCACCAGCTTCTCGTGTATCATGGTTTGAATATTATGAAGTAAAGCTAGTATCAATACTTTTAAGCATTTTGATAGTAATTTTAATTTTAATAGGTTTCATTCTCAAATTCGTTCTGGGTTTTATGAAGCAAATGTACAGAATAAATATAAAACTAAAAAGAAATTAGAATATATAAATGTATCTCTAGTATTTTTTAAAAACCATTTAATATAACAATTATTACTAAAGTATATTAAAAAAAAATGTTTTACATGCTATGTAATAATCCTAGTCAAGAATATGTGTATTTGTATCTCGGTATTTGTTAGTTAGTAATTCACACAATTCTAATATTTAGGCATAAAATTTATAATACACCCAGAGTTCTGGGATTTAATTTATTGTTCTAGTTTAAGTAAAGACTTTTGTTATGAAATTTGTAACAAGTACCCTAAAAGTGAAAATGATTTTGTTGAAACAATTATTATATATTTGTGTATATGAAACATTTGTGATATTGTTTTCTTTACCGACTTTGTTGGGATGAAAATTCTTAATTTAGTGCAAGTATGTAAGTATAAGTATGGTTTTATAAGATTTTTTTTTAATATTACGTAAATAAAAGTAATACTAATTAATTATATAAAAATAATTTTAATTAGACATTCTGACTTATCTTTTTGATAACATTTTTAAGTAATTAACGCACGACGTTACAATATGTTCTCATAATCCTTGATAATAATCAATTTAATCTTAATTGTCACAGGTTTTGAATAAAATATTTTAAATTTAATATTATATATATACATACACATACATACATACATATATTAATATACGTATTGGAAATTAGTTAATTAGATCATAATAAATAGAACAATTACAAGTTGTATTCATTAAATTCCTATCTAACAGGAGAACTTCTTTCTTGATAGCCATTTGTCATATGTAAAGCAGGCAGTGATTGCGTTTAGTGTTTCTCCTTTGTACTGTTACTCACATTATAATGTTAAGAAATGTCACTTACGTGAGATTGAAAGTGACTATTGCGCTTGCGTTTTCAAATAACAGTCTTGTTTGTTGAATTTTATAGAGCCTATGTTATTAAAGTATTCTTGTATTTTGGGTGTTTTTAAAAGTTATATATTAATTTCTAAATTGCAATTACATTTAGATTATTTAACAATACATTCCATTATAGGACATGTCATATCAGACATTGATACAAATTTAAGGTCGGATGGCCAAAAAATGTATTAATTAGATTTTCAGAGAAGATATATAGAAAAAAGGTACAGTTAAATATTAACCATTGCATATATCAAGCCACATCATCATCTTCCTGCCCTTATCCCACTTTTTGGACGCAGTATGTTTTTTCCTTCCATACTCTCCTGTTATTCGTCATATCTGTATACACTTCCTTCTTCTCCATATCGTCTTTCACGCAATCCATCCATCTTTTCTTAAGTCGTCTTCTACCTTCCCTTCATTACTATACTAAGCACCCTTTTGGTCACATGCCTTTCATCTCTCCTCATATCACGCCCATACCATTACAAACGGCTGCCTCTATTTTTTTCTGTCCATACACAATGCTCATTTTATTTTATTTTTTAATTTATACCAAATACCAAAGAGGCAAGTACTTTACAGACCATTGGGTCCTCAATAATTTGATCGGGTCGTCGTTAAATGAGTTTAAATGGTAAAAGCTAGGGAGATCCAGACCAGAGATAAGAACAGTACATGTATGACTGGACCTTAAGCCTTGTACAATTACTGTCTTACTCTTATGCTCACTTATAAATTTTTGTTTGGATTTAGCGGATAAAGAGCGTCGATTTTAACGAAATACTGGACTTTTCACCCCTTTTTTTATTTTGGGATCAATGATACATGGAAAATATTTTTTTTTTTCCGAGCAAAAATAGATTTTCAATTATTCTATCTATAAGTACAAATTGTTTTATATTTACTTTATAATTGTAAAAAAATACAAATATTTTATATGAGTAGCGATTTTTATAATAAAACATTATAGATACTTAAAATAATTTATGTTGAAGCGTTCCCTAATGTTTTTTCCGTGACATTTGGTTCCTTTGAAATCGTGCGAGTAACGTCTAAAGTGGAACGTATACTTTTTGGAAATAAATAACTGTAACTTTGACTTTGAAATACGCGTAAATGGCAGTATTTATTTTTATAAACTTGGAAGGTTAGGTAAGATCCTTTTCAAAAAAACTTTAACATTCACCTATAAAAACTTCAACTTATATATACAACTTCCAGACTAAATGTAATAATACTATACCAATTATACAATATTCATTACTTATTATATAAATTAATCTAATTTATATAAATTAATTTGATTACTCGCCGTCATGTTTAGTTTAGACAGTGACACCATTCGTTTAAAAATTCTGCCGCACGCTGAAATTGAAAAGATACTTTTACATCTGACACAAATTACAATAGTTAGTGGCGTGATAATCATGTGTAACTTAAAAAATTATATCTGCATTTTATTTCATTTATAATATACAGAGTATTTATTTGTTAAAAAATTAATGATAAAGGACATATGCATTTATTTGAGAAAATATTTTCAAACTGAATTCACTGATTCCCTGCTATATACTTTCGATGCACTTTTCATGTTTGTCATTTTAGAACCCTTAACTTTTTTAAAAGCATTATAAAACATATTACTTAAGTATTTAAATGGTTTTAAAAGTAAATAATCCTTTATAGACATTACTTATTTTTAATTCTTACGCACCAAAGTTACAAAAACATAAATTCTGTATATGGTAAAAATATTTTTGTATTTAATTTGTATTGCAATAATTGCTGTTAGCACTTAGCACCTTAGCACCATTTTAATAATATTAGAGATCAATCTTTGTCATGATATTTGAAACTATTACAAATCAATAAGAAGTGTCATAGAAGTGGACCATACATTAAAAAATGCATTCATAAATAGGCACACGTATTATATAAATATACATTTGATAAATTGTTATAGTGGAATAATCAGTCTATCCGTACGTTCATTATTGTCTTTAACAACCATAGTTTTATCACAAAATATATTATAATTATAACTGAAATAACACTTGATTAATACAAATAATAATGTTAAACTCGTATAATAATTTTACCAAAAAGTAAGTTTAATAATCGTAATAATAATTTAAATATAATCAACTGTTAAAGCGATTCCAACGTAAATTCCATAATTAGAAGTGCGACCAGCAATGAGGGATGCTTAAAAGAAGTTTACTTAAAACTTATATCTTCTTTATTTAAAATGTTGATTTTTTTCTTATCTAATTTAGAATTCTAAACTGGAGCTCTTAAATTGTCGGCCCTTCTACACATCACCTGATTCACTGAGTGACTTCAAGTGCCTACGCTTTCCGCTTTACGAACGTGTTCATAACATAACATAATATAATAAAATAAAAAATACTTTAAATATTTTCCACCGACATATCCAATGGCCTTGTGCGTATATGTTATTGATTTCTTAATTACTTAGCGCTGTAATCTAATCGTTTTGTATCAAATTAAGCCTTTATCGCTATACTTTCAGTGATATTTTATAGATAATATTGATTCATATACTAATTCAATGTAATTTAGAAGAGATTCAGATAAAGAATGCGTGATTTCGTGTTCCCCACGTTTAATATTCGTGTATTAGGTAAAGTGTAATTGAAGTGTATTGTATTTATTCCTATACATATCTCTCTGTTTTTTTTATGTCAGAGGGCAAATGAGCTGGCGGGTCACAGATGAAACGCGATCACCGCCGCCCATGAACTCTTGCAATATCCGAGGATTCACAAGAGCGTTGCCGTCTTTGGAGGTGGGAGTAAACACCTTTTTTGAGCGAAGCGAGCGGAACTATCTACTGGAGACTTTTTCACATTTTTTGTCACAATTATAAAATTTTGCAACCAAAAAAACACACATTAGGTGATAGTTTAAAAAAAAACTATTGAAAAATGTCATGTCGTTGAGGAATAATTGTCAAAAAACAACACACACACGATGAGTCATTACACTGGGCTCAATATGCAAACGGCACCCGAGGTTTTGCGAGCGCATCGAGTCGAAATTGAGGGTCGGTTGGCGCCACTAGTTGAAGGTACCTATGTCGTACCGATGTGGAAATACCCGTTTGTTTATCATGGCCATATTATTCTCCATGATTGACTTAATACATTAATCTGTTTATATTATAAATGTTATTTTGAATATATAACAATATATTGCCACGGATTATAAATATACAATGCGAGCAGATGTTCAGCTCCGTTTTAACGGCACATTAATATTTCCAGAAATGTTCTGTACGCAATATGTCACTCTTATTGGCTTTTAACAAATTTGATTATTATCCGCTCGATTTAGTAATTGAATGATCGACCGATCTAAATTATCAAGATAATGTTCGTTTTTACGTTTCAATTGAGTATATTTATTTACGAATTTTATATCACTACTAACTCTATAATTTTTTAATATAATATTATATTGTTTTGTTTAATATTCCAGGATTTTATTATTCTACTAATAATAAAATAGACAGAAATATAATAAAAAAAATAAAATAATATTTTAATACATTTTTATACAAAAGAACTTATTGAAAATAGTAATGTACTATGGTTTTAAGAGGATATAGGCATTATATTAAGGACGTGCATTTTTTCAACCACATAAAACCAGACCATAATACTTTCTAAGTAGACAACGTTCAAAATTGCTTGTTCTTTTATTCAAATATGCCAATGATTGATAGCCAGAGATTGACGATTATAAAAAGGGACAATAAAGTCCTTTGAATGCTAACGACGTTGGGTCGAATGGGACATAATCAGTCATATTTATTTCCTTTGTAGACAAATCGTTTAGCAAGTTTTGGTTAGAAAATTGTTAGATATTTTTTTTGTATCAATGGCCACATATAGAGAATCTGGATAAAATGAATGAATAACCGTAACAATTTAAATTAAAATGTATTACAAAACATCAATTCCAATAGTCATATTCCATAAGTATAGTTACTGATATATGATGATAAGTATAGTTACTATCTATACTTATCATCATGTAAGTATAGTTACTATCTATACTACCATAAGTATAGTTACTGATACATGATGATAGATGATCGATTATTCCCAAGAGCTCTTTGATCTGATCTCCTATTTTTATCACCACTTGCAATACCATCAGTACCACCTGGATGCGGATGGATCTTCTACTGTGTGGTTATCAAGGAACTTTTTTCCACGTTCCATTAAGATGTGGAATGATCTTCCTTTGGCTTTGTTTACGGATCGATATGACATGGGTACTTTCAAAAAAGGCACCTCCAAGGTCGGTAATGTTATTGTGATTCCCCGGTTGTTGCAAAATTTCGTGGGCGATGGTGATTAATTATCACCGATGTCCCCCTTTCGTAAAAAAAATGTGATCAAAATTGTCAAAATTAAACACCAGAAGCCAATACGCTAGGGCTGCTATTTCATGGCTCCTACTTAACTATAATGCATAATGACGGGAGTCGCTCGGTAGTACGTTTCTCTTATTAATAATGGGTGGGCCAAATAAGACCTACTAATGTTAAGCACAAATAACTTTTTTATTTTTTGACATATTTATTTTTTTCTTTTTGTAGGTTATAAATGAATTGTTGGAAATTTATTATGGAACCCTACAGTGGAAGTGTGAAAGTGGAAAAGTATTATGGAACACAACGCGTTAAAATTATCGAGTTTTTCTATTCTTGTTAACGATCAATTGTTTTAACGCAGCGTAAATATCGGCAACATTTTAATTCCAGATCAGCTCCCACAGCCTACATGATTAGGAGTTTGGTTTTAGTTTTTAAATTTTTAAAGAAACGTCTCATTTCCAGAAATTCAGATTTCCCTTGGCCACCTCGTTCGCCAGATTTGACTGCGCCCGACTTCTTTTTATGGGGATATTTGAAATACAAAGAGTATCTTAATATACCAGAGACTATTAGACAGCTGAAGCAAAATATTCGAGACGAAATACTGAGCCTTCAAACAGAAACATTATGTGGTGTAATGGAAAACGCGTTAAAAAGAGCCAATCTTTGTATCAAACAAAATGATGGACATTTGTCTGATGTAATATTTCGTACATAATTTCCATAAAATATATTCAATGTATAAAAACAATTAAATAAAATAAATGATTATTACAAAAGTTGTTTTGCTTAACATTAGTAGGTCTTATTTAGCCCACCCTGTATTATACAATATTTTTATGCATTAAATATGTGTTGTTTAATAATAAAAACACAAAAAATCCTGGCATACGCTATATAATAAGCTGTAACTAGGTATAATACTATTTAATTTATAAATTGTATATTACTATATTTTTATGACAACAATTTAGGAGAGGTAATGAATCTGTAATGTTTTTGTCTTGAAGGCGTCTGCTTTAGTTTTAGACCTCACATTATAACCAATAATGTAATTAAGTACATAAATAAAAACGTTTTACTGTGTCAATAAAAGCTGAAGAGCATCAGTTTATACGTTTTTACAAAACACCTTGCCGACGTCAAAGTATAGTGCTCCTTCCTAAGTGAGCCACTCAAATATGAAATAAAATATCTAGATACGTGTAAGTTCATTAAATAAATACTATTTAAAAATCCTAAAATAATATATAAGTCACTTTCTCATTTAAAAAATAAATATATATCAATAAGTATAAAATAGTACAAAAGTGTAGTAAAAAAAAATGAACCACGAGAAACAATTACTGTGTTGGTTTTTGGTTTGTAAAAACAGTTAGAACGTAATACCTTATTTTTCTATATATTTAGGGTTCTTTTTTAAGAACTTTATTTAGTTCTCACATAAGTTAATAAGTAACACATAATCTTACTATTTCTTTTACAAGTAGTATCTTATTGACAACATGAAATATATTTCTTAGTTTTGTCAGTGTGGTAAGAGAAGTATATTTGTGATAATTAAGAAAAATATTTTTGTGATATTTGTATAACCCATATACAAGTAATGTACAAATTATAAAATAATATTTCCAGTGGTTATTATATCCGTGGTAAACTTTTATAAGTACTACTAGCGTCTATCGTTAGCGTCAGCATAGGCTTTACAAGTACAGGGCGGTTAAAACCCACCGCTGCAATGGTATTCCTTATTTTCTGCCGCAGGGGTTAATTTTTATATACAAAAAAACCAAGGTTTTTATTTTCGCAATTTTGACATTTTTTTTGCACAATAGGATTTGAATTGTTTTGTAGTTTTAATAATAAAAAAGATTTAAAATGTTATAAGAGAAAACAAACAAATTGTTGTTACTTTTGACATACTGCGATTATATAAAAATATCCAAAAACTATACACTACTCGCTTTTTTGTCTTTCTCCTATCGCAGTTCCTCAAGAGAGGAAATGAAATTGGAATTCTACACATTTGCAGATGTCTATGATATGCCACTCCTTATCGGATCATCCATCAGAGACCAACATTTCACCATCCTACCTCTGAAAGATAAATAAATAAAAATAATAATATAAGGTACATATTGTTTTGATGTTTAATTCCTAGATTTTAGCACTTATACAATTTATAATTTTAAATTTGATACAAAATTATAAACAATTAAGTGCTCATCCATCTTCAGTGTGTAAATAAATAATGTTCAATAATTATGAATTATGTGATACTAATAATGTTTCTAAGATTAAATTACAAGTTTTATTTTTTTATACGCCTTTACAAAAAAAATAGCAAAAACTGAAATAACACATTTTACCGAATATTTATTTTGTAATTAGAGCTCGTTTATGAAACTGATTTATTTCTTTCATACATCACAAAGCTGAAATTAATAGAAAAAAAGTAAAAATCGTACAAGAATGCTATATTGATAGAGGAAATGATATGACTAACGGTTTTTTAATAACCGAATAGTTGTAACAGAACTTATAATAGTCTTAATTTAATTAGTACAACTTAGAAATATTACATACCCAGTGTAAAAATAAGAAAAAAATTGTTTTTTTTTTCTATTTTAATCCACCTTTTCTATTAAAATAGCAAAAACACAAGTATGAATTATTTTAGATGATAAGGCCGATAAACATTTGCAAGAAATAAAAATGAATTATAAAATATCCTTATTCATTCTGTTTAACAAAATTTTTAAAATTAAAGTTTAAATATTACACAGTTTAGTTTTAAAGATAGCGCTTAGTAATTTTAATAGCATATTGTTCATACAATTTTAGCGCCGGTGGTTAAACAGAAAAAAACAGTTGAAGTTGGGAGACAAGATCTTCTATTAATAATAATTTTGCAATATTTCTTAATTTGTAATCAATCTGGGTTTACCGCTTTCTAGTTGATGAGATGTAATAATTGTTAGGGATGACTTAATAAATGGAAAAACTTTTTTTTTATTATTGGTAACTTAATAATTACAAGTTTAGTTTTTTTTCGTTCATCCTCTCTACATTACCAAACCACCTACGTACTCTTTTCTTAATCGTAGAAACTCGACGGTACATCGTCTTTTACATTACAATGCTCTTTTATTTTACTATTCTTTATCTTATTAATTAATTTCATATCTATTATGCTTCTTGAGGCTCTTATTTCAACAGCATTTATCTTACTTTCATCTTTTTTCTGCCACACGTAAGCTATGTATACATTAGTCGTCTGTAGTTAGCTGGGTTCTAGTTATCATCTTTTTTAAGTATTTGATGGACCAGGGCTCGCTGACATGAGATTGAAACTATCCCTTTAAAATAGGCGTCCCGAAATAAACGCTTTAGAACTGGAGTTAACTCAGGCTCACATTTGTGTAGCAACTTTGGGGGAATGCCATCTAGCCGAAATTGCTCTAGCGATTTGCCGTTTGAAGAATCTACAAATGAATTTGGTTACTACACTCTGTCTACTGTGAGAGGTTAGTCCATCCCCGGTCGAGTTAGCTCAATACTCAGATTACTACAGGTAAGCTATACCATGAGCTACATCTCCACCATTTAAAAATGCGTCCTTATTTAAAATATTCAATTTGTTCCAACGGGTATCGAAGTAATAAGTTGTCGATTCTGACAGAGCCACGCATGTTATAAAGAGGCTACCCCTAATTTGGGCTCCCAGGGCAATACATCCCTAATCATTCTTCCATTAATGCGGGTTTCTTCGAGTATGTTTATTTTAATGCTGTCATCTGTTTGACAGCATGTTAAATACTGTTACGTTGACTTTTATTCGTATATATTCTGTTTTCTTTTTGTATAGAGATAACACAATAGCTTTGTTATGAGTTATAGCAACAAGCATTTTTTTTTACAAACTTATTCAATGGACTGTACCTATTATCTCCATGTATCCTTCTAAACGAGCTACGAGATCATCAGGGAACCAGAGAATATTTGATATAATATAATTTTATTATTTACTAGCTTTTGCCCGCGACTTCGTCCGCGTTTCCGTCGTTTTTCGAAAAAAAATTAGCAGATGTCCTCCCTCATAGTTTTGACGTAACAGGCAGATTCACTTTCGTATTTTAGAAGGGCAATAGTAATATAATATGCCAATCCACAAAACTGTTGAAAAATATAAGTAACCGCAGAATATTATAATATACCCACGCTATACCCACGACTCGGTCAGCGTGTAACTCCTTGTTTTTTATTAAGATAATATATTGCTAATATTTTTAGATCAAATTAAAATGTTTCAGCGCAAAGCTTCTGGGTAGACTATGTTAAGAGTCGACCCGTCCGGCACGTGAACGTAAAGATTCCTAGAATTGCTAACCCGGGAAAGAGCGACGTATAATTGACCATGCGAGAAACAGCTAACACCGAGATCTACTCCAGCAACACGAAAAGTCTGCCCTTGAGCTTTATTGATAGTCATGGCATAGCACACCGATACTGGGAATTGCGTTCTTTTAAATTGGAATGGAAAATTATTTGGTATTATGGGAATTCTGGGAATAAAGACAGTTTCTCCTGCACCGCAACCTGTTAAAATTTGAGCCTCGATTACATTTTGTTGCAACTGGGTTACTTTTAGCCGAGTTCCATTGCAAAGTTGAGGTGGTCTTAAATTACGGAGCAGAATTATCGGTATGCCAATTTTTAAACAAATTATATGAGAAGGTAGTCCAGGCATACTTAAAGAATTTAAAAATTCTATCGGGTAATTAGTGGCTTCTTGTTCATCAACCATTCTATTTATTGAACTATAAACTTTGCTTTCTCCCTGTATATTAGACAGTATTTTATTATTAATTTCAGATGCCTGGTCATTGCGAGGAGTCAAAATGGACCTTTCGCAAAGCCAAGAATTTTCCCTATTTAATATAATTGTTATGTCACCGTAAACCGAAGATATAAGATGTTGTTGGGATTGCACTATACAACATAACTCAGGTGTCAGAATAAGTTTTCCTTGGTGTAGTTGTGGATAGGTACCTTCACCAATCTTCAATAATGTATCAGAAAATTCACGATTATCTGCGTTGTCTCCAGTTCTCACTCGCATATTTATAGTCAAATGCACCGATTGTATATCACGCCACAAATAAGAGCTTTTCAGGCAAGCCCTAATCTCATCAGCTCGGGTTCCCCGTGGTATTACCGGTAAGGTTTGTCGGAAATCACCACAAAATAAAACCGTAATACCGCCCATTGGTCGATCATTTTGTCTTATGTCCCTTAGAGTTCTGTCTACTGCTTCTACTCCTTTTCGATGGGCCATCGTACATTCATCCCATACGATTAAATTACACTCACGCAATACCTTAGCTTTGTCGCTATTTCTTGAAATACTACAGGTTGGACTTTCCGTGCGATCTAAATTAATTGGTATTTTAAACATAGTGTGAGCAGTCTTACCTCCTGGTAGCAATGTTGCAGCTATACCTGATGAAGCCACGGCAAGAGCGATTTTACGCTGATTTCGAACATAAGCTAATATTAATTTAGTCAAAAAAGTTTTCCCAGTTCCTCCAGGTGCATCTAAAAACCATATTGTTCCTAAATTATTCTGCACACTCTCGCACACGCGATCATAGACTAAGCGTTGTTCTGCAGTCATCATTGGGACACCGTTTTCTAATGTTACCAGCAGTTCCATTGGGTTGTAACCAATCTCTGCGGAATATTCCCTATTGGTAACCTCTCCGACTGAGGTTGGCGTTGGCAAACCATATTCACAAAGTGATTTACCGCCTACTTCTGTTAAGTCTTCCTGAAGAGCTAATAAGCACTGATTTATAGCCAGATCTCGAAAATTATCATTAGTTGCGCCTTCATTATTGTGAGATAAATTCCGAAGAAAGTCTTCTGCAAATTTTTCTTTATATTTTTCCCATAATTGGACAGGATCAGATAAATTACAAAATGTGAGTAATGTTACAAATAAATGGCGTAACCGTCGTGGATCACTAACACAGGATTCTGCTAAAGCGTCATCCCAATGTTGATCATTTTCAAGCAAATGACGCGCTTGGCAAGCTGCATGATAAGTTGGATAAACAACATCGTCTACTTTTCTCAAATCTATAAATGATGTTGGTCCTCGCACTGTATGTAATAATAATCTCAAATAAAAACACTCTGCGTTGTTAGGATGAACAGTATACACTCTACCAAGACCACTCTACATGTTCTTTGAAAATACCTGTCTCGCCATCTACAGGCCTGCCTCGGCGTCTACGGTTAAAGACACCTCGTTGTTTATCGTAGGTATAATACGATGGAACTTCTTCATACAAAAGAGACTTTGCGAAATTATCAGTTTGGCAAAGTCGAAAGAATGCCAATAAAGTTGTTTGTCTAGGGTTCTCTAATCGTTCTGTAACATTTTCGGCGTTAAAATATATACGTTGACCGCCTTCCAGATGAACATCCAGATGGGTCACAGGTGGATATCTTTCGTGAATATTAAAACTTAAGATCCGCCACACAGCTTCTGAAGAGCTGATATATCTGCCTGACTGAAATCTAGTAACTTCATCATGTTCATTTCTTAACGCAAACGTAGCTTGGTCACTGCCCTTGTTAATGTACTTACAAATATATTTAATTGACTCTACACTATTACACATTTCTACATTTATGTGAGCTTGAAATGCTCTGGACAATACAGGCGAATACGGAACGACCCACCTATTATCTAAAGTAACCTGTTGTCCAGACATTCGCTTTTCAACAGTAAAACCACCATTGTCTCTTGAACGGCGACGATATAATGGGTATCCATCATGTCCTGTTACAGTTTCATCCACTAATGCTTTTGGATACCTTTTAGTGCAACGACCGTCTTGCATGCAAGGAGCATTTGCGTTAAATGCACCACATGGACCATGTATCATATGAGTTTTAACAATGTCGTATAACAGGGGATCTGCAGTCGGATCTGGAATTTCAGCACTGATTAATCTGTCTACATCATTAGGTCGAACCTTATCTTTTAACCAAAGCAAGATATGTGCGTGAGGTAAGCCGCGTTTTTGCCACTCAACACTATACATATAACACAATACTTCTCCAAAAATGTTATCTTTGGTAAGAAGATCTATCATTGATTTTAATTTTAAATGAAACACTCTTGCAATAATATCATGGCGGTCATGCGGTGCCTGACCCTCAAGAAGCTCCCGAGTGATTTCATCCCACTTGGGATTGGTAGTTACAGTAACAAATAAGTCGGGACGTCCATATTTTCTTACGTAACAAAAAGCGTCTTGAGTACGTTCATGCATGTAGCGTGGACCACCAGTAAAAGAAGAGGGTAAAATAACTAAACGACCCATATTCACAGTATCGTTATCTTGCTGCATGGCATCGCGAAGGTGCACGTATTCTTCAGCGCGCAGCTGCCTTTGATTAGATCGTATATAAACTAATCTTTCGGTTTCAATTTTTGCGTACATGTCAACAATAAACTGATTAAATAAGCCACGAAAACGTTGAAAGTATACCAATCTATTCCGTCTCACTTGCAGGTGGTAACAATAAAATTGAAGGCATGACACCTTTTTATTATAATTAGGTGCGCCTGTGCGCGGATCGGTTTGGTATACAGCGAAATTATAACCATCTTCCCCTCGACAGTATATCATAGGATATTGCAAACTGTCGTAAGCCCTGTGGGTTTCGAAAATACGTTGCAAACGATTGTCTCTGGAACGTATAACGATATCACGCCTATCACATTCCTGGTCGACCAGTACTACAGCAACTTCATTCGTGGATGGAACGTTATGACGCCCAGGGTGTTCCTGAGTTGGACGCTTATCGGCATTTATAACAATTTTATAATTGTTATTACCATCTTGAGAAAGGGCTTCTAATGCCGATTTAAAACTGCATACGTACGAATTAACCTGATGTAACATGTTCTGAAGTTGTGAAATGAGTTCAGTATTTAAATTCGGAAAATATTGATTTCTTATATTCGACTGTTCGTTGTAATCGGATACAAAATATATTTGAAGAAATTTAGGTTGTTCTTCAGGCAAAAGGGACCCTATCAAATGGTAAACCTGACCTTGTACCTTAAAAGTAGGCATGAAAGGGCCTTCTGAGATTTGTTTAGCACCAAAGGATGTCATTTGGAATGCACTATTATAAGTGCGAATATTATCTAAAAACTGTTTGGATTGCAAATGTTCGATAATGTATGCCGTTCGCGGTCAGCTGTGAGTCGCAATTCTCGTTGTAAAGCAGTTTCAGCTTCTCGGGATAACGCATGTTGTTCCCGGTCAATGGAACGCCTTAGCTCTCGTTGAGAAGAGCTTTGAGAAGCCCGTGTTGTAGCTCGTCTCGCTCTTTCAGCTGCTAATCGCATCTCTCTTTCTGGAGAGCTTTCATTAGCTCGAGATGTTGAGGCACTAACTCTCATAGAGTTTAACCGATGTGCTCTTTCCTCTTCCGATTCTTGAGAACGCGTCATTCTCATTCTCCTAGCTTGACTCGAAGTTCGAGATAAAGATGGTCGTTTTTTAGGTGGCATCGTTTATTTTATTTTTAATCGACGGTAACTTAAATTCTATTTAGTTACCCAACAAAAAACTTACGTCAGAGGTCCTAACTATAGCTAAGTATATAATAAATAGAATATAAATCTAAGTGCCTATTAAAACTAAAATAATATTCTAATCGAATTATAAATATGTACGTAGGTACCTACAAATTACAAAAGAATAAAAAATGAAAATAAAGCTATACTTAATGCGTGTGCAATACTATCTACACTTACCTACTTCACTTAAAAATGAATAATAAGAAATACCTACAACTACTGTAATTAATCAAAGTACCTATGCTAATACAAAAAAACCTTAGATGTTCTAAGTACAGCTGCTATATAATAAAAAAATATAAATCTAAGTGCCTATTTAAACTTAAATACCTAATATTCTAATAGAATTAAACTAAACTTCACTTAAAAATAAATAAAAAATACCTATGAATACTATAATTAATAAAAGTACCTACCTACGCTTTTATCTACTCAATACAAAAAAAACTAAACATAAAATGCCCAAAACTAACCTATCAGTAACTAAAAATCTAACAATAATCTAATCTATCTATCTATTATCTAATCTAAAAATCGAATCTAAATCTACTTAAAAAGAAATAAAATAGGAACTATTAATAGTTAAGAATTTAAACAAAACTAAAACTAATTTAGAAAATAACAACAAAAGAAATTAAAATAAACTATTTAAAGACAAAAAGTCGCGCTGATAAGCACGGTTTATAAAATAACAATTATTGTCTGTCAATAAAGTTCAACACTCTGAACGCATCAACAGCCAAATATTGAATGACGCTTGCGCTCGCCTCCCGCCCCTTTTATACTCTGCCGCCGCGAGCCCCGTCGAGCGCGGCAACCGTTACGCAAAAATAATCCTTATAGCTTGATTCACTATTCACGCGCGATGTCTTGTTGGCGTATTTCATGTAAGTAAGTATAAGTTTGGTGTTTCTATACCGATTTCAATGATTCTTTTTTTATTGAATTGGTGCTAATGTTTATTTTTTTTTTAATTAGGAATGATGGTGAGCATTATTGGTTTTATAAACGTAAAAGTAAACAAATATAATAAGAAATCTCCGAACTGCTAAGCTATCGAGAGTTATGCGTGTTATTGTGAGTTAACTATAAAAGGTAGATATATGCTGTCTTGGAATATTTTTCGTGTATTTTTATGTAGAATATTTCCGTTATACATAGTTTCTATGTAGCTCTAACCATTAAGGCTGCACACGCGACGGAAGCTTAAAAAATCAAGCAACTTCTCCCATTTTCTCAACATTTCCTTTCACTGCTCTGCTCCTATTCATTGTAGTGTGATGAAAAGTATACTATTACCTGCCCAGGAGTATAAAGAATAATTGTACTAAGTTTCGTTAAAATCCGTCGAGTAGTTTTTTTTTCTATAAATAACATACAAACAGACAGACAGACAGACAGACAGACAAAAATTTTTTTAACTGCATTTTTGGCATCAGTATCGAACACTAATCACCCCCTGCTACTTATTTTGTAAATATATTTCATGTACAGAATTGACCTCTCTACAGATTTATTATAAGTATAGATTATGTATATCATTATTTAATATAAAAGCCTATTATTATAGCTTTGACTAATAAAAGTTTTCTTTACTGATTTTTACATTCTCATATATAATTAAATCGCTGGCTAAACAATCGTTATATTCACATGCATCGCATACTCATCAAATAAACGCCGATTCAATATCGCATTGGAATCTGATAATTTAACGATATTACATTTAAATCTTTCATTTGTACAAACTGTTCATATTTATTTCTTTGAATTATATCTTAATTTATTGCAATGACTCTTGTTTGTTACTTTGAACAAGGAACTTGTAGCGTTCTAATAACTTATTATTAATAATATGCTCGTAGATACATTGATAAAACTAAATTTGTACGAGTACAACGTAATCAGATTATTGTTGAATTGATATTGTTAATACGAGTTGAAGATAAGTTTTCAAAAATACAAAATTATTATAAATTAGTGAAGTTTGATAAGTACAGTCAGTCGCGACTAATGAATAAATCATGGCCGGTCTCCCGAAAATAATAGTAATAATTGTATTGTTATTTACTGGAATCGAAGCTGCAAGGATTTTGGCTTACTTTCCTACGCCATCAATAAGTCACCAAATTGTATTTAGACCTTTAACACACGAGCTAGCAAGACGAGGACATGAAGTTATTGTTGTAACTCCAGATCCAGTATACCCAAAGGGGCAAGCGCCACCAAACTTGACTGAAATAGACGTCCATGACATTTCCTATGAATATTGGCAAAAATTATTAAAGTTTCACGTAGGTAAAAAAGAAGATCTACTGGCTCATGTTAATGCAATAATTGAAATGTTTTCAACAATTTTGGACCATCAAATGCAAACAACGGAATTAAGAGAAATTATGAAAAGAGATAGAAAATACTTTGACCTATTGTTACTTGAAGCTTGCTACCGCCCAGTATTGGGTTTTGCTCATAAATTTGATGCTCCAGTTATTAATTTAAGTTCATTTGGTGGCGTTGTTTTGCAATATGGAGATATGGGTGCGCCTACTCATCCAATATTCTACCCTACCCCTGGAAGACTAAGATCATACAACTTAACGCTTATAGAAAAAAGTATTGAACTTGTTGGCCACCTTTTGTCGGAGTACTTAATTTCTGGTACTGAGGACTATGAAAACTCAATAATGAGAAAACATTTTGGTAAGGATGTTCCAACCTTTAATGAATTGAGGCCAATGGTTAAAATGTTATTTTTAAATGAGCACCCATTTTGGGCCGATAACCATCCAGTTCCTCCGAGTATAATTTACATGGGTGGCATTCATATTCCACCAGTTAAAGAATTACCAAAGGTAAGAATTATTATAGATTGTAACATGTAACTGTATCAAGATAAAAAATAGTGCCAAGATTAAAAAAATCGAGTTTCAATTAATATTAAATTGTTTTAAAATGTATACTTCGCAGGACTTAAAACAATATTTAGACTCCTCAGAACATGGTGTTATATACGTCAGTTTTGGTACTAATGTGTTACCGTCAATGCTTCCACCAGAAAAAATTAACGTCATGACGAAAGTTTTGTCTGAACTACCTTACGATGTTTTATGGAAATGGGACAAAGATGTACTTCCAGGACTATCAAAGAACATTAAAATATCTAAATGGTTTCCTCAAGCTGATTTACTTAGTAAGTAAACGAGAACTGTATTAAATATTTGTTTGTAAACAATTAAACGACTTCAATTAAAGGAAATGAGGTTAGTAAATCGTTTAAAGGTTATAATATTCGTAAACTTACAATATAATAGTCAATCAGAATCAGAATATAAAAAGAAAAAATGTCTTTTTGATTTGGCATAGTTTTTTGTGATAATAAATTACAAATGTCACTTAAAATATGTGTGTTTAATTTATTTTTATGGATCTCTAAACATAACTAGGTTATAATAGTAAGTAGGTCAGTAATTTTCTTCCAATTGCCTTTGGTTTTGATAATGGATTATAAATATATAATAGAGTAATATCATCAATATTGTCTATAATATATTTTTATATTTTGGAGGTACAGATAGTCTAATAGTATAATATAAACCACTTCTTTTAGAACATCCTAAAGTAAAACTGTTCATTACGCAAGGAGGCTTACAGTCAACGGACGAAGCTATAGATGGTACCGTTCCTGTAATCGGTATTCCCATGTTAGGGGACCAATGGTATAATGTTGAAAAATACTCGCGTCACAAAATAGGAATGCATTTCGATATTGACATCATTAATGAAAAGGAATTCAAAGAAGCCATCAATACTGTGATTAACGATAAAAGGTATTTTAATCTCTTTAAATGTATCATTATAATTACCTAATTCATTTAATTTATATTATTAACTATTTGTTTGTAGCTACAAGAACAACATGATAAGAATTAAATCTATTATGAGGGAAAATCCAATTAATCCATTAAACTTAACTGTTTGGTGGACGGAGCATGTCATCAAGCACGGAGGAGATCATCTGAAACCGTTAGCCGCTAATATATCATGGTTTCAATATTACGAAGTAAAGCTGGTATCACTATTATTAAGCATTTTGATAGTTATTTTAGTTTTGTTAGTTTATATTCTCAAATTCGTTCTGCGCTTTCTTATATGCAGAAGGTCTATAAAACTGAAAAGTCATTAATAGTATGTAAAGTAATAATTAGAATACATTTATTGTTTGTAGGAGGGGTAAATAGGGCGTATAATAATAAAATATTTAAAAATATATTATTATTTTTTATTCACTTGTATTCAAACGACGTCTTCGTTGTTTCCTGTTGACTTGTGTGTTAGAGTACGGCAGGTGGTAATTTGTTTTAGAATACAGTGGTTCTTATTTATTGTTTTTCTTTAAATTTAATGACGTTCTTAATTAGTCCAAGATTCGATAAGTTCATTTATCCAAGTCTATACGTATGAAATATTTATTATTTTACGTTTTTTGAATTCAAATGCTCTATTCCGCCAACAATAAGGATCTGGGGTTATACGTATTTTATTTTCCATACAACAATTATTTTAACATCTCGTTATCTCTAGCAAAAACAAACAAATACAGGAAATTCAGGTCAGTAATAGTATCTAGTGTATTAATTTATGTAAATTAATGTTTAAAATATGGACTTGTATATATGTTGGTTATTATTTTTTATTGACAAGGGCTTTATTAAAATTATTATTGCGTTTATAATTACCTGAAATATTGGCTATTTTATAGATAAACAGTTATATTCAGAGGTTAAAAGAAGACTACCATTAGTGATTTATATTATACACTCTTATAAAAATAAACATAAATCTATGCATCCGATTATTTCTAAATAATGTACAATGAAGATTATAAGAAAAAATCTTTATTAGTAGGTAGTATCAATGAAATTAAAACGGGATTTACAAATGTAATTAATTGGTAGTATTGTCTGACCTTTCCCAACCTTATCGTGATAGTCTTCAATATATAATCCTTATCTTCATTGAAATATATTTTTAAGATATGGTATTGATTTTTCTATTAACATTTAACGGACGGGCCAGTATATATATATATACTAGCTCATTTCCCGCCCGCTTCGCTGGGCACACTATTAATTTGGATGTGAACTTAGACTTCTTGTATTGACAAAATGTTTAATTTCAATTTTATATTTAGTGTAATTTTTTAAAATTTAAAATAGAAAACATAATGCCAGTCAGTGAAAGCACAGATTTCCACATCACCTATGAGGATCACTGTTTATTACTTATATCACTGTGTATTGGGATGCGTTCCCGTTATGTAATATAAAAAAATTTACAGCATATAACTAAGGACAAATTTGATTGTTTTTTTTAATAATGTATGTTTATTTTTCAAAATTATCAATTTCAATTTCAAAATCAATTATATTTTCACGTCATCGATTTTTTATTTATGACAATTTTACTTTTCAAATATCAACTTCACCCCCCTCCCTCCAAACTTATCTAAACTCTGTTGGCCACGGTAACCGTTGCTATAGGAACCGTTGTCATAGTATCCGTTTTCAAGGTAATCGTTGTCATATGACATGTCATTTGACATGGTTTGGCTGTACACAATGCAGTTTTGCTACCGACGCTGTTATATGGCAGCCAAACGTGGGTAACACAGAAGAAGATTGTATGAAAAATGAATGCTGTGGAGATGCGATCTCTTCGCAGAATATGTGGAGTCAGTCTAGCTGATCGAATCCGCAATGAAGAGATCCACAGAATCGCAGGTACTAGCGAAAATGTCACGGTGAGAATGAAGAAGAAAGTTCTCAGGTGCTTTGGGCACGTCGAACGAATGAGTGATGATAGAATGGTAAAAAAAAATTATATAGGAAAAGTGAACGGTAGGAGAGACAGGGAGAGGCCTCAAGTGACCTTTGAAAACACAGTATCTATGATACTGGAGGAAGGTCACGTAAAAAGCATGAGGACCCCTCGGAGGGCATGTATGAAGAGGTTGATGTCTGTGGCCGAGGCGAAAGAGGGATATGGCGTGAAGCTAAATAAATAAATAAGTATTTGTCAATTGTCGAACGCAAAGTAAATTATGTTATTTTTGATAATTTGATGTATTTTCAATGCATATAAGGAAAATATTGAGTTTCGGCACTCCAACTCTATGTTAACTTTAACAGTGCATTTTACCGTCTGCATTATTTTCGTAAAAGAGGGTACAACATTTTTGATGTCCTTGAGTGACAAAGAGGGACTTTTTAAAAAGTGTTTGGAACACTCTTTAAAAAAAGGATTTGGCCTTTCTAGATTTTCATTATTTATATTAGGTTTTGCTACTCGCAGTAACAGCTCTGAAATTATAGTTTCTAACTGCGTTGCTTTGTCTCGTATTAAACTAGTTTCTCTCCATATTTGGATTTTCATATTTTAGTAGCTAATTTTCAACTTCAATATTAAATATAGTAACAAAAAACACTGAATGTAATACGACTTTGTGAATTTGATTTTGTATGATTTTTGCAACCGTCTTACTTACGTGATAGAACTTACATTATCTATTGAAATTGATAATTGGACTAATAGAATGCACTTAAAAAAATTAATTCGATTCAATAATGTCGTCATTTCGTTTCCTATTAATGTTTAACATTATGTAGCAAAACTGGCGAAACCAAAGTTATAATTGGCAAATATTACCGTAACTTCCATATTCTTCATTCATTGCTTCCTCCTACAATTTACTTGTACCAGTACATCGCTTGTCTTATGAAAAATATGTTTTTTTTTTCGTGGATCTCCTCATAAAACCAAGTATTTTATCGACAAGGTTTTCTTATTCAGAATGGTATTAAAAAAAAGTAAGATTTAGCTAAATTATATTATAAACCACTATATGTATAATCTAATATCTTATTTGGACGTATATTTTAGTGATACTTTCTAAAATATACAACATGATATGCTATAATGTAAAAAACAGTGAATTTAATATTCTCGTTACCTTAACATTTCACCATAAAACTTAAAAATCCTTTTAATATAGTTTTAAAATTGTTTTATTGTTAAATAATTGATATAAGTTTTACTCTCTCAGTAATATATTAATGAAAAATAATAAAGTTAAAATTAATAATCCCTAAAGTATTAAAAAATGGAATACATTAACCAATCTCTCAAGCGTGATACTTCCTAAGTAACTTGGATACTGATTATAAAAAGTTGAACACATTTACTTTACAACATGATCGTAAAATAAAAGTTTGCTCCACGTCCCCGTAGGAAAGTTGGACAATTTAATTCGGGTGTTCCGTTTGGGAATATTTGATGTTTTACCGTAATTGGGCCTCTGGAAAACATTTTATTATTTACCTTTGTATGTATTCTCTCAGATGAAATTAAGGGATCACAATAAACCCTGGTATGTTTTGATGGTCTATTTACTACACAATAACACAAAAAGAATAATAATAATAAATATACTTTATTACAGACCAGAATATTAAATAAAAAATTAAAACCTCCTTTGCAAATAGAAAACATAACACAATAATTTGGTGATACAAAAAGGCGGCCTTATCGTTAATAAGCGATCTCCACCAGGCAATATTCTGATTAAGGATGCGTTGTGGTAGTAGTAAAAGGGACGCGCTAAACACTATATATATATATATATATATATATATATATATATATATATATATATATATATATATTATATACATATATATATATAAGTAAATATTAAAATAAAATGAATAAAAGTGTAAAGATAAAGGTGAAATGTAAATAAAACAATATAATAATAAAAAAAACAAATGTGATCAGCAATTACTCCAAATACCAGCCGGCTACATTACATAATAATTTAACTTCTTACATAAATTAAAAATAAATGATATTCAACAAAAACTAAAACTTAAAACAAAAACAAAAACAAAACCAGTGAAGATACCCAGGGTATTTCCCGAATGAACTTTGACAAAATTATAAATGTTAATAAAAAACAATTGATTTTTAAGTAAAATGATTATTATTTATTGAAGAAAAGAATCTGTTAAATACATATTTATTTATAATTACTAAAAAATTACAAAAAAGTGTGATTAATAATAATACAAAGTAGTTATATAATTAAATATGAAAATAAACTAAATCAGTAAATTGTAAACAGCGCCATCTCACGTTAGTAATGATTTTTTTTATTTTTAAGTAAAATAATTATTATTTATTGAAGAAAAAAAAATGTTAAATACATTTTTATATATAATTACTCAAAAATTACAAAAAAGTGTGATTAATAATAATACAAAATAGTAATATAATTAAATATTAAAATAAACTAAGTCTACTAAAATAAACTACGTAATGAAAATTTTCCCTGTCCACAGACATCCATACATCCATCCATCCGAGAAAAGTGAAAACAATACAAAATTAACAAAGTTCGTTCGTGAAAAAATATAAATTTTAGAAATTAATATCTATACCCAAAAAATAGATTAGGAGAGAAAACCAATAATAATAATATGATATAACTTCTGAGCTATTAGGAAAACAATAAATATGAAGAGGATGTATGATCTGAAGGTATTTCCCCTTGGAAAGAGTTTAAAAACAATATCACTATTAATTAATCAGTATTAACACAGTATTAATTGATACTTAGTTTTAAATTATAACACGTTAAACCGACAATTGACAAGCGACAGCCGTCGAAAATAATGTAATAATAATCAAACGGTCTTTAATAAAAAAAATATATATATGTGTAAAGTGTAACAAACCTTAACTATTTCTTAATATTTTTTTCGAGAAACAACAAACTTAGAGTTTGTATTAACCGTAGAGCACTGTGACGTTGCTGGTGGTTTTAATATCATACGAATACCGTGAAGGTCAACCAGGCATTATATTCTGTGTAATTTGTTGTCGTCCCCTGAGATACAGCAACTTTCATAGATTTACAAGCACTGCTTGGTATACATAGTGAAATACCAAATTACTCATCTAACTTACATAACTCTTATTTTTTATAAATTATTAGAATAGAGAACTATTGCACCATTTATCAGAGATCACTTCTTCATGCAACATCTTATTGAAAAACAAAGTCAGCTACTTATATCCATATTCATTTAACTACTTCCATATCCATCGGTATCGCATCCGGCCCTACAGTTTTTCCATTCATCATACCTTTCTGCCGCTTTCCCCTCATCATCGGTCACTTCTTTCATTAAACACTTATTTAGTGGCCGAAATTTTTAAAACTCCATTCCAACCATTATCTTCATTCATCAATCTTTCAAAATATAAAATCCATCTCTCTCTTTTATGTGCTCATCTCCCATCAACACCTTTCCAATACCATCTTTTATGCATTTTACATTAATAACATCTCTAGCATTCTTCTCTCTACGCTTTTTAAACGGTAGAGTTCCTTTTGACCTGCAGAAAACTCTAGCGAATATATAACATATATTTTGGATATTTCCAACAATCATTGTTGTATCTTCTATAGAGATCGATTGTTACGACATGGGTACTTTAAAATAGGCATATGCCACCTCCAAGGCAGACAGCGCTCTTGGAAATCTTCAGATGTTGCAAGCGTATGTATGGGCTCCGTGATATCGTATCATCTGTGATCCGCACGCTCGTTTGCCCTCGTCTAACATAAAAAATGTTTAATTCAATATTATAAAGTTATAAAACAATAAAGAAGTACAATTATTATGAGAAAATGAGACAAACATTAAGTCAGCTAGACAACCGACCAAAAAACTTTGAGCTAACTTATTAAAACAATATATCATATAATATATCATTCATTCAATATGCATATAAGGCAAATAGGAAAAATAACATATCTAAACATGTCTAAGGACTTTTGAAGCAATATTTGTTAAGAAATAAGAATATGGTGGACGATAATTAAACAATAAAAAACTCTTGTTTTAGACGAGATATTTAATTTCATCTGCTTATGCACCTAACATGGTTAAAGAGAGAGAGTCGTATTGTAAAATATTTTTATTGCTGTAGCTATGATTGAATAAAAATAAAAGAAAAACAATTTATAACGAAGAGATAATTTAGTATAAAAATAATATTAATATAACAAAAAAAAGAACACAATTAATACTTATACAATATTAAAATTACTATAATTTTATCTTGTATTTAACGGAATTCAGTGATTACTAAAATATTCAATATTCGTTTGTGTAAATCCATTTATTAAAAGCTTAACAGATTAAATTTTTTTAATGTATTATAACTAATAAAAAAAATAAAAAATACTTGAAAATATTACTGCAATAATATATATTTCTTTTATATAACTTGTGGTTAACACAGAGTGCGTATAATGTAACTAAGGTTACAAATAAAATTTTATTGGATATAAATGTATAAATTAATTTGAAAATATAATCATATTTAAAGCAACCTGGCAAATTAATAAAACAAACAATTTTTGTTCAATGATCGAATAAACATTTTTTGAAGTATCAATCTCACATTTTTATTATTACAGATACAATTTTATCGAGTGTCAATGGTGCTCGGAATAGTAATACCGTGACAGCTGTCTATGCAAATGCACTGGAAAATTTAAATTTTGGTATTCTCGATTACGGTTCGGGTGTTTCAGACACGAATTTAATAATCCGGGTCCGGCATTCGCCGACTGACGCGCTGGTGCTATGTTAGATACGAAATTTAATATCTAACTTTGGAATTATGATTTAAGAATGGAATTTTCCAGTTACTCCCAGTGTTATATACATTTTATTGTAACTGGTTGGGGATTCTAAATTTATTAGTCTTTCCTACTTTGAATAAATGTTTTATGCCGTTTTCAATAACCATTTCTTGCTCTTTCGAGTTGTATAATATCAATATGAGCTTTTAGAGCAAAATAATATGAATAACTCATATTTTAATCAGAGGAACATATATCTAAAGTCGTGAGATGTGAGATGCTTATAGTATATCAAGACAGCAATTTTCCTTGCGGTGGCTGGAGCACGTTCAGTAACCGCTCCCTAATGTCAATGACTTGTCTAGCTTACAAGGAATTTCATTCTAATGCACGAAGACGATAGATAATACTTTATATTCAAATTCATAAAAACTTTTTTCTTTTCAATTTTTATATTAAATATCTTTTTGGGTAATAAAAAAAATCATTAGAATAATAATCCGTAGAGTTCAAATATTTTTTTTCATATCTGGATTTAATTTCAATACAACTAAAGTAATCACTTCAAATGTTGAAATCTGTTTAGATAAGTGATTAAAATAAACATGCAAGGTAAAATTTATACAATATTTTAATATCTCTTCTTTAAATTATAGCATTTATTCATTTACATAAATTAAGATAGAACTTTGTACATTTTGTACAGGATTTTCAAACCTTATCCATAGAAATAGTTTTAATTGAAAATGTGTAATTTATATTTACACCACTACGGATTGTGGTAGCGGTTTTGCTTCTTAATGTTAAAATTTAAACAAATAATAGTTAAGATCTGGGAAACTTTAGCCAGCCGTCCCTACCGCCGTTGCACATGGGGAATGACTCTCTGGCCCACACGGCAAAAGAGAAAGCCGATCTCTTGGGCACTCTTTTCGCCTCCAACTCGACTTTGGACGACCAGGGGAAGACACCGCCTATCATCCCGCGGTGTCAGAGCTCAATGCCGGAAATAGTTTTTCGGCAGAAAACTATTAGGCAGTCTCTATTTTCCTTGGACGTTCATAAGTCGAGTGGGCCGGATGGTATTTCTCCATTGGTGCTACGAACGTGTGCCCCTGAGTTGACTCCAGTGCTAACGCGTCTATTTCGGTACTCCTACCTTAAAGGCGTAGTCCCGGTCACATGGAAGCGTGCCCTTGTCCATCCGATCCCTAAAAAAGGTGATAGCTCGGAACCAGCTAACTACAGACCTATCGCCATTACCTCTCTGCTCTCCAAAGTAATGGAGAGCATTATCAATAAACAGCTCCTAACCTACCTCGAGGATCACCAGTTGGTCAATGACCGGCAATATGGCTTTCGCCATGGTCGATCGGCTGGTGATCTTCTGTTGTATCTCACACACCGTTGGGCAGCTGTTATTGAAAGCAAGGGAGAGGGTCTGGCAGTTAGTTTGGATATGGCGAAAGCCTTCGATCGTGTATGGCACAAGGGGCTTCTTTCGAAGCTACCTTCCTATGGGCTTCCCGAGAGTTTATGCAAGTGGATCACCAGCTTCCTCACTGGGCGGAGCATACAGGTCGTTCTCGACGGTTTTTGCTCGGACCCCAAGCCCGTGAACGCTGGTGTACCCCAAGGCTGCGTGCTATCCCCAACTCTGTTCCTCCTGCACATTAATGATATGTTGGATATCTCCAACATACATTGTTATGCGGATGACAGCACTGGGGATGCGGTGTATTCCGGCCGTGCAGGTCTCTCTCGGGAAAACGTCGACGAGTGCCGAAAGAAACTTGTGTCTTCTATAGAGACTTCCTTGGGGATGGTCTCTGAGTGGGGTGAACTGAACCACGTTCAGTTCAATCCCCTAAAGACACAAGTTTGCGCGTTTACCACTAAGAAAACCCCATTTGTCGTATCACCGCTCTTCGAGAGCACCCCCCTCATTGCCTCGCCAAGTATCAGAATACTGGGTCTCGACATTTCGAGCGATTGTCAGTTTCGTGGTCATCTGGAGAGCAAGGCCAAGTTGGCCTCGAAGAAATTGGGAGTGATTAATAGAGCAAGGCAGTATTTCAAACCTGGCCAAAGACTTGCGCTCTATAAGGCGCAGGTCCGGCCACACATGGAGTACTGTTCTCATCTCTGGTCCGGATCACCCCAATATCAGCTTCTACCATTTGACCGCGTACAACGGAGAGCCGCTCGGATTGTCGGGGACCCGGTGCTCTGCGAACGGCTGGACTCTTTGGCATTGCGTAGAGACGTGGCTTCTTTGTGCGTCTTCTACCGCATTTACAACGGGGAGTGTTCCGAAGAACTATTCGATCTGATGCCTGCCGCCGAATTTCATCACCGCACAGCGCGCCATCGACTTCTTTACCATCCCTACCACCTGGATGCGTGGCGATCTTCCACTGTGCGGTTCTCAAGGACTTTTTTTCCACGTTCCACTCGCTTGTGGAACGAACTCCCTTCGGCGGTATTTCCAGATCGGTACGACATGGGTACCTTCAAAAAAGGCGTCTACTTCTACCTACAAGGCCGGCAACACTCTTGTAAATCCTCGGATGTTGCAAGAGTTCATGGGCGGCGGTGATCACAAGTCATCTGTGACCCGCCAGCTCGTTTGCCCTCCTCTTCCATAAAAAAAAAAAAAAAAAAAAAAAAAAAAAAAAAAAAAAAGATATCCGGAAGTGCAGTTTATAAACAGATTTTAAATATTGTATTTTTGTAAAGTATTAAATGATATTGTTTCACACATTAATTTAATGTAATACATTTTATTATATTGTATTTTATGTACTAATCAATTCAACCAAATTACCTGCTGGTTCAGTGATCAATGCCATTTCAAATATATGAATCGTTAATACATCGGTATCGGCATCATGTGATGTATATACCTTCATTTTTTTCTACGATAATATATTTGAATTAAAGTAGATTGCTTGCTTGCGTTGCTTTCAGAAAATAATGGTAAATACTAATAAAAGTATTTAAATTGTATAAAATGCGTTTATTAATTTTAAAATATATTTTTAATAATAATTATTGTTCTGTGACATTTAGGTTACTAGTAATATTTATCTTATTATTATCTATTATTTCAATTAAACTGTTTAGAAGATGTTGACAAATGTAACTCAATTTAAAAGTTTTTTAGTTAAACCAGAGTAATATGTTCGTCCTGGTTCTAGACGAAATTTTGAATGATGTTAATGTTCGGAGTAGAGGCAAAATAATTGCTCTTTATAAGTCAACGAAATTGTGCCAAGATGTTTCATTATTACATTATTCTTGGTAAGTTAAAGAAACTTGTCATTAAACTGCAGTTACCTTATCTCTGTTAGTTTCAGTACAAATTAGAATTTGTAAATGAAAAGCCAACGAACTGCAAGAAATAAAGATTCATAGCAAAATATTTCTCATTTAAATAGTATTTTGACTAAAATTATTTTGTTAAAGTAAAATTTTCTTCTGTTATTCATTATTACTTCTAACTTTACTAAAAAACCATGTATTATTTTTAAATTATATTAAAAAAACAAACCGTCAATTAATCGTATCACTTAATATTTTCGCTATTGAGATCTACACATATATAAAATTAAACTAACTGTTTGTAATTTCAAATTAACAGCTTTTTAGTAAATGCATACATAAAAGTATATACGGTACTTACATAAAAAAAAAACATTTTTATTAATGAAACATATTTCGCGCGAACAATTCGCGGGCATAGCTAGTATCATCATAAAATCGTTAACATATTCTCAGTATTATGGACATTTTCATTACCTTATCTATTTTGTCCAGCATTTTCTCCGAAATATAAAATATGACATGTCATTCTCACAAACCAAAATAAATTTTATATCCTGACCCGCTAAGAAAATATGAATCAGTTGCAAAATTTTTGGGATTAACTTAGCTAAACGCAATAGGGTTCAAATTAGTACATTTTGTACAGTGCATTGGATATTGCAAAATATAGCGCTGTCAATCTTTATTGAGGTATCCAAACGCTTCAGTAGAAATATAAAGTTTTATTCGAAAATGTTATCTAAAATATCACGTTTATTCTGTTAGAAAAATCATAGTATCAGTATAATAATATATTACCAACCTTTATTTGCTATTTTCTTTTTAGAAAGGGATCTTTTCTTAATAAATATTAACATGTATTCAGAGACATAAACCAGAAAATCCTTTAACGTATATCGCAACAAATGAGGTAATAAAGAGTTCTTTAAAGTTAAATAATGTCGCTGTTATCCGAAATTCGTTTACAAATATATTGCACTCGTATTTCGGTGCATAATTTGATTTTATGTTGTTTATTATCGATAAATTTTATTTTGTTAAAAGTAGACACGAATCTGTGATAAAATATTTTGGATGTTTTTTTTTATAATTACTAATACCTGTTACTGTTGCTGTTACTATTACCTGTAACTTCCCTGAACTGCCTTCATTTTCAGACTTAATCCATTAAACATATAAAACTTTTTGTTTATCCAAGAATAAAAACAATTTTCCTAAAAGAAAAGAAATTTTAAAAGATGGTCCAAATAATCGCCAATATTATATAACATTTCATAAAAAATCGATTTATTATTTGAAATTACACCCAAACTATTTGTAGTATTTTTCCGTTAAATGGGGAAATCCTCCTAAATAACTCCTAATCCGAAGCCCTTCAAGAATAAGTAATAAGCCGATACCAAATCTTGTCAAGAACATCCATACAGCAGTTTTAATACGGTATTTATAGTTCAAATTGGTTTTATTGTTTATGCGTGGAAATGAGTTCTTTTAAGAAGCCCATAAACAGATCACAGCAATATATATACAAAATTAAACAAATAAACTATTTATATATTAGATAAATAGAATTTTGAGTTCTCTGTTTATATACTGAACACGCAATTCAAAGTACAGATTGTCTTATTATTATTTTAGTGTATGTGTATATAAATAACAATGATATACTATTAATTACTAAATAAATTTAACAATATACTATAAAAGTCAATAGTTAATGCTAAAATATGAGTGTATTTCTTTAATTTATTGGCATATCAAAAAGTAAAAAAATATAAATATTATAAAATTGATTGCTGAACTTAACTAATAATTTATTTTCTTCGTATTTTATTTAAAAAGGTTTGTTTTAAACATAATAATACTTGAAATAAGATGTTATGAATCAAAATAACTAAATATGTAACATTTTTATAATCCTGACAAACAAAGCTGATATTAATTAATTAAAAAACACAAATTTCCCTCACAATATAATCTGAAACATTTTTAATATAATAGAAAGCAAATTATTGAAATGAATTCGGAATTCAATTAATAAATCATAATGTATTACTCTGTCACTCACATGTAGTGGACGCAATTAATATGCTTAATATTTCAATACACCACAACATTGTTTGATTAGTTCTGACAACGTCAAATTAATGGTAATAATCATTATTTATGAGTTATAGTCGTGTGGTGTGCACGTTTATCCAAAGTGCATACACCACTACCGCGTAAAGATTTACAGATTATGCTATAATTCCATTAATATTTATTATTGCAGTACTGAATATTACAATACTTTGAAGTTATATATTTTCTACATCCATTAAATAAAATAAGATGTAAAAAAAGGTCACACACACGTACACATTTTGGTAGTATTACAGAATTTTGATTACTTTAAAGGATCGCTACATTCCAGAAGTATTAAATGTCGTCATGATATATATACATTGTATGAGGAACGTATTCCCTATTCTAAAATGCTGTCTAGTATCCAGTTTGGTACGGACCTAATGTAGCACATACCGACCTCCTGAAGAGAACTGAAGTACCAACGACGAGTAATCTCAGTCTCCACCATAACCTTATTAGTTTATAAAATATATATTTTTTAAATATCTCAATACTTTTGATGATTTAAAGAATTAAAAGCATGAGGACCGGAGGGCATTTATGAAGAGGTTGATATCTGTGGGCAAGGTGAAAGACGTACGCAGGGACCGTAACGTTTGGCGCACCGTCGTCTCTGGTTACCCCGCAAGGGATATGATCGGTTTTGGCGGCAGAGGAGTTCTGTCTGCATTTAAATATTTTCGTTTTTCCTTAAGGCTATACAACATATCTTAAACTACAATTTAACCGTATTTTGTGTAATGCTATCTTACAATTATATGGTTTTCTACACTTTTTCTCTGTTAGGCTAATTTATTCCTATCTTTCACCTATCATACTAAGCTACTAATGATAGTAATTTATCTTTGTTTCTATATATTCATATTTCAATCACTTCCACGTAAAATTTTACCAAGTGTATTGTTGTCTCTTTAGCAGTCATTAATATAAAAATGAAATGGTTATTCCATAAAGTTCTTCCACAGTGTAGTTTTCAACCATCTTATTTTCATAACCAAGCCATGTAACTTTCATCAGCGACTTTTTAAGATCTGTGCGACACGGTTACCTAAAATAAACTTACTTCTGTTTCAAAAGCCATTAATCTTCATCGATCTTGTTATTCTTCTGGTGTTCGAAAATATTGTGACCGGTGGTCATCACTAGGAGGTAATTCGTGTGCTTGTTTCTATCCCTTTACAAAAACAAAAGAAAGCATAAATATTGAATAGTAAATATTATATCTATTCCACTGCAGTTTGGCTCAAAGAGACACTATGAAATACAAATTTTACTATTTAGATGCTTATTAATTTAAAAAAATGGAATGTTAATTTTATTTCATTATTTTGACAAATAAATATTCAAATTATAAGCTTAAAGCCGTTAACTAAGATAATATTTACAAAAAGAACACCACTATTAGTTTTACTTACCAATAGGTTTTATTTACATCTAACAAAATCTGTCAAAAAATCTTGTTTCAGATTTTAATACAATTCTATAACTATCATGCAACAATAATATATAATAATGATATTAAAGATATTGGAATGTAAATGATGTAATTTGGTAGTTCACTCAGAAAATCTATTTCTATTAACAATAAATCGAGAAGTTATTATTATTCTGGTTTATAATAAAGAGAAAAAAATGATTGTTTTAATCATTTAACAATAATGTTAATATTAAAAATGTAAATAAAAATATTTAAGGTCATTTAGGTTATTTGTTCTTTTATTATTAATTATTAATAATAGTTCATTTGATATTATATAAAATACTCCTCTTTGAATTTCAATTATATAAAACATTTAATATATCACACAAGTATGGCGTGGTCTTAATCAAAACTTTCTGTAACATTCGAATGTTATTTTCTGAGATCCCAAGAAGTTGTTCAATTAATTGTGAAAGAACCAACTCGAGCACATCGGTTTGTTTTGCAATTAAACTTGGTATGAGAACAGTTCTGCACCGCTGAGCCTTTAGTCAGATTATTTTAAGAAATAGTTTGTGTGATCAAGTATTAATTTAAACTTAAATAACAAAAGTTCCAAGAACTTGCTTTGTCAAGTAAAGTGAATTCCGTGTTCAGTTGTGGCACTACTTTATAATGTGTTCAAGTGAATTATAAACTTTGTAAGTGTATCTTAAAGCTTCTTATATTAAATCTTTATAGCAATATACAAGTTGTGATTAATGCACAATTTTTTAAAGATTTTTTTATGTTTTGGTTTTTGCTCAGTGAAATCTATACATATAGTAAAATACTAGAGAGATAAATCTCCGTATCAATTATTCAAAGTAATGGTTTTTTCTTCGCCCGTCACGAAAGACTATTGAAATTTAATAAAATTTGGTATTATTATAGGTCAATATTTGGAATACTTTAAGTAGAATTTAATTAAATAAGTAATAGTTAAGTTACGTTAAGAAATACTACATCATAAAATTTATTAAATAGAGAAGAGTGTGAAAAATTCATTTATTTATTATATTATGCAATACGTTATAATATATGAAGACATGTATTCGAACGTTTGTTGACGAGTCATGTTGACTGTTTATTATTTTATTAACTTTATTATTTAAATTATAACTCATTGTTTTTTATTAACGAAATAGCGATTGTTCATAATTTTATTATTATGCTACTTACTTACTAAATTTGCTTAGAAATTTATATTAAGTTGCTCAACTAAGTTCAGCTAAGTTAAGCTAAGTTGCTTAAGGAGATAAAATTAGATACAACAACTTTCAATAGGAAGTAAACAAGTATCCGTATACATCTTTATGAATTAAATTTAACATTTTATGTACCTTAATTCGTTGTAATGCCAACTCCTTTCACTTGATTTAGGCCTTGAATTTTGAAATCTAGTTGGGCAAGTAACATTGAAGATTCAACTTTATCCGTATTTTAAACCTAGGCTAAAATGTAAAATAATACATTTCTTTATTGGAATAAGCATTTAATCCAATATAATATAAACATTTAATTTAATTTTTATTTACGAGCTTTGAACACATGTTCAAAACTGGTAAATAATATACATACGCATTATTACTTTTGCTGCTATTTCATCAAGGAATGACTCTGGAATGCATTTGAGCAACGTCAGACATGTCACTTGGGTTAACCCTCGGTAGGGTTAACCCACGTAGGTTTGCGTGAGATTTATTGGACATGGCTCGTTATTGTTACCTTCTTTGTATTATCATATGATGCCATAGTGGAATATTTTTTTATATTAAATATTACATTATATTGTTTGCAAAATAAAAAAAAATAAAATGTTACTATATAGATTTTAAATTATTATCTTAAGCGAAGTTCAGTTTTTACAAAGCAAATGTCACTACTTCACTATATTAGTTGGCAATAATAATAATTTTACCCAAGGCAACTATAGCAGAACTGTTACAACCTCAAGTATACATATTATTGAAATATATTTATTATAAGGCTATTTATTAAAGAGACTCACCACAATATTATTAAGAATAATGTTTGTTTAATAGAGGTATGTCCAGAAGTAATACAGCTAAAGACATCTCTCAGAATAGAGAGAATAATATAGTTTTATAAAGAGATGGCAAAACAAATACAGTATTTTATCAGTAGTTTAATTAAAGGTTTAAAAATAACCGTGATATGGATGATAAATGAGGTTATTACTGCTGTTATGTCTCAGATAACGCAACAATTATTTGTTGTAATGTTATGAATCCATTATTCTACTTATGGTTAAGAATAATACAAACCATAAAAGAAAACTAATACGACAACACTAATAATAGATCATAATTATTAGTTTTATAGTAAATCACTTCTGTTTCAAAAATTCTTTTGTAAAATAAACTATATTATATAGAGCAGTTACAGTTTTTTGAGTACATGAAGTGACTTTAAATGGTATGATCTACAAATATAAATAAAATTTAAGTTTCTATTTGTAATTCCAAATAAAGTTGTTCACTAAATTCATATTCACTAAAATCCGTATGGACGTATTAAAAAAAAAAATGTCTGTCCGACTGACTATTTATTCCGCCTAATCTCTATAACAGCTGGATTGATTTTAACAAGACTTTTACTGGCGGATAGCTGATATTATAAAAAATAACATAGGGTACTTTTATTTTTAAAATATATTTTGCGCGAATGAAGTCATAGCTAGTTATAAAATATATTCTCTGGTTTTGTCATGAATAAACCACAAGAGATATCTTTACCAATTGGAGAAGTGTCTATGCTACTTTCAATGAGATATCTTGTGTATTTATTCAGTTAAATTTGAAACAATAGATTATAAATCATATGTACACTAATCATTACATTACACTTGACATTCATATAGCAACACTTTACACTGCGTTTTAAACATGGTATGGTAAAAAAGTATTAAAAAAGAGTAGGAGACACAAATACATGTTTTATACGTAAAGAATATGGAAGTTACATATATGTTTAAAGTAGCATTATATTTATTGAAATAAGCATTGTGCCTTTGATGTCCAAATTTTAACATAAATCATCATGAGCTCGACACGTTGCAAACAATGGGCAAACATGTATTTGGATATACAAATATATAGAATAGATAATTGCTTACGAATGCTATCTATGTTGTGCAAAGTGAAGTGAAGATTCTGAAGTGTTCCATTTAGAATTGTTTTTTTTTTTGTAGTTTAATAAATTCTATTTTAATTCTTTACTTCAAAAAGTCTATGGACAAGAGTTAAAAAGTCTAAAGAGAAGACATGTAAAACAATAGTGCTAAAGAGTACTCTAAAATTGTCCTAACAAGCGCCACAAATAAAGTAACGATACTAGCAAACAATATCATAACTGTAGAGTTATGATATTATTAGATATTATTAGTTATATTGCTATAAGTTAGCTTGCTGTCTAAAAAATGTTCTTCAATTCTAGAGCGAAGTCATGGAAAACTCTCAAAATCAAGAGGTTTGATAATGTTTAAGTTAAATACGATTTTTGTCTTTTACCGTATCACGTAATATTATTGTTTGATTAGGATTTGTCATAATTATTTAATCTGCATTATGAACAAATTGTGAACTGTGCTCATTAGTTATATATAATGGTAGATAGAGCGTGCCTATATTGAACATGATTTGAGGAGTAAGGACACCCAGATATCTTTTACAGATTTTTGTCAGTTAAGACGTTGCATACTTCTTAGGACTTTTTTACAGCAATTAGAATATTACCTCCGTGGTTTTTTTATTATATTTACAAAAAAGCTCCTTGCATCTGTTTTCACGATATACCTCGTACTTTTGGTTGAATAGCTCTGAGTGATATAAGAAATCACTAAGCCACGTCTCACACACCTATATTAATTACATGATAAGAATTGGAAATTATGACACAATGTAGTCTTGATCTTTAATCCGCGGATATTGTGGTAATATATTTTGACTAGATCTATTAACATATTAAAATAACAATAATATAATATATATAATTTCGAATTACTATCCAACACTTTAGAACTCGTCAAGTGGACGAAAGGAAAAGTTTCGTTCTTCCTTACCATAATTCGGCAATTGTGAACCAGCATGAACTTGTATAATAACTGTTTAAATTTTTGTCTAGCAGCTACATGTTAAGTTTTGTGTGATGAAGATGCACATAAATGAATACCAGAACATTGTTACCGCCAATTCCAATAAGAAAAGAAAAAATCTTATTAGGATGGAATTTGTTGTAATGGGTTTACTGCTGAAAAAAAACTTATCACGACAGCGGACACTTCTCAACTAGATAATATTTA
The DNA here is from genome assembly GCA_918358865.1 of Melinaea marsaeus rileyi. Lineage (NCBI taxonomy): Eukaryota > Metazoa > Arthropoda > Insecta > Lepidoptera > Nymphalidae > Melinaea > Melinaea marsaeus. The sequence goes on along the minus strand of OU911086.1, from coordinate 12,414,873 downwards.
AGCATTGTTTACTGGTAAACTTATTGAGGCTGGCCACTTTAGTATACTTTAGTATATTAATGTCAGTTAGTTTGTAAGCTACTGTAGTGACTTCAATTTCAATGTTGTTCTCTCTTGCTTACTGTTGCAATGAGCTTGTCCAATAAATTAGACATGGTAGGACGAAATTGGGCACATTCAGTCCTTAAGTTTTTGTTATCTTTCAATAGTAGTTTATCATATTTATTGCTTATATACTGAACTTAAATTTACAACACGTTAGGCAGAATATAATTTGCGAAAGTTCATTATGCACAGAAAGTCAAATCATATCCTTATTAAATCAAGTCACTATTCAATTAAGGTTCTGATTAACGATACATATTCTCTGGGTCGTATTGATAAGACACAGTGAATACTCAATCACCATCCTCAATCTATACAGCATAGAAATTAAAGAAACACTTCTCAGATACATAAGCATGTGTTAGGTCTGTTTTACAAATGTTTTTATACTTTTCTGATCTTCGATTATATTTAATAAAGTTCGTGGTGATAAAAAGTTAGACTCCGATCTACTAAAACTATCACTATCTATTTAATAAACGTGAAATCAGGAAGTGACTGTCGATTATAGTTTATCAATTAGCAACTATGACATTTGCATCAGGTTTTTATAAATACTATGCAATGATACATTGTAAAGAGGGTAATACATTTTAAAATAAGGAATTATGAAATGAGAAGACATTAGTATTAGTAATACTAGCATAATCACTGTATTGAAACTAATTATACTCACTTTTGTTTTTGCTTTTGAAATCTTTACTGCCTGGTACTTACTGCAGGACTTGGACTTAAAGGCAGGCCTTTAAGTCAGTCAGGTTTTTAAGCAACGAAAATTTAATGTAACACTCGAGATAAATGCCATCACAATTACAATTATACACTCCGACTGTAAATTGATTCTAGAAGTTACTATTCATATACCATATTATAAAAAGAGAGATACATTTCTGCTAATCTTTACTATTCAACACCGTTATTGACCATCTAATTATGTTGCATTCTGAAACAGTTCGTTTCTCAAAGATATTTCTTCCACTTTCTTAAAAATGTCCGTTCGTCTACTACTAATAAAATCTCCCAATAATGTAGGACGTTAATTACTCCTGATGAAGCTAAACATAGAAAAATATTATGTACGGCGTTTAAAGTAATATTATAATTTTATATGATTAACTCTTATTAACTCTGCAAACAAGTTATGACCCCAGTTTCATATTATGAACAAGCAGCACCAGAAATATTAAATATTATATGATATACTGAAACATTTTTTACATTTTAAGCTAATTAAATTTAATAAGTCTTTAGAACCTATGTTTATAAATAAGTATTACTTATCAAAATCATTTAAAATAAATTTATAATATAATATTATATACGATGCATTCAAAAACAAAACAACAAAATTCTCAGCATTGCAATGTAATGCAATATATCTCTGTATGATGATGAAGCAATACCACTATATTACTACATGTTAATATGTTTACGTAAGATTCTATCTAAGAAGTCAACCGCTGTGTCTAGGATCTTGAATTACGCACAAGTGAAATCTAGTGCCTTCAACGTCGACGAAAATGTAAATAGAATGCTATATATAATATATGCAGATATATCTACATTTATGAATAATATTGAAATGTCTGCTTGTAATTCCAAAATAACAGCTATCCACTAAATGGATATCAATGTATATTTGGCCTAAAAAAAAAAAAATTTTGTCTGTGTGCCTGTCTGTTTATTCCGGCTTATCTCTAAAACGACATGACTGATTTTAACATGAGTATTATAATATTATAACGAGCAAACATTTTCCGTCCGAGTGAAGTCGTCGTCTTACATTGTTTACAAGTAATATCGTAAATCAATTTGAAATCATAAACTAAAAAAAACAATCCTGACTATAGTAATACTAGTAAAACAAAAATTTGGACTATACACATAATAAACTAGATCTTGACAATCTATTTTAGAATCTACGATTGAATTGTTACAAATTTTAAATATTTTATATAGTTTTTATGTTTGTGATATTTTAATAAGAAATCATGTAATACATATAATTACCCATATCAGGAAGTATTTTAGTTATTAAAATTGTAACTAACCCCAAATGTTGTTATAGGAAATATATAGCGTCCCTACAGCTAACGTTTTTGAAAGTATTATTGAAAACATGATTTCGAATTCGTAAAATTCAGACCACGATAAATCAGCAGCTTGCGTTTGTAAATGAACTCCATCGTATTTTAACACGTATTCCGTCCACCACACAGCTTCTGGATTCTGAGGTTGATCATTCATCAAAGTTTTAAGTTTTATTATGTTATTCTTGTAACTGCACAAAAGAATAAAACTGAAAATTATTGAAAAAAGAAGTGCCGTAAATCCTTTAACATAATTAGTATGTCAATCAAGCAAAAACTTTTAAATTCTGTAAAACATAATATATTTATTTCAACATATAGGTGTATGTGAGCTTTAAAGTTAAAATTAATAAAGCTTTTCTTTTAATTCGGCTTTTTAATTACCTGTTATCGTCAATAACTGTTTTTATTGCAGTTCTGAAATCCTTTTCATTCAGTAAGTGTATGTCTAATTGTATGCCTATCTTGAATTGCTCATATTTGTCCACATTCAGCCATTGATCCCACATCATAGGTATACCAATTAACGGTACTTCAGCATCTATAGCTTCCAGTGATGATTGAAGACCTCCTTGTGTTATAAATAGTTTAATTTTTGAATGTCCTGAAAAAGTAATAATGTCACAGAAAGTTAACCAAACCAAAAATTTATTTATAAAATTTTGCTTACTCTTTTTAAATATAGGTATATATATATTATAATATAAACTTACTAAGCATGTCAACCTGCGGTACCCAATCAAATTGTATAATATTTTTTGATGTTTCAATAACAGTTTCATTATCAGTTTTCATAATAATATCATAGGGTAGTTCAGAGAATACTTTAATCATCATTTGTATTTTTTCAGCTGTGAGTACACCTTTATTTATATTTGTGCCAAAACTCACAAATATAACTCCATTTTCAGACGAATCTAATATAGATTTTCATTTCTAAGATAAAGAATAATATTATTATTTACTTTAATTTTACAAACATAAGAGTTTGTCTTAAAGAAAATATTTAAAATTACCGTCGGTAACTCCTTCCGAGGATTTTGATTCAATTCACCTAGGTAAACAACATTAGGAGGTACAGGGCGATTAGCGTCTCAAATGAGATGAACATTTAGAAACAGCATAGCAATATTCTTTTTTAATTTAGCCAACTCTAGAGTATCTGAACCAAAATATCTTTTAAGTATGATATTTTCGTCATATTCAGCATTATAGTATGTCCACATAATCCAATAGTGGGAATAAGATTTTGAAATCTTTGTTTTAAAGCGGATGGATATACTAAAGGATGTGTTGAAGCACCCACCGTCTCAAATGTTCCTATATTTCCACCGAACGAACTGATTTGAATAACAGGTGCATTATATACATATGAATACACTAACGCCAATCGTACACTAGCCTCTGCTATAACCAAATCAAATTTATGAGTCTTATTATTATTGAATTCGTCTAGCAACCCTGACTGTTGGTATTTTTCAAACATTTGGCCAATGGCATAAATACATATTTCTTGTTGTTTTATTAAATCCTTAGCTGTCTTTAATTTCGGGAAAAGCTCGTCTCTAACTTCTTCTCCGAGACTATGTATGTCTATTTCTCTTAGATTTTTTGGTGATTTACCTTTGGGAAAGGCGGGATGTGTTGTTATGACAGTAACTTCATGTCCACGTTTTGCTAATTCATGTGTATATGGTCGAAATGTTGCTTGATGACTGTATGAAGGTAGTGGAAACACAGCTAGTGTTCTAGCAGATTCTCATTTAATAACTAATATTAAATAAACAATAATGCGTGCGGATTTCATTTTCTTAAGGACTTATCCATATATTAAAACGTAATATAAAATATTAACTTTTATTTATGAATACGTTATTTTTGCCAATCCTCTTATACAACTGATATTATTCCTTCGGTTAGATACCCTCATGCGTAACGATAATAGCTAGTGATAACGTTGTTAATTACTTGCTTGTTTGTCAACATTTAATTCAAAAGTTAATAGTTTATCTACATTCATTTTTTTAAATTGTCCCGATAATACTGATGTATTTGGCGATAAAAGTAAAACGTCAAATACGTTTCGGTCAAAATTCCGCAGTCGTGGTCACAGCATGATTGATGGTAACTCAGTTTATATATCAAATAGGTTAAAAATTAATAAATAAAACACTCAATTCAATGATTTATAAAAGACCAGCTAGTACTCGATATATGGTCGATATTTCAGTTATTGACAAATATCACAAAAATAAACGATGTAATCTTATTAATCACCAAATTATATACTATAAACAAAAAACAATCTTGCTTGTTATTTATATTTCATTTAAAATAAAATATATTTTCAGTTATAAAGTAAGAAATTTTCACATTATTTACCATAAAATGGTAATTTAGTATACTCTGAAATGTCCTGTCCTCGCATTGAAGTTCCCAAATTTAGTTATTTTGCATACGATTTGCATCTATGCATTGTTATATGACATAATATGATAATCACAGGGAACTACTTTTGATTATACTCTTATAAAATTATTTATTCAGTAGTGTATAATTTTGTATTTTGTTTAGTGTAAAAAGTAAGTGCAGTACTTTTTTAATATATCTTAAACTTTAAATTATCGTAATTGTATCTTTCAAAGCAAATAAATGATATTAAAATAGATCACACTGATAAAATATTTCATGGTCAATGAACTTTTCTGATTTTTAATTTAATATTATCAATTTATAATCTCAAACATTCACATCAAAATACAATTAAAGACAAAAAAAAACAGAATTGATTTACCTTCATCTATAAAATTGCACCTAGATAATAATAAATAAAGTAAAATCATACCATAACAAATTTCTTTCAAGTCATGGCATGGCATATGGTAGGTAAATAATTTCCCTCTTGCTAGTTGTTAAATCCTTGTTTCAGATGACAAACTGTTTCTGTTTTGTTTCAAATCTAAAGTTCGAATCTGGGTTTCAAACATGCTCTAGTATTTACCAACTTGCCCTGTTGTTGACGTCTTACAAACTACATCAACCGAAACTTCTCGAAAATATACTAACACAATCTTAATCTTGAGCAAGTCGTAAAGAGTGCTATGGATTGCTCAAGGTGCTAGTTTAAATAAATATTCTTTGATTAAATTATTCAGCTCATATAACATCAAATTATTGACAAATATATTTCTTAATTTAAATAATATACTATAGTATACTAAGTCATTTAAATAGAGTCTGTTTAAATTACGTCCTGTACATATGGTAACAAGAATTGTTACTCTTAAGTTAAACATCACTACACCAGAATAATGTATTTGACATTATCATAAACAGTAGTATCCTTAGTAAATGCTTGTAACATCGTGAAGACTTAGTTCTTGGTATTAAATATTTAATTATGTCCTAAAACCCATTATGTAATTATAATGACTGTTTCAATTCGGTATGAATATGATTATTATATTCAAAATAAGTTAATTAAGGTGAATTATACGCTATTTAATAATATATTTATTAAATTGTGTTTACTTACAAGAGTAAATACTTGTTACATAACACGGGATTTTATATGTTCCTTTAAGAAGAAACAATAAGAAATAAAGTATACTTAAGAAAGTGTCTCGATGTTGTCTCACTGTTGAAAACCATATTGGCATGAATAGTATATTACTCGTATTTGTGACTTTCCTGTTTACTTATTTTGTTATACTGTTAACAGTAACAATACAAACGTAAATTTATGTTTCACTTTTAATAGATATAAACTCTACCTTACTAAAATACTTATATATTTGTAGGCCTGTGTATGTAAAATTTTTGGTTAATTAACTGGTTATATTGTTATAGTTTGTTCTTTGTAATTTATGTCAGTATTAATGTCTTTACTATTATGCATATATATAAATATATTTGTATGTATATATATTATACACAATATATTAATTATTTTCTAAAGGATATTTTTTTATAATAAAAATAATCGTATTTTTTCTCTGCAATTTGAGAATATTCTTACTTATTTTAAATTATTCTATGCATAAAATTACACAAAATTTTATAAGAAGAAAAAAATATATTTCTGCTTTTACACAGCTAGATAACGGAAATTGAATATATTTTCAATGGAAATATAAGCGTAATATTTGTATAAAAAGAAATTTTCTTTACATTTGTTTACCTTATCTTAAATTACTTGGATCAGTCTTGTTATTTTCTTTCAGTGTTTCGTTCACTTAAATTACTTTTGAATTACTTTACTAATCATAAACGTATTAGAAGTAAATGACGATTCATAAGTATCGTAATAACTTTATTTAATTACTGTAATCCTTTGAACATATAACAAAGAAGAGAGACAGTTCAATCACTCAACCATGACGATGTTTCTTGACTAAACGATTATTAACAATGCAACTTAACGAAAAATGATGATAACATTACAATAAGAGAGCTAATAATATTAGACATTTTATTTAAACAGTTCATGATAATTGATAACACTTATCAGCCTGACAGTAAAATGTTAAACTATTCGAGTAAATATTAAATTATAAATCAATACCGACGAGTTAGCAGTTAGAAATATTTTTGATAATACATAAAATTTGAAACTAAAACAAGTACAATTTTGCTCCAATATATAAATAATGTACACAAAATTAATTAGTTCAAGATTTACTTTATAACTAATCCATAAAAAAATAAAACTATGACTAAATTATACAAAAATGTTATTTTTATTTTCGGTCTTTATGATAACCTTTAACCAATCTACAATGGACACAATAAAATGAAATAAATCGATGGTAAATTTCTTCAGGTAGTATTATTTCTGAAGCTATGTGTGATAAAAATAACAATTTATTTCAATACAATTTGTTTAATACACATGTATTATAATTATAATTCAAGCTGTATAAAATGTATTATAATCATAACTGAAGCTACTAAACAGCGGTTGACTTGCAAGCTACTAATAACATTACGAATGTTCGTAATGTTATTTGTAGCTTGCAAGTCAACCGCTGTCTAGCAGTTTGAATAATGAACAAGTATTTCTTAAGACCTACCAAGTAAAATTTACATAAATATCTATGCAACTCAGATCAGATTATAATTTGATATTTCTTTTAGCTTTTTCATTAAGAACACTGAAGTAATTAAGATTAAAATAAATGTTATTATGATAGAAGTTATGATTTTAATTTCATAATATTCAGACCATTCTAAGTCAGCAGTTCGTGTTCGTAAGTGATCTCCGCCATATTTTAAGATATATTCTGTCCACCAAACAGCTCTCTCCACTGGTTTTTGAGGTTGATCACTCATCAAAGTGCGAAGTTTTCTGATGTTCTCTTTATAACTGCAAAAAAGCCATTAAATATTCAAAACAATATTTTTTAGTAATGTCGATAAAATAAAAAAAGACTTATGAACAATTAAATTTATTAAAATAAGTTTAGTTTAATTAATTAATTTATTTATTTATATATTCACGCTATATCCCTTGCGGGGTAGCCAGAGGTTTAGTTTAATCATAAATTTAAAGTAAAAGTTATTAACCTTGGATCAGTAATAACTGTTTTAATGGCATTTTTGAAATCCTCGTCATTAAGTGAGTGTATATCTAATTGTACTCCAATTTTGAATTGGATATATTTGTCCACATTCAGAAACTGGTCCCACATCATAGGTATACCAAGTAACGGTACTTCAGCATCTATAGCTTCCAGTGATGATTGAAGACCTCCTTGTGTTATAAATAACTTTATATTTGGATGTCCTAGAAGAACAAAATACAAAGTTGTCATTTAATATGTAAAAACATGTTAGCCGTCTTATTTTTATGTAATTTCTTAATAAAGGTAAACCTTTTTATATTATAAATGTGTTATTATTACAATTTTAAATAGAATCTTACTTAATATATCCACTTGAGGGACCCAGTTAAATATTTTTATATTTTTTGATGTTGCAATAGCAGTTTCATTATCACTTTTCATCATAACGTTATAGGGTAACTCAGAAAATATTTTAACCATCATTTGTATTTTTTCAGTGGTAAGTATACCTTTATTTATGTTTGTACCAAAACTCATAAATATAACTCCATTTTCAGAAGAATCTAAATAAGACTTCCATTCCTACAATAAGGTAATAATTACTTTCATTAAAAGAATAAAAAAATATATATAATTAATTCAAATTACCGTTGGTAGTTCCTTCCGTGGATTTTGATTCAATTCACCTACATAGACGATATTAGGAGGTACAGGACGATTAGCATCCCAAATAGGATGCACGTTTAGTAATACCATAGCAATATTCTTCCTTAATTGAGATAACTCCGGAGTACTTTTACCGAAGTATTTTTTTAAGATCAGGTTTTCATCATTTTCGGTATTATAATATATCCACAGTAACCAATAATGAGAAAAATATTCAAGTATTTTCTTCCAAATCGTCAAATTAAGAAACCTTTGTCTTGCAGCGGACGGATATATTAAAGGGTGAGTTGATGCCCCCAGTGCTTCAAATGTGCCAAGATTTCCACCAAATGAACTGATTTGAATAACAGGTGCATTATATACGTATGAAAACACTAATGCCGATCTCACACTAGCTTCCGCTATAATTAAATCAAATTTATGATCCTTTTTACTTCTAAAATCATCCAGTAAACCAGATTCTAAATATCTTTCAAGTATTCTAGCAATACAATATAAACCCAATTCCTGTTGCTTTATCAAATCTTTAGCAGACAATAAAGTCGGAAATAATTTATCTCTCAATTCTTGTCCTAGAGCATGCAAATCTATTTCTGTTATATTTTCTGGCGATTTACCTTTAGCGAATGCAGGATTTGGAGTTAACACAGTAACTTCATGACCATTTTTAGCTAGCTTCTGTATGTAAGGTCTAAAAGTTATTTGATGACTGTATGAAGGGATTGGAAACACCGCTAATATTTTAGCAGTTTCACATATAGAAACTAAAACGAGCATAAAAGTAAACTGGAAAGATTTCATGTTCTTGAAACACAGTTTCTTATTTGTTTAATAGTAAAAACAATGCATGTCACTATTTTTAACTATTTGTGAACACGTAGTATTTCGTTAATGCACTGATAGAACTGAAGCTGTATTTAATTCAGAGAGAATGTTGACTATTGCGCTTAATGCGTAATAACAAGATAATTAATTATTTGTTTGGTTAATTTATTTAAATATATTAGTTAATCATAAAATAACACATCACATGATAACATCGCTTACAATATGCTAGTTAGCTAGCTATTGATTTAATGACAAGAAAGAAGAATAATTTCAGATGGGTCTGGTGGCAAGTAACAATAAAGTGCATATCGCATAATAATTTTTCTCATCTGATTTTTATTATTATAAAAATCAATTATGTGGCAACTGATGGTGGCCTACAAATAAGAGCACGTATAAAACCATTTTCCATATGCGGTTTTTATCTGAATATGGGTTGATTTAATGACCAATGATTTCCGTCATTACCTGAGTATATAAATGAAGAAATTTTTTAATGTTTTAGTATTGTGCAAAACATGCAACAGTATGGTCAGTAAATGATTGCAATACCACAATTTTAATCTATACAATCCATGGATTCACTCAAACCCTAAAATGCATCAAAGATGCACCAGTTACTAAATATTGAAGTCAGATATACAAGAAAAAAAGGAGAAAAAAAACCATAACTAGGACTCTGTCGGTGTAAATAACAAAATAACCGTCTCATTTACGATTCTTTGCTTTTTAGTAGGATATTGTTAGTTTAAAATTGTGAATTAAAAACCAGAGGCATGAAAATGCAACTACGGTACGTAGCTATTTTATCAATTATTATTGAAAAATTTCTGTTAACAGCAACTGATATATTCGTTTAAAACTATTTGGAAGAGCAATTCAGTTGGTTGATCTGTCACATAAAGTGCTTTCAGCATGAATTTGTACCGACAGATTTGCTGTGAGTAAATATAATTTCATAATAATTTTATTGACTGTCACCAGAATTATATAGGCATCTTTCAAATTAAGCAAATTTTAACTAACTTTACTGTTTTAAATATCATATTAAAAATTAAAACAGTCTGTACAGCTACGAGTATAACAAAATATCTATTAATAGTGGTTTATAATCTAATATTTAAGTAATAAAAGTAACACGTAAATAACTTACCCATTTTGTGGGTGCCATAAAATATATGATTTAAAATTAAGAAAATAAGTAAAAAAAATACCATTAATTACATTAGGCATAAGAAATATAAGATAATAAACGTATCTTGTATAATGGTATCCTAGCGTTGGAAGCGTATTCTCGAAGAAACAAGATCAAGGGCCAACCAATGGATTCGAGAGTTATTATAAATACATTGTAAGAAACGTTGTTAAATATTAACAAATAAAAAAAAAACTTAATATAATATATTCGTTATGTAATAATAATTTATTTATAATAGCTTAATATTTAAAAAACTGTAACGTTACACAAATCATTTATGATTTCATATTATAGGCCTATTCGTTAAGATATGCAATCATATCGTTCAAAAATTTAAAAAATAACAGCAATCAGTAAATCTGAATTCAGCATATTAAAATATAGTGCAATATATCCGAGCAGTAATCGGGAATGCCAATGTCAAAATTTAAATTTTCAAGTACATTTGCATAGGAACAGCTGCCATGGTAATAGAATTTTGATACTGAGCGCAGTTCTGACTGAAGAAAGAAATTGGTATTTTCAAGCCAAATTTATTAAAAGTGAATTAATTACATTTAAGATTACAAAGTATTATAATAATAATTTATGTAAAATTCAAAACATATTTACATAAAACGAATCATAACGTAATAAAATTTATGAATAATTAAAAATATCTATTAAGTTTATTATTTTAGATGCTCACCTATAAAAAAGTCTGATGCCTTAATTTTTAAACAATTAATGTATAACTACATATAATTTCTGTTACAGGGTACAAATAAACTTATTTGCTATTCATATACTTTAATATTTTATATGGTATGTTTAAAAATTTCTAAAGATACAATATATTACTAATTCAGTCTATACGATTGTCTATTTACTTTAAACAAAAAACAATTGCATACCCATATTCGCCACACATTTATAAGAGCCAACATAAAATAAGATATAACTTGATCAACGATTAAATATTAGTAACACTTTAAATGGAATGAGAACCAGAAGAAATAGCATTTAACCAAAAATACAGAAACGTTGGCCGTTAATTCGTTCCGATGTGGAGATACTTTTATTTTTAGGATATGATATACAGTCGGTCGGGTTTGAAAAATAGCTTAGTACATTTTCAACTTTGTTTATGCTCACAAAATTATGTGATGGTATTGTGTTTTTTACAAAAAAGGTTAGACGAAAATCTTGTAAAACCTTAACATATTAACATTATTTACTAAATATGTATCTTTTTTTGACGAATACATTATCTTTTGAAGATATAATTGTGAAATGAGATTGTAATTTTTAAAAACTACCACTCAACAATAAAAAATTTATGTAACCGAGGAAAATATAAATTTGAACTATACTTAGAATAAACTTATCTTTTTTTAATTATGTTGCTTGAATATAATGTTCAATGAGTAGAGAAGCTCGTTAAATGGAAATTATTTTTTTTCAACAAATTAAGAATAAAATAAATTTTTTGAATTTCAAATAACCACATACTTTTTTTCTTAAAACAAAATTTTCATAAGATACGATTAAAAATACGTATGTAAATCACAAAAAAATCTTATTTCATAACATTTTGACCTATATAAATAGGTTCAAAATTTTTAGTAAGGATATAAGAAACTCAAGATTTTTTTAAGTTACCACATTTAATAAAAAAAGACCAAAAATATTCTTGGAGATTTTATATACCAATTACAATTCAACTTAGGAATGCTTGAAATTTAAAATGGATTTTCAAATTACAACTTTTTAAAGTTTATTTATTTTTTTAAAGTTGCAAATAGTGTAAGATTGTTTAATGTCTTTGGGTATAAGTTTAGTTACATTTATGTCGAAAATAAAATACTATTTTCAGTTTTTTATATAAACAGATAATTTGTGAGACAACACATATTTAAATTTAAAAAATTATATGATAACCTCTAAATGTTAGAAATGTACTATGTTACTTACGTTACTCTTAGATATATTTTATTAATTTGCTACGAACTTTACATAAAAAAAGTATTAATTTTCTGAGTAATGTCTCAGAAAATTAATAATCGTACTTTTATTAAAGAGTTAATTACATACAATCCGCTTTTTTCTTGTGGCTTTGAATTATCATATAAGAGTTTTAGAATAAGAATTACCGGTATCATCACAAAATAGTAAAATAAAGATCTTATTATTAGAGAAGTAGTAAGTACTTGTGAAGGAGTGTCATATAGTATGATCCATATTTATGTAAGCGTTTTACCACTAACTGGCTGATCACGAAATCTCCGAAACTATTTGTCCGATTAACTTAAAATTTTCCTTAGTGACTTCTTTCGTAACGTAGACGTTATTATTATTGTTATTGATTTTACGTAATTCCATATAATAGGTTTTTAACCTGTAGGAGCTATACACTTAACGGAGTGGTAAGAGTTACTATAGCAACGGTTACCATAGCAACTGTTACGATGACAAAGGTTACATAGCAACCTAACTTCACATCCAAATCAATAGTGTGCCAAGCGAAGCGGGAGCGAATAAGCTAGTTGTTATATAAGATATGGAGCTTTCATTTTAACAAATGTGAACAAAGAAGTTAATAATTTATATGCTTACACTGTAATAATTTTAAATACGAAAATATTACAAATGAATTAACCTATAATAAACATTTTCATGAGAAGTATTAAAAATATATATAGTATTTCGTAATTCCACATATCTAGTCCAATTTCGAATATAAACCATCTCTTTAATATACATAAAACATATAAAAAATGTATAGGAAGAGCTCCAGGAATTAAGAAACGTATCAGTGAGAAATATAAGCATTTAATGATCTATATAAATATTAAATTATTATTATAACCTCGTTTCAAGATAGTCTGATAATTATGTGCCGTTAATAGTCCATTAAGAAATAATTTTATCCTAATTGTCTTTAACTGAAACGTTTTGAAGAACATTTCCTTAAAAATATTAAGTTTTCCTGTCATTAGAAATACAGCTTACGACTTACGTAATAAAAGATACAATAATAAGATCATGATTTTCTTTATATTTATCATAAACTGTAAAATAAACCCGTAATATAATTAAAGAAATAATCATTTTTAAATTTAATACTGTTCAGTAATACAGAAATTAGTAACTTAGGAACATAAATTCAAAGAAACAGATTTCTGTTATTTGCACTTACAAAGACTAGCTGAATAAAACTATTATGTGAATTGAAAAATAAAAGAGTGAATCGGGCTAGACTTCACTTCCTCTTTTGCCTCAATAGCCTTTTGAAATTATCAGCGACAAACTGAACAATAAATCCTTTTTGAATGGAAATGAGACCGACGCTCTATCAATAATTCAAAGGAATACTCCTTTTATTTTCTTAGCTCCAAGTCTTTCAATAAGACACCTGGAATAAAATGGGAAATCCATTTAGTTCAGATAGAATGGATCACGTGGTCTGGATTGCAGATAGAATTTTAATAATGATTTAAACATTTTAAAAGATATTATCCTGCTTGTTTTTATTTGATAAACGTTTAATTTAACAATTGCTACGTATATTTATAAAAACACATTCCATAACACGTGTTAGGCTTAACAATACAAAACTCAACCAAAATCGATATGTAATTTTATTCATCTTATCATCTGATGTTAGTTAGCCGCTGTTTAGCCAGCTGTTGAAACTTCTACTAGGTATACAGCAGAATACATTGATGGATATTTTACATATTTCAACTTTTTAATTATCTTTAAAAACGGAATACAATTACATAAATAATAATATCTTGTTTTTAGCTTCATCGCATTATAAAATATATTTTGTCAAAAGATTAAATTTTCAGTTGTTTTTAAATTAGAACACGTCACGTTCCGCCTGTCGTGGCGTTTTTGTTGCTTAGTCATAAGTTATTATATTAGGATTATATAAGTCTCTGAAGTAAATTGGGGTACAAAATTTATTAAATCCCTATTCTATTGTTTTAATAGCACATATCTCATTACATTTCCTTATATATTATGCAACGTACTAGTATATAAGAATATATACTTTTTTATAAATATGTTAGCTATCAAATAAATTTAGAAATAAACTATTTTCACACGAATGTAAGATAATAAATTTATTTTTTATTAATTAATATATAAAACTAAAAGTACTACAATTACTCGATAGTAATCCCGATGGATTCCTATTTAGGATTGTATTTTTTTTATGATACATAGTAGAATGTTTTGTTTTTAAATGCGGTAATTTAAGACTTTACCCTTAAGACCTTTAAGACCAACCAACTTTAAGACCTTATCCTTATTTAAGCCCAATATTCTCATTTAAAGCTGTTAACTGTAACAAGCTTAATAAAAAATATATTGAAACTGAAATCCAATGGTAATAATCATATTCAACAAACCAATTCATAGTCTCGGAATTATTGGTTCTCTTAAATTTGAATCTGACAAAACAGTTATTATGGCTCTGATCGATGTGGGCTCAAACATCGAGTATATATATGTTTATAAATATATATATACATAAAAAATTAAATTATAATATAAATTAATAATATTTAAGTTAACACTAAATCTACCGACAATTCTTGTGTACCTGTTCTTGCCGCACGCGGACAAATTGACCGGTAATTAAAAGTTATTTTATTATATAACGCAGGTAATAATGGAAATAACTAAAAGTAAAGAGTGAAGAAATTATTATATACATATTCTAAGAATTGTCATGTAGTTTGTTAACGATATTATAACGTTTAAAAATGTGTAAGTTTTGACCGGTACTTGGTAGGTTTAGTGTTAATATTGTTTTAACAGCGGCTTATTGTAAATCTTTTATTTGGAAAACAAAAACTATCATATTAATTGCAATTATCATTATTCAATGAAAGCTATAGGTTATAAATAGTTTTTTTTTGCTTTTTTGCTCTCCAAATTCATCTTAATATATCGGTGATCTGCCAATGACATTTTACGATTTCACAGAAAAGTATTAATTTAAATTGGCGTCGATATTTTAAATTTTTAGTTATCTTATCAAATAATAATAATGATAACTGCATGGTTTAGATGTTTTTATGCCTAAGATTATAGTTTTCAGTTTTTATATTTCAATATTTTTTTATAATATAAGCCGGTATCTGGGAGTTATTGAAAATGCCTAAATATAAAAAGAATTCTAAATGCAACCAAATTCTTATTTTATTATTATATTTATTAATAAAGGTGCATTAATTATTATTGGTGAGTAGGTGATAACGGGAGCATACTGAAATTAGCAGAATCAGTTAGATTTCGAAGTTTAGTGGCTCGAGGAGAACTTCCTAAAAGATCAGTGTTTAAATTACCCATGATCATGACATTTGTGTACTCCGACCCAATTTATTCAAAGAATGTTTCTCGGCAGGTAAAATATAATCAATAGAAGGGAGACAATACACCACTCCAAGAATCATTAATAAGTCGCGTAGATATATTGTAACTAACACCTTCACCTCTCTTACCGGTACGATTATTTCTAATAAGAATGAAACCCGGCAATACATTTAGAGAAGTAGGTTTTAACCAACTTTCTGAAATAAGAATAGCATAAATATTTTTAATAATCGAGAAAATATTTACTATTTCAGAAAAGTGGTTAAAATTATACGTTTATATGTGGTTGAAATATTATACACATTTCGTTCCATGAAACAGCTATTGGAGTCACTTCTTTTTTTACAATTCTTTGAAGTAGACACTGATGAATTATAAAGATATTCTAATATGCATGAAAATGCATACTAGAATGTGCAATGTAATTTTTTTAATGTGTGTAAATTAAAATATGGTTCAAAGAGAATTACAATTGTAAAACGTATTTAAATAGTTGCCTAAAATACCCTTTTGCCATGGGACATAACAGTTCATAATATCGTATAATTTAATTTAAAAAACTTAATTTTTTTAATAAATATATTAATAAAATAATAATTAATGCATTTATTAAGTGCAATAAAGTGAGAAAAATTATTTTTATTTATTAAAAAAAATAGTACAGTACCCATACCGGTTTTAAGTTAATTACTTCAAGGAATTACAGAATATTATAATGTGATACATATATTATATAATGTAAATAATGATATTTCATAAATTGAAATACTAAACAAACGGTAATAAATCTAAAAAATCATAGTGTTTTGATGAGTGACTTTATAAATAATGATATTTTATGTTTTTTTTTTCAGTTTATATGGTAGAAATAATAAATTCTTCTAAAAAATTTGTTTTATTTTTAAGTATTGGTTTAAAAATATATTTTTTAAAATTTACTGACGGTTTTTAAACATTTATATTCTAAAATATTTATATATTAACTTGCAGAAAAAAATTACTTGAAAAAAAAAGAGAAAGCTAATTACCGTATTTGATATTAATTTCGTATACAGAGGAAAATAATTTAGATTTTTATTTGCAATACATACTCATAATATCTTGACATTAATTGCAACATTGACTTAGCCTAAATTTGCCATCCATACCCTATATTTAAAATATAAAAATGATAGTTATGTACATATTTTTTTTTTCACAAAAAAGTTTTAGGAACCTAATTGTTTATTTATTTATTTATATCTTTTCCACTTTGAATCCAGTGATCGTGTACGTCAAATGGGAGTGACAGAAGAGCATATTTTGATACTGTTCGTATCGAAATATCCCTTCTGTAAAGACACTTTCCAACTTAAAATAAGGCTACGAGGGTTCCAAACGCACCCTGCTCTGAGAAAAACCACATTACAAAGTCAGTCAGTTTTTTTTATTGTGATTTATTTATTTTATTATTTCACAAACGTCAATATATTTAGTGAGTAATGTACAAACTACTAGAACCTTCAATCAAGTCGATAAGCCGGCCTAATGATTAGTTAATAATAGGAAAAAGGAAATCCGTGACTAGCAATACAACCGGACACCGGAAGCATCACCCGTTCACAAGTATAACATAAGGGTCAACTATTGCCCCCTTTGCCATATTTGAAGAAAGGGGGTAACCCGGCCTCCAGCACTATCGCACATAATAACCTATAAAGGACCGCTACCTTAGAAGTCATTAAGTGATATATGTGATACAGCCAGTAGAACTAATGAGAGTAACAAACAGCGTCTGAAAAAATAGCTCAGATTACTAGTTTATCGCTGAAATACAATTTATTCCCATACCACACCATCGTTAATGTAATCCTTTATACCATAATAACTTACTTTATCAAAATTATTTTAAGGGTGAATTTATTTTAAGTTATAGAAAATATTAGATTCTGATTTTTTCGACATTATCTGTTTGTCTTTTCGCACATCACGCTAAAACTCTTATTTCATATTTAATGAAAACATATTTTAGAAGTTTGTACTTAGTTTAGAATTTTATGAAATTACTTCATTAAAATATAATAGATAACACTTTACTTTAATATCATGATTCTGAAATATCAAATTGAATATTTATTCTATACGTATCAAATTATAAGAAAAAACGTACACTCACACACACACACACATACACACTCACAAATTACCAACCGTATTCTGATAAAGTATGGTGTCTAATAATTGTTGTGGAAAATTCTTTAATTTTTATAAGTAAATTCAAAAATTGGTTTGGTTGATAGTTTATGTTGTAAATGTAAACCTAAAAATATGATTATTGAAATGAGGCCAGATGAAATTACCGGCAAAAGTTACTTAAATATTATTCCATCATTGTACAATCTTAAAGGCTAGATAGTCTAGAATCTTCGTTTTTAGTCTTCACTATAAAAGAATCCTTGTATTAAATATATTTTAGACCCAGTGACTAGGTCTCCTTTATGAAAAAAGGTATTTTTTACGTACATGGGTACGAAAACAAAAAAGAAAATGTTTTTATTCACCTTTTTTTTGCTGTTTTCAATAACAAAAAATCGTCTCTGCCATATATTACAAATACGCGTGACTTCGTGACAGATTCCGCGTTACCTTTAACGAAAATTTATTTTATTTACTGCAAAGTACTGTTATAATTCTCAGATACCTAAAAAGATCAGAAAAAGACCCGCAAAAAGTTATTTCAATAACATTGTTCGTAAACACTACTTACCTAATACATATTTCATTACAACAGATATTTAAATTTTACAAATAGAAAATTTTAAATACGTTTTTACCTTTAAAAATATATAAGGATAATCGTAAGGGGATGAAAAAGTTTTAATAGAGAAGGCATTGTGGCTACTAAAACAGCAACATAAATACATAAATTTTCCATTATATAGATACGGTTAACAATGTTGCTTTGATATCATAATGTTAAGATCACGAGTGCCTTGTTGACGTTTTTGTTTTTCATCTATTATGACTGCTTTATGTTATTAATTGTTATGCAGTTTTTTATAATATTTTAGAGATTTTTTTCACACTGTATAAATAATAGTCACTGTTATTTTATTTTGTTTAAAAAATAAGTCTAAATAAATTATAGGCAGCTAAGACATCTTTTTCCTACATTGCTTTTTTGCAGGATCAATACATCTTAAATTAAAAGGTAAAGAAGACTAAAAATTTCATTTAAATAATTTCACTGAATATTTTTACGTAAATATTTTTGTGTTGTTGAATAATATTTCAAATGATCTATACAAATTGACACCCTCACATCAGTTTCTACTGTTTTAGTGTTGCTGTAAATAGTAATAAATAACTACTCTCTCAGATATGACTTAATAGTAGAAAAAAGATGAAAGCCAAAAACTGTTTATTAATATTCTACCTACTATTACAATATATACATATATGTTTTTATAACGAAATAAAATAATATAAATTTTAACCTAATAATCTATTATTATTATACAAACATAATAAAAATTTGACAATGTATCATTGCTTAAATTTTTACAACATTATATGCTTTAATAACTTTTTGCATTAAACACTTTACATAAAAGAAATAGTGTTTCAACAATTATAAGTTAATTTACTTTTACTTTTACTTTTCTTAGAAAATATTTTTTTATTAATAATAGGAAGACAAATACTTTAATAATACAACATATCAGAATTGCTCCTAATAAAGTTACTACTAACTTAACTTCATAATAGTCTATCCAAGATATGTGGGCGGCTGGAGACATAAGATGTTTTGCTCCACCATGGCGTAACACGTACTCGGTCCACCAAACCGCTTTTTCGAGCGATGATTGTGATTGGTCATGTATTATCTTGCCAAATCTTATAACGTTATTGCGATAGCTAAAAAAATATTTTATGGATAACATAATGATTCGCTAACTTTAAATAGTAGGTAAAATACAGCATTCAAAAAATTGTTTCAAATATCTGAAATAATATATTTTTAGACATACCTTGTATTACTAGTTACTTCCTCAATAGCATATTTTAATAAGCTTTCATTGAGATCTTCAAGCTGTAGGATTTTGCCAAAGCCATGAATAACATATTGCTCAGCGTTAAACCATTGGTCTCCATGCATTGGCACTGCAATGAGTGGAACACCTGCAGTCAAGGCCTCATCTGTTGACTGAAGTCCTCCTTGAGTTATAAATAATTTAATTTTCGGATGTTCTAAAATGTAAAATTTTATTTATATAAATAACCTTACTTTAGAACAGCGAAAGAGTTTTCTTTAAAGTTTTAGAATAACAACCATGTTCTGATCTTTAGTTAGTGTATTATAATTATAAAACTAAGTTTCTTTACCAAAATTTCAAGAAATTCAATTAGTGTAAATTAAGCAGTAAAACTTGTTTTACCAACTTAGTAAGATGGATTGAGGAAACCACTTAGACATTTTAACATTTTTGGGAAGACTGGGAGGTTCATCGTTATCCCATTTCCATAAAACATCGTATGGTATTCGAGAGAAAATTTTTAGGAATATTTCAATCTTCTCCGGAGGCAGCAACGAAGGTTGTACATTTGTCCCAAAACTCATGTAAATAACTCCACTATGTGATAAATCCATAAAAGACTGTAAATCCTGAAATATTTTACAATTTGTGGTATTAGATCAAAAACAACTAGACAGTCCACCAAAACGCAAATGATGATATTTTTTATGGACGTCCATAAATATAGAGAATAAAGTAGTGTTGACAACTTACAGAAATAGGGAAGCATGAAGGACTACACGACAAGCGGAGAGAAAAGAAGGATAAAAAGGCTTTCCACTCTCTCACAGTAGATATGTAATAAATAGTTTCTACATGCCGACCTTCAAAGAGATGGTTGTATCAAGCCGACCGAGTCAGGCTCGACTAGGCGAAGTACTAATATATCTCCAGTATCAATAAAGTAAATGCTTTCTTGCGTTTAAGCTCATAAGGACAACTTTTATCAAAATTATTATTATTTTTAAAGACATTTAAATTACTTTAATAAACACCAGTTTTGAGGTAGGTAATATTATTTTATATATGGTATGGTTTTCCTTGTTTTAACATTACTATTACTAAAACATAATAAAAAAAAATGATTTTGTTTTAAAATATGATAGTTATTTACCTAAGTTTAACAGAGTTGCACTATTTTTGTACTTTCAAATTACTAGGAGTTCAGTGGTTTATCGTTGTCGTTGAAATTTATATAAAGATTTTTATATATTTCTCACCTGGGGCAATTCTTTGGTCCGATTGTTTTGTAAATGCATTTGACCCAGATATATAACATTTGGTGGAACGGGTCTGTTAAAGTCCCAAATAGGATGAATATTCAGAAATGACATATGAATATTTTTTTTCAATTCATCAATACCTGGAATTAGAGTTCCAAATAATCTTGTCAACATTTTATTTTCATATTCTTTGTAATCCTCAAATATATTCAGAATGCTAAAGTAATGATATAGTTCAGTAATCTTCTGCCACATTGTAAGATTAGAAATTTTACGGCGCATAGCATTGGGGTACATAATAGGATGTGTAGCAGCTCCAATATTTTCAAAAGTTTCATAATAACCACCAAAAGAACTAAATTCTATTATAGGTACCTGATACAGATATGAGAAACTTATCAGAGGCCTAACATATCCTTCAATAAATATCAGATCAAATTTCATTTGTTTATCGTTAAGAAGATTTTGCACTTGCTCTGATTGAACTTGCACTTCAAACAATTTAGCTAAAAAATCACATATGCATCTTGTTTCCTTTATAAAATCATTGTCACTTCCTTTAACCTTTTCCAAAAATTCAGGTATAATCCCGTACGATATATCATGCACATCAATTTCACTTAAATTGGGTTGACTTTGTCCTTTTACATAAGCTGGATCAGCTGTAATAACGACAACTTCATGTCCACGATTTGCTAATTCTTTCATTAAAGGACGAAATACTACTTGATGGCTTATCGATGGGGTAGGAAACACTCCTAAAATTCTTGAAGCTCCAGTTATAGATATCACAATCATGAAATAGAAACTTAATACTTTTGACATACTTGAGTAATTTCTTCGAATAATTATAAATTACAAAATAGAAAGATATTTGTGAGTGTAATAATTCTATACTCAAGTTTCTAACTATTTTATAACAAAATACTGTCGTATTGATAACGTAAACCGATACGTTATCAATACGACAAGTATTTTGTCTTGACGAGTTATCTTATATTTATTTTATTATCAGCTACACGATTAGTTTGTTATTAAAATAATAACAATAACAACTGAAGTTATTAAGTTTATAATACAATCTGACAACGATCTTTATTGTATTGGCCTAATTTTACCATTCATGTGAATGTACAACAAGTGTTTTTAATGGAGTAGTTGAAGAAATTTTATGCTACTATGATATAATTTTTAAAATCTACCGAAGAGACTTGAAGAGTGTTGTATTACTTTAATATTGAGTTATTTAAGTCAAACCAAGATTTGTTTTAAAAATATCCTTAAACATATTTTTTAGATCCGACTGGGACAAATGGTTTCCTTGTTCATCGAACATTTGTATCTACGCAAATCTATAATTTACATTACAAAATATATGACGTAGTTGGTGTCCGATAATTAATGAGCCAACCACTTTTAACTTAATGAGATCACTCAGCAGTTAAATAAACAAGAAACTGATAGTACTTTAGTTGTTGTCTTACAACATAATTCAAAGATTGATTTGCCTTGAATAATTTCACATGGAAGTCATTAGGAGGAAGTAATTTGAAAATAATTTCTTTCTTGTCACACAATTGGTGATAAATAAACAAAAATCCTTTTGTAAATAATTCATGTAAGCTTGATTTATTGAAACGATTGATTAGAATTGTATTCTAAGTATCTTTGTTGATCTATTTTCATCGTTATTAAGGTTTTTATTTTCATCGTTATTATTAATATTAAAATTAAAGTAGTAACTTTTATTCAAATCGTCTTACATTTTTGATATATTTGTTAGTTCGACAAACATATTGCAGTTCATATTTCTTACCAAATTCTGTAGAAAAGATGTAGAGGTATATAATTTATATCAACGGATAACAGATATAAAAACGATTGTCTTGTTTACAAAATTACAGAAATCATAAAGAATATTGTATACGAATGATTTAGATATTTCTTAATTTTTTATTTTTATTTTACTTCGATATTTTTTTTATATTTTTTATAAAAATAATACAAAAAAAATCATATAAATTTAAAATATTTTTAGATAAATATTTTGGGAGAGAGGGAGGGGGTGAATAAAATAAAAGAAAGTATTCTTTTAATATTTAATTATTTGTCTGCGCAGGCTTCACGCAATACTACTTAATTATGATGTTATTTTGTTTGGTAATATTCTATTTCCCAAGTCCAAAATACAGAATACTCTAGAAAACTATTTGATTTTGATTAAAAATTTGAAAAAGTTTTATATTATAACAATAATAATTTACAAGGATTAAAAAAAAATTGTGATGGTAGATAGATTATTACTTGAATTGTGAAAGCAAATGGATAAAAGTTTATGGTTTAATATCTTTTAAACATTAATTTAACTTTTAAAAATATTACTCTAATGATATAAAACATTATGAATAATAGTATTATTAAATAAACGAAGATCGATAAAATCAAATCCAAATCATAATATTGGATCCATGTGATATTTGCTGCAGAACTTCGTAGGTCCAAAATATCCTTATGTTTTATCAGATGTTCTGTCCACCAGATTGCATGTTCTAATGACGAAAATGGTTTGTCTTTTATCAGTAACTGAAGCCTTTTAATATTATTGTTGTAACTAAAAACAAATATGCCTGTTAGTAAGTAAAGTAGTCAATAAATGGTTGAAAATTATTTTTAATAATATGTTCAACCATATAGGTTAGTCTACTTTACACGCTGTGACTATTACTCGTACATATAAAATATTATATTGATTCCTAAATTCAATTTTACCTTTCATCATTAAATATGTGTTTGATGGCACTCGCTAATATATTCTCATTAATATGCGATATATCTAATTTGACACCTATCTTATGAAGTACATATTTTTCTGAGTTTAACCACTGGTCAAAACACATTGGAATTCCAATAAGAGGAACAGCTGCGTTGATAGCTTCTTCAGTAGATTGTAAACCTCCTTGAGTGATAAATAATTTTGTGTTTGAATGATCTGTAAAAATTTTAGTTATCCACTATCCAAATAAATATGCTAAGTTTAATTTTGAATAATTAATTTTGCGCAGTGATTCAGCACTATTCCAAACTCGGAGAATGTCAAATGTGTTTAAAATTAGTCGGATAAATACATATAATTAATTATTTATCACGAAAATTTAAATAGAAAAATAGCTTTAAAAATATCGTCGTTAAGATAGGTAACGTGAATTTGCTTCTGTTGGACTACTGTTCGTTTGTTCGTTTTGAGAAACTAATAATCGAAAATTTAAAGCGTCTATAAAAATTAAAAGTATAGTAAGAACTTACTTAGAATTTTATTTTGTGGCCACCATTTCGCAATTCTTATATTTTCTGTTTTACCGGGAAGTATGTCGGTATCCCATTTCCATAAAATATTGTAGGGTAATTTTGAGAGAACATTGATCAAAGTTTGAATAAATTCTTTAGGTAATTGTGATGTCTTGACGTTACTGCCAAAACTTATGTATATAACGCCATGAATCGATGCATCTAAATAAGTTTGTAAATCCTAAAAAAAAATACATGTTCATCACTGAATTTTGATTTATTATAATGTGTTGATTGAATTTACCTGTAAACATAAAAGTCATGTAATGTTATTTAGTTTTTTTCAGAATTATTAAACTAGTAGTAAACACGTACCTCAGGTATAGCTTGATTTTGTTTTATGTGTATCCCTGATATATAGACAACATTTAATGGAACTGGCCGCAATCCTTCCCATATCGGATGTATGTTCAAAAATAACATTTGTAAATTTGGGTCTAATTTACTTAACAATGGAGTTCCCGGTAAAAACTTTTGAGCGATCTCGTTATGTAAATCTTCATCAGAATACACCATTTGCGTTAAAGCACGATCTGCATACAACTCATATACTGTATCCAAAATTGTCATGTTGTTTATTTTTTGTCTTAATGGACCAGGATATAATAAGGGATGATCAGGTGCACCTATCATTTCATAACTGGTATAAGAAGCACCAAAAGAACTGATTAGAATCATTGGACACTTATAACGATGAGTTAATGAAATGGCCATTCTATAATAAGATTCAACAAATATTAAGTCAAAACTGATGTTTTTATCATTTAGGATTTTCTGCACTCTTTCATCTTTGAACTGTTCATCGAATGTTTGAAAAATCAGTCTTCTTCCCGCCTCGACTTGCTTAAAAAAATGCAATTCATCTCCGTTATCAAGATTTTTTAGTTGTGCCTTCCACAAAGGATACGATATATTATGCATGTCAATTTCTATAAGATTCGAAGGTCGATCATCTTCAGAAAATGTAGGATTCGTTGTTATTACAATAACCTCATGGCCGCGGTTCGCTAATTCAACCATTAAAGGCATGAACACAGCTTGGTGACTTATAGAGGGTGTTGGAAATACCCCTAAAATTTTGGCGGATTGCGTTATTTTTAAAACTTTTACTATTAAAAATAATCTAACAGCTACCTGATTTAATCTACACATATTTTTCACAACACTTACAATATTATTCACAAGACACATCTTGTTTCTGAGAATGTTTCTTTCGTATAAAATACTAACATGTGTCTATTTCTGTTTACTCAAATGTTTTAATTGTGGCAATGTATGTGAGTAAATAAAATTCTTTGTCATTATAATATTTAATTAATGTGTAAATTTATAAAACATTTGCTTCCTAATATTCAGCCACATCTATTAAAATTTTTGTTTCAAATCAGTAATAATAGAAAGTAAAATTCAACATTTAACAACATTAACATTTTTATGACAAACAAATTACTTTCCCTTTTATATTAAAGAAATAATAACATGTTGATATTAACTTTGCTGTAATTGGATTTGAAAACAATTATCAATTTTATTTTGGTGCATTGTATACCAGCAATTCTTTACACCATAGTTATATATATTGATCTCTATCTATGATTATTAAATAAAGATAAAATATTTTTCGTTTGCAAAATATGAATACCAGTCTCTTTTAAAATATCGTTTCGATATCATTATACCTCATTTACTGAATAGAACAGCAGGCATACAATATTATACAACTATTAAATTCAATACTGTCTTTAGTGAGTTTCAGTAACTCCAATCATTAATGAGTCCTTACTTCTCATCTGAGATAAAATTCATTTTAAATAAGTAGTACTGAACTAAAATGTTAGGCAAAAACTATTTATATATTAATTTTAGCAATTGGTATTGATTCTCTATAGGAGTCTAGTTATTTCATCCAACAGATCTCTATAAGTTTAATTTCCATTGGGAGTTTCTCTAGAGTGTATTATATTCTGCTTCAGAATGATCTATTACTTTGTATATTATATTGAACTAACCGAATAGATTTCCAAACGACCACGTTAAACAAGTTTATCTGAGTACTGATTCTATGGAATATGGAAGTAATACAAATAAATTTGTATTCAAATTATCCTTTAATTATTCATAAATAAATCACTTATGAAATAATATGAATAAAAAAAACTGGTGATTTTTTTAAAATTTAAAGTAGGAATTTGCTAAAGTAAGCAGTAAGTAAGTAAATAAAGTATGAAATGATTTTATATTTCATAAAAATCCAATTATTCAAATACAGCTGTTAGGTCTTTAAAGGTGTCACCATAAGTTATTGGAGATAATAATTTTAAATTAACTACCACATTTAAATGACTAATAGAAGTATCTATTATATTTCGTAATATTATTTTTGATATCAACAAGAAACTTAATAGGAAATGATTTTCCTTTTTCAGAATTTGTAAATTTCCAGGTAAAAGGTAAATAATTCTGAAGTAATTCAACTGTGAATTTTCTTACTAAGGACCGTCTCATATCAATTTACTTTTCACTTCACTGAAGTTATTTACATATTATATTACGAACCAAAAACATAAATACTTGATCTTAATTTTTCAATCCAAATAAAGTAAGAAAAAAACATAAAAAAACCGTAATTGAAAAATAAATTATTAATTATATTCAGTAAGAAACATTTTGTGAAACTAATTAAATGATGTTTTTTTGTTTTGAGTTGTTTTTTTTATTTGTAAATTAAAGCACGTTTTTTATTTTAATTTAATAAATTGTATTAGAAATGTATAATCCGAAATCTAATTAGGAATAAATTTTAAATTGTATGCAAAATACTTTATAAAAATAAAGATTAAAATTTTTTTTAAATCTTTTTTTGTTTCTGTTATAACAATTTCATGAGCTTAAGAATCACCAAAATCAATAATAACCTTATCAACTTTTTTCTTAAAACATGCGAGAGTTAATGAGCTTCATTAGCACTTTTTTAACATTTAAAAATACACTGTTAACCAATAAGATATTTGAAATGTATAATGCATATTACATTAAAGTTCTTTTAAAAAATCTAGTTTTCTCTTTTGTTACAAAAATTTGATTACATATAATTAAATTTTATATATAATATTCCTACAAAATAATTTAAAAAGTAGTGAATAACTTGTCAAGACAAGTTATTTATTTAATTATTAAAGAAAAGGGGAGGTTGCAAGCGAAGTTGCCAGCAACAGTTAGTATGTAATTGTTAAGTAGGGAATGGCAACTGAGCACGTATCTCGCACCGCATGACGCCAGCCGATGCAAATTGGACGCAATGGCTAGCTTCCGGTTTAAATACATAAGTAGTTACCAAAACTCATTCCCAATAAGAGTTAATTCCAAAAAAATTCGTGCCCGCAGGGGGACACGCGTGGGTAGACCTCGTGTGTAACTCATTTAAAATATAACTCACAACCTAAGAATAATACATGATGCCGTTGTTTACATCAAAAATTTTTCAAGCAAAAAGCGGTTTTAATTTTTTTTCTCGGAAAAGGTATCTTTTTTGGAAATACTTTTGGTACTTAAATTTAGAGTAAAAAATAACCTTTCTATTAAAAATATTTGCGAGCAGGGAATGTTTACCAGAAAAAAGTTGCCGTGGTTTTACCTACCTAAAATTTACAAGCTAAAAGTGGTTTTAATTTTTTTTCTCGGAAACGGTACCTTTTACGGAAAAACTTTTGATACCTAAATTTAGAGTAAAAAATAACCTTTCTATTAAAAATACTTGTGATGCAAGAATGTTTACCAGAAAAAAGTTATGATTTTTTTTCCAAAAATTTTCGGTTTTTTTACCCCCACCCCTAAGTTATTGAAGTTAGGTTTTCGGTTTATCTACATTAGTTATAGGTATTTATCAAAGACATCATATAATATAAACGCGATTGATCTCCTTTGAATAGGGACAAAGTTATGGTCGAAAAACTGAAATCAGAAAAAGTGAAGTCCTAGCGCCCCCTGTGACTGGATTTCTCTGGTTAACGAACTTGACGTTCATTTTTGGATGGTTGATTTTTGTGCAAAGTTTGAAAGCGATCCGAGCGAAACTGCGGCCGCTATCGTAAGTTTATATATATATATAAACTTTTTGACCAATGGTCATTTCGGACTCAGGCGGTCATAAGAAGACCTCCTGTGAAGAAATTTTTCCAAAATTCGAAAGTAGGGGACAAATGAATGGGCAGACCGAATTCTTCGAGGTCTACCCAAAACTAGTATTAGTTTATTAGAGTATTTTTATAATTAAGAAATTTTATAATATTAAAATAATACTATATTTTTATTCGTACTAAAACGAAACTGTAAATGTGTAATTTATTATTAAATTAAATAAAAAAGTATGTAAGACTTAAAAATTGTATTCTCTTATGACGTTTGTTATATGTTAATAAGAATGGTAATAACTTGCTTTCGCTTATGACTTTATTCTCTTAGATGGATATATAGATTGATAGACAGACAGACAGATGGACCGATGAACGGTTGGATGGACGGATTTACAGACGGATAGATAGATAGATAGAGCAGTCTTTATTGACATACAAATTTCTGAACATTTAAACTTTTATATTTAACCCACCATAACTCAGTGGACACAAACAAAGTTGAGCATAGATGTAGTAATTTTTCAAAAGTCGTCCGACTGTATATCAACTGCTACAAATTAAGGCGTACACACCGGGACGAAGTAATGGCCAAACTTTCATTATTTTTCTCATTTTAACTTTTGCTCTTACTCTCAACTATATAGTAGTTTTACGATGTTATTTTAAAGGTATTTAGAACTTAAAACTAGATTGAGTTATTGAATGATAAATAAACGAGACTATTATCTCACTACAATGAGTGTAAAATAGTAATAATTTAATTAAATAAAATAAAAATTTTGGTAAAACATATTGTAAAAAAAACTTAATTATTTAATTTTTTTTTCAAGAGTACAGAGCGTCTGGATTATTTTTGTTTATTAAGCAGGGAGGGCCAAAAATTTTTGCAAATAGCAACACTTGATTTCTCCAAAACCGTGAGAGCAAGGGGCGCACGGGTGGCGGGGAATTGTGCGTTGTTTAATGCAATTTTAGTCACGATGGAGCGCTTCATGGGATAACAGCGTGCTTTTTGCGTAAAACAATTTCACAAAAACAACGATTCCTTCGTTACTGTACGACGCCTCTTTAGAGTTGAATACGGATTACAATGTGTAAGTGAGTGTCCAAGTGTTAATTTAATTAAAGCTTGGGTTAAAAAGTTTGAGCAAACGGGATCGACAACGAATATTAAACAAACTGGGAGACCACGTTCAAGAAGAAGCGAAGAGAACATTCGGGAGGTTGAAATTTCTGTAAGGGACGATCCAGAATCATCTACGCGTAAGCGGTCGGCGGCTCTTGCTATACCAAGAACTAGTCTGCGGCGAATCTTGCATTTGGACCTTAAACTGCACCCATATAAGCTGCAAATTGTACAGGAGATGAAACCAAATGATTACATTCAACGCAAGTTATTTGCTGACACTATACTGAAGCGATTCTCTAGCCTTGAGAATGTATTGTTTACGGACGAGGCCCATTTTCACATTAATGGTCACGTAAATAAACATAATTGTCGAAATTGGAGCACGGAAAACCCTCACTATAAACACCAAAAGCCTCTTCATTCACCAAAAACGACAGTGTGGGCTGCCATATCCGCAAAGGGCATAATCGGTCCATACTTCTTTGAAAATAACCAAGGAAATAACGTAACTGTGAACTTAGTGGAATACGTGAAAATGTTGCGAGAGTTTTTGACACCACAGTTGCATGAATTTGAAGGATATATATAGCCGGATATAATAGCCGGACTTGCAACAAGATGGAGCAACATGCCATACATCAAACGTGACTTTACCGGTGGTCAAAGAAATGTTTCCTAACAAATTGATTTATCGCAGAGGTGATATCCCATGGCCTCCCAGAAGCCCGGACCCTACACCTTGCGATTTTTTCTTGTGGGGATATCTGAAGAGTCGAGTATACCTTAATAAACCGACGAACATATCCCAATTAAAAGAAAACATCCACGAGGAGATAGCCGCGATTCCTCGCAGCATGTGTCAACGAGTTTTCCAAAGTTTACGTAGTCGATTGCAGGAGTGCCAACGACGAGACGGAGCACATCTCGACGATGTCATTTTTAAAAATAAATTTTAATAAATGATAATTACGTTAAATAAATCATAAACAAAATAACATATGTACTTTTATTTCTAGACATGTTTCAAAAGTGCAAAAATTTTTGGCCCACCCTGTATTTATTATAAACAGTAAATAATTGAAACTACAGCTTTTCTTGTATAGGACTTTACCTCCTAATCACTAACAAGTAACATAGGCTTTATTTGATATTGTAATTTTATGGGAATCTACACATGTAATGAACGAGAAAAACCTAGTAAGTCGAAATAAAAATACACCCAACTAGTAATAAGAATAATATAAATAAAATCCTAAACTCTCAATACTATGAACCACAAACAATAAGTATAATCCGCTAGTATTTTATAGTGTACTTAGCATCGAATACAACCTATAACGTTATTTATAAAACTAATAGGTTTTTTTATTAACTTTGTCTGTTTGTTCACTTCTTTTCTTCGGTCCCTTATATAAAAACAAATGTTTTATATGACTTAATAACACTATTCATCATCATCATCGTCATCATCATCATACATCAACGACATGTTTAACCTACATCCTTTTTTATTAAACTTCCGATATTTTGACGAAATTATGTGCGTCTTTTTAATTGGGTGCTTAAAATCGGATGCTCAATCAAAAAAGAAACATGGTAAATATCCTGAAGATCAGTATTTTTAAATATTTAATAATGCTTTTTATGGCTACCTTAAAACAAGTTGTTATTCAATTTGCGAACTATTTAATAAACTAAATAAGATTATGGATATTTAAGTCTAGGCCAACTTAATAAAGAGTTTACTAATAAATATATTACGAATATTTTTATCGTGGATGATTAATTAATCTGAGTTCTGTTTTTTACATAATAACAACAATAGTTTGTTCACCATAATTTGTATGAGCTCTTTCTTCTCTATGATCGTCTTATATTGTCAAGAAATACACTTTCAAACACTGACGTACATTGACTGCTAGTTATAACTCACTTAGAATGATATACTGCGTTCTTATGTTTAGTTAACTTTGCATGAATTATTAAAAATATGATAATGAGTATGATACTTTTACAATTTAATTAATATTATAAGTAAAGTGTTATGAATTGAGGAAAAACACAAACTTTATATATTTTAAGTTTAATTCTCTTTAATTTTTTCTTTCTTCGGCCAATAATGTGATACTAATAGTATTAATACAAACGCTGTAATAATAAAAAGTAATACCATTATTCCTAATAAGGATATCACTAACTTAACTTCATAATAGTCTATCCAATACATGTGGGCGGCTGGAGACATAAGATGTTTAGCACCATTATTGCGTAACACGTACTCTGTCCACCAGACTGCTTTTTCGAGTGATGATTGTGATTGATTTCGCATTATATTGCCAAGCCTGATGGCGCTTTTGCTATAACTAATGTAAAAATATAATTTGCATATAATGTACATAAATTGTGTAAAATATTTCATAATTAATTTCATATGAGAGTTTCTTATTTAACTTTATATATAGTAACTCTAATTTGTTATCTTGCTAAGTCCAGGTTTCGGTGAAATGTACATTTTATATATGTTAAAATTTAAAAACTATTTTCTACCATATGGTAAAGGAATAACAACTATATTACCTAACAAGCACAAGAAATATTGCGTCCGTATTGTTGCTATTTTATACAACACAACACAAAACAACTAAGAAAATCTGTTAAATCATTCTCATTTATCAGTTTTGGTTCAAGAATTAAATATATTGAAACGACGTTGTTATCTCACTTCGATGGAAAATATCGCCCTAAGTAAAATATGGTTTTCACCATTACGGGAGCTGACATTAGTAGTAACTTTTTAGAATCGGTACCTATATTGGAATGATATAATTATCGGACAATCTCCCAAAAGTTTCTCCCAAAAGAGAGTCTATAAAAATTATATTAATGATTACATATATACAAAAAGAATTATTATAAACTCTGTGCATAAGTTCGGTAAAATTGTATTATATTTATTTTGATAAAATATCAGTAATATAATCAGAATTGTCACAGAAGATTTTATTTGTTTTAATAATGAAGACTATTTATTGATTAATATTTAAAAAATGTTGTTGGCCTAGCGTAGAATCTTAAATTAATTTTAGCTTTAAAATGACGGATTTTGTAGCTGAATTATATTTGAAATATATGCTAGGTCTTTCATTCTCGAAACTTGTGACGTAGATACATGAATAAAAATTTAATTTAGATTTTTTTTCACCCTGTAATGTTTGTAAGAATGAACATAACAAGATAAGAAATTGGGGCTACTATAAATCAAGTTCGCTTAAATAATATATAGTTTCAAAATATTTTTATATTAACTACCATTTTTACTTTATCCTTTTTTTATAAATTTATATGTATGTTATCCTCAAATTTCATGAAAGCATTAAATACAAACATTTCGCAGACAGTCGCAGTATGTTTAACTTAACGAAAAAAGTATCGGCCACGTAGATCGTAACATAACGTAACTTTGCTAATACTGTTTCTTAAACGTATACTTTTTCTTAAAACCCCGGACATGAGATACAAATAGTCTCACATAAAGCGCTCCGCTCGTTTCACTCAAAAAAAACTATAATAGTCAAGTAATTTTTTTTATTTTCTGTTTATTATATTAACTTTACAATTTAAATACTCCTAGACACAAATCTTATCCAAAAAATTGTCGCGTTTATCGAGTTCACACGTTTCATAGAGTCATAACTACTAAATAACTAATTAATATGTAACATTCTCTTATACTTATATCAATCTTAATATCTTATACTATAAGAAATCTTATAGACCTATTTATGTAAAAGAGACAAAATTTAAATATGTTCATAAGGTTAGATTTGTGAAATTGGTAAATTCTTATTTTGGATATAAAAGTGCTTTACATTTTTTTTGTTTGTTTCAAATAATGACTTTTAACTTCTGTAATCAACTTCTTTAGTAAATTTTTAAGAATGTAAGGCAGGTTGTTGGACCAAACTCTTTTTCCATATACATTATTATATTTCAATTCTGTAAAATATAGTAAATACGATAGATTTCAAATGAAAACAACTCTGTAATTTCTTCTAAGCATATTAATTTTATTTTGATATTCTGCTATAATTTCTAGGTTTACTCTTTCGTTAACGTTAATTAAGTTACAGTGTTTAAATAAATAGCCGTAGTTATGTCTGAATTTATATTTAGTTTTAGCGGGATTATTGATTTTAATATTCATAAGAATAAAATAACTCAGAAAAAAATTATAACCTATGAATAATCGTAGGTTATAATTTTTTTCTGAGTCATGTAGGTTTTCCTATAACTAATAATGGAATCCACAAGTAACATATGCAAAGTTCTTAGTATTTTAAAGTGAAGTTTATGTTTAAGTATACACATTTTTGCCAAAATAACTCTCACTTTACAACAAACTTTGGTTTGTTGTTGTAAACTAGGGAAGTAGGGACTTCCCTACCTACTGATTAATAGAAAAATAAATATAGACATTATTTTTTTTTGCATTCAAGCGAAATCAATATAACTAATTAATTATATGAATATCAGATATTTCTCTGACCCTAACTATTAAATTGTACAAGGTATGCTTTAAATCTAAGGTAAAAATTTACTTAAACATTCAAAATGTCGTACTAAATACAAATGCTTTATATATCAACATAAACCTACGCACATTGTTCCTTAATAGCTAGTAATTCGAAGGGAAGTTGTAGTATTATCCTATACGTTTTAAAAACGTTTTCCTAATGAGATTGGGTGACACATGAATGAATGGATGGATGGTCAACTTGAATTAACAATACTATCCCCACAACATGCAAACATGTAAATTTGTCGCAGATATGTAGATGGTTATTAAGTTTGTTTTCGAAAATATTACCAATCTTAATATATAAAACACCAAGACACTCACTGACTGACTCACTGACTCATTCATCGCTCTACAGCTAAAACCTTGATACCTAGAAAGTTGAAATTTTTGACACAAGACTCCTGACATATTGAATAGGTGGAATAAGAAAGGATTTTGCAGAGGTCTAAACCTTTCCAAAGTTACAGCTAAAAAACTGCAAAAAAATATAACGCGCCTGTTTGATACCTCCTAGGTGGTGTGGAAATTCAAACAAAATGTTTGATCACTTTCGCCGTCGGTTGCGAAGCACGGGTAACCTGCTAGTTTTTTTTATAATTGCAGGTTAAAATACCATAACAAAAGAGTATATGAACATTGTAGCGTTATTTTCTACAGAATATTAAAATATGTAGTAGTTTTTAACGAGCTAGGCTAGTATTCAAACAGATGGTAGGTTTAGAATTCGCATGTTCGAATACTGCTTATTAATAATATAGCTGTATTAATGTCTATGAATTTGATCATTTCATGCCTATAGCGAAAGAAAGTTAGTTGCTGAGGCATTGTTATTATTTTTACTATATTATAAACAACTGAGAATACAATTCAAGTTTTATGTATTGTACCAACAAGGAAGTTTATGATAAATAGTTTACTTTAAATAGTTTAACCCTGTTAATTCAATTTCCGGGTAAGATTAATAGTCTCGAAGTCCGCCAAATATTCAGCATATTTTTTTTATTTATTCTACAATTCTATTTTTTTTATTTTTCGTCAAAGAAAAGTAGGAAATCTGACAATGGAAATATACTTTCAAAATAAACAAGTACAAAAAGAAAGAAGAAAACATTTGCGACAGAAGAATATCGCTACTTAATGAATCATCAGGAAATTAGAGAGAATTTATAGATTCAGTACAAAGCAAGTCAAAAGGAGTGATGACCTAACTTCTTCCACCGTCTATTGTTTTGATTTTCTTAAGAATCAATATTTTTTCTGTTTATATATAGATTAGGATCTAACAAAGTAACTATAAGACTCTATTAATATTTATACCCTCATAGCTTTAACATTAAGTTGGACAGTGCTTTTACAGAAGGGCTTATTACGATAAATCTGTTATCGAAATAGGCCCTCCTGACACTTCCATTTTGACGTACACAAGTGATCACTGATAATGATTCGAAGTGGAAAAGATATAAATAAATAAAAAAAATATTATAATATGAAAAATAGAATGATTTACAGTAATAATAATATGAGCATGAAAAGAAACCCTTACAGGTTTAAAAGTCTCTTAAGATTTTTACTCAGGACCTAAATATTTTCTTAATAGAACAGATAATAATAAAAATTAAATTCTTATTTTTAATGTCTTTAGTTACTTTAAATATAAATTTACAAAGTTTGAATTTACAAAAAGTTAAAGGTAAATCTAAAAAACTGAAATGAAATTCAATTATTCGTATTAAAACTACGAATTTTTTTTTTTACTATTGTTAGAACTAATATATTCTCTAGCTTATTTCTTATATACAGGAGCTATAATAGTAAATTATACAGTCTACTTTTATTAATCAACGCAGAGATTCTCATGGGTTTTTGTTTTATTTTTATTAAGAAAAATTGTGTTACAAATACAAAGCTTTATAATATATTAAAAGTACAAAGAAAAATATTTATCTAATAACACTAAGCAAGTGGTTCTATAAGCAATAGATTCCCGCATTTATGTAACAGGAAATTTACTATTTTTATAGTTTTAAACCTCTCTCATTCCATATTCCTTGAAGTTTATCAGATGAAAGCTTTGGAACAGAAAAATTGCGCCTTGATAAAATTAATTTGATTTTTGAAGTTTATTTTTTATGTTTTTTAAACATAAAATAGATGGACTGTCTCCGTATTAAAAAAAAACTTAATGAAATTAAAAAAAACGGGTAACTGCCGAAAGTACAGACATACTTCATTGTTGGTCGAACTAAATTGAATACAATTCACCAGTGTTCTGCTCTCGCTCGTTTGATTATTATAATTCAATAATAGCTTATTAAGCAAGATCTTAAATGTTTGACATAGTGGAAACAGCTACAACGTAAAATACACAAGTAAGTTTTAAAAGTGTTGAAATTAATGTGTTGTTTCTTATATAGAGGATCTTGCATATTTTTACGTGATTCTAATAACCCTTATATAAGAGTACGCCAAAAAGGCACAATCTCTTAATCTTTTTGATTTTAGAAACCATAACCAGAAATATTAGATTGAAAAACCTCCATTATTCAATTAATATCGCTTCTAAATAAGTATATAATACATTCTGAACATACAATAGGCAATATCGGTAGCAAGACTAAGCTAATAAAAATCACTACGATCAAATAAAGACCAGTTGATTAGCTCTTTTATATGTAATTAACTATTCTATATACTTGATTAACATGAATTTGAAGAATGTATTGTTTTGTTAGGATAGCGTATTTGCTATTTGAAACAAAAGTAAAATTATGGTTTGATAATTTCTGACAGACAATGTTAATTTACTCATTTGTATCTGTATACAATGTCATAGATATAATTAAGATAACTTTACTTTGTTAAGTTCCTAACAAAGCTATAGTCCTAATTTACAACTCCCTCATCAGATGATTGCGCTATATAATTTAAAATAAACGCGTTTGTTATTATATTTAAGTATAACGATGGTTAACGTAATAAAAAATATACAAGAATAATATTACCACTTTGATCAAAGCAGTGAAGGTGATCAAAGCAGTAATCAATTTAAAAAAAATGTTGTCCGAAAACTAAAGATTTCATCCCATGAGAGGAAAGTAGCAACTAAAATCATGTCGCGTATTTTAAAAAAGGACTTAGTACTTGCAATACTTGGACTAGTATAATTAAAATAGAATAAGGTAATCGTAGTACAATCAAAACAACTACTTAAGCGATATGCAAAGGGGGATCACAAAAAAAATGATTACGGATGAGATTTTTTTTAAATTGAGCAATATTTTAACAAAAAATGCTAAATGCGGAGAGTTCTAAAGAAGCTTCCCATTTAGTTAACAGCGTACTGTTTCTACTGTGAAAAGAACCTTATTTTAGGGAAACATAAAAGAAATTGCATAATACTATTACAAAACCCTATTTTAGGAGAATATAAGTTAAATAATGAAGCTCTGAATAGGGTTAGTGAGGTGAAAGATTTGGGTGTAATATTGGACAAGTCAGGTCAAGTATACTAGGAAGCAACTGAGAAATCTTATGTTTCTGTACAAAATGTTTAATGACTCGGTAGATTCAATTTATCTTGGTAAATTACAATTAAAATGGCCTGGATTAAGTGCACGAAATCATGAATTTATTTTATGTACCTACGACCAAATGTAAGCGTACCAAATGTGTATTCATATTTCCCACTTGTCGAGATTTTAACAAACCTGTAAAAAAACAAACATAAAAAAATGAAGTGCTATAAAAATTCAGGAAGTTATAAAGTTTTTATTTAATACCATATTATTTTTACTACCTGATTATTTTTTTTTGCATGTTTTTAAATCTCTGTTAATACGTTTTTTATATAAATTCGATTGATTGGGTGTTTTATTTTTATTAAACTTTTAAAGTTCATGATATATATGTATTATTAACAGTGGAAAGTTTATTGATGTCTTGTAATATTTGGTAATTTTATTTTTAAGTTTTCAGATATTGTTTTTACAAAATAAATAAATAAATGCATAGAATTTTCTTGTTATTGAAATAATTACAATTTGTTTTTACTTCAAAATATTGATTTACATATATACATTTTTAATGACTGTTTTGCGACGTCTACTAAGTAAGATCCACATTAATTCATTATTACCACATGTTATTAATAATCAATTCAATTTATTAAAATTCAAGTTTTTCAACATTTAAGTGGTTATAAAATATACAACTAGCAATTCTGCGCAGCTTAGCAACTTGGTCCAACGAACTCATTCCTAATTTTAATGTAAATTTTATAATACTATCATTAAAGTAAATAAAAGTATTGTTCCAGTCTGTGTAACACATACATGTTAAGTATAAGTAAATCAATAAAAATGTTATAGAACCATATGTAGAAACCATATTATATTTATTACCTACTTAATATACTTAAAATACTTTACTTTTTTTAGAAAATATTAAATAAGCAAGACTCTGATGACACTTCGTTATAGTTACAAC
The DNA here is from genome assembly GCA_918358865.1 of Melinaea marsaeus rileyi. NCBI lineage: Eukaryota > Metazoa > Arthropoda > Insecta > Lepidoptera > Nymphalidae > Melinaea > Melinaea marsaeus. The sequence continues at coordinate 12,376,103 of OU911086.1, read as the reverse complement.
TAGACTAACTTTATAAGAATATTTAGAACGGTTCTACAATTTCACTAGCTCTTAACAGCAATGTTGCTCGACTGTTTGTTTATATATATATATATATAAACGATTTACTACTAACTGACTCATCACGAAATGTCCGAAACTATTTATCCGATTAAATTAAAATTTTACATAGTTACTTCTTTCGTAACATAGACGTCCACTAAGAACGGATTTTACGGAAATCCTATCCCAACGGATTTCAACAAATTTCAAGTCAATCGGCCTGATAACTACAAAGGTTTCATGATGAGTTTGTACATAGATGGAAGAGTTAGTTTAGTAACGGTTGCAATAGCAACGGTTACCATACCAATGTTTACCGTAGCCACAGATACCATGTCAACGGTTACCTTGATAAGTAATAGTAGTAGTAGTAGTAGTAGTAGTAGTAGTAGTAGTAGTAGTAGTAGTAGTAGTAGTAGTAGGAGTAGCAGTAGCAGTAGCAGTAGCAGTAGCAGTAGCAGTAGCAGTAGCAGTAGCAGTAGCAGTAGCAGTAGCAGTAGCAGTAGCAGTAGCAGTAGCAGTAGCAGTAGCAGTAGCAGTAGCAGTAGCAGTAGTAGCAGTAGTAGTAGCAGTAGTAGTAGCAGCAGCAGTAGCAGTAGCAGTAGCAGTAATAGTAGTAGTAGTAGTAGTAGTAGTAGTAGTAGTAGTAGTAGTAGTAGTAGTAGTAGTAGTAGTAGCAGTAGCAGTAGCAGTAGCAGTAGCAGTAGCAGTAGCAGTAGCAGTAGCAGTAGCAGTAGCAGTAGCAGTAGCAGTAGCAGTAGCAGTAGCAGTAGCAGTAGCAGTAGCAGTAGTAGCAGTAGTAGTAGCAGTAGTAGTAGCAGCAGCAGTAGCAGTAGCAGTAGCAGTAATAGTAGTAGTAGTAGTAGTAGTAGTAGTAGTAGTAGTAGTAGTAGTAGTAGTAGTAGTAGTAGTAGTAGTAGTAGTAGTAGTAGTAGTAGTAGTAGAACCGGTGGGAATCAGCTAGTATGCTATAACTGTAGTATACTTTCAAATAAAGATAGTCAAGGTCATAGAATATTTCTATTTATGTTATTGAAATCAATAAAATGAAGTAAATTTTCCCATTTAACACCAAAACAAAACATTTTTTAAAACATTACTCCTTTCTTTATTTGAAAATCCTGAAGTTGCAAATGCATTTTATCTTCTTTGCAATTAAAACAAGAAAATTAATCCCACAAAACTCTTTAATTTTAAACTCAAATAGCAAATGTTATTTTTGTTTTATTATTGTAGCAATGTGAAAGTGTATGAATTTTGCTACTGTCAAAGCAGTCAGGACAGCATCGCTATATATTATTAAACGGTAATTTTATAGCTATATTATTCAGGTCCTTTAAACATCTCAAAATGTTATACCATCACCACTGGTAGTATGCGTATAACATTTAATTGCAGTTATATTTTATAAGATCTAATAAAAAAAAATAAAGATAAATCATGGGTTTTGAAATCTGGGATATATGAATCATACTTGAAAAGTCAACATTAGGGCAATTATAAAATGTGTTCATCACTCCCACATTGGGTACCCCATGAGGCATCCACGACTGTCTCCGAACCCCCGCTGTCTGGTGCGCCCCAACACCGCAATCGAAGCGAGAAGCCCGAACCGCTACTTCCCGTAATTCCCCACCTGACAGCCACTGGAGGTATCCAGTTTTAAGGTAAACTTAAACGATCCTAACTTATATTGACAGGAATGCGCCTCACTCACAAACAAGCCAGCTGGCTGGCTTGTTTTGACGCGGGGAGCTCCCTTGCCTTCCACCTAAGCTTCCCGAGCCAGATCTGGACAACCTTCTTCACCGAGTCGATAGCAAGCCGCACTCAGAATTAAGGAGTCCCGATCCGGCTCACCCCGCCCGAGTCCAGGCCCCAAAAGGGGCCCGAACCCGACACCGCCAGAGGCGGCCAACTGCCTGTGACAGCCGCGCAATATCAACAGACTACGTTGAGTGCCCCGGGAAGCACCCACGACTGCTCGGAATGGAACCCAAGCTCGGGAATTAAAATGGTGTGCCTGTAATATTTTTTATAATAACATTATATTACATAAAATATATTTTTTAAACATTTTAACTTAATGTAATATCTTATTATGCAAATCATCTTTATTGAGATAAAAAAAAATATAAAGTTGCCAAGGCCATGCTTACCATTTATAGATGTTTGCCAGATATCAAAAGGATTTCGTTTGCAATGAACGAATTGTGATTTTAAATTATTTTATCAATTTAAATTAAATGTATAAAATTTTGTAAGTGGCTATATTATCATTTATTTAGTTACAAGGTAAAGCAGTGAAGTGTTTTTTTTGGCCAATAACAATAATTACTTGAAGTATGTTTATCTTATTATTGTAAGTATTTTTCAAAAACTTATTTTTTTTTATTCCTGTTGATTGTATTACGAGCTCTCAAATTAATTATTGGCAATAAAAAATACTATAAAAGCTTAGGTAATAAAAAAGGTTTCTTAAATTCTAATTAAAATAAAAAGCAAAGCCGCATATTTAAAAAAAATGGTTTTGTCATATAAATTTAACGGATGTGTTAAACTACTTCTAAAATACTAATACATCAATAAAATGAAAACATTTATTAATTTTTTTTATCACAAATAAATAACAAAAATCGTCATTTTAAAAATGCCATTGAACTTAATAGTTTTTGTTAATATGAAGTTCATGTTTAAAAATTATGATATAATTAAATTCAAATTCCAATTGCAAATCGTTCAAAGGAACAATTTACGACAGCCACAAAAAACCGGTTTCTCTTCTCGTATTATATAAAAAAACCTAAAAATGGTATCATCAAACTAACAATCCTATAAAATAAATGGTGTATATAATAAAAATACAATAATCTAAACTATTCACACTTAAAATTAAGTAACAGAAATACTAAGCCGTCAATTTGTCAAGATCAGCAATAAGGTACGCCAAATTACAGTAATAGCAATGCGTAAGGTCATAGCTATTTTTATACGAAAACTTATTAACTGATCTAGTGATTAATTTATTTTGAAACTATTATCTTTCACATAAAATTATAATAGAACTAAATGTATAAGCATTAAAATGGCCTTCTTTATTTGAAATGTGTAAGTTGGATCTATAACTTTATTTCTCTATCTATATATCTACGAGTATATGTCATAACTTTATTTTTTAGTAGTAACTTTAATAAACCACTGTTCAGTTGTTTAGTTCATTGAAAGTTCATTTTTATTACATTTTTAACATAACTATTTTATAAAAGTATCTTTGATACAGAGAACAGAATAAGTTGGAATGAAGTCAGGTAATAGTACTGGCTATCGCAATGGTCAAAAGGGATCGATCCATTGCTGTCTGAACATTTATTTACACGCTTCTTTCTTCAAAGCATGTAATGCAAGGAATGATATTTATAAAACTAAATCGAATATATTGTAAAGATATAAAAAAGATGTGTTTAGAAAATTTTAAAAGTAAAGATAACCAATACCATATACCGAGACTTCATCTTCCTTCATTAAATATTTTATGAGGTTGCAAAGTTATTTAATTTGCAGACTATTATTTGCTATCCCTTTAAAAATTCAATTTATATAGAACCTTAGTAGTTACGTATACTGATTGAAGTTACTTAATATATCCATGACACTTGTTTATATTATCTTTCATATTACATAATATTTGATGACTATAATACTTTATTTTTAAAATTATTTCATTTATTTGATTACTTCAGGTTGATCTTTAAAATTGTTTATATTAATATTATCTCGAAGTGATAAGTAAATGTTATCATAATTTTTTGCGTAGGGTTAGATGAGGAAAGGCCACAAGTACTATTGTCATTGCAATTACTATAACATTAATTATTTTGGTTTTCGTTAAAGTATAGAATGTACTTTATTTAATACCTAAATTACTTTTCAAAACTCAAAACGCTGTATAAATATCGCGATACTTTCTTTTTGTACTTCGAGTAAATGCAGATTTAATTAAACTTTATTTTTAAATGATCTAGAAAAGTTTTGTATTATTGTCTGTTTATCATGATGTATAAGAGTATCACCCACTAATCACACTATATCCCGAATATAGAGAGTCTATCATACGTGAAGTCAACGGAGACAAGCTTCTTTGCAGCCGATTTCACCGGTTATCTTATAACATAAATTCATATTTATGACTGGACTATTGATTATGTCAATGATACGTATTATTGTGCCTTACCGAGTACTCTATTCATTCAAACTAATTAATGTTTCATTTTAGTAACTTTAATATTGCTAGTAGAGTTTATAATTGTGGACGTTAATTATATCTGTTATCTATTAAAAGACCTTACTACGTTACGAGATTCATTTGTGGTTTCATGTTGGTTGCACTTAAATGATTTACTTTTTCAGAAATTTGCAGTACCATAAACAACTTCCACAAGCCTTGACATAGCGTTCTAAAATCATTGCTGACATCAATAAAAGTGAGAAGAACGAAGAAAACTTTATGAACTCAAAATAGACAAACTTAATTTTTAATTGACATAAAATTTACTTTTTAAAGAAAGATTTAATATATTTAAGAAGTTTCCCAATATCATTAAAACATGCCAGGTTGTTGTGAAATACTTTTTTTGATTGTATTGACATTTACTGGAATTGAAAGTGCGAGGATCTTGGCTTATTTCCCAACACCTTCAATAAGTCATCAAGTCGTATTCAGACCTATCGTAAAAGAACTAGCAAGACGAGGACATGAGGTCACTGTCATCACTACGGACCCTGTTTTTTCCAAAAGTGAAGCACCAGAAAATTTAACTGAAATAGACGTACACGATATATCATATAAAAATTGGGAACAATTTTTAAATATAAGGCGAGGCCAAAAGGAAGATTTTTGGGATGAATTAAAATTAGTTTTTGAAAGTATGACTTTGGTTTTTGAAATGCAGATGCAAGTTCCTATTGTAAAAGAAATTATGAATAAAGATAAAAAATATTTTGACTTATTGTTAATTGAAGCTTGTCATCGTCCTGCTATGGGTTTAATGCATAAGTTTGATGCTCCAGCCATTCAGATAAGCTCGTTGGGTGGTCTCATATTTCAATATGAAATGATGGGTGCACCTATCCATCCACTTTTATATCCCACGGTTGAAAGTCGAAGATTATATAACCTTACACTCTTAGAAAAAGGCTTAGGAATTTATGGAAACATACTATTCAGATATTTGTTGTCTGTTGTAGAAGAGTTTGACACTTCTATTATGAAAAAGATTTTTGGTAATGACATTCCTCCATACAAAGATTTACAACAAAGAATTGCATTATTGTTATTAAATGAACATCCGATTTGGGGCGATAATCGTCCCGTTCCTCCAAACATAATTTATATGGGGGGCATTCATCAAACTATACCAAAAAATTTACCTGAAGTAAGTATAACCAAATAATATATGACATTATTTTACTCCATATTTTAACTATAATACGAAAAATATAATACATTGTAATAATCGTACAAAATAAGTTTTAGCTTTCTTCAGATTAAATTATAATTTGTGTTATATAAATCACTACTAATCTATTACAGGAAATTAAAGAATTTATAGAATCCTCTAAAAACGGCATAATATATGTTAGTTTTGGTACAAATGTGATACCATCACTTCTCCCACCAGAAAAAATTAGGTTAATGACAAATGTTTTTTCTCAATTACCTTATAATGTTCTATGGAAATGGGATAAAGATGTACTCCCGGGAAAATCTAATAACATCAAAATTTCTAAGTGGTTCCCACAAGCTGACATCCTCAGTAAGTAGATTTAAAAAAAAATGTTATTTATATTTTTTTTATTGTAGACTGTTTAGTTTATTTGTCATAAACATATCATCCGTAAAACATATTTTGTAACGTGTAACATATATGTATTTTAGAACATCCCAAAGTAAAACTTTTCATCACTCAAGGAGGTTTACAGTCAACAGATGAAGCTATAGATGCTGGCATTCCTTTACTTGGTATTCCAATGTTAGCGGACCAATGGTACAATGTGGAAAAATACACTAAACACAAAATTGGAATGCAGTTTGATATGGGAGAAATTACTGAAATAGAGTTCAAAAAAGCAATAATAACATTGATTGAAGATATGAGGTAAGAATATTCTTTATATTGACATTAAATACACAATTACTTGCAAATAAGAATTCGAAACATGTCATAAGTTATATTCTAGATTCCAATAATAAGTAATAAGCAATATATATATATATATATATATATATATATATATATATATATATATAAGCGATTTACTACTTACTGACTCATCACAAAATCTCTGAATCTGTATCTCCGATTTACTTAATATGTAAAATATTAGATAGATATAGAAGTAAAAATATTATTAATTGCGAAATTGAATTTATATATTTGAAAAATAAATAAATATTAGGTGTAAGCCTACTGGGGAACCGCCACATTAGATAACGGAAACGCATCCCAATATGCAGTACCGCTTAGGTGATGTGGAAATCTGTGTATTTACTGACTGGCATTATAATTCTCTATTTAAAATTTAAAACATTTACACTAGATATAAAACAGAAATTAAAAATTTTGTTAATTCAAGAAGTTTAAGTTTACATCCAAATTAATAGTTTGCCCAGCGATGCGGGCGGGAATTAGCTAGTATATATTTAAAACAAACATATTATTATTATTATTGGAATAAAAAAGCAAGTCTCTCATTGTAATATGCACTGTCAGCTTGGTAGTTAAAGATACTACTACTACTTGTAATTATAGTCACGTTTCAAGGTCTTTTTTGCTCTTGCTGCATTTCCTGCAAGATACGTTGTTGGCATTGATAACAATTTTATATATGACATAATATGTTGATATGTTTTTATAGCTATAAGAATAACATGCTGAAATTGAGATCTCGGATGAGAGAATATCCAATAAAGCCAATAAGCCTCGCTGTTGAGTGGGCAGAATATATCATGAAGCATGGAGGAGACCATCTGAAGTCACCAGCCGCTGGTTTATCATGGATTGAATACTACGAAATCAAACTAGTATTAACCTTATTTGGAATTTTATTCATATTTATAGGCATATTTGTCTACATTCTGAAGTTTACTTTCGGATTTCTTGTCAATATTCCCGAAAAAAAAATGAAACTGAAAAAAAAATAGATTTACAATATGATATTTATTGTTATAAGCTAATAATGATTGTAATTTTAATAATAATAATAATAAAATATGTCAGGTAACGTCACGTTACTATTATTTTGATTTTATGTTATGTTTTTTTTTGTATTGGAATTTATGTACGAGTATTTAATTAGTTATTAATCATCTACCTAATTTTCTCTTCCAGCTACGTAAGTAGGTGGGTACATTGAAACTGAGAGAAAATAAAATAATAATTATATATTTTTTATGTTTAGATAATGCAATTTTAATTTAATTTACGATCATTTGTTTATATATATTCATAATAAAATAATATTCATTGATATAATATATATATTATAAAGAAAGTGAAGTGTAGGTTCAGTTCAGCAAATTATATTATATATAATATTTTAAATTAAACAATAAGTGTCTTATTTAAATAACACCATATGGAAAATTAAACAATGCACTATTTAAACCCTTGTTACAAATAGCCATAAGCTATTCTGATTGTTGCAATATATGTTATATAATATAATAATAATGAAAGCCTTTATTCGCTGATTTTACTTATCTTACTACATTTTACATTTAAATAACTAGTTTATATAAAATTTTTAAACATTGTTGGTGATATAATGTTATTCAGCAACCAGTTTGTTGATTAGGTTGTCTTTCAACATAGGCCTCCCCCAGTTTTTTCACTCATCTCTGTCTCGTGCTATCTTTCTCCATCCTTTTGGAAAATCATCCTTCCATCTTTTGATTTGACGTCCTTTATGTGTTTTCCCATTTCTGGGATTCCATTCCACTACATCTTTCGTCCATTTTTCTCTTTCTGTCCTCATTATGTGACCAGTCCAGTTCCACTTGAGTTTTCTTACTTTTTCTAGTTTATCGCTCACTTTTGTCTTTTCCCTTATTTTAGAAGTTGTCCAACAGTCCAACGCTTTATTTTTAGCATGCTTTGTTCCATGCTGCGTTGACAAACTTTGAGTTTTTGGTTGTTTTTGTTCGTAGCAGGTTTGACATATTTGACACCCATAAGTAAGACATGGAAGAATGCATTTGTTGTAAAGTTTCCTTTTCAATGACATTTGTATAGCTTCGTTCTCAACCAATTCTTTCAGTGACCAGTATCGTTTCCAAGTGTTACTTATTCTTCTATTGATTTCTTAAGAGTACTGATCTTTAACTGATATAAGTTGTCCGAAATATATATATTCAGTTACATATTCTATAACCTCTTGTCCAATTAATTTATGTTAATATAGAAGAATTGAACCAAATTTAGTGGGTGACTTAAAAAAAATATTGCTTTTAATCAAAAAGAAACACATGCTGGATCTAAGCCAATCAAGAAAATGAAGTAAATCAATAAAAATGTTATAGAAACTATATTATATTTATTACCTGCTTAATAATTCGCTTCACTTGCTAAAATAAAATATCAGATGCATTAGTTTAGAAAATATTAAATAAGCAAGACTGATAACACTTCGTTATAATTACAACCAGCGCAGTTATAAGAATATTTAGAAGGCTTCTACAATTTAACTAGCTTTTAACAGAAATTTTGCTCTGCTCTCTATACGCTATAATAACGAGAAAGTACACTTATCGTGCTCTCCATTTGTAATTTAATAAAAACGCCTGCATTTTTTTGTTATATTTAGACTGACATAACATAATATATAAGATTTAATTATATAATTATACAAGATTAACATAAAAGATTTAGAAATTATACTTTCACATTTTTTATAATCGTCGAAAACACTTCCTGAACAAAAATATGTCATATACTAACTTTTGTCAACAGCTTCTCCAACGGTGTACTATCATAAAAAAATAGACAAGTTCTTAGGTAAGTCTTTTAATATTTTTATTTATGTTATTGATAACATTGAAAAGAATTTAGTTTCCCCATATAACAACAAAACAAACATTTTTTCAAAACCTTACTCAGTTCTTTATTTGAAAATGCCGAAGTTCATATCAATTTTATCTCCTTAGCAGTTTAAACAAAAAAAAAATATCCTACAATATTCTTTAATTTCAAACTCAAATGGGATAAGTTTTTTTATTTTATTATTATAGTAATCTCGAGGTTATGAATTTTTCACTCAGAGCATCACTTGATTACTACATCACTATTAAATGGTAATTTCTTTGCAGCTATATTATTCAGGTTCCTTAAACATCATAAAATGTTAGATCATCACCACTATTAATATACGTATAACATTTAATTATAGTTATAATTTATAAGATCTAATTACATTACAGCAATAAAAAGAAAAAAAACAAAACAAAAAGGGATTTGAAATCAGATATATGGAGGCAGTAGATCATACTTGAAAAGTTAAGATTAAAATGTATGGCAATTAAAGGATGCATTCATTAGGGCCACATTTGCAAACGAGACATGTAATTTTTATTTATACAATTATCGTTGTACTGTCTGAAACAGATAACAGCGACTATGATAATGATGAAGCAAGGTCAGATTCATATAATAAACAAAATACGTGTACCGATAAAAGAAGTTATCGCAGACACAAATATAAAATTTGTATATAAATTCATAACTTCCTTGTGATAAATCAGAAACTCAAAGTTCATTCACACGTATAAATTAATAAATAGTTCTTTATTAAGGTAACAAACAACATGATTTAGAGTTGTAATAATAAGTTATTGGATATTTGGATCCAAGGTTAATGATAATGGTCGCTATATATATATAGAAATCAACATGTATTCCTAACTGTTTTTTTTTTTATAATTTGGAAATGATAAAAGAATAGTAAATATTATACCTAAAATTTTAAATATAATAACCATACTTATATTCTATGATAGTGTAAGTTATTTGCCTGTAGGTCGGAAAAAATTTAATTGTAAAACGGTTAAATTTTTGGAAATGTTGTTAGGTTTGACTTTATAAATAAAGCTACACTTTTAAAGTAGCGATAAGTATAATTAATAATGACCTTCATATTCTAGCATCATCTTCTTTTATGATCTTCCCAATAATACTCATCCGAGCATTCTGGTTGATAGAAAGGCGGTTCTCTTAAGGTAAGTTTGTAGGAGTCCAAACGATGTGATCTTATTGCTGGAGGAAGTCACCAATCTCCACACTACAAATCACAAACAAGTTATTAAAAAAAAGGTTTTATAATTGGCGAAATTTCCTTATTTTTTGTATGCAAGAACGTGGAGTAAAGTCTTTTGAAAACCACATTATGGAAGGTCACGTAGCTAGGAGTTGGTTGTATTGTAGCCAAGTGTGGTATAATTATAAAATTTGATGGCAGGTATTTCAAAATTTTTGCTCTTAGGAACACTGTCGCTGATAAATGCAGTAAGACATAAATATATAATATAATAAAGGAATAATCCTTTGTCAGAGTGTTGGTTCTTCTACAGTTCACGCTACTCCTCTTTGCTAATATTTAAATATATTTTTTAAAGTTGATGCTGGGACAGAGATGGGAACAATACATCATGTGTCGCAATTTATGCACCTAATACTTTGCCATAAATTTATACCAATACAATTTCTGTAACAGCAATGTTTTATGCTTGCACACAGTAAAATAGAAAGCAATAGAGAAGTTTTTTTTAAAACTAAACGATAATAGCCCGTCATAATAAAGAACTTTGTTTTTTTTATTATATAATTGTGTCTAATGAGGTACAAAGATATTCTAATAAGCATTCTTGTTCATAGTGACTATTATTATATTATGACTATTAGAATATTATAGACAATGAAGATCTTATTTATTAGACTTTCATTAATTTTATGATTTGTGTTCGATAATTGGCAAGTAAACTCAAAAAAATCACTGTTTTATGTTCGTTTTTAACATTCAACCCAAAACAACTTATTTAATGTATTTCTTCACACTGTTTATGTTAAACTATTAGAAACGTTAAGTAAAGTAAGTGCCTTGAATAATAGTGAATAAAATCATAGGCCATCAAATCAACTCTACTAAGTAGCCTTTACAAAACTAAGAAACGACATTTAACTTTACAAAAAACACAAAAGATTATACCGGGCTTATAACATCAATTGTTATTGTTAAGTGTCATTTGTGATTCCCAAACGGCCTCTTGAATTGTTCGATGGGTTTGAAAAACTACTCGTATTTCAGCATATTAGCCTGTTGTTAGCCGAAATAGTTAGATTACCTATTCCTTGTGTTTTATTTACATTTTACTATTCTTTCATTTCTCGTACACCAAATCATCGCTACGTTCACAGTATGATACTCGAGCTCGAGAATTACAAGGATGTTCCTGCAATATATACATTTATAATAACATTATGTTATATATATTTTTAAAAATATTTTAATTAATTTAACACATGCAGTATTAAGTAAGCAAATTATTTTTATTAAGATATAAAAAAATATAAAGTTGCCAAGGCCGTGCTTACTTACCATACATAGATGTTTGCCAGATATCAAAAGGATTTCGTTTGCAATGAACGAATCGTGATTTTATTTTATTAATATTATTAAATTAAATATATAAATTTTGTAATTGGTTATAATATCATTTATTTAGTTACAAGGTAAAAGCAGTGCAGTGTTTTTTGGCTAATAGTATGATTATCTTATTATTGTAAGTATTATTAAAAAACTTCTTGTATTATTGTTCTAGTCGCTTAAACTACGATCTCTTAAATTAACTCCGGACAATAAAAAATACTATAAAAACTTATGGTATAAATAGAAAGGTTTCTAAAATTCTAATAATAATAATAATAATTAAAATAAAAACGCAAAGCCGCATATTTCAAAATAAATATGACTTTTGTTTTACATATATAATATATACCGGATGTAGTTAAGATTATTAAATAATAAATTAAATACTAAAATACTAATACATTAGTACCTATAATATATATATATATATATATATATATATATATATATATATATATCTTTGTTTTTTAAATAACAAACATCGTCATTGCAAAAAATGCTATTAAACTTAATAGATTTTAAAACGTAAATCTTCCAATTGCAAACCGTTCAAAGATACACGTTACGACAGCTACAAAAAACCGGTTTCTCTTCTCGTATTATACAAAAAAAAACCTACAAATAATATTAATATTATCAAACTATCACGATATATATTGCGTAATAGTACTCAATTCCATAAAATAAACAGCAAATATAATAGTAATTCAATAACCTAAATTATTAATAGCTGTCAATTTGTCAATATCAGCAATAAGATACGCCAAATAATAATAATAGCAATGTGTAAGGTCATAGCTATTTTTAAACCCAAATCATTGACCTCCTTTTTAAAAATAATGATTGTCTCATAACTTTATTTTGCAGTTGTATTCTTAATAAACCACAGTTCAATTATTTCATTCATTGAAGGCATTTATTATTTAATTTTTAACATGACTATTTTATAAATGTATCTTACATACAGAAAATAAAAACATAAGTGTGAATAAAGTCAGTAAGTAATAGTACTGGGTATCGCAATTGTCAAAAAGGACCGATCCATTGCTGTCTGAACATTTATTTACACGCTTCTTTCTTCAAAGCACGGAATGCAACGAATAAAATTTATGACACTAAATGGAATAGACTGTAAAGATATAAAAACGATGTATTTAGAAAAATTATAAATTAAGATCACCAATACCTGAAACGAACCTTCATCTTTATTAATTAAATATTGTAAATATTATGTGCAGAGTTGTTCAATTTGCAGACCTATTATCGCAATCTCATTTAAAATTCAATTTATATAGCCCCTTAGTGGTTATGTATATTTATTAAAGCTATCGGAGATACGCTACCAACATACCTCTTAAGATATAGCATATGGTTAATTGTATAAATGAAACATACTAAGGGCGCCAACAGACCCTCAATTTCGACTCGCTGCGCCTGTGAATTCTCGGGTGCCCTTTTGCATATTGAGCGAAGCGAGCCCAGTGTAATGACTCATCGTTTCCCATTGACTTCAATGAGATATCAGTTTTTTTACGATTATTCCTCAACAACATGACAGTTTTCAAAATTTTCCATTCATCACCAAATGTGTGTCTTTTTGATTGCAAAATTTCATAATTTTCCTTCAAGTAGTTCTCGAGCCTATTCGTGACAAAGAATGTGAAAAAGTCTCCAGTAGAGCGCTTCGCTCGCTTCGCTCAGTGAATATCGTATTGTTATTAAATAGCTTATTTTTACCCACGTAGACTTTATTTAAAATTCTTTTTTTAAAAGTTAAAAATTTATCAACACGATTAACACTCGAACCTACGGCGTCTGAAATGTTTGATACCATTGATAAAAATCCTACAAAATTTTACCATTTATTTTATTTTGTAATGAGTAACTTAATATTTTATATATTGTTGAATTTTATATAATGTAGTAGTAGAAGTATCTATGTTTATATTATCTTTCATATTACATTATTTTTAATGATTATAATACTTTTTTTAAAATAATATTTCATTTATTTTAATCATAATGCAGGTTTATATATTAATTAAAATTATCACTATGAATATGACTCGAAGTGATAATTAAATATTATCACTACATTTTCTGTAGGGTTAGCATGAGGAAAGCTCTTCGGCCATAAGTACTGATGTCACTGTAATTACTATAACTTATTTAATGTATAAAAAGTACTTTATTTTGTATCTGAATTATTTTATTAAACTCAAAATGCTGTTTAATAATCGCGATACTTTCTTTTTATACTTCGAGGAAATATAGTTTTAATTCAACATTACTTTTAATCGGTTTCGAACAGTCTTGTATGATTGGTTATAGATAGTAAAACAATAAATAATTATTCATTCTGTCTGTCATAATGATTAAGAGTATCATCAACTAATTACACTTTATCCCGAATATAGAGAGTATATCATACGTGAAGTCAACGGAGACGAGCTTCTTTACAGTCCATTTCATAAGTTATAATACATACATTCATATTTATGACTAGACTTTAATTATATGTATTATCGCGCCTTACAGAGTACTCTATTCGATCACAATCATTAAAGTTTCATTTTAGTAATAAAACCATTGCTAGTAGTAACCTATTAAAAGACCCTAGTACGTTACGAGTTCCATTTATTGTTTCATGTTGATTGCACTTAATAGATTTACTTTTTCAGAAATCAGCAGTAACATAAAAAAATTCCACAAGCCTCTACATATCGTTCTAAAATAGCCAATAAAAGTGAGAAGAACGAGGAAAACTTTATATATTCAAAAAAACAAACTTAATTTTTAATTGACATAAAATTTACTTTTTGAAGAAAGATTTAATATAATTTAGAAGTTTCCCAATATTATTTAAACATGCCAGGTTGTTTTGAAATACTTCTATTGATTGTATTGACATTTACTGGAATAGAAAGTGCTAGGATCTTGGCTTATTTCCCAACACCTTCAATAAGTCATCAAGTCGTATTCAGACCTATCGTAAAAGAATTAGCAAGACGAGGACATGAGGTCACTGTCATCACTACGGATCCTGCTTTTTCCAAAAGTAAAGCACCAGAAAATTTAACTGAAATTGACGTACACGATATCTCATATAAAAATTGGGAACAATTTTTAAATCTCAAGAGAGGCCAAAGGGCAGATTTATGGAATGAATTAAAATTTTTGTTTGAAAGTATGACTTTGATTTTTGAAATGCAGATGCAAGTTCCTGTTGTAAAAGAAATTATGAATAGAGATAAAAAATATTTTGACTTATTGTTAATTGAAGCTTGTCATCGTCCTGTTCTGGGTTTAATGCATAAGTTTGATGCTCCAGCCATTCAGATAAGCTCTTTGGGTGGTCTCTTATATCAATATCACTCGATGGGTGCACCTATCCATCCACTTTTGTATCCCACGCTCGAAAGTCGAAGATTATACAACCTTACAGTCTTAGAAAAAGGCTTAGGAATTTATGGACACATAGTATTCAGATATATGTTGTCTGTTGTAGAAGAGTTTGATAAAATTATATTGAAAAAGATTTTTGGTAATGACATTCCTCCATATAAAGATTTACAACAAAGAATTGCAGTATTGTTCTTAAGTGAACATCCGATTTGGGCCGACAATCGTCCCGTTCCTCCAAACATAATTTATATGGGAGGAATTCATCAAACTGCAGCAAAAAAATTACCTGTAGTAAGTATGACCAAATTATATATGACATCATACTCCATATTTTAACAATGATACGAAAAATATAATGTATTATAATAATCGTAAAAAATATGTTTTTCTTTACTTAAGATTACATTATAAATTGTGTGATATAAATCAACATAATTTTTTTTACAGGAAATTAAAGAATATATAGAATCCTCTAAAAATGGTATAATATATGTTAGTTTTGGTACAAATGTGATACCATCACTTCTCCCACCAGAAAAAATCAGGGTAATGACAAATGTATTTTCTCAATTACCTTATGATGTTCTATGGAAATGGGATAAAGATGTACTCCCAGGAAAATCTAATAACATCAAAATTTCTAAATGGTTCCCACAAGCTGACATCCTTAGTAAGTAGATTTTCAATAAAATTATTTTTTTATGCGATACTGTTTTGATTATTTGTTATAGATATATAATTTGTACAACATTTTTTGTATCGTGTAACTGATATGTATTTTAGAGCATTCCAAAGTAAAACTTTTCATCACTCAAGGAGGTTTACAGTCAACACATGAAGCTATAGATGCTGCCATTCCTTTACTTGGTATTCCTATGTTAGGAGACCAATGGTACAATGTGGAAAAATACACTCAACACAAAATTGGAATGCAGTTCGATATAGGAGAAATAAATGAAATAGAGTTCAAAAAAGCAATAACAACATTGATTAAAGATATGAGGTAAGAATCTTTTTTATATTGATTTTTTTATGTTGTAAATCAATATCCATAGACATTTGTCTATGCTTATCATTGTGATTTTAAAACAATTTTATGACTTTCATTGTGATGGTAACTTCGCAGGAAATTGTCCCTGCACAAGTTTTCAAAAGCTATGTTAGTAATTCTTAAGCAAGCTATTTAAGCCCTAGTAATTCTATTTATTATATTGAAATTAAATACACAATTACTTGCAAATAACAATGCAAATCGTGTCTTCTAGTTTTCTAGTTATATTCTATATTGTAATACTAAGTATTTATTTATTTATTCATATATCTTCACGCCATATACCTTGCGGGGTAGCCAGAGACGACGGAGCACCAAACGTTACGGTCCCTGCATACCTCTTTCGCCTCGACCACAGACATTATCATAGATACTGTGACCTTCCTCCAGTATCATAGATACTGTGTTTTCGAAGGTCACTAGAGACCTCCCTCTGTCTCTTTTACCGCTCGCTTTTCCAGTATAAATCTTTTTTACCATTTTTCCATCACTCATCCGTTCGACGTGCCCAAACCACCTGAGCACGTTCTTCTTCACTCTCCCTGCGACATCTTCGCCAGTACCTGCCATTCTGTGGATCTCATCATTGCGGATTCGGTCAGCTAGACTGACTTCGCATATTCTGTGAAGAGATTGTATCTCCACAGCATTCACCTTTCTTACATTCTTCTTCTGTGTTACCCACGTTTGGCTGCCGTATAGCAGCGTCGGTAGCAAAACCGCATTGTGTACTGCCAAACGTGCAGCTATACTGACGTTTCGCCGTCTCAACAATGCAGCCAGAGCACCGTTGACTCTGTTACCGCCAGCAATACGCCTTTCCACACCCATTTCGTACCTTCTGTCTCTGCTAAACATACTTCCCAAATATACCACTTTATTCACTTTTTCTATTGTCTTACCATTCAATTTCATATATGTATATGTATATATATATATATTATATATATATATATATATATATACATAAAAACATTACGATTATTACTTGCAAGTCACTCATTGTAATATGTACTGTCAAGTTGGTAGTAAAAGATACTACTACTATTTGTAATAATAGTCACTTTTCAAGGTTTTTTTTGCTCTTGCTGAGTTTCCTGCAAGATACATTTTTGGCATTGTTAAAGATTTTCTATATGACATAATTTGTTAATATGTTTTTATAGCTATAAGAATAACATGCTGAAATTGAGATCTCGGATGAGAGAATATCCAATAAAGCCAATAAGTCTCGCTGCTGAGTGGGCAGAATATGTTATCAAGCATGGAGGAGACCATCTAAAGTCACCAGCCGCTGGTTTATCATGGATTGAATACTACGAAATCAAACTAGTGTTAACCTTATTTGGAATTTTATTAATATGTATAGGCATATTTGTCTACATTCTGAAGTTTATTTTCGGATTTCTTATCAATATTTCCAAAAAGAAAACTAAATTGAAAAAAAAATAGATTTACAATATTATGTGAAGTATTTTATGATTATAAGCCAATAATGATTGTCATTTTAATAATAATAAAAGGTGTCAGGTAACGTCACGTTACAATTATTCTGATTTTAGTTTAAACTTTTTTGTATTTGAATTTATTTATTTATATTTTTATTCATGTGCCTCATTTTTATATAGACACTAAAACTAGAAACTGTATAGATAGGATAGCTTATCTCTTGGAAGAGAACTCTTCCAGCTACCCCTGAGTTTAAGTGATTTGTAACTGACGTAAGTAGGTGGGTACATTAAAATTGAAAAAAAAAATGAATCAAATAATATTAATGATAAATGTGATGTGATATTAATATAAGCTTACATATTAATAAATTAACAAATATCTATATATATATATATAGATATATGTATACGTTTATACTTACACAGATTTATTTGTATATATACATATTATATTAAGGAAGTAAGTGAAAATGTTGCTTCAATTTATACTTTATTCAGTATTTTAAACTAAACAACAAATGTCTTATTTAAATAATATCATATGGAAGCATTAAGCAAAGCACTTTCTAAAACCTTGTTATTCTAATTATGTTGGTAATATATGTTTGTAACATAGCATGGAAGAATTAAACTAAATTTAGTTGGTGACTCAAAAAAATTATTGTTCTTAATCAAAAAGAAACACGTGCTGAAGCTAAGTCTATATGTACTACGAGGACCAGCAAGTAATTATAAGTCATATTTTTTTCATATATATGTGTATTTAAATATAAATATATATGAAAAAAACAACACCAACGCCAACCAACACGCCATGTTCCGAACGGCGGAAGGTGGAGGACGGAGCTACAAATAGCTACGTGGAATGTAAGAGGCGGAATGGAACAGAAGATGAATGAATTATTAGATTTGATGGATGACAAAGATCTGGATGTTATTTGTGTGTCTGAGACCAAGCGAAAAGGCAATGATACGACGGATTTACCCGGCAACCGGGTCGCTTTCTGGGCTGGGGTTCCAGAGGGTGAGCGAGGTTGCCAAGGTGTAGGCGTATTATTGTCCTCTCGAATGGTTAATGCAATGGTAGAATACAAGGCGATTAACCCGAGGCTTCTTTGGGTTCGCTTTAAGCTGGGGATAACAAGAGTATTCTTGTTAGCCATGTATGCGCCAGTATCCTCAGCTCAAATGAGCGAGCTCGAGGAGTTTTGGGAGAATGTCAGGGATGTTCTAAGTAGTGTCAGAGATAATGAAAAGTTGATAGTATGTGGAGATATGAATGGATGGGTTGGAACCGCGCGAAGCGGTTACGAAAGCGTGCTAAGCAAATATGGTGATAAGAGGGTAAATGAGGCTGGAAAGCTTATTTTGGAATTTTGTAAGGAGAAAAATTTGTTTGTGGCAAACACGATGTTTGATCACAAACAAATTCACATGTACACATGGGAGCGAGGGGAAGAAAGAAGTATGGTTGATTTATTCCTAGTGGACTAGCGTATTCGAAGTCAAGTTATGGACACGCGAGTGTTCAGAGGTGCTGATCTGGGAACGGACCACTATCTAGTCGTTGCTAGAATAAGAGGTTTGTTCGCAGGTTGGCGCAGCCGCACGACGTGTCCAAGCTTGGCGTCGAATTATCGCATAAGAAGCTGGAAGCTTCAAGATCCACAGATCAGAGAGGAATATCAAGAGAGGGTTTCCAAGAAGCTTGAAAGCTGTGATTCTGGAAATGAAAGTGTTGAAGTATGCTGGCAGAACCTTAAGAATGGTATGGTGAAAGTAGCGACAGAAGTATGTGGTAAAAGGAAAAGAGGTTTTAGTAAAAAGCGCGATGAATGGTGGGATGATTGAATGACGTGAATGATGAAGTGAAAGACGCTGTAGAGTTAAAGAAGAAAGCATGGCTGGATTATAAAGCCTCTGGTAAGGATAAAAGTATGAGAGAGATAAGAAAAAGAGCGTACAAGCTGCAAAAGCCCAAAACGAAAGCACTTATTAAGATGAAGCGTGAAAATTCTGAGAGAAAAAGGGATGAAAGGTTGAGGAACAACTTCAGGGAAAACACGAAGCTTTTCTGGCGACAAGTTAGTGGTTCCCGGGGTTGTTCGGTAACCTGTAGAATGAAAGGGGTGCTTTTGAAGAGTGGTGAAATTTTAACTGAGCAAGCACACGTTTTGCAGCGGTGGGCGGAATTATACAAGGAGATGTATGAACGTGAGGACGCCTCGGTCTTGACTACCAGCGTAATGCTGAGTCCAGATGTAGCCGATGGCGAAGTCAGTTTGGAAGAAGTAGAGAGCGTGATTCGAAGTCTGAAATGTGGTAAGGCTGCGGGAGCAGATGAAGTTACTGCCGAGATGATCAAATATGGTGGGCCACGCGTCTTGGACTTTTTCTCGTTTTTGTGCAATTTATGCTGGAAATCGGGGGAGGTCCCAGACGATTGGCGAAGTGCAGTCATCGTACCTTTGTATAAAGGCAAAGGTTCACAGATAGACTGTGCAAGGTATAGGGCTATCAGTTTCATTAGCAATGCGGTAAGGTTTATGCCAAAATATTAGCCAGAAGAATGCAAGAGAGATCTGAAAGGCTGTTGTGGGAGGCCCAAGGAGGTTTTAGACCTGAAGAAGGTGTATAGATCAGATCTATTCCCTCCGCATGATCACGGAAAAGTTTTTGGCTCTAAACCAAAAGGTTTCTATGCTTTTGTGGATTTGGAAAACGCGTTTGAGAGGGTTGTGAGAAAGAAGTCATGGGAGATACTGCTCCGATATAATGTAAACGGACCCTTGTTACAGGCTGTAAAATCTCTTTACAGAGATCACAACGTACGCTATTCCAAAGTGTAACTATTATTTTTATTCTGTAACGTATTTTTTAATTTCCCTGATGTGAAATAAATTATTGGTATTATTATTACTTTTTATTCTACTATACCCTGCTCTATTCATTCCTAGATTATTGAAGGTACACATAATAAATTAACAACCCGCGTTTTTAATGAAGTTATTAAAAAAATAAGTAACTTGAAAAATGTACCAATTCGTTACAGGTATTTTAATCTGTAATTCTTTAACTTTAGTCATTTACCTATTATACCTATAACTAAAAAAATTTTAAATTTAAAAGAACTAGAGGTACGAGTAAATAATAATCATTTTCAATTTTAAGATATTTTAGAACATTTACCCAGAAATAGTATTATTTTCTTATTACAGAGTTCTAATATATACATATTCTAAACAAGATACCTTTTAAATTGGCTAATAACATGTCCATATCGTAAGAAAAACTTTGATTTAACATAAAAGTTGCAGTAGAATAGAATTCCTGCAACAACTTATAAAAGATAAATAAAATTAAAGAGGGTGGGTAGTCTAACTGTTCTGGATAACAACAGGGCTAATAAGCGGCAAAACTTTTGTTTTAAACCCTTCATGATAATTTCTTGTTCCGAAATGGACCTAAAACGAACATTTTAACTTTACACACATTAAACTTTTATCAACTCTATTTAATCCAAACTAGTACAATTTAATTAAAAATAATACCCAACCCAACTATCAAATCCATACTTGACCTAGAGGTCATCAAATGACTCATATAAAAGACTTTGGTAACTTTCAAGACGTTGACAGTAGTATAATTTCCAAGAATATTCTTAAACTTTCTACTACATGCCCGTTCTTTATAAATATAACTTTTTAAATGTGCACACAACTATGTACTTACAACTTATATATACTCTATTAATATGAGTAAATAAATTACAATAAAAAGGTGTTTTAAAAGTGTATCCATTTCTTTCTTGCCGGTTCTTCTATATGGACAACCTTTTGAAAACCGAACTAGAATCTAACGTCTTAGTGCAATGTGTTTATGCCGATATTCAATACTTTGACTTAGAAGTTGAAAATAATGGTGAAATATCAAACTGAAGATTAAAATTGCTATTCAGCTTCATATTTTTTTAATAAAATAACACCGGGGAGTTAATGGTGGTGTATATAATTTGTAAACTTGTCTTTAACATGACGATAAAAGAGTCTGTTTTCTGTAAGTGTAGTAAAAATAATGTATTTTTTACTATTACATGCCAAATAACTACAAATCTGTACAGTATTCTATACACAGTTAACGAAATATACAATATACTTAATGAGGTACAATTGTACCTCATTAAGTATATTGTATATTGAAGTCATATGATTGATTATACAATATTTGTTATAATAATATAAATATTTTATTCTTAACTATATTGAAAATAATCATGCTTTGTTTTCTTGTTGCCAATCATTTTTAATTGTATGAATATGATCCAACAAGTACAATTGCTAACAATATCTACTATTTAAGAACTGATTGACGTAAACTTCTTATTTAGTAATTATAGGTCTTAATTAAAGTGATTATATTAAATTTCAACACCATAAAAAGTGGAAAATTTGGAGAAGAAGTTTTATACAATTAGTGGCTATTGACTACATAACTAATAATTCTGCGCAGCTCAGCAACTTGATCCAAGAAACTCATTCCTAATTCTAATGTGACTATTATAATACTCTCTTTAAGATAAATAAAAATATTATTCCAGTCTGTGTAACACATACACTTTAAGTAAAAGTAAATCAATAAAAATTTTAAAGAAACTATATTATATTTATAACCTTCTTAATATTTTGCTTAACTTGCTAATTTAAAATAAAGTGATGCATCATTTTAGAAAATATTAAATAAGCAAGGCTCTGATAACATTTCGTTATAGGTACAACCAGCGCAGTTATAAGAGTATATAGGACGCTTCTTGTAGAAGTGTTCTATATTAACTCTAATTAATGTTAAATCTAATCTAATCTAAATTAATTTAACTAGCTTCTAATAGCAATTTTACTCCACTGTGTATATGCTATAATATTGACTAGAATAATAATTTACATAATAAGTCACACTTTTCGTTCTTTCCATTTGCAATTTAATACAAACGCAGGAAATTTAGTTCTTATATAATAAACTGATAAAGAAATTATAGAAATTATACTTTCACATTTCGAATATACTTCCTGAACAAAAATATAACATATAATAATTTTTGTCAACAGATTCTTCCACGGTGTACTTTTAAATAAATATAGACAAGTTCTTAGTAAAAGATAAAGCAAGAATGGATTAAAATTTATGTCAATTAAAGAATGTGTTCATCGAGGCCACATTCATTACCAATTATCGTTGTACAGTCTGAAAGAGACTATGATAATGATCAAGCAAGGCCAGAGCCATATAATAAACAAAATACGTGGACCGGCAAAAAAGTAATCACAGACACAAATATAAATGTTAATATAAATTGATAACTTCTACGTGATGAACATTGAGTATGTTCATTGACATGTATCAATAACGGAAAATAATTCCTTATTAAGGTAACAAACAAATGTTTTAGAATTGTAATAATAAGTGATTGGATATTTGAATCAAAGGTCGATAAAAATAGTCACTATAGAAATCAACTTGTATGCCTATTTTATTGCCTTTATATTTTCTTATAATTCTGAAATGGTAAAAATATAATTAGTACTATAACTAAAATTTTAAATATATTAACCATACTTTTATTCTAATACAATGTTAGTTATTTGTCTGTTAGGTTTGACTTTATAAATAATTCTACACTTTTAAAGAAGCAATAAGTATAATTAATCATGACCTTCATATTCTAGCATCATCTTCTTTATGATCTTTCCGAGAATACCCATTTGAGCATTCTGGTTGATAGAAAATTAATTTGCTACTGACAGCATAAAATCTTAAGCGGCTCTCTAGAAGTAAGTTCTTTAGGAGTCCACGAATGAGCTCTTAGTGCTGGAGAAGGTCACCAGTCTCTACTCTTCAAATCACAAACAAGTAATTATTTATACATACATACATATATGGACGTTTTTAACAAAAAAAATGATTTTTAGTTAGCAAAAAAAATTCACTTCATATGTTGCAAGTTTTTTGAGAATCTTACTCTAAAAGGTTGCGGAGAAAGGACTTAGTTACATTGTAGCTAATTACAGTATAAAAATGAAATCAGGCGGTAGGTATCTCAAAGCGTTAGCTCTTTTGAGCACTGTCGCTGATAAATGCGGTAAAATACACTTAAAGATGCAATATACCAAAGGAACAATCCTTTCTCAGAGCGCTGGTTCTCTGACAGTTCACGCGACTCTTCTTTGCTCGCATTTAAATTAATTTATTAGAAGCTGATTCTGCGCCAGAGATAGAAACAATACACCATGTATCGCAAAATATGCATCTTACACATACCGAAAAAATTTCACCAATTCAAGTTTTGCAACCAGTAATATTCTATGCTTAAACAGTAAAATAGAAAGCAACAGAGAAGCTTTTTAAAAAATAAACTGATATCGTCATTACTCTTTTAATAGAAGAGAAATTTGAAACTGAATATAAACGATCATATTAATATTTATAGTTGCCAAGGCCATGCTGACCATTCATAGATTTGCCAGATATCAAAAGGATTCCGTTTGCAATGAACGAATTGCTGTTTAAATTTATTTATATAAATTAAATATATACATTTCGTTACTGGCTATAATATAATTTATTTAGTGATAAGGTAAAAAAGTGAAGTGTTTTTTGGTCAATAGCAATAATTTCTTAAAGTATTTTTATCTTATTATTGTAAGTATTTTTAAAATACTTCTTATATTTATTCCACTTGATTATATTGCGAGCTCTCAAATTAATGTTTGGCAATAAAAATACTATAATAGCTTACGTTATAAAGGTTTCTAAAATTGTAATTAAAATAGAAACGCAACGCCGCATACTTTAAAATAAATATTATTTTTGAATATATATTGAACTTAAGATAAATGTTAACTATCAAATAATAAATGTTACGTTGTGACAGCGAAATAAAACTGGTTTCTCTTCTCGTATTATACAAAAAAAGACCTAAAAATAATATTATCAAACTATCATAATATATATTGTGTCATAAAATACAAACCTGAATTGAAACTTTATCTTCCTTCATCAAATAATTTATAAGTGTGCAGGGTTACTCAACTATTATATGCCATCTCATTTAAAATTCAATTTGTATAGACTCTTAGTAATAAATAAATATAAAGATGTTTAGCCACGTAGATTGCCACGATTAACACTCCAACTTACTCCGTCTGAAATTCTTTGAGACCATTGATAAAAACCGTACAAAATTTAACCATTTTATGTAATTTGTTTTATTTATAGCACAAGAACTGCTTTATTTTGTATCTGAATTACTTTTCAAAATTCATAATGCTGTTTAATTATTCTATACTTTATCTTGGATTGGTTATAAATAGTTAAACTATATATCATAATAAAAGTGAGAAGAACGAGGAAACTTTATAAATACAAAATGGACAAAAAGTTAATTTTCAAGTGACATAAAATTTTTGAAGAAAGTTTGAATATATTTTAGAAGTTTCTCAATACTATTAAAATATGTCAGGTTGTTGTAAAATAGTTTTAGTGTTTATATTGACATTTACTGGAACAGAAAGTGCGAGAATCTTGGCTTATTTCCCAACACCTTCAATAAGTCATCAAGTCGTATTCAGACCTATCGTAAAAGAATTAGCAAGACGAGGACATGAGGTCACTGTCATCACTACGGATCCTGTTTTTTCCAAAAGTAAAGCACCAGAAAATTTAACTGAAATTGACGTACACGATATATCATATAAAACTTGGGAACAATTTTTAAATCTAAGGCGGGGCAAACGAGAAAATATATGGAATGAAGTAAAATTTCTTTTTGAAAGTATGACTTTGATTTTTGAAATGCAGATGCAAGTTCCTGTTCTCAAAGAAATTATGAAAAAAGATAAAAAATATTTCGACTTATTGTTAATTGAAGCTTGTCATCGTCCTGTTATGGGTTTAATGCATAAGTTTGATGCTCCAGCCATTCAGATAAGCTCATTGGGTGGTCTTTTATTTCAATATGACTCGATGGGTGCACCTATCCATCCAATCTTGTATCCCGCGCTTGAAAGTCGAAGATTATACAACCTTACACTTTTAGAAAAGGGCTTAGGAGTTTATGGACACATAGTATTCAGATATATGTTATCTGTTGTAGAAGAGTTTGATACTACTATATTGAAGAATATTTTCGGTAAAGATATTCCACCATATAATGATTTACTGCAAAGAATTGCAATAATTTTATTAAATGAACATCCGATTTGGGCCGATAATCGTCCCGTTCCTCCGAACATAATTTATATGGGGGGCATTCATCAAACTATACCAAAACATTTACCTGAAGTAAGTATGACCAAATTATATATGACATCATTTTACTCCATATTTTAACAATAATACGAAAAAATATAATACGTTAGAATAATCGTAAGTTGCTTGTAAGACAAAATAAGTTTTAGCTTTCTTCAGATTAGATTATAATTTGTGTTACATAAATCACTACTATTCTATTACAGGAAATAAAAGAATTTATAGAATCCTCTAAGAACGGCATAATATATGTTAGTTTTGGTACAAATGTGAAACCATCACTCCTCCCACCAGAAAAAATCAAGGTAATGACAGACGTTTTTTCTCAATTACCTTATGATATTCTATGGAAATGGGATAAAGATATTCTCCCGGGAAAATCAAATAATATCAAAATTTCTAAATGGTTCCCACAAGCTGATATCCTCAGTAAGTAGATTTTCAATGCAATGAAATTTATACAAATTTCTTTCAAGACTGTTTTGTTTATTTATATTAAATTATAATGATATGACTATATTTTAGAACATCCCAAAGTAAAACTTTTCATCACTCAAGGAGGTTTACAGTCAACAGATGAAGCTATAGATGCTGCCATTCCTTTACTTGGTATTCCTTTGTTAGGGGACCAATGGTACAATGTGGAAAAATACACTAAACACAAAATTGGAATGCAGTTTGATATGGGAAAAATTACTGAAATAGAGTTCAGAAAAGCAATAATAACATTGATTGAAGATAAAAGGTAAGAATCTTCTTTATAATTAAATTAAATACACAATTACTTGCCAGTAAGAATTCGAAACATGTCTTTAATTATATTCTATATTAAGTAACAAGTAACAACAGTCTAATAACAATACGTATGTATATACATATCATTATTGGAATAAAAAAGCAAGTCACTCATTGTAATAGGTACTGTCAGGTTAGTAGTTAAAAATAATACTAAGTAGTAGACTTATAATCATGGTCACGTTCCAAGGTCCATTTGGCTCTTACTGGGTTTCATGCAAGATACGTCGTTGGCATTTATAATGATTTTGTATATAAATTGTTAATATGTTTTTAATAGCTATAAGAATAACATGCTGAAATTGAGATCTCGGATGAGAGAATATCCAATAAAGCCAATAACTCTCGCTGCTGAGTGGGCAGAATATGTTATCAAGCATGGAGGAGACCATCTAAAGTCGTCAGCCGCTGGTTTATCATGGATTGAATACTACGAAGTCCAACTTGTATTAACCCTATTTGTAATTTTATTAATATTTATAGGCATATTTGTATACATTCTGAAGTTTACATTCGGATTTCTTATAAATATTTTCAAAAATAAAACTAAATTGAAAAAAAAATAGATTTACAATGTTATGTAAAGTATTCGTTTGATATAAAATAAAAATTATTGTGATTTTAATAATAATAATAAAAGATGTGAGATAATGTAACGTTACAATTATTTTGATTTTAATTTAAACTTTTTTATATTGTATTTAATTAATTCATTTATTTATTCATATACCTTATTTTTACATAGACGCAGAAACTAGAAATTACGTACATGGGAAAGCTTATCTCTCGGAAAAGATATCTTTTAGCTACCCCTGAGTGTAAGTGATTTGTAATTGACGTATGTATGTGGGTACAATAAAATTGAGAAAAAATAAAATAAAAATAATAGTAAATTGATAAATTTAATGTGCTTAGATAATACAATAGGCAAATAGATAAGCTTATATAATTATAAATAAATACTTATCTATTCAAAGAATATACATACTTACATACATTCATTTTTATATATATGTCAAAGAAATAAGTGAAAGTGCTGCTTAAATTTATATAGTTTTAAATTAAACATCAAATGTTTTATATAAATAATACCATGTGGAAAAATAAAACAATGCACTATTTAAAAAGTAGTTATTCTAATTATGTTTGTTATGAATATGAATGAACCGTAGAATAAAAAATAAACCAAATTTAGTGGGTGACTTTAAAATATATATTGTTCTTAATCAAAAAGTCCCTTGTCCATCCGATCCCTAAAAAAGGTGATAGCTCGGACCCAGCTAACTACAGACCTATCGCTATTACCTCCCTTCTCTCCAAAATAATGGAGATTATTATCAACCGACAGCTCCTAACGTACCTCGAGGATCACCAGTTGATCAATGACCGGCAGTATGGCTTTCGCCATGGTCGATCAGCTGGTGATCTTCAGTTATACCTTACGCATCGTTGGGCAGCGGTTATTGAAAGCAAGGGAGAGGGTCTGGCAGTTAGTCTGGATATGGCAAAAGCCTTTGATCGTGTATGGCACAAAGGGCTTCTTTTGAAGCTACCTTCCTATGGGCTTCCCGAGAGTTTATGCAAGTGGATCACCAGTTTTCTCACTGGGCGGAGCATACAGGTCGTTCTCGACGGTTTTTGCTCGGACCCCAAGCTCGTGAACGCTGGTGTACCCCAAAACTGCGTGCTATCCCCAACTCTGTTCCTCCTGCACATCGATGATATGTTGGATATTTCCAACATACATTGTTATGCGGATGACAGCACTGGGGATGCGGTATATTCCGGTCGTGCAGGTCTCTCTCGGGAAAACGTCGACGAGTGCCGAAAGAAACTTGTGTCTTCAATAGAGACCTCCCTGGGGATGGTCTCTGAGTGGGGTGAACTTAACCACGTTCAGTTCAATCCCCTAAAGACACAGGTTTGCGCGTTTACCACTAAGAAAACCCCATTTGTCGTATCACCGCTCTTCGAGAGCACTCCTCTTATTGCCTCGCCAACTATCAAAATACTGGGTCTCGACATTTCGAGCGGTTGTCAATTTCGTGGTCATCTGGAGAGCAAGGCCAAGTTGGCCTCGAAGAAATTGGGAGTGATCAATAGAGCGAGGCAGTACTTCAAACCTGGCCAAAGACTTGCGCTCTATAAGGCGTAGGTCCGGCCACACATGGAGTACTGTTCTCATCTCTGGTCCGGATCACCCCAATATCAGCTTCTACCATTTGACCGCGTACAACGGAGAGCCAATCGGATTGTCGGGGACCCAGTGCTTTGCGAACGGCTGGACTCTCTGGCATTGCGTAGAGACGTGGCTTCTTTGTGCGTCTTCTACCGCATTTACAACGGGAAGTGTTCCGAAGAACTATTCGATCTGATGCCTACCGCCGAATTTCACTACCGCACAGCTCGTCATCGCCTCCTTTATCATCCATACCACCTGGACGCGTGGCGATCTTCAACTGTGCGGTTTTCAAGGACTTTTTTCCCACGTACCACTCAAACGTGGAACGAACTTCCTTCGGCGGTATTTCCAGATCGATACGACATGGGTACCTTCAAAAAAGGCATATATTCCTTTCTCCAAGGCCGGCAACGCTCTTGTGAATCCTCGGATGTTGCAAGAGTTCATGGGCGGCGGTGATCACATACTAACGGGTGCTGCTTGCGGTGACTGGTTGTGTAGCAGGCCTATTTTTATTTTTTATTATTATTATCATTATTATTATTTTTTTCATTATATTGCGACGGTTCTAGTTGTTCCAAAATAGCTTTTAAGATTGACATTTGTGAAACAGTGATCACAATATAAAAAAATATATATCCGGCTGAGTTTGTTGTGTGGTTCTTCTCAGACCAGGACGCGTTTGGAACCCTCATAGCTTTAACATTAAGTTGGACAGTGCTTTTACAGAAGGGCTTATTACGATAAATCTGATATCGAAATAGGCCCTCCTGACACTTCCATTTTGACGTACACAAGTGATCACTGATAATGATTCAAAGTGGAAAAGATATAAATAAATAAATAAATAAATAAATAACGGTGACCCGCAAGCTCGTTTGCCCTCCTCTAACATAAAAAAAAAAAAAAAAAAAAAAAGAAATATGTGCTGGAGTTAAGCTTACATGTACTACGAGGACCAGGAAGTAATCATAAGTAATGATTCTTCAACCACGTATATATTAATATACATATTTTAATAATTATATATTCACACACAACACTATACTCGTTATTATAACAAAATCTATTAACGAGAGTTAAATCTACCTACAAACTAATCAGTAGTTTAGCGGATTTTTTATTAAGTAATATGAATGGATTATTTTCATTTAATAGAAAAAAATACTTTGCTTGATTTTAGCAAAGCATTTGATAACGTTGATTTCTATATCTTGTTCTGTTTATAAGTTTCTCTTAACATATCTCCATAGGATATGGGTTGGTTTCAAAGTTACCTACGTGTACGCTGGCGTCGCTTTCACATTGACAAATCCTTCTCTTCATGGTACAATGTAAATGCTGGTGTACTGCAGGGTGGCGTGTTGTCACCACTACTCTTTTTAATCTTGATTAATACTATTGATTACTCACAATATACATTCTCCCTGTCATTTGAGTGCTGACGATTTAAGAATGAATCTATTGAAATTCTTGAGACCTTTCCTCGACCTTAACTCTTTGTGAATTATGTATTAAAGGTAATAAATAACACAAGATGTCAGGTTCATATTGTTGAAAATAGCCTGATATCTTATGAGCGTCGATTAAAAACCTTTCTGCCCATTGCTATGAAAATTATGCTTACACAATTTCTTTTAAGCATTTTAAGCATTTTTCGACCATGCTTACTCAAGTTATTATAAACTATTAGGATCAATGTAATAAACCAGAGAGACTTCAAGATATTAGTATCCGATTCATATTTGGCTTGGCAAATTATTTTAAAATTCGCATATAATTAAAACGTACCGTATTTTAAAATTTTTGTGGTCTGCACTAAATGACTACCATTATTAATTTTTATTG
Organism: Melinaea marsaeus rileyi; assembly: GCA_918358865.1. Classification (NCBI taxonomy): domain Eukaryota; kingdom Metazoa; phylum Arthropoda; class Insecta; order Lepidoptera; family Nymphalidae; genus Melinaea; species Melinaea marsaeus. The sequence continues at coordinate 12,345,331 of OU911086.1, read as the reverse complement.
AGCGAAGCGAGTGTAGCGAGCGGAGCGTTCTACTGGAGATTTTTTCACATTTTTTTGTCACGAATAGGCCCGAAAACTACTTGACGGAAAATTATGAAATTTTGCAATCAAAAAAACACACATTAGGAGATGGTTTAAAAAAAATATTGAAAAACGTTATGTAGTTCAGGAATAATCGTCAAAAAACTGATATCTCATTGAAGTCAATGGGAAACGATGAGTCATTAGACTGGGCTCGCTTCGCTCAATATGCAAAGGGCACCCGAGATTTCGCGCGCGCAGCGACTCGAAATTGAGGGTCTGTTGGCGCCCCTAGTTATTCTATTGTACCCCGCACTGTGCAATCGTAGGTTATCGAAGGTACGCGTAATAAATTAAAAACCTGCGTTTTTAATGCAGTTAATAAAAAAATAATTTACTTAAAAAACGTACAAATTCGTTGCAGATATCTAAATCTGTAATTATTAGCTTTAGTCATGTAACGCTAAAAATATTAAAATTCAAAAGACCTAGAAGTATGTAATCACCATTTTCGATTTTAAGATACTTTAGAAAATTTACCCGGAAATAGTATTGTTTGTTATATATATTCTAAACAAGATACCTTTTAAATTGGCGAATCTCAGGTCCATACCGTAAGAATAACGTTAATTTAACATAAAAGATACGGTGGGATAGAATTCCAGCAACAACAAATAAAAGATAAATAAAATGAAAGAGGGTCGGTAGTCTAACTATTCTGTATAACAACATAGCTAATAAGCTGCAAAACTTTTGTTTTAAACCCTTCGTGATAATCTCTTGTTCTGAAACGCACCTAAAACGAACATTTCAACTTTACACCCATTAAACTTTTATCAACTCGGATTAATCTAAACTAGTACAATTTAATTAAAAATAATACCCAACCCAACTATCAAAACAATACTTGACCTAGTGGTCATTAAATGACTCGTCTATAAGACATTAGCACATTTCATGACGTCGAATAATTTCCAAGAATATTATTTAAACTGTCAATTAATTGTTAGTAAAAGAATTAAAGACAATTTATTTCTTACGTACGTAAGGTCTATTTATTTATTACTATTATATACATAATAACTATAAATCTGTACAGTATCCTATTTACAATTAATGAAACATACAATATACTTAATGAAGTACAATTTAAGCCATTCAGATGATTATTGAATATATTTTACAATAATTTATTTTATTCTTAATTATATTGACAATAATCGGGATTTGTTTTGCTATTGTAATACTATTATTGCAAACAAATTGTATTTGAATACTTGGTATTATTTCGTATGTAGTATTATTTCGGACTATGTTAAATTGATTTGCCAAACATTGTCAATTGTGTGAATATGATCTAATTATCATTAGTATACAATATCTACTGTTTAAACATTGATTGTCGTCAAATTCAATTTTAGTATTCATAGGCCTTAACATAGGTGATTAATTTAAAACTTCATTCAACACCATAAAAAACGGAAAATTTTTAGAAGAGGATTAAATATTTTTAATCATAGAATATTTTTAGCACGTGAGCATCGCCACAAGTGTGTACTATTTAAGGTCTATAATTATTTTAATATCTTCGAATAATTACTAATTTTTGTATAAGAATAATATTTGTCAACTAGCGGATGCCTACCCGTACTTTATTTACTCTTTTGAAAGTCCTAAATATGTGTTGTGAAAGTGCTGTAAATTTCTTTTCAAATCGTTTTGTCAACTTATAAACATTTTGTAGTTACTCATTTAATAATAAAAAGTAGCAAACAGCATATATTTTCAATAGTTCACTGACTTTATTTATTCAAAAAAAGTCATCATAAGTTAGTATATGGTTTGTTTATTTAACGCTAATAATTGAATAAAAATTAGATTTAAAAGGTGTGGAAGGAAAATGTGACTGGAACTAAAGAACTTTCTCATTACCTCTTTTTTTAAATTCAGAGGATTTAGTTTTTTATAAATGTTTTTTTTTTTTATTTTTTTTTTTATGTTAGAGGAGGGCAAACAGTGACCCGTTGGTATGTGGTCACCACCACCCATGAACCTTACAATATCCGAGGATTCACAAGAGCGTTGCCGGCCTTGGAGAAAGGAATATATGCCTTTTTTGAAGGTATTCGTTGTCGTATTGATCAGGAAATACCGCCGAAGGAAGTTCGTTCCACATTTGAGTGGTACGTGGGAAAAAAGTCCTTGAAAACCGCACAGTTGAAGATCGCCACGCGTCCAGGTGGTATGGATGATAAAGGAGGCGATGGCGAGCAGTGCAGTAGTGAATTTCGGCGGTAGGCATCAGATCGAATAGTTCTTCGGAACACTCCCCGTTGTAAATGCGGTAGAAGACGCATATAGAAGCCACGTCTCTACGCAATGCCAAAGAGTCCAGCCGTTCGCAGAGCACTGGGTCCCCGTCAATCCGAACGGCTCTCCGTTCCGTTTATAATATATATTGTGTATATAATACATATTTAATATTGTAACGTATTTATCTACAATGTTCACAGTTCAAGCAGAACACGATTTCTTGAATAGTATTCTTGTTTGCGCTCAAGGGCAGTCCTTTTTGTAAATAATAATGTTTGTACACAAAATTTGTACCCCAAATTGCTAGAGGGAAAACCCTTAATATTTTTATAATACAATTTAAGCGTTTATATTTAAAAAATATAGAAGTTTCCTAAGACAAATGTGTTTTTAGAACATATATATTTCTAATTTAATATATTTTATTTTACTAACAGGTATTAAATTATAAAAGAAAGTAAAAAAAAAAAACAATTATGTATATAAACTGTAATGTATAAAAAAGTAGTCACGTCTGAATTATTTTCTTTATATAGTAACAGATTTGTTTATTTATTATTTACATGTTGATTGAAGAGCAACATTGAGTAGATTGAACTTAAGATTTGTATGTACTACATACACCGAAGAGTAAATTAAATAGCTGCTATACATGTGATTTATTCGTTGATCTAATGTAAGTAATCTGTATTTAGCTTGGAAATCAAATCGTTAATCATAGCATGTTTTTTAAGATTCCAAATTGAAAAAATTGCGTTCATGGCGTTTCTTGCAAGTTTTTCGTTATCATATCTCATTGTATTCAATTTTCTTTTTCATTTCTCAATACCTGTATTTGTAAATATTATAACATGTATGTAACATATACAGTACTACAACTCGCTATCAAAAAAATAAATAAATAGGTGGATAACACTATTAGGAACAACTATTTTCTGTCCCTTAACGAATACAATAAATCCTCAAAAGACTGTCATGTTTATAATTTTACATTATAGATGTGCCCACAATAGTTCCCTCATTTCCCTCATTTTATATGAGATTGTCAAGTTTCAATAGAACTTTGATATTAATTTCCAGTAAGAAAAAGTGTAGCAAACTTAAATCCGAATGTTTCAAAAATGTTATAGGATTTACCGAAACATTTTCAAACCTGAAATCGGAACCTAAAATTTGAAAGAATCTTAGTTTTAAGAGTAAAGTTTTTGGCGGCGTCTTCAGAGAGAATTCAAAGAAGAAGAAGAAGAACAATTTACTGGAATGCAACGCAACCAATGCAACCTTGTTCAGGTTAATTAAATCGGAATTATCTCTGCGTTCTGAATCATTTTGGGTTCTTATGAGCTCAAAGCATGTCCAAGTAACGGAAATGATTTCAAATCTATTTTATTTTAAATAGTATTAAACATACATACATTATTATTTTATTTTGTAATAAATTTTTTTATAACAACTTCTAAGTTAAAATCAAGGATTCGATACTTGCTCTGTTATCATGGTTATAAGTTTTAATAGAAAAATTCTTTATCGCTTTGATTCCTATACCTTGAACTTTAAGAATAGAAAGTAAAGAATTGCAATTTTTATTCGAATGACAAATTGAAATTGAAATACCTGGATACTGAAGCACCTGCTATCACATTCTCTAGCCATTTAGAAAGATGAAGTAGGTGACATATATACATATACTAGCTTATTCAGTCCCGCTTTGCTAGGCATGTTATTCACTTGGTTAACCTTTGTCATATTATTTGTTGCCATCGTAACCGTTGCTATTGTAACCGTTGCTATAGTAACTCTTACCCCCACGTTAAGAGTATATCTTCTACAAGTTTAAAAATGCGAAATGCTAAAAGTTGATATCCGTTGGGATAAAAATTAAGTATAATCCGTTCTTAGTGGACGTTTACGTCACAAAAGATGCAACTATGTAAAATTTTTAGTTAATCGGATAGATAGTTTCGGAGATTTCGTGATGAGTCAGTGAGTGGTAAATCAGCTATATATATATATATATACCTATTTGTAATTTTAATATTAAAGTACTGTATTTATTTCGAAGGAAGTATCCTCTGTTCTTGCTACTCTATGAACACTCAATAATATGCGATATATTATACACTGACGCTGTCTTGACTGTAGTCTGCGCCGGCTCGATTGCTGTGACGAAAGTTGTGAGACGGCTATCGTAATATTGTAGAATACATGTAACGGGGTAAACTACTTTTCTTTCGCCTTTTAATTTTGCCGGTATATCTTATAGTTCTGTTAATATGATAACTGTCTCTACTGTATCTTGGCACATAATAATATATTTTATGGTAACTAATCATCTTTTTTTTCATAATACTTAATCCATAACTATTTTTAAAAAATATTATTTAATTGTATATTATAAAAAGGTAGTAACTTTTTATAATTCAGTTATTGGAGTCTCCATTTCACTAAACGGAGACTCAAATTACTGAATTATAAATAGCTGTTTTTGTAGATTGTTAAAAAATTCAAATGTTTGAATGATTATATAATATAGACTGTTATTATGTATATTGTTATGAAAAAAAAAGAAATAATTACTTAAATACTGATCCGCAGAAGTCAAAAATAACAATTGTCTCAATTGTCAATTATGTACTAGGTATATCTATATGTGGTTAATAGAAAAATCCGCGCATTTTATTAATAAAACTGATAATTAAAGTTATAGCGTTCTATTTTAATTAAAATATCCTAATACCCATCGTTTATGTTGCTTATTATGTCACTCCTATATAAGAAAACTGATTCTAAAGAATAGAAAGCACAATTTATTAAGCAAAAAAAGCGTCCTTACACGAAATAATAGTACTTTCTTATGAATTTATATTCAAAGATATCGATAGAATGTATAGAAAAAGTTACTCTCTTTGTCAAATTTAGGGTATAGAAGAAAACATGCTGAAAAAATGTTTGTGTGTCATCCATCAGTGAGAATATGTTTCTTAGAATTTGCTTCGAAATTTTTGTGATATTTCCAAACATTTTTTCATGCCAAAGTTTCGTGTTTTATTTTGCTTTTAAAGTAGAACAACTTATATTTCTACACCACGTCGTATTATAATTGTCTTAAATTATGTATATTTTTTTTCATAGTGTATGTTAAAAATCCCAATCGTAATTCCAGTCTTCTCTGTCCCTTCTCATTCAGAAAGTGTGATATCTTTACTTGTCGTTTGGCAAACTTATTACTTATGTAATTTGTTACATTTTTTGATCGTCTCTTAATAGTTTCAGTACAATTTTGTTTGGAATATTTAGTGAATTTCAAGTTTCAGTTTATGAGACTTGTTGTTGTAGACTAATACATATGGTAAAGTGTGAAGAAAACATTAAGGAGATCGGTAGAAATATTTAAGACCAAAGTTGTATTGTTGACGAGCACCAATAAACCAAGTTGGTGTTATTAAAATTGCGGTTGATTTTTGATTGCGGGTGATTTCTTATTAAAAAACATAACCGTACCTCCAATAGTTACTTACCAGAGTAAGTTGGTGTTTTTTCCTCAGATTAAATTCAATTTGAAGATCATGAAACTACCAGTACTAGTAGCAAGTAGGTTGAAATAAACAATTAAATATTATAAGTCAGGCAGAGATGACTGACTTTTACTGGCGGAAAGTTAATATTATATGAAGTAACTTAGACTACTTTAAAAAAATGCATATTCCGTGGCAATCAAGTTATGGGTAAAGCTAGTAAAGTAATAAATCATAAAATGTATAAATTAATATTTAACAAATAAATTACTTTAATAATACATATATAATGAGTATCAACCATAATTTGTAACGTATTAATCAGTATATTTATGTATAAAATATCACGTTGCGGGATATTAAAAGCCATTTTAATATACCCAAATTAATCAGAAGCTTATGAAATTATTTTTAAAAGTTTCAATCAATCATTAATATTAATTACAATTATAAACAAACGACAGAAGTATCCACTTAATGTTGATATCAAACTGTAGAAACGTGCAAAAGTGCAAAGTGATCTTGAGGAAAATCTTTCCTTTCAACTCCTCCATTGGCTTGGTATTGGTTAAATGTTTATCTCCTCTGTTTGTGACTCAAAATAATCTGGTCCTCCACTTAGTATTCGTATAAAAAAGCGATCAAGGAAACAAAGGGAAAGTTTTCTAAGAAATCTTATCCAAAAGCAAAAGATTTTACTTCGGGACATGAAGCTGTCGAGTCTACTCAAAATGTCGACTCAATGACGAACACCTATAACTATATCGCGTATTATAAATGATGTCTTAGGACTTGCATATAAGAGTCGCACTAATCGTGCTACAAAGTCACTGTATTTATGTTGAAAGCTCTAAAGAAGCTTCCTAATTAGTCAAAAGAGTACGTCGACATTATCCCACTTCAATAATGGTTTGGTGGTGTGTTAGCTATGAAGGAGTGACTGAGCAATATTTTTGTGAAAAGGGTATCGAAACATCGGTAGCACTGTACAAAGCAATATGTGGCGCCGCGTTATACAATTCTAATTTTGTTTAGAAACGAACGACCGAACTTCATCAGACTGAATACTAGCCATCATCTAGTCCATATCTTAATCTACTGGATTATGATTTATAGTTAGTTTTAGAGAGTAAGGCTTGCTTTAAACGCTGTGACAATTTAGAATCCTTAAAACAATCCATACGATTTGCAGTGATGAATTTTCTCATAGAAAAAGTGCTTGCTGCTATTGATAACTGGCCTCAACGTTTACAGGACTGTGTTGCAGCCAATGGGAACCATTTCGAATAAGCTTTACACATTTTTAATGGTTTTATATTGTATTAAACTAACATATTATTACGTAATAAATATTAGGAACAATAAAAAAATATTTTTCTTTGTAACATATTTATGGCAAAACTTAGTATATACCAGTAAAGGTAACTTACGCAAATTGTGTGGAGTTATCTATTTTTAAATGTTTTTCATATTATTACATACTATGAAGTATATTTAATATATATTAAAAAATATATTGCAAATAGAAAACTGTCTGCTTATTTATAGTAAACCGTAAAAAAAATAAAGTATTTTATTTAAATAATTTAAGTACTAAGTAGTTAGTACTTTTCTTTTATTGTTTGAGTGGTAGCAATGAGTGTATTATATTTACTTATTATTGAATACTATATCGGTGTTGAACAATCTCTTTGCGGCAAATAGGTTTAATGTCTCCAATCCATTTAGTTATTAGTACAGTATCGCTATATAGTTGTACTAAGTAATTAATCTCATACTGTTGAGGAGAATAACAACTATAATATCTAATGGACATGTTTTGACATGTTCAACCTGCTTCAATCAACTAACAAATAATAATTGAATTATTTGTCTTGGTAGTTTTGTCATTAAAGTTATTATATAATAATATTAACAAGTCCATAGCACAATATACTCTATCAGTCCGTAATCTGTATTTAAAACACGAATCTCTAACTAAAGTCATGTCACTTTTAATATACATACATATGTTCACGGTATTTCAATTTTATTCACCGACAAGGATATTCAATTCCTAATATTCCGTGACTTATAATAAATATACAAACTATGAATAGCATGTTATGGGTAATATAATATACCTCAATAGCATTATGTGTTTTAAAATAAATGCAATGAAATATGAAATCATAACTCTTTAGTATTTAATATTTACTCCAGAGTAACACTCGCTTGATCAACAAACAATTACTTGTATGTCAGTTACATGTCTATACGAGATCAATTCGTGAATGCTTCTGTAACATGTTACTGTCAACATTTATAGATGGTTGTAGCATTTTATATGTTTTTTTTCTTATTTTATAAACTATTACAATTTTTATATACCTTAAAATTTGAGGTTGTCACTAGACTACCGTACTAGTTAATACTAATTAACGATCTTGCCTCGATTAACGGATTACACAGAAAATGTTAAAAATAAGTAAAGATAGAAACATAGTTTCAAAAATTCATTTCCTATTTATTGTCTAATACGAAATCAGTTTTTTAACTGTATTCAAAATAACATCGAAAATAATGAACTATATACATATCAAACAAGAATAATATAAATCAATTCTATCAGAACTTCAAGAACACGAAATCCAATTAAAAATCCATATAAAAGGTTAACACCAAATTAAAAAAACTACCAAGACTTTTGCATCAATATTACAGTATTAAAACTACTAACATCTCGGTTAGTAAACAAGTTAGTAAAATATATCTGTTAAAAAATAAAATCCAATGCAAATGTTGAAAATATTATATTTGAAAATCCATAGCAAATTCACAAAACAAAAAATATTATTCTAAGAAACAAAAAGCGAACAAACAAACAAAAAAAACATTATTTATCTATTATATTTCATAAAGTAATAATATCGTTTCTATATATCCTTTGACGAACTATAATTCTGACAACAGATAAGAAAAACAAATCGCAATGAGTGGTCAATCTTCTATCGCAAATTTTGAAACAACATATTTAATTAATTGAATTAAAACATTCGTCAGATAAATAACGTTTGTAGCTTACGCGATACCAATATATATAATATTTATATATAAAGATATAATATTTATCACAGACTTAAATATAATATTAAATTTACCGAGAACTACGTTGTTAGTGTTAAAATTACCCATAATTGCCCTATTCATGTACATTTAAAAACCTAGCAGTTATTATACCTTATTTGTATTCATGTATTATGATTTCACATTATATGATACTTTGACTTTTAATACAACAATTAACCACTATGCAGTGTAATATATTTTTTTATATTTCATTAATCATTTTAAATAAGAGGTTGATGTCTGTGGCCGAGGCGAAAGAGGTATGCAGGGACCATAGCTTTTGGCGCTCCGTCGTCTCTGACTACCCCGCGAGGGATATGGCGTGAGGCTAAAATAAAATAAAATGAATAAATGTTAAATACATACACTTTTAGATGTATTTTAATCGATAATTTCGAGTCTATATGCTAACGTAATATAATAAAAAATATTGAAATCAAATAATACCTAAATACAACTTCCATGACAATTATTTTTGTAAAAAACAAAATATTATATCCCAGCATTATAAAATGCTAGGAGAGCAGATGTTTATCTCGGCGTTAATGACGGCAGATAATACTGAAATGGATTGTACGCAATGTCATTCTAATTAATGTTTAACAATTTTGATTCTTATTCCTTTGACTTAAAGATTACAATCGTATAATTAATTTGTATGTTAATTACTGTACGAAATACCTAACTTATCAGTATAACGGTCATATCAACGTTTTAATATTGGGTGTTTTTGTACGGAATTCATAATATCAGCAAGTGTTGAAGTTTTTAAGTGATAGCTTTCAAGAGAATACCTGTCCATTACTAGGTGCTTAAAATAGTGATCAAATTATGCGATAGACTTTTATAAATATATAAAGTCTCATCGTTGCAAACTTGCGTATTATAATTTTAGAATATATGTTATATTATGAATATTATGTTTACTACAATACTTTTGTCCGATATATAAAATGTGATATCCCATTGTGTTCTATATTATTTTTAAATGATAAAGTCTATCTGTATTCATTTGATAATAGCTACTAAGGCTAGGTCGATGTTTAGACCCACATTCCTCAAACAGTATTTTATATTCAATTTGTACATAATGGATCAAGGCAAAACCTGCCATTTTTTATATTATTCCTTGTCTTTTTTAAAACTCTATATATTTAGATTGTAGGGAAATGTCTGGATACTACACATTATTGTATTGATCCTTTGAATAGCTACAAATAGACATAAATTAAGTATATAATTCAATTAAGAATATGATATTTTAAAGCTATTCATTAAACATGGTGATCACATAATGCTCAACTTTATCGCATGCTCCTTATCTTCTTCAAGAAGCATTACTTTATTTTTTAAACATATTTATTAATTTGGCTTTTCAGGCAAAAATAATTATGAACCTTGTCTCAGATAAATATCAAAATTATAATTAAAAAATGAATATATAGTTATATTTTTTTTTGAAAAACCTTTTAAATTAGAACGTTACTGTAATCAATTCAAATTGAAAAGTGGCCAATAACGAGTTAGATACAAGTTAACCAAATTATTTAACAACAGATTCATTATTTTTTTAATTATAATATTCATTTAAATGTTATCAACTGTTGACACAACATTGCATAATTATTCAATTGCAGATGGCAATCATAAAAGGTGAATACATACATATGTAATTTATATTACTTGATGGGTTTTCAAATGATGGATAAAGTAAATTGATTACACTTTGTTGTTTTTATTTTAAGTGAGCGTATGGCAGAGGTCACATTTACATAACATAAAATTACGAACATATAATAAATATCAAATGTGGAACAAACTTCCTTCGGCGGTTTTTGCAGATCGATACGACATGGGTACCTTCAAAGAAGGCGTATACTTCTATCTCCAAGGCCGGCAACGCTCTTGTGAATCCTCGGATGAGAAGAGTTCATGGGCGGTGGTGATCACATATCAACGATGACCCGCAAGCTCGTTTGCCCTCCTCCAAAATAAAAAAATAATAAAAATCTTGCTTGAAAATTATTTACTTTCTCTTTTTAAAAATGCCATTTTTAAAATCTCAATACTTTAGCGAGGGTAAACAAAACACCTAGTCTGGGTTAATTCCAAAATTATGTTTCAAGAAAACAAAACAAAATATAGCTTGTCATAATAAATTACCAACTGACAAACACCTAAATAAAAATTATCTCTTGACTACGATTTTTATAAAATATTTAAGACCTTTAAATAAATTTTATTAAAGATTAATACAACTTAATTATAAGCTTTTATAGTAATACTCGTAGACATTTATCTTTTAAACATGATTTATTTTTCTTTATTTATTATCTGATAAGAGAGCCCAAAACAAATTTTAGAATACAAATTAATACCGCTAAGATTAATATCAATATGTTTAAAAAGTGATTTTAGGTTTACGTCATAATATTAAGTCCATTATATAATAACAGGTGATGTTCCCTCATAGTAACTTTACTTCTCATCATAGTTCATGTATCTAAAATAATTAAATAATTGATAAAATGATTAAGCAACTGAATTGGTAATAATAATGGCGAATTTGAGAGATTTAATTACCTTTTATAGTTAATTACATTATTCACAGCTTCTATAGATTCTTTTTCATTTAGAGAGTCAGCATTCCTATCTTATGGTGAAGGTATATTTCAAAATTATACTATTGATCTCCTAACATAGGAATTCCGATTAATTTTGGTAGTACTAATTTTATTACTTTTATTAAACCGATTTGTTTACAACAAGCTGACGTAATAATGTTACTTTACGTTTAATAAACATCTAACAGAAACAAATTAATTATAGTTATGTGTAACATAAAACTTGAGCAGTTGATAATAAGACAGTGCTGAAGTTATTCTGAATGTCATAATTATTGTTTAATGGCAATCTTTATATATATCTTTATATATATTTATCATAGCGCCACCTGTAGCGTTATAACGAAATTAACAGCGGTCGAATTGGCAGGAAATATCGATGTCTCTTGCAACGCTTTCAAAACAGATACGACAGATGGCGTTGGATCTTTATGTGAAATACAAGACTTGTTTTTACTATTGCCATAATATAAATGAGTATAATAACGTCTATGACAAGTTTTACAGATATTAAATATTATGTTAAATTGTTCTGAAGAAGGAAACTGACGCGTAAAAGTATTTCAAGGGCTAAAATAGTTATAGAGTTATATACTGAACTAAATATTTATAGCGGGCTTAATATTTGATCTCTTGCACATGGAGTGTATTGGTAACTTTTCCGAATTATATATTTCTTCAGAAGGATTAATTCATTCATTCATCATTAATGCTGGATTTGTCAATTTACCTGTCAGTTATTGAACTAGTAGAGTATGTAAGGTTGACATTTGCGTGAATTCGATTTGAATGATTCTTAAAAATCAGGCCACTCTGGATCTTTCCATCGAAGGAAGGTATTTGAATTTTTTAATTGATAAACGTTATCATAAGAATGCTACATTTCCGTGTTACTTGTCGCGCTTGCAGTGACAAGGAACCGAACCCTTTCCACGGAAGCGTAAACAGAATCAAATCAAATTAATGGTTGTCATGACCGCGTGTTCACGGTTTAATTCACTGTTCTGATGATGGTTATTATATGCGCTGCTTTTTAATAAAGTTTTATTGGGTTCAGCTTATAAACTTCCGGGAATGGGATTCTGATTGTAGAAGGTTTAAAATATGTAGAGCTTGCCAAAGCCAAGTTCATTTATGTCCTTTTCGGGGGTGACTGATCAATTATTTTTCTCTGCGCTTGACGCTGTTTCACTAGATGGTACCTTGGCGGTAAAAAAAAGGATAAAAAGGACGAAACAGTGAAACTAATTAAGAATTAATTAAAAAATAGCGTAAAGAGTTTTCGTTTTTATATGAACTGGGATAAAGTTCAGTTTTTAATTCATTTTATGAGTGATGTTGTTAGGAAATTATTTATAAAGTACACTCTTAGGTATCTGCTAATTTTGAATTTGATAATATTTATTTAATCCTTTCATCTATGGTTTCCCTTTGTTGTTATGTAATTCAGTTTGATAAAAAAGGGTCTAAAAGTCGAAATTTTACTTAGGACAAGTTGATGCAATAATTTATTATTTTAAACACCAAAGAAATAAATGCAATGACAAACTGAAGCTGGTATATCAGTTTTTTAGGTCATCGTCTCATTCACAAAAACGATGTTTCTGTCTTGCTGACATTAGCTACTCTCATATGACATATGACAAAAATGTGTATATATTTTTGAAACACTTGTAGAATTACATATAGCTGTATAGAAGTGGTATATAAATATCTTATAAATTACTAATAAAACTGCTTACCCACATATATAGCACTTACATATCGAAATGATAACTAGCATAAATAGATAAAGTACCTACAATGTTTTTATGTATTGGAGATAGATTTTGTTTTAATTCTCAAATATTTTATTGGACACGCGGCAATTTTTTTTTTTTTAGTTTTTATATAACCTCTTAACAAAACCAATTTTACTTATTTAGAAATAAATACTGCGGAGCAATAAACTTTTATACCAAAACTATTCTTCACAACAAAAAAAAAAACTTTGTACACCATTCTAATATTGAAATAAGAATACCAAGAATAAGAATAAGTCCATAGTTTTACAAATTCTCTAAATCCTAGAACCATAAGACATAATCAGATTAAGGAAACGAAATTGTTTTTTTATCTACAATATTTTGTCTAATCATTGTCTAAAATTAAAATACATGATAATGTGTATATCATTTATATTATAATGTGTATATCATTTATATGATAATAGTATACCCATTATCATGTATATGGATCAACAACACGATATTTTTATATCTTTGGGGTGATTGATCTTTAGGAAGCATACGTTTTAACTGTTCGCTTGTAAGAAGTATTTATAGACTTATTTTAGAGATTAAAAAACTGCTTCATTAAAAATTGTTTCAGTTTAAACCATTGCATTGAATTAGATGATATGACACTCCTTTGTTATGTAAAATAATGTGCCCAAGTCTTTACTGCCATCATAACTCATATAAAGAGCGTTATGATTTAATATTTATACATATCCATATGATATGTAGTTATGAAATGGTCTGTAATATGGAACTCTATCAACATTCGTGAAAGTTGTTTTATCGTTTTGTTGATAAATAGACATTGATCAATATTTTTTTAATACTGGATGCAAGATTAAACTTCACGTTATGCCTATTTAAAAACTTTAAATTCTTACGCAACATACCTATTATATCTTTATAAATAGACACGGCAGTGAAGACTTTCTGTATTCAAAACAAAATTATTAATTAAACATTACATCACATTATAGCTATATGTTTTAACTATATAGACTTGCATGTTCATAATCTTTTATCAACATCATTCTGAAAACCAACATCGACACATATTTATTTGAAAGATATGCTCGCTTCAGCTCACAACTGCTGCTGAGGACAAAATATTTTTGATAAATCGATAGCACAACTACTGCAATCTTAAATATTTTAAAATATTCTAAAATATTAAATTGTACAAAAAACATTTGTAGTATTTAATAAATATACTGAATGATTTTGATATCAAGTGTTAGTCTTAATAGATTATAACTTTGCAAAGCCATAATGACATTAAATAATCATTAGAAAACTTTTGTAATAGCCGATAACGTTTCAAATAGATAACAATTTACTTACATCACAATTTATAATACATAGTACATATATTCAATATTATAAAACTCTTTATTTAAACACTATTCGTATTCTACAAAAGATTATAATATTTAACCAATTTAAACTAATAAATATTAAGCAGCTATGTATTATAGCTATGTATTATTTATCTTTTATGAAAGTGAGTTGATAACCAATGAGCTCCTAGTAATAAGGATTCTCTGATAATCTTTATTGTACATTATTTATAAATAATCAGATTCATAGATTTGTGTTTATTTCTACAAGTGTGTATAATATAAACCACGCATGGTCTTTTAACCTCTGAATATCACTGTTTATCTATAAAATAGCCAATATTCCAGCTTATTATTTATGTAATAATAATTATAACAAAGCCCTTGTCAATAAAATATAATAACCAACATAGATATACTCGTAGATACGAGTCATATTTTAAACATATAATGTACTACTATTTGTAACCTGACTTTTCTGTATTTTTGTTTTTGCTAGAGATAATGAGATGTTAAAATAATTATTGTACGGAAAATAAAATACTTATAATCCCAGATCCTTATTGTTGGCGAAATTGACCATTTGAACTCAAAAAACACAAAATAATAAATATTTCGTTCGCCAAGACTTTGGGTGATTTTTTTCTCTTATCGAATGTTAACTAATTAAGAAAAGTCATTGCACGTAAACTAAACCAATAAATAAGAACCACTGCATTCTAAAACAAATTACCAACTGTTATACACCAAGACACAGACACAGACAACGCAGACGTCGTTTGAGTACAAGTGAATAGAAAAATAGTATTATATTTTTAAATACTTTATTATTATAAGTCTTATTTACTCCTCATAGAAAAACAGTAAATTTATTATAATTACTACTTTACATGAAAATGTCCGTATTAATGATTTTTCAGTTTTGAAGACTTCCTGCATATTCCAATAAGAAAGCCCAGAACAAATTTGAGAATATAAACTAACAAAACTAAAATAACTATCACAATGCTTAATAATAATGATACCAGCTTTACTTCGTAATATTGAAACCATGATATATTAGCGCCTAACGGTTTCAGATGATCACCTCCGTGCTTAAGGACATGCTCCGTCCACCATACAGTTAAGTTCAATGGATTAATTGGATTTTCCCTCATAATAGTTTTAATTCTTATCATGTTGTTCTTGTAGCTACAAATGAACAATTAATAATATAAGTTAAATGAATTAGGTTATTATTATGATACATTTGAAGAGATTAAAATACCTTTTATCGTTAATCACAGTATTGATGGCTTCTTTGAATTCCTTTTCATTAATGGAGTCAATATCGAAATGCATTCCAATTTTGTGGTGGGAATATTTTTCAACATTATACCATTGATCTCCTAACATAGGAATACCGATTAGAGGAACGGTACCATCTATAGCTTCGTCCGTTGACTGTAAGCCTCCTTGAGTAATGAACAGTTTTACATTAGGATGTTCTGAAAAAAGTGGTTTATTATTTATTTATCTGAAGAAATAGATACATATTTTAAGTGACATTTGAAAGTTTTTAACACAAAATGAAATATGTCAAGTCGAAAAGAATTGCTTCTTTTTATCTTCTTACTAATATTATTTCCATTAAACGATTTATGAAACTCATTTAGTTAAATTGCAGTCGTTTAATTGTTTACAAACAAAAATTTAATAACAGTTCTCGTTTACTTACTAAGTAAATCAGGTTGAGGAAACCATTTAGATATTTTAATGTTCTTTGACTGTCCTGGAAGTATGTCTTTGTCCCATTTCCATAAAACATCATAATGTAGTTCAGACAAAACTTTCGTCATGACGTTAATTTTTTCTGGTGGAAGCAGTGACGGTAAGACATTAGTACCAAAGCTAACGTATATTACACCATGTTCTGAGGAGTCTAAATATTTTTTTATGTCCTGCAAGGCATAAATTTTAAATTACTTTAATATTATTTGAAACCCATTTTTTTTTATTTTGACACTATTATTTTTTTATCTTGATAGATAAAAAAATTGTTATATAAAATCTGTAATAAATCTTACCTTTGGTAATTCTTTAACTGGAGGGAGATGAATGCCTCCCGTGTAAATTATATTCGGAGGAACTGGATGGTTATCAGCCCAAAATGGATGCTCATTTAAAAACAACATTTTAACCATTGGCCTCAATTCATTAAAGGTTGGAACATCGTTACCAAAATGTTTTCTCATTATTGAGTTTTCATAGTCTTCAGTACCAGAAATTAAGTACTCCGATAATAGGTATCCAACAAGTTCAATACTTCTTTCTATAAGTGTTAAGTTGTATAATCTTAGTCTTCCTGGGGTAGGGTACAATATTGGATGTGTAGGCGCACCCATATCAAGATATTGCAAAGCAGAGGCACCAAATGAACTAAAATGAATAACTGGAGCGTCAAATTTATGAGCAAAACCCAATACTGGGCGGTAGCAAGCCTCAAGTAACAATAGGTCAAAGTATTTTCTATCTTTCTTCATAATTTCTTTTAATTCCGATGTTTGCATTTGAAGGTCCAAAATCGTTGAGAACGTTTCAAATATTATATTAACATGAGCCAGTAGATCTTCTTTTTTGCCAATGTGAAACTTTAATAACTTTTGCCAATATTCATAGGAAATATTATGGACGTCTATTTCAGTCAGGTTTGGTGGCGCTTGCCCCTTTGGGTATACTGGATCTGGAGTTACAACGATAACTTCATGTCCTCGTCTTGCCAGCTCGTGCGTTAAAGGTCTAAATACAACTTGGTGACTTATTGATGGCGTAGGAAAGTAAGCCAAAATCCTTGCAGCTTCGATTCGAGTAAATAACAATGCAATTATTAGAATAATTTTTGTGAGACTGGCCATGATTAATTCATTGGTCGCGACTGACAGCACTTATCAAAATATTACTAATTTATAATGATTTTGTATTTTTAAGACTTATCTTCAACTCGTATCCACTTCAACAATAATCTGATTACGTTGTACTCGTACAAATTTAGTTTTATCAATGTATCTACGAGTATATTATTAATAATAAGTTATTAGAACGCTACAAGTTCCTTGTTTAAAGTAAAAAAAACAAGAGTCATTGTTATAAATTAAGTTATAATTCAAAGAAATAAAAATGAACAACTAGAAATGTTGAGTCCCAGTATTCTGGTACTTGGAGACTTGGAGAGGCATTGAAAGGAGATCTCTCGAAGAGCGGTGTTACGACAAATGGAGTTTTCTTAGTGGTAAACGCGCAAACTTGTGTGTTGAGGCGATTGAACTGAAGGTGGTTCAGTCCACCCTACTCAGAGATCATCCCCAGGGAAGTATCTATAGAAGACACAAGTTTCTTTCGACACTCGTCAACGTTTTCAAGAGAGAAACCTGCATGCCCGGAATGTACCGCATCTCCAGTGCTGTCATCTGCATAACTATGTATGTTGGAAATATCCAACATATCATTGATGTGCAGGAGGAAAAGATTTGGGAAAAGCACGCAACCTTGTACACCAGCATTCACGGGCTTGGAGTCCGAGCAAAAACCGTGGAAAACAACCTGTATGCTCCGCCCAGTAAGAAAGCTAGTGATCTGTATGCATAAACTCCCGGGAAGTTTATAGGAAGGAAGTTTTGAAAGAAGCTCCTTGTGCCATACACAATCGAAGGCTTCCGTCACATCAAGACTAACTCCCAGACCCTCTACATTGCTTTCAATAATCGCTGCTCAACGGTGTGTAAGGTATAAAAGAAGATCACCAATTGATCTACCGTGGCGAAAGCCATATTGCCGGTCAACTGGTAAATTTCGATGTACGTTAGGTGCTCTCGGTTTGGCCTTTTTGTGTGTTTTCTATCGCATTTATATAGAGGAGTATTCCAAAGAGCTATTTGATTTGATGCCTGTCGCCTAATTTCACCACCGCACAGCACTTCATTGCCTGCAATACCATTCCTACCATTTAGACTGAGTAGTTAGTTGGACCTCTTATCAAGTGGTACATACACGTAAAAAATAAAAATATTGGTGGAAACAATAAACGAAATATAGGGCCCATGTTATGTCGTGAAATATTATTTCTGCTTGTATCATTCAAAGTACATTCAATCGTCTTTCCTTCATTATCAGATATAGTTTTCCAATTTGAATTTCTTTTTTAATCGCTTTTTTATTATTCAAAGTAGCGAAGCGACTTCCACTGGTCCTTTTTCGCCCTTACGGGAAAAAGGAGGTCATGGATATTTTTAAGCTAGAGGAGAGCAAACGAATCACTGATAAACTCGTGCAACATCTTAGGATTCACAAGAGCACTGCCAGCCTTGGAGGTAGGAGTATGTTAAAACATTTAAAACCATGAAATCAGGCAAGGCAGCAGGTTCTGAATGGGTAGCGGTGGAAATGCTAAACGCCGGTGACACTATAGTTGCCAATTAGTTGTACTTACTTTTCAACTGATGTTGGATAACTGGTTAATAATACTGCTGCAAGGTCATAATTGTTATGTTGTGTAAAAGAAAAAGGCTTTTTCAACATACAGGCTTTGTTAAATGAAGCTCGCCTCACAAGGTCAAGAGGTCTCAAAAAAACCTCGTATGACTGTATAAAGAGAAATGTTAGTTCCAATTTGAATGTATGGAAGTGAAACTTATGCATACATAAGTAATTTGTGGCAGATGAAAGATGAAAGTTAAAAAAAATGCTGTTGAAATAAGAGCCTCAAGAAGCATAATAGATATGAAATTAAGAGATAAGATAAGGAATCGGGAAATAAGAGTGCACTGTAAAGTTTATAAGATTAAGAAAAGAATACTTAGGGTATTTGGTGATGTAGAAAGGATGAGATGTGTAGATGAAAACAGAAGTAGTCCTAGTAGCAAGTGGAAGTTTCTGATCTCAGCTAACAGCATTATAATATAGAGCATATTAAGGAAAGTCATTATATAACCAAGTATATTTAAGATCCATTTGTCTATAAAAAATGAAGTTATATACAGTTCTTTTATGAAATACCAAATTGATAGCCACAAAACAGTAATATTTCAGAGTTTAAGGTCAATTAGTTAAAATAATATATTTTAACGCTTGTTCGAGTTTTATTTATTTTAAGAAAATGTTTACTACCTAATTCATATACATATGCGTAACATGTTTATATATTTATATACATTAAAAGAAAACTAAAAAGTCATAAAGGTTTCTAGCCTTATGGACAAATTTATAGGACTTTAAAGCCAACTATGGGGTGCAAGAGTAAGCCTGCAGATTTTTGTTTTTGCTTGGAAGTAAACCTATATAGAAGAGTCACTTAAGGCCGAGATTTGATTTCTTTCAACTTAAAATAATCTTTCTAACTGAAACTTTTGAACGTTCTCATAAGTACGAAACTTTATTTAATAGATCTTGCAATTATTAACTTACCAATAATTAAAAAAAAAGTTTTTTCATTTACAGATTCATCCATAACAATTATAACTGTTTATCAACTAAAAAGCGGTAAACCCAGATTGATTAAAAATTAAGAAATGTTGCAAATTATTGCCCGGAGAAGATCCTGTCTCCCAACTTAAGCTGTCTTTTTTCTGTTTAACAACCGGCGCTAAAATTGTATTAACAATATGCTTTTAGAATTACTAAGCACTATCTTAAACTAAATTGTGTAATATTTAAACTTAATTTTTAAAAGTTTGTTAAACAGAATGAATAAGGACATTTTATGATTCATTAAATTTTTTCTTGCAAATTTATAATTAATGTTTATCGGCCTTATCATGTACAGTCATATATATATTCATACTTATGTTTTTGCTATTTTTATAGTAAAGGAGCGCTAAAATAGAAAATAAAAACGATTTCTTATTTTATTTTATTATTATTTTATTACTTATATTCACACTGAGTATAAAAGATTTTTAAGTTGTACTTTTTAATTTAGACTATTATAAGTTCTGTTACACTTATTCGGTTATTACAATACAGTTACTGTTAGTCATGTCATTTCTTCTTTCAACAGCATTCTTGTACGACTTTACATATTTTTTTTAATTTCGACTTTGTGATGGTCGAAAGAATTGCTTTCATAAACGAGCTCTAACAGCAAAATAAATATTCCGTAAAATATGTTATTTAAGTTTTTGCACTTTTTTTGTAAAGGTGCATTAATAAAAACTTGTAATTTAATCTTAGAAATATTACTAGTATCACATAATTAATAATTATTGAGCATTATTTATTTATACACTGGGGATGGACGAGCACAACTAAGTGTTTATAATTTTGTATCAAATTTAAAATTATACATTGTATGTATAAGTGATCAAATCTAGGAATTACTACGGAATATCAAAATAATATGTAAGGTACATATTATATTATTATTTTTGTTTATTTATCTTTCATGGATAGGATGGTCAAATTGTCTCTGACGGATGATCCGATAAGTGGTGGTATATCATAGACATCTGCGAATGTGTAGAAATCCAAATTCATTTCCTCTCTTGGGGAACTGCCATAGGAAAAAGGGAAAAAGAAAGGAAGGAAGGTATATATTTTTTGGAGATTTTTATTTAATCGCAGCATATAAAATAACATATTACATAACATAACACAATTTGTTTGTTTTCTCTTATAAAGTTTTAATTTTTTGTTATTATTAAAACTACATAACAATTCGAATTCTTTTGTGTAATAAAAATGAAAAAATTGCAAAAATAAATACTTTTGTTTTTTTTTTCATATATAAAAATTAACCCCGGGGGAGAAAATACCAGTGCAGCGGTGGGTTTCAACCTCTCTGTACTTTAAAAACCTATGCTTTCGCTAACAATAGACACTACTATTACTTATAAAAGCTTACCACGGATGTAATAATCACTGGAAATATTATTTTATAAGTTATACAATATTATATGGGTATTATATGGGTACAATATTATATGGGTATTATATATTATATGGGTTATACAAATATCACCAATATATTTTTCTTAAATGTCATATATATATTTTTCTTACCACAATAACCAAATTCAGAAATATATTTCATGTCGTCAATATAATACTACTTCTAAAAGAAATAGTAAGATTATGTGTTAGTAAACATATATGATAACCAAATAAAGTTTTTACAAACGAACTTTAGCTGTACAGAAAAAATAAGGTATTACATTCAAGCATTCAAGAACATCGAAGCAATTTTTTCCTGTGGTTTATTATTTTACATTATACTTTTTGTACTATTTTATACTTTCTACTAAATATTTGTTGAGAAAGCATTTTGTCAATGAGAAACTGATTTTAATCTCAACAATTTTATAACAGCTGGAACATTATTTCGACAATTGATTTCATGATGATGATTTTAATTACATCTGTATTATTTATATATTATTTTAGGATTTTTAAATAGTATTAATTTAATGAGCGTATCTAGATAATTTATTTCATATTTGAGTGGCTTACTTAGCAAGGAGCACTATACTTTGACGTCGGCAAGGTGTTTTGTATTTAAAAAGGTATAAATTGATGCTCTTCAGCTTTTTATTGACACAATAAAACGTTTTCATTTATCTATTTAATTACATTAGATACAGCAATCACTTTTGTGTTTTCTGGTTATAATGTGAGGCCTAAAATTAAAGTAGACGCCTGCAAGACAAAAACATTACAGATGCGTTACCTCACCTAAATTGTTGTCATCATAAAAATATAGCAATATATAATTTAATATAAATTAAATAATATTATACAGCTTATAATATAGCGTGTGCCCGGATTTTTTTTTTGTGTTTTTATTTTTAAACAATACATATTTACTGCATAAAAATACTGTAGAATATTAATAAGAGAAACGTGTGGATATACGAGCCTCGTTAGGAAGGAAGTCCGACGTTTTCTTAACTTCGAAAAATATTTTAAAAAATAAATACTTTTCTAGAAATATATTGATATATATATATTATTCACTAAAACCTCCCAGTTAACCTTATTAATAAATATTAGAGGTTAACATGTTCATTGCCTTTTCTCGTGACATCGTGTGGCCTACTGTTCTGTGGCCCGTAACGCGTCATTGCATGATGGTGCCTTACAATTACGTAGAAGAGGAGGCGTAGTAGTAGTAGTAGTGGTAATCATACATAACTGACAAAAGTGATGAAACGTCAAAACTAAAATATAGGAATAGGAGGAGGACCACGAGGATCAGGCTATGGTTGTACTACTTCTCACTAACTTCAGTCATCAGAGTCCATTGTCGCATCAACAACCAGTGCCAGTTCCGATATATATAGATGACCTCACTTTTTACTGTTCTATATGTACAAGATATACAGTAATTATACTTATGGAATATTACTATTGGAAGAATGTTGTGTTATAACTTACACTTTAAATTTCCACAGTTATTTATTCATATTATTCAGATTCTAAATATGCGGTCATTAATATAAAGAAAATATCTAATAATTTTCTAACCAAAACTTGCTAAACGATTGGTCCAAAAAGGAAATAAATATTACTGATTATGTCCCATTGGACCCAACGTCGTTAGCATTCAAAGGACTTTATTATCCCTTATTATAATCGTCAATCTCTGGCCATCAATCATTGGCATATTTTAATAAAAGAACAAGCAATTTTGAACGTTGTCTACTTGCAAAGTATTATGGTCTGGTTTTATGTGGTTGAAAAAATGCACGTCCTTGATATAATGCCTATATCCTTTTAAAACCATAGTATATTATTATTTTCGATAAGTTCTTTCGTGTAAAAATATATTAAAATATTATCTTAATTGTTTTTTTTAATTATTAATAAAACAATAAAATTCCTGAAATATTTAATTACTTACATAGTAATCAAAACAATATAATATTATAATATATGTAAAATGTGGTAAGCCAGAATTTGATTAAGTTAGATAAGAGTATAAATAAATATACTCAATTGAAACGTAAAAACGAACATTATTTTGATAATTTAGATCGGTCGATCATTCAATTACTTAATCGAGCGGATAATAATCAAATTTGTTAAAAGCCAATAAGTGTGACATATTGCGTACTGAACATTTCTGTAAATATAAATGTGCCGTTAAAACGGAGCAACGGAGTGAACATCTGCTCGCAATGTATATTATATTCCGTGGCAATATTCTGTTATATATTTAAAATAACATCACCATTAAATGTGTATCTTTTTGATTGCAGAATTTCATAATTATCCGTCAAGTAGTTTTCGAGCCTAATCGTGACAAAAAATGTGAAAAAGTCTTCAGTAGAGCGCTCCGTTCGCTTCGCTCAAAAAAGGTGTTTACTCCCATCTCCAAAGCCGGCAACGCTCTTGTGAATCGTCGGATATTGCAAGAGTTCATGGGCGGCGGTGATCGCGTTTCATCTGTGACCCCCCAGCACGTTTGCCCTCTTACATAAAAAAAACAGAGATATATGTATTGGAATAAATACAATATACTTCAATTACACTTTGCCTGATACACGATCATTAAACGTGGGGAACACGAAATCACGCATACTTTATCTGAATCTCTTCCAAATCACAATAAATTAGTACATGAATAAATATTATCGATAAAATATGACTAAAAACGATAAACGCGTAATTTGATACAAAGCGATTAGGCCATTGGATATGTCAGTGAGAAATATTTAAACAATTTTTATTTTATTATATTATGTTATGTTATGCGCAAGTTCATAAACCGGAAAGTATAAGTACCTGACGCCACTCAGTGAATCCGGTGACGTGTAGAAGGGCCGACAATTTAAGAGCTCGAGTTTAGAATTCTAAAATAGATAAGAAAGAATTCAACATTTTAAATAAAGAAGTTATAAGTTTTAAGTGAAAGCATCCCTCATTGCTCTGATCGCATTTCTAATTGTTGCATTAATTAAGTTTGAATCGCTTAACAGTTGATTATAATTAAATTATTATTAAACTAATTTTTTGGTAAAAATATAAAATATTTACTACGGGCGCCAACGGACGCTTATTTTCCACTCGCTGCGCTCGTGAAATCTCGGGTGCCATTTGTATATTAAGCGAAACGAGCCCAGTGTTATTACACTGGGAAACGATGAGTCATTACTCATCGTTTCCCATTGACTTCAATGGGATGTCAGTTTTTTGACGATTATTCCTCAACGACATGACATTTAAAAAAAATATATATTCTTTTAAACCATCACCTAATGTGTATCTTTTTGATTGCAAAATTTCATAATTTTCATAAGTTTTCGAGCCTGTTCTTGACAAAGAATGTGAAAAAGTCTCCAGTAAACGTTCCCCTCGCTACGCTCGCTTCGCTCAATTAACTATTATTATGTAATGTCTAATCTAAAATACTTCAATAATTGAATTTAAACTAAATAACTGTAAAATGTTATATAGGTTATTTAAAATAGATTTTGGTCTATTTAGTAATGTTAGCAATTCATAACGAAAGTTGTATTTGGACAAAAAACATAAAACGTCAATATTAAAAACTGAAAATCCAGGTATGTAAATAATACGTGTGCCTTTATTCTAAATGCCTTTTTTCTAAAAATGTATGGTCCACTTCTATGACACTTCTTATTGATTTATAATAGTTTCAACTATCATGAAAATCTTATTAAGTATATAGTACTTCTGAATATTATTATAGAGGAGGTAAGTTAACAGCAATTTATATTTAGATATATTGATGTTCTGTGATCTTCCTGGAAGTTCATCTTAATCCCATTTCCATAAAACATCATAGGGTAGTTCAGACAAAACTTTCATCATGACGATAATTTTTTCTGATGGAAGCGTTGACGGTAACACTAAATTGTACTAATGTACCAAAACTGACGTATATAACATGTTTTGAGGAGTCCAAATAGTCTTTCAATAGAATATATATAAGGTATTCTTTTTAAATCATATTAATAATAATAAATTATTTTGTTGATAAATATTTTGAAACATTCAGAACTACTAATATTTTAGGTATGTGAACAAATTTGTTTGCAATATCTTTGCAGTTGTATTCATGAGTTACAAGAGTTACAGTATTTTATCTACTAAAGACTTAATTTATATATTCTTAACTATACTTAATTAATAAGATTGAGTTATAGTAAATAATATTTATTACAAGTTATTTTAAAGTGCAGCACTTTTTCCAATTTCATTTCATTTTGATTTTAGTCTTAAGTATTTTTATTAAATATACGTTATATGTCCCATACGTTACATATATAAAATAAATTTGTTGCAAATAATTGTACCTTTTAATAATAGTGTTTTAATAATATTAATTTATCATTTAATAAGAGGTATTCGGTTACTTATATTTGTTGTCCTACAATTTGTCCATATTATTATTTGTATTACTTTATAATTAAACTATAGGTGTAAATAATAAAATATATTCTACTACTTCTACTTATATAATAATATATTTTGTAAGTTATTAATATACAAAGAATTATCAAATGGCCTTGTTTTAATAAACTCAGACCTGACAAATAGTTTTACCGAGAACTTATGTATACAAAACTAACGATCACCAAGAAAGGCCTAATCCCAAGGCGGTGAACAAAACTTTCGGAGTGGTTTACAAGTTCGACCGAACTGCGCCCAATAAGTTGGCTAGCTAATATACCTAAAGATTGTTTGTTGTAAGAACTTTCTTGTTTCCAGTGTCATTTAGAATTGACGGCTCTCCGAATAATATAATAACAACTAACTGATTCTTCGTGATAACAATATTAGTTATTTTGTGCAAGAAATAAAAAAAAAAATTTTCAATTGAAGAATAAAAATTACGAACTATGAAAAACTATGTAACTATAAGTACCAAATACACAAACAAACATGAATAATTACATCCGTGAATCTAAACCATCTCTCGAAACCAACTTTGAAATGTAATTTTTGCAATATTTTATTTTATATCCCAATCTTCACGTTTTCGCTAAACGAATGGAAACATTCTTTAATATGCCTTCTTAGAAGTTGGATGAGTAATTTGGTATTTCACTATGTATACGAAGCAGCGCTTGTAAATCTATGAAAGTTGCTTTCCGTCTAAATTAATTCAGACTAACATGAAAGTAAGGTACTTTGTTTCTTTAGATGTCTTTACGTTTAATAATACGATTAGTGAAAATGATATTTTTTTACACTATTTTATTATTTAATTAATTACTTAACTAAATATTCTACCCTACTATCTTCGATATAAATAAACACGTTTTTTAAGTAGCTTTATAATTTATTAATATAAGTGATTTTTTATAAATATTTTATACAGAATATTTACAAGTGTGTAGTTATAAGCACCAGCTAGCGTTATCCTTACGTATTTCATAACTAGACCAGTTAATACCAAATTAGAGCTTATAACACTCTACTATGGATTCTTTTAAAGGAGTCATTATCAGCTATGACGGATCTATTCAACAAGAGCATGTAAGAATTCCAGCTTAGCTTGCAGAAACAACTGTCACCTGGGTCAATTTTTTGACATTCAACCGAATTTACAATTTTTATAACTTTTATTCTTTCTCCACTAAACACTATGCAGCGGTAATTTGAGTTTCTAGCCAAGGAAGTAGATCGCCGCGAGATGCCAAGCATTCCATGTAGTTCTGAATGAGAAGACTAAGAACCTTGCTCTCAAGCTCTCTCATTTTTCAAGCTTCAGTAATAGATCATGTCACCTGCCGTCTGTCCGATAAAAACATCTAGGTCAATCGTGTTTTTTCATAAATGCTGGACCAGAAGCGGAGTAATTTATATCTCAGGGGACGACAACAAAATACACAGAATAGAATGCCTGGCTGATTTTCATGGAATTTGTATGTTTTTAAAATCACCAGCAACGTCATAGTGCCCTAGGGTTGATACAAACTCTAAAGTTGTTGTTTCACGAGGAGAATAGTTAAGAAAAAGTTACGGTTTGTTCATTAATATTTACGGTCAAAATATCAACTACATACCCTCTTTTTTTGGACATTTGTTTATTATTACATTATTTTCGACTGCTGTCAACATACCAGAACATACTACATTTTATAGTGATCCCTTAATTTCATCTGAGAGAATACATATAAAGGTAAATAATAAAATGTTTTCCAGAGGCTCAATTACGGTAAAGCATCAGATATTCCCAAACGGAACACCCGAATTAAATTGTTCAACTTTCCTACGGGGACGTGGAACAAACTTTTGTTTTACGATCTTGTTGTAAAGTAAATGTGTTCAACTTTTTATAATCAGTATCCAAGTTACTTAGGAAGTATCAAGCTTGAGAGATTGGTTAATGTATTCCATTTTTAATACTTTAGGGCTTAATAATTTGAACTTTATTATTTTTCATTAATATATTACTAAGAGTGTACAATATTTATTTATTTCAATTATCTAGCAATAGAACAATTTTAAAACTACATCAAATGTTTTTTTATGTTTTATTGTGAAATGTTAAGGTAACGAGAATGTTGAATTCATTGTCAGACTTTTTTTGATTTTAGCATGCCATATTGCATACTTTAGACACTGTGCATATTACAAAGTAAGTATCACTAAAATATACGTCTAAATAATATATTAGATTATACATGTAACGGTTTATTACACAACTAAGCTTCCTAATTCCTCCTTTTTATTAAATATCATTCTGAATAACAAAACTTTGTAGATAAAATATGGTTTGGATTTTTTTTTCTTTCAAGCAAGCCATTGCAAGGCATGGCAAGCCAAGGCAAGCCATGTACTATCACTAGTACAAGTAAATAGTCGGAGGGAACAATAAATGGAGAATATGAAAGTTACTGTAAAATTTGCCAATTATTACTTTGGTTTCGCCAGTTTTGCTACATAATGTTAAGCATTAATAGGAAACGGAATGACGTCATTATTGAATCGAATTAAATTGTTTAAGTGCATACTATTAGTCCAATTACCAGTTTTAATAGACAATGTAGGTACTATCTTTTTAGACGGTTGCAAAAATCATATAAAACAAATTCATAAAGTCGTATTACATTCAGAGTTTTTTTGTAGGTATATTTGATTATGAAGTTGAAAATTAGCTACTAAAATATGAAAATCCAAATATGGAGAAAAATTCGTTTAAAACGAGACAATGCAAGGCAGTTAGAGACTATAATTTCAAAACTGTTACTGCAACTAGCAAAACCCATATAAATAATGAAATTCTAGAATTTAGGATAAGGACATCAAGCAATTTTGTACCCTGTTTTACAAAAACTACTCACACGGAGGAGTATCGATGTTGGCACAGATGTTATCACGGAGTTAGAGTGCAGAAACCTAATATAAATACAATTAATTTACAAGATTGTTTTTTTTTTACCTTAACAATGTCAATGTCAAATTCGATGCAAAGAGAAAAATGTTGCCAAACTGAACTGAATAAATAAAAAGAGATAAATACAATTATTATAGAAGTTTAGTTATTTTCCAAATCCTTATAAACGTTTACACTTTAAGTATGGTAGAATTTTGGTATATTAATATTTAAATATTCTATTTAAAAGATATCGTTTCATCTATATTAACTCATAATTCTACTGTACTCGTAATAACAATAAATATTTAATAATTTAGACCTTTTAAAACATGCCCAAATTTATATCCTTACCCAAGAAGATCAAACCTTAAAATATTAGTAATTCGATCTAGATATATTCAAATATTAGTAATAAAAATAATTAATTAATATTCTGGCTTATTCCTCAACAACCATCATCTTCTTAATCCTTTACGGTCTGTGAAGCCGGGGCGAAAGCCCCGGTCATCATAGTACGCTCATAGTACGGTCATAGTGCGGTCACTGCGAACGTTAAGGTCACTTTTGATTGGCAATGAATAACAAACAGCTACTATTTTTAATTTTGATCTATAAGTATATATTTTCTCTCAATCACATATTTACAGAAAATATTCATATATTACGTTATTCAAAACTTAAAAAACCTTTCCTCTTCTATAATATAATATATTGATGGCCTAACTGCAATTCATAAGCTATATAGTACTGAAATAAATCATGAGAAATCACAAATAATTATTATTGTGTCCCGTCGTGATATCAAGGGTTGACTGGCGATTCTGAGAAACACTCAGTTAAATATAGTTCTGGTCTGTCCAGGTTAAACAACTTAGCAAGAACATTTTTGCACTCAGTTATCTTCAACGATTACGATACTTTCTTCCAATTTCTATCAAAATTATGTTAGCATATTCTTTCCTTTTCTCTTTTGATTATGCGGATGAAAGCTATCATGATCTTATTTCGTCAAAAACTCAAGTGGCATTCCATTCCCCGTCGCTGGGATTTACATGTTTTATTTCTTCTGTACTGTGTATGCTTTCTTCAAAAATTCCTTTATACTTAAAAGAGAAATTTGAGTTTTTAGGTTTACCAGCCGACTTGAAAACATCACAATAAGTTATTATTAGAATGTCTATTCATGATATTTTTTTTTATATATACTATTTTATTATACAAGCCTATGACTCTAACTGTGACTCTTATCTAGTGGTAACTGAAACTTCGCATATGCTAATTTTATATTTATGTCTGTGGCCGAGACGAAAGAGGTATGCAGAGACCGTAGCGTTTGGCGCTCCGTCGTCTCTGGCTACCCCGCAAGGGATATGGCGTGAAGGTAAATAAATAAATATTTATTTATATATTTTTATATTACTTTATTATTATTTAGTTTATTATTACATAATTAATGTGTTTGTATGTATGTCTATTGTTATAGCATTTTTATCTACCTATACCAACCAAGTCTCTTCACAATTTTTCTAACCCTAAGGTCATATGAAAGAAATAGCCGTTTGGAGATGAGAACCAATATTTCTTTCTTTGTTTTTTAATAACTTTTATATATTTTTTTGTAGGATGTGCAATAAATTCTATAAGTAAATAAATAATAAGTCAATATTTTAATTTGATATCCGATACCTTTAAAATAAAATATCAAAGCTTTAGAAATGCGTCTCATTTCCCGGGTTCAATCAATATTTTGAGACCTATGTTCGAAATATGTGCAACGTTTCAAAAATGCTGATGTTATTCCATAGTAATGTATTAATTTTAAAATGAAAGTAATAATTGCTGGCAAGCCAAGCAATTAAGGGATTTAATTTGCTGGCACTTAGGTCTCGCGGTCCTCATTAAATAAAATAAAATATATTTAATAGCCATATAAAAAAGGTGAACAAAAATAATCATTTACTTTTAAAACAAATAATTCAAATTTCTACTAAAAATGTTCAAGCCACAATGACAATGATTTCAATTTGGTAATCGTCTAATCGTTAGTTGGATCATTCACTTAAATCAACTGCATTTTGATTTGATTAAATCGAAATTACTATATATTTTGAAATCTTTCTGACAACACTCATATATATCATTACTAGATAATCTAAATAGAATCTAATTGCAAGACGTCGTAATAAGGAAAGACATATTTTACAAGAAGATTTAATATATTCTATCTGCCGACTTTAAAGCAGTATTTTTCAATTACATCCAATTTGATTTTAAACTTTTTTACCATTAATCACGTTGGATAGTCAGACATGTATGAGAAAATTACCAGCGATATTGTCGCGAAATCTTGTTACTTTGCTTTTGAAAACTTCGTTTACGGCTTCTTATATGGTTGTAAAATTTTAATTCTCCAATCTCGGGATATGTTCAGAAGTTCCAGTAACAACTAAAAACCAACTTTCTCGCCCATATTTACAAGATTTTATGCAACATTGACTAGTTTTTTTGCAATATATACAATATTGTGTAACAGGTTACTATAAAAATAATTATAAGATTGAATAGTAATTAAAAAGTTATTAAATGCCTTATATGATTTTATTTATGCACAGTTATTACATCGTATTATTATTTTATATCTCATACTTTTTTGTCGATATTTATATAAAAATGCTTAATTATTGCTAAACATTTCCGTAATAAAATTTATAAATAATCCACGCTTTTACCTCCAATATTGAAATTGGTTCGATACTCGTATTATGTTTCGTCAAAATTCTATGAGAAATCGTATTTGTTCCTATTTTATAAGGTTTCTTTTAAATCTGCCCGTTGCTTAAAATAATTTACTGCGAAAAACCGATAATAAACAGGCTAAAGTTATTTACTGCCAGGTAGAGTTTAAACTAGAAGTCCCATAATTAATTGTACTTTTGAATAAATCAATTTGTATAACTTGTGAAATGAGTAACCATTTCTAAGTCTGACCATAATTACATTATCCAAATAAAAATGCGTATAAAATGCCTACCTACCTAGTACTACCTACATATACATAATACAACTAGGTAATATATACTATAATTATTTGTAGTAGTTTAATACGCATATGTGAAAGAATTGATACAGAATTTCTAGTAAAGGATTTATGGGCAATAGGTAGTGATGTATACAGACAAAGGAAACTTAGTAAAGCCTTTGATAAATTTTCCCACAAAATTTTGGTTGTACATATACACAAACGAATACGTGCATATACATTTGGTATTAGATAACAAGTTTTTGATACACAAAATTACCTAATTCTCATTTTCTATTTTAGTATATTATTAACTATTGATAAGTGAAGTTATGTAGATAAAACGGACAAATGTCTACACCATCCATGTTATTGATTTTATTACAAAGACCTTTTCGTATTTACCTGTAATAAATTAGAACCTCAAACCTATTAGAAATATATATTTAACATTTAGGTAAAGAATTCCAAATATATATATTCATATTTAGTCTACA
The DNA here is from genome assembly GCA_918358865.1 of Melinaea marsaeus rileyi. Taxonomy (NCBI): domain Eukaryota; kingdom Metazoa; phylum Arthropoda; class Insecta; order Lepidoptera; family Nymphalidae; genus Melinaea; species Melinaea marsaeus. Next base: position 12,312,799 of record OU911086.1, on the reverse strand, counting down.
ATTTTATTATAATTTTGATATCTTGAAATTAAGAACAAAATTATTTATTAAATTATGAAACAGTATCCAATTAATTATAATTATATGTGTAATATTTATATAGTTCTACGATGAAAATGTTTTCTATACAGGTAATTATCTTTAACATTTGAAATATAACTCAAAAGCTTTTTTGTAACAAAAGTATTTTTAATTTACTCTATTGTAAATAAATTTGTATTTTCGAAAATCGTGGGTTTAAATTTAAACACCGTTGTTCCATTAATAACTTCAATATTCCAAGAATTAAAAGTATTAAAAAAAAATACAAATTGATATATTTATAATAATGGATGTTAAGTCAATCTTCTTTTTCATAAATATAATACCTTTTTGTTATACTGTGTTACTATATTAAATTTATATTTGAAAAACATTTTGATGGTAAATTTTATAACAGGAACGACAAAGAGTTTAGTTTCAAAACAGTGCTCTAGGGATCTGTGTAAAGTCAAATAAGAAATGTTAGGATTTCATATCTGAATCCTGTAAACAAAATAAATTAATCTAAAAATTAAAAGCATTACAATGGACAAAGTAAATCTGATATTTATCCAATACAATTTAGGAAAGACTTCTTCGAAAAATGAAATTTTCAACTTTCATTTATAACTGTCCCCGATCGTTAACTTGACGGATGACTTTTAAGATGCGATACGCAATAATAAACCTTATTGCTTGAGTCGTAAGGTATATTTATATAATTTAAAATTGAATTAACAAACACTGTTTACTGGCATTTCTAAACAATCACGTTTTTCAGTTGAGATAGATTTTTTTTTTACAACCAATATAATAGAATAAAATTATACAAAAGATTTCTAAATAGTGAAATATGAATATTGCTTTGATAACTTGTCCAATTTGAGGAGCAGCTACCTTGTTTGTACCCATTTCTGATTGACTGACTTATTACAAATTCTCCGAAACTATAAGGGATTACGAATACAACTTCACTTTGAAATTTTGTGTGGGTGTTTTAGGATAGAGATATTAAGACTTGGCGAAATTACAATCCTAAGGGATTGAAATAGAAGGTGAAAGTTTCTAAGGCCGTATATTCAATTTATATAATAGAAACATTGAATGTTATATTCAGATTAAAATGGAAATAATTTTAAATAAAGTCAACCGTAAGAAGCAATAGCATCTTACTATAAAACACCTTACTTCTAACATTGAACGATTCATTATTTATCTTAATAACTTCCGCAAACATTACCCTGCCCTCCCATAAACCTCTGCCCATAATACGAATTCCTTGCCGTTATCCCAAGTAACGACCCGTAAGGTTACAAAATTACTGATAAGTGAATTCTTCGAAGTTGCGAACAAGAGGGTTAGGCATGATTAGCCTGCATTTGGGTCAAACTTCTGACGTTTTCATATCCATTTGCAGTTAAGTGATAATAACCACGTTCAAACTTGTTAACTGTGTTGATAGCACTGCTTTGAAATTCCTTGTCTGTAAACTTTAAGTAGTCAGTTACTTATTTACTTTGTTTCGATGTAGGTGGAATGCTTTTTAGGATCATTTTAAGTCTGACTTTAAATTCTTTATAATTAATATTTTATTATTTTTAATAATAGTAAAAGTGTTATGAAAGAAAGATTTATTTAAGGTATATATTTTATAATTATTTTCTTCTTATAAGTCACCCCATTGGTACGCCGAAACTTTACGCTATCACCAAACATATTTATTATTACTGGCTTAAACTAACTCAAACAATATCTTTCCGTGAAAAAAATATTGTTTTAGAGTTTTATATTATGTCTTTTGGCTAAGAAAGTATCTTTTTAAATATTAAAAATAGACTTTTCCGGTTCCATTTTATTTTATATATAAATAAATATTTGATGTTGAAAGAGAATACCCTTAAATAATGTACAGCATAGCATCGCACACGCAATTGTTTCCAAAAGTACTGGCAAAATGATGACATGAATGAATCTGAATTTAGCAAAGCTTGATTGACTTTGTCCGACAGTTCCACAAAAGTTAAAGGCTTAGTTGTCAACCAAGTACAAACGCGTTTTAGTATTGTTCATATAACAATAGAAATGTCAAACGCTTTCAGCTACATTCCGCTGTTTATGTGAGTCTGGACATTTCTATAATAAGAGCTATAAAGTGAGTTTCATATCACTTTCAGATACAGAAAAATCCAATACTTAAAAATATTAAATATCTTTAGATTGCTTTCTATATATTCCACAAATATTTGTGAATTCTTTTTTTCTTCTATACGTTTTTTTTAAAGGATATCATTACAAATTAACAATTGACGGAAATTCATCTTTATGACGAACAGAAAATTATTTTTTTTCAAGAGACTCTTCTTTTCTTGATGGTGAGTCATAATAAAACTTAGGTAGATTATAAATATTTAAGAACTAAATTTCCAGAACTTTCCAAAGATATCTTATAAAGTTTTACTGTGGCACCCAGATATTATCTGGGTACTTATAAAAAATAATTTAAATCAACAAACATAAACGAAGGAAGCGTTTTAAGTAATGTTTGATAAAATCTGTTAATCACTGTACATTATGCGTCTATAAAATTTTACGCCTGTTTTATGATAATAATTAGACAAATTAAAATGTTCAATTTGAATTAAATGAATTTATATTAATTTTAAGATTTTGCCTCACTTAATATGATAATGTAATTAGTTAAAAATATAATTAAAATTCTCAGTACGTTTTATATTCACTTGTTTATTTATTAGAACAGCAATAATAGATATTAAATTATTTAAATAAATGAATTTTTAAAGTCATATTGTTATCAATAAGATGATATAATAATTGCGTAGAATAAAATATAAAAAATATATATATAAAGTATACTTCGAACCCTTATCTTTGACTTTAAATATCTTATCCGTGAATCAAAAAATGTTTCTGGAACGGTTTCCTGGATGACGCATTTTTCTTAATCATAGTTTTAGAGTATTATCCTCTGCTAATATAGTACTTTGTATTTCTTAAATAACAAATCAAACAAATCAGGTTCTAATGACACAAAAAAAAACATGTTATAATGTTAAATATATGGTAATTCATCATACTTCTATTGATTTAAGGCATACCAGATACAGTTGTTAATGTATATTCGGGTTTAGTTGATTTTCCGCGACATCTGATTAAGAAATCAGCACTAAATCTTTCTATTATGTCAATTCCAGGTGGTTTATTTTTTTATATGTAATTTTAAATTAATTCTGTTTGTGCTAACTAGAACCAGCTATAGAGAAGTATTTTTTTTTTATCTTATATTATTTTTTGATTATGTATGAATACTGCAACTATTACGCTGCAATTGTAAAATTTGTTTATATGTAAGATAATCATAATTCACTACTTATCTGGTAAATTTTATTGTTAGAGATATGATTTATATAGATTTCAAAAGTTTATACATGTTTTTGCAACTTGTCACCGCCATCTATATCCGATAGAGTGTAACAGAATACCAGTATCGGGAATCCTAGCCAACATTTAACTGAATGGTACGCCTTTTTGAGACACAATACCAGCAGATTTATTATAAATGTAATTTTTGTGTATTATCATTATTTTGTTTTGTTTTCTCTGTCTCAAGTAGGAATATTGTTTTTCCTTTCTTGCAAAGTCAATAATGGGCTAATCAAGGCAAGGAGCATCGTCTTTAAAGGTAGAAAAAGTCATTAATATTAAATAGCTTTTGCTTCTCTCATTTTGCATAAATGTAATAAAAAAGTTCAAACAGTTAAGCATTTTTATGGGGTCATAAAAACATATTGTTATATATCGTTATTTCTTGTATATTTTTAAGGTTTTGCAAAAGGTCTTCAATGCTTATAAGAAATAAAATTATATATGTCGGCATTCTTTATTTTTAAGAAACTAGCTGCTAACAGCGTGCCCCTTTTCCCCATGATAAAACTATCGAAAAAATTAAAACTATCGTCACTAATAATATACATACTTTCATATTTATATTTCATTGCCTTCACAATTTTATTTTCATTATATAAATTTTTTCAAGCCTGAACTATATAAATATTGTTTTTAAGAAAATGTAACATAATTCATTCGAAACTTGAATAAGTCGTTACTGTCCAAATAATATACATTACAGCCAATTCCAGTGATGGCAAACGATATCGAATTGACCGATTTCTAAAATTTCTTGATCTCTGTAAACTATTACATGAAAATAAACCTTATGTCATAAACATAAGGATGAAATTTCTTAATAATAAATAAAAGAAACCCTTTTGTAAGATCCAATTTCTGGTTAAAAGTGTACTTCAAAAGGGACAACGAGTCAATTGTTAATATCTGCAATTTATGCCGGTATAAGTATGGTTTTATTGTTACTTCAATTTTCTTCCTTCTCTGCGTCTGACTTTGATATCCTTTGTGATTGATACAATTCAATGACACGCCCCATTTATTTGGATCATTTGGGATTCTCTATTTCATTTTGTTTCATTAAATTTTAATTTGTTTACTTTAATTTACTCTATGAAATTAATTAGTGTCTTTGTATCAAAAATAAATTAAATATATATAACTTTTAGAAGGAATTTTTTAACTCAAACAACTCATGAACACCTCTCTCAAACATTTGAACGAAATATTCTTAAATGTTTGCAAAAGGTATGGCGAGATATAGCTAGAAGTAACACCGACTGCTTTAAATTGTTTATCCTAAAAGGATAAAATATAGATTAAATAGATAAATAAATAAGAAATACTATACTTTCATATGGCTCGAAGAAATATCTCATATATCTCATATTTTTCTGTCTGGTAAACGCAGACGCAGCTAGAAAGCTATTATTTTAATGTAATGTTGCTCCTAAAATAACATTCCGACTTTCTTTGCTTCATTTAATTGAATACTTGAAAGAAAGATAATACTTTCTCATACAGGAGTAAATATATATCGCTCCTTAAATACAAAAACACCACAACTCAAAATATGCAAATTATACAGGAGCGGCATTTGAAAAAATAATTTGGATTATTTTATGATTTATGTGTAATCGATGTGTATTACGTAAACTTTTTAGGTATCAAAAGATGCGTAATTAAATATACTTTTTTTGTATAAAGTAATTTTAACCATATCTCAAATAGGCTCTTGAAAAAATGCAAATAAGTTACTTTAGTTTATAGACTTTGACTTCGAGAACATTAAAATTCTAAAAACTAAACCACCATAATTAGGAAATTTTGAGTTTTGTTTTCAGTAATCAACCTCATAAAACGTCAATTTATGAAAAAAAAATGGTATAATATTTTACTACATTAGTAAACTTGCTAAGGGAAAACAAATATTGTAGTCTTATTATGAGATCATCAATGAAGTCTAAAATTAAAATTACCTACTAAAGGTACGAGTAATAAATTTAGGTTAAAAACAAACAAATCTTTTCACCTAAAAAAAAACATAGACGCATAAACTTCTTGCACATAATTAACAAAACAAACATAAAGATTGTTGAAAAAATAAATACACATCTGGTAAAAGTTAACAGCTCTCAGTTACAACAATGTAGTACCTACTCGTACTTATAATTATTTAATAACAACTAAAAAATAAGTATACTTTAATAATTAACATTTTAAAGCTTTAATCACGATCAAATCAGACTTACGAATATAGGTGGGATTTTACCACAGACGAAACAAAACTAGACTAATTTCTTCGTTATAGGACTTAAACATATGGTTTGTACATAAATACTCTATTAGGTTACTTACTGAAAATCCGTATTAGGTTACTTATCAGAGGTGTGTAGAATGAAGTTCAATAACGAATAATACCTAATATTAATCTGTTTAGACACTCCTAAATAATTTATCAATTAAATGAAATTAGTGATCTATAAAGAGTCGTATCCAATTAATATCTCCTAGTTAAATAAAACTTTTTTTCGCCACTGAGCTACGTAAAAAACACTATTCCTTTGCTACTATTAAAATAATATATTAAGGCTTAGTTGTTCAACTTGGTCCATAACATTACGTTTAAGACACAGAGGTAACTTTATCTTTAAATAGCAGTTACAATTTTTATAACATAAGGCACCTCAGGAGTAAGAAACCTCCAAGATTATTTATTTAATAATCTACACTAATCACAACCGTATAAAATATATGAACGTAGTGTAAATAGTGTTGTTACAAAATTATTTTTATAAAACGATTACTTAAAATTATATCAAGCGTAATACTTGCAAAGATATAAAAACAATTAAAACTAAAACATTGAAAATCAATTCCCACTAGAAACTTATACACTTATTTAGAGATTAGGATAAAAAGATACATAAAATCTTTACAGATACACGACGTTTTTTTGGATTAGCTTTAAAATGCCTTGCTTCTTTTCTTCAGTTACTAACTACTACTACTACTAGCTTTGCAGTATAAAGTTGGTTGAGAGTCAAATTATTATCAAGTTCTGCCTTCAATTTTCTCAACGTAGATACCAACCTAAACTCTTCCTTTTCGTAGGATGTTTTGAAGAAAAATATGCCATTGCTTACTTTATCCACCGTCATAACCTTTATAACAATCCATTTAAATTTATATAGTTTTCTTTGCTGTTTTAATTAAAGTGATGTATTGGTCTGGAAAGGAAATTGGAGATGATTTCAATGCTCTCGTAATGTTACGTTGGATGACCTTCTCTCCTCCGTTTTGGATGTGCCCTTTTATTAGAAACTTATGAGCTCTTGATGTTCGGCAATTCTTGAGAGGCATATCGGTACATTGCTAACATGAATTTGTTCTTTTGTTGGCCTTAGCAATTTTTGCTATAAAAATCATTTTATATTTCAAAATATGTTACTCTAACATAAAGAATAGGGAAATAATTCTAATTATTTTTTGCCTAACTAACTTACTTTAAAATATGGTAGCATACAAAAACAAGTAAATATAGCAGATAAATAAGTGCAAAACTAACCGATTTCGGAATATGGTACTTTAGCATAAAGAAATAATAAAATTATTGTAATATTTTTTTTCTAAACTACCTTATTTTAAAATATATTAGTATTGAACATAAAAATGAGAAAAAATGTTCAATTTATAAATTCAAAACTAACCTATTTTGAAATATTGTACTATTGCACATGAAAATTATAAGATATTAAGCCGTATGTGAACTGCAGTACGAATATATTTTTGAATATGGCACTTATGAATAAATAACTTCATCTGTCTTTTAGCAGTATTTTGGAATGTTGTAGTTTTTCACAAAAAAATACGTCTGTTCGTCCTGAATGACTGTTGACAACTGATAATGTGTTACTTTTGCACGGAACTCAGTCACATAAACGGTACAAAACAAAACTAACGTGTGTGCGTTTGCGGGTGTTTTTGATCATAAAGCAACGGGTGTTTTAGCAAAATAATAAAGTTTCATCGTTTTGGAAACATTCTAAAAACAATTTTTGATATTTTTTGAAATGTGTGGCTTTTGTATTTAAGGAGCGATATATAATTGCCTTATTAAAATCATAATATCATATTCTGAGAAAATGAAACATTGAAGACAACGAACATAACTAAAAGAATAAATTTGAACCAATTAACAATGTGTATTTTTTCCAAAGAAGTCGTTAAGAATAATATTTTTCAATATTTTAGAAAGTAATTTGTCTTTTTATATTCAAATAACTTGACCTAACAATTTTATAGAAGCCAGACAACTCCAGCACAGTAGAAAAGCAAAGTTTTCTTATTAAGGCAAATGCTTGAGATTGTGTGAAGTAAATTATGATGTAGTGTAACATTATGTTGTTGGAAGTTTTGCTTTTGCATTTGCATTAAGTTACTGCAAAACTTTAAGTTTAACTATGGTATTTAACGTATAGCTCAACATCAGCTTACTCTACTTGAGCATTTGCAATCTTGTTTATTTGACTTTCAAATATTCATTTATTTATATTATTATAATATACGCTATTACAAAACAATGTCGCTAATATATTTGACATACTAATAAGGTAAACATAAATAAACATATTTAGCATAATAAATTTCGCAATTCCACAAAGAAAATAACCTTAAATTTAAGCCAAGGTAAAGACAGCCTTGGGTATATTTCCTTAATTAAGGTTCGCCAACTTGAAATGTATGTATGTACAAATATTTACATAATTTTCTCTACAACCAAAAGCCAACATGGTATTTTTAAATACAAAAACAACAAAATAGCAAGATATATGTTTCATATAAGTCAAAAGATCTCATTATTAAAAATATATTAATTTCTACATATGTATTATTAAAATATAAAAATATTTTATCTTTATCGGCATTTGGTTTCAAAACACGACCTTCTAGGTACCCGTATTTTGACTTACAATATTTATTTTTTTGACATTTTATTAGATTGACGAGACATTAGCAAGTCAATATAAACTTAAGGCTTTTTAATATGCTACACGATTTATCACAAAAACTGACATTAAGATAATATTCCTAGTAACTTCATTACTTTAAACACTTATTTGCCTTTTTCCAAATTTCACATGTTCTTTTCTAGTTATTAAATAAAATTCTTATTATGTAAAGCATGAATCCAAATTAACTGAAATAGAATAATATATTTCCTAAAAACAAATGTATGGAATGAAAAACATTTTTTTTATAATTTCTTAATTTAGTTGTAGTCATTCATGCCTACAAGAAAATATTTACTTATGTAAACTCAATCAACTGAGTAACAAATGCTATTAAACAGTTAATAAAATTATTTTATTTTAATATTGATGTTGTTCTAAAATTTTTATTTATAACCGTATATCGTAAATCTTTTTAGATTTGTGCATGCAAGATCTGGTTAGTAAAAGTTAAACAATAATATATTTTAAGTGATCAGTCACGATGTGAAGACTAACTCTTTCAAATCCAATGGAATGCTTTAAGATAAAGGAAAATAGCTCACAACATTAAAATTAATTCAATACTTTTCCTATAGTAGAAATTAATTAAATAAATGTGGGTTGTATGATCTAAATTATGAAAAATAGATTTTAATTAGTAAACTATTAGTAAATACTGTAATATATATATAAACTATTTTAATATCCAGTAAAATTGTTTCAGAAACAACTATTCGATATTTTAATTAACATTATAATTTTTCATAAAAATTCTAAACGAATGATGATTAAAAAAGAAATATGATGAAATATTTAAAAGGTTTTCAAACAATGTTATAAATTATATTAAGATTTATTGTAATTGTGTTTTGTTTCAAATATAACGTATACATTATTATGCCTCTTAATAATGTTGAATTCTTAAATAATATCTAATTTCCATGGCGCTGTGGTAAATTCTGTCCATGTTAATTCTCTGGATCCATGCAATTTGCTCTGCGGTCGCTGTCGTGCGCCTAATTTCAACACGGCCATGCTCGACCATTACTGCAAACGATCGTATATGTAATTGTGAGAGGTATTTCTTTTATGATGATTAAATTATAACTGAATTATACTTACATGAATGTTTTGTTTCTTATCATTATTAAATTATAGTATAACTAAGCTAAAGTCGTGTGTTTGATATTATTAAGAACATATCAAATATTGTAATAACATCGATTTTATTTAATAATGATCGAATTAACTCAAATCATTTATTGTTCCAAAATGTGTTCACTTTAATATATAGAAATTATTGATATATTAATTTTAATTAAATTTTCATTTGATTGATTCGACCCAATAATTAAAATGATTTTTATATAGCTTTGAGCTAGTCTTTCAATTCGTTTTACATAAAATTGTAACTATTTATACATATCGAATTACAATTTAATACAAAAAACGGACCAATATATTAGATTAACTCAACGTATAATAAAGTAAATAATTAATAATCAAGTAAAATAAGTAATAGAAAGAGTCAAAATACTGCGTTGTCTGTTGCCTTCACTCACAAAGGTAAATCTATATTAATAATTTCGATTAAAACTTCGCCTCAATAATAAAACATAAAAAAATAAAAATTTCGAATCGCCAACATATATCTGCAAAATACGGATTGTCGAATATTTTGTTAAATTCTAATGACGATGACAGACGAATCGCAGTCGCCATTTTGGACGCTAGCGAAACGTCACTGACACCGGAGGTCATCTTGATTTCGTTAATCAAAGCTATAACTACAATAATCTACCAACATTATGTAAAATACTGATGAGAAGAGTCACATTTAACCCAAGCGAAGCCGAGTTACCATCTAGAATTAGAATAGAATTTAATAGATGAAATTTAGTTTCAAACCGTCCTCTGCTCTAAATCTCTTCTTCCAGGTGCGGGAAGCCACGGGCATAAGCAAGTTCATATAAAATACAGTTTCCGCCAACAACGGTAATGTTATTAAGATTGTCCATGTGATTTTATGATTAGAAAATATTCCCTTTAATATTTTTGAGTCCATAACGTCAGATAATGCTAACGAGTTAACCCATTAAAAGGGTCACTGTTATCTTAATATCGTATTTTGTAAAATGCGCTGACTCTGATCATTATATATTATGATATTGTCTAAGCATAACAATTGATATGTAATATAATTAGCGATTCAATGAAATGATATTTTTTACGATTATTGACTCAAAATAATCTATTACTTTTACATTAAAGAAAGGAAAAACTTTTTAAAATGTCATCTTGTTGAAATGTAATATCGTACTATGATATTTTAAGAAAGTAAGTTCTTTTATCCCTGTTTGATTTCACGATGATTATGAGCAGTAATTGTCTTATAGTATATAAATATACTCATAGTGTGAGATATAATAGAAACGAAGTTATCTAGTCGTATACAGTGGCAATAACATAAATCGCGTTATCTCCTTCCATCCCACTTGATGTGACGGCCACTGGTGGTGAGTTGGTCGTTTTATCAAATTTGCTTAATGGCGTGTGGCATTTGATGACATGTGTGTAGTTTTACTGTTATTGTTTTAAAGGGTAATTTAAAAATTATACTATATTGCATTTCTTGATACTCGCGTTAGCAGAAGCAGTGGTCTAATTTAGTTGGAATAAATGCGAGTGGCATTCTTCATCTTTATTATATATATTTTTTTAAATATGTTTCTTTTGTTTGTTATATTTAAGCTGTAATGTAGAAAAAAAATTATAATTTTGAAGGTTTATTTGAATGTACTATAAACACTATAAATCTATTCAACAAAAAATAACGACTAGTACACACATTTTCAGTTTGCTCGATACTCGATATTCACATGGGTGGATTACAAGCATATTGCATTTTGTTAAGAATGGATTTCTACCACATATTTCCACACCGCAAGCTGCCTTACGAAACTTCGTCCCAAAACTTAAAAGTCAAGAATTAAGAATCACCTTCTTTTTGTAGATTATCACAATTAATAATTCCTATATGCCTTCAAGGATTGCTTCAATGTAATAACATATAAAATTTGAATATAATTAAACACAATTGTACAAATATGATTTGAGAGTATTAGAAATTTATAAAATTCTATACCTTTGAAATACTCATTCTTAAAATATTTTATACCCAAACTTATCATCTCCTCTACAACATACATACATCTACTTATTTTAACTTGAGAATAACCTTACATAAGTAATAGAATGATTCGTGGCTATTTGTACGTGAGAGCATATAATATATAAATCATTTTTACTATATAGAAAATTGGATTTTAAACGATATAAAACGTACCATATATACGTAGTGTATATAAAATTTATTACGTTATTACGTTAGCCAAATATTTATGTATTTATTCAGTTTGAGAATTACAATTATGGGTCTTTATTTCAACTTGTTCAAATATGTGACCATACCCACATCTTATTCATTCTCTACTATTTTGTATACTAGGTATGCTCACGATTTCGTTCGTGCGGAATACTTATTTTTAAATAGAGATAAGTTACTCCAAACAATATTAGCTATCGGTCAGTGAAAGTCCTGTTAACATTGGTCCAGTCCATTGGGGCATTAGCCGAAGCAACCACACAAATAAACAGACAATAAATATACTTTCATATGCTAAATGGATATTATATAGTGATAAACTGTTAATTTGGAATTACATACAGACACTTAAAATTTATTTATATTTATAGATATCTAAATAATTATATTTATATATATACTGCATTTATACTAACTGTAGTCATTTATAAATGGTAACTAAAAAATCATAAGATTGATCGAATCAATTTTCAATACATGTTTATATTAAAATTAAAATTATTTTTTTTATTTTATTTTATGCCTCTCGTGGAAAACTGACGATTTACTTTTGGAGTTAGCAAATGTACTATGAATTATATTATTACTATATATATATTTTTTGAAGACATTATAATATTTTTGAGGTCATATTATGAAGATATAATACTATAAAATACATGAAAAAAAATTGCTTTAAAAAGTACTACACATTAAACAAAAATGTGCAGCTTAATAAACTATATGTTACCTACTTCATTATCTTATTGAGTGTATCATTAATAATAATAGATCAAATAGTGCACGGAACATTAAACTATGGTAAAATATCTCACCGCCGTTGGTTTTGACGTCAAGTGGGCTGGAAACAGATTTATTTGTGAGGCTAGGCTCTGTGTTAAGGATCGGTCCATACCTATTGTTGGGCACAGATCTGTTTGTAATTATAAAAGAGCAATTATCTGGACCTGTATTTTTTAAGGATTAAGTTTCCTAAACACGTAAATGATAGATATATATAATAATGATATTACTATATAATATTATTTTCTTTATAAATCGTATTTTCCCTTTAAATTAAAATGCTGTTAAGATCCTCATAACAGAATTTTAATTTTATCCTGTTTGTTTTTGTACACATGAAAACAATGGTACAATCATTATCCTGAAACTTACAAAGGGTAGAAATGTTAGCGTTATCCCTAACAAGAAAACAGTGTTGTTTTCGTATGAATGGGAGAAAAGGAAATCGTACGGGATATAAAGTAGAATTTATCTTTTAAGGAAGACGGAAGCTTATGTATAAGGTATTGTAATAAAAGAAGTATAATCGATTTGTAATAAAAATATAATAACGGTAAAGTATGGCAAAAAAAAAATTGTAATATTAAATTGCTCTTCCTTAACAAATACTTTAATTAAATTTTTAATACTAATAATAATTTTTATCACGAAATCTCCGTCACTGCCAGTCCGATTTACTGAAAATTTTACATAATTACTACTTTTGTGACGTCAACTAAGAACGGATATTATGAAATTCCTATCCCAATGGATTACAACTTTCTGGATTTCGCCAAGTTTTAAAGATATATAGAAGCTATACTTACACTTAACGCGTTTACCATAGCAACGGTTACGATGAAAACGGTTACCATAGCAACCTAACTTCACATCCAAATTAAAAGTGTGTCCAGCGAAGCGGGAGTGAATCAGCTAGTTTTTTTATAAAAGTAAATAGAAGTTTTCTCAAATAATTTTATCACATTAATTAATATTCAAATCTAAATGAAATGGTAAAAATTATAATTATAATTAAACCTAATTTACTCTTGAGTAACTAGTTTGAAACTACAGAAGTTGTAAATAAAGTTTCAACTCATTAAAATAATCACAAAATGAAATGTAAACTCAATTTCTGTTAGTTTTTCATCTTGTCTCTTGTTAGTGTTAAATTAAATTAAGTTTATTTACGAAATTGTATAAGTTGTACTGCGAGAATTATTTTAAGATATTACATTAATGTTTTATATAGTTTTATTGATAAATAGATATTGTTTTTCTTGATATAAAATAATAAATCGGCTTCTTTTGTGTTATTTATTTAATAGTAATAAAATTTGATGGTAGTCATTGTAAAATACTCATTTAAACAAGTACAAAGAAAATGTTTGAAAATTCTATTTTGATTTAAATTGGTTTGTTTATGAAACATTATTATGAAAAACTTTTAGAAGATAAAAAGTTAATAGAAATATAAGAACAATAACTCGAATATACAGGTTTTTAAAAAGGTTATTTACGTAATTCTAAAGATTTTATAAAATCTTAGCCTTGCTATTAATTCTTTTTGTGAATATTATTTATATATATTTATTATGTTATTTAAAATAAACTTTTTATAGATATATCCTTAGACGTTACATATGAGTTATATACGCGCAATATGTTAAAACTGTTGTTAGCTGGTTAAACACCTGAATAAAATTAATTAATTAATCACACATTAATGAATCGTATAAAATTTACTTGAAAGACTTTGAAACAAGATGGAGTTTCTTCTGGGACCCTTCGTCTTGTACTCGGATGGTATTACGCGAAATGAGCCAAGTTTTTAGTTGGCTAATTAATTCTGGCGCACGCTGTTATCTCGCATTCGCGAGCGAGTGACGGCGCTATGCGACAATGAGCAGTGATTTTATATTAAAATAAAACTTGATTTACCGAGCTAACAAGCTGGAATATGATTTTAAATTATTCATTTTAGCTTCAGCTTCCAGGGTTTGTGGAACGTCAAGGCTTCGAAAAATTTGAAAGTGAGAAACAATTTCTAAATCAACTTAATTTTTTGCTTATAAAAAAATTTATAGAAAAAAATCTTGTTACTCTTTTTTTCTTACGTTTCAACTACACAAATTAGGTCAATTCACATTATTTTCAATTAATGTTCTATCTTTGTATGTATTGGCTATCTCTCTATATATACATATATATATTTAAGAAAGGTTAAATAGTGTATCTTTTGTTTGGTTTAATTTGATTATTTAAATTTGATAAAAAAAATCGTGACCATCATAGATAACATTAGAATGTGTATGATGCTGTGAAGCGACTTGCCTTCCTAAAGATAGATGTGTATTACTGCAATGATACTTTCAAATCAATTTTGGTGAAACATTCATTTAACAAAAAAACAAATGTTTAGTTTGATAAAAAATAAATCAACATGTTTTAATGTATTATTAAATTACTGTCACTTTATTGAATAACGCAATTCAAGAACAGTCCTAAACATTGACTAACGTCTTTTGTGAACGTGCTCTATCGTAGAGATGTTACCAATTAAATTCTGTACGCAACACCATAAAACATACCTCTGTACATTAAATCCTTGACAAATTAGGTTTAAACACTTTGAAACAGAATCTACGCATTAACGCAAAAAAACTATTTAAATAGATTATAATCATACATTCTTAGAAATTAATATACAAGACAACGTTCCATAAATTTATAATTTATTATCAGTGAGATTGATGTTTATGTTTTACTAATTATATTATGAAACTAGCTTTTCTGCGTGGCTTCGCTCGCGCTTAGTTTGATATTGTTTGGTAATTTCCAATGTATCTGCATATGTTGCTATGTACTATGGCTAGCTTAAACAGTTAGTTTTATATAGCAACGTTAAGCGTACTACTTATACTATTAAGAGGAAGTCAGTCGCATCCACGAGTTTGGTAGAATTAAGGTGATATGGATTTTTATTATTTGGTCGTCGTCGGAAACAAAATCGCCACGTTTCCATAGTTTTTCTACAATTATAATCCATGTAAATCTTTATGAATGTAATTTTGTAAAGTGACTTAATATTTACGCAATACTAACGATCGTCAACACGATTAGCATATTACTTTTAATATTACGCCAAGACAGACCAACCTAATGATGATATAAGTCCTCGGTCTTCGTGTTATATACATAATATTAAATTAAGTGTGGGTGTTAATTTATTAGGAGCTTAGTTTAAAATAAGACAAACTAAAAGTTCACCAATGTTTAAGCTAATATAATTATTATTAACTTGTTCCTAATTTAAAAACTTTAATTTAAAAAAAAACTTGTACAATGTTACCGTGACACAGTTAGACAATTTAATTCCAGTGGTGTGTCTCGGCATATTTGAGGCCTTAACTTCTTATAAATACTTCTTTGATAATATTTTGGCCGGTAAAATGAAAAGATAATGATGATAGTAACTTAGTTATATATATATATATTACGTAACGTAATATATATTATATTATATTGCATTGTATTACTTCCACAGTAATTAAAAATAATAACAAATATTAAATACCAATATAGCTGAGAGCAATCTAATATCACAATTAAAGGTAGATATGAAAAAGTTTGTAGAACGATCTATGTTCCTTAAAAACTTCAATTTAAAGCATCAGATCCATAGAATAGCCCTTAGGGAAAAAAATATCCTCTACTTAAAGCACTGTAATATATTTGAAAATATAAAAATCTTCCTTTATTCCCAATGTAATCTTTTATTCATTTAAAGTATAACTGTTGGAGCAAAATTGTTTTATTATGAAACATTCTTACGGAATATGAATTGGTCAACTAATAGAAAGTGGAATACTACGTTCAAAAGATTATTTCCTTGGGATATTAATGTCTTATTTAATATTTCTAATACATTATACAATACTTTGTCTTAAAAGAATGGTAATCTGGGATATTATGAATCGATAGCCATTAGTCTACTTCAAATTTTATGATACTAAGTCTATAAACTACTATGAGTTGCAGCTTCGAGACATTAAAAGCAGGAAAATTCCTATTTGTTATATTTTACTAAGTGGCGGTTTTAGTTTTTTTTATATATTATTTAAAAAACACTTTTTGATAGAGAAACTAGGAATAAATGTAAATGAAATTTAGTCTTGCGATAGCTTGTTATCAACATATATGATCTTTAAGGGATATGTTATTTTTAATTTCTGGAAGAATAATATTTATATCCTTATACTCTTATATAAATTAAATCATCTTTGAAAACCGAAAAATAGTTGCAGATATTGAGAAAAATGATTACCTCTTCATTTTTATTATGACTTATTTACTGAAGTAAAACATTACTTTCGCGAATTTTGAAGTTTTTGTTAATGGCATATAATTCATAAATATATGTTAATAATTTTAACATAATAATACTTAAAAACATTTTTTATGTTTTAATATTAAGTAATGTAATATTTAAAATATAAATATTTCAAATGCCTAAGATGTTTGTTAATCAATCACTTTGAAACGTCATCTTGAGAGTTAGATGAAATTTGGTACAAAGATAGATCACATCCATAAACATAAATTACCTGCCGGCTAATATTACTATGAAACAAAATTATTTTGAAATAAAATTACTTTGAAAAAAAATTTAATTATTTCTTAAGTGAAAGGAGGTATACACCAAGTGATAGAACAAACTTTAGTTTTTAAAGTACATTTTTAATATATTTTTTTATACTTTTATACAATGAATATAAAAGTAGAATCAAAATGATACAATCATAATTATATAACTAAGTACGGTATCGCTTAATTTTTCATTACTAATCAAATAGAAATGTGAACTTATGTCAGTGTTGTTGTCTAGTAAACGAGTATATCAATATAGATTTCTTTAATAAGAGAATTTACTTAGTAAGCTTAATAACAATTTTATTCTTGGTCGTACGTGTGTGTTTAAACCTCAAAATTTATAATCTGTACGGTCAAAAAAAGGCAATTTTTTTTTGTGAATACGTCCTCTGATATTTAAAATTGGAACAGCAACAACCAGCAAGTCAAGCAACCACGATAAAAAATACATAAGTTTAAAAAATAACTTGTATTAAATACTATTACAATTTTTAAAGGCTGCAATTATTGATAATAGTTTAGCAATTCATAATAGTCTAGTTAAGCCTCAATACAAACAGAAGTTATCATGTCAGTCAAATGGAAGTCAAATGGAAATTTGTCAAAGATATTTACAGTAATATTATTATTGCACACATAATAAATTAACCAAAACGAAAAAGTATTTAGAAAAAAACTTTATTTTTAGTTTGTTCTTTCAGAGCAATATAGTAATAAAACTAATGATTATTATAGTTTTTCAAGTTTCCTGAGGAACTCTAATAGAGCTAGTAATACAATCTTTATACAGTATCCGTTAAATATAATACTATAGTATTAAGAAAATTGCACATCATCGTAAATAATATTATCGTAGGCCATTGTGTCAATGATAATTATACGAGGTAACAAAGAAGTAAAGAAAATAATAACGTCAGTTCGAATATTAAACGGAGTGTCTTAACAATACAACATAATAGTTTAAGAAATATCTATTTATGAAAAAGATGTTAATAATAATACTGTGTATATGTGGTGTTATATCAGACATAGAATCTGCAAGAATTTTAGGAGTGTTTCCAACACCATCGATAAGCCATCAAGTGGTATTCCGTCCTCTGGTGAAAGAATTAGCAAACCGTGGTCATGAAGTTGTTGTTATCACAGCAGATCCTGCTTATCCAAATGGAACAGGCCCTCCAAATTTAATAGAAATTGATGTTCATGATATTTCTTATAATATTTGGTCTAAACTAACAAAATCTGGCAAATTAAACGTAGGTGATGCAAGAGTGCAAGCAAAATTGATGTTTGAACTCATAGCAATCGTTTTCGAAGAACAAGTGACATCACCACAAATTCAAAATCTGATTAACGACAAAAACCAAAAATTTGATCTTTTATTCACAGAATCTTGTATTCGATTATCTTTAAGTTTTTCGTATATTTATAACGTTCCTCTTATTGAAATTAGTTCCCTGGGTGGACTTTATGGAACATTTGATGATGTTATATCCCCTATACATCCTCTCTTGTACCCTATAGCCAATCAACAAAAAACTTATGACCTGTCAATATGGGAGAAGATAACAGAATTATATATTTATTATGGCATTAGTCGTGCATATGAAAAACTGGAGAAACTTGAAAATAATTTGTTAAAAAAACTATTTGGATCACAAATACCAGATCTACAAGAATTAAAAAAGAATGTACATATGGTTTTCTTAAATATTTATTCTGTGTGGGATTTTAATCGCCCAGTTCCACCAAATGTAGTGTATTTAGGAGGTTTGCACTTGCAAAAGAAACCAGTGAAGAATTTACCAAAGGTATGTTAAATTATTTAATAGACTTTTAGTGAATAGTTTAAAACTGTCATGACTCGTTTAATATATTTTATTATATTTATTTCTAATACATTTTTTATTATATAAAAGTACGCATATTTCATTTATTACCTAAAAGCAAATAATAAATAGTAGCCCAATAACGGCCCAATTCTGTATCTTTAGGGATGCTTAGTATACTAGGAACTTAGCTAACTAATAGAACCTCAACACTTATACTAATCTCACAACAGGAACGTAATAATAAATCAAAAGAAATAATTTACATCGTTTTTCCATTTTCTGATCTTTGTTGGTTGTGTAATAAATAAACTCATTCTAATATTACAATGAGACAATAGTCATTTACTGCAACAAATATTTCTTGCAATAAATGACTATTACATTTTAATACAATCTGTTACCTTTACTTTAAATTAACAATTCAATGATGAATTGAAGATTTAATGAAATCTAGTTCTGTGATTAATATATTTTATGAAAACGTCTAAGATTCCCGAAAGAATCTTGTGTCTTCTAACCACCCCAATATCAGCTTCTACTTTTTAACCGTGTCCAAAGAAAATCTGGGGATCCGGTGCTCTGAGGCTAACCTCATTCAAAATGCTTAACGAAGTAGCGTTCTTTGTGCGTCTTCTACCGCATTTACAATATTCTGAAGAGCTATTTGATTTGATACCTACCTCCGATTATTATTAAACCGATCAGGATGCGTGGCGATTTTCCACTGTACAGTTTTCTAGGAACTTTCTTCCGCATACCAATAAGATGTAAAATGAACTTCCTTCGGGGCGTTCCTGGATCGATATGACTTGGCCTACCTTACATTTAATAAAGACGAGTACTTTTTTCTACAAGGCTGGCAATGCTCTTGTGAGTCTTCGGAAATTTGCAAGAGTATATAGGCGAGGATGATAACGTATTATCTGTGACCCCCACGCACAATACAATATATTAAATACTTAAAAAGTTCCTTTGACGAAGAATAACATAAAATATTAGGTTAGATTTTTCAAATATCTTTGAATACTCTTGAGCTCATACTCATAGGATAATCTATGCAATTTACATAATAACGGAGTATAGTAAATTGTTATAAAATTAAGCTGCATTAATGTGACCTTGTGTTTTCATTTAAATTATATAAATGTTTATGTTACGTCAATATTCACTGACCAGATTTTGTTGATTGAATTCAACGCGAACGTAAACATATAAATAATATAAAAATAAGGCATATTCTATAATTGCCTTCTTATTTTAGTGAGGCGCTTTTAATAATTTTTGGATTACAATCAACTACGCAATATTACTTGAAGATTTTTTTGTTACAATCGGCAAATTCCTGCTTATTCTTTTTACATAACGAGTATTATTTATTTTATTATATTTGTAGAAATAATAACAATGAAGCCTAAATTTGGAATTTATGAAAGCTAGAACCAACATTATACTTATAATGCTAGTGCAAAATAGAAGCCTATTTACTTCAATACAGACATAATGTTGACAGCATTATATTCGTAAGTAAAGGTACACAACTAACGTTTGCTGTGTCCCTCGCTTGAATTCTCATATATTCTAAACTACTTAATAAGTATTAAGTTTAATTCTCTTAGACGTATAATTCCTGGAAACCTTAAGTTATTTTCATACGCTTGGTATTCACATGTGCTTTATAAAATCAACATACATGTCTACTAGTTTGTAGTATCAGTTGAACAAATCGCCTATTATTTATAATTAATTGCGTGTTTTGTCAGTCTGTTTCACACCATTCACTTGTTTATACTTCGATAACAGGCCATTATCACATACAGTATATAATTAATATTCATTCGATATAATTAATGATCGTGTTTATTTGAATTTGATAAGACTGAAATAAATTTTTTGCATTATCTTAATACTCTAAATTTCCCGCACAGAAATAAAACAATACAGATATTTATTTATATATTTAGAATTTCTTATTTAAAACATATTTCAATTTTAATACAGATTACCGCTTTACTTATTCTATTCAAAGTAAATGGTTTTTATTTTAATACAATTTATCCTACAAAAATACATACTTTAAAAATTATGAACAATTTATACAATACTTTGCATATTATTTTCGAAATAAAGAATTTTAGGGGTATTCTACCCCAATTTTTTTTTGTATTAATTATAGACAATTTTTTTTTGTTGGTAAAACTGAAGCATTTTCAATAAGCAGTAGCAAATAAGCTGCTGTTGACCAAGGCTATTGCCTAAATAGATTATTATCTAAACCCTCTTAAATTTTCAACGAATTGCATTCAACTTAATATGAATATTCTTATTGTAGATAAAAAGTTATCCAAAAGGAATAAAAATAACAAAATCATGATTTTTAGTTTATAATCAAGATAGTTATTATTTTTAAGACTTTTTATTTTTATAATTTTTAAGTGTCTCTTAGGAACTCTAATAAAGTTATTAAAAATATATTTATTCAGTATCCGTAAACAATGGTAAAGTATTAAGAAAACTGCACAATGTCGTAGATAATGCTATCGTAGGCCATTGGGTTAATACTGTATATTATAAGTTAATAAAGAAGTAATAATAAGGTCATTTGTATATTGAACGATGCTTAAGACACTAGCAAATTATGGCCATAAAGTTGTTATTATCACAGCAGATCCAGTATTTCCAAATGGAACTGTCACTCCAAATTGAATTGAAACTGATATTCATGATATTTCTTATAAAATATGTTCTAAAGCCACTAAGTCTGGTATATTAAATGTAGGTGAACCGAGTTTACAAACAAAGTTAATATTTGAAAGCATAGCAATTATGTTCGAAGAACAAATGAGGTTTTGAGACCACATATTCAAAATTTTATAATCTACAAAAACAAAAATTCGGTCTTTTATTCCCGGAATTTTGTATTAGATTGTTTTTCAAATGTTTTATATAATTCAAGTTTCTTTGATTGATAGCAGTCCTCTGAGTGATCTTTATGGAACATTTGAGAATGTCATTTACATCCTCTGTTGTATCCTAAAGCCGTTCAACAAAAAACTTATGAACTATTTCATTTGGGAGAAGATAATATGTTTTATACGATTAGCCACGAATATGGAAAATAGAGAAGAACTAGAAAATAATATGTTAAAAAATATTTGGACCTCAAATATTAGATTTAGAAGAATTAATCTATACTTATAATAAATCTGTAGAGAGGTCAATTCTGTACATGAAATATATTTACAAAATAAGTAGCAGGGGGTGATTAGTGTTCGATACTGATGCCAAAAATGCAGTTAAAAAAATTTTTGTCTGTCTGTCTGTCTGTCTGTCTGTTTGTATGTTATTTATAGAAAAAAAAACTACTCGACGGATTTTAACGAAACTTAGTACAATTATTTTTTATACTCCTGGGCAGGTAATAGTATACTTTTCATCACACTACAATGAATAGGAGCAGAGCAGTGAAAGGAAATGTTGAGAAAATGGGAGAAGTTGCTTGATTTTTTAAGCTTCCGTCGCGTGTGCAGCCTTAATGGTTAGAGCTACATAGAAACTATGTATAACGGAAATATTCTACATAAAAATACACGAAAAATATTCCAAGACAGCATATATCTACCTTTTATAGTTAACTCACAATAACACGCATAACTCTCGATAGCTTAGCAGTTCGGAGATTTCTTATTATATTTGTTTACTTTTACGTTTATAAAACCAATAATGCTCACCATCATTCCTAATTAAAAAAAAAATAAACATTAGCACCAATTCAATAAAAAAAGAATCATTGAAATCGGTATAGAAACACCAAACTTATACTTACTTACATGAAATACGCCAACAAGACATCGCGCGTGAATAGTGAATCAAGCTATAAGGATTATTTTTGCGTAACGGTTGCCGCGCTCGACGGGGCTCGCGGCGGCAGAGTATAAAAGGGGCGGGAGGCGAGCGCAAGCGTCATTCAATATTTGGCTGTTGATGCGTTCAGAGTGTTGAACTTTATTGACAGACAATAATTGTTATTTTATAAACCGTGCTTATCAGCGCGACTTTTTGTCTTTAAATAGTTTATTTTAATTTCTTTTGTTGTTATTTTCTAAATTAGTTTTAGTTTTGTTTAAATTCTTAACTATTAATAGTTCCTATTTTATTTCTTTTTAAGTAGATTTAGATTCGATTTTTAGATTAGATAATAGATAGATAGATTAGATTATTGTTAGATTTTTAGTTACTGATAGGTTAGTTTTGGCCATTTTATGTTTAGTTTTTTTTGTATTGAGTAGATAAAAGCGTAGGTAGGTACTTTTATTAATTATAGTATTCATAGGTATTTTTTATTTATTTTTAAGTGAAGTAGGTATAGGTAGATATTGCCTACTATCTACCTATACTGCACACGTGTTTTAGCTTTATTTTCATTTCTTTTTTTTTTGTACCTAAGTTGTAGGTAGGTAGGTACATATTTCTTAGTTTAATTCTATTAGAATATTAGGTATTTAAGTTTAAATAGGCACTTAGATTTATATTTTTTTATTATATAGCAGCTGTACTTAGAACATCTAAGGTTTTTTTTGTATTAGCATAGGTACTTTGATTAATTACAGTAGTTGTAGGTATTTCTTATTATTCATTTTTAAGTGAAGTAGGTAAGTGTAGATAGTATTGCACACGCATTAAGTATAGCTTTATTTTCATTTTTTATTCTTTTGTAATTTGTAGGTACCTACGTACATATTTATAATTCGATTAGAATATTATTTTAGTTTTAATAGGCACTTAGATTTATATTCTATTTATTATATACTTAGCTATAGTTAGGACCTCTGACGTAAGTTTTTTGTTGGGTAACTAAATAGAATTTAAGTTACCGTCGATTAAAAATAAAATAAACGATGCCACCTAAAAAACGACCATCTTTATCTCGAACTTCGAGTCAAGCTAGGAGAATGAGAATGACGCGTTCACAAGAATCGGAAGAGGAAAGAGCACATCGGTTAAACTCTATGAGAGTTAGTGCCTCAACATCTCGAGCTAATGAAAGCTCTCCAGAAAGAGAGATGCGATTAGCAGCTGAAAGAGCGAGACGAGCTACAACACGGGCTTCTCAAAGCTCTTCTCAACGAGAGCTAAGGCGTTCCATTGACCGGGAACAACATGCGTTATCCCGAGAAGCTGAAACTGCTTTACAACGAGAATTGCGACTCACAGCTGACCGCGAACGGCATACATTATCTCGCGAGTCTGAAACCTTCACTGAGAGGGAATTACGGCTTACAGCTGACCGCGAACGTCATATTTTATCTCGCGAGTCCGAAACCTTCACTGAGAGGGAATTACGGCTTACAGCTGACCACGAACGTCATATTTTATCTCGCGAGTCCGAAACCTTCACTGAGAGGGAATTACGGCTTACAGCTGATCGCGAACGTCATATTTTGTCTCGAGAATCTGAAACTTTTACTCAATATCAAGACCGTTTGACAAATGATAGGGCGCACCATAACATGATTCGATCTCTTGAAGATGAACATGAGCATGAACAACGACTAGAGTCGGGACGCGATTATTACAATTCTTTGAGACAAGAACAATTGATTACTTTATCTAATGAAAGATTAAGAATTGAAAATATTCGGTCGCTTGAAACAGAAGAACAGCGAGAGGCCCGTCTTACTGCAGATAGATTTCGACATGGTCTTAATGACTTAGATATACACGTGGTAGATCAATCTACAAATTCGGTGGCGTGGTCCGATAAATATAAAAGTGGGTTTGCTTATAACCTCACAAATGATTACAGATCATCTTCTGAAATAGGCGATATGAACGTAGTATGTTCCTTTTGTAATGCTTCGAAGTGGAGGAAGGAGTCTGCTGGTTTCTGTTGTTCTGGAGGTAAAATAAATTTGCCTTCGTTCGAAGACCCACCGGAACCTTTAAAATCACTACTTTTAGGGGAACATTTGCAATCCAAACAGTTTTTAGATAATATTCGCACTTATAATAGTGCATTCCAAATGACATCCTTTGGTGCTAAACAAATCTCAGAAGGCCCTTTCATGCCTACTTTTAAGGTACAAGGTCAGGTTTACCATTTGATAGGGTCCCTTTTGCCTGAAGAACAACCTAAATTTCTTCAAATATATTTTGTATCCGATTACAACGAACAGTCGAATATAAGAAATCAATATTTTCCGAATTTAAATACTGAACTCATTTCACAACTTCAGAACATGTTACATCAGGTTAATACGTACGTATGCAGTTTTAAATCGGCATTAGAAGCCCTTTCTCAAGATGGTAATAACAATTATAAAATTGTTATAAATGCCGATAAGCGTCCAACTCAGGAACACCCTGGGCGTCATAACGTTCCATCCACGAATGAAGTTGCTGTAGTACTGGTCGACCAGGAATGTGATAGGCGTGATATCGTTATACGTTCCAGAGACAATCGTTTGCAACGTATTTTCGAAACCCACAGGGCTTACGACAGTTTGCAATATCCTATGATATACTGTCGAGGGGAAGATGGTTATAATTTCGCTGTATACCAAACCGATCCGCGGACAGGCGCACCTAATTATAATAAAAAGGTGTCATGCCTTCAATTTTATTGTTACCACCTGCAAGTGAGACGGAATAGATTGGTATACTTTCAACGTTTTCGTGGCTTATTTAATCAGTTTATTGTTGACATGTACGCAAAAATTGAAACCGAAAGATTAGTTTATATACGATCTAATCAAAGGCACCTGCGCGCTGAAGAATACGTGCACCTTCGCGATGCCATGCAGCAAGATAACGATACTGTGAATATGGGTCGTTTAGTTATTTTACCCTCTTCTTTTACTGGTGGTCCACGCTACATGCATGAACGTACTCAAGACGCTTTTTGTTACGTAAGAAAATATGGACGTCCCGACTTATTTGTTACTGTAACTACCAATCCCAAGTGGGATGAAATCACTCGGGAGCTTCTTGAGGGTCAGGCACCGCATGACCGCCATGATATTATTGCAAGAGTGTTTCATTTAAAATTAAAATCAATGATAGATCTTCTTACCAAAGATAACATTATTGGAGAAGTATTGTGTTATATGTATAGTGTTGAGTGGCAAAAACGCGGCTTACCTCACGCACATATCTTGCTTTGGTTAAGAGATAAGGTTCGACCTAATGATGTAGTCAGATTAATCAGTGCTGAAATTCCAGATCCGACTGCAGATCCCCTGTTATACGACATTGTTAAAACTCATATGATACATGGTCCACGTGGTGCATTTAACGCAAATGCTCCTTGCATGCAAGACGGTCGTTGCACTAAAAGGTATCCAAAAGCATTAGTGGATGAAACTGTAACAGGACATGATGGATACCCATTATATCGTCGCCGTTCAAGAGACAATGGTGGTTTTACTGTTGAAAAGCGAATGTCTGGACAACAGGTTACTTTAGATAATAGGTGGGTCGTTCCGTATTCGCCTGTATTGTCCAGAGCATTTCAAGCTCACATAAATGTAGAAATGTGTAATAGTGTAGAGTCAATTAAATATATTTGTAAGTACATTAACAAGGGCAGTGACCAAGCTACGTTTGCGTTAAGAAATGAACATGATGAAGTTACTAGATTTCAGTCAGGCAGATATATCAGCTCTTCAGAAGCTGTGTGGCGGATCTTAAGTTTTAATATTCACGAAAGATATCCACCTGTGACCCATCTGGATGTTCATCTGGAAGGCGGTCAACGTATATATTTTAACGCCGAAAATGTTACAGAACGATTAGAGAACCCTAGACAAACAACTTTATTGGCATTCTTTCGACTTTGCCAAACTGATAATTTCGCAAAGTCTCTTTTGTATGAAGAAGTTCCATCGTATTATACCTACGATAAACAACGAGGTGTCTTTAACCGTAGACGCCGAGGCAGGCCTGTAGATGGCGAGACAGGTATTTTCAAAGAACATGTTCTTGGTAGAGTGTATACTGTTCATCCTAACAACGCAGAGTGTTTTTATTTGAGATTATTATTACATACAGTGCGAGGACCAACATCATTTATAGATTTGAGAAAAGTAGACGATGTTGTTTATCCAACTTATCATGCAGCTTGCCAAGCGCGTCATTTGCTTGAAAATGATCAACATTGGGATGACGCTTTAGCAGAATCCTGTGTTAGTGATAATCCACGACGGTTACGCCATTTATTTGTAACATTACTCACATTTTGTAATTTATCTGATCCTGTCCAATTATGGGAAAAATATAAAGAAAAATTTGCAGAAGACTTTCTTCGGAATTTATCTCACAATAATGAAGGCGCAACTAATGATAATTTTCGAGATCTGGCTATAAATCAGTGCTTATTAGCTCTTCAGGAAGACTTAACAGCAGTAGGCGGTAAATCACTTTGTGAATATGGTTTGCCAACGCCAACCTCAGTCGGAGAGGTTACCAATAGGGAATATTCCGCAGAGATTGGTTACAACCCAATGGAACTGCTGGTAACATTAGAAAACGGTGTCCCAATGATGACTGCAGAACAACGCTTAGTCTATGATCGCGTGTGCGAGAGTGTGCAGAATAATTTAGGAACAATATGGTTTTTAGATGCACCTGGAGGAACTGGGAAAACTTTTTTGACTAAATTAATATTAGCTTATGTTCGAAATCAGCGTAAAATCGCTCTTGCCGTGGCTTCATCAGGTATAGCTGCAACATTGCTACCAGGAGGTAAGACTGCTCACACTATGTTTAAAATACCAATTAATTTAGATCGCACGGAAAGTCCAACCTGTAGTATTTCAAGAAATAGCGACAAAGCTAAGGTATTGCGTGAGTGTAATTTAATCGTATGGGATGAATGTACGATGGCCCATCGAAAAGGAGTAGAAGCAGTAGACAGAACTCTAAGGGACATAAGACAAAATGATCGACCAATGGGCGGTATTACGGTTTTATTTTGTGGTGATTTCCGACAAACCTTACCGGTAATACCACGGGGAACCCGAGCTGATGAGATTAGGGCTTGCCTGAAAAGCTCTTATTTGTGGCGTGATATACAATCGGTGCATTTGACTATAAATATGCGAGTGAGAACTGGAGACAACGCAGATAATCGTGAATTTTCTGATACATTATTGAAGATTGGTGAAGGTACCTATCCACAACTACACCAAGGAAAACTTATTCTGACACCTGAGTTATGTTGTATAGTGCAATCCCAACAACATCTTATATCTTCGGTTTACGGTGACATAACAATTATATTAAATAGGGACAATTCTTGGCTTTGCGAAAGGTCCATTTTGACTCCTCGCAATGACCAGGCATCTGAAATTAATAATAAAATACTGTCTAATATACAGGGAGAAAGCAAAGTTTATAGTTCAATAAATAGAATGGTTGATGAACAAGAAGCCACTAATTACCCGATAGAATTTTTAAATTCTTTAAGTATGCCTGGACTACCTTCTCATATAATTTGTTTAAAAATTGGCATACCGATAATTCTGCTCCGAAATTTAAGACCACCTCAACTTTGCAATGGAACTCGGCTAAAAGTAACCCAGTTGCAACAAAATGTAATCGAGGCTCAAATTTTAACAGGTTGCGGTGCAGGAGAAACTGTCTTTATTCCCAGAATTCCCATAATACCAAATAATTTTCCATTCCAATTTAAAAGAACGCAATTCCCAGTATCGGTGTGCTATGCCATGACTATCAATAAAGCTCAAGGGCAGACTTTTCGTGTTGCTGGAGTAGATCTCGGTGTTAGCTGTTTCTCGCATGGTCTATTATACGTCGCTCTTTCCCGGGTTAGCAATTCTAGGAATCTTTACGTTCACGTGCCGGACGGGTCGACTCTTAACATAGTCTACCCAGAAGCTTTGCGCTGAAACATTTTAATTTGATCTAAAAATATTAGCAATATATTATCTTAATAAAAAACAAGGAGTTACACGCTGACCGAGTCGTGGGTATAGCGTGGGTATATTATAATATTCTGCGGTTACTTATATTTTTCAACAGTTTTGTGGATTGGCATATTATATTACTATTGTCCTTCTAAAATACGAAAGTGAATCTGCCTGTTACGTCAAAACTATGAGGGAGGACATCTGCTAATTTTTTTTCGAAAAACGACGGAAACGCGGACGAAGTCGCGGGCAAAAGCTAGTAAAGAATAAACCCAAACATTCATTCCGCATAGGTTTTTAATCGCAATGTTCAATCAATGTGATGTATTTAAGATGTTTGATTTTGCAAAAGAAACCAATGTATAATTTACCAAAGGTGATGAATAATTTGATATGTTCATAAATAATACTAAAATTATCATCATATTTATACGATTTTCAATAATTATGAAAGTTATACAATAGTTCTCTATATAAAATACCTAGTAAGTTTAATAAACGCATAATTAATTCTTTGCCATATAACATTCATGTTTGCCTAATATAGTTTTGTATGTTACTCCAAGGAAATAGTACTAAAAAGGCAGTCGTAAAACGGTATTCGTAGTTAGATATAATCGCAAATTTTATTATCATAGGCCACTATGTCAATGCTGCTTATCATAATAGTTAATAAGGAAGTATTTCTATATTTCTATTCAGTTCCAATCTTGAACAGGGCATAAATTTTCCATATAATACAATATATTTTATGATATAGTTATTTTATTAAAACATGTTCATTGTCATACTGTGTATATGTGGTGTTATATCAAACATAGAATCTGCAAGAATTTTGGGAGTATTTCCAACACCATCTATAAGCCATCAAGTGGTATTCCGTCCTCTGGTGAAAGAATTAGCAAACCGTGGTCATGAAGTTGTTGTTATCACAGCAGATCCTGCTTATCCAAATGGAACAGGCCCTCCAAATTTAATAGAAATTGATGTTCATGATATTTCTTATGATATATGGTCTAAAGTAACGAAAACTGGCACACTAAACGTAGGTGATCCGAGAGTGCAAATAAAATTAGCGTTTGAACGCTTAGCAATTATTTTTGAAGAACAAGTGAAATCACCACAAATTCAAAATTTGATTAACGACAAGAAACAAAAATTTGATCTTTTATTCACAGAATCTTGTATTCGATTATCTTTGAGTTTTTCGTATATTTATAAGGTTCCCCTCATTGAAATTAGTTCCTTCGGTGGACTTTATGGAACATTTGATAATATTTTATCCCCTATACATCCTCTCTTGTACCCTATAGCCAATCAACAAAAAACTAATGAATTATCAATTTGGGAGAAGTTAACAGAATTATATATTTATTATGGCCTTAGTCGCACATATGAAAAACTAGAGAAAACTGAAAATAATTTGTTAAAAAAACTATTTGGATCACAAATACCAGATCTACAAGAATTAAAAAAAAATGTACATATGGTTTTCTTAAACATTCACTCTGTATGGGATTTTAATCGACCTGTTTCACCAAATGTAGTGTATTTAGGAGGTTTGCACTTGCAAAAGAAACCAGTGAAGAGTTTACCAGAGGTATGTTGATGAATTATTAAAATTATTTATAGTGGATAGTTAAAACTGTTATGACTTGTTTAACACTTTATATAATATATATTTGTCAAAACACTTTTTATTGTATAAATGTCGCATCTAACAAAATACATAAAATGTTTATGTACGCATGTTTCATTATAACGATCAAATTCTTTTTCTATAGGATCCGTAGTATATTAGGAACTTAACTGACTCATTAGTTGTGTAAAATAAATTTATTGTAAATAATGTTTTTAGTATATATACGGATCTATTGCGTTTTAATGTACTCTATTAGCTAACTCATTATTTCAATGATATTTACAGGTTTCATTAAATTCAATCTTGTGACTATTGTTTCTTTTATATTTCAAATAAAAGATTTTATCTTTAATTGAATAAATAAAAATTTTAATGAAATATATAGTTACAAACTTTTATTACACACTGATGATTGTTGTCACTTCGATCATTGATCGTGTATTTACTGTAAAAAGACAATAAACAATTTTAAATGCAAAAAACTTATCACTAACCACAGATAACAGAATTTTGGGCTTGTGTTTTCAAATATAAGGATACGTGATTTAATTTAAACACTAACCATCTGGTAAAATGTAATAGAACTAAATAGGTAGTTCACTTCTTTTAGGGGGTAGTTATTATTATGTACGAAGGGTTCTGGTGTTTAGTGTTGCAATATTGTATTTGTTGTTTCTTTGTCCTAGAGAAGGATGGTCTAGTTCTGTGACTGTGATCGGCAGTACTGGGAAATATTTCATGTGTTGTATAAGATGATGTAAGTGCCTGTTTTGATTTTCTTCTTGTTTTTTAAGATCACATTTTTATTAGAAGTGTTGATGTTATGAGCAAAAATGGTGTAACCTGAAGATTTACATTCATTTTCGTACCAGTCAAAGAGCTCTATCGATTTAGCCTTTTTCAATCTTCTTTCCCTGAAGGAGTAGTTGATATTTAGGTGGACAATTACTCTTTTCCTTTTTCGACTATGATATTCAGTATATAAGTACGTTGTTTTGCTTGATGTTTGACACTAGAATTTTGATTTTCTTATTCAATTTTTGTACTATTTTCTTCTGTTTTTCCTATTCAATGGGTAGTTTGATGTTTTCATTCATTTGTTGATGTATAAATGAGGTTTTATTTTCCGTAATAGTCGTTGCTTGAGCATTTATTCTTTCTTGCATTTTTCTCAAGAAGTAGCGATATTTGTGATAGTTGGGCCATTTTGCGAGAAACGTGAACTTGAGGTAAAGTGCGAGTGGTAAGATGTGGTATTAGAACTAACTTTTTAGTTGATTAGGTTTTTGCACCGTCAATGTCAATCAACTGATTTTCTTTCGATAATCTCGATTCCGGTATAGTAATTGGCACTGTTTGCAGTCTTTTTAAATTTAGTCATTTGGACTTCTTGGAATTCGATGCACAATCGAGAAAGCAGCTTATTTCATAACTTTGTACAGAAATGCAGATATTTTGCACTATTTTGTAACAAAAGCAACAGCGGTAGTAATTTACAAAAATCTTGAATCGAAAAAAAGGTATTCGTGTATTTATATTCTAAATTAATAATTACTTATATGTATTAAATTTTAATCGCTGAGACGTGATATTCATATAACCCTTAAGTTCTTTTGGTACACCTGGTCTTCAAGGTTGTGATATACACATATTCTTTATAAAAATAATAATTTACATATCTACTAGGTTATAATTGCGTGTTTGTTAGTCTATTTAACAACAGTTTGTTTGTTTAAGCTTCAATAGCAGACCCTTATCACGTATGATACGTTACGTGTTATTAATATTTATTAGATATAATTAATGATCCAATTTATGCCAATTAGAATTTGATAAGATTGATTGAGTTGATTGATTTTTTTTTTATAGAGATTGTTTTCTCTGTAGAGAAAATTATAGTCATTTATTTAGACATATAATAGTTTACCATCTTTCGTAACTATTTCATTTCAACTTTACTTCACTTAATTTTTTTTTCATAAAAAACAATATCTGTAGATCAAATCATGATCAATCTTTAATGTATTGTTGATCTTATCATAAATCGTGAAAAAAATAACCCACTAATAAATAGAAAACGAACAAAACTTCAAAAACTTTTTTTGTTTTTTTGTCATGTATTGAACATGAAGCAATTATTTATGAAAAATAAGGTACAAATTTAGCTTTATTTCTATTTTATTACTTAATACACATATAAACTCATGTATTCTATTGATTAATGTTATAGTAATAATGGAGCATCCTTAATTTTATATGAATAATCATATTGTAGATAATATATTGTCTAAAATGGTGAAATATTTTGTAAAAAAATATAATTTCTTATTTATATATATTGTTGTTTTTATAACATTTTGATTGTGATCGTTTTTAAAGTTTCGCTAAGAACTCTAATAAAGCTAGTTAAATAATCTTTATACAGTATCCGTTGATTATAATTCATGCATTAAGCAAATTGCACATCATCATAGATAATAATATCGTAGGTCAATATGTTATTACTGTTCATTATACGAGTTAATAAGGAAGTAAAGAAAATAATAATGTCAGTTCCAATCTTGAACAGATCATCAGTTTTCGTATTAATTCTACATAATTTATAAAACATATTTTTTGAAAACATGTTCATTATAATACTGTGTATATTGAGTGTGATATCAGACATAGATTCTGCAAGAATTTTGGGAGTGTTTCCAACACCGTCGATAAGTCATCAAGTGGTATTCCGTCCTCTGATGAAAGAATTAGCTAACCGTGGTCATGAAGTTATTGTTATTACAGCGGATCCAGCTTATCCAAATGGAACAGGTCCTCCTAATTTAATAGAAATTGATGTTCATGATATTTCTTATAACATATGGTCTAAAGTAACCAAATCTGGCCAATTAAACGTCGGTGATCCGAGATTACAAGCAACATTAATGTTTGAAAACTTCGCAATTGTTTTTGAAAAACAAGTGACATCACCACAAATACAAAATCTGATTAATGACAAGAAACAAAAATTTGATCTTTTATTCACAGAATCTTGTATTCGATTATCATTGAGTTTTTCATATATTTTTAAAGTTCCTTTAATTGAAATCAGTTCTTTGGGTGGTGTCTATGGAACATTTAATGCGGTTGTGTCCCCTATACATCCTCTTTTGTACCCTATAGCCAATCAACAAAAAACTAATGAACTGTCTGTTTGGGAGAAGATATCAGAACTATATATTTACAATGGCATTAGTCGCGCATATGAAAAATTGGAGGAACTAGAAAATAATTTGTTAAAAAAACTATTTGGATCACAAATACCAAACTTACAAGAATTAAAGAAGAATGTGCATATGGTTTTCTTAAACATTCATTCTGTATGGGATTTCAATCGCCCAGTTCCACCAAATGTAGTGTATTTAGGAGGTTTACACTTGCAAAAGAAACCGGTAAAAGATTTACCACAGGTAAGATGAGTAAGACTTGCTTATCACGTTATATATATAACATATTTTTCAAAACAATGTTTGTAATATTATAGAATAGTCGCGTTGAAAATAGAATATTTTAAATGTTTAAGGAACGTTAGTTATATATATCATTTAATAAAATACATTTATGTAAAGTAATTTTCAACCATAAAAATTACCTTACATTATTTTTAATTTGCGAGAAACTTAATTAACTACTATAATATTAACACCACTAATCAGCTTCCAAAGAATTATTAGATTTGAACTAATAAATTAAAATTTTGTTACGCCCAAACATCGGTGTAATAAGTCATCAAAAGCAAACATTGCAAATACATTATAATTATATGACATCCGAAGTTGATCTCTTGTTGTATAAAAAAAATCAGAACAAGTTTAATTTCATTTCATTGTTGAATTAATAAAATGTTTCTTTTTAAAGTATGTTATTATCTTTTTTCTAAATCATCATTTCAATAACGAGTTAAAGGTTTAATTAAATCCAGTGTCGTGATTATTATATTTTAACTATAATGGAGCAAAAACTTGAGTCTATACACGATATTCTATTAAAATATGCTGATGATTGTCCCTCTGACAATTAATGTCGTGTCTACTATGTAGAGAAAAAAACACAAAATTAATAATAGGAAATCTTAATATTTCTCGGTTTGTAATTCTCTTCAAATTCGATTGAGGTTCAATAAGATTACAATCAACTTAACTTAACTCTTTCGCCTCGACCACTGACATGAACCTCTTCATACATGCCCTCCGGGGGGTCCTCATGCTTTTTACGTGACCTTCCTCCAGTATCGTAGCTACTGTGTTTTCGAAGGTCACTCGAGGCATCCCCCTGTCTCTCTTACCGCTCACTTTTCCTATATAAATCTTTTTTACCATTCTTACATCACTCATTCGTTCGACGTGCCCAAACCACCTGAGCACGTTCTTCTTCATTCGTACCGTAACATCTTCGCTAGAACCTGCCATTCTGTGGACCTCTTCATTGCGGATTCGGTCAGCTAAATTGACTCCGCATATTCGACGAAGAGATCGCATCTCCACAGCACTCATCTTTCTTACATTCTTCTTCTGTGTTACCCACGTTTGGCTGCCGTATAACAGCGTCGGTAGCAAAACTGCATTGTGTACAGCCAAACGTGCAGCTACGCTGACGTTTCGCCGTCTCAACAATGCAGCCAAAGCACCGTTGACTCTGTTACCGGCAGCAATACGCCTTTCCACATCAATTTCGTATCTTCCGTCTCTGCTAAACATACTTCTCAAATATACCACTTCATTCACTTGTTCTATTATCTTACCATTCACGTTGATCTTACATTCTGTTCTTTCTTCATTTCTTTCAAATATCAGAACCATCGTCTTATCTGCATCATCTGCATAAAGCAAGCAATTGACCTTAAGGTCACCTACTTTCACTCCCATATCACTGTCTTTCACGCCTTGGAGACAACTATCCAAATACAAGTTGAACAACCAAGCAGACATAGCGCAACCTTGCTTAACACCCGATTGGATGTTAAACCAGGGTGACATATCAGCTCCTACTCGCACACAGGCTGAGTGATCTCTGTAAAGAGACTTTACAGCCTGTAGCAAGGGTCCGCTCACATTGTATCGGGGCAGTATCTCCCATAATTTCTTTCTCACAACCCTGTCAAACGCCTTTTCCAAATCCAGAAAAGCACAAAAAACCTTTTGGTTTAGGGCCAAAAACTTTTCCGTGATCATGCGGAGGGAAAAGATCTGATCTATACATCCTCTTCCAGGTCTAAAACCTCCTTGTGCCTCCCACAACAGCCTTTCAGATCTCTCTTGCATTCTTCTCGCTAATATTTTAGCATAAGCTTTACCGCCCAAGCTAATCAAACTGATAGCCCTATAGCTTGCACAGTCTATCTGTGAACCTTTGCCTTTATACAAAGGCACGATGACTGCACCTCGCCAATAGCCTGGGATCTCCCCTGATTTCCAGCATAAATTGCACAAAAACCAGAACAAGTCCCAGACGCGTGGCCCACCATATTTGATCATCTCGGCAGTAACTTCATCTGCTCCCGCAATCTTACCACATTTCAGACTTCGAATCGCGCTCACCACTTCTTCCAAACTGATTTCACCATCGGCTACATCTGGACTCAGCATTTCGCTGGAACTCAAGGCCGAAGCGTCCACACATTCATACGTCTCCTTGTAGAATTGCGCCCATCGCTGCAAAACGTGTGCTGGCTCTGTTAAAACTTCACTGCTCTTAGAAAGCAAGATTACAATCAAATACCTTAAAAACTATTATTTCTTCTTCTCCCTAGAGGATAACATAAAAAATATATAAATCTACACATATTATGGCCATCTCGTTTTTCAATAGAACTAGGTTCACAAATCAGAAACACAAATCTAAACTTTTTTCATTACTTGAATGGTTATGTTACGTCAATATACACTGACCAGATCCATCGACAATTTGATTTGAATCTGTTAAATTATTAATTTATTAACGAACATAAGTTACATTTTTTATAAATCTAAATCTTGGGCAAGGCTCTTCAAATAAACATTGTGTTACGTTCAATTATACAATATACGATTATATAGTCGTATATTACAAATAAATGATTTTCATAACCCAAAATTTTACCCTGTCATAAAATATAAAATATTCGTTTCATTATTTATTTATCAAAATATTGTTTCAGGATATAAAAACTTTTTTAGATTCTTCTACGCACGGCGTTATTTATATGAGTTTTGGAACAAATGTAATGCCGTCGTCATTTCCTGCGGAGAAAATAAAAAAGATCACACAAGTGTTTTCGAAACTGCCATATGACATTTTATGGAAATGGGATAGCGACAAACTTCCAGAACATTCTCAAAACGTTCGAATCTCGAAATGGTTTCCACAGTCAGACTTACTGAGTAGGTTAAGTGAATATAATGTTGTTATATTTATTCTAAAACATTTACCCGAGATTGAAAATGTATCTCAGTTTTTCTTCTAGTATAGTATAACATTGTATATTTAGATTTTTTATTTTACTAATACAGGACACCCAAAAGTTAAATTATTTATAACACAAGGAGGACTTCAATCTACCGATGAGGCTCTGACAGCTGGAGTACCACTTGTTGTAATACCAATGCTTGGTGATCAGTGGTATAACGCTGAGCAATACGTATTACATGGTATTGGTATAAAGTTGCTTATGGAGGATCTTGATGAATATACCCTTAAGAATGCTATTGAGAGTGTCATAGGAAATGACAGGTTTGGAACAATAATATTTGATATATTTAATGCATGTTTTATAGACAGGAATACAAATTTCAATAAGTATGGATTTTTTATTTTATTAACAGTAATTGTTATATTTCTAGCTATCGTGAAAATGTGATTAAACTCCGTAATATAATGCGTGATCAGTATCAAACTCCTCTCGAGAAAGCTGTTTGGTGGACGGAATATGTATTACGACACAAAGGTGCAGTTCATCTCAGAGCTCGCGGCGCCCACATGACTTGGACCGAGTACTATGAAGTCCATTTGATACTAGTAGTTTTAGGACAAATATTAATTTTAATTGTACTAGCATATGTTCTTGTGAAATTTTTGATGTCAAAATTGTATAACTTAGGTGTTAAGCAAAAAGTAAACTAATGTTTTCTTTTATATTTGTATAATTTCAAAAATATAACGCGCCAATTATAAAATGTACATGGATATTTTTTTTAACTTTTTGCTCTAATCAAAAAATTATAATTATATATAATTGAAAATAATAAGGTTTGTAGATTGAAGTTTATATTTAATGACTTTCCTATCGAATATTTTTTACTATTCTGCTCTTCTAAATTACTTATTTTCAATGATATGATGACTTTGAATTCGTTACGGCCGGAAACGTCTTTGTTAAGGAATTCCAAACTATTGGACTGCAAATTATATAAATATCTTGGTGCTTAACATGGTCAGCGGGGTACCTGTGTTCTTCGTGCAGGTTTTTTGTGATAACTATGTCACTGGGCTTGGTGTAGCTGGCCACACAATTGAAACTGCTTAGACTATTTCCTATAATAAGATAATAGATGGATGGTCTTATAATATTTGACGAAGATTAACTGAAGATTAACTTTTATGACTTGAGTAGACCGCGGATCTCGGATGCGAAAATGCAGTAAGGTCTTATAAAATATGTCGCTTTGATTGATGACTTCAAGTGTTTCAACCCTCACGCATTTTAGGATATTGAAAAAAAGAATGACAAGGTATCTATTTATATAAATACTATGTCACGTAAACCGTTTTTTATCGTTTGAGAATTCTTTAATGAAAACAAACCGGGCCAAGGGAGAACGTGGATACCTATGTTAGACTTGATACTGGCATATAAATGATTACTACTAACTTACTAACGTTGTAACAAAATTATATTGTAATTGTAGCCGGAGCAGTATGCTATAACCAGAAAAAAACAAAAACTCTAAAAGTATGTTCCATTGTATATTGACCTATATTCTTTCTTGTATAAGAACATTTCATTATATGTAAAGAATAAAATGGTCTTATACAAGCAAAGAAAAATATATTCTCTTCATTACTTATAGTAATCTATAACATATAGTAGTATCTATAGATATTTACAATAAATATAGAATAAAATAATATTGCGTCTGATTGCGTGGAATATATAATACTAAAGCTTAATATTTTTTTTGAAATTGCTTGCTTTCTGAAATACACCAAAGGTGGTGTATTTTAGAAACAGAATGATAAACATGTTTCGGTAACTTGTCCTTACAAGTACCGAAACATGTTTATCATATATATATGTATATATATATATATATATATATATATATATATATATATATATATATATATATATATATATATATATATATATATATATATATATATATATCGGTAACTTGATTACCGATCTATACTTCCTGGTACATTATCGACGTTCAATTTTACTCTGAATATATATTAAAATAAACGTGACTTAAAAACAATTTTAATAAATATTATTTATATAATATAGATTATTACATGGCTCATATCTTGTATTTTTTGTAATTAAATGGCGTTCTGTCTAATTAAGTTCAATTTCTTCGTAGATAGAACTAGTTTTGTAAATGCGTAAACGTGGCCTAAGTATACTATTTACTTTTAAGCATTTTCAATGTTAAGCATATATTTATTTATAATAATAACCATATATAGTATCAATGGAACAGCAATTTTTGATTGATTATATATTTTAATATAAGTATATATTCCATTTCTTTGTAAATCTTTTTGTCCTTATCCTAATCCTAATTCTAGTTCTAATCATATTAATAATTGTAATTATCAGTCTTTCATCGTATAACTCAGAAAATAAAATACGTCTCGATAAATGTGCAGTATTCAATTTTAAAAACGAATTTCATAATATGAACACAAGAGGTAATAATCATCAGACTCAGTAAAACAAATAAATATTTTTTTTTGCTATGGCTTTGTTTCTAACTATGACTTTCCCAATTCTATAAGTGATATATGGAAAAACTGTTTTAAGGTTTATAATAAACGCGTGTTTTGTATTCAAAGCTTAGTAAGAAAATAAAAACAATGTTGACGATATGGAAGTCTCGCAATAATCAACTTCTAACAATGTTGCTTTTCTATAACTTCCAAGGTTTTGTGGTTTTAATTATAAGCGATCTATGTCTTAGAATTATTATTACATAATAATAATAAAAGTTTTTATTTTGGAAGTTAGATTATCTAATAAAAGTCCTTTTAAATGTGGTCCCATGGTATCTTCTTATGGTATCATGGTTAACAATAAACGTAACTATGACGTTCATTTCATAATCAATGCCATCAAAAATATTTAAATTTTAAAAATCACTAAGTTAAAAGACATACTAAAATGACTCCTTCAAATCTCCCTCTCTTGTGTAAACTGCAAAATTTTCCAAGTCACATAGATTGTGTGTGTCTGAGAAAGACGTCACTACTGGGTGTAAATGTCAAGGGCAATAAGGTTTTAATGATAGAGTGACCGATGTGTGTGGGATGATCCGATCAAACACTAACTTATGTATAAAACTATAAGGTCTCTCGATATCATATTCAGGTTACAATTCCATCGAAAATTTAACAAATATGAATTTTATAGTAAATATGATATCCAATAAACAATATTAGAGTTTAAATAACATGTTTGAGAAATTTTGGACCTGTCTAGAGTTTGGAATCATTTGCCTTTACACTATCTTATTAAGGAATTTATGACGGATTGAAATAAGATATTAACATGAGAATAAACTTGTTATTATTTGTTAAAAATAAAAATATATGATAAATTAAATTATAATTTAATTATTCTTGTCAAAAGTTTCAAAAGTTTATCATTACTATTTCTTTGATAAAATGCAGTCTCGTGGAAGTTATAAATTAAATAAATAAGAGAATAATTATACATTTTTAAAAACAATAACTGATTACTATAGACGGAACAATAATTTTAACGACATTTCTTGCATACTTATTCTATATTTATATGTTGTAATATTCTTAATTCATTTCATTTTGAATACCTATTTAACATTTATAGTTGTACATTTGGGTTTCATTTTTTATTCACTCTTCCTTACATAACTAACGTGAAGTGGATATAAATTATATTAAAATTTAATTAAAGATTATATTTCCCTTTTCAAATTTATTGGTTCTCATGTTATTCTTATATTAAATTTAAATATTTTTGCTTTTAAAACTTTAAATTCTATTAGTACGATAGATACATCATGCATGTAATTTATGTACATTTATTTGTCACGGAATTACTTTACAAAACATAGCAAGGTCATATTAGTCACATTTGCATGACAAAATTGATGAAATTAGATAACATTATCATAGTGCTTTGTGTTATCACTAGAGCTGCTTATTTTAAAGTAGTGAGGAAAAATAAATAGAAAATATTAACAACAGTTGTGAACTTTAATAAGCATCACTTTCTATTATTTTGTGAAATAATGTTGTTTTTAATAATGTGTATTGGTGGTGTATTTTTAGAAATAGAATCTGCAAGAATTCTGGGAATATTTCCAATCCCCTCGATAAGCCATCAAGCAGTATTCCGGGTTCTGATGGAAGAATTAGCAAACCATGGGCATGAAGTTGTTACTATTACAACTGATCCTGCTTATCCAAATGGAACCGGTCCTAACAATTTATTGGAAATTAATGTTCACGATGTTTCTTATAACATATGGAATAAAATAACTAAGTCAGGCGTATTAAACGTTAAAGATTCGAGAATAAAATTCAGACTTGTTTTTTAACAACTGGCTGTTATTTTTGAAAAGCAACTGACATCAACCAAAGTACAAAACCTTATTAATGATAAGGAACAAAAATTTGATATTTTATTTACTGATTCCTGTTCGAGACTGGCTTTAAGTTTTTGGCATTTATATAAAGTACCTTTGATCGAAATTAGTTCTCTAGGTCCCTTTTACGGATCCCTTAATAACATTGTATCTCCTATTCATCCTCTAATCTATCCTGTAGTCACTCAACAAAAAACGAATAAATTGACAATGTGGGAAAAGATTACAGAATTATACACCTATTACGGCACCAGTCGTACATTCAACCGTTTAGAGGAATTGGAAAATAAATTGTTGAAAAAAATATTTGGGTCAGATATACCAGATTTAGAAGAGTTGAAAAAGAAGGTTCATATGCTTTTCTTAAATATTCATTCTGTATGGGATTTTAATAGGCCAGTTCCACCAAATGTTTTGTATTTGGGAAGCTTACACTTGCAGAAAAAACCTACTATGGAATTACCAAGGGTAAGGTGATTGGGGTTATCTAATATTGTTATGTCTTAGAAAATTATAATTTAATAAAATTACATATGACTACTTCTACTTCCAAAATTTATTACTACTACCAGTATTAGTACTAGTATGAAAATGGATTCAAACGAAGTTTAACTAAAGAAAGATCCATACTTGACATAATATTTTTAAATAAAATAAATATTGGCTTCTGTGTTTCGGATATATTCTATTAATTATTTGTTTTTAGGATTTAAAATTGTTTTTTGATTCTTCTATCCACGGCGTTATTTATATGAGTTTTGGCACCAACGTGATGCCGTCTTCGTTGCCTGCAGAGAAGATAAAAAAAATAACACAAGTATTTTCTGAACTGCCATACGACATTTTATGGAAATGGGATAGCGACAAACCTCCGGTCCTTTCTAAAAACGTTCGAATTGCAAAATGGTTTCCACAATCAGATTTACTATGTGTGTTTGTTTGAATGATAACTTCTTTTATAATTTTTTACTACATACAACTAATGTTACATAAATTTTTATCTTTTTTCTATATAACAATCTGGCTTTACGATATCCGATTTCTGGTATAAAGTAAAGAAAACTAATTATTTTTCCTAATACAGGACACCCAAAAATTAAACTATTCATAACACAAGGAGGACTTCAATCTACTGATGAAGCTCTGATAGCTGGAGTACCACTTGTTGCAATACCAATGCTGGCTGATCAGTGGTTCAATGCCGAACAATATGAATTTCATGGTATTGGTAAGAAGTTGCTCATCGAGGATCTAAATGAAAACACTTTTAAGGAAACTATTGAAGCTGTTATAGAAAATCCGAGGTATGTTGTGTGTCTCTGGAAACCACAATATTATGTTTTAATTATTATCATGTTTAAATGTATTTCCAATAATAATAATAAATAACGAAAATGTTTTAATTTTAGTTATCGTCATAATGTTGTCCGACTTCGAAATATAATTCACGATGAGAATCAAACCTCCCTTGAGAAAGCTGTTTGGTGGACGGAGTATGTATTACGACACAAAGGTGCTATCCACCTCAGGGCTCGCGGCGCCCACATGCATTGGACCGAGTATTATGAAGTCTGTCTAATATGTATAGCACTAGGGATATTACTATTATTAATTACATTAGGATATATTGTTGTAAGATTCATTATATTACCATCGTTTTACATGCGAGTTAAGCAAAAAGTAACTTAATAATTCTTTTAGGGTTCCGTACTCCACTAGAAACATTTTTAGCTTCGTCATGTTTGTTCATCTTTCCGATTAGCTAGCTCAGACACTCTTAGTACATATTAAAATAGTTTTGTGCGCTTATAAAGGGTGGTTACATTTTAAGGGCCGATGTTGATTTTAAATAAAACATAAATTATATAAGAAATTATAGTCATTTCTTTTTATTATAATAATATGGTATGATTCAATTATTCATGGAATAAAATATCGGCCAAATGGCCGCCGTGATCTATGTGGCACACTTCCATCCGATGGTCCAAATTTTCATTGACGTGATATTTGAAGTTCTATGCCGTTAATGTGCCGAATCATCTCATCCTTTATCTCTTAAATTATTGCTGGCTTATCGACGTATACTTTTTCTTTCAAATAACCCCAAAGAAGGAAGTCCAACGGTGTCAAATCACGTTATGTCACTTGATTTGACACGTTCATTGAATTACTCGTAAGCGTGTAAATGTTAGTCTTTATGCATAATGTTCAACAGCGACGAGCGTGAGAGGTGCATTCATTGCCCACGACGACGAGTTGAGGTGAACAGCTCTTCAGCCACACTCTAGCGAACACCTGCATATTTTATGCATATTTTCTGCAGTACGAGCTGTACGAGCATGCACTGACGTTTTCACATCTCCTATAGACCCGGTTTGCTCAAATTTTGCACAATTTTTCCAATGTACGCACATTTGGACTATTAAATTGACTGAAAAAATCACGAAGTACACGATATGCATTTTGATTTGAATGCCCCTTTACATAATAAGCTTGAATAACATTAATTCGTTGCTCGATTATGTATCTTCCCATGGTTCAAATTGAGTTAGTCTTAAATTGAGAAATGTGAAATGAAATACAGAAAAAAAACATTACGTCTAGGTGTGGTTCACATTCAACATCGACCCTTAAAATTTAACCACCTTTTACTGCAAACATTTAGCAAAAGCGGCTAAGTCTTATATAGTAGATCTTAAAAAAAATTACGAAATGTTGGCGATTGTATATATAGTCTGTCCTACTGTCTATCCTATCAAGGATAAATACGGAACCCTAAATTGAGCGTTAGCTGACACACACTCAGACAGTTCTTAAAATTGTAATAATTTAAAATATAATGTTAATTTAATAATTGTTAGCAATGAAACACCTATAGTTTTCATAAATTATTTAATACGCGTTGTGATGATCTGATAAATTAAAGGAAAGCGGCTATTATAATTGGGAAAATATATATATATATATATATATATATATATATATATATTCATTTTATATATCATATTCGATTTCCTTAGGGGATCATACTTTGTGTGATCTACAGATTGTAATCCAAGTTGGGTGAACTTTGTGTTTGTTATTTGTGTGATGGGATCCCTAGTGTGGAAGCTGTAAACTTGTAATGTTGTACAAATTCGCATAATGAATGACCAAGAAAACCAATAATATTCAGCCTGAGATTATAGTTGTATAGATGTTACCAGATAGCTTTAGTGTATTTAATTATTTTTTATGAAACACTGTTTACGAGTACATCAATTATATGAATAGTACAATATTTTGTTATACAGCTTTCCATTTTAATAGTGAGAGAGATAGTGTGTTTTAAGTCTT
The DNA here is from genome assembly GCA_918358865.1 of Melinaea marsaeus rileyi. Classification (NCBI taxonomy): domain Eukaryota; kingdom Metazoa; phylum Arthropoda; class Insecta; order Lepidoptera; family Nymphalidae; genus Melinaea; species Melinaea marsaeus. Next base: position 12,267,957 of record OU911086.1, on the reverse strand, counting down.
GATAAAATTATTAATTGTTATATTTCATTTGTTTATCACTGAAATATTTTGTACCATATCTAACCAGAAAAGTAAATTCTTTGTCAAGCAGAACCTAGATCCTAATAGTCAGCTATAATGAAGCGCCGACAACAGTTCTCGAAATAGGAGTGAAGTTTTAGAATTTGATTCCCCGAATCACAGAATAATCAAATCCAAGCACGTAGCAAAAAGCGAAATAGGTTAACAATTTGCACGACTGTGGTAAATGTAAGTCAATTCCTTCTATTACAATTTTAGTGTCAAGGAACAAATATAATACACCTATACAAAATTTTCGTTAAGATTATTAAAAGCAGACATTCAAGAAAATGAGTTAAATAATAATATAGTATAATAAAGAAGATAACATAACTTTATTTTTATTTTGGATTCTATTAAGATCTTAGTTTAAAATATGATTCTTGAGAGATTTTTTTCCCAGCTATTATTTCTATATTAATTAAAATAAAATTGATTATAGTACAGATTTGAAGTATTCAACTGCAAGTATTGTCTATCTATCTACGATTTATATGAAGCTTTTTAAAAACATTCCAACATTTTTATACAAACAATATGTTGCAAAACTTAACCAAACTTATTACCGCTAAACCTACTTGATAGTCAATAATAAGATAAAAGGGGATACCAAAATGCATTTAATGTTTAATGGTAAACAGATTTTCTGTATATAGATATATTGTGAATCAAAACAAGCAGTCTATGACGTAACGTAGAAGTTGTTTGAAAGAAGACAAGTGTAAAACGGTATGGTAATTTATTTTTTGATGATTTGTTTTGGGTAACTTCATGTCTTTTTAAGATTGCATTGTCGCAAGTTGAAGATATTTTATTCAAACTGGTGGGGATTGGAAAATATAAACTATTAATGTCAATACATATTTCAATATATAAATGAAATGTTAATATTTTTACAATATTATTTATTGTATTAATTATAAATATGGGCAGTAAACATAATTTAATAATCTCCAAATCGAAACTTTTGTTTTTCAAATAATAAAATATGAGTATGATAATATTTCATATTTTTCAAAACAACTGTCGCCATTCTGTCTTAAAATAAAACCGAGACGGCTTTTAAAAATTCACGAAGCTGTTTAACACCGTAAACTAAGTTTGGTGAAGCAACCTAACAAGATTCCACGACAATTACACAGGCAATTTCCCTACAAATTTCTGGTAAGCCCGTCTGATTAATGGAGAAAAAGTTTAAAGTCAAATTGGACGTAATTGAAAAATGTTGCTTTCAGGCCGTCAGATAAAATTGTTTTAATCTATGCAAATAACTTGGACTTTGTTGTTATTAAAGTTTGGGATCTGAGGGTAAAATTATATTTTAATTTCTTTTTTTTCTTTCTTTTCTTCATTCAGAGCACTGAAGATGAGTTCATTTTATTTTTGAAATTTTTATGTTACTATTGTTTAAAAGTTATCAAATTTGAACGTTGTATATATTTTCATCAACATAAGTATTCATTATGCATAAATAAACAACTTTTGCGATAAATATAAAGTTGACAAGACTTTATGATGTTTTGTGAACTGATGTTAATAACAAAAAGTAATAATCAAAATAAAGAATAAATTTGATTCATTTCGGTATTTAAAAAGTTTTATCACAATGTGGTCAAATGTAGGACATAGTGTCCAAGTTACCGCAACGAATATTTTGCAATTCAAAATATCAATTGCGATGGCTAGAGATTTTAAGTTACTTAACTTCCTGATATTAAGATACTAGCATAGCACTATGGAATTCATATTTAAATGGTTACATCTTATCGGAAATTCAGATAACCTCTATTTTAAAGTAAACAGTATCAATAACCCATCTTTAATTACTTTGATTGGGATAAAACTTAAATATGTATTATGATGAGAATGAAGTCAATAAATACTGATTATTCCTTAACTATTTGCAGGATCTCAAAGTTTTCTAACCGCAGGTTTTTTAGTTTGGAATTGATTTTTCTTGATTTCTTGATCGTGTTTCATACATTGTATTGCATATTTATTATTATTTTTTCCATTTTCATTGTTTTCCCATTGTATTTATAAAACCAGACTCAGTTATTCAAATTTCATTTATACTACAATAGAAAAAATTGTCTTGGCTTATTTTACTTTATATTTTTGTTAGAACATTTTATAGCGATATTAACGCTAGTTATGTTCTTTAAGGCAAAATTCAGTCATCAGTTTTTGTTAGGTATGAGTAAAAAAGGAAATGCCATTAATAATGATCTGTATGATTGCATTAGACGTAGCTTATTATAGGGAAATACAAAAATTTTAATATATATTAAATGGAGTTTCTGAAGTGTGTCTTACAAGAAAGGTTACAAGAAACTATATAATAGTATTCTTTATTACTATGTGCTATATTATTTATGCTTTTTAATCCATTACTACTCGTTTACAAGTCTTAAGAGTAATACCATTTCTTATACTGACGTCCCGTACATTGTTATAAGGCTTTATTAAAAATATATAACATATATTCTTGAAATTAAACGTCTTACGTCAATTATTGTCAATATTAGTAATAGATGACGTCAATTTCTTTCTTTAAGGTTACAGATGTTTATCTTAATTATTGAATATTAAACCACAATTTTAAAAAACTAACAATTTACAAATCTAAATATAAATCCAGCATTAGTTTTTAAGACTGTAAAGAAGTTAAGGACCAAGTATTACCAAGTAAGCCCGGTCCTAAAGTACTTGGTTTAACTTCTTCTTCTGTCGTTTTGTCAATTATATAGAGCTTTCAGTAAGTACAATGTTTCTAACATTTTGGGTAGACCTCGAAGAATTCGGTCTGCCCATCATTTGTCCCCTACTTTCGAATTTTGGAAAAATTTCTTCACAGGAGGTCTTCTTATGACCGCCTGAGTCCGAAATGACCATTGGTCAAAAAGTTTATATATATAAGTATATATATGCGTGCGTGCGTCCAGATTCGACTTTTGTCAGCACGATAGCGGCCGCAGTTTCGCTCGGATTGCTTTCAAACTTTGCACAAAAATCAACCATCCAAAAATGAAGGTCAAGTTCGTTAACCAGAGAATTCCGGTCACAGGGGGCGCTAGGGCCTCACTTTTTCTGATTTCAGATTTTCGACCATAACTTTGTCCCTATACAAAGGAGATCAATCGCGTTCATATTATATGATGTCTTTGATAAATACCTATAACTAATGTAGATAAACCGAAAACCTAACTTCAATAACTTAGGGGTGGGGGTAAAAAAACCGAAAATTTTTTGAAAAAAAATCATAACTTTTTTCTGGTAAACATTCTTGCATCACAAGTATTTTTAATAGAAAGGTTATTTTTTACTCTAAATTCAGGTACCAAAAGTTTTTCCGTAAAAGGTACCGTTTCCGAGAAAAAAAATTAAAACCACTTTTAGCTTGTAAATTTTAGGTAGGTAAAACCACGACAACTTTTTTCTGGTATACATTACCTCCTCGCCAATATTTTTAATAAAAAGGCTATTTTTTACTCTAAATTTAAGTACCAAAAGTATTTCCAAAAAAGATACCTTTTCCGAGAAAAAAAATTAAAACCGCGTTTTGCTTGAAAATTTTTGATGTAAACAACGGCATCATGTATTATTCTTAGGTAGTGAGTTATATTTTAAACGAGTTACACACGAGGTCTACCCACGCGTGTCCCCCTGCGGGCACGGATTTTTTTTTATATAATTTTAAATATTTTGTAGATACTTTTATTACAGTCTCTTGATTGCACGTTCAGATCCAGGATAGGCCGTACCAAGGTAGTACTAGCGTCTCACAGAAGACCTGTTGAAGTAAATCTTCTTTATATTATAGTGCTATGTTCTTCAGTGAATATGAGAAACAGCTTTAATCCCCAATTTCCCATTTCTGTGCTATTCTTTAAACTTCACATATTTTTATATACAATACTAACAAAGATAATTTGTCGAATACATTTTTACTACTCCCCGTTTGTCAAGATTTATTTCAGGATCGAGGATTTCATTTAATAAGTGCAAAATAAAATTATCTAAATGTTAATAAAAAAATATTTTAACACACTTAAATAAATCATAATTAATGAATAATTTATAATAATAATATTTGTTTAGATGTACCTATATAAATACTTCGCAATGCAAACACTTTAATTTTGATACAAGGTAATCAAATATGTTAAGATTAAGGTTAACCTTTATTTCTTTTGTCATAAAAATGAGCTGCTTTTTATAAACTTATAAGGATCCTTATTAATTTGTTGTCGGTTACTTAGATAATATTGTAACTAACATTCAGTTAATATTATAATACACTTGTATTAGATACAACAATGCTACATTGGTACAATGTTTATAAATTATATTATAAAACTGGTCATCGTATACGTTTTACGGGCTTGGGCTCAAACTCGACACGCTGCAGGTTCTCGTGGTAATAACGATATCATGTATATAATTACTACTGGAGCATGTGTTCAAATAACCTCTCTTAAGCATCTTCAATCATCAATCTTATATTATACAAAAATTCTTGATATAAAGAATATAGTGTATATTCTTCAGACAATGTATTACCATTGTGTTTGTTAAGAAATTACAATAATATAAGTTTTCATTTATTGCAGCTCCTCTTATTGCCAAATGATTTATTAAAAGTTTTGAAACCCAGTTCTTATAAAAGATATTCAATTATTCTTATATAGTAACACATTAATGAGATATAAAGTATACCAATATTAAATTAGTAAGTGCTAAAAAAACTAAATATACATATAATTTTTCATACCATTCCACATACTCAATTTTTAATATTTTTTATATGGTTTTGAAATATCTAGACACTGGTTCAAAGACCATTACGGTAAGTCAATAACTAAGTGTAAATAGAAGTAGCTACATAGTTTCCAGCTTCGATTGTTAACCTCAAGTGTTTGCTAAGTGCAATACGTCGTGTACAAATACTTGACAAAGCTGGAGTACAATGTATCAATTACTATTGAACAAGAGAATATTATATTCAAATTAATGTTAATATTGAGTTAATGAACTTCGAAATGAACTATTTTAGTTTTGACAATTAGAATCTGTTTGTACAGAATAGATATAAGAAAAATGGAAGAAAATACAAAGGTAGTGTTGCTACAGGTCTTGCATATTATAAGTATTACACAATACTAATAAACATTTATTTAATTATATCTTTTCTATTGTGTTCGTCAAATGGAAGTATCAGGAGAAACTATTTTGATATCATACTTATTAAAATAAGCCCTTCTGTGAAGATAATATCCAACTCCAAAAATAATTTCTACGATGGTTCTAAACGCGTTATGGTCGGAGAAGAGCCACACAAAAAAACTCAGTACAGTATTTCTTTCCTTACAAACGTCATTTTTATAGTTTAAGTATAATGGGCTTAAAGGTATTATTACTAAAAATAAATGGAATGTTTGGCCAATAACAGATAGTACCAACTTTTAAAGAATGGTTACATAAATTACAGTCATGAATAAATATAATAACAATGACAAGAACGGTCGCTCACAAACCACCGACCGGGCCTTAAACCTTTTGGAAATATTCGAAACATACTGCGCCGAACACAAATGATGGGGTAAGCAGATGACCGTTATATATAAAACTGTGAAAACCCTTATCTGTTGTCGTATATATAACATAATACACATGTTTTATCAGTATAAGATATATCGGATATTTATTGAATTATTATTACTTTTTTTAAAAAAAAGATAGAATCGCTGACCGTATAGTAGTCAACGATTCTATTGTAACTATAACTATAATAAGATATACCAACTATAGTTCTATGATTTTATATTAGTTAAGCGAGTCACAATTATCATAGTGAAATAATTACAGGTAGGAGAATATTAACAAAATAAAACAAATTGATTATTATTTATTATTTAAATAAATAACATTTAAATTAAATTAAATTAAATTAGACAAACTGACATGGATTCTACTTACAATGTGTATTCCTCGAAAATCAGCAGTAAACTGAGCTCTGCTCATAAAACACCCTTCTTTGTACAAAGATTCTCTCTCTTCAAGTGAATCGTTGCTAGTCAATTACAATACTTTTTTACATAATACTATCAAACACTCTATTTAAGTAACTTTTATTCGGACGGCTTTAAGTATTACAATTCATAAAATAATTTTATAAAGAAGGAATAATTATTTAAGAAGTTGTTTACAAAGAAACAACATTAAATTTAACAATCCATCAATTTAACATAATCAACTTCTTAAATCCTACGTCGGCCATCTTAATAAACAATTCAACATAGTCAAAATCACAACTTCTTAAATCCTACGTCGGCCATCTTAATAAATAATTAAACATAGTCAAAATCACAACTTCTTAAATCCTACGTCGGCCATCTTAATAAACAATTCAACATAGTCAAAATCACAACTTCTTAAATTCTACGTCGGCCGTCTTAATAAATAATTCAACATAGTCAAAATCACAACTTCTTAAATCTTACGTCGGCCATCTTAATAAACCATTCCGGATGTGTAAATAATAAATGTGAAATCGATTATTATAAGAGACATTGATGAGTTGCATTTACAATGATTGTTAAAATAATTATAAGTATGTAAATCAATTAATTTGATTTCTCAATAATATTCAACGCGGCGACAGATACTTTATTACTGAAAAGACCTTACATGGCAATTTAATTTACAAAAGTATACAAATTGGGATCGAAAATGTGTTATGAAACTTGATACAAACTAATACGATATTGATAATATCCTGTATAATAGATATTGAACCCCTCTTCAATATTTTGGTCACGTACCCGGTGGAGGTAATTTCATCCATAAATAACGAGGACGATAAAATTATTAATGTTAGGTACTTTTAGCAACGGCCTTTTAATTTAAATAAAAGAATAACACCAACTAAAGAAAATGTAATCACTTCACAAATAATTAATTATTACAACCGTGGGTACTTATAAGTAATCGACAAAATAATGTTAATATTAAGCTAAACAAGTGAACGGTGCGCGTGTCCGAAAGAAAGTGAGCTGAGGTGGTCGTGAAGTCCATATCCGTCGGTTTCCCCCACTCGGGTGCTTTCGACAATCTTCGTCATCGCTAGCCCCGCCCCTTGATCCCTTCTTAGGAAGAAGTCAATTCCAATACTTCTTAGGAAGAAGTCAATTCTAATACGGCCTCTCCTGACTGGTGAACGCCCACGTTCACCGCGATGACGCCATTGTCTTCATTCCCTGATGAAACCGAACTTCCAGATTGTAAGATGTTTACGTCGGAATGTTCAACATTATCATCAGTAGCTGTAATAGAGTTAGTTGTTTGTATTACAATCTAGATTTGTACTTAAAATGGATCATTAGTAAAAAGTTAGTAGAGTGAGCGTTTGTGTTACATTCCGATGTGTATGTGTATAGTAGGCTCTTGTTAAGTTATGTTAGGTGAATCAAAACGATATGGCTCTGTTAACATATCCAGTATGGTGTAAAAGTAAAGTGTGGTTGACATGGCCAAGTTAACATGTCAAGCCAATGCTTTCATAACGTGAACAACGTTACCACGTCACAATGTTTACATGACCCAGTTAACATGTAAACATTCAGTAATGATTTATAAGTAATCATCATTACAGCAGACATGACTCAGTTAACATGTCTATATATGTTCTAAACTTACATGACCCAGTTAACATGTAAACACTCATAAATGAGTTACAAGTGATCATCATCACTTCAGACATGACCCAGTTAACATGCCTGCATATGTTCTAAACTTACATGACCCAGTTAACATGTAAACACTCATAAATGAGTTACAAGTGATCATCATCACTTCAGACATGACCCAGTTAACATGCCTGCATATGTTCTAAACTTACATGACCCAGTTAACATGTAAACACTCATAAATGAGTTACAAGTGATCATCATCACTTCAGACATGACCCAGTTAACATGCCTGCATATGTTCTAAACTTACATGACCCAGTTAACATGTAAACTTACTGTTGAAGAAGGCTTCACACGCCTCAGGAGACAATTCTCCTCGCAAAGCCACCATGTGCTCACCAACCGCCTGCGTGGTCTTGCCATAGGAACCTCCAAGTAACTGAAGTTAGTAGCGTCCTTGAGGCAATGCTTGCAGTTCTGTCGCTTGGCCGAACCTGACCTTGACTGATCTCTGTTGCTACAAATGTGCTCTTTTTCAAATTAATCGAAAACCCCGCTTTAGTTAAATTTAGATTCACGTCCCGTAAATCATCGAGTGCAGAACTTTTCGTGTTTGACAATATGAGAACGTCATCAACATACACTAAGACTTTGCCGGAATTAAAAAGCGATCGCAAGGTTTTAGATATAATTCTTTGATATACAATGGGGGCATGACCCTCGGGCGTGACAAAGCCTGTTTTCGGTATAGAATCGTTATTTAAGCCTATCTGGTGAAAACCAGTTGCCATATCGAGACAGCTAAAATATTCATGTCGATCAATATGATCTTCAATAAGTGGCAATGGATAACGATTCTTTACTGTGATCGCATTTAACGCACAAAAATCTACGCACATACGGTCCGATCCGTCTTTCTTCTTGACAAGAATAATAGGGGACGCGTAGGGTGACTCTGATTCTCGGATAATGTTCTTTTCCAACAAGTCTTTGATTATGTCACGAACCCTGAGTTTTTCGTCAAGAGAAAGTTTGTAAGGCCGATAGTGAATAGGTGTATTGCTCGTTAGCTCTATGTGCATACTTCCCGTATTGACAGTGCTTAGGGCTGTGCCAATTATTAAATAATCTTTAAATTCGTTAACGATCGTAACTAACCTTTCGCGATAAGAACCCGTTAAATTTGTATTAATATACAGCGATTGGTGAATATGCTGAACATGGAACACACCACTCACATTGACATTATCAAGACGTGTTAAACGTTGTTGTCCGTTCACGCGAACATAGGCCACACCATCTCGGTTTAATACGTCCGTTCCAATTATAACCGGTACATTCATACAAACTGATGGAACAACAAGGAAATCAACTTCTAATGAAATATTATCAAATTCAATTATTAATGTTACATAACTGGTGGACTCAATAATTTGACTGCCTATACCTCTCAACAATTGATATGTGGGTATTTTGTTGCAATTAAAATGCTTTACAATATTCTCAGCAATTAGTGACACTCGTGAACCACTATCAATTAGAACATCAGTTGGAATACTCTGTATAACCGCGCTAACAACGTCAATGTCGCCCGATCTACCCTCAAATTCACGACAAAAATTAACAGATTTGTTTCGAGATTCAGAACGGCTTTTCGCAAAACATTCACTCACGTTATGACCAGACTTTTTACAGAAGGTACAGGTAACTTTGAGTACGTTTCGAATATTAGATTGTAAACCGGACGAAACGGGGTCAGTATTACCCAATGTTGATTTTGAACGTTTTGGGCACGATCGCTGAACATGACCTAATTCGCCACACGAAAAACATTTAAAAGTCTTAGAACCGATATTAGTTTGACTAAACTGACGCTTTCGTATAAAATTATCGTTAGTCTTACGAATGCTACGCACAGGATCATTGGCAGTTCGCGAAGGCTTCACAAAGTTCGAAAAAAATTCAACTAAGTCTTTAGGTTGTAATTTAGAGTTAGCGGCAATAGCACGTATCTGTGGGTCGGAAATGCCACGTATAATAATGGCTACAATGAGATCATCACTTAATCCTTTAACTATCCTCAAACGTAATAATGACCGTCGCGCATAATCTGCATACGTGGCGTAGCGATTTGAATCCGTACACATCACATCAAAAAGAATATTAGCGACATCGATTTTTCGTGCACACAATGGTTTAAATTCTATTTTAAAATTCGACCAACTGCGATCACTAGTGACCCATTCTTGTAGCCAGGTCCTCGCATCACCTTTCAAACAATGGGCTATTCTAGACAAACATTCGTTATCGTCCCACCCGTTAATATCGCGCGCCTTGTCTACTTCCTCGCACCAAGAATCGATGTCGTTAACACTTGGATCAAAATTAGAAATATAAAAATGATTCGATCTTACTTTGGATATTGCACTTAATGCTCCGATGATCCTGTCTGTAGCGTCAAATCCGTAGGCACTAGTGGCCCCCGTGCCAGTGCTGCTAGCGTGAGACTCGGACAGCGGCGGCGGTGAAGTAATTCCCGTATTCACCAAGGCTCCGACGCCACTACTGGCCGCAGTCGATGGGCGAACGTCTTCCACGTGTGTCCCTAACAGGTCCGAACCACGAGCATCGTTCACATTTGAGCTCTCCAAAGCAGTTAAACGCGCCAGTATCATTTTTAATTGATCTCGAACGTCTGACACATCTGAACTTCTTCCTACCCTACTTCTAGTTACTCGTCTATCGGCCATTTTGTTGTTAATTAGATAATTTATAAAGTAAACTGTATTGCCAGGACAACCAAAAGCGAATAGAGCACAAGCCCTATCCCACTTCTGATTTTAGCAACGGCCTTTTAATTTAAATAAAAGAATAACACCAACTAAAGAAAATGTAATCACTTCACAAATAATTAATTATTACAACCGTGGGTACTTATAAGTAATCGACAAAATAATGTTAATATTAAGCTAAACAAGTGAACGGTGCGCGTGTCCGAAAGAAAGTGAGCTGAGGTGGTCGTGAAGTCCATATCCGTCGGTTTCCCCCACTCGGGTGCTTTCGACAATCTTCGTCATCGCTAGCCCCGCCCCTTGATCCCTTCTTAGGAAGAAGTCAATTCCAATACTTCTTAGGAAGAAGTCAATTCTAATAGTACATAGTAGTTATAAAATACGAAAAAAATATCTTTCACCATATTATATTTCAGCGAAGCGAGCGGAACACTACTGGAGACTTTTTCACATTCTTTGTCACGAATAGGCTCGAAAACTACTTGACGGAAAATTATGAGTCAATACATTGGGCTCGCTTGGCTCAATATGCAAACGGCTCCCGAAATTTCGCGAGCGCAGCGAGTCGAAAATGAGGTTCTGTTGGCGCCCCTAGTTATTTGTAACTTAAACCGCATGTTACCACTTTGGCATGATGTTGAAGTAAAATTTGATGTAATAGCATCTAAAATAAAGTATATTGACAAATAAACCCTTAAGCAGAACAGCTAAAAGGATAAATCATTGCCAATTCAAAATATATTATGTGTTTATACAATTGATCGTGATATCCATTCGCCATTCAAAAAATGTTATTAATGACACTATCATTTTATATCATGAAGTTGTTTTATAATTAAATATCAGTTGACTTTAATTTACATGAAGCAAATAAATAATATTGAAGCGTTTGATAATTAAATGAAAGACAAGGATGTAAAATTTGATTTTTCATCTCAATTTCATGTTTTAAGTTAAAATGAAAAATTCTAATTTGCACTCTTTTTTTTCATAATTTTATTGGATATTAAAAATGTTTAAAATAGTTTAAGTGTTGTTAAGAAAAAAACGTTTGATTTACAATTCATATGATTCACATATAAAGAGTAAAATAAACTATATATTTTAACTGATGTCATCGTATTCTTGACATAATTCTTTCTGTTATTTTGAAAGTTATCATATCTTTTTACAACTTAAATGAACGCACTTTATTTATAACAGGTTACAGGATACAATTTGTCAGGAATACCAAACGCAGGCAGTTCAATTCATATCCAATCAACTTTCACCAATAAAAAATGTTCGAAACGCTTGGTTCAACTCCAACAACAAAAGTAAAAAGGTTTGTCTGCGCCTAATAGTCCAGTGGTGGAATGTTGTGGGTTCGATAAGATTGAAGAGAGCTGCATATAAATATATTTCACTATTTCCAAAGGGATCCTGTAAAATAGTCACAAACACATTCTAATTTCTTGTTCATTCATGTGTCATCATTTATAAGTCAGCAGCTATGATCAGTCTAAAGCTTCAAGTTTATACTCAGCTGATGCATCCTGACGGTAGGGACTGCATATAATTGAAACGCCTACACTAGGATCTTGTTCAAGAGAGCCGCGCACCAAACATGAACAAAGGCTTTGTTTGTCATTGAGAAGTTCGTTGAATTTCAAATAGTTCAGGAGACGATGTTTTAAAAGACAATAGACAGGTAAAGTCCCTTTTTTTCCTTAGTTCTAGTTCCTCTTTCATGGAAATTTGGTGAGTATCAATCCTTTAGAAAAAAATATCTTGCATTTATTACAGGATGATAAATTTATATCGCTTATTATGACAATAATATTTCGTTATTTTCAGAAATATTTAATGCTTTAAGATGAAAGACAGAAAAATAAATCGATCTTATAAAAGATAAGGGTTTAATGGACAAAACGACAGCATAAGCAGAGATTTCAAATTGGTAAAATATCTACAAAAGTTGTCACTGACGGAGACTTATTGCTTTTAGAAGCATTTTAAAGAATAAGTTTATAGCGTATTTTTAATGTTAAACCTTTTTTTTATTATTATTTAGTAGTTTATGTCATATTTAAAATTTTGTTATAATTTTTTTCAATAGCCAAATGAAGACCATTCTTCAGTATCGTAGTTTAGAATGTTACCTTTGTCTATTTTAATATATAAATGTCAATATATATATATGTTATACTAGACAAATGTCTAGTTTTATATTTATCAGGAAATTACAAAGCAAATCAATGCGAAATAATTAAATTGATTACCCGATGGCTTACTGAAAAATTTTGCCTTCAACACCCGCACTGGCTTGGTGTAAATAGTTATGTAGCTTATCTTATTTTAGTTGTACAGAAGTGTTATACAGCTGTGTAAGTTTTATACTGTTACTATATAGGATCAATGTGTGTTTCCGTCCAAATAAAATAAATGTGTCATATTTTTTAGTTTAAACTAAAATACGATAAACTGTAACTCCGATTCAGTAACACAATCCTTAACCATTCTGTGTAATAGAAAATATAAGTAAAATTCGTATACAACGTACCGCTCATCAATTACACCACCTGCATTATAGGCAGATGCTAACATTTACTTTAATTCAAAATTCCTTTTATTCAAATGTCAATGCGACTTTGTGTCGCTTTGAAATAAAGAAACTAATATATACAAAATATTGGTTTATCGGCAAAATGTACCGAACATTTGAATGCAACAAATTAAAATAATTTTGATATAACATTATTTTGATATAACATATCAGTATCTTATTGTGATATATATTGTGAGAAAATCGCAAAGTTTATAATAAATGCGTATTGCTACCGGTGACAGAGTCAATGGTGCTTTGGATGGATTGTTGAGGCGGCGAAACGTCAGCCTAGCTGCACGTTTGGCTGTACACAATGCAGTTTTGCTACCGACACTGTTATAAAGCAGGCAAACGTGGGTAACACAGAAGAAGAATGTAAGAAAGATACATCTCTTCGCAGAATGTGCGGAGTCAGTCTACCTGATCGCATCCGCAATTAAGAGATCCACAGAATGGCAGGTACTAGCAAAGATGTCACGGTGAGAATGAAGAAGAACGTGGTCAGGTGGTTTGAGCACGTCGAAAGAATGAGTGATGAAAGAATGGTAAAAAAGATTTATATAGTAAAAGTGACTGGTAAGAGAGACAGGGAGAGGTCTCGAGTGACCTTCGAAAATACAGTATCTAAGATACTGGAGGAAGGTCACGTAAAAAGCATGAGGAGCCCCCGGAGGGCATGTATGAAGAGGTTGATCTCTGTGGCCGAGGCGAAAGAGGTATGCAGGAACCGTAGCGTTTGGTGCTCCGTCGTCTCTGGCTACCCCGCAATTGATATGGCGTGAAGCTAAATAAATAAATATTAATATAACCCAAAAAGACACAGAGTAGTATGATGGATTTGGCTACGCTTTCAAGAATTGAAAAAAAGGTGAAATTCATAAATACAGTTACCATTTTCAGATTAAATTATTTATATACCAATATAAAACAAATTTTTGATATTAATAAATTCACACAATAAACACTACATTGGGTTTTTTTATTCCCAATTTTACTTTATTAAAATATGTTTAACCTCTCACGGTCCGTTTACAATGTACTAAGAGAGAGTAATACAATGTGTCAAAGCGTGAATGTGAGAGTTCTGGTTCAGAAGTAACAGTTTTTCAAATTTATTATAAAGCCATAAAAAACATTCGTAAGATAGTTTAGTTGAAATCGTGACGGAATAATATTAAAGTTATTGAACTAAATAAAATTATAGTCAATTCTACTCCATCTCCGCTACATCTTATTCTGTGAACAGGCTCTTAGTTACGAAGTTAATTCATTACAAAGGACAGATGGTCCCTGAGGGAATAACAACTTGTACTCTATATAGATCCCCTACAGGTTATTGTAATAAAATATTGACCTCTGAAATATTTAACAGGTCATAGTTCATTTCAAGATAGTTAAAGATTCAATTTAAACATTTTAATAATTAAACTTTTCGTCACATTTACGAGTACGTTACTGAAGTTTATTTTTTTTTATCCGGTCTCAAGATTTCTTAAACTAATTAAAAATGTTACATTATCGAAACGATAAATATAGATATAAAATATACTTCATATGTTACTATTTACAGACAGTAACAATAAGTTATTCTTATGGTGAGAGCAAAATCTAAAAAAAGTACTATATTAAATTATATACAATATTTCTATCACTGACTCATCACGAAATCTGTGTTCTTATCTATATAACAAATATATAAGCGATTTACCTCTCACTGATTCATCTCGAAATCTCCGAAATTATCTGTCCGATTAACCTAAAATTTTAGATAGTTACTTCTTTTGTGACGTAGACGTCCACTAAGAACGGATTTTATGAAATTCCTATCGAATCGGGAGGGAATCAACTAGTATTATAATAAATATTGTTATTTAACTCATGTCGTTCAATCGTAAGGCACAAAACTAGAAACGTGAGATTTATGCTTTGTATTACTGACTTATAAGGATTGCCCTTTTGTGTAGATAACCATTATTTATCCATTATTTCTATATATACCGTAGTTAAACTTTCAAATGACTACGCTTGATCCAATAAACCTACTAAATACGATTTTCATTGAGGGATAGCATAATGGAATAAGAGCTACTCACGATATGCTCACATATATATACATATCATTTACGATAAATTTAAATCAATAAATAAATT
Organism: Melinaea marsaeus rileyi; assembly: GCA_918358865.1. Classification (NCBI taxonomy): domain Eukaryota; kingdom Metazoa; phylum Arthropoda; class Insecta; order Lepidoptera; family Nymphalidae; genus Melinaea; species Melinaea marsaeus. The sequence goes on along the minus strand of OU911086.1, from coordinate 12,252,676 downwards.
TTTATTTTAATGTTTATTACATTGATGTCATAGCTATTTTTATACTGGTGTTATAAATATTGAAAATGAATAAACAGATTTATGTACCTATAAATATCTTTGTCAGTTTTTAATGCATTTGAAATATCATGGAATATATTGAATCATAGTTTCGTCATTTCGACATTTAAAATAGAGAGAAAACTAGTTCATCAGCAAGCATTTGATAAAAGGTGATATTATTTTATTTTATTTGTGACTTAAAATAATGGTTAATAAATATTATCACGTTACGTAAGACTTACAAGGCTTAATAATTATAAGTCCTGTATAGAATAGCGAAAATGAATTCTGTTACCAGTGGACTTTACAGTTCAGATATACCATCCAAATTGTGATTACTGTCGAGCATTCCTATGCCAAGAATACAATCCAATAGCTTTGTAATATATATTATTAGATAAGGTATATTAAAGATATATAGGCATTATATTAAAGATAAAGGAATGCTCAACAAAATCTCTGAAGGTACAAAGGCAAGGAGTAACAAATTTTGCAAAGGTTTCTTTACAGACAAGTATTTCCTTGCGAAAGGATTTTAATAAATTCTGCCTCTAAATAGTATTTATTGTCAATAGGATTGTTCTCATTTTCGAAACAAATAACATATAACACTTGTTTTAAATATACGCTAAAATATATTGCTATTTTTTAATGAAACTTTTGCCAACCCGTCAATATTATTCAATATTTTATTTATTAACATTGTATACTTTAATAGCTATCTATATCCTTTTGTCTATCTATTGCTATATATAAATAAAATCAAAAATAAATTGTTGTGTCAAAAGATATTGAATTAATTTTTAACGCCAACAGGTTTCTTTTATAGATAATAAATAATACAAAAACGCAATTACGATTGATTTGATTCGTTTTGTTGGTTTTATAATTATATAAACGTATGAGTTCCGCGGTCTGCTCAAGTCAAGATTAACTTTCATGTTAATCTTCAGTTAATCTTCGTCAAATATTATAAGACCATCCATCTTATATCTTATTATATGAAATAGTCGCTTTGAGTGCTAACTTCAAGTGTTTCGATCTTCTCGCATTTTAAAATATTGTAAAAGGAATAACAAGGAATATATTTATATAAATGCTATGTCACGTAAACTTTTTTTTATCGTTTGAGAATTCTGTTATATAATTATAATTATGATATAGGAAGAATGTCATACTCATTTTAATTATTATAATTATTGAAAAAATACTGCCAAACCAGATAAAAAATGACCCTATTTTTTTTTACCGATATAAAGTGAAAAACTCACTATTTTACAAAAAAATCGATTTCTCAAATACTCCATCACCGATTTTAACGTTTCTAGCGTTAAAATTTTTGGGAAATCTCAAACTAACTATAAAAAAAATTTCAGCCATATTTTTGCGACTGTTTATTGTCAAATATTATGATTATTACCCAAGGTCTTTATATGATAAGTCAAGAAATTAATTAATCATCATTTTCAGTTCATTAGAATTAAAATGTGTCAGTTAAAAACTATGAAAAATACCTTGAAGTTTCAAAAAATGATTCCAAGAAGCGCCACCAGGTGGCGCTTGAATTTCACATCCAGGGCCAGTGGCGCAGGCCTCTCTTAGACATGTTCACTAGCACTTGTTATAGTGAAAACAAAACATATTGTTGCTAACGACTGCTCGATGGTAGTTTTACTTGTGGTTGCGAGTTAAGTTGTACTGAACAGTGCAAAACCGCTGACAAAGTTCTTGGCAATTGCCAAATGCCTTTGTTATTACCGAACGTGAGACAAACTTTGTAAAAAATTGGAGCGCGATCTGAACTTTGTCATTGTTTGCACGTTTCAGCCTATTGTTGCCTATTTTATGAAGCAAACCAATTAATGTATGTCTTTCTAACAGATCACAAACCCGAAGAAAACCAGGTAGACAATACAAACCAAAAAAGGAGGACACAATGATGAAATTACGATTAGAGATTACAAACTTGATTCGTTATAGTTGTGTTTCTCATAATAGGTTCAACATTCTGATAAAATTTAAAACACAATATAAATGTCATATTAGAATTAAGAAATATCAATGAGAAGCGTTATGTGTAAACTGGAATTATTTTCTATTATAAAGTTGATATGAGTCAAACAAAATTTCTGTCTTAACTGTAAACAGTCGCAAAAATAAAATTTGCCAAAAATATGGCTGAAAATTTTTTTACAGTTCGTTTGTGATGTCCCAAAAATTTTAACGCTAGAAACGTTAAAATCGGTGATGGAGTATTTGAGAAATCGATTTTTTTGTAAAATAGTGAGTTTTTCACTTTTTATCGGTAAAAAAAAAATAGGGTCATTTTTTATCTGGTTTCGCAGTATTTTTTCAAAGTCCAAACATAAACAAGCAAAAAGTATTATTGACAGTAAATTCAAAACGAATTTATTGTTGACTTTTATAGGTATAAACATTTTTGTTAATTTATTTATCTTTTTTTGACAAAAAATCAAATCATTATGTCAAGACGCAGCATTCGCCAAAAAAATCGGTAAAAAATGTTTTTCGTCTTTTTTTATAGAGAGGAAACTGTGAAAAAAAAATCAGCCAATTTGGTGGCCCTTTGGAAAAAATAGGTAAATTATAGAAAGAATGACCCATATGTATATATAAATAAATATCTTGATTACCGATCTACACTTCCTGGTACATTATCGACGTTGAATTTTAATAAACGTGACTTAAAAACAATTTTAATAAATATTATTTATATAATATATATTATTACATGGCTCATATCTTGTATTTTTTGTAATTAAATTGCGTTCTGTCTAATTAAGTTTAATTACTTCGTAGATAGAACTAGTTTAGTAAATGCGTAAATGTGGCCTAAGTCTACTTTTTACTCTTAAGTATTTTCAATGTTATTTATAAATTTATTTATAATAATAACAATATATAGTATTATTGGAACAACTATTTTTGATTGATTATATATTTTAATATAAATAAAGATTCTTTTTCTTTGTCTATCTTTTTGTCCTAATCGTAATCATAATTCTAGTTCTGTATTAATAATTGTAAATATCAGTCTTTCATCATATAATTCAGAAAATAAAATACTTCCGAATAAATGTGAAGTATTCAATTTTAAAAACGAATTTCATAATATGAACACAAGAGATAATTATCATCAGACTCAGTAAAACAAATAAATATTTTTTTTGCTAAGGCTTTGTTTATAACTATGAATTTCCGAATTCTATAATTGATTAATAGAAAAACTAATTTAAGGTTTATAACAAACGCGTTTTTGTATTTAAAGCTTATTAAGAAAATAAAAACCATGTTCACGGTATGGAAGTCTGGCAATAATCAACTTCTAATTATATTGCTTTCTATAACTTCCAAGGTTTTGTGGCTTTGTTTATAAGCGATCTAAGTCTTAGAATTATTATAACATAATAATAATAATAATAATAGTTCTTGTTTTGAAAATAAGATTATCTAATTAAAGTCCTTATAAAGGTGGTCCCATGGTATCTTCTTATGGTATCATGGTTAACAATAAACATAACTATGACGTTCATTTCATAATCAATGCTATCAAAAATATTTTAATCATTAAAATCACTAAGTTAAAAGATATACTAAAATGACTTCTGAAAATCAGCCTCACTTGTGTAAACTGCAAATTTTTCCAAGTCACATAGATTGTGTGTGTCTAAGAAAGACGTCACTACTGAGTGTAAATGTCAAGGGCGATAAGGTTTTAGTGAAACGGTGACCGATGTGTGTGGGATGATCCGATCAAACACTAACTTATATATAAAACTATAAGGTCTCTCGATCTCATATTCAGATTACAATTCCATCAAAAATATAACAAATATGAACTTTGTTGTAAATAAAAAATAAAATATCCAATAAACAATATTAGTTTAAATAATCATTTCGGTTCAATATATTTTATTACTGTGTACAAATTTTGGACTTGTCTAGCCATTGGCATCATTTTCGTTTACACTATCAAATTAAGAAATTTATGACGGATTAAAATTCTTATTTTAATCCGTCATAAATTACTTAATTTGTTCTTATTAACATAAGAATGTACTTGTTTTTGTTTTTTGAAAAAAATAAATGATAAAGTAAATTATAATTTATTTATTTTTGTCAATAGTTTCAAAAGTTTATTATTACTATTTCTTTGATAAAATGCAGTCTCGTGGATGTTATAAATTAAATAAATAAGGAAATAATTATACATTTTTAAAAACAATAACTGATTACTATAGACGGACCAATAATTTTAACGACATATCTTGCATACTTATTCTATTTTATGTTGTAATATTTTTAATTCTTTTCATTTTGAATACGTACTTATCATTTATAGTTGAACATTTGGGTTTTTTTTCACTCAATTATTTTTAATCACCCTTCCTTACATGACTAACGTGTAGTGGATATAAATTATATTAAAATTTAATTAAAGATTATATTTCCCTTTTCCAATTTATTGGTTCTCATGTTCTTCTTATATTAAATTTAAATATTTTTGCTTTTAAAACTTTATATTTTATTAGTACGATAGATACATCTGTAGCATGTAATATATGTACATCTATTTGTCACGGAATTACTATATAATAAATACATAGCAAGGTCACATTTGTCACATTTGCATGACCAAATTGATGGAATTAGATAATACTATCATAGTGCCTTGTGTCATCACTAGAGCTGCTTACTTTAAAGTAGTGAGGAAAAATAAATAGAAAATATTAACAACAGTCGTGATCATTAATTAGCCACATTTTTCGTTATTTTGTGAAACCATGTTGTTTTTAATACTGTGTATTAGTGGTGTATTTTTAGAAATAGAATCTGCAAAAATTCTAGGAATATTTCCAATACCCTCGATAAGTCATCAAGTGGTGTTCCGGGTTCTAATGGAAGAATTAGCAAACCGTGGCCATGAAGTTGTTACTATTACAACTGATCCTGCTTATCCAAATGGAACCAGTCCTAGCAATTTAATGGAAATTGATGTTCACGATATTTCCTATAACATATGGAATAAAATAACTAAGTCAGGCGTATTAAACGTTAAAGATTCAAGACTAAAATTCAGACTTGTTTTTGAAAAACTGGCTGTTATTTTTGAAAAGCAATTGACATCAACCAAAGTACAAAACCTTATTAATGATAAGGAACAAAAATATGATATTTTATTTACTGATTCCTGTTCGAAACTGGCTTTAAGTTTTTGGCATTTATATAAAGTACCTTTGATCGAAATTAGTTCTCTAGGTCCCTTTTACGGATCCCTTAATAACATTGTATCTCCTATTCATCCTCTAATCTATCCTGTAGTCACTCAACAAAAAACGAATGAATTGACAATGTGGGAAAAGATTACAGAATTATACACCTATTACGGCACCAGTCGTACATTCAAACGTTTAGAGGAAATGGAAAATAAATTGTTGAAAAAAATATTTGGGTCAGATATACCAGATTTAGAAGAGTTGAAAAAGAAGGTTCATATGCTTTTCTTAAATATTCATTCTGTATGGGATTTTAATAGGCCAGTTCCACCAAATGTTTTGTATTTGGGAAGCTTACACTTGCAGAAAAAAACTACTATGGAATTACCAAGGGTAAGGTGATGGGGGTTATCTTATATTGTTATGTCTTAGAAAATTATAATTTAATAAAATTACATATGACTACTTCTACTTCCAAAATTTATTACTACTACCAGTATTAGTACTAGTATGAAAATGGATTCAAACGAAGTTTAACTAAAGAAAGATCCATACTTGACATAATATTTTTAAATAAAATAAATATTGGCTTCTGTGTTTCGGATATATTCTATTAATTATTTGTTTTTAGGATTTAAAATTGTTTTTTGATTCTTCTATCCACGGCGTTATTTATATGAGTTTTGGCACCAACGTGATGCCGTCTTCGTTGCCTGCAGAGAAGATAAAAAAAATAACACAAGTATTTTCTGAACTGCCATACGACATTTTATGGAAATGGGATAGCGACAAACCTCCGGTCCTTTCTAAAAACGTTCGAATTGCAAAATGGTTTCCACAATCAGATTTACTACGTGTGTTTGTTTGAATGATAACTTATTTTATAATTTTTTACTACATACAACTAATGTTACAAAATTTTTTATCTTTTTTCTATATAACAATCTGGCTTTACGATATCCGATTTCTGGTATAAAGTAAAGAAAACTAATTATTTTTCCTAATACAGGACACCCAAAAATTAAACTATTCATAACACAAGGAGGACTTCAATCTACTGATGAAGCTCTGATAGCTGGAGTACCACTTGTTGCAATACCAATGCTGGCTGATCAGTGGTTCAATGCCGAACAATATGAATTTCATGGTATTGGTAAGAAGTTGCTCATCGAGGATCTAAATGAAAACACTTTTAAGGAAACTATTGAAGCTGTTATAGAAAATCCGAGGTATGTTGTGTGTCTCTGGAAACCACAATATTATGTTTTAATTATTATCATGTTTAAATTTATTTCCAATAATAATAATAAAAAAAACGAAAATGTTTTAATTTTAGTTATCGTCATAATGTTGTCCGACTTCGAGATATAATTCACGATGAGAATCAAACCTCTCTTGAGAAAGCTGTTTGGTGGACGGAGTATGTATTACGACACAAAGGTGCTATCCACCTCAGGGCTCGCGGCGCTCACATGCATTGGACCGAGTATTATGAAGTCTGTCTAATATGTATAGCACTAGGGATATTACTATTATTAATTACATTAGGATATATTGTTGTAAGATTCATTATATTACAATCGTTTTACATGCGAGTTAAGCAAAAAGTAACTTAATAATTCTTTTAGGGTTCCGTAGTCCACTAGAAACATTTTTAGCTTCGTCATGTTTGTTCATCTTTCCGATTAGCTAGCTCAGACACTCTTAGTACATATTAAAATAGTTTTGTGCGCTTATAAAGGGTGGTTACATTTTAAGGGCCGATGTTGATTTTAAATAAAACATAAATTATATAAGAAATTATAATCATTTCTTTTTATTATAATAATATGGTATGATTCAATTATTCATGGAATAAAATATCGGCCAAATGGCCGCCGTGATCTATGTGGCACACTTCCATCCGATGGTCCAAATTTTCGTTGACGTGATATTTGAAGTTCTATGCCGTTAATGTGCCGAATCATCTCATCCTTTATCTCTTAAATTATTGCTGGCTTATCGACGTACACTTTTTCTTTCATATAACCCCAAAAAAGGAAGTCCAACGGTGTCAAATCACGTCATCTCACTTGATTTGACACGGCCATTGAATTACTCGTAAGCGTGTAAATGTTAGTCTTTATGCATAATGTTCAACAACGACGAGCGTGAGAGGTGCAATTATTGCCCACGATGACGAGTTGAGGTGAACGGCTTTTCAGCCACACTATCGCGAACATCAGCATATTTTATGCATATTTTATAAAAACGTTTTTAACTATTATGATTATAATAAAAAAAAATATATAAAAGCCTTAAAAATCAATGAGATATAAAATATAATAATATTAAATTAGTAAGTACTAAAAAAAACAAAATATACATATGATTTTTCGTACCATTCCACATACTCAATTAGGAATATTTTTTTATATGACTGAAATATCTAGACACTGGTCCAAAGACCATTACGGTAAGTCAATAACTGAGTGTAAATAGAAGTAGCTACACAGTTTCTAGCTTCGATTGTTAACCTCAAGTATTTGCTAAGTCCAATACGTCATGCACAAATACATGACAAAGCTGGAGTACAATGTATCGATTACTATTGAACAAGGGACTATTATATTCAAATTAATGTTAATTTTATGCAATGAAGTTCCATATGAACTATTTTAGTTACAACCTTTAGAATCTGTTTGTACAGAACAGATGAACAGAATCCATATATGAGAAAAGTGCATATTGAAATATTGTATTGCAATTTTCAGTACATGAAATAAGAATGTGATCTTTGCCTTGTCTTGGTTTGTAACATTAAAATAAATAATATATACATTCAAGATTTTTCTGATATTGTAAAGACTAAAAATCTTATATTAATGAATTATCATAAATTACACACTTTTTGTGTTGTTTCATTATAAAAAAAATATAAAGAACAAAATTTCTTTCGATTAACTGACGTTGAATAAATTAAGAAAAATTTGATTTAGTAACATAAATACGTATTTTTAAGAGATACATATAATATTTTGTGTTTGATAGAACACCCAAGACCAATATTTATAAAACCGTGAAAACCCTTATCCGTTATCATATATATAATAAATAACACATGTTTTATCATCATAAGATCCTTTATTACTAAAAAGACCTTATATGGCAATTTAATTTACAAGAGTATACAAATTGGGATGGTAAATGTGTTATGAAACTTGATACAAACTAATACGATATTGATAATATCCAGTATAATAGATATTGAACCCCTCTTCAATATTTTGATCACGTACCCGGTGGAGGTAATTTCATCCATAAATAACGAGGACGATAAAATTATTAATGTTGGGTACATTGTATTTATAAAATACGAAAAAAATATGTTTCACCATATTATATTTGAGTGAAGCGAGGCGAGCGCTCTAATGGAGTCTTTTACACTTTCTTTGTCACGAATAGGCTCGAATACTACTGGACGAAAAATTATGAAATTTTACAATAAAAAAAACACAAGTTAGGTGATTGTTAAAAAAAAATTTTGAAAAATGTCATGTCGCTGATATTGCATATGTGTGTTTATACAGTTTATAGGGAAACCAATTCGCCATTCATAAAATGTTATTAATGACACTATAATTTTATATCATGAAGTTGGTTTTATAATTAAATATCTATTGACTATTATATCTATCAGTATCAATGTTACTGGAGGAAGGTCACGTAAAGACCATGAGGACACCCCGGAGGGCATGTATGAAGAGGTTGATGTCTGTGGCCGAGGCGATAGAGGTATGCAGAGACCGTAGCGTTTGGCGCTCCGTCGTCTCTGACTACCCCGCAAGGGATATGGCGTGAAGCTAAATAAATAAATAAATAAGTAAATAACAATGAAGCGTTAGAAAAATAAATGAAAGACAAGAATGTCAAATTGGATTTTGCCTCTTAATTTCATATTTTTAATTACAATGAAAAATTCAAATTTGCATTTTCTTGTTTGATAATTTTATTTTAAAATATTCTAAGTTTTAGTGTTATTAAGAAAAATACGTTTGATTTACATATATTCATATGATTCACATATAAAGAGTAAAATAAACTATATATTTTACCTAATGTCATCGTATTCTTGACATAATTATTTCTATTATTTTGGAAGTTCATCATATTTTTTTACAATGTACACGAACGCACTTTACTTGTTATAGTTTACAGGATAGAATTTGTCAGGAATACCAAACGCAGGAAGTTCACTCCATATCCAATCAACTGTCATCAATAAAAATGTTCGAAACGCTTGGTTCAACTCGAACAACAAAAGGAAGAAGTTTTTTCCGCGCCTAATAGTCCGGTGGTAGAATGCTGTGGGTTCGATAAGTTTGAAGAGAGTTGCATATAAATATATTGCATTATTTCCAAAGGGATCCTGTAAAATAGTCACAAGCAAATTTCAATTTCTTGTTTATTAATGTGTCACCATTTATAAATCAGCAGCTCTAAAGCTTCAAGTTCATACTCAGCTGATGAATCCTGACGATAGGGACTGCATATAGTTGAAACGCATACACTAGGATCTTGTTCAAGAGAGCCGCGCACCAAACATGAACAAAGGCTTTGTTTGTCATTGAGAAGTTCGTTGAATTTCAAATAGGTCAGGAGACGATATTTAAATAGACAATAGATAGGTAAAGTCCCCTTTTTATCCTTAGTTCTAGTTCTCTTGGCGAATTTGGTGAGTATCTAATGTTTGGAAAAAAATCTTCTATTTATTACAGAGTGATAAATTTAAATTGCTTATTATGACAACAATAATATTTTGTTATTTTCAGAAATATTTAATGTTTAAAGATGATAAATAGAAAAATAAAAAAATCTTATAAAGATAAGGGTTTAATGGACAAAACGACAGCAGAAGACAGCAGAGATTTCAAATTGTTAAAATATCTACAAAAGTTGTCACTGACGGAGACTTATTGCTTTTTAAATTTTAAAGAATAAGTTTTTAGCGTATTACTCTTATAAACTAGTTTTTCTTATTATTATTAGTATTAGTAGTTTATGTTACATTTTAACTCTCTTGTTATAATTTTTTTCAATAACAAAATTAAAACCATGCTTCAGTATCCTAGTTTATAATGTTACCTTTGTGTAGTTTAACATACATATATATATGTACATATGTCATACTGGACAAATGTATATATATGTTAATACCTTTTTATATTAATCAGAAAATTACTAAGCGAATCGATGCGAAATAATTGAATTGACTACCCGATGACTTACAGAAGAATGTTGCCTTCACACCCGCACTGACTCAGAGTAAGTAGTTATGTAACTTAGCTTATTTTTACATGAGATATGCTGTTACTTTTAATACTGTTACTATATAGGAACAGTATAAAAATAACTGTGTCCTTCAAAATAAAATAAATATAATGTGTCATATTTGTTAGTTTAAACTAAAATACAATAAGCTGTAACTCCTAGTAAGTAACATAATACTTAACCATTCTGTGTAATAGAAAATATAAATAAAATTCGTATACAACGTACCGCTCATCAATTACACCACCTGCATTATAGGCAGATGCTAACATTTAATTTTATTCAAAATTCCTTTTATTCAAATGTCAATGCGACTTTGTGTCGCTTTGAAATAAAGAAAATAATATGTATATATTATATGTGTAGCTATAACAGTTTGTCAAGTTTATTATAAAGCCATAAAAAACGTTCGTAAGATAGTTTAGTTGAAATCGTGACGGGATAATATTAAAGTTATTGAACTAAGTAAAATTATAGTCAAGTCTACTCCGTTTCCGCTACATCTTATTCTGTGAACAGACACTTAGTTACGAAGTTAATTCATTACAAAAGACAGATGGTCCCTGAGGGAATAACAACTTGTACTCTATATAGATCCCCAACAGGTTATTGTAATAAAATATTGACCTCTGAAATATTTAACAGGTGATAGTTCATTTCAAGATAGTTAAAGATTCAATTTAAACATTTTAATAATTAAACTTTTCGTCACATTTACGAGTACGTTACTGAAGTTTATTTTTTTTTATCCGGTCTCAAGATTTCTTAAACTAATTAAAAATGTTACATTATCGAAACGATAAATATAGATATAAAATATACTTCATATGTTACTATTTACAGACAGTAACAATAAGTTATTCTTATGGTGAGAGCAAAATCTAAAAAATCATCACGAAATCTCCGAAACTATGTGTCCGATTAACTTAAAATTTTACATAGTTACTTCTTTTGTGACGTAGACGTACACTAAAAATGGATTTTATGCAATTCTTATCGAAGCGGGAGGGAATCAACTAGTATTATAATAAATATTGTTATTTAACTTATGTCATTCAATCGTAAGGCACGAAACTAGAAATGTGAGATTTCTGTTTTATATTACAGACTTATAAGCATTGCCCTTTTGTGTAGATAACCATTATTTATCCATTATTTCTATATTTACCGTACTTAAACTTTCAAATGACTATGCTTGATCCAATAAACCTAGTAAATGCGATTTTTATTGAGAGATGGCATAATGGAATAAGAGCTACTCACGATATGCTCACATATATCTATATCCATATCTTTAAGAAATCGAATCTTTTTTACGATAATTTTAAAATAATAAATAAATATTTTGTTTTAATATATATTTATATTGATGTCATAGATTTTTTGCTAGTGTTAAATGCATTAAAAAATATCAGTGAGTATATTTAATCATAGTTTCTTCACTTCGACTTTTAAAATAGACAACAAACTAGTTCATCAGCCAACATTTTATAAAAGATGATAGTGTTAATGATGGGATCAATTCGAGCCGATTCTCAATGAGTCCGGATAGCTTTGTCGTGATCTGAAATAAGATGAGAACAAATTGATACAAAATAATCTCTATTTCAGTTCAAAGAAAACGAAAACACGAAATATGTTGTAACTTTTGTTGATGACGCCACCTTTATCTGACACATAATAAAATAATTTTAAAAAACTTATCTGTTGTTATCTACAGGTGTCCGAATCTTTAAAAATATGTACAAACTTTAGTTTAAGTATTTGTGTATATTATACTTATCGCGTACATTCCATTTATTTTATTTGTGATTTAAAATGTTGGTAAATAAAAATTAAAACGTGACGTAGAATTACAAGATGCATGCATAATTATTAGTCCTGTGTTGATTAGCAGAAATGTATTCTCTTACCAGTAAACCTTACGGTTCAGAAATACATTTTGTCATTTTTTTTGAGCATACTTATGCCAAAAATACAGTCCAATAGCTTTGTAATAGGTAAGGTATAATATTAAATATAAAGGCATGCTCAACAAAATCTCTGAAGGTACAAAGGCAAGGAGTAACAAATTTTGCGCAGGTTTCTTTATAGACACGTAGTTCCTTACGAAAGGAATTCAATAAATTCTGCCTCTGAGTGACATTTATTATCAATAGGATTGTTTTCATTTTCGAAACAAATAACATGAAAACTCTTGTTTTAAATATACGCTAAAATATGTTGGTGTTATTTTTTTTAATGAAATTTTTGCCAACCCGTCAAGAGTATTCAATATTTTATTTATTAATATTGTATACTTTAATAGCTATCTATATAATTTTGTCTCTATATGGGTTTGTATAAATAATATCAAAAATAAATTATTGTGTCAAAAGACATTTAATTAATTTTTAAGGCTAGCAGGTTTCGTTTATAGATAATAAATAATACAGAACCGCAATTAAGATTGATATAAATTGAATTTAATTAATTGATAAAATTAATCAAAGTAAAATCTTTTGTTATTAAATTGTTCAAAAAGCAGATGCGATATTGAGGGATTAATTACATCTATTGACGGTCAAATCAAAAGTTACAATTATTTGGTAATTATTGCGTTAATCCTCAATTATATTAAATAAGTATTACACTTTTCCTACATTTACTATTTCTTTAATATTATATATTTTATACAAATATATTAATTTAATATATTAGTATTTTATACAATATAGAATAAAAAATAGTTATTTAGTGTTACGTAATATTTAATATATAGTAAAATTAATGTAATATTTTAATTAAAATAGCGAGGTATGTGAAAATGTTTATTTTAAAATAATTTAATATAATCCACAAGATATTCCTCTGACTGAGAAATGTTAGCATGTGCTGACCTAAATTTCATAGTTCTTTTGAGCCTCATATAAAATTATCATAATTTCCTGTTTTAATTACACAACGCTTTAAGCTTTGAAAGTTAAACGAGACGGATAGCAATTATGAAAGATATATTATTTTAAATATGATATGGTGAATATCTCATTAAAATAATACAGAAACCTAAAACCTTATAACATATTATTTAGATAAAAATGTATATAACTTAACATATGATTTACAGTGTCGATATTGATTAATATATACACACGATAACTTAGATGTCAAAGTTATTGGGACAAAATCTTCAAGTATAGTAGTCTTTTTTAATTGTCCCTGACTGTTTGTCAATTTGTTTCAGCTAATTTCTGACACAATTGAATTTGATTTTAACATGATTATCACTGGAGAATAACTATTCTTATAAGGAGTAACTTAGGATACGTTTTTTAAACATATTCCGCGCAAATAAAGTGAACACAGAATTTTTTAATATAATTGAAGTGAATTCTTGAGTATGCCAATTCGCAATATACAAGAGAGCCGTGTTTTTTAAACACATACGTATTCTTTCCATAATAGGAAAGTACATTACTGTACTACTTATTCCAAGGTGTGGGACATTTATGGCTTAATACATAACTTTCATTCTTAAGTCAGTATGTCGCTATTATTGAAAACTTGTTTTATTTTTTTATTGTATTTAGTTTTTAGTTGATTTAAGTAACACTATTTTTGCAGTTTAAACTCGCATACATTCGTTACATCTAAATGTAAATCTGACTTTTTAAATTCTTTGCAGCAACCGTGTTCACTTGAAGACGACTTGTATGTGTTTGTCAGTAAAACAGTTAATTTGTGAAGTACTCCCATCGATTCCTTAGCTCCTGGATACACATAAAACCCGCTGTCAGTATGTTTGGGTCCTAAATTGTTTTCAGGGACGTGGCACTTTATATCTTTTATGATAGAAAAATAGGGTATTTTTTATTTCAAAATGCTTCTGATGTTAGTTTATCTAATTAAAGTCCTTGTAAATGTGATATCATGGTATCATGGTTAACAATAAACGTAACTATGACTATCACTAAATAATCAATCGAAAATATTTGAATTATAAATATCATTAAGTTAAAAGACATACTACAATGACTCCTTAAGATCTCCCTCACTTGTGTAAACTGCAAAATTTTCCAAGTCACATAGATTGTGTGTGTCGGAGAAAGACGTCATTACTGAGTGGAAATGTCAAGGGCAATAAGGTTTTAATGATACAGTGACCGATGTGTGTGTTACTATATAAGAATTATTGAATATCTTTTATAAGAACTAGGTTTCAAAACTTTTAATAAATCATTTGACAATAAAAGGAGCTACCACAAATGAAAACCTATATAATGGTAATTTCTTAACAAACACTATATTCCTTATATCAAGCATTTTTGTGTAATATAAGATTGATGATTGAAGATGCTAAAGAGAGGTTATTTAAACATATGCTCCAGTAGTAATTATATACATGATATCTTTATTCAAAAAATCAAAATCAAAAATCTTTATTGAAAATAAGTTTCATACAAAACATTTTTTCATTGTCATAGCTACCACCAGCTCGGAAAATTATTTCCACAGACCTGAGAAGAGCTGGCGACAGAAACTCAGCGGGATTGTCATGATTTGTTGTTTTTTTTTTTTTTCTTAATTTCTAAATTACATAAATACATTACACAATACTAAATAAATAATCTTGAAGCAGCCTGGCAGCGATCGCTTCATACCCACGGTGCATTATCCTCTAAGTATTCAGATACATTGTAGTATCCTTTTGCACACAAACGTTCGTTAGCTATTCTCTTAAATTTGTTAAATGGTAATACTTGAACGTTTGCTGGGACTTTATTGTAAAACTGTATACATTGCCCCATGAAAGATTTACTCACTTTTTTAAGTCGAGTAACAGGTAGCGCGAGCTTGTGTTTGTTCCTGGTATTTTTAGTGTGTATATCACTATGCTTAATAAAATTGTCAGTATTTTTATGTACATATTTAAGATTTTCAAAAATATACTGACTGGCGACCGTAAGTACATTAATTTGCTTAAACTTATTTCTTAAAGAATCTCTAGGGCCCAGATTGTAAATTGCACGGACAGCTCTTTTTTGTATAACGATTATTACCACGAGCACCTGCAGGGTGTCGAGTTTGAGCCCAAGCCCGTAAAACGTATACGATGACCAGTTTTATAATATAATTTATAAACATTGTACCAATGTAGCATTGTTGTATCTAATACAAGTGTATTATAATATTAACTGAATGTTAGTTACAATATTATCTAAGTAACCGACAACAAATTAATAAGGATCCTTATAAGTTTATAAAAAGCAGCTCATTTTTATGACAAAAGAAATAAAGGTTAACCTTAATCTTAACATATTTGATTACCTTGTATCAAAATTAAAGTGTTTGCATTGCGAAGTATTTAGATAGGTACATCTAAACAAATATTATTATTATAAATTATTCATTAATTATGATTTATTTAAGTGTGTTAAAATATTTTTTTATTAACATTTAGATAATTTTATTTTGCACTTATTAAATGAAATCCTCGATCCTGAAATAAATCTTGACAAACGGGGAGTAGTAAAAATGTATTCGACAAATTATCTTTGTTAGTATTGTATATAAAAATATGTGAAGTTTAAAGAATAGCACAGAAATGGGAAATTGGGGATTAAAGCTGTTTCTCATATTCACTGAAGAACATAGCACTATAATATAAAGAAGATTTACTTCAACAGGTCTTCTGTGAGACGCTAGTACTACCTTGGTACGGCCTATCCTGGATCTGAACGTGCAATCAAGAGACTGTAATAAAAGTATCTACAAAATATTTAAAATTATATAAAAAAATGTTAGAAACATTGTACTTACTGAAAGCTCTATATAATTGACAAAACGACAGAAGAAGAAGTTAAACCAAGTACTTTAGGACCGGGCTTACTTGGTAATACTTGGCCCTTAACTTCTTTACAGTCTTAAAAACTAATGCTGGATTTATATTTAGATTTGTAAATTGTTAGTTTTTTAAAATTGTGGTTTAATATTCAATAATTAAGATAAACATCTGTAACCTTAAAGAAAGAAATTGACGTCATCTATTACTAATATTGACAATAATTGACGTAAGACGTTTAATTTCAAGAATATATGTTATATATTTTTAATAAAGCCTTATAACAATGCACGGGACGTCAGTATAAGAAATAGCATTACTCTTAAGACTTGTAAACGTGTAGTAATTAATGAAATTAGCATAAACAATATAGCACAAAGTAATAAAGAATACAATTTCACATTTCTTGTAACCTTTCTTGTAAGACACACTTCAGAAACTCCATTTAATACATATATATATATTAAAATTTTTGTATTTCCCTCTAATAAGCTGCGTTTAATGCAATCATACAGATCATTATTAATGGCATTTCCTTTTTTACTGATAACTATACTAAAAACTGATGACTGAATTTTGTCTTAAAGAACATAACTAGCGTTAATATCGCTATAAAATATTCTAACAAAAATATAAAGTAAAATAAGCCAAAACAATTTTTTCTATTGTAGTATAAATGGAATTTGAATAACTGAGTCTGGTTTTATAAATACAATGGGAAAACAATGAAAATGGAAAAAAAAATAAGGTATGCCCATTATGCAATACAATGTATGAAACACGATCAAGAAATCAAGAAAAATCTATTCCGAACTAAAAAACCTGCGGTTAGAAAACTTTGAGATCCTGCAAATAGTTAAGGAATAATCAATATTTATTGACTTCATTCTCATCATAATACATATTTAAGTTTTATCCCAATCAAAGTAATTAAAGATGGGTTATTGATACTGTTTACTTTAAAATAGAGGTTATCTGAATTTCAGATAAGATGTAAATATTTAAATATGAATTCCATAGTGCTATGCTAGTATCTTAATATCATGAAGTTAAGTAACTTAAAATCTCTAGCCATCGCAATTGAATTTTGAATTGCAAAATATTCTTTGCGGTAACTTGGATACTATGTCCAACATTTGACCACATTGTGATAAGACTTTTTAAATACCGAAATGAAACAAATTTATTCATTATTTTAATTATTTCTTTTTGTTATTAACATAAGTTCACAAAACATCATAAAATCTTGTCAACTTCATATTTATCGCAGAAGCTGTTTATTTTTACATTATGAATACTTTGTGTTGATGAAAATCCATAAAACGTTCAAATTTGATAATCTTCAGTGCTCTGAATGAAGAAAATTAAAGAAATTAAAATATAATTTTTCTCTCAGATCCCAAACTTTAATAACAACAAAGTCCAAGTTATTTGCATAGATTAAAACAATTTTATCTGACGGCCTGAAAGCAACATTTTTCAATTACGTTCAATTTGACTTTAAACTTTTCTCCATTAATCAGACGGGCTTACCAGAAATTTGTAGGGAAATTGCCTTTGTAATTGTCGTGGAATCTTGTTAGGTTGCTTCACCAATCTTAGTTTACGGTGTTATACAGCTTCGTGAATTTTTAAAGGCCGTTTGGGTTTTATTTTAAAATAAAATGGAGACAGTTGTTTTGAAAAATATGAAATATTATCACACTCATTTTTATTATTAAAAAAACAAAAACTTTGATTTGATTTTAAATAATGTTTACTGCCCATATTTATAAATAATACAATAAATAATATTATCAAAATATTAATATTTTATTTATATACTTGAAATATGAATTGACATTAATATTTTATGGATAACAACTATTATCTCCACCAGATTGAATAAAATATCTTCAACTTGCGACAATGCAATCTTAAAAAGACAGAGTACAGGTGAGGTTACCCAAAACAAATCATCAAAAAATAAATTACCATACCGTTTTACACTTGCCTTCTTTCGAACAACTTCTACGTTACGTCATAGACTGCGGGTTTTGATTCACAATAAATCTATAAATAGAAAATCTGTATAATCTAACATTAAATACATTTTAGTATCCCCTTTTATCTTATTATTGACTATCAAGTAGGTTTGACGGTAATAAGTTTGGTAACAGTTCTGCAACATATTGTTTGTATGAAAATGTTAGAATGTTTTTAAAAAGTTCATATAAATAGATATAGATAGATAGACAATACTTGCAGTTGAATATTTCAAATCTGTACTATAATCAATATAGACTTTTTATTTCAATTAATATAGAAATAATAGCTGGGAAAAAAATCTCTCAAGAATCATATTTTAAACTAAGATCTTAATAGAATCCAAAATAAAAATAAAGTTATGTTATCTTCTTTATTATACTATATTATTATTTAACTCATTTTCTTGAATGTCTGATTTAAATAATCTTATCGAAAATTTTGTATAGGTGTATTATATTTGTTCCTTGACACTAAAATTGTAATAGAAGGAATTGACTTACATTTACCACAGTCGTGCAAATTGTTAACCTATTTCGCTTTTTGCTACGTGCTTGGATTTGATTATTCTGTGATTCGGGGAATCAAATTCTAAAACTCCACTCCTATTTCGAGAACTGTTGTCGGCGCTTCATTGTAGCCGACTATTAGAACTTAGGTTCTGCTTGACAAAGAACTTTCTTTTGTGGTTAGATATGGTTCAAAACATTTCAGTGATAAACAAATGAAATATAACAATTAATAACATTATTAAAACTAAAAAACACTAAGTATTAAAATGAAAAGCTGTATAACAAAATATTGTAGTATTCATATAATTGATGTACTCGTAAACAGTGTTTCATAAAAAAATAATTAAATACACTAAAGTCATCTGGTAACATCTATACAACTATAATCTTAGGCTGAATATTATTGGTTTTGTTGGTCATTCATTATGCGAATTTGTACAACATTACAAGTTTACAGCTTCCACACTAGGGATCCCATCACACAAATAACAAACACAAAGTTCACCCAACTTGGATTACAATCTGTAGATCACACAAAGTATGATCCCCTAAGGAAATCGAATATGTATATATATATATATATATCTATCTTTTTCCCCAATTATAATAGCCGCTTTCCTTTAATTTATCAGATCAGCACAACGCTTATTAAATAGTTAATAAAAACTGTAGGTGTTTCATTGCTCATTATTGAATAACAATTATTGAATTAACATTATATTTTAAATTAATACAATTTTATTAACTGTTTAAGTGTGTGTCAGCTAACGCTCAATTTAGGATTCCGTATTTGTCCTTCATAGGATAGACAGTTAGACATATATATACAATCACCGACATTTCGTAAATCTTTTTAAGATCTAATATATAAGACTTAGCCGCTTTTGCTAAACGTTTGCAGTAAAGGTGGTTAAATTTTAAGGGCCGATGTTGAATGTGAACCACACGATGTCAAGTTTTTTTCTGTATTTCATTTCACATTTCTCAATTTAAGACTAACTCAATTTGAACCATGAAAAGATACACAATCGAGAAACGAATTAAAGTTATTCAAGCTTATTATGAAAATGGGCGTTCAAATCAAAATGCATATCGTGTACTTCGTGATTTTTTCAGTCAACTTAATCGTCCAAATGTGCGTACATTGGAAAAATTGTCCAAAAATTTGAGCAACCTGTACAGCTCGTACTGCAGGATGATCCGATCAAACACTAACTTATATATAAAACTATAAGGTCTCTCGATATCATATTCAGATTAAAATTCCATCGAAAAAATAACAAATATGAATTTTATAGTAAATAAAATATCCAATATATTAGAGTTTAAATAAACAGTTTGAGAAATTTTGGACCTGCCTAGATTTTGAAATCATTTTCCTTTACACTATCTTATTAAGGAATTTATGACGGATTGAAATAAGATATTAACATGACAATAAACTTGTTTGTTGATTTTTTCTCGCCGTAAAAACCATCCTTGGACTTTACGGAACATTTTAAAAAAAGAATTGTTAAGATTGGTCCATGCATTGTTGAGTTATGCGTTTACCAACACATTTTGCGATTCATTTCTATATTATAGATTAGTACGATAAATACATTTGTAACATGTAATATATGTAAATCTATTAGTCACGGAATTACTTTATTATACGTAGCAAGGTCATATTTGTCACATTTGTATGGTACAATTAAACCTTGATGGATTTAGATAACACTATCATAGTGCCACAGTGCCTTGTGTCATCACTAGAGCTGCTTATTTTAAAGTAGTAAGGAAAAATAAATAGAAAATATTAACAACAGTTGTAATCTTTAATAAGCATCACTTTCTATTATTTTTTGAAATAATGTTGATTTTAATACTGTGCTTTAGTGGTATATTTTTAGAAACAGAATCTGCAAGAATTCTGGGAATATTTCCAATCCCCTCGATAAGCCATCAAGTGGTATTCCGGGTTCTGATGGAAGAATTAGCAAACCGTGGTTATGAAGTTGTTACTATTACAACTGATCCTGCTTATCAAAATGGAACAGGACCTAGAAATTTAACTGAAATTGATGTTCACGATGTTTCTTATAACATATGGAATAAAATAACTAAGTCAGGTGTATTAAACGTTAAAGATTCGAGTATACATATCGGAATTTCTTTTGAACAACTGGCTATTATTTTTGAAAAGCAACTAACATCAATCCAAGTACAAAACCTTATTAATGATAAGGAACAAAAATTTGATATTTTATTCACTGATTCCTGTTCGAGACTGGCTTTAAGTTTTTGGCATTTATATAAAGTACCTATGATTGAAATTAGTTCTCTAGCTCCCTTTTACGGATCCTTTAAAAACATTGTATCTCCTATTCATCCCCTAATCTATCCTATATCCATTCAACAAAAAACTAATGAATTGACAATGTGGGAAAAGATTACAGAATTATACAAATATTACGGCATCAGTCGTACTTTCAAACGTTTAGAGAAAATGGAAAATAAACTGTTGAAAAAAATATTTGGGTCAGATATACCAGATTTAGAAGAGTTGAAAAAGAAGGTTCATATGCTTTTCTTAAATATTCATTCTGTATGGGATTTTAATAGGCCAGTTCCACCAAATGTTTTATATGTGAGAAGTTTACACTTGCAGAAAAAACAAACTACAGAATTACCAAGGGTAAGGTGATTGTGGTTATCTAATTTTGTAATAAGAAAATTATAATTTAATAAATTAATATATGACTACTTCTACTTCCAAAATTTGCTACTAGTATTAGTACTAGTATGAAAATGGATTTAATGAAAGTTTAACTAAAAAAAATCCATACTTGACATAATATTTTTAAATAAAAAAAACATTGGCTTCTGTGTTTCTGACATATTCTAATTATTATTTGTTTTTAGGATTTAAAATCGTTTTTTGATTCTTCTATCCACGGCGTTATTTATATAAGTTTTGGCACCAACGTGATGCCGTCTTCGTTGCCTGCAGAGAAGATAAAAAAAATAACACAAGTATTTTCTGAACTGCCATACGACATTTTATGGAAATGGGATAGCGACAAACCTCCGGTCCTTTCTAAAAACGTTCGAATTGCAAAATGGTTTCCACAATCAGATTTACTACGTGTGTTTGTTTGAATGATAACTTCTTTTATAATTTTTTACTACATACAACTAATGTTACATAAATTTTTATCTTTTTTCTATATAACAATCTGGCTTTACGACCCCCGATTTCTGGTATAAAATAAAGAAAAATAATTATTTTTCCTAATACAGGACACCCAAATATGAAACTATTCATAACGCAAGGAGGACTTCAATCTACTGATGAAGCTCTGACAGCTGGAGTACCACTTGTTGCAATACCAATGCTGGCTGATCAGTGGTTCAATGCCGAACAATATGAATTTCATGGTATTGGTAAGAAGTTGCTCATCGAGGATCTAAATGAAAACACTTTTAAGGAAACTATTGAAGGTGTTATAGGAAATCCGAGGTATGTTGTGTTTCTCTGGAAATCACTATATTATATTTTAATTATTATCTTATTTTAATTTATTTCCAATAATAAAAGTAAAGAAACGAAAATGTTTAATTTTAGTTATCGTCATAATGTTGTCCGACTTCGAGATAAAATTCACGATGAGAACCAAACCTCCCTTGAGAAAGCTGTTTGGTGGACGGAGTATGTATTACGACACAAAGGTGCTATCCACCTCAGGGCTCGCGACGCCCAGATGCATTGGGTCGAGTATTATGAAGTCTGTTTAATATGTATAGCACTAGGGATATTACTATTATTAATTACATTAGGATATGTTATTGTAAAATTCATTGTATTACCATCGTTTTATATGCGAGTTAAGCAAAAAGTAACTTAATAATTCTTTTAGGGTTCCGTAGTCCACTAGAAACATTTTTAGCTTCATCATGAACAAACTGTTCATCCTTCCGATTAGCTAGCTCAGAGATTCTTAGTACATATTAAAATAGTTTTGTGCGCTTATACTGCAAACGTTTAGCAGAAGCGGCTAAGTTATATATTAGATCTTAAAAAGATTTACGAAATGTCGGTGGTTGTGTATATATATATGTCTAACTGTCTATCCTATCAAATACGGAACCCTAAATTGAGCGTTACCTGACACACACTTAGCCCGTGTTTAAAATTGTAACAATTTTAAATATGTTTATTTAATAATGAGCAGTAACCTATAGTTTTTATTAATTAATACGCGTTGTGATGATCTGATAAATTAATATTGTGAAAAAAAGATATATATATATAAATATTCGATTTCCTCATGGGATCATTTTTTGTGTGATCTACAGATTGTAATCCAAGTTGGGTGAACTTTGTATTTGTTATTTGTGTTTGTGTTTATGTAAATTCAAGCGACAGATGGGATATTCCCTACTGTAGAAGCTGTAAACTTGTAATGTTGTATAAATTCGCATTATTGAATGAACAACAAAACAAATAATATTCAGCTTTTAAGATTATAGTTGTATAGAAGATTTACCAGAAAGTTTTAGTGTATTTAATATTTTTTTATGAAACACTATTAAATATGAATTAATTAAATAAATTATTATTCTGTTATAATATGTCTTCAATAAAATTTTTAATTATTATAAATTATTATACTTTATACGTTTATCACAGAAATATTTTAAATCATATCTAACCTCAAAAGAAAACCTTAATTCTTTGTCAAGCAGAACCTAAATCCTAATAGTCGGCTACAATGAAGCGTCGACAACAGTTCTCGAAATAGAAGTTGAGTTTTAGAATTCGATTCCTCGAATCACAAAATAATCAAATCCAAGCACGTAGCAAAAAGCGAAATAGGTTAACAATTTGCACGACTGTGGTGAGAGTAAGTCAATTCCTTCTATTACAATTTTAGTGCCAAGGAACAATATACAATAAACATCTTTACATTTTTGTTAAAATTATTCAAAGGAGACGTTAAAAAAAAGTCAAATAATAATATAGTACATATAATAATAAAGTTATCATAACCTTAATTTCATTTTGTATTCTAGCTCTCAGATTAAAATATGTTTTTTTAAAGATGTTTTTGTAGTTATTATTTCTATATTAATTGTAATAAAAAGTCTATATTGACTATAGTAGAGATTTGAAGCATTAAACTTGAACTATTGTCTATTTAACTACGATTTATATGAAACTTTTTAAAAACATTCTAACATTTTAAATAACAATGATTTCAACGTATTAAAGGTTAGCCTAAAATTTTGCAATTTATTGTTAAAATCTCAAATTGCAGTTTTTTTAGTGTGAATATTAAATTCATAATTATTACAACAAGTTTAACGTTTTAACGTTTAATATAGTGATTTATTTTGTGATGACTTCGAGAAGTCGTCGTCGAATCGTCGAATACTTGGAAAAGACAGAACATTGTCGCAAAATTTACGATATTTTGAACAAAAATCTCAGATTTATTCAATCTGACAGGGATGACAGTTGGTATCCATAAAATATTATTGTCAATTCATAATTCAAGTATATAAATTAAATGTTAATATTTTAATAATATTTTTTATTGTATTGTATTTTGTTTATGGGCAGTAAACATTGTTTAATAATCTCCAAATCAAAACTTTTGTTTTTTAATAATAAAATATGAGTATGATAATATTTCATATTTTTCAAAAAAACTTTCTCTATTTTATCTTAAAACAAAATCTCCGAGACGGCCTTTAAAAATTCACGAAGCTGCATAACGCCGTAAACTAAGTTTGGTTAAGCAACCTAACAAGATTCCACAACAATTACAAAGGCAATTTCTTTCTGGTAAAACCGTCTGATTAATGGAGAAAAAGTTTAAAGTCAAATTGGACGTAATTGAAAAATGTTGCTTTCAGGCCGTCAGATAAAATTGTTTTAATCTAAGCAAATAACTTGGACTTTGTTGTTATTAAAGTTTGGGATCTGGAAGTAAAAATATATTTTAATTTCTTTAATTTTCTTGATTCAGAGCACTGAAGATGAGTTCAATTTATTTTTAAAATTTTAATGTTACATATATTTTGAAGTTATCAAATTTGAAAGTTATATGTATTTACATTAATACAAGTCTTCATAATGAACAACTTTTGAAGAAAATCTGGAGTTAATAAGACTTTGTAATGTTTTGTAAACAAAAAAAAAATAAAAGAATAAATTTGATTCACTTTTGTATTTAAAAAGTTTTATTAAAATGTGGTCAAACCTAGGACATAGTGTCCAAGTTACCGGAAATAATATTTTGCAATACAAAAGATCAATTGTTATGGATAGAGATTTTAAGTTATTGTACTTCATTTAGTAAGATACTAAGCAAAGCAAAGCACTGTGGAATTTATATTTAAATGGTTACGTTTTATCGGAAATTAAGGGAAAGTAAACAGTTTCAAAGTAAATATTACCTATTACTACTGTTTACTTCATCCCATTCCCCACCCATCTTCAATTATTCTGATTGGGATAAAACTTAAATATATATTATGATGATTACGATCAACCCAATGAGAAAGAAGTAACTAAAAATTGATTACTATAATATTTAATTATTTGCAGGATCACAAAGCTTTCTAACAGCATTTTATTAGTCTGGAATTGATTTTGCTTGATTAATTGATCGTGTTTCATGTATTATATTGTATAATGAACATATCTTTTTTTTTTTTAATTTTTATTGTTTTCCTAATGTATTTGTAAAACCGGACTCGGTCATTCAAATTGCAAATATATTACAATACAGAAAATTGTTTTGTCTTTCTTTCCGTTATATTTTTGTTAGAATATTTTATTTATATTTATGTATTTACCTTCACGCCATATCCCTTGCGGGGTAGTCAGAGACGACGGAGTGCCAAACGCTACGGTCCCTGCATACCTCTTTCGCCTCGGCCACAGATATCAACCTCTTCATACATGCCCTCCAGGGGGTCCTCATGCTTTTTACGTGACCTTCCTCCAGTATCATCATAACAAAACGACGATAGCAAAACTGCATTGTGTACAGCCAAACGTGCAGCTATGCTGACGTTACGCGGTCTTAACAATGCAGTCAAAGCACCGTTAACTCTGTTACCGGCAGCAATACGTCTTTCCACATCCATTTCGCATCTTCCGTCTCTGCTAAACATACTTCCCAAATATACCACTTCATTCACTTGTTCTATTATCTTACCATTCACGTTGATTTTACATTCCATTCTTTCTTCATTTCTTTCAAATATCAGAACCTTCGTCTTATCTGCATTCAGGTTTAGTCCATTATTTTCACACCCATCTTTCAGAGTAGTGACCATTGCCTGCAAAACGCATTCTGATTATGTAATGTGCATTGCATCATCTGCATATAGCAAGCAATTGTCCTTAAGGTCACCTACTTTTACTCCCATGTCACTGTCTTTCACGCCTTAGAGACAACTATCCAAATACAAATTGAACAACCAAGCTGACATAGCGCAACCTTGCTTAACTCCCGATTGGATGTCAAACCAGGGCGACATGTCAGCTCCTACTCGCACACAAGCTGAGTGATCTCTGTAAAGAGACTTTACAGCCTGTAGCAAGGGATACTGCCCCGATACAATGTGAGCGGACTCACATTGTATCGGGGCAGTATCTCCCATAAATTCTTTCTCACAACCCTGTCAAACGCCTTTTCCAAATCCATAAAAGCACAGAAAACCTTTTGGTTTAGCGAAAAAAACTTTTCCGTGATCATGCGGAGGGAAAAGATCTGATCTATACACCCTCATCCAGGTCTAAAACTTCCTTGGGCCTCCCATAACAGCCTTTCAGATCTCTCTTGCATTCTTCTCGCTAATATTTTAGCATAAACTTTACCGCCAAAGCTAATCAAACTGATAACCCTATAGCTTGCACAGTCTATCTGTGAACTTTTGCCTTTATACAACGGTACGATGACTGCACCTCGCCAATTGTCTGGGACCTCCCCTGATTTCCAGCATTAATTGCAAAAAAACCAGAACAAGTCCAAGACGCGTGGCCCACCTTATTTGATCATCTCGGCAGTAACTTCGTCTGCTCCCGCAACCTTACCACATTTCAGGCTTCGAATCGCGCTCTCCACTTCTTCCAAACTGTTTTCACCATCGGCTATATCGGGACTCAGCATATTGCTGGTACTCGAGACCGAGGCGTCCTTACATTCATACGTCTCCTTGTAGAATTCCGCCCACCGCTGCAAAACGTGTGTTTGCTCGGTTAAAATTTCACCGCTCTTTGAAGGCATCCCTTTCATTCTACAAGTTACCGAACTACCCCGGGAATCACTAACTTCTCGCCAGAAAAGCTTCGTGTTTTCCTCGAAGTTGTTTGTCAACCTGTCATCCCTTTCTTTCTCAGAATTTTTACGCTTCATCTTTATAAGTGCTTTCTTTTTGTGTTTTTGCAGCTTGTACTCTCTTTTTCTTATCTCTCTCATACTTTTATCCTTAACCGAGGCTTTATATTCCAGCCATGCATTTTTCTTTAACTCCACAGCGTCTTTCACTTCATCATCCCACCATTCATCGCGCTTTTTAATAAAACCTCTTATCCAAAATATTTTATAGTGTTAATATCATTTAGGTTTGTTTTGTGTTATGTATGAGTAAAAAAGAAAATGCCATTAATGACGATGATCTATAAGATAGCAATAGACGTAGCTTATTATAGGGAAATACAAAAATTTTAATATATATTAAATGGAGTTTCTGAAGTGTGTCTTACAAGAAAGATTACAAGAAACTGTGAAATAGTATTCTTTATTATTGTGTGCTGTATTATTTATGCTTTTTAATCCACTATTACTCGTTGACAAGCCTTAAAAGTAATACCATTTCTTATACTGATATCCCATACATTTTTAAGGCTTTATTAAAAATATATAACATATACTACCGAAATTAAACATGTTACGTCAATTATTGTCAATATTAGTAATAGATGACGTCAATTTCTTTCATTAAGGTTAAAGATGTTTATCTTAATTACTGAATATTAAACCATAATTGACAAAAACCAATAATTTACAAATCTAAACATAAATCCAGCATTAGTTGTTAAGACTGTAAAGATGTTAAAGACCAAGTATTACCAAGTAATACTGGTCCTAAAGTACTTGGTTTAACTTCTTCTTCTGTAGTTTTGTCAATTATATATAGTTTCAGTAAGTACAATGTTTCCAACATTTTTTTTATATAATTTAAATATCTTGTAAATAAAAAAGCTTTACAACTTTTATTTCAGTCTCTTGATTTCACGTGCAGATCCAGGATAGGCTTTACCAAGTTAGTACCAGCATCTCATAGAAAATCTGTTTAAGTAAAGTTCTTTATATTATAGTGCTATATTCTTCAGTAAGTATGGGAAACAGGATCTTAATCCCCAACTTCCCATTTCCATTTAACTTCACATATATTTATATACAATACTAACAAATATAATTCGCCCAATACACTTTTAGTACTCGTCATTTGTCAAAATTTATTTCAGGATCGAGCATTTCACTTAATAAGTAGAAAACACAATTATCTAAATTAAAAAAGAAAAATTAACACACCTAAATAAATCATTATTAAAGAATACATTATACAATAATATTTGGTTAGATGTACCTATATAAATACTTCGCAGTGCAAATACTTTAATTTTGATACATGATCAAACAATCACGATAAGATGAAGGTTAACTTTTATTTCCTTCGTTCTGAAAATCAGCTGCTTTTCATAAACTTTTAATAATCTTTATTAAATTTTTGTACCTTCAATAACTTATATAATATTGAAACTAACATTCAGTTAATATTGTAATTATATTAGATACAACAATGATACACTGGTACAATATTTACAAATTATATTATAAAACGGGTCATCATAAATGTTTGAAGGGCCTGGGCTCAGACTCGGGACTGTGCAGGTGCTCGTGCTCGTGCTGGTACTAACGGTATCATGTATATACTTACTAGTAGAGTATATGTTTAACTAATCTATTAGCAAGCATCGTCGTAATCTTATATAACACAACAATGCTTGATATAAGAAATTAGTTTTTTATTCTTAAGCCATACATTGTGACAGTTAAAAATGACCATAATATAGGTTTTAATTTATTGCAGTTCGTCTTACTGTCAAATATTTATTAACATTTTTGAGACCCAGTTCTAACAAGTTATTCAATATTTATGTAGTAAAACACGTAACATGTATATTAAAACATTTTAACTATTATCATAAATAAGCAAAATATATATAAGCCTTAAATATCAATGAGATACAAAGTATACTAAAATTATATAATATTAGTAAGTGAATAAAACAAAATATTTATATACATATTATTATCTATTCCAAATCTTCAGTTTGGAATATTTTTTATATAATTTTGAAATATCTAGACACTGGTTCAAAGACCATTACGGTAAGTCAATAACTAAGTGTAAATAGAAGTAGCTACACAGTTTCCAGCTTCGATTGTTAACCTCAAGTGTTTGCTAAGTCCAATACGTCCAGTACAAATACATGACAAAGCTGGAGTACAATGTATCGATTACAATTACAACAAGGGAATATTATGTTCAAGTTAATGTTAATATTAAGTCAATGAAGTGCCATATGAACTATTGTAGTTATGACTATTAGAATCTGTTTATACAGAACAGATGAACAGAAGCCATATATGAGAAAAGTAGAAGAAAACACAAAGGTAGTGTTGCTAGAGCTCTTGCATATAATAAGTATTACATAATACTATTAAAAATATGTTAATTTATATCTTTAAGATCAGTGAATAAATACCAGTGATCAGTTGTGTACGTCAATTGGAAGTGTCAGGAGAAACTATTTTGGTACCGTAGTTATTAATAAGTCTCTAGTTATTAATAAGCCCTTCTGTGAAGATACTCTCCAACTCCGAAAACAAATTCTACGCAGGGTTAAAACGGGCCCTGGTCGGAGAAGAACCACACAAAATACTCAGTAGGGCATTTCTTTACTTACAAATGTAATTTTTATTAGTTTATATAAAAAAAATGGTTTTTAAATAATGAATAGGCCTAAAAGTATTATTCCTAAAAATAAATGGAATGTTTACCTTTGTTTTTGTGATTGATTACATAAATTACAAAGTCATGAATAAAGAATAATAGCAATGACAAGCCTGCTCGGTCATAAAAACACTGACCGGGCCTTAAAACTTTCTCCAAATTTCTTGCAAATATTCTAAACACAGAACACAAATAATGGGTATAAGGAAAAGTAAAAGATGACAAACATGGTAAAAAATGACAAACATTATGTTATGATATAGGATAGGACAATAGGACATTTTCAGTAAGAACCGAGTGCATGAAATAAAAGTGTGATCTTTGCCTTTTCTTGGTTTGTAACATTAAAATAAATAATATGTTATATTCAAGCTTTTTCTGCTTTTGTAAAGAATTAGCTCGTCCACTTATTCCTAATTAAAAAATATATTATAACCTAAAAAATTTTATATTAATGCGTACACTATATATAAGTATTTGTAAAATATCTATATAATTATTGTATACAAAGTTGTATATGAAGGTATACAGTCTGTCAACTGTTAGATAGAATGAAATTTAACCATTGCACTGTATGCTTATTATGTTATTATTAATTATGTAAATTTTTATCCTCTAAATATCCTAATTTAATAAAATTAGAAGTTTTATTGAGCGAAGCGAACGAAGTGACTTTTTGCATTCTTTGTCACGAATTGGTTCAAAAACTACTTGACGGAAAATTATGAAACTTTGCAAACAAAAAGACACATATTAGAGGATGATTTAAAAAAAAATTTAATTAATGTGAAAAAAAAAAAAGAAATGTTTTTAATGTCATGTCAAAAAACTGATATCCCATTGAAGTCAATGGGAAACTATGAGTGAATACACTGGGCTCGCTTCGTTCAATATGCAAACGGCACCCGAGATTTCGCGAGCGCAGTGAGTCGAATTTGAGGGTTTGTTGGCGCCCCTAGTATATATATACTTAATATAATAAAATTGTGAAAAAAAAAACTTTGTCTTTTATGTTCAAAATTATATTTTGAAAAGTATTAAGATAGTTAAAAACGACACTTACTGTTTGTTTTATTATTAATATAAGTTGTAAAAATAATCTGAAAAACTAAACTCATTTTGTCGAGTGTCAAGTCAAGTCTTTTTAAATAGTAAAAGTAAAAAAAGTAGTGTAGTAAAAAAAAGTCGGTATTATTTAACATTATTATATAGACATTTACAACACTTATAATTTAATTCCTTCAATTGTTTTTAGAAATTAGATGTAACAAAGTTATTTGACTAATAAAAAACATTATAATCATTTGGTTTACATTTATGAAAAACATAATCTAAAAATTAATTTCTTTAAATAACTCACAAAAAGAACAAATAATCCCAATATAATAAATATAACAGCCAATACTATAAATATGATTTCAAGTTCGTAATACTCCCACCATGGAATATTAGCAGCACCTGCTTGCATATGCTTTGCTCCATTGTGGCGAAGAGCATACTCTGTCCACCAGATGGCGCGCTCTAATGGAGACTCTTTCTGGTCTTGCATTAGATCTCGCAAGCGCATGATGTTTTCGCGGTAGCTGTAAATTATACAATGCATATTATTATTTTAATATGTGTGGTCTGAATAATTAGAAAACTTTTATTTGACCTTTTATTAGAGGTAACTGTTTTAATAGCTTCCATTAATTTTTCTTCAGTTAGTTGAGTTATATCAAGTTTTATTCCAATTTTATGATGTACATATTTTTCAGTATTATACGACTGGTCAGTAGATACCGGTATACCGATAAGTGGTACCGCAGCATTGATTGCTTCGTCTGTAGATTGAAGTCCTCCTTGTGTTATAAAAAGTTTGATATTTGGATGCGCTAAAAACGCTTAAATTTAATTTATCATGTTAATATAATCAATTCTAAATTAAACAAAGGAAGTCTAATTTCTCAATTTGATAAGCTTCCTTACAGTATGGTAACCATTACTCACCTAGCAGATCTGATTGAGGGAACCATTTGGATATTTTAATGTTTGCTGACTGTCCGGGTAATACGTCTTCCTCCCATTTCCACAAAATATCATAAGGTAAACTCGAAAAGCTTTTCACAAATGTTTTTATCACGTTTGGTGGCAACAATGACGAAAGAGTATTTGAGCCGAGACTGAAGTAAATAACTCCCTGTTTCGAAGAATCTAAAAACTGCTCCAAGTCCTGTAAAACGGAAAATATTATTTTTTTCTAATAAATAGTATAACGAAGTGCTATATATTATTTCGTCAAATTGGTCGAAGAATTCAAATTTGTGTAAGATACAATACAAAAATTAAAGTTTACCTTTGGCAGTTGTTCTGCAGGTTTTACGTGGATTCCTCCTATAGGTATAACGTTAAGTGGCAAAGGTTGATTATCAATAAATATTGGATGAACATTTAATAATAATATATCCATATTTCTCACTAAATCATTTACATGCGCAATATCGGAACCAAACCTTCTCTGTAAAACTTTATTATCTTTTTCTTCTTGGGCGCTTTTCAATTTAGCCAGCAGCCACTCATTTGCATACAATTCTTGAATTTTTTCATAAGTTGTGAGGTTATAAATTCTTTTATGCCACACTCTTGGATATAATAAAGGATGTGACGGAATGCCGTATGCATAATTAAGAAATGGGAGAGAACCAAACGAACTTATTTGAATTATTGGAACTTTAAATATATGTGAAAATCCTAAAGTCAATTTCACGTAAGCTTCTAATAATATTAAATCGAAATCACAATTTACTTTATTAATGATATCTTGAACCTCATTACATGACAGTTGCGCATCAACTACTTCAGTTAAAAGTCTTAATATAACCTGTGCTTCATTATATGCACTACGATACTGTTTTTTTGATTCAGACACGATAGCTTCTTTCCACATATTGTAAGATATATTATGAACATCAATTTCTTTGATATTGTTCGGGGTATTCTCTTTTTTATAGGCAGGGTTGGGTGTTATAATCGTCACTTCATGTCCTAGCAAAGCTAACTTTTTTGTAAACGGTCGAAATACTACTTGATGACTTATGGATGTGGTTGGGAACACAGCTAATATTCTCACTGATCTTACCGTATGTATAAAAATATACAATAGCACAATTATTATAATTTTATTTTTCATTTTAAATTATTATTCAGGTATCTCGCACATATGTTACAATACGTGTACACAACGCTTTGAATATTCAATTGAATAAAATATGTTACAACTATGACTCATTTTTATTAAATATAGTTGTACCCTTATTATTTTCCAATTGTTCTTATTGTAATAACAATTGTTTACTTTTATGGTTTTGGCAAGTTTTAATGCAATATGAAATGTCAGATTCACATTGCACCGTTCCAAGATACTTTTTCATGTAACTTTCTTATTCGTATTTATTTGAGGTATATCTTTTCGGTTAACTGCTACTCATTCATTCAATGTCTACATAAGTGTTTACAAGATATCTATACAATTATTGTACATAAATTCGTGGTATATACTTATCAAGGTTAAAATACAGTCTGTCAACTGTTACATTCTCTATATACCTTTAAAATATTTTTTACTTCGTTTTTATGCCTAATAAAATAATTGGGACTGTCGTGTCTATTGTTATTACTATTTTATAGTCTTTACAACTGTACAAACTTGGATTTTTATTTATTTTTTGTTTAGTAATTGTTTCATAACTCCAGAAATATTATTGATACGTAAAAATAATAGTACATCTAAAATTATACTAATAATACTACTTAAAAATCTAACAATGATTTATTATACTATCTGCAATAAAAGAATAATCATAAATATCCGTAAGTGATATCGGAGTGTAGATGTAGAACTAAGAACATCGGTTTTCATCAATCGTTTTAACATTGTGTTGGTTGGTCGAGGATCTCCACCTGGGCAATTCTCATACATCATATTACGATCGCAATCCTGAAATCAAAATATATATTATCTAATTAGCTTAAAGGGAGTATATAGCTTCTCTTATGCCATATGATTTAAAGGTTCGTAAAGACCACTACGACGATTTGACCTGGTGCTCTTGCATGTTAGAATCTATTAATGCAAAAAAAAATCCAATTTCCTACGTCCATCTCTTTCTAAATTAAGTTACCATAATAATTTTGTTAATGGTTGCAGTAATCATAATTCATTTAATTAATTAATAATTAAGTATTAATACTTTTCATTTTAGTATTGCTTCAAACAACTTTATTATATCAAATCTCGATTATGAGATACTGTAATTGTTTGTAAAATTGTTACAACTGTAAGCATCAATAATTTAAAAGGTATTTCATTTAGACAACAAACATTTTATGCTTTTCACAGATATTTAATCCCTTATTGTATATACATAGTTATATAGTATATATATAGTTGTACAATATAAGTATAATTACGTTGTGTCGTGTATAAATGGATAACATATCAGATATTAATTATGTTACACTAGAGTATTTAAAGCAGATTACTATGGTATTACAAATATCCAATCAAATCTATGGATATTAACTAAGTAACAGCTAATACGTAGTTGTACTGTAATAATATTGTAACTCACACAGAGTATGCCATTAAAAAACTAACAATTACTAACTAAATAAAAATTTCACAAAGTTCATAAAATAAAAGTGCGGGTAAAGTTAAACTGGAAGCTGTTACTTTAAAACTTCATCGTTCTAAAATAACAGTACTTACAAAATTTTCATAAAGTTTTGCAGTAAAGTTAGTAGGTGCTTCAAATTGTTAACAATATCACAAATTGAGGTAAATTCGCAAGTGCTATATTTGGAATTTTCAGTATTGTTCTTTTCTTTGTTTTGCATAAGAATAATTCTATCAGAGAAATAAACAGTACATAGAGAATTTAATTAAAGCGATGCACTATATGCTTATTATGTTATTATTCATAATGTAAATTTTTATCCTTAATAATATAATAAAATTTGATGTTTTTTTTATAAATTCATAATAGTTCCGAACACAAAGATTTTTTATGAAATTTGGTAACAAATATGCATCCCCAAAATTTATCTTAAAATCTGTATCTCAAACAACTCGGTATGGAAATGTGAAAATTACCTGGTAGACGGACCCCTCAGAAATTATAACGGAGAACTTTTGCAAAGTTACTGCTTGATTATGGAAACATTGGTGCGGTAACGCAAATACTGATTCGAGCGTGCATCGACGGAATCTTGCTCTTGCGCTGTAACCAATTATTTGATTTTAATTAAATTGATTAAAGCATATGTGGATCTGAAATATTTGTAATAAACTGAATAGAATTTAAACATCATGTTGTATATAAATTTAACCAACAATAACAGTATAATGATAAATCTTCCTAGCGACTGCGTTTCGTACATTGAATCAAATAATAATCTAAAAAATAAAAAATGAAACTGAAATAAATCAAAGTATTTCTGTTTGTTTTTCTTCTTGTGATAACTATAATATTACCAGACCAAATTTCATTGTGTTTCATATAATTACTTTACCTATACTGTAAAAAAGAACTATTAACTGTTATTGTAAGAACTTCATATAATTATTCCAGCAATAAGCAAATAAAGCACTAGATTTCACCTAAATTAGTTCTGTAGTTTTGTTGTTTTATTTTAATTGTAGGCAAAATAAATTTTGTACATTGTTGTCTAAGATTTTCGAGAGTAGTTTACAGTTAAACAAAAAATATATTACGTGTTTAACTTAAATTGATAACATTTTAATTTCAATTCGTTTCAAATGCTTTCAGCAATTGTGTTAACAGGGAGACAAGATGTCTCTCATTAAGCCAGTTAATTTGTCATCTATCTTCAATTTTTCAGTTTCCAGTTATAAAGTTAAAGATGCACCTTGACCTATATATATATTTTCTTATTTATTGTGCTTTTTAGACAATTTAATATATATAAAAAACATTACTCTAAAATACATTCTCTTTTATACATATCTTTAAGAACTTTTATCTTAAAATACTTTGAGATTCTAGCCCAGTTGCAGCTCTCGAAATGTTTCATCCTTTTCGTAGTTAATTTGTATAATATTTTAATATGAAAGTACGGTTTTATGTCCAAGTATACAAAATTATTAAATAATGTAGAGAAATTAAGTATGTAAACATGTATTAAGGTATATTATAAGCGATTGTATGAGTAGGTAACAAAAATGTTTTTATTTTAAACACTATATTTAAAGATACAGAGTATAGATTGTTTATAATATAATATTAAATTTAATTTCTAGATATTAGTATATGTTGTATTGTAACTTGAGTTGTATTAGCTAATATTTAATAGACTAACCAACATAATTTAAAATGAACTTCATAGTGTGTCCATTCTTGAGTAGAATTTTTCTGCTCCTCTACTGAATTCTTAAAAGTCATGTAGCACGACTCCCACAAATCGGAGGCTTCTTCTATACAAACTGTTAGTTCCTCATATCCTTAAAGTAAATAAATATCAATTTTCTAGGATTGATTGGCAAATTCAGTTGACATTCATTCCAGGGTTCGTTATTTAATGGCAAGAGGTGGTTTCCCTTATGAGCAAATGAGAGATGCTAACGCTTTGCCACCCTTGGGGATTACAGGAAAATGGGGTAATACCCGGCAATATAGAGTAAAGAAGCATTCTATTGTCTCACTTATCGTACGAAACGGAGGTATAATAAGTATTATACATATTTAAGAACAGAGGCTCCACAAAAGTTTAATAGTGATAATATTTATTTTATTATTTAGCAAAATTATATATTGCAATTTTAAATTTTTTATGAAATCTCGTTTTGCTTCATAAGTTACCTGTATTCGGAAGCTCGGCTTTTTTAATACAATTTAGTGCTTTGTTTTTATAATAAAAATATATTTATAAATAACAAAATTGCGTGTTAGAGGTGTTACTTATTTATATGTATTAGAGGGTTACCTATACATATAATAAAAATATAAGATAAATCCTGTACACTAAGTTTCTAGAGAAAAAATAATTGCTAAGTTCAAGACACAAGTCTCAAATGAATTGATTTTAAAAATAATATTTATATATATCTGTTTGTAGGTTTTTGTAATCACATATATTAATTTATATTATTTCTAGATTCATTATTCAGGGGACAATGCTCTCTATGACTTTGTAATATTAACCACGCTATTCAAATCTTTTTCACAGCTAACAAATCATACTGTAAATTTTGATTAAATTAATAATAACCAATTGCTGTAGTTTTGGCTTAAATTCTGGTTTATAAGTATATCTATCAATCTCATATAATTTATCCAAAGAAACTGAAAGCTTAACCAGTTATACATAGATGACATAAATAATAAAAATAATTTGTTACGTATATTTTTGTTACCATTTACTCGTATATATTTCATCACATACATTTTACTTAACCTACAGCACTATTTTCTCCAACTGTAAATCCTTCTCTATTATATGTCTTTTCTGAAATTTAAAACCTCAAAATTATTTAAAGTCACATCACGTACAGAAACTAGGATCTATGTAGCCGTTAACGCGACACTACCAACTAGTAGGAAATTTCAATTATTTCTTGATCATATTAGAAAGTCGTATAGACCTTTTGCTGTCATTGGAATTAGAACCTTATTTCACTGGCATGTAGATCATTATCAGTTGTAAAACATATAAAGACAAAACTGTCGGACAAGTATACCACGTACTTGCATAGCTAGAAGTGCCCATTTATGTATACTTTCGCTCATTTGACAGTGTCTAAGGTTTGAAAATAGCTGCTGTAAAACGTTTTTAATATAATTCAACGTTTATTTAGAAGAAAACCGTGTACTTATGATATATTTTAAGGTTTTTACTTCAGTTTTCAGAAATGTTTTATTTGTTGTAAAATAAGACACACAAAATAGTACCTATGATATTGAAAATATATACAAGGTTTTCAATAGGGATTGTGACTCTTTAAGGTTTAGATTTAAAATAATAATTAATTTATTTATTTATAACATTTTACATACAGGATGTAGACTATAACGAAAAAATTAATATTAACATTACATATATACTTACGTATGAGAAACCATTCGTCATCACAAATATTGTTGACGACGTGTATGTGACCCTTAATACTCTCTTCGTTAAAATGGCTGTCAGTGACATCTTTACAGTCTGTATTCCAGTCAATTGCACAATTCGTTAAATGTCTTATTGCCCTATAATAAGACTTATTTTATAATGATTCTTATTAATAATAAAACTTTAAATAATTAAAATAACCTATTTTTAAAGTGCCAAAATTTTAAGTTATTAATCATCCATCTGCAAACAGTACAAAACGCAACGATTTCACCCCAAATTTAAAACTGTATTCACAAACCGGCACCAATCATTAATTTTCGTTGGCAAAGGCGGTGACATTCTACTGGAGTTGTAAATGAGAGCAGCATCAATTGTGCAATTGACAGCATAGCTTGAAAACTCATCGCAGTTGAAATTTTTTGCTGTTGCTGTAAGTTTTTCAGATTTTTTCGAAATCGTTATAGGCTCGAATTCCCCATCTATTTTACGGATGGAGCGTTTTGTTACCTCATCTTCATAATTCAGATCTAAAAAAAGTATATACTTTAAGTTATATAATATATATTATGTATTTACCCGTCAACATGCATAAGCATGTATTGAGATTTATTAAGTGTGATAAAGTGGTAGTTTAAAAATGTTTTGACGAAAATGTTACAATTTTCTTTAAATCATCAAATGCATTAAATTAAAGTTGTTGGAGGCCTTTTTGAGGACATACAATACTAAAATTATCATTTTTTTATAATATGGTTATTGTGAACCACTGAAAATACTATATACGTACAAATTGCATTTAAAACATCCAAAAAAGTTGATATGACAAATAAAATTTTCATTTGCATCACGTATATCCCTTTAATATAAACATATCTTGTCAAATTTTCATTTTAGTCAAAATCTGTTACGAAAAAAATAAATCTTCTCTGATGTTGAGTTTGACACAACTATTGACACATAAACAGAATAAAGTTATTTACAAATAAAC
The DNA here is from genome assembly GCA_918358865.1 of Melinaea marsaeus rileyi. Taxonomy (NCBI): domain Eukaryota; kingdom Metazoa; phylum Arthropoda; class Insecta; order Lepidoptera; family Nymphalidae; genus Melinaea; species Melinaea marsaeus. Next base: position 12,213,547 of record OU911086.1, on the reverse strand, counting down.
AAAAAGAGGTGTCACTGCACTAATATAACCGATTAGGATTTAGAAATTATCTGCAAGTAATTTAAAATATATATAATATATAAATTATTAAAGTTGAGTTCTGTTTCATGTATTATATAATATTAAAATTTAACACGACGTTTTGATTGCCCAAGGTATTAGTTAAATTAGTTATTCTCTCTGCTGAGTACGGAACCACTTAATATGTTTATTAGTTATGCGAGTGCATAAGCTCCTAATGTGTTTGTTTTGAATTATACTAAAATAATTGAAAAGGATTTAGGAATTAAATTTGCTGAAATTGTAAGTGAAATCTTGAAACCTAACATATTTAATACTAATATGTCTGTGTTTTAGATAAGTCGAATCGATTCAGTCTTCCATAAAATATGCCTCGTAACACGTATCGCGCATACACATGTATTGCCACATAATATATATAATGGATAGTAACGGATTATACATATTATGTGGTAATATAATGACTATCGTTCTCTAAATTTTATAAATTTACACATAAAATGGTTTCAAATTAATATAAAAAACATGTTAATGTATACTAAATTCTTTTATAAGCCTGAAACGTAAATATCAAATCAAATAATGTTTTTTATTTTATTTTCGCATCTAGTATATCGGCAGAGGGATACTCGGATACTACTAAAAATTTAAAGTTTTAAAAATTTCAAATTGATCAAAAATAAAGAAGAGAATCGGTATATACAATTAGGGAATTTGTCTCACATATGAAAAATAGGCGTACTTCAAAGTCTGCAATTTGTAAACATACGATAGATAAGCCCGAACATTCTCTATAATTCGGTAATCCTAAGATCCTTGCTCGTGGTGAAAGATACCTAGAGGAATTCGCGTAGCATTTTGAAATAAATAAATATTCTATCCCTATCATAAAAAATAAAAAGCGTCACGTTTCTGAAGACAGTATAAGACCCAAACATACTGACAGTGACTTTTATGTGTACGAGTATCCAGGAACTAAGACACTGCTCTCTTGTATATTACGAATTGGCATACTCAAGAAATCACTTCAATTATATTCAAAAATTCTGTGCCCACTTTATTCGCGCGGAATATGTTTTTATAAATAAATGTATCCTAAGTTACTCCTTATAACAACAGTTATTCGCTAGTGATAATCATGTTAAAATCGATTCAGCTGTGTCAGAAATTAGCCTGAACAAACAGACAGACTGATAGATAGCGGCAAATAAAAAAGACTACTACATTTGAAGATTTCCTCCCAATTACTTTGACATCTAAGTTATCGTGTGTGTATATTAATCAATATCAACTGTAATGTAAATCATATGTGAAGTTATATATATTTTTATCTAAATAATATGGTATAAGGTTTAGGTTTCTGCATAATTTTAATGAAATATTCACCATATCATGTATAAATAATATATCTTTCATAATTGCTATCCGTCTCGTTTAACTTTCAAAGCTTAAAGCGTTGTGTAATTAAAACAGGAAATTATGATAATTTTATATGAGGCTCAAAAGAACTATGCAATTTAGGTCAGCACATGCTAACATTTCTCAGTCAGAGGAATATCTTGTAGATTTTATTAAATTATTTTAAAATAAACATTTTCACATACCTTGCCATTTTAATTAAAATATTACATAAATTTACTATACATTAAATACTACATACTCGTACGACTAAATAACTATTTTTCATTCTATATTGTATAAAAAAGTTGTCACTATTTATTAAGTTAATATATTTATATAGAATAAATTATATTACAGAAATATTAAATGTGGGAAGAATGTCATACTTATTTCAATACAATTGAGGATTAACGCAATAATTACCAAATAATTGTAACTTTGATTTGACCGTCAATAATTTTAATTAATCCCTCAATATCGCATCTGCTTTTTGAACAATTTAATAACAAAAGATTTTACTTTGATTAATTTTATTAATTAATTAATTTCAATTCATATTAATCTTAATTGCTTTTCTGTATTATTTATTATCTATAAACGAAATCTGTTGGCGTTAAAAATTTATTCAATATCTTTTGACACAATAATTTATTTTTCATATTATTTAGATAAACCAATAGATAGATAAAAGGATATAGATAGCTATTAATGTATACTATATTAGTAAATAAAATATTGAATACTCTTGACGGGTGGTGACAGTTTCATTAAAAAATAGCAATATATTTCAGCGTATATTTAAAACCAGAGTGTTCATGTTATTTGTTTCCAAAATGAGAACAATCCTATTGATAATAAATACTATTCAGAGGCAGAATTTATTAAAGTCCTTTTGCAAAGAACTCTTCTGTTTCTGTAAAGAGCAAAATTTGCAAAATTTGTTATTCCTGGCCTTTGTACTTTCAGAGATTTCGTTGAGCCTTCACGAGTATCTTTAATATTATACCTATATTAATATACCTTATATATTACAAAGCTATTGGATTGTATTTTTGGCATAGGGATGCTCGAAAATAATGATCAAATGTATATCTAAACTGTAAAGTCCACTGGTAAGACAATTCATTTCTGCTATTTTATACAGGAGTTATAATTATTATACCTTGTAAGTCTTACGTCACCACCACACCACAAATAAATTAAATGGAATGTACACGATAAGTGTAGTATATACAAACACTCAAACTAAATTTCATACATATTTTTAAAGATTCTGAAAAACACAGATAACAGTTAAGTTTTTTGAATATTATTTAATTATGTTTCAGATAAAGGTGGCATCATCAACAAAAGTTACATCGTATTTTGTTTTTTCATTTCTTTTGAACTGAAATAGAGATTACGTTGTATCAATTTGTTCTCATCTTATTTCAGGTCACGACAAGCTATCCGGACTCATTGAGATACGTGGCTCGAATTGATCCCATCACTAACAGTATCACTTTTTATCAAATGCTTGCTGATGAACTAGTTTTCTCTGTATTTTAAATGTCAAAATGACGAAACTATGATTAAATATATTCCATGATATTTCAAATGCATTTAACACTAATAAAGATATTTATAAGTACAAAAATCTGTTTATTTATTTTAATTATTTATAACACTAATATGATGTTCAAAAAACAGCTATGACATCAATATAATATACACTTAAACAAAAATATTTTAAAGAAAAAAAAAATTTATTGATTTAAATTTATCGTAAAAAATATTCCGTTTGTTCAAGATATGCATATATATGTGAGCATATCGTGAGTAACTCTTATTCCATTATGCTGTCCCTCAATGAAAAACGCATTTAGTAGGTTTATTGGATCAAGCGTAGTCATATGAAAGTTTAACTGCGGTAAATATTTTCTATATTTACCGCAGTTAATGGATAAATAATGGTTATCTATACAAAAAGGCAATCCTTGTAAGTCTGTAATATAAAGTAGAAATCTCACATTTCTAGTTTTATGCCTTACGATTGAAGCACATGATTTAAATAATACTTTATTATAATGCTAGCGTAATCCCTCCCGCTTCGCTGGGTACACTATTAATTTGGATATGAATTTAGGTTGCTATGGTAACCTTTGTCATAATATCCGTTGTCATCGTAGCCGTTGCTTTGGTAACCGTTGTAATAGTAACTGTTACCCCCGCGTTAAGTGTAGAGCTCCTCTAGGTTTAAAACTTGACGAAATGCAAAAAGTTGAAATCCGTTGGGATAGGAATTCCGTAAAATTTGTTCTTAGTGGACGTCTACGTCTCAAAAGAACTACGTAACTATGTAAAATTTTAAGTTAATCGAACAGATAAATTCAGAGATTTCGTGATGAATCAGTGAGTGGTAAACCGCTTATATGTATATTATAAAATATTTTTTTTATATAATTTAATATAGTACTTTTTAAAATTTTACTCACATCATAAGAATCACTTATTGTAACTATCCACAAAATGTAATATATCAATATTTTATATATATTTTTCGTTCCAATAATATAACATTTTTAATTAATTTAATCAATTTAATTTACTCTTAAGACCGCATAAAATAAACCAAATTCAGTATTTTAAATGTGACGAAAAGTTTATTTATTAAAATGTTTAAATTGAATCTATTATCCTTTAGGTACTATCTTGAAATGAACTATGACCTGTTAAACATTTCAGAGGTCAACATTTTATTACAACAACCTGTAGGGGTTCTATATAGAGTACAAGTTGTTATTCCCTCAGGGACCATCTGTCCTTTGTAATGAATTAACTTCGTAACTAAGTACCTGTTCACAGAATAAGATGTAGCGGAAACGGAGTAAATTTGACTATAATTTTATTTAGTTCAATAACCTTAACATTAATCTGTAACGATTTCAACTAAACTATTTTAAGAACGTTTTTTATGGCTTTATAATAAAGTGGACAAACTGTTAGCTCTCAACCAGAACGCTCACACTCACACTTCGACACATTATAGTACTCTCTCTTGGAACATTGTAAACGGACCGTGAGGGGTTAAATATATTTTATAAAAGTAAAATTGGGTATAAAAAATCCAATGTAGCGTTAATTGTGTCAATTTATTAATATCAAACATTTGTTTTATATTATTATATAAATAGTTACATCGGTTAATGTTAACTGTATTTATGAATATAACCTTTTTTTTTCAATTATCAAAAGAGTGGCCAAATCCATAATAATACCCTGTGTGTTTAGGGTATATGACTATAGCATTTGTTACAAAATTTCCTATTTTTCACGATATACATCGCAGTAAGATACTGATATATACATATAAATATATTGTTTCTATCAAAATATTTTATATTTTCGGAACGGAACAAGATCAGTCGATTCAAAATCAAGCACGTTGCCTTTTTCTCCGATGATCATCTTTTATACGAAAGCATTATTAAAGAACAATTAAATTTTCTACACCACAATATAGTAAATTATATAATGCATTTTCAACATTACTACCTTCTGCGTATCATAGAAGACGAAATTTATTTAGTTTAATATCTTTTTAATAGAATATTTTCGGAACTTGGCCAAAAAGCGATGCCAAAATCTGACTCGATATTGAAAAACTACACTCTACACTACACTAAACTCGATATTAATAAAAAATATTCATTAGGTGTAAAATACTTATAATGTTATATCAAAATTATTTTAATTTGTTGCATTCAAATGTTCTGTTCATTTTACAGATAAACGAATATTTTGTATATATTAGTTTCTTTATTTCAAAGCGGCACAAAATCACATTGACATTTGAATAAAAGGAATTTTGAATTAAAGTAAGAGTTCGCATCTACCTATAATGCAGGTGGTATAATTTATGAGCGGTACGTTTTATAAGAATTTTATTTAGATTTTCTATTATACAATGTTTAAGGATAATGTGTTTTTTTTTTTTTTTTTTTATTTTCCATAGACATTTGTCCATGCCTTTCATTGTGATTTTAATTATTAAACAATTTTATTACGATTTTAATTGCGATGGTACTTCGCAGGAAATTGTACACCTGCACAAGTTTTTGAAAGCTATTTTAGAAATTGATAATAATAATAAATAAAGTAAATACTAGTAGTAGTGAGTTAGGTTATTAAGTTCACTAGCTTTTTCATAGCCTCGGAGTCACGGTGAGAAATTGCCATCTTGAGGTTGTACTCTACAAGGTTTCTATCGGAGGTATCGCCGGCCCGCCTAATGAATCTCACAATGGCGTCTTCGTCGATATCCGTGTAGTACGTAGAACTTCTTGTGTGTCTAGATATAGCCACCGCTGCGTGTGGGACACTTGTCAGGTACGATTTTGGTTTGGATTTTGTTTGGATGATTATTACCGACTCGTATGTTAATCCCTGAGCTTCATTGATGGTGAGGATGCGTGAGTTTTCCCCTTTTCCGTACCCTGGGTTTGTAAGGTCCGCTTTTTCAGTCTGTGTGTGGACCAGGTACAGGGTATTAGAAAAGTCAGCTTCGATAGTTGCACCCGTAAACCTGACTGTTCACAGAGAGCGAGTCAATGAATGGGCTGAGTATATGCCGTTGTATACCTCGTTTAGAGCATAGCTTACGTCCAGGGGACATCGGTAGGTTCTTAAGAGCTCTTGACTGATAGACGTCACGAGGTATGGGCTATTATATTTCATATGGAACAGATTTAGCCGGTCTATATAAGGAATCTGGTTTGTGTCTCCGATTAGTGTGACTGCTTTGGCCTCTGTTAGTCGGGCCGCCATAACGATCGCTCCGAAATGGTTCATCAAGGCCTCGTCAACGATAAGTCGTTCAGGCTTTTCTTTGACGGCATTTATTAATATTGAAGCGATCGTTCGGACTTTGGTCTTCCCGTCCTTTGGACAACTGAGGGCGAGTTTATTCCTGAGCTCTAATGCTGCCTCAGTCGTCGTTGTTGCTATCAAGTCACTCTCAAATACGAAGTTGTTTACTACCCAAGTCGATTTTCCACATCCAGGAACGCCGTTGACCCAGTGGAAAATTGGTGCTTCCAAGTCTTCCCAGGGTCTTGCTGAATCCTCTACGGCTGTAGCCATTTGGAGGATGTTACCTTCCAGCGAGACCTCTGTGCAGCGGGCTACTACAAGTATTGAGTCTTCAGCGGGTGTTAAATACTTGGGCGGTCCAGTTACTCTTTTGGGGGTTTCAGTTATTTTAACGAATCCATTTTTAAGGCTGTAAGCCGCCATTTGGGGAATTTTAGGTGTTTTACCCCGTACATATTCAGATGTAGTGTTGTTGAAAATGGCGGCTTTTCCTTCCTTGAGTAATACTTTAAGAAGACCTTCGTGCTCAAGTTCGAAGGTCCGCCTGATCTTTTCACAGATCGCAAGGTTAGTTTTGATTGTTTCCCTTATAGATGCTGTGTACTCAGGAAACGCGTTTCGCATATGTTCGTTGGCACCACTGGCGGATGGTAAATCGGGTGCACTTGTTTGTCCCATGTCGGCTCTAGTTCTGTTCTTTTTATAATATTTTTGCTTCGGTTTAAGCATTGTAATCATCTTATTAAGTCCTTTCTTAGTTTTTTAATTTGTCCTGTGTTATTTTGTTGGATTGAATTTCGATGGCAATTTTCTCTTGAAGGCGTGCGGCGCTGCTTTGTAGGCTGTGGTTGCTTGGTTCGCCCCTGGTTGCTTGGTTAAGGATAATGTTACCGACTAGGAGTTACAGTTTATTGCATTTTAGTTTAAATTAACAAATATTTATTTTATTTTGAAGGACAATTGCTTATACACTGTTCCTTTATAGTAACAATATTAAAACTAACATCATATTTCATGTACAAGTAAGCTAAGTTAAGTTACATAACTACTTATACGGAGCCAGTGCGGGTGTGAAGGCAACATTCTTCTGTAAGCCATCGGGTAGTCAATTGAATTATTTAGCATCAATTTGCTTTGTAATTATATGTTAAAATAAATTATTATAAAAATTCATTAATATATTAGACAGTTGTCAAGTATAACATTTATTTAATATTCTAAACTACGATACTGAAGAATGGTCTTCATTTCGCTATGGAAAAAAAATAATAACGAGAAAATTAAAATGTAACATAAACTACTAAATAATAAAAAAACTCGTTTAAAATACGCTAAAAACTTATTCTTTAAAATGCTTCTGAAAGCAATAAGTCTCCTTCAATGACAACTTTTGTAGATATTTTACCAATTTAAAATCTTTGCTGTCTTTTGCTGTCGTTATGTCCATTAAACCCTTATCTTTTGTAAGATTGATTTATTTTTCTATTTAGCATCTTAAAACATTAAATATTTCTGAAAATAACAAAATATTATAATATAAACAAAATATTATACAAAACATAATAAGCAATTTAAATTTATCACTCTGTAATAAATAGAATATTTTTTTTTCCAAAGAGTAGATACCAAATTCGCCAAGAGAGATAGAACTAAGATAGAAAAGGGGACTTTACCTGTCTATTGTCTATTAAAACATCGTCTCCTGACCTATTTGAAATTCAACGAATTTCTCAATGACAAACAAAGCCTTTGTTCATGTTTGGTGCGCGACTCTCTTGGACACGATCTTAGTGTATGCAGTCCCTATTTTCAGAATGCATCAGCTGAGTATGAACTCGAAGCTTTAGAATGATCATAGCTGCTGACTTATAAATAATGACACATGAATTAACAAGAAATTAGAATGTGTTTGTGACTATTTTACAGAATCCCTTTGGAAATAGTGCAATATATTTATATGCAGCTCTCTTTAAACTTATCGAATCCACAGCACTCCACCACCAGACTATTAGACGCGGAAAAAACCTTTTTTCCTTTTGTTGTTCGAGGTGAACCAAGCGTTTCGAACATTTTTATTGGTGACAGTTGATTGGATATGGAGTGAACTGCCCGCGTTTGGTATTCCTAACAAATTCTATCCTGTAAACTGTTATAAGTAAAGTGCGTTCGTGTACATTATAAAAAAATATGATGAACTTGCAAAATAACAGAAGTAATTATGTCAAAAATTCGATGACATCAGGTAAAATATATAGTTTTTTTTTACTTTTTATATGTGAATCATATGAATATATGTAAATCAAACGTATTTTTTCTTAATAACACTAAAACAGACAGTATTTTAAAATAAAATTATCAAACAAGAGAATGCAAATTTTTGATGTTATCATTGTAATTAAAAATATGGAATTAAGATCCAAAATCCAATTTGATATTATTTCTTGTCTTTCATTTATTTTTCTAACACTTCATTGTTATTTACTTGCTTACTGTAAATTAAAGTCTACAGATATTTAATTATAAAACCAACTTCATGATATAAAATTATAGTGTCATTAATAACATTTTATGAATGGCGAATTGGTTTCACTATAAACTGTATAAACACACATAATATAGTTTGAATTGGCAATGATTTATCCTTTTAATTAATCTACTTGAAAGCATTTATTTGTCAGAATTATTTTATTTTTGATGCTATTACATCAAATTTTACATCAACATCTAGCAAAAGTGGTAACATTAGGTTTAAGTTACAAATATTATAACTAGGAGCGCCAATAGACCCTCAATTTCGACTCGCTGCGCTCGCGAAATTTCGGGTGCCGTTTGCATATTGACCGAAGCGAGCTCAGTGTAATAACTCATCTTTGTGGACAATGTTAATGTTGACTGTTAGAGAATGCTATTTAGCATTAAGTCCGCTTATTGTAATTTTTTTTTTTTGGAACAGTAAAGAAAAAATAAATAAGAAATAAATGTCGGTAATGTAGGAGATTTCAGATTACTGTAAGAAAACATAAATTCTCTCATAACAGAGGTTTTTTTACCGTTACCCCTTAAATATCTTACTACAATGTATGGTAATATAGCAAAAATCATAGTCACAGCAACGCGTGGCCGGGTCTGTTAGTATATGTATATGCAATATCAGCGACATGACATTTTTCAAAATTTTTTTTTTAACAATCACCTAACTTGTGTTTTTTTTCATTGTGAAATTTCATAATTTTCCGTCCAGTAGTTTTCGAGCCTATTCATGACAAAGAAAGTGAAAAAGTCTCCCGTAGAGCGCTCGCCTCGCTTCACTCAGATATAATATGGTGAAATTTTTTTTTTTTGTATTTTATAAATACAATGTACATAACATTAATAATTTTATCGTCCTCGTTATTTATGGATGAAATTACCTCCACCGGGTACGTGACCAAAATATTGAAGAGGGCTTCAATATCTATTATACAGGATATTATCAATATCGTATTAGTTTGTATCAAGTTTCATAACACATTTACCATCCCAATTTGTATACTCTTGTAAATTAAATTGCCATATAAGGTCTTTTTAGTAATAAAGTATCTTGATGATAAAACATGTGTTATTTATTATATATATACGATAACAGATAAGGGTTTTCATAGTTTTATAAATATTGGTCTTGGGTGTTACATCAAGCATAAAATGTTATATGTATCTCTTAAAAATACGTATTTATGTTACTAAATCAAATTTTTATTAATTTATTCAACGTCAGTTAATCGGACGAAATTTTGTTCTTTATATTTTTTTTATAATGAAACAACACAAAAAGTATGTAATGTATAATAATTCATTCATATAAGACTTATTTTAATGTTACAGACCAAGAAGAGGCAAAGATCACGCTTTTATTTCATGCACTCGGTTCTCAATGAAAATGTTATTGTATTTCAATATGGTCCTATATATTATCCTATATAAAATACCTCTTATCATGACTGTCACCTTCTTACCTCATTATTTGTGTTCGGCGCAATATGTTTAGAATATTTGCAAAAAAATAGAAAAAGGTTTAAGGCCCGGTCGGTGGCTTAGGAGCGACCGGTCTTGTCATTGTTATTATATTTATTCATGACTTTGTAATTTATGTAATCAATCTTTAAAAGTTGGTACTATCTATTATTCGCCAAACATTCCATTTATTGTTAGGAATAATACCTTTAAGCCTGTTATACTTAAACTATAAAATTGACGTTTGTAAGTAAAGAAATACTGTACTGAGTTTTTTGTGTGGCTCTTCTCCGACCATAGCGCGTTTAGAACCTTCGTAGAATTTATTTTTGGAGTTGGAGATTATCTTCACAGAAGGGCTTATATTAATAAGTATGGTACCAAAATAGGTTCTCCTGATACTTCCATTTGACGAACACAATAGAAAAGATATAAAGTGTAATACTTATAATATGCAAGAGCTCTAGCAATACAACCTTTGTATTTTCTTCTATTTTTCTTATATCTATTCTGTACAAACAGACTCTAATTGTCAAAACTAAAATAGTTCATTTCGAAGTTCATTAACTCAATATTAACATTAATTTGAATATAATATTCTCTTGTTCAATAGTAATTGATACATTGTACTCCAGCTTTGTCAAGTATTTGTGCACGACGTATTGCACTCAGCAAACACTTGAGGTTAACAATCGAAGCTGGAAACTGTGTAGTTATTTCTATTTACACTTAGTTATTGACTTACCGTAATGGTCTTTGAGACAGTGTCTAGATATTTCAAAATCATAGAAAAAATATTCCAAATTGAGTATGTGGAATGATAATATGAAAAATTATATGTATATTTTGTTTTTTTAGTACTTACTAATTTAATATTAGTATACTTTATATGTCATTAATGTGTTACTATGTAAGAATTATTGATTTTTTTTTATAAGAACTGGGTTTCAAAACTTTTAATAAATCATTTGACAATAAGAGGAGCTGCAATAAATGAAAACCTATATAATGGTATGTAATTTCTTAACAAACACAATGGTTATACATTGTCTGAAGAATATACACTATATTCCTTATATCAAGCATTTTTGTATAATATAGGATTGATGATTGAAGATGCTAAAGAGAGGTTATTTGAACACATGCTCCAGTAGTAATTATATACATGATATCGTTATTACCACGAGCACCTGCAGCGTGTCGAGTCTGAGACCAAGCCCGTAAAACGTCTACGATGACCAGTTTTATAATATAATTTATGAACGTTATACCAATGTAGCATTGTTGTATTTAATGCTAACGTATTACAATATTAACTGAATGTTAGTTCCAATATTATATAAGTTACTGACAAAAACTTAATAAGGATCCTTAAAAGTTAATGAAAAGCAGCTGATTTTCATGACAAAGGAAATAAAAGTTAACCTTAATCTTATCATATTTGATTATCTTCTTTTTTCTTTAATAAAATGAAAATCATTTTATTGTCAACTTATTAGTTGAAATTCTCGATCCTGAAATAAATCTTGATAAACGGAAAGTAGTAAAGGTGTATTCGACAAATTATCTTTGTTAGTATTGTATATAAAAATATGTGAAGTTTAAAGAATAGCACAGAAATGGGAAATTGAGGATTAAAGTTGTTTCTCATAATCACAGAAGAACATAGCACTATAATATAAAGAAGATTTACTTCAACAGATCTTCTGAGAGACGCTACTACCTTGGTACAGCCTATCCTGGATCTGAACGTGATATCAAGAGACTGTAAAAAGAGTTGTAAAGCTTTTTTATTTACTTATAAATATCTTATTTAAAATTAAATAAAAATATGTTAGAAACATTGTACTTACTGAGAGCTATATATAATTGACCACACGACAGAAGAAGAAGTTAAACCAAGTACTTTAGGACTGGGATTACTTGGTAATACTTGGTCCTTAACTTCTTTACAGTCGTAAAAACTAATGCTGGATTTATATTTAGATTTGTAAATTGTTAGTTTTTTTAAATTGTGTTTTAATATTCAGTAATTAAGATAAACATCTGTAACCTTAATGAAAGAAATTGACGTCATCTATTACTAATATTAACAATAATTGACGTAAGACGTTTAATTTCAAGAATATACGAGTATGTTATATATTTTTAATAAAGCCTTATAACAATGTACGGGACGTCAGTATAAGAAATGGCATTACTCTCAAGACTTGTAAACGAGTAGTAATGGATTAAAAAGCATAAATAATATAGCACATAGTAATAAAGAATACTATAATATAGTTTCTTGTTACCTTTCTTGTAATGCAGTCATACAGATCATTATTAATGGTTATTCATTCTTGGTGGTAGAGCCTAGCTGTATTTATCTTACTGCAGCTCGTATTGGGCTGGCTCGACCGGGGAAGGACCACCCTCTCACAGAAGACCGACGTGTAGTAACCAAATTCATTTGGTTATGTTTCGTCGGTGAGTGAGAGAATCCGGTAGCCCAACCCCCCCCCCCACGCCAAACATGAAAGCGATGCCTAAAAGAAAAATACCCCAGGAGGGTACCGGCTTTGATGATGGCCCTCCCCGAGCAAAATCGGGGAAATGATTCTCGGATTTTGCTCGGGCTGCCCGTCGTATCTGGGGCGGGCAAAGTATCGCCTTTTGTGTTTTTTGAGGGCAAACGACGAGTCAACGCAGCGGCACCCCGACCCACTCTAAATGTGGAATTTTGCAACATCCGGGGACTTCATTCCAACTTGAACGCCGTCCACTATCATCTAGAGACGGCGCAGCCGGCCTTGTTGTTTCTGACGGAGACGCAGATATCTCAACCTAGCGACACAGCGTACCTATCATACCCCGGGTATAAACTCGAACATCATTTTATACCACACGCCGGGGTATCTGTGTTCGTAACGGAGCATATCTGCTACCGTCGCCTTCAGGTTTTTGAAGGTCGAGACCTGTCTGTACTCTGGCTGCGCGTGGACATGGACGACCATGTCAGAGTCTACGCGTGCCTCTACAGGTCCCATAGTGGTAATGCAGAAACGGATCAACTCTTAGGCCATGTTCAAGCGAAGATTGACGATCTGCTTTCACAGACTCCCTCCGCCGAAGTCGTAGTCCTTGGGGACTTCAATGCGCACCATGCCGATTGACTAGGGTCACGTGCCACCGACTACGCGGGGAGATCTGTGTTTGACTTTGCTCTGGCAAATGGTCTGTCCCAGCTGGTAAAGACGCACACTCGTCTACCGGACGTGGACAGCCACACGTCCTCTTTGTTGGATCTTCTGCTGACTACACGTCCAGAAAAGTACCAGATCACTGTCGAGGCTCCCTTAGGTTCCTCTGATCACTGTCTGGTACGGAGTGTAGTGCCCATTCGACGTCCTGATCGCACAAGACCTGCGACTCGACGCGTTTGGCACTACAAGTCAGCGGATTGGGATGGAATGCGATCCTTTTTTGCATCCTACCCATGGGGGCCGATTTGTTTCCCTTCCAATGATCCTAGTGACTGCGCTGCGGCTGTAGCTGATGTGATACTTCAGGGCATGGAACTATTTGTACCAAGCTCTGTGGTACCACTCGGTGGCAGATCGCGGCCTTGGTTTGATGCGTCTGTCAGGGCTGCAGCAGCTGGCAAACGGCAGGCTTATCAAGCTTGGGCTAATGCGTTAGTCACTAAGGATCCGAACTCTAGAGTTCTGAAGAAGAAATATAATCGTGCCTCCAGATTCTTCAAACGGAAAATTGCTAAAGCGAAGTTCAAGCATGTCGTCAAAATTGGGGATCAGCTGGCAAAGTACCCACCTGGCACGCGCAAGTTCTGGGCGCTTTCCAAAGCCAGTCTGGGAAACTTCTGTCAGCCTTCCCTACCGCCATTGCACACTGCGAACGACTCTTTGGCCCACACGGCAAAAGAGAAAGCCGATCTCTTGGGCACTCTTTTTGCCTCAAACTCGACTTTGGACGACCAGGGGAAGGCACCGCCTAACATCCCGCAGTGTCCGAGCTTAATGCCGGAAATAGTTTTTCGGCAAAAACTCATCCGAAAAGCCCTCCTTTCCTTGGAAGTTCATAAGTCGAGTGGGCCAGATGGTATCTCTCCAGTTGTGCTACGAACATGTGCCCCTGAGTTGACACCAGTGCTAACGCGTCTATTTCGGTACTCCTACTTGAAAGGCGTAGTCCCGGTCTCATGGAAGCGTGCCTTTGTCCATCCGATCCCTAAAAAAGGTCATAGCTCGGACCCAGCTAACTACAGACCTATCGCCATTACCTCTCTGCTCTCCAAAGTAATGGAGAGCATCATCAATAAACAGCTCCTAATCTACCTCGAGGATCACCAGTTGGTCAATGACCGGCAATATGGCTTTCGCCATGGTCGATCGGCTGGTGATCTTCTGTTGTATCTTACACACCGTTGGGCAGCTGTTATTGAAAGCAAGGCAGAAGGTCTGGCAGTTAGTCTGGATATGGCGAAAGCCTTCGATCGTGTATGGCACAAGGGGCTTCTTTCGAAGCTACCTTCCTATGGGCTTCCCGAGAGTTTATGCAAGTGGATCACCAGCTTCCTCACTGGGCGGAGCATACAGGTCGTTCTCGACGGTTTTTGCTCGGACCCCAAGCCCGTGAACGCTGGTGTACCCCAAGGCTGCGTGCTATCCCCAACTCTATTCCTCCTGCACATCAATGATATGTTGGATATCTCCAACATACATTGTTATGCGGATGACAGCACTGGGGATGCGGTATATTCCGGCCGTACAGGTCTCTCTTGGGAAAACGTCGACGAGTGCCGAAAGAAACTTGTGTCTTCTATAGAGACTTCCTTGGGGATGGTCTCTGAGTGGGGTGAACTGAACCACGTTCAGTTCAATCCCCTAAAGACACAAGTTTGCGCGTTTACCACTAAGAAAACCCCATTTGTCGTATCACCGCTCTTCGAGAGCACTCCTCTTATTGCCTCGCCAAGTATCAGAATACTGGGTCTCGACATTTCGAGCGATTGTCAGTTTCGTGGTCATCTGGAGAGCAAGGCCAAGTTGGCCTCGAAGAAATTGGGAGTGATTAATAGAGCGAGGCAGTATTTCAAACCTGGCCAAAGACTTGCGCTCTATAAGGCGCAGGTCCGGCCACACATGGAGTACTGTTCTCATCTCTGGTCCGGATCACCCCAATATCAGCTTCTATCATTTGACCGCGTACAACGGAGAGCCGCTCGGATTGTCGGTGACCCGGTGCTCTGCGAACGGCTGGACTCTTTGGCATTGCGTAGAGACGTTGCTTCTTTGTGCGTTTTCTACCGCATTTACAACGGGGAGTGTTCCGAAGAATTATTCGATCTGATGCCTGCCGCCGAATTTCATCACCGCACAGCGCGCCATCGCCTCCAATACCATCCTTACCACCTGGATGCGTGGCGATCCTCCACTGTGCGGTTCTCAAGGACATTTTTTCCACGTTCCACTCGCTTGTGGAACGAACTGCCTTCGGCGGTATTTCCAGATCGGTACGACATGGGTACCTTCAAAAAAGGCGTCTACTCCTACCTACAAGGCCGGCAACACTCTTGTAAATCCTCGGATGTTGCAAGAGTTCATGGGCGGCGGTGATCACAAGTCATCTGTGACCCGCCAGCTCGTTTGCCCTCCTCTTCCATAAAAAAAAAAAAATAATAAATAATGGCATTTCCTTTTTTACTCTTACCTAACAAAAACTGATGACTGAATTTTGCCTTAAAGAACATAACTAGCTTTAATATCGCTATAAAATATTCTAACAAAAATATAAAGTAAAATAAGCCAAGACAATTTTTTCTATTGTAGTATAAATGGAATTTGAATAAATGAGTCTGGTTTTATAAATACAATGGGAAAACAAAGAAAATGGAAAAAAAATAAGGTTTGTCCATTATGCAATACAATGTATGAAACACGATCAAGAAATCAAGAAAAATCAATTCCAAACTAAAAAACCTGCTGTTAGAAAACTTTGAGATCCCGCAAATCGTTAAGGAATAATCAATATTTATTGACTTCATTCTCATCATAATAACATATTTAAGTTTTGTCCCAATCAAAGTAATTTAAGAGGGGTTATTGATACTGTTTACTTTAAAATAGAGGTTATCTGAATTTCCGATAAGATGTAATCATTTAAATATGAATTCCATAGTGCTATGCTAGTATCTTAATATCATGAAGTTAAGTAACTTAAAATCTCTAGCCATCGCAATTGATATTTTGTATTGCAAAATATTCTTAGCGGTAACTTGTACACTACTGGATAAAACTTTTTAAATACCGAAATGAATCAAATTTATTCTTTATTTTGATTATTTCTTTTTGTTATTAACATCAGTCCACAAAACATCATAAAGCCTTGTCAACTTTATATTTATCGCAGAAGTTGTTTATTTATACATTATGAATACTTTGTGTCGATGGAAATATAAAACATAAAACGTTCAAATTTGATAACTTATAAATAATAGTAACATTAAAATTTTAAGAATAAAATGAGCTCATCTTCAGTGCTCGGAATGAAGAAAATTAAAGAAATTAAAATATAATTTTACTCTCAGATCCCAAACTTTAATAACAACAAAGTCCAAGTTATTAGCATAGATTAAAACAATTTTATCTGACGGCCTGAAAGCCACATTTTTCAATTACGTCCAATTTGACTTTAAACTTTTCTCCATTAATCAGACGGGCTTACCAGAAATTTGTAGGGAAATTGCCTTTGTAATTGTCGTGTCTTGTTAGGTTGCTTCACCAAACTTAGTTTACGGTGTTATACAGCTTCGTAAATTTTTAAATGCCGTCTCGGGGGTTATTTTAAGATAGAATGGAGACAGTTGTTTTGAAAAATATGAAATATTATCATACTCATATTTTATTATTAAAAAAACAAAAGTTTAGATTTGGAGATTATTAAACAATGTTTACTGCCCATATTTATAATTAATACAATAAATAATATTGTAAAAATATTAACATTTCATTTATAAACTTGAAATATGATTTGATATTAATATTTTATATTTACCAACTATTATCCCCACCAGATTGAATAAAATATCTTCAACTTGCGACAATGCAATCTTAAAAAGACGTGAAGTTACCCAAAACAAATCATCAAAAAATAAATTACCATACCGTTTTACACTTGTCTTCTTTCAAACAAATTCTACGTTACGTCATAGACTGCTTGTTTTGATTTACAATATATCTATATATAGAAAATCTGTTTAATCTAACATTAAATGCATTTTAGTATCCCCTATTATCTTATTACTGACTATCAAGAAGGTTTGGCGGTAATAAGTTTGGTAACAGTTCTGCAACATATTGTTTGTATGAAAATGTTAGAATGTTTTTAAAAAGTTTCATATATAAGAGATATATATAGATAGACAATACTTGCAGTTGAATACTTCAAATCTGTACTATAATCAATATAGACTTTTTATTTCAATTAATATAGAAGCTGGGAAAAAAATCTCTAAAGAATCATTTTTAAACTAAGATCTTAATAGAATCCAAAATGAAAATAAAGTTATGTTATCTTCTTTATTATACTATATTATTATTGAACTCATTTTTTTGAATGTCTGCTTTTAATAATCTTAACGAAAATTTTGTATAGGTGTATTATATTTGTTCCTTGGCACTAAAATTGTAATAGAAGGAATTGACTTACATCACCACCGTCCTGTAAATTGTTAACCTATTTCGCTTTTTGCTACGTGCTTGGATTTGATTATTCTGTGATTCAGGGAATCAAATTCTAAAACTCCACTTCTATTTCGAGAACTGTTGTCGGCGCTTCATTGTAGCCGACTATTAGGATCTAGGTTCTGCTTGACAAAGAATTAAAGTTTTCTTTTGAGGTGAGATATGGTTTAAAATATTTCAGTGATAAACGAATGAAATATAATAATTTATAATAATTAATAATTTTATTTAAGACATATATAACACAATAATATTTTTTTTATTTAATTCATATTAATAGTGTTTCATAAAAAAAATATTAAATACACTAAAACTTTCTGGTAAATCTTCTATACAACTATAGTCTTAAAAGCTGAATATTATTTGTTTTGTTGTTCATTCAATTATGCGAACTTATACAACATTACAAGTTTACAGCTTCTACACTAGGGAATATCCCATCTGACGCTTGAATTTTCACAAACACAAAGGTCACCCAACTTGGATTACAATCTGTAGATCACACAAAGTATGACCCCGTGAGGAAATCGAATAAATATATGCATCTCATTTTTCACAATATTAATTTATTAGATCATCACAACGCGTATTAATTAATAAAAACGATAGGTTACTGCTCATTATTGAATAACAATTATTGAATTAACATTATATTTAAAATTGTTACAATTAAAAAAACTGGCTAAGTGTGTCAGCAAACGCTCAATTTAAGGATCCGTATTTGTCCTTGTGAAATGTATGTATATATATATACAATCACCGACATTTCATAAATCTTTTTAAGATCTAATATACGAGTATAAGACTTAGCCCCTTTGCTAAACGTTTGCAGTATAACACTAAGACTAAGAGTCTCTGAGCTAACTAATCGGAAGGATGAACAAACATGACGAAGCTAAAAATGATTCTAGTGGACTACGTAACCCTAAAAGAATTATTAAGTTACTTTTCGCTTAAGTCGCATATAAAACGATTGTAATATAATGAATCTTACAACAACATATACTACTGTAATTAATATTAGTAATATCCCTAGTGCTAAATATATTAAACAGACTTCATAATACTCGGTCCAATGCATCTGGGCGCCGCGAGCCCTGAGGTGGATAGCACCTTTGTTTCGTAATACGTACTCCGTCCACCAAACAGCTTTCTCAAGAGAGGTTTTGTTCTCATCGTGAATTATATCTCGAAGCCGGACAACATTATGACGATAACTAAAATTAAACATTGTCGTTTCTTTACTTTTATTATTGGAAATAAATTTAAATAACATAATAATTAACACATAATATAGTGGTTTCCACAGAAACACAACATACCTCGGATTTTCTATAATACCTTCAATAGTTTCTTTAAAAGTGTTTTCATTTAGATCCTTGATGAGCAACTTCTTACCAATACCATGAAATTCATATTGTTCCGCTGTATCTGCCATATCCGCATATGAACCACTGATCAGCCAGCATTATTATTACAACAAGTGGTATTCCAGCTGTCAGAGCTTCATCAGTAGATTGAAGTCCTCCTTGCGTTATGAATAGTTTCATTTTTGGGTGACCTGTATTAGGAAAAATAATAGTTTTCTTATATCTTAAATTACATCAGATGTCGTAAAAGCCGGATTGTTGTACAGAAAATATATAAAAATATATGTAGTTGGTTGTATGTAGTTTATATAATTAAAAAATTATAAAATAAATGATCATTCAAAAAAAACATTTGGTGGAACTGAAATCCCATACAGAATGAATATTTGAGAAAAGCATATGAACCTTCTTTTTCAACTCTTCTAAATCTGACCCAAATATTTTTTTCAACAATTTATTTTCCATTTCCTCAAATTGTTTGAATGTTTGACTAAAGCCGTAATATGTGTATAATTCTGTAATCTTTTCCCGCATTGTCAATTCATTAGTTTGTTGTTGAATGGATATAGGATAGATTATGGGATGAATAGGAGATACAATGTTATTAAAGGATCCGTAAAAGGGAGCTAGAGAAATAATTTCAATCATAGGTACTTTATATAAATGCCAAAAACTTAAAGCCAGTCTCGAACAGGAATCAGTAAATAAAATGACAAATTTTTGTTACTTATCATTAATAAGATTTTGTACTGGGGTTGATGTCAGTTGCTTTTCAAAAATAACAGCCAGTTGTTCATAACAAATTTTCATATGTATTCTCGAATCTTTAACGTTTAATACGCCTGACTTAGTTATTTTATTCCATATGTTATAAGAAACATCGTGAATATCAATTTCCTTTAAATTTCTAGGACTGGTTCCATTTGGATAAGCAGGATCAGTTGTAATAGTAACTACTTCATGGCCACGGTTTGCTAATTCTTCCATCAGAACCCGGAATACTACTTGATGGCTTATCGAGGGTATTGGAAATATTCCCAGAATTCTTGCAGATTCTATTTCTAAAAATACACCACTAATACACAGTATTAAAAACAACATTATTTCACAAAATAATCGAAAGTGATGCTTATTAAAGATCACAACTGTTGTTAATATTTTCTATTTATTTTTCCTCAATACTTTAAAATAAGCAGCTCTAGTGATGACACAAGGCACAATGATAGTGTAAACTTATTCCATCAAGGTTTAATTGTACAATGCAATTGTGTCAAATATGGACCTTGCTATGTATTAAAAAGTTATTCCGTGACTGATAGATGTACATATATTACATGTTACAGATGTGTCTATCGTACTAATAAAATATAAAGTTTTAAAAGCAAAAATATTTGAATTTAATATAAGAAGAACATGAGAACCAATAAATTTGAAAAGGGAAATTTAATCTTTACTTAAATCTAATATAATTTATATTCACTTCACGTTAGTCGTGTAAGGAATAGTGAATAAAAAATGAAACTCAAATGAACAACTTTAAATGATAAGTACGTAATCAAAATGAAATGGATTATAAATACTAGTCGTTCTGTGAACAGTAGACCTCAGTACGTTAATTATTTATAGTGGATTTCACGAGGTGCAGTGGTTACGATATTTCACCCGTGAACCAAGTATGAGCGCCACCCCAGTAACCTCCGTACACTGGATCTAAAACAAAACAAAAAAAACATTCTTAGACGAAATTTGGCCGCCGTTTTGGATTTTGAAATAACAAAAACACCTTAGATTTCAGCAAAGAATACTAAGACGAAATTTCAGCCCGCTAGCTGCCGCAAAGTCAGTTTTTGTGGTAATAAAATAAATAACTCAAAGAATATGATCACCAATTTTTGTGGCGATCGGATGAAAATTGCTCCTGCTACGCCGAAAAAACAAAACTAAAAAACGCCGCCATTTTGAATTTTTTCGCGCAATCAAAAAAACGGCTCGACGTAAAAATTCTTATAATTCAATGAGTACGCCTGCCGATTTTAATGATGATAGAATGAAAAATACGCCGGCTATGCCAGAACAAACGTAAATAGTATAATACATACGGAAAAATAGCAGAAAAGGCCTATTAAGTGGAAACGTAATCCTTCGGACAAATGCTTTACTACGCTCAGCATTCTTCCTTTGGTCAATTACAAGATATAAATATAGAATAAGTATGCAAGAAATGTTGTCGTTAACATTATTGCTCCGCCTATAGTAATCAGTTATAGTTTTTAAAAACGTATCAATATTCCCTTATTTATTTAGATAAACTTTTGAACCTTTTGACAAGAATAATTAAATTATAATTTACTTTATCACATATTTTTGTTTTAAACAAACAATAACAAGTTTATTCTCATGTTAATATCTTATTTCAATCCGTTATAAATTCCTTAGTAAGATAGTGTAAAGGAAAATTATTCAAACTCTAGACAGGTCCAAAATTTCTCAAACTGGTTATTAAAACTCTAATATATCGGATTTTTAATTTACCAAAAAATTCATATTTGTTATTTTTTCGATGGAATTGTAATCTGAATATGAGATCGAGAGACCTTATAGTTTTATATATAAGTTAGTCTTTGATCGGATCATCCCACACACATCGGTCACTGTATCGTTATAATCTTATCGCCCTCGACATTTACACTCAGTATTGACGTTTTTCCTGTGAAAGAAAGTATCTGTAAGTGTCTGAAAGTGTGTGTCTGTACATACACCATCTATGTGACTTGGAAAATTTTGCAGTTTACACAAGTGAGGGAGATTTGAAGAAGTCATTTTAATATGTCTTTTATCTTAGTGATTTTTATAATTAAAATATTTTTGATAGCATCGATTATGAAGTGAAAGTCATAGTTACGTTTATTGTTAACCATGATACCATGACATCACATTCACAAGGACTTTAATTAGATAAGCTAACATCAGAGGCATTTTGAAATAAAAAAAATGTCCTTATTTTTCTATCATAAAAGATATACAGTGCCACGTCTCTGAAGACAATTTAAGACCTGAACATACCAATAGTGCTGTAACGCGGTTGCTGCAAAGCATTTTAAACGTCGCGTTAACATTTAAATGTAAAGAATGTACGCGAGTTTTAACTTTAAAAATAAACCTAGAAAATAAAACAAGTTTTCAAAAATAATAGCAATATATTGAATGTATTAAGCTATAAATGTCCCCCATCTTTTAATAAGTAGCGTAATAATGTTATTTCATATTATGGAAAGAATTATATTTAAAACTATGTATGCCCACAACTTTATACGCGCGGAATATGTTTTTAAAGTATGTATCCTAAGTTATTCCTTATAACAACAGTTATTCACCAGTGATAATCGTATTAAAATCGGTTCATTTGTGTCAGAATTTAGCCGGAACAAACAGACACACAGACCGACAGAAAGGGGCATAGTCGCCCTTGCCTCCTTCCATCCTAATGATTATGTTTATAGCATCTCAACCACACCAACCCTCCGGTTATAAAGGTTGAGCCGCTTTACATGTGGTCCAGGTTTACCCAGGTCACATGGATCCTTGGTACGGCAGATCTGACCTCCGAAGTCGTCCGACAACGTTACTATAAGACTAGTAAGCTCGCAAGGCTATCGGTCATAGACAAGTCCAATCGCGACCACCCAGCTACCTTTTCTCCATGAAAGGTTCCGGAACTGTAAGGCACGCTCACTTCCCGACAGGCAGTCAGACTGCAAGCCTACCCTACAGTACAGTCGGGTGACCGGATAGATGCTAGCACATCCATCTAACCTCTAAGTAGGAGGCTACCCGAACTGCAGTGACCCCCGAAGGGATATCTGCTTATGGACCGTTCCAAGCCCCGAAGTAAAAGACCGCAGCAGCCCTTCGCCTTAGGCTGGTCAATCACTTCTCGCTGCGCATGAGATCCGACGAGCCCCCGACAACTGTGGGAACCCAGACGAACAGCGCCGAACCTCTACAGCTAACCACATTACCACTACGAATCCAACACCAAAACCGGTAACCCGGCAGTTTACACGCGCAAGCGCATGCGTCGCTACCGGAGGGCTTAGGTACCGGGGTCCCGTAGTACCCTGATCTTAGCAGCTGACCCGTAGTTCAGCTGCAAACTATCTACCGTCGGGTGTCTCAGTAGATAGGGGCAATTAAAAAACACTACTATTTTTGAATATTTTGTCCCAATAACTTTAACATCTAAGTTATCATGTACTTTACATTAATCAGTATCGACACTTTATAACAAAACATATGTTAAGTTATATATATTTTTATCTTAATAATATGTTATAAGGTTTAGGTTTTTGTATAAAAGAGATTTTAATGAGATATTCACTATAACATGTATAAAATAATATATCTTTCATAACTGTTATCCGTCTCGTTTAACTTTCAAAGCTTAAAGCGTTGTGTAATTAAAACAGGAAATTATGATAATTTTATATGAGGCTCAAAAGAACTATGAAATTCAGGTCACCACATGCTAACATTTCTCAGTCAGAGGAATATCTTGTGGATTATATTAAATTAATTTAAAATAAACATTTTCACATACCTTGCTATTTTAATTAAAATATTATATTAATTTTATTATACATTAAATACTATAATAAGACTAAATATTTTTGATATTATGTAGATAAACTAATAGATAGACAAAAGGATATAGATAGCTATTAAAGTATACAATATTAATAAATAAAATATTGAATACTCTTGACGGGTGGTGACAGTTTCATTAAAAAAACAGCAACAATATATTTTAGCGTATAATTAAAACAAGAGTTTTCGTGTTATTTGGACGAAAATTAGGACAATCCTATTGATAATAAATACCTTTCAGAGGCAGAATTTATTAAAATCCTTTCGCAAGGAACTACGTGTCTTTAAAGAAACCTTTACAAAATTTGTTACTCCTTGCTTTAGTACTTTCAGAGATTTCGTTGAGCCTTTACGAGTATCTTTAATATTATACCTATATTAATATACCTTATCTATTACAAAAGTTATTGGATTGTATTTTTGGCATAGGAATGCTCGAAAATAATGACAAAATGTAAATCTGAACTGCAGGAGTTATAATTATTATACCTTCTAAGTCTTACGTCACGTGCTAATATTTATTTACCAATGCTTTAAATCATAAATAAAATAAATGTAATATATACAAATACTTAAACTAAATTTTATACATATTTTTAAAGATTCGGACAAAGACAGATAACAGATAAGTTTTTTGAATATTATTTAATTATGTTTCAGATTAAGCTGGCATCATCAACAAAAGTTACACCGTATTTTGCGTTTTCGTTTCTTTTGAACTGAAATAGAGAATACTTTGTATCAATTTGTTCTCATCTTATTTCAGGTCACGACAAGCTATCCGGACTCATTGAGATACGTGGCTCGAATTGATCCACTAAACAAACTTAACACTATCACCTTTTATCAAATGCTTGCTGATGAACTAGTTTTCTCTCTATTTTAAATATCGAAATGACGAAACTATGGTTTAATATATTCCATGACATTTCAAATGCATTTAACACTAATAAAGATATTTATAAGTACAAAAATCTGTTTATTTATTTTAATTATTTATAACACTAATATGATGTTCAAAAAACAGCTATGACATCAATATAATATACACTTAAACAAAAATATTTTAAAGAAAAAAAAAATTTATTGATTTAAATTTATCGTAAAAAAGATTCCATTTGTTCAAGATATGTATGTATATATATATATATGTGAGCATATCGTGAGTAACTCTTATTCCATTATGCTATCCCTCAATGAAAAACGCATTTAGTAGGTTTATTGGATCAAGCGTAGTCATTTGAAAGTTTAACTACGGTAAATATAGAAATAATGGATAAATAATGGTTATCTACACAAAAAGGCAATCCTTATAAGTCTGTAATATAAAGTAGAAATCTCACATTTCTAGTTTTATGCCTTACGATTGAAGCACATGATTTAAATAATACTTTATTATAATGCTAGCGTAATCCCTCCCGCTTCGCTGGGTACACTATTAATTTGGATATGAATTTAGGTTGCTATGGTAACCTTTGTCATAATATCCGTTGTCATCGTAGCCGTTGCTTTGGTAACCGTTGTAATAGTAACTGTTACCCCCGCGTTAAGTGTAGAGCTCCTCTAGGTTTAAAACTTGACGAAATGCAAAAAGTTGAAATCCGTTGGGATAGGAATTCCGTAAAATTTGTTCTTAGTGGACGTCTACGTCTCAAAAGAACTACGTAACTATGTAAAATTTTAAGTTAATCGAACAGATAAATTCAGAGATTTCGTGATGAATCGTGAGTAGTAAACCTCTTATATGTATATTATAAAATATTTTTTTATATAATTTAATATAGTACTTTTTTAGATTTTATTCTCATCATAAGAATCACTTATTGTATCCACAAAATGTAATATATCAATATTTTATATATTTCTCGTTTTAATAATATAACATGTTCAATAAATTTAATCAATCTTAAGACCGGATAATTTAACATTTTAATTAATTTAAGAAATCTTGAGACTCGATAAAATAAACAAACTTCAGTAATGTAAATGTGACGAAAAGTTTATTTTTTATAATGTTTAAATTGAATCCATTATCCTTTAGGTACTATCTTGATATGAACTATCACCTGTTAAACATTTCGCAGGTCAACATTTTATTACAATAACCTGTAGGGGTTCTATACAGAGTACAAGTTGTTATTCCCTCAGGGACCATCTGTCCTTTGTAATGAATTAACTTCTTAACAAAGTGCCTGTTCACAGAATAAGATGTAGCGGAAACGGAGTAGACTTGACTATAATTTTATTTAGTTCAATAACCTTAACATTATTCTGTCACGATTTCAACTAAACTATTTTACAAACGTTTTTTATGGCTTTATAATAAACTTGACAAACTGTTAGCTCTGAACCAGAACGCTCACACTCACACTTCGACACATTATAGTACTCTCTCTTGGAACATTGTAAACGGACCGTGAGGGGTTAAATATATTTTATAAAAGTAAAATTGGGTATAAAAAATCCAATGTAGTGTTTATTGTGTGAATTTATTAATATAAAAAATCAAAAATTCAGAACAATTAAATTTTCTACACCACAATTCACTATGAATTATATAATGCATTTTAAACATTGCCACATTCTGTGTATCATAAAAGACGAAATTAATTTAGTTTAATCATATCTTTTTAATATAATGTTTTAGGAACTTGGCCAAAAAGAGATGCGAAAATCTGACTCGATATTGAAAAACATGGATATTAATAAAAAATATTCATTAGGTGTAAAATACTTATAATGTTATATCAAAATTATTTTAATTTGTTGCATTCAAATGTGCTGTACATTTTACAGATAAACTAATATTTTGTATATATTAGTTTCATTTCAAAGCGAGACAAAATCGCATTGACATTTGAATAAAAGGAATTTTGAATTAAAGTAAATGTGAGCATCTGCCTATAATGCAGGTGGTGTAATTGATGAGCGGTACGTTGTATAAGAATTTTATTTAGATTTTCTATTATACAATGTTTAAGGATAATGTTACCGACTAGGAGTTAGAGTTTATAGCATTTTAGTTTAAACTAACAAATATGACACATTATATTTATTTTATTTTGAAGGACAATTGCTTTTACACTGTTCCTTTATAGTAACAATATTAAAACTAACATCATATTTCATGTACAAGTAAGCTAAGTTAAGTTACATAACTACTTAATCGGAGCCAGTGCGGGTGTGAAGGCAACATTCTTCTGTAAGCTATCGGGTAGTCAATTTAATTATTTCGCATCAATTTGCTTTGTAATTATCTGTTAAAATAAATTATTATAAAAAGTCTTTAATGTATTAGACAGTTGTCAATTATAACATTTATTTAATATTCTAAACTACGATACTTAAATTAAAATGTAACATAAACTACTAAATAATAAAAAAACTCGTTTAAAATACGCTAAAAACTTATTCTTTAAAATGCTTCTGAAAGCAATAAGTCTCCGTCAATGACAACTTTTGTAGATATTTTACCAATTTGAAATCTCTGCTGTCTTCTGCTGTCGTTATGTCCATTAAACCCTTATCTTTTGTGAGATTGATTTATTTTTCTATTTAGCATCTTAAAAAATTAAATATTTCTGAAAATAACAAAATATTATTGTCATAATAAGCGATTTAAATTTATCACTCTGTAATAAATAGAATATTTTTTTTCTAAAGAGTAGATACTCACCAAATTCGCCAATAGAGCTAGAACCAAGGAAGAAAAGAGGATTTTACCTGTCTATCGTCTATTAAAACACCGTCTTCAAACTTCGAACTTCTCAATGACAAACAAAGCCTTTGTTCATGTTTGGTGCGCGGCTCTCTTGAACAAGATCCTAGTGTATGCGTTTCAACTATAAGCAGTCCCTATTTTCAGAATGCATCAGCTGAGTATGAACTCAAAGCTTTAGAATGATCATAGCTGCTGACTTATAAATGATGACCCATGAATGAACAAGAAATTAGAATGTGTTTGTGACTATTTTACAGGATCCCTTTGGAAATAGTGCAATATACTTATATGCAGCTCTCTTTAAACTTATCGAACCCACAACATTCCACCACCAGACTATTAGGCGCGGAAAAAACTTCTTCCTTTAGTTGTTCGAGGTTAACCAAGCATTTCGAACATTTTTATTGGTGACAGTTGATTGGATATGGAGTGAACTGCCTGCGTTTGGTATTCTTAACAAATTCTATCCTGTAAACTGTTATAAGTAAAGTGCGTTCGTATACATTGAAAAAAAAATATGATGAACTTGCAAAATAACAGAAGTTGACTGTTAGAGAATGCTATTTAGCATTAAGTCCGCCTATTGTAAAAAATTTTTTTTTTGGAACAATAAAGAATAAATAAATAATAAATAAATGTCGGTAATGTAGGCGATTTCAGATCAATGTAAGAAAACATAGATGCTCTCTTAACAGAGGTTCTTTTACCGTTACCCCTTAAATAGTTTACTACAATGTATTGTAATATAGCAAAAATCATAGTCACAGCAACGCGTGGCCGGGTCTTCTAGTATAAATATATGCGATATCAGCGACATGGCATTTTTCAAAAATATTTGTTTTAACCAATTTTGTTTATTTTTATTGTGATATTTCATAATTTTCCATCCAGTAGTTTTCGAGCCTATTCGTGACAAAGAAAGTGTAAAAGTCTCCAGTAGAGCGCTTCGCTCGCTTCGCTCAATTTTAATATGGTGAAAGATATTTTTTTAATATTTTATAAATACAATGTACCTAACATTAATAATTTTATCGTCCTGGTTATTTATGGATGAAATTACCTCCACCGGGTACGTGACCAAAATATTGAAGAGGGGTTCAATATCTATTATACAGGATATTATCAATATCGTATTAGTTTGTATCAAGTTTCATAACACATTTTCTATCCCAATTTGTATACTCTTGTAAATTAAATTGCCATGTAAGGTCTTTTTAGTAATAAAGTATCTTATGATGATAAAACATGTGTTATTTATTATATATACGATAACAGATAAGGGTTTTCACAGTTTTATATATAACGGTCTCGGGTGGTACATCAAACTCAAAATGATTTTTATATACACATATATGTTTTAAAAATATATACACCTTATTTATATTACAAAATATATTTTTTTTTTATTTATTAAATGTCAAGTATCATAAATGATCGAAATTTTGTTGTTTTTATTTTTTTTTATATCTTAAACAACACAAAAGTGTGTAATGTATAATAATTCATTAATATAAGACTTATTTTAATGTTACAGACCAAGACGAGGCAAAGATCACGCTTTTATTTCATGCACTCGGTTCTTAACGAAAATGTTATTGTATTTCAATATGGTCCTATACATTATCCTATATAAAATACCTCTTATCATGACTGTCAACTTCTTACCTCATTATTTGTGTTCGGCGCAATATGTTTAGAATATTTGTAAAAAAATAAAAAAAGGTTTAAGGCCCGGTCGGTGGCTTAGGAGTGACCGGTCTTGTTATTGCTATTATTTTTATTCATGACTTGGTAATTTATGTAATCAATCTTTAAAAGTTGGTACTACCTATTATTGGCCAAATAATCCATTACTTTTTACGAATAATACCTTTAAACCTGTTACACTTAAACTATAAAAGTGACGTTTGTAAGTAAAGAAATACTCTACTGAGTTTTTTGTGTGGTTCTTCTCCGACCAGGACGCGTTTAGAACCTTGTTAGAATCTATTTTTGGAGTTGGAGAGTATCTTCACAGAAGGACATATTTCAATAAGTATGGTACCAAAATAGGTTTTCCTGACACTTCCATTTGACGTACACAATAGAAAAGATATAATTAAATAAATGTATATTAGTATTATGTGTTACTTATTATATGCAAAAGCTCCAGCAACACTACCTTTGTCTTTACCATTTTTCTTATATATGGCTTCTTTTCATCTGTTCTGTACAAACAGATTCTAATTGTCATAACTAAAATAGTTCATTTCGAAGTTTATTGACCCCATATTAACTTTAATTTGGATATAAAATTAACTTGTTCAATAGTAATCGATACATTGTACTCCAGCTTTGTCATGTATTTGTACACGACGTATTGCACTTAGCAAATACTTGAGGTTAACAATTGAAGCTGGAAACTGTGTAGCTACTTCTATTTACACTTAGTTATTGACTTACCATGATGGTCTTTGGACCTGTGTCTAGATATTTCAAAGTCATATAAAAAAATATTCCAAATAGAGTACGTGGAGAGGTACCAAAAATTATATGTATAATTGTTTTTTAGTACTTACTAATTTAATATTATTATACTTTATATCTCATTGATTTTGATTTTGATTGAGAGCTATATATAATTGACAAAACGACAGAATAAGAAGTTAAACCAAGTAATTTAGGACCGGGATTACTTGGTCCTTAACTTCTTTACAGTCGTAAAAACTAATGCTGGATTTATATTTAGATTTGTAAATAGTTAGTTTTTTTAAATTGTGATTTAATATTCAGTAATTAAGATAAACATCTGTAACCTTAATGAAAGAAATTGGCGTCATCTATTACTAATATTGACAATAATTGACGTAAGACGTTTAATTTCAAGAATATATGTTATATATTTTTAATAAAGCCTTATAACAATGTACGGGACGTCAGTATAAGAAATAGCATTACTCTTAAGACTTGTAAACGAGTAGTAATGGATTAAAAAGCATAAATAATATAGTACATAGTAATAAAGAATACTATTATATAGTTTCTTGTTACTTTTCTTGTAAGACACACTTCAGAAACTTCATTTAATATATATTAAAATGTTTGTATTTCCCTATAATAAGCTACGTCTAATGCAATCATATAGATCATTGTTAATGGCATTTCCTTTTTTACTCATACCTAACAAAAACTGATGACTGAATTTTGCCTTAAAGAACATAACTAGCTTTAATATCGCTATAAAATATTCTAACAAAAATATAAAGTAAAATAAGCCAAGACAATTTTTTCTATTGTAGTAAAAATGGAATTTGAATAACTGAGTCTGGTTTTATAAATACAATGGGAAAACAATGAAAATGGAAAAAATAAGGTATGTCCATTATGCAATACAATGTATGAAACACGATCAAGAAATCAAGAAAAATCTATTCCAAACTAAAAAACCTGCTGTTAGAAAACTTTGAGATCCTGCAAATCGTTAAGGAATAATCAGTATTTATTGACTTCATTTTCATCATAATAACATATTTAAGTTTTGTCCCGATCAAAGTAATTAAAGAGGGGTTATTGATACTGTTTACTTTAAAATAGAGGTTATCTGAATTTCCGATAAGATGTAACCATTTAAATATGAATTCCATAGTGCTATGCTAGTATCTTAATATCATGAAGTTAAGTAACTTAAAATCTCTAGCCATCGCAATTGATATTTTGAATTTTTAAATACCGAAATGAATCAAAATTATTCTTTATTTTGATTATTTCTTTTTGTTATTAACATCAGTTCACAAAACATCATAAAGTCTTGTCAACTTTATATTTATCGCAGAAGTTGTTTATTTATACATTATGAATACTTTGTGTTGCTGAAAATATATAAAACGTTCAAATTTGATAACTTAAAAATAATAGTAACATTAAAATTTTAAGAATAAAATGAACTCATGTTGAAGCATCTCAGTGCTCAACTCACTCATCTCAGTGCTCTGAATGAAGAAAATTAAAGAAATTAAAATATAATTTTAGTCTCAGATCCCAAATTTTAATAACAACAAAGACCAAGTTATTTCCATAGATTAAAACAATTTTCAATTACGTCCAATTTGACTTTAAACTTTTTCTCCATTAATCAGACGAGCTTACCAGAAATTTGTAGGGAAATTGCCTTTGTAATTGTCGTGGAATCTTGTTAGGTTGCTTCACCAAACTTAGTTTACGGTGTTATACAGCTTCGCGAATTTTTATTTTAAGATAGAATGCAGACAGTTGTTTTGAAAAATATGAAATATTATCATACTCATATTTTATTATTAAAAAAACAAAAGTTTTGATTTGGAGATTATTAAACAATGTTTACTGCCCATATTTATAATCAATACAATAAATAGTATTATCAAAATATTTATATTTAATTTATATACTTGAAATAGGAATTGA
Organism: Melinaea marsaeus rileyi; assembly: GCA_918358865.1. Taxonomy (NCBI): domain Eukaryota; kingdom Metazoa; phylum Arthropoda; class Insecta; order Lepidoptera; family Nymphalidae; genus Melinaea; species Melinaea marsaeus. The sequence goes on along the minus strand of OU911086.1, from coordinate 12,181,385 downwards.
CATTAATATTTTATGGATAACAACTATTATCCCCACCAGATTGAATAAAATGTCTTCAATTTGCGACAGTGCAATCTTAAAACAGCTTAGACAGAGTACAGGTGAGGTTACCCAAAACAAATCATCAAAAAATAAATTACCATACCGTTTTAAACTACGTTACGTCATAGACTGCTTGTTTTTTTTATAATATATCTATATATAGAAAATCTGTTTAATCTAACATTAAATACATTTAAGTGTCCCCTATTATCTTATTACTGACTATCAAGTAGGTTTGGCGGTAATAAGTTTGGTAACAGTTCTGTAACATATTGTTTGTATGAAAATGTTAGAATGTTTTTAAAAAGTTTCATATAAATAGATATAGATAGATAGACAATACTTGCAGTTGAATACTTCAAATCTGTACTATAATCAATATACTTTTTATTTCAGAGTCGAAATTTCTTAGCATTCCATGGATTCACCGTGCGGGTGCCGGGCACATCGCGTTGCAAGAAAAGGAGCGCAAACAATGCTTGGGACTTGCGACCCAGGTGCAGGTTTAAGAGGCCCCTTTAGTATGCGTATACACGCACTTTCACTGTTCACGCTTCTCTCCCTACCTAACCGAATATTGTAAGAACCTACTAAAGCTGCCTTCGAAATACGTTCCAGAAATGAACTGATGATCATACTAGAAAGGCCGAGATCCTTAAATAAATTGTAGAGAGATTTTGCTATTATACCTCTCACTCCTACTTCTACAGCGTACAAATTAATTATAAATTTATTCCTGACAGTTCGTTACATAGTTCGTAATACTTGTTAAACTTAAATGTTGATCTTTAGGTGTATTTGTTTCCCAGGGTACAGTAAACTCCACAAATATAACGCGTCTTAGTTGTTTTGAGTACAGGAATAAGTCCGGCCTAGATGACGAAACACAAACATCCCCGGGGATTTTGTATTGCTTTTCATACCTGTCCATCATGAGAGTCCAATCAGGAGACGCGTCCAAGATGGAATAAGGTTTTAGTTTAGATTTTTTGGACGAACCTGCCTTTACGAACTCCACTGATATTTTGGTGGTTGTTATACCCTTCTGCGCTCTTGCTACAGAAAGACTAACCGCTTCTCGTATGATTTCTAATACTTTATCGTGGCGACGCGAGTATTTACCTCTATTTACAAGTACCCCACACCCTACTGGCAAGTGTTTCGCGGTTCCTACTGCCTCTCCGCAGATGTTGCAAGATTTTTCGGTGGCTTTGCCCCATCTTACTAAGTTACTTTGATCTGGGAGAGTCATTTGGAATGCGTTAAGATAAAATTTTAATAATGCTGTGGACCAATCATGAAGCAGGGTGCGCGATCTCAAAGCTAGTGAAATACGAAAATCTCCTATGGTCACCCATAGATTTTGCAATTCTAAGCTCATCGCGTGCAACCGGTAATTATCGTTTTCATCTTGCCGAATAAAGGATTTTATAATTTGTAAGTGTTCTTCTGTCCTACTTAATCCTAGCCCTGCTTTATTTGTTTGAGCACCTATCATAAATTGTTTATGGAATTGTCGTGACTCTAGCTCTGGGGCAATTTTATCTTTTGGGAGAGACGTTATAGTATCATCATTCGATTTTGAGATGATATGTCTTTTGGTCAGTCTTAGGTGTTTATAGAGTTCCGATGCTTGGTGAATTTTAACCCAAAATTGTGTCGGTCTCTAAATAAGGTAGAAGAGTCCGCTGGATGCGCTAACCCGAGCCATGACTTCAATGTCCTTATGACGCTTGCATCTAACTTCAACAAAACGGTCTGATTGATATCGTAAACGAGGAAAGGCCAATTTAGACGTGATGTTAAATAATTATCGTATACTCAAGTCTTTTTGATGTTACTTAATGGTTGATTGTCTACCTTTTTACATCATTCAAAAAGCTATCGACTATTATATCTAACGATGAAGTGCGCCCTTGGTAATCGATTTTTTTGCCTAAGAATTTGAACTGAGTTGCGTCGGTAATTTTAGTAACGCACTTACCGCCTATTATAAGACCCGGATCGTAAGAGGTGTATCTGGTGTTCCACCTACCCAGACATAGACTGTAGCTTTTATTTGGTTTTGTCCTCAATCCGTCCGTCCAAGCACAGAAATCCTCCACAACATTTAAAAGTAGCTGACATTGTTTTGGATTACGTGTCAGTATCGCGAGATCGTCTGCGAATGCTAGTATGGATTCTGTGTATTTATTGTTAAACTTGAACCGATAACCCCATTTCTTTTCGTTTTTAATTAATTTATCTATTAAAATATTGATTACTATGTTAAATATTATTGGAGAAATACAACAGCCTTGAAATAAACGTATGTTGTAATTTAATATCTAACGATGAAGTGCGCCCTTGGTAATCGATTTTTTTGCCTAAGAATTTGAACGGAGCTGCGTCGGTAATTTTAGTAACGCACTTACCGCCTATTATAAGACCCGGATCGTAAGAGGTATATCTGGTGTTCCGCCTACCCAGACATAGACTGTAGCTTTTATTTGGTTTTGTCCTCAATCCGTCCTCCACAACACCTCCACAACAGAAATCCTCCACAACATTTAAAAGTAGCTGACATTGTTTTGGATTACGTGTCAGTATCGCGACATCGTCTGCGAATGCTAGTATGGATTCTGTGTATTTATTGTTAAACTTGAACCGATAACCCCATTTCTTTTCGTTTTTAATTAATTTATCTATTAAAATATTGATTACTATGTTAAATATTATTGGAGAAATACAACAGCCTTGAAATAAACGTATGTTGTAATTTAATGGTTTGGAATGATTTTCATTTGTGATTATGGAAAATTTTAATTTTGAATAATATGATGCAATCATGTTACTAACTAACGTTGTAAAGTTATACCACCTTAGCGCGAACATCATCAGTTCATGTCGTACCGACCCGAAAGCGTTTTCTAAGTCTATCCAACGTACCGTTATTTGTCTTTCACTAGTTTTGGCATCTTTAAGGCTTTCCGATAGTAACGTGTTATGTTCGAGGCATCCAGAAATGACAGGCAAAAACCCTTTCTTGTGATTAGGCCCGAAATATTTATTATTTATCATGAATTGTGTCATTTTTGTTTGTAAAAAAGAAAAAAATATTTTTGATATTGTATTTGTTACAGCTATAGGTCTAGTGTCCCTAGGATCCAAGACATTGTCACGTTTGGGAATGAGGACAAAAAGAGCATTTCCGAATGTTACCGGTGTTTGTTCTCTTGACCAGATTTTCCCGATAATATTCAAAAGATGTTTATGAATCGACGGACATTATTTATAAACTATATAAGGGATACCATCCGGAACTGGTGCTAACTTAGACGGTTTCTTTTTAATTATTTTATTGATTTCCTCCAAAGTTGGTGGGTTGGCATGAAAAAAATGGAAGGACTCTCAGGTTTTCGTTCGTAGGGATCCCCATACAGCCTTTGATTTTTTGGCACTTTGTATAATAATCAAAAATTTGCTCGTTGGTCAAGAGTAGCTTACCTTTATCGTCTTTGAAAATGTTTTTGGATTACTTAAAAGGATTTTTATCAAAATCGACTTCGTGTTTTGCCCGGTCAAAGCTATCACGGTTTTTTGTTATTTGTTGTGATATGCCTTGTATTAATTTAACAATTGACCTTAATGCCCTAGACAGTTGATGACTAAGTTGGTTGTCGCCCTTGGCTTTATCCCTACGAAGTTTCTTTATGAGGTCTCTTTTTTTCCTTCTCATTTTCAATTTAAATCGTTTTCTTTATACTTGTGAGCATAATGATTCGAAGGTGGATAGTGCTCATTGAAGTAGTCAAAAATAGTATTTTGTAGTGTCTCTACTTGCACGTCAAGTACCTGGTTTTAGTCCGGATGCTCTGACATGTCCGCTATATTTTGGTCGTGTATTTTTCATGTCGATTGTTTAATATTGGGAATGCTAAGACGCGTCCTGATGGTCATGGACTCCTGGTGATTCGCATTCAATGGCTCACCATGGGATATACGAGGGTAAACTCTATCCGAAGTGAAAACTGAAGATATTACCGGCGATTGCCGCGCTTCAGCACCATCGTGTGTTTTGAGATGGACTGTCCCAGTGGTATTTTTCTTATTTGGACTTTTAGCTTTGATCGAAATTCCCGGGCTTGGCTTGCTAGGCCGTCGCCCTCGACTGTCTTTTCAGCAGTAGCAGCAGTCATTTATATAGAAATAATAGCTGACACACTGAAATAATAGCTTACACTCACCACCGTCCTGTAAATTGTTAACCTATTTTGCTTTTTGCTACGTGCTTGGATTTGATTATTCTGTGATTTGATCGGGGATTCAAATTCTTACACTTCTATTTCGAAAACTGTGTTCGGCGTTTCATTGTAGCCGAGTATTAGATTTTAGGTTCTGCTTGACAAAGAACATTCTTTTCTGGTTAGATATGGTTCAAAATATTACAGTGATAAACAAATGAAATATAACAATTAATAATTTTATTAAATTAGATAACACTCCCTCACTATTAAAATGAAAAAATGTATAACAAAATATAATATTATCTATATAATTCATGTAAATAGTGTTTCATAAAAAAATAATTAAATACACTAAAGGTTACACTATACAACAAGGTTATACAACTATAATCTTGTAGACTGAATATTATTGGTATTGTTGTTCATTCAATTATGCAAATTTATACAACATTACAAGTTTACAGCTTCTACACTAGAGAATATCCCATTTTGAATTTTCCCATTGAATTTTCACAAACACAAAGTTCACCCAACTTGGATTACAATCTGTAGATAACACAAATTATTGAATTAACATTATATTTAAAATTGTTACAATTAAAAAAACTAGCTAAGTGTGTCAGCTAACGCTCAATTTAGGGTTCCGTATCTGTCCTTGTGAAATGTATGTATGTATATATATATATATACAATCACCGACATTTCATAAATCTTTTTAAGATCTAATATAAGACTTAGCCGCTTTTGCTAAACGTTTGCAGTATAAAACTAAGACTAAGAGTCTCTGCGCTAGCTAATCGCAAGGATGAACAAATATGACGAAGCTAAAAATGATTCTAGTAGACTACGGAACCCTAAAAGGATTATTAAGTTACTTTTCGCTTAACTCGCATATAAAACGATTGTAATATAATGAATCTTACAACAACATATACTACTGTAATTAATATTAGTAATATCCCTAGTGCTAAACATATTAAACAGACTTCACAATACTCGGTCCAATGCATCTGGGCGCCGCGAGCCCTGAGGTGGATAGCACCTTTGTTTCGTAATACGTACTCCGTCCACCAAACAGCTTTCTCAAGAGAGGTTTTGTTCTCATCATGAATTATATCTCGAAGCCGGACAACATTATGACGATAACTAAAATTAAACATTTTCGTTTCCTTACATTTATTATTGGAAATAAATTTAAATAAGATAATAATTAACACATAATATAGTGGTTTCCACAGAAACACAACATACCTCGGATTTTCTATAACACCTTCAATAGTTTCCTTAAAAGTGTTTTCATTTAGATCCTCGATGAGCAACTTCTTACCAATACCATGAAATTCATATTGTTCCGCATTGAACCACTGATCAGCCAGCATTCGTATTACAACAAGTGGTACTCCAGCTGTCAGAGCTTCATCAGTAGATTGAAGTCCTCCTTGCGTTATGAATAGTTTCATTTTTGGGTGACCTGTATTAGGAAAAATAATAGTTTTCTTATATCTAAAATTACATCAGATGTCGTAAAAGCCGGATTGTTGTACAGACAATAGATAAAAATATATGTAGTTGGTTGTATGTAGTTTATGTAATTAAAAAATTATAAAATAAATTATCATTCAAACAAACACACGTAGTAAATCTGATTGTGGAAACCATTTTGCAATTCGAACGTTTTTAGAAAGGACCGGAGGTTTGTCGCTGTCCCATTTCCATAAAATGTCGTATGGCAGTTCAGAAAATACTTTTGTTATTTTTCTTATCTTCTCTTCAGGCAACGAAGACGGCATGACGTTAGTACCAAAACTCATATAAATAACGCCGTGGATAGAAGAATCAAAAACCGATTTTAAATCCTAAAAACAAATAATTAATAGAAAATATCAGAAACACAAAAGCCAATGATTTTATTGTTTAAAATTATTATGAGAAGTATGGATCTTTTTATAGTTAAACTTCCATTAAATCCATTTTCATTGTAGTACTAATACTGCTAGCAAATTTTGGGAGTAGAAGTAGTCATATGTTAATTTATTAAATTATAATTTTCTAAAATATTACAATTTATACTATAATCACCTTACCCTTGGTAATTCTGTAGTTGTTTTTTTCTGCAAGTGTAAACTTCTCAAAAACAAAACATTTGGTGGAACTGGCCTATTAAAATCCCATACAGAATGAATATTTAAGAAAAGCATATGAACCTTCTTTTTCAACTCTTCTAAATCTGGTATATCTGACCCAAATATTTTTTTCAACAATTTATTTTCCATTTCCTCAAATCGTTTGAATGTATGACTAAAGCCGTAATATGTGTATAATTCTGTAATCTTTTCCCACATTGTCAATTCATTAGTTTTTTGTTGAATGGATATAGGATAGATTAGGGGATGAATAGGAGATACAATGTTATTAAAGGATCCGTAAAAGGGAGCTAGAGAAATAATTTCAATCATAGGTACTTTATATAAATGCCAAAAACTTAGAGCCAGTCTCGAACAGGAATCAGTAAATAAAATGTCAAATTTTTGTTCCTTATCATTAATAAGATTTTGTACTGGGGTTGATGTCAGTTGCTTTTCAAAAATAACAGCCAGTTGTTCATAACAAATTTTCATATGTATTCTCGAATCTTTAACGTTTAATACGCCTGACTTAGTTATTTTATTCCATATGTTATAAGAAACATCGTGAACATCAATTTCCTTTAAATTTCTAGGACTGGTTCCATTTGGATAAGCAGGATCAGTTGTAATAGTAACTACTTCATGACCACGGTTTGCTAATTCTTCCATCAGAACCCGGAATACTACTTGATGGCTTATCGAGGGTATTGGAAATATTCCCAGAATTCTTGCAGATTCTATTTCTAAAAATACACCACTAATACACAATATTAAAAACAACATTATTTCACAAAATAATCGAAAGTGATGCTTATTAAAGATCACAACTGTTGTTAATATTTTCTATTTATTTTTCCTCAATACTTTAAAATAAGCAGCTCTAGTGATGACACAAGGCACTATGATAGTGTAAACTTATTCCATCAAGGTTTAATTGTACAGTGCAATTGTGTCAAATATGACCTTGCCATGTATTAAAAAGTTATTCCGTGACTAATACATGTACATATATTACATGTTACAGATGTGTCTATCGTACTAATAAAATATAAAGTTTTAAAAGTAAAAATATTTAAATTTAATATAAGAACATGAGAACCAATAAATTTGAAAAGGGAAATTTAATCTTTACTTAAATATTTGAAAAACGGCCATAGCTGCTGACTTATAAATAATAACACATTATTCAACAAGAAATTAGAATGTGCTTCTGACTATTTTACAGGATCCCTTTGGAAATAGTACAATATATATATTTATATTTTTTATGCGGCTCTCTTATCGAACCCACAACATTCCACCACCGCACTATTAGGCGCGGACAAAACTTTTTCCTTTTATTGTTCGAGTTGAACCAAGTGTTTCAAACATTTTTATTGGTGAGAGTTGATTGGGTATGGAGTAAAGTACCTGCGTTTAGTATTCCTGACAAATTTTACCCTGTAACCTGTTATAAGTAAAGTGCGTTTATATAAGCTGTATAAAAATGTGATTACTTACAAAATAACAGAATTAATAATGTCAAATAATACGATGATAGGTAAAATATATAGTTTTTTAACTTTTATATGTAAATCAAACGTATTCTTTTAAACACACTAAAATACTTTACTTTGTTACTCCTTGCTTTTTTGTACTTTCAGAGATTTCGTTGAGCCTTTACGAGTATCTTTAATATTATACCTATATTAATATACCTTATTTATTACAAAAGTTATTGGACTGTATTTTTGGCATAGGAATGCTCGAAAATAATGACAAAATGTATATCTGAACTGCAAAGTCCAGTGGTAAGAGGATTCATTTCTGCTATTCTATACAGGAGTTATAATTATTATACCTTGTAAGTCTTACGTCACGTGCTAACATTTATTTATCAACACTTTAAATCATAAATAAATTAAATGGAATGTAATATATACAAATACTTAAACTAAATTTTATACATATTTTTAAAGATTCGGACAGACACGAATAACAGTTAAGTTATTGAATATTAATTAATTATGTTTCAGATAAAGGTGGCATTATCAACAAAAGTTTCATCGTATTTTGCATTTTCGTTTCTTTTGAACTGAAATAGAGATTACTTTGTATCAATTTGTTCCCATCTTATTTCAGATCACGACAAGTTATCCGGACTCATTGAGATACGTGGCTCGAATTTATCCCTTCATTAACACTATCACTTTTTATCAAATGCTTGCTGATGAACTAGTTTTTTCTCTTTTTTAAATGTCGAAATGACGAAACTATGATTTAATATATTCCATGACATTTCAAATGCATTTAACACTAATAAAGATATTTATAAGTACAAAAATCTGTTTATTTATTTTAATTATTTATAACACTAATATGATGTTCAAAAAACAGCTATGACATCAATATAATATACACTTAAACAAAAATATTTTAAAGAAAAAAAGAGACGAAGCTTCTTAGCATTCCATGGATTCACCGTGCGGGTGCCGGGCCCATCGCGTTGCAAGAAGAGGAGCGCAAACAATGCCTGGGACTTGCGACCCAGATGTAGGTTTAAGGGGCCCCTTTACTATGCGCATACACGCTCACCTTCACTGTTTACGCTCCTCTCCCTACCTAACCAAATATCGTAAGAACCTACTAAAGCCGCCTTTGAAATACGTTCCAGAAATGAACTGATGATCGTTCTAGAAAGGCCGAGATCCTTAAATAAGTTGTAGAGAGATTTTGCTGTTATACCTCTCGCTCCTACTTCTACAGCGTACAAATTAACTGATCAGGAATAGCTGATCAGTTCGTTACACAGTTCGTAATACTTGTTAAGCTTAAATGTATGATCTTTGGGTATGTTTGTTTCCCAGGGTACAGTAAGCTCCACAAGTATAACGCGCCATAGTTGTTTTGAATACAGGAATAAGTCCGGTCTAGATGACGAAACACAAACATCCCCGGGGATTTTGTATTGCCTTTCATACGTGTCCATCATGAGAGTCCAATCAGGAGACGCGTCCAAGATGGAATAAGGTTTTAATTTAGATTATTTGGACGAACCTGCCTTTACGAACTCTACTGATTTTTTGGTGGTTGTTATACCCCTCTGCGCTCTTGCTACAGAAAGACTAACCGCTTCTCGTATGATTTCTAATACTTTATCGTGGCGACGCGAGTATTTACCTCTATTTAATAGTACCCTACACCCTACTAGCAAGTGTTTCGCGGTTCCTACTGCCTCCCCGCAGATGTTGCAAGATTTTTCGGTGGCTTTGCCCCATCTTACTAAGTTACTTTGATCTGGGAGAGTCATTTGGAATGCATTAAGATAAAATTTTAATAATGCTGGGGACCAATCATGAAGCAGGGTGCGCCATCGTAAAGCTAATGGAATACAAAAATCTCCTATGGTCACCCATTCGTTTTGCAATTCTAGGCTCATCGCGTGCAACCGGTAATTATCATTTTCATCGTGCCGAATAAAGGGTTTTATTATTTCTATGTCTGGTTCTTTCCTACTTGATCCTAGCCCTGCTTTATTTGTTTGAGCACCTATCATTAATTGTTTATGGAATTGAAGTCGTGACTCCAGCTCTGCGGCAATTTTATCTTTTGGGAGAGATGTTACAGTATCATCATTCGACTTTGAGATGATATGCCTCTTGGTCACTCTTAGGTGTTTATAGAGTTCCGATGGTTTCTTTAATTTTAACCCAAAATTATGTCGGTCTCTAAATAAGGTAGAAGAGTCCGCTGGATGCGCTAACCCGAGCCATGACTTCAATGTCCTTATGACGCTTGCATCTAACTTTAACAAAAGGGTCTTATTAATATCGTAAACGAGGAAAGGCCAATTTAAACGTGATGTTAAATAATTATCGTATGTCCAAGCCTTTTTGATGTTACTTATTGGCTGATTGTCTACCTTTTTAAGTTCATTCAAAAAACTATCGACTATTATATCTAAAGATGGAGTATGCCCTTGGTAATCGATTTTTTTGCCTAAGAATTTCAACGGAGCTGCGTCGGTAATAGTAGTAACGCACTTACCGCCTATCATAAGGCCCGGATCGTAAGAGGTATATCTGGTGTTCCACCTACCTAGACACAGACTGTAGCATTTTTTGGGTTTTGTCCTCAATCCGTCCGTCCAAGCACAGAAATCCTCCACAACATTTAAAAGTAGCTGACATTGTTTTGGATTACGTGTCAGTATCGCGAGATCGTCTGCGAATGCTAGTATGGATTTTGTGTATTTATTGTTAAACTTAAACCGATAACCCCATTTCTTTTCGTTTTTAATTAATTTATCTATTAAAATATTGATCACTATGTTAAATATAATTGGAGAAATACAACAACCTTGAAATAAACCTATGTTGTAGTTTAATGGTTTGGAATGATTTTCATTTGTGATTATGGAAAATTTTAATTTTGAATAATATGATGCAATCATGTCACTTACTAACGTAGGAAAGTTATACCACCTTAGCGCGAACATCATCAGTTCATGTTGTACCGACCCGAAAGCGTTCTCTAAGTCTATCCAACATACCGTTATTTGTCTTTCACTATTTCTGGCATCTTTAAGGCTTTCCGATAGTAACGTATTATGTTTGAGGCATCCAGAAATGCCAGGCAAAAATCCTTTCTGGTGATAAGGCCCGAAATATTTGTTATTTATCATGAATTGCGTCATTTTTGTTTGTAAAAAAGAAAAAAATATTTTTGATATTGTATTTGTTAGAGCTATCGGTCTAGTGTCCCTAGGATCCGAGACATTGTCGCTTTTGGGAATGAGGATAAAAAGAGCATTTCCGAATGTTACCGGTGTTTGTCCTCTTGACCAGATTTTATCGAATATATTCAATAGATGTTTATGAATCGACGGACATTTTTTATAAACTATATAAGGGATACCATCCGGACCTGGTGCTGACTTAGATGGTTTCTTTTTAATTATTTTATTGATTTCCTCCAAAGTTGGTGGGTTGGCATGAAAATCTATGGATGGACTCTCAGGTTTTCGATCGTTGGGATCCCCATACAGCCTTTGATTTTTAGGCACTTCGTATGTGCTTTTATAATAATCAAAAATTTGCTCGTTGGTCAAGAGGAGTTTACCTTTTTCGTCTTTGAAAATGTTTTTAGAGTACTTAAAAGGATTTTTATCAAAGTCTACTTCGTGTTTTGCCCGGTCAAAGCTATCACGGTTTTTTGTTATTTGTTGTGATATGCCTTGATTTATTGATTTAAATTTATCGTAAAAAAGATTCCATTTGTTCAAGATATGTATATATATGTGAGCATATCGTGAGTAACTCTTATTCCATTTTGCTATCCCTCAAAGAAAATCGCATTTAGTAGGTTCATTGGATCAAGCGTAGTCATTTGAAAGTTTAACTACGGTAAATATAGAAATAATGGATAAATAATGGTTATCTATACAAAAGGGCAATCCTCATAAGTCGATAATATAAAGCAGAAATCTCACATTTCTTTTTGTGCCTTTTGATTGAATGACATGACTTAAATAACAATATTTATTATAATATTAGCTTACTCCCTCCCGCTTCGCTGGGCACACTATTAATTTGGATGTGAACTTAGGTTCTTATGGTAACCTTTGTCATAATATCCTTTGTCATCGTGACCGTTGCTACAGTAACTGTTACCCCCGCGGTCAGTATAGATCCTACAGGTATAAAACTTGACGAAATGAAAAATGTTGAAATCCGTTGGGATAGGAATTCCATAAAATCCGTTCTTAGTGGACGTCTACGTCACCCAAGAAGTAATTATGTAAAATTTTAAGTTAATCCCACATATAGTTTCGGAGATTTCGTGATGAGTCAGTGAGTGCGAAATCGCTTATATACATATATATATTATAAAATATAATTTAATTTTTTTTTTAGACTTTACTCTGTTCCTAATAATCACTTATTGTTACTATCAACAAAATGTATTTTTGTGTTTCGATAATTTAACATTTTAATTAATTTAAGAAATCTTGAGACTCGATAAAATAAACAAACTTCAGTAATGTAAATGTGACGAAAATTTAATTATTAAAATGTTTAAATTGAATCCTTTAGGTACTATCTTGAAATGAGCTATGACCTGTTAAACATTTCAGAGGTCAACATTTTATTACAATAACCTGTAGGGGATCTTTATAGAGTACAAGTTGTTATTTCCTCAGGGACCATCTGTCCTTTGTAATGAATTAACTTCGTAACTAAGAGCCTGTTCACAGAATAAGATGTAGCGGAGACGGAGTAGAATTGACTATAATTTTATTTAGTTCAATAACTTTAATATTATTCCGTCACGATTTCAAGTAAACTATATTACGAATGTTTTTTATGGCTTTATAATAAATTTGAGAAACTGTTACTTCTGAACCAGAACGCTCACATTCACGCTTTGACACATTATATTACTCTCTCTTAGTACATTGTAAACAGACCGTGAGAGGTTAAACATATTTTAATACAGTAAAATTGGGCATAAAAAATCCAATGTAGTGTTTATTGTGTGAATTTATTAATATCAAAAAATTTGTTTTATATGGCGTATAAATAACTGAATCTGTAAATGTTAACTGTATTTATGAATTTCACCTTTTTCAATTCTTGAATTGGGGCCAAATCCATGATACTACTTTATGTCTTTTTGGATTATATTAATATTTATTTATTTATTTATTTATTTAGCTTCACGCCATATCCCTTGCGGGGTAGCCAGAGACGACGGAGCGCCAAACGCTACATCTATAACTAATATTGACAACAATTGACGTAACATGTTTAATTTCGATAGTATATGTTATATATTTTTAATAAAGTCTTATAACAATGTATGGGACGTCAGTATAAGAAATGGCATTACTCTTAAGGCTTGTAAACGAGTAGTAATGGATTAAAAAGCATAAAAAAAATAGCAAATAAAGAATACTATTATATAGTTTGTTGTTACTTTTCTTGTAAGACACACTTCAGAAACTTCATTTAATATATATTAAATTTTTTGTATTTCCCTATAATAAGCTACGTCTAATGCTATCGTACAGATCATCATCATTAATGGAATTTTTTTTTACTCATACATAACACCGAACAAACCTAACTGATATTAACGCTATAAAATATTCTAACAAAAATATAACGGAAAGTGAGACAAATCAATTTTCTGTATTGTAATATATTTGCAATTTGAATGACCGAGTCCTCTTTTAGGAAGACATTGGGAAAACAATGACAATGGAAAAAAAATTAAGGTATGTCCCTTATACAATATAATATATGAAGCACAATCAAGAAATCAAGCAAAATCAATTCCAGACTAATAAAATTCTTCTAGAAAGCTTTGTGATCTTGCAAATAATTAAATAGTAATCAATATTTATTTACTTTATTCTCATTGTTTTGATAGTAATCATCATAATATATATTTAAGTTTTATCCCAATCAGAATAATTGAAGATGGGTGGGGGATGGGATGAAGTAAACAGTACCAATAGACACTGTTTACTTTAAATCTGTTTACTTTTCCTTAATTTCCGATAAAACGTAACCATTTAAATATTAATTCCACAGTGCTTTCCTTTGCTTAGTATCTTACTAAATGAAGTAAAAAAACCCAAAATCTCTATCCATAACAATTGATCTTTTGTATTGCAAAATATTATTTCCGGTAACTTGGACACTATGTCCAACGTTTGACCAAATTTTAATAAAACTTTTTAAATACAAAAGTGAATCAAATTTTTTTTTTTTTTTTTTGTTATTAACAATAGTTTACAAAACATCACAAAGTTTCATCAACTTCAGATTTTCCTCAAAAGTTGTTTTTTTATACATTATGAATACTTGTATTGGTGTAAATACATATCACTTTCAAATTTGATAACTTTAAAATATTTGTAACATTAAAATTTTAAGAATAAAATGAGCTCATCTTCAGTGCTCGGAATGAAGAAATATAAAGAAATTAAAATATAATTTTAGTCTCAGATCCTAAACTTTAATAACAACAAAGTCCAAGTTATTAGCATAGATTAAAACAATTTTATCTGACGGCCTGAAAGCAACATTTTTCAATTACGTCCAATTTGACTTTAAACTTTTTCTCCATTAATCAGACGGGCTTACCAGAAATTTGTAGGGAAATTGCCTTTGTAATTGTCGTGGAATCTTGTTAGGTTGCTTCACCAAACTTAGTTTACGGTGTTATGCAGCTTCGTGAATTTTTAAAGGCCGTCTCGGAGATTTTATTTTAAGATAGAATGGAGAAAGGTGTTTTGAAAAATATGAAATATTATACTCATGTTTTATTATTAAAAAAACTAAAGTTTTGATTTGAAGATAATTAAACAATGTTTACTGCCCATAAACATAAAATAATACAATAAATAATATTATAAAAATATTCATTTAATTTATATACTTGAATTATGAATTGACAATAATATTTTATGCATACCAACTGTCATCCCCACCAGATAGAATAAATCTGAGATTTTTGTTCAATATATCGTAAATTTGCGACAATGCAATCTTTGTATGTATTCGACGATTTGACGACGACTTTTCGAAATCGTAAAAAATAAATTACCATATCGTTTTATACTCGTTGTAATAATTATGAATTTAATGTTCACATTAAAAAAAATGCAATTTGAGATTTTTACAATAAATTGCAAAATTTTAAGCTTTGTTAGCTTAAATACGTTGAAATCATTGTTATTTAAAATGTTAGAATGTTTTAGGTAGATTCCATAGATGAATCTACCTATTGCAATCGATGCGATGACGGGACCCAGACCCGTCCGTCGTCAGTAGGGGTGCTACGCCGTTTATAAAGTGGAGATTGAGAATCCGTCGAAAAAAAAAATTCTGTATATACGTATATATATATGATATAATTATATATTATATAATTACGTATATATATATGATATGATCCATCAGTCCAAATTCATCGTAGGAGAAATCTGACTTCACAGTTCGATAATATAAATTAGTAGGACAAACGTAGCATCCCGTTTTTTTTTGAAAAAGTGAAAGGAGGGGCTGGGAGGGGGGGGGGGTGAAAGTGCAAACCTTTGGGACACGCTACAGGTCGTAAATATTGACGGAGGATTTTCAAACTCGGTATACACATTCTTAAGAACGAAATGAAGGTTAAGTTCTTGAACAGGGGAAATCGGTCGGGGGGTTTCGGGGGCTGGGAGAGTTGAAAGTTAAAAACCGAAAAAAGTTACATAAGGAGGCAAAATTTTGACGTGGAAAAATCTTTAAAAATTAACAAATTAAAAGAGGCAACTTTTTTGTCCGAAGAGTTTTTTTGATCTGACTTGACGTTTATGAGATAGGGGTGGGAAGTGGTTCCCCCCTCACCCAATATATGCAGAGTGACCCGTCATAAGACTCGTAATGATCAGTAGAACTGCTTGCGAGTTTTGTCGATCCGACCCCCCCCCCCCCCCTCCCACAACTAAAGTAAATCATTCAATCTTAAGAAAATGATATATATCTCCTGTTTTTGACTGAAAACAAATGATTTATTTTCGTTTCAGGACAAGTGCGGTGAAATTATTGGTGTGGTGATACCATCTTTTATCATACATTACATGTTTATCGCATTCTCGGTTTCAGTGTTACCTTCGCATATTGCATATCGAGAATCGCGTGACGGGAATCTACCTAACACGATCGACCCTGTCGAAGGAGGTATTTAAAAAGTTTCAAATAAATCGTAGTTAAATAGACAATAGTTCAAGTTTAATGCTCAAATCTCTTCTATAGTCAATAAAGACTTTTTATTTCAATTAATTTAGAAATAATAACTACAAAAACATCTTAAAAAACAACATATTTTAATCTGAGAGCTAGGATGCAAAATGAAATTAAGGTTATGATAACTTTATTATTATATGTACTATATTATTATTTGACTTTTTTTTAACGTCTCCTTTGAATAATTTTATCGAAAATGTTGTAGAGGTGTATTTGTTGCTTGGCACTAAAATTGTAATAGAAGGAATTGACCTACATCACCACCATCCTGTAAATTGTTAACCTATTTCGCTTTTTGCTACGTGCTTGGATTTGATTATTCTGTGATTCGGGGAATCAAATTCTAAAACTCCACTTCTATTTCGAGAACTGTTGTCGGCGCTTCATTGTAGCCGACTATTAGGATCTAGGTTCTGCTTGACAAAGAATTAAGGTTTTCTTTTGAGGTTTTATAATTTTATTTAAGACATATATAACAGAATAATATTTTTTTTATTTAATTCATATAAATAGTGTTTCATAAAAAAAATTAAATACACTAAAAGTTTCTGTAAAATCTTCTATACAACTATAGTCTTAAAAGCTGAATATTATTTGTTTTGTTGTTCATTCAATTATGCGAATTTATACAACATTACCAGTTTACAGCTTCTACACTAGGGAATATCCCATCTGACGCTTGAATTTTCACAAACACAAAGTTCACCCAAATTGGATTACAATCTGTAGATCACACAAAGTATGACCCCGTGAGGAAATCGAATAAATATATGTATCTCTTTTTTCACAATATTAATTTATCAGATCATCACAACGCGTATTAATTAATAAAAACGATAGGTTACTGCTCATTATTGAATAACAATTATTGAATTAACATTATATTTAAAATTGTTACAATTAAAAAAACTGGCTAAGTGTGTCAGCTAACTCTCAATTTAGGGATCCGTATTTGTCCTTGTGAAATGTATATATATACAATCACCGATATTTCATAAACTTTTTAAGATCTTAATATATGACTTAGCCGCTTTTGCTAAACGTTTGCAGTATAACACTAAGACTAAGAGTCCCTGAGCTAGCTAATCGTAAGGATGAACAAACATGACGCAGCTAAAAATGATTCTAGTGGACTACGGAACCCTAAAAGAATTATTAAGTTACTTTTCGCTTAACTCGCATATAAAACGATTGTAATATAATGAATCTTACAACAACATATACTACTGTAATTAATATTAGTAATATCCCTAGTGCTAAACATATTAAACAGACTTCATAATACTCGGTCCAATGCATCTGGGCGCCGCGAGCCCTGAGGTGGATAGCACCTTTGTTTCGTAATACGTACTCCGTCCACCAAATAGCTTTCTCAAGAGAGGTTTTGTTCTCATCGTGAATTATATCTCGAATCCGGACAACATTATGACGATAACTAAAATTAAACATTTTCGTTTCTTTACTTTTATTATTGTAAGTAAATTTAAATAAGATAGTAAATAAAATGTAATATAGTGGTTTCCAGAGAAACACAACATACCTCGGATTTTCTATAATACCTTCAATAGTTTCTTTAAAAGTGTTTTCATTTAGATCCTCGATGAGCAACTTCTTACCAATACCATGAAATTCATATTGTTCCGCATTGAACCACTGATCAGCCATCATTGGTATTGCAACAAGTGGTACTCCAGCTGTCAGAGCTTCATCAGTAGATTGAAGTCCTCCTTGCGTTATGAATAGTTTCATTTTTGGGTGACCTGTATTAGGAAAAATAATAGTTTTCTTATATCAAAAATTACATCAGATGTCGTAAAAGCCGGATTGTTGTACAGAAAATAGATAAAAATATATGTAGGTGGTGGTATGTAGTATATGTAATTAAAAAATTATAAAATAAATTATCATTCAAACAAACTCACGTAGTAAATCTGATTGTGGAAACCATTTTGCAATTCGAACGTTTTTAGAAAGGACCGGAGGTTTGTCGCTGTCCCATTTCCATAAAATGTCGTATGGCAGTTCAGAAAATACTTTTGTTATTTTTTTTATCTTCTCTGCAGGCAACGAAGACGGCATCACGTTGGTGCCAAAACTCATATAAATAACGCCGTGGATAGAAGAATCAAAAAACAATTTTAAATCCTAAAAACAAATAATTAATAGAATATATCCGAAACACAGAAGCCAATGTTTTTTTTATTTATAAATATTATGTCAAGTATGGATCTTTTTTTAGTTAAACTTTCATTAAATCCATTTTCATACTAGTACTAATACTGGTAGCAAATGGGAGTAGAAGTAGTCATATGTTACTATAATTTATTAAATTATCATTTTCTAAAATATTACAATATTAGATAACCACAATCACCTTACCCTTGGTAATTCTGTAGTTGGTTTTTTCTGCAAGTGTAAACTTCTCAAATACAAAACATTTGATGGAACTGGCCTATTAAAATCCCATACAGAATGAATATTTAAGAAAAGCATATTAACTTTCTTTTTCAACTCTTCTAAATCTGGTATATCTGACGCAAATATTTTTTTCAACAATTTATTTTCCATTTCCTCAAGTCGTTTGAATGTACGACTGATGCCGTAATATGTGTATAATTCTGTAATCTTTTCCCACATTGTAAATTCATTAGTTTTTTGTTGAATGGATAAAGGATAGGTTAGGGGATGAATAGGAGATACAATGTTAAAGGATCCGTAAAAGGGAGCTAGAGAACTAATTCCAATCATAGGTACTTTATACAAATGCCAAAAACTTAAAGCCAGTCTCGAACAGGAATCAGTGAATAAAATATCAAATTTTTGTTCCTTATCATTAATAAGGTTTTGTACTTGGGTTGATGTCAGTTGCTTTTCAAAAATAATAGCCAGTTGTTCAAAAGAAATTCCGATACGGATTCTCGAATCTTTAACGTTTAATACGCCTGACTTAGTTATTTTATTCCATATGTTATAAGAAACATCGTGAACATCAATTTCCTTTAAATTTCTAGGACTGGTTCCATTTGGATAAGCAGGATCAGTTGTAATAGTAACTACTTCATGACCACGGTTTGCTAATTCTTCCATCAGAACCCGGAATACTACTTGATGGCTTATCGAGGGTATTGGAAATATTCCCAGAATTCTTGCAGATTCTATTTCTAAAAATACACCACTAATACACAATATTAAAAACAACATTATTTCACAAAATAATCGAAAGTGATGCTTATTAAAGATCACAACTGTTGTTAATATTTTCTATTTATTTTTCCTCAATACTTTAAAATAAGCAGCTGTAGTGATGACACAAGGCACTATGATAGTGTAAACTTATTCCGTCAAGGTTTAATTGTACAGTGCAATTGTGTCAAATATGACCTTGCTATGTATTAAAAAGTTATTCCGTGACTAGTAGATGTACATATATTACATGTTACAGATGCACTAATAAAATATAAAGTTTTAAAAGCAAAAATATTTAAATTTAATAAAAGAAGACCATGAGAACCAATAAATTTGAAAAGGTAAATTTAATCTTTACTTAAATTTTAATATAATTTATATCCACTTCACGTTAGTCGTGTAAAGAAGAGTGAATAAAAAATTAAACTCAAATGTACAACTTTAAATGATAAGTACCTAATCAAAATGAAATGGACTATAAATACTAGTCGTTCTGTGAACAGTAGACCTTAGTACGTTAGGGGATGAGATAATGTTTTGAAATTATTTATAGTGGATTTCACGAGGTGCAGTGGTTACGATATTTCACCCGTGAACCAAGTATGAGTGCCACCCCAGTAACCTCCTTACACTGGATCTAAAACAAAACAAAAAAAACATACTTAGACGAAATTTGGCCGCCGTTTTGGATTTTGAAATAACAAAAAACACCTTAGATTTCAGCAAAGAATACTAAGACGAAATTACAGCCCGCTAGCTGCCGCAAAGTCCGTTTTTGTGGTACGGATCAGAAATCCGCCAGAGAAAAAAATTAAATAACTCAAAGAATATGATCACCAATTTTTGTGGCGATCGGATGAAAATTGCTCCTGCTACGCCGAAAAACAAAACTAAAAAACGCCGCCATTTTGAATTTTTTCGCGCAATCAAAAAAACGGCCGATTTTAATGATGATAGAATGAAAAATACGCCGGCTACGCCGGAACAAAACTGAATAATATAATACATACGGAAAAATAGCAGAAAGGGCCTATTAAGAGGAAACGTAATCCTTCGGACAAACGCTTTGCTACGCTTAGCATTCTTCCTTTGGTCAATTACAAGATATGCATGCAAGAAATGTTGTCGTTAACGTTATAGCTCCGTCTACAGTAATCAGTTATAGTTTTTAAAAACGTATAAATATTCCCTTATTTATTTAGATAAACTTTTGAACCTTTTGACAAGAATAATTAAATTATAATTTACTTTATCACATATTTTTGTTTTAAACAAACAATAACAAGTTTATTCCCATGTTAATATCTTATTTCAATCCGTTATAAATTTCTTAATAAGATAGTGTTAAAAACTTATTGAAACGTTATATAAAAAAAAGAACACGCAGATATAAACTTAAGACACATACAACGCTTTATTTAACACAATTTAACCTAATAATGAATACATCTATCTATTTTCAATTATGTGGCACTAAACTATTTATATACAGCACTTTTAACAACTTTGAAACGAATTACGACCGCACGTCCGACTTGTTTAAAAATCGACCGAGAAATGTGAGCTCCGTACTGCGCCTTGTCTTTTTTATAAACTTCAGCTCGGCCCAGGTTGAGTAGAGAGGGTAGTTTGTAAGAAAAGTGTAAAGGAAAATTATTCAAAGACAAATTCTAGACAGGTCCAAAATTTCTCAAACTGGTTATTAAAACTCTAATATATTGAATATTTAATTTAACAAAAAATTCATATTTGTTATATTTTCGATGGAATTGTAATCTGAATATGAGATCGAGAGACCTTATAGTTTTATATATAAGTTAGTCTTTGATCGGATCATCCGACACACATCGGTCACTGTATCGTTATAATCTTATCGCCCTCGACATTTACACTCAGTATTGACGTCTTTCCTGTGAAAGAAAGTGTCTGTCAGTGTCTGAAAGTATGTGTCTGTACAGACACCATCTATGTGACTTGGAAAATTTTGCAGTTTACACAAGTGAGGGAGATCTTAAGAAGTCATTTTAGTATGTCTTTTAACTTAGTGATTTTTATAATTAAAATATTTTTGATAGCATTGATTATGAAGTGAAAGTCATAGTTACGTTTATTGTTAAACATGATACCATGATATCACATTCACAAGGACTTTAATTAGATAAGCTAACATCAGAGGACATTTTTTATTTCAAAATGAAATAAAAAATGTCCTTATTTTTCTATCATAAAAGATATAAAGTGCCACGTCTCTGAAGACAATTTAAGACCTAAACATACTAATAGTGCTGTAACACGGTTGCTGCAAAGCATTTTAAACGTCGCGTTAACATTTAAATGTAAAGAATGTACGCGATTTTAAAGTGTAAAAATAAAACTAGAAAATAAAACAAGTTTTCAAAAATAATAGCAATATACTGACTTAAGAATGAATGTATTAAGCTATAAATGTCCCCCATCTTTTAATAAGTAGCGTAATAGTGTTATTTCCTATAATGGAAAGAATAAGTATGTTTTTAAAAAACACTGCCCTCTTATATATTGCGAATTGGCATACTCAAGAAATCACTTCAATTATATTTAAAACTATGTATGCCCACAACTTCATTCGCGCGGAATATGTTTTTAAAGTGTGTATCCTAAGTTTTTCCTTATAACAACAGTTATTCACCAGTGATAATCGTGTTAAAATCGGTTCAGTTGTGTCAGAAATGAGCCGGAACAAACAGACACACAGACCGACAGAAAGGGGCAATTAAAAAAGACTAGTCCCAATAACTTTGACATCTAAGTTATCATGTACTTTACATTAATCAGTATCGACACTTTATAACAAAACATATGTTAAGTTATATATATTTTTATCTTAATAATATGTTATAAGGTTTAGGTTTTTGTATAAAAGAGATTTTAATGAGATATTCACCATAACATGTATACAATAAAATATCTTTCATAATTGCTATCCGTCTCGTTTAACTTTCAAAGCTTAAAGCGTTGTGTAATTAAAACAGGAAATTATGATAATTTTATATGAGGCTCAAAAGAACTATGAAATTCAGGTCAGCACATGCTAACATTTCTCAGTCAGAGGAATATCTTGTGGATTAAATTAAATTAATTTAAAATAAACATTTTCACATACCTTGCTATTTTAATTAAAATATTATATTAATTTTAGTATAATTTAATACTATATAAGACTAAATATTTTTGATATTATTTAGATAAACTAATAGATAGACAAAAGGCTATAGATAGCTTTTAAAGTATACAATATTAAAAAATAAAATATTGAATACTCTTGACGGGTGGTGACAGTTTCATTAAAAACAACAACAATATATTTTAGCGTATATTTAAAACAAGAGTTTTCATGCTATTTGTTTCGAAAATGAGGACAATCCTATTGATAATAAATACCTTTCAGAGGCAGAATTTATTAAAATCCTTTCGCAAGGAACTACGTGTCTTTAAAGAAACCTTTACAAAATTTGTTACTTCTTGCTTTTTTGTACTTTCAGAGATTGCGTTGAGCCTTTACGAGTATCTTTAATATTATACCTATATTAATATACCTTATCTATTACAAAAGTTATTGGACTGTATTTTTGGCATAGGAATGCTCGAAAATACTGACAAAATGTATATCTGAACTGCAAAGTCCAGTGGTAAGAGGATTCATTTCTGCTATTCTATACAGGAGTTATAATTATTATACCTTGTAAGTCTTACGTCACGTGCTACTATTTATTTACCAATACTTTAAATCATAAATAAATTAAATGGAATGTAATATATACAAATACTTAAACTAAATTTTATACATATTTTTAAAGATTCGGACAAAGACAGATAACAGATAAGTTTTTTGAATATTATTTAATAATGTTTCAGATTACGGTGGCATCATCAACAAAAGTTACACCGTATTTTGCGTTTTCGTTTCTTTTGAACTGAAATAGAAATTACTTTGTATCAATTTGTTCTCATCTTATTTCAGGTCACGACAAGCTATCCGAACTCATTGAGATACGTGGCTCGAATTGATCCCATCATTAACACTATCACCTTTTATAAAATGTTGGCTGATGAACTAGTTTTCTCTCTATTTTAAATATCGAAATGACGAAACTATGATTAAATTTATTCCGTGATATTTTAAATGTATTTAACACTAACAAAGATATTTATAAGTACATAAATCTGATTATTCATTTTAATTATTTATAACACTAGTATAAAAACAACTATGACATCAATATTATATACACTAAAAGAAAATATTTATTTATTGATTTAAATATTGCATTTCATCAAAATATGTATACATGTATATGAGCATATCATGAATAACTATTATTCCATTATGCTATCCTTCAATGAAAATCGCATTTAGTAGGTTTATTGGATCAAGCGTAGTCTTTTGAAAGTTTAACTACGCTAAATATAGAAATAATGGATAAATAAAGGTTATCTACACAAAAGGGCAATCCTTATAAGTCAGTAATATAAAGCAGAAATCTCACATTTCTAGTATTGTGCCCTGCGATTGAATTACATGACTTAAATAAGAATATTTATTATATTACTAGCTTATTCCCTCCTGCTTCGCTGGACACACTATTAATTTGGATGTCAACTTAGGTTGTAATGGTAACCTTCGTCATATTTTCCGTCGTCATAGTCACCGTTGCTATAGTAACTCTTACGCCCCGTTAGGTGTGTAGCTCCTCCAGGTTTAAAATTTGACGAAATGCAAAAAGCTGAAATCCGTTGGGATAGGAATTCCATAAAATTTGTTCTTAGTGGACGTCGACGTCACAAAAAATGTAACTATGTAAAATTTTAAGTTAATCGAACAGATAAATTCGAAGATTTCGTGATGAGTCGATGTATAAGCGATTTACCACTCAAAGATATATATATAATATATATATCATTTAAAATAGTACTTTTTAGATTTTACTCTCATCACAAGAATCACTTATTGTAACTATCCACAATATGAAATATATAAATGTTTTATATATATTTTTCATTTCAATAAACTAACATTTTAAATTAATTTAAGCAATCTTAAGACGGTATAAAATGAAAATACTTCAGTAACGTAAATGTGACGACAAGTTTAATAATTAAAATGTTTAATCCATATCCTTTAGGTACTATATTCAAATTAACTATGACCTGTTAAACATTTTGAGAGGCCAAAATTTTATTACAATAACCTGTAGGGGTTTTACATAGAATACAAGTTGTTATTCCCTCAGGGTCCATCTGTCCTTTGTAATGAATTAACTTTGTAACTAAGTGGCTGTTCACAGAATAAGACGTAGCGGAACGGGAGCAGACTTGACTATAATTTTATTTATTTTAATAACTTTAATACTATTCTGTCACGATTTCAACTGAACTATATTGCGAACGTATTTTATAGCTTTATATTAAACTTGAGAAACTGTTACTTCTGAATCAGAACGCTCACATTCACGCTTCGACACATTGTAGTACCTACTCTCTCTTAATACATACACGGACCGTGAGAGGTTAAATATTTTTTATAAATGTAAAATTGGGTATAAAAATACAATGTAGTGTTTATTGTGTGAATTTATTAATATCACAAATTTGTTTTATATTGTTATATAAAGATAGACAAGGCTTTTTAGCATTCCATGGATTCACCGTGCGGATTCCGGGCCCATCACGTTGCAAGAAGAGGAGCAAACAATGCCTGGTACTTCGACCCCGGTGTAGGTTTAAGGGGCCCCTTTACTATGCGCATACACGCTCACTTTCACTGTTCACGCTCCTCTCTGTACCTAACCAAATATCGTAAGAACCTACTAATGCCGCCTTTGAAATACGTTCCAGAAATGAACTGATGATCGTTCTAGTAAGGTCGACATTCTTAAATTAAATTGTAGAGAGATTTTGTTGTTATATATCTCGCTCCTACTTCTACAGCGTACAAATTAAATATAAATTTATTCCTGATCAGTTCGTTTCATAGTTCGTAATACTTGTTAAGCTTAAATATATTGTCTTTTCGTATGTTTGTTTCCGAGGGTATAGTAAGCTCCACAAGTATAACGCGCCTTAGTTGTTTTCAGTACAGGAATAAGTCCTGTCTAGATGACGAAACATAAACATCCCCGGGTATTTTATATTGCCTTTCATACGTGTCCATCATGGAAGTCCAATCAGGAGACGCGTCCAAAATGGTATAAGGTTTTAGTTTTGATTTTTTACACACGAACCTGCCTTTACGAACTCTACTGATATTTTGGTGGTTGTTATACTTTTCTGCGCTCTTGCTACAGAAAGACTAACCGCTTCTTGTATGATTTCTAATACTTTATCGTGGCGACGCGAGTATTTAAAAGTACCCTACAACCTTCTAGCGAGTGTTTCACGCCTACTTCCTACTTCCTACTGCCTCCCCACAGATGTTGCAAGATTTTTCGGTGGCTTTGCCCCATCTTACTAAGTTACTTTGATCTCGGAGAGTCATTTGGAATGCATTAAGATACAATTTTAATAATGCTGGAGTTCAATCATGAAGCAGGGCGCGCAATTTCAAAGCTAGTGGAATACAAAAATCTGCTATGGTCACCCATTTATTTTGCAATTTTAGGCTCATCGCGTGCAACCGGTAATTATCGTTTTCATCTTGCCGAATAAAGGATTTTGTTATTTCTAAGTCTTGTTGTTTCCTACTTGATCCTAGCCCTGCTTTATTTGTTTGAGCACCTATCATAAATTGTTTATAGAATTGAAGTCATGACTCTGGCTCTGCGGCAATTTTATCTTTTAGGAGAGACGTTATAGTATCATCATTCGATTTTGAGATGATATGTCTTTTGGTCACTCTTAGGTGTTTATAGAGTTCCGATGGTTTCTTTAATTTTAACCCAAAATTGTGTCGGTCTCTAAATAAAGTAGAAGAGTCCGCTGGATGCGCAAGCCCGAGTCTTATTGATATCGTAAACGAGGAAACACCAATTTAGACGTGATTTTAAATAATTATGCCTTTTTGATGTTACTAATTGGTTGATTGTCTACCTTTTTTAGATCATTCAGAAAGCTATCAACTATTGTATCTAACGATGGAGTGTGCCCTTGGTAATTAATTTTTTTACCTAAGAATTTGAACGGAGTTGCGTCGGTAATCGTAGTAACGCCCTTACCCGCCTATTATAAGACCCGGATCGTAAGAGGTATATCGGGGGTTTATTAATTAATGAGAATGAAGAAGAACGTGCTCAGGTGATTTAGGCACGTCGAACGAATGAGTGATGAAAGAATGGTAAAAAGATTTATATAGGAAAAGTGAGCGGTAACAGAGACAGGGGGAGGCCTCGAGTGACCTTCGAAAACACAGTATCAATGTTACTGGAGGAAGGTCACGTAAAAACCATGAAGACCCCCCGGAGGGAATGTATGAAGAGTTTAATGTCTGAGAAATAAAACAATGTTGAAATAAACCTACGTTGTAGTTTAATGGTTTGGAATGATTTTCATTTGTAAGTATGGAAAATTTTAATTTTGAATAATATGATGCAATCATGTTACTAACTAACGTTGTAAAGTTATACCACCTAAGCGCGAACATCGAGACATCCAGAAATGCCAGGCAAAAACACATTCTGGTGATGAAGCCCGAAATATTTATTATTTATCATGAATTGCGTAATTTTTGTTTGTAAGAAAGAAAAAAATTTTTGATATTGTATTTGTTAGAGCTATCGGTCTAGTGTCCCTAGGATCCGAGACATTGTCGCTTTTGGGAATGAGGAAAAAAAGAGCATTTCCGAATGCTACCGGTGTTTGTCCTCTTGACCAGATTTTACCGAATATGTTCAATACATGGGTATGTATCGACGGACATTTTTTATAAACTATATTAGGGATACCATCCGGACCTGGTGTGGACTTAGATAATAATACTTTTTAATTATTTTATTGATTTCTTCCAAAGTTGATGGGTTAACATAAAAATCTATGGAAGGACTCTCAGGTTTTCATTCGATGGGATCCCCATACAGCCTTTGATTTTTAAGCACTTCGTATGTGCTTTTATAGTAATAAAAAATTTGCTCGTTGGTCAAGAGAAGCTTACCTTTTTCGTCTTTGAAAATGCTTTTGGAGTACTTAAAAGAATTTTTATCAAAGTCGACTTCGTGTTTTGCCCGGTCAAAGCTATCTCGGTTTTTTGTTATTTGTTGTGATATGCCTTGTATTAATTTAAGAATTGACCTTAATGCCCTAGACAGTTGGTGACTAAGTTGGTTGTCGCCCGTGGCTTTATCCCTACGAAGTTTCTTTATGAGGTCTCTTTTTTTCCTTCTCATTTTCAATTTAAAACGGTTTTCTTTATACTTGTGAGCATAACGATTCGAAGGTGGATAGTGCTCATTGAAGTAGTCAAAAATAGTATTTTGTAGTGTCTCTACTTGCGCGTCAAGTACCTGGTTTGAGCCCGGATGTTCTAACAGGTCCGCTATATTTTGGTTGTGTATTTTCCATGTCGATTGTTTAATATTGGGAATGCTAAGACGCGTCCTGATGGTCATGGACTCCTGGTGATTCGCATTCAATGGTTCACCATGGGATATATGAGGGTAAACTCTATCCGAAGTGAAAACTGAAGATATTACCGGCGATTTCCGCGCTTCAGCACTATTGTCTGTTTTGAAATGTTTAATAAACCTGGCTCGTTTTTTGTAAATTTTCCCGTAAGTAAGGCATTTCAATTCCGTTTTCGCGCCGTTTGCGCCGTCAATATTAACCGATGGACAGTTCTTCTCCCCCTCCTCTCGGACTGTCCCAGGGGTATTTTTCTTATATGGACATTTAAATTTAAATCTGATTCTGTTAACTGTATTTATGAACAAAACCTTTTTTCAATTCTCGAAAGGGTTCAAAATCCATTACACTACTATGTGACGTTTTGGGGTTATATTAATAAAGCATTTATTACCAACCTTCCGATTTTCTCACATGTACATAGCAGAGTAATAAAAATTATTTCTATCAAAACATTTTATGTTTTGGGTCGTAGCTGAACATAAGATAAGTCGATTCAAAATCGAGCACGTTGCTTTTTTTCAGATGGTCATCTTTTATACGAAAGCGTTATTAAAGAACAATTAAATTTTCTACACCCCAATATAGTGAATTATATAATGCATTTTCAACATTGCCACATTCTGTGTATCATAGAAGACGAAATTTATTTAGTTTAATCATATCTTTTTAATAGAATGTTTTCGGAACTTGGCCAAAAAGCGATGCGAAAATCTGACTCTTTATTGAAAAACTTGGGTGATAATGAAAACATGCATTAGGTATAAAAGACTTATATCGTTATATTAAAGTTATTTAAATTTTTTGCATTCAAATAAGGACCGAACATTTTACAGATAAATCAATATTTTGTATGTATTAGTTTCTTTATTTCAAAGCGACACAAAGTCGCATTGACATTTAAATAAAAGGAATTTTGAATTAAAGTCAATGTTAGCATCTGCCTATAATGCAAGTGGTGTAATTGATGAGCGGTACGTTGTATTTGAATTTTATTTAAATTTTCTATTACACAATGGTTAAGGATAATGTTACTAACCAGGGGTTACAGTATATTGTATTTCAGTTTAAACTAAAAAATATGACATTATGTTTATTTTATTTTGAAGAACACAATTGTTTTTACACTGTTCCTATATAGTAACATTATTAAAACTAATAGCATATAATAATAATAATAATAATAGTAAGCTAAGGCTAAGTTAAGTTACGTAACTACTTACACCGAGCCAGTGCGGGTGTGAAGGCAACATTCTTCAGTAAGCCATCGGGTAGTCAATTTAATTATTTCACATCAATTTGCTTTGTAATTATCTGTTAAAATAATTTAATATAAAAAGTTATTAATATATTAGACATTTGTTAAGTATAACATATATATATATATATATATATATATACTAGTAATATTCTAAACTACGATACTGAAGAATGGTCTTCATTTCGCTATTGAAAAAAAAATTATAACGAGAAAATTAAAATGTAACAAACTAATAAATAATAAAAAAACTCGTTTAAAACACGCTAAAAACTTATTCTTTAAAATGCTTCTAAAAGCAATAAGTCTCCGTCAGTGACAACTTTTGTAGATATTTTACCAATTTGAAATCTCTGCTGTCTTCTGCTGTCGTTTTGTCCATTAAACCCTTATCTTTTGTAAGATTGATTTATTTTTCTATTTATCATCTTATAACATTAAATATTTCTGAGAATAACAAAATATTATTGTCATAATAAGTGATTTCAATTAATCGCTCTGTAATAAATGGAAGATTTTTTTTTCCAAAGATTAGATACTTATCATCGTCATGAGAACTAGAACTAAGGATAAAAAGGGGACTTTACCTGTCTATTGTCTATTAAAACATCGTCTCCTGACCTATTTGAAATTCAACGAACTTCTCAATGACAAACAAAGCCTTTGTTCATGTTTGGTGCGCGACTTTCTTCAACAAGATCCTAGTGTAGGCGTTTCAACTATATGCAATCCCTATTTACAGGATGCATCAGCTGAGTGTGAACTTGAAGCTTTAGACTGGCCATAGCTGCTGACTTATAAATAATGACACATTATTGAACAAGAAATTAGAATGTGCTTCTGACTATTTTACAGATTCCCTTTGGAAATAGTACAATATATATATTTATATTTTTTATGCAGCTCTCTTATCGAACCCACACCATTCCACCACCGCACTATTAGGCGCGGACAAAAATTTTCCTTTTGTTGTTCGAGTTGAACCAAGCGTTTCAAACATTTTTATTGGTGAGAGTTGATTGGATATGGAGTAAAGTACCTGTGTTTAGTATTCCTGACAAATTTTACGCTGTAACCTGTTATAAGTAAAGTGCGTTTATATAAGCTGTATAAAAATGTGATTTACTTACAAAATAACAGAATTAATAATGTCAAATAATACGATGATAGGTAAAATATATAGTTTTTTAACTTTTATATGTAAATCAAACGTATTCTTTTAAACACACTAAAATAAACAGTATTAAAAAAAAAATTAAAATACCTACGAGTATCTCCAATAAAATTATAAAACAAAAATAGAATTTTTCATTGTAATTAAAAACATGATAGTGAAATGAAAAATCCAATCTGATATTCTTGTCTTTCATTTATGTATCAAACGCTTCAGTATTATTTACTTGCTTCATATAAATTAAAGTCAACAGATATTTAATTATAAAACTCACTTCATGATATAAAATTCTAGTGTCATTAATAAATTATAAATGAATGGCGAATGGGTTTCACGATAAATTGTATAAACACGCATAATATAGTTTGAATTGGCAATGATTTATTGTTTACATTATCTTAAGCGTCTATTTGTCAGATTTATTTTATTTAGATGCTATTACATAAAATTTTACTTTAACATCTTGCAAAATGCAACATAAGTGTACTGTTAGAACTCGATTTTTAGAGTCTTTGTAAAAAGAAACAAATTTCATAAAAGAATAGTAAATATATTTTCTTTGAATAAACATATTCAATTACAATATGCGAGAGTTTATGGGAGAGAGAAGTGCGCGACGGGAATATTAGGAGGCGACTGATCGTGAGAGTGATGCATGGCTAGGGACGAGTGCTTAGGTGATTAGGTGCTGAGAAGGGGTGCACTCAAGGAATGTAACAACCCTCCGGATAAGAGGAAACTTACGGGTGAGAGGTAAGTTGACGATGAGGAATGAAAAGTAAGTTCAATTAAGTTAGGTTCTACGGAGTCTGGGAGCAGGGACATCATCATCAGGATCGGAGGGTCTCATTTCTATAGGTTCTTCAGGATCGGGATTACATGTATGTATCTTAACTAATTTACAATATTTAAACAGCTTATAAAATACGGACAACATTATAATAAGGACTATTACAATAGTAGTATAAGAATAAAAATTACCATACATATGAGGTTTTTCAATTAATTTACTAAGTCTAGTTTTAATTAGTTCAGTACATTTATCATAATTGGTAATAAGAGAATCCAAGTTATCTATATTCTTTAAATCTATAAAAGAAGCTTTAATGCTGTCCTTTATACTTAAATGGATCTATGTTACTACATAGATCCATTGATTGTTGTGCCACTTATGAAAGGTTTCAAAGTTACCATTTATAAATTCCTTATTACAGATTGCTGGAACAGAAGTTAAAGCTTTTCCAATTATTTCAGTTTCACATACAGGTATAAAACTGATGCAGGATATACCTTATGTACTTCACAAACATAGTATTGTGTATGCATATCTTTACAATTTGATAGGGTAACTTATTTAAAATAAGACGACTTATCTTTAGTTATGTCTAAATATTTAGTTGAAGGTATAATACTAGAATATAATGTATTGTTTACAATTTTAAGATTTACAGGTTAAGGTATGATGTGATAGAAGTCCAATTCTTTTGTATTTACCAGTGGTATTTGTAGAACAAATATTGTTTTGTTATTCGTATAACAGCATGAAACATCGGATACATTTCCTAAAATATGCATTTTGTCTAAGACTAACAGAATAGGTAATTGCTTAGAACTAGGAAGAAATATATAATTCTTTACAAGGTCAGAAAATAGTTGCTTAGGAGTAATAATACATGGATACAAAATAAATGATTTGCTGAACATATTAGCATTTACAATATCGTCTACCTTAAAAGATAATATTAATATTTTCAAAATGTGGTTGAACGAATGAAATATCTATTTGAATGATAATGTCAAGTGTTATCATCAGTTATTTTTACAGAACCAATGGGATCGAAATATATTCCGGCGTTATTTGATATATTCTGGATTATTGAATACCGAGGTAAAATATATGAAACTAAGTCTGAAATGGGTGTACAATTAAATTGTAATATGCTACAGTATTACTTAATTGTCGCAGTAGTAGCTATTTTGATTTCGTCAAAATGATGTTTAATGTGACGTCGGTTTATTAAGAGGGATGCAGTATTGTTTCCATGCATTTTGACTATTTTGTAAGGTCCTTTCCATACGGGTGAAAGAGCTTTTCTCAGACGTAAATGGTTTTTTAGATATACTAGATCTCCTACTTTGTATTTCACTGGTCGAGAATGTGTATCGTAATAGGATTTCGAGGTCTCTTTCGATTTTTGAATATGTTCTATTGCTTTTCTTCTGGAAAATTCGAGCCTATTTTGAAGGAGTCGGATATACTCAGGATAAGTAGCTCCTGGGACTTCATCATAGATGGAATCGGGTATGAACGGTTTATGTCCGAATAAGAGTTCGTAAGGAGAGTAGTGAGTTGTGGAGTGGATAGCTGAATTGTATGCGTGCATGGCTGTATACACGAAACGGTGCCAGTTATTCTGTTGCTCATTTACATACGACTTAAGGTATTCTTTCAGAGTGGAATGGCTCCTTTCGAGAGCGCCTTGGGTCTGAGGATGATATGGGGTGGACCACAATTGTTTGATTTTAAGTAGATTACAGGTCTGTTTAAATAATTGGGCAGTAAAGTTTGTGCCTTGGTCGGTTAGAATAGATTTGGGAATATCAAATAGTGTAATGAAATGGACTAGACATTCAGTAGTTTCCTCTGCTGTAGTATTACAAATAGGATAGGCTGCTGAGAATTTAGTAAGATCGTCTTGAAGTGTGAGGATATATTTATATTTATCATTACCGGCTTCGGGCAGTGGACCTACTATATCAAGAGCTAGGCGTTCAAAAGGTCGAGTGGAAAGAGATGTGATTTGCATAGGGGCACGATTAAGTTGTCTCAGTGCTTTGTTAGTTTGGCATTGTGGACACTTCTTAACGTAGTTTTCTACGTCGGGACGCATGTTTTTCCAGTAGTACTTCTCTTGAATGCGTTTAAGCATTCTATAAGAGCCTAGATGACCGGCTATTGGAATATCGTGATTTTCTTTTAGAATTTTCTGTATTTCGCTTAAGGACGGATAAATAATAAGGTTTTTATAGATGTGAACTGTTATTTTAGAGTTATGGAATAAATATAGTATTATATTATATAGTTTAATATACTGATGAGTATCGAAAGGATTGTTGAAATCGGATATAGCTACTTCAGTGTTATCCTGGCCAGATAAAGCACTTAATAGTTCATTTCTAACAGATTTTAGACATTTATAGATATCTTCATATGAACAGGTATCAAAATGGTTTACTTTAGTAAAAATAAAATAATAGATTTTATTATCTATTTCGTATTTAAGGAATGAATGTAATGTTCTCTCTAATGAGATAAATTCATTTTGATTAAGAAAGTTGGATATAATTTCATATATGTAAGGATTGGATTCATCCATGTCTATAGACGTTGGAATAATGATGTGCTTTTTATTAGTTTTGCACAAACTTTCATGGTGTACTATAATAGTTGCATTAGAATTAAAATTTTTTGAAGTGACTTTGTGAAATTCTGAATAGTTACCATCTTGGACATTTGAAGTAGTGGGACTTGGAATGTTTGCAGGGGTTGCTGGATTTGGAGAGTCAACAAGGGGTGAAGGTAAAGAAAAAAGGTAAGGTAAGAGAATTGCAAGCAATTCTTTTTCTGTAGTGCTGTAATTACACTCGCTTTTATTAAGTGTACGGGATGCATAAGATATTGGTCTGTCTTTCCCTGTTTCTCCTTGGGACAGAATAGCACTTATGGCATAGTTAGATGCGTCACAGGTGAGAAGGAATTGTTTGGAAAAGTCAGGATAAGCTAGTAAAGGTGCTGAAGCTAATTTATTTTTTAAGGTTTCAAATGATAGTTGCTGTTCGTTTAGCCAAATGAAATCAGTATTTTTCTTGAGCAGACTAGTTAAGGGTTTTGCAATATTTGAAAAATCGGGAATAAATCTTCTATAATAAGAGACAAAACCAAGAAATGACTTAACATCCTTAGGGGATTTCGGTGTAGGGAATTCATGTACTGCTCTTAATTTTTCAGGATTAGGTTTTACACCTTTGTCTGTGATGACATGTCCAAGGTATGTGACTTCTTTACGCAAAAATTCACATTTGTCCGGTTGTAATTTTAATTGAAATTGTCGTAGTCTATGGAATACATTGGAAAGGCTATTGACATGGGATGCGATATCAAATGAGTAAATTATGATATCATCAAGATATATAAAGCATTGGATGCCTTGAAGAGTAGATAGTGCTGAATTCATTAACCTCTGAAAGGTTGATGGAGTATTTTTGAGTCCAAAGGGCATTCGTGTGAACTCGTAGTGTCCTTTAAGGACTGAAAACGCGGTTTTGGGGGAATCGTTTGGATTCATATTAATTTGGTGAAAACCGGAAGCTAGATCTAGTGTACTGAAATATTTACATTTACCTAGTTGGTCTAATATTTCAGATATGTTAGGAATGGGGTAGGAGTCTCCGATAGTTATGTCATTAAGCTTGCGGTAGTCGATTACTACTCGCCATTTTCTTTGGCCTGAGGCATCAAGTTTCTTGGGTACGACCCAGATTGGAGAAGACCATGGGGACATAGAGGGTTTGATGATACCTTGTTCTAACATTTTGTTTACTTGGGATTCAACTTCCTTTTTATGACATTCAGGAAATCGATATGTCTTTACGTTAATGGGATTATCTGAAGTGGTATTTATTTCATGTTGGATTGCATTCGTCGATGTTAATTGATCATTGGGTAAGTGAAACACATCCGAAAATTGAGAACAGACAGAGTATAGAGCTTCTGTCTCTTCGCTATTGAGGTGAGATACACGAAGAAGTTTCAAAACTTCTTCAGTGCGTTCTAGAATATTTGGTTCAGATATACTAGCTATTGGAATAGAAGAATTTGTTTCGAAAGGTTCAAGGTTTAATTGAAGGTTAGATTCAATACTTGCAGGTTTCTCTGAGGTATTAACGACTGAGATATTTACTCGGTTATTTGTTTTTACTTGGACGATACAGTTAGCTACTAACAGATTTTCAGATAAATGTTGGTTGATTATTAAACCTTCTTTAATATCGGGATTCGATACTGTGCACTCTATTATGGTTTCGCTACGTGGTGCAATAGTATAAATAGGATTATTGAAAAACATTTTAAGTGTTATATCCTTTAGATTTAATGTACCATGCATATAGTTAATTTGACCTTCCATGATGTTAAGTAGATCGTTACCTATTATTCCATCATAGGGCAAGTTAATATTATCAATTAAATTAAATATATGGGTTAGACGTTTGCAGTTATCATTTGATTCATTATATATTATAATTGGGATTTGACCTAAAGTTAAGGTGGGACAATCATCTTTCGAGTCTATGCCTTGGATTTTGAATCTAATTGATTTATTAATATTAGGCATATTTTTGATTGAAGATTTTTTTATTATACTTATAGCTGCGCCAGTATCGATGAGCAAGGATAAATGATTAGAAGACACGGGAGAATTAACTTTTACATGTGGTAAGTATTTATCGAATATATTAGATGTAAACTCGTATACTTTATGACTGATGATATTTTCTTTAATAGGTCTTTCAGGAATCAATATGATCGAGTCTACGGTTTGGGGCTGGTTACCCGGTTGCTTGACTCTACGAATTTGATTTGAGCCTACTGTTTGGGGCTGATTACCCGGTTGCTTGACTCTATTTGAGTGACCTTGATTTTTGGGCTGGTTACCATGTCCATAGGTCCTTAAGGGAAGGGTTTCTGTAGGAATTTTGGTGTCGTCTTTTAAAGAGGAAACATGTCCCGTGCGGCACCTAACCGGGACACTGCTTAGTTTAAATCTTGGCTGGAAACAACGGTATCATAACTTTCTTCTTCAGTAACAAAATTAATTTGTGGTTTAAATTTTATTCTGGGCTTAAAACTGGATGTACTTGGTTGTGGATTTGGATTATTAAACTTGTTACTGGTTGCGTATTTCTTGTTGTTATAGTCGCGCAGTTTGCAATTTTCTATCACATGACCGGATTTTTTGCAGTATCTGCAGAATAAATCAGAAAAGGACGAGAATTGTTTTTGTTGATCTTTAAAATTATTATTATTTGGATTACCTGTATTAAAACCAGGTTTATTAGGATCATTGAGATGGAATTGTGTTTTTGAATTAGATATCATACTATGTTTAAATGTATATTCTTGGATTTTCTCCTCCGATATTGCATAATTAATAGCCTCGTTTAAATTTTTTGGATCCCTACATCTAATAATATTAGAAATACGTGGATTTAGGCCCATTGTAAATGTATGAAGGGCAAGATCCTCCATAGCGGCCACTCTACCTGAAAGTTCGCTTTTTTTATGATTCGCTATAGATATTTCTGTCAGTAATTTTGATAGACAGGTTTCCACTCGAAGCGAGAATTGATTTACATTCTCCTGGGAACTCTGTCTATAGTCTTGGAGGTCTGTCAATAAATGGGCATAATGTTTTCTTTCGCCAAATTGGTTCTGTAAAAATTGACGAAGTAATGGCCAAGAATCGAAATCTTTAATGGAGCATGCTATTTCAGCCTTGCCATCTAATTGACTCAAAATATATTTAAAAACGATATTTTCTTGATGTGAAGAGGCTAAAAAAATTGCGTTATCGCAATTATTGAGAAAGGGGTTTAATTTTTCACGACATCCGTCGAATCGTTTAATAAATTTTAAAATAACTTCTAAAGAAACTTGTTCTTTGGAGTCCTCTTTAACGTTCTTTGAATCTGTAGACATTTTTAAAATATTTTATAAAACACAATAAAATAAAATACTCTAAGCAATATAATAAAATAAACTTACAAGCAAACACTGGAAATATTAATAGTTTATAAACACGATGAAAGAATTTCGGTTCGTAGATTTGGAGATAAAGTGTCGGGCGTCAAGTGTGTAGTCAAGTACTAAACATTCACAAGCTTGATAAGACGTTGTCGTCGAAAGTTAAATAGTGTTTTTAGAAGCACGGGTTTAATTATTTATATTTTAAATAACTCACAGAATCACGATGCACATATCTTTTATGATTTCACTAGGTATATGGAACTGGAACAACTGGAACTTCTTGTGATTACTGTGGTTTGGAGCCTGGATCGTCGTAGACCTGGTCGGTGCTGGGCTTGGAATCACTTGGGAGACACTTTCTGTGTTATTTCCTTGTCACTTACTGCACAATGGACTGAGTATAGTTGGACGGTTCCGAGTCGCTTTTGGCTCAAAGTCGATTTGACACTTCTCTATGTACAATGTACTCGCGGGAAACCAAGGATTTTACAATCCCTTTAGCGCTGCCACCAATGTTAGAACTCGATTTTTAGAGTCTTTGTAAAAAGAAACAAATTTCATAAAAGAATAGTAAATATATTTTCTTTGAATAAACTTATTCAATTACAATATGCGAGAGTTTATGGGAGAGAGAAGTGCGCGACGGGAATATTAGGAGGCGACTGATCGTGAGAGTGATGCATGGCTAGGGACGAGTGCTTAGGTGATTAGGTGCTGAGAAGGGGTGCACTCAAGGAATGTAACAGTACGTTACAAATAAATGTATTATGAAAGATATTTTTTTTGTATTTTATAATAAAAAGTACCTTACATTAATAATTTTATCGTCCTCGTTATTTATGGATGAAATTACCTCAACCGGGTACGTGACCAAAATATTGAAGTGGGGTTCAATATTTATTATATAGGATATTATCAATATTGTATTAGTTTGTATCAAGTTTCATAACACATTTTCCTTCCCAATTTGTATACTCTTGTAAATTAAACTGCCATGTAAGGTCTTTTTAGTAATAAAGCATCTTATACTGAAAAACATGTATTATTTATTGTGTTCATTTATTCAACGTCACTAAATCAAACGAATTTTGGTTGTTTATTTTTTTTATATATTTAAACAACACAAAAGTGTATAATGTATGATAATTCATTAAATGAATGAGTAGTAGGTAATCGAAAAGTTACATCTCAAATAAATACGAATAAGAAAGTTACATGAAAAATTATCTTAAAACGATGCAATGTAAATCTGACATTTCATATTGCATTAAAACTTGCCAAAAACATAAAAGTAAACAATGGTTACTACAATAAGAATAGCAGGAAAACAATCGGTGTATAACTAATATTTAATAAATATGAGTCATAGTTACAAAATGTTTTATTCAACTGAATATTCAAAGCGTTGTGTACACGTATTCTAACATTTGTGCGAGATTCTTAAATAATAATTAAAAATGAAAAGTAAAATAATAATAGTTGTGCTTTTGTATATTTTCATACATAAGGTAAGATCAGTGAGAATATTAGCTGTTTTCCCAACCGCATCCATAAGTCATCAAGTAGTGTTTCGGCCGTTTACAAAAAAGTTAGCCTTGCTAGGACATGAAGTAACGATTATAACACCCAACCCTGCATATAGAAAAGACAATACCCCGAACAATATAAAAGAAATAGATGTCCATAATATATCTATCAATATATGGAAAGAAGTTATCGAGTCTGAATAAAAAAAAACGGATCGTAATGCCTATGATGATGCACAAATTGTATTACGACTTTTAACTAAAGTAATTGATGCCCAACTATCATGTAATGAGGTCCAAGATATCATTAATAAAGTAAATAGTGATTTCGATTTAATAATATTAGAAGCTTACTTGAAACTGACTTTAGGATTTTCACATATATTTAAAGTTCCAATAATTCAAATAAGCTCGTTTGGTACTTTCCCATTTCTTAATTATGCATACGGCATTCCGACACATCCTTTATTATATCCAAGAGTGTGGCATAAAAAAATTTATAACCTCACAACTTATGAAAAAATTCAAGAACTGTATGTAAATGAGTGGCTGCTAGATAATTTGGAAAGCCCCCAAGAAGAAAAAGATAATAAAGTTTTACAAAAAAGATTTGGTCCGGATATTCCGCATGTAAATGATTTGATGAAAAATTTGGATATATTATTATTAAATGTTCATCCAATAATTCTTGATAATCAACCTTTGCCACTTAATGTTATACCTATAGGAGGAATCCACATAAAACCTGCAGAACAACTGCCACAGGTAAACTTTAATTTTTGTATTGTATCTTACACAAATTTGAATTCTACGACGAAATTTAATTTGACGAAATAATGTATAACACTCCGTAATACTATTTATTAGAAAAAAAATATTTTGTCTGTTTAACAGGACTTGAATCAATTTTTGGATTCTTCAAAACACGGAGTTATTTATTTTAGTCTTGGCTCAAACACTCTTTCGTCATTGTTGCCACCAAACTTGGTAAAAAAATTTGTGAAATGCTTTTCTAATTTACCTTATGATGTTTTGTGGAAATGGGAGAAAGACGTTTTACCCGGACAGTCAGCAAATATTAAAATATCCAAATGGCTCCCACAATCAGATCTGCTAGGTGAGTAATGGTTGCCGTAGTGAAAGGAATCTTATTAAATTGATAATTTGAACTTCCTTTGTTTAGTTTAAAAATAATTATATTAACAGAATGAATAAATCTTAAACGTTTTTTAGCGCATCCAAATATCAAACTTTTTATTACGCAAGGAGGACTTCAATCTACAGAAGAAGCAATCAATGCCGCGGTACCACTTATCGGTTTACCGGTATCTACTGACCAGTCATATAATACTGAAAAATATGTACATCATAAAATTGGAATAAAACTTGATATAAATCTAGTAACTGAAGAAAAATTAACGGAAGCTATTAAAACAGTTATCTCTAATAAAAGGTCAGAATAAATTTTTCCTATAATTCAGGCGCACACGTAAATTTACATCACATCCAGCTTTTTAAATAATAATATGCCTTGTATAATTTGCAGCTATCGCGAGAACATAATCCGCTTGCGAGATCTAATTCAAGATCAGAAAGAGTCTCCGATAGAGCGTGCCATCTGGTGGACAGAGTATGCTCTTCGCCACAATGGAGCAAAGCATATGCGAGCAGGTGCTGCTAATGTCTCTTGCTGGGAGTATTACGAGCTTGAAATCATATTTATATTATTGGCTGTTATATTTATGATATTGGGATTAT
This sequence comes from Melinaea marsaeus rileyi, assembly GCA_918358865.1. Classification (NCBI taxonomy): domain Eukaryota; kingdom Metazoa; phylum Arthropoda; class Insecta; order Lepidoptera; family Nymphalidae; genus Melinaea; species Melinaea marsaeus. The sequence continues at coordinate 12,140,916 of OU911086.1, read as the reverse complement.
TTGTTCTATTTGTGTGTTATTTAAAGAAATTAATTTTGAGATCATGTTTTTCATAAATCAAAAACAAATTATTTTAATATTTTTTATTAGTAAAATAACTCTATGGATGTAATAGAGTGATCTAAATTTGTGCTTGTGAAAAAATGTTTATTTTCGAAAAAAAAAATCATAAAAAATTGTTTTTTGACTTAAGGGACATAAAAATTAAAATTTTTTTTTTCAAAATTACTACAACCTATTTCAATAACAAATAATAAATATATGTATATATAATAAAGACTTTCTAAGATATATGTTACATATAATACAATTAATACGAAAGAAAATTAAAAATTTGAAAACAAAAGACGTGAAATTGGTTTCTTCAATACGGCAACAAAAATATATTTAAATAACACTTATTACATATGTGTTATTTAAACATATTTAACCTTAACATACATTTAAAGTATATTGTTATCACAATCCATAAAAGTTACTTTAATGTGGCCGTATATCGTCATTCCAATATAAATGTTGACTCTACTTGTATATACAACTGTGTCAAGACAACTGTGTAACAAAAAGTCCAGTAATTGTCTTATTATATTTCATGGTAACAAAATACAACTGTAGTTTTTTAGCAACAGTTAAAATATAAATTGGTTCAACGGATTATGTACGGACAAAACCAGTTTATAATTTTCTATACATAGAAGTTGTAAACAATGATAGATTACAAAGAAAGAGAGCTCAAAAAATTTGGAGCCGAATATGGAACTAGCGCATCTATGCTTAAGTATGGGGAAGTGTATTAAATGGCTATTTATTACACATATTACTTACTATTTTGTTAAGTGTCAAATATTTATACGTATAAATAAATGTGAAGTGTTAGTTTGTAATTCCAACGTATTTTTCTAAATGTATTCACGATAAATTAAAAAGTTTTTACAAAACTTACATAAAAAAACAGGACATTCACTGGCGGATAGCTAATGTTATAAGGAGTTATTTGGTAACTTAAAAAAACATTAATAATAATAATAAATAAACACTTCATTCATTTTACTCTTTCGATTGCTTTAACAGTTTTGGTTTCAATAAAATTCACAACTATTTTGTTAACTAACAAAAATATTGTCAAAGATTGGTTATAACTTTTTCATACTCACATCTTCAATATTATTACCCCAAACATATCGAAAGTCTGTGCCAGCAAATTTGAATCTATTTATCACATCAGCCGCGTCGATAGGCGATTTAGAAAATTTGTGTCCGTCAGAATAACAAGATTGATTTGACGGCAAAAATATTTCACACGCACGCCAAATGATATTGAAATTTCATATATATAACCAGATTTTACTCTTCTCGTACGCCTCCAACTGAGAAAGTGTGACGATAAATTTTTTTATAACCATTATTGAAATCATACGATATATATAACGTACAATGAATAAATATATAACGAAACTATAGCTTTCATAGGTAAAGGTGAAAAAAAGGTATCATTGAATTCTGGAAAAATAAATTATGGAAAAATATGACTGCCAGCGTTTAAGTGGTTCACAGGTTTGATAATTACTCATAAAGCACTGATATATATAACGAAATATATTACTATGTCGTCTTTTTAATTAATAAGTATTTTCTGTATATATAAATAAAATTTAAGTCTTTGTTTGTAGTTCCAAATTAGCAGCTTTTCAAGTACATTATATACGGTACTTACATAAAAAAATCGTTCTTTAAAATATTTCTCTGTCAGGGTTGGTAAAATTTTTACTAATCCCTGAAAGGGCTTGAAATGGCTGGACCTATTTCAAAAAAAAAAATCACTGGCCGATAGGTCATGTAAAAAGGAGTAACTTAGGCTACTTTTATTTAAAAAACATACAGAGTGAACAAAGTATTGGGCACCACAAATAATTTAAAGTATCATAAATGTTATATTCATAAGTGTTAAATTCTTACATGAAAATGAATAAACGACTTTATAATAAATTTACGACAGTAAGTTTACGACACTTCAATTTTATAACGTTTTAAAATTACTTATTTCATTAAAAAAGGGTTAATTAAATTACGACTTCTTCAAATATAAACATTGAAACATTAATTATTAATTAAATATATGAAAAAGTTAGCCATGTTATTGTTATTTTAATTTTCATAACCCGGCGACACTAATTTTTTTTCAAATGTGGACTATGAAAGTATAAACCTTCCGGTAAATTCAATTCAGTTATCAATTAGATATATTGATATTTAAGGTGACAGTAGTGAACATCCCGTCAATGGTTTACCTTTAATCGAGCACGCAAATCACACGACCGTTTATTCTACATGCCCGTAAAGATTTCCCTTGTGTTAACGGTTACACCAAACAACGGACCCAATCAAGAGATTATTGCATGTAAGACTATCAAGACGAACCGTCGACGCGATCGTTATGAACCGTAACATCATATGGCATTAGAGAAACTATATGTTATCTATAAGCAATCAGATATTAAATGTTTTGATTTCAGGATTAAAATTATAATAGGACGTATGAGAATTGCTCAAGCAGAGATCCGAAAACCCAACAATGTTAAAACGATTGATAAAAGCCAATGTTCTTAGTTCTCCATCTACACTCCGATATCAATATTTATTTTATTCCCGATAGTAAAAAAAATCTATTTCAGTTGATTAAGTACTTATCACTTTTATTTTAACTTGCCAATTCAGATATGTCCAGCGAAAAAAAAAATTGCTATATTTTATGTCAGATCAAATTTTAATAATATGTTGATGTTAAACATTTGTTTTTGGCTCATCTTTATAATCTTATTGGAAAGAAACTTAATAGATTTTGAGTACATTTCATTGTAAATGAATAAATAAAATGAATGAGTGCATGAATACATAAAATAAATCTGTAATTGATCGCTGTCAGTAAACAAAAGATATTTGAGCTATTTATTTGGAAAGTGACCTAACTTTTTTTCATTTTTTTTCCAGTTCCTGTGGTTACGTACAGCTTAATGTTATATATCATTGAAGCATTTTAGGTTGTTTATATTCAGAGCAAATACAAAAATATTTTCACACAAAATTTCAGAATTAATTAAATAACTGATCTGTGTAGTTTGAAAGTAGCCCAACTCCATTTATACTTACATCAAGATATTTACTATTAATAATGTCGAAAAGCAGTGATAAAGTTAATTTCAATTAATATGTATTTACAAGTTAACCTAATTTTTGGGACAAGTGCTACTTTAGTTGAATAATCTGCATGTTTAATAAATACAAAACGTAAAATTAAATATTAAATTTTAGAAATTATTTCACCCATGATGAAAAACAAAACAAGACCATTAATTAGTTCAAATAGTGAAGAAGAAAAAGTAACTAATAATTTTAAATAAATCGAAAAGAAACAGAATTATAGAAAAATATTCGTTTTCAGAGGATGAAGATCCGAATAACAATGGAGAAAAGATTAATCTATCATACATCCAAAAAGTGCGAAAGATTAAACAGAATTCTGGAAAAAGAATTCAGGCATACACTGAAACCGGAAATATTGTTCCTGAAAAAAATTGTGAAAGCAAAGATTGGTTGTCGGAATGATTGCACAAAAAAATTATAATGAAGGAAAGAATATTTTTGAGGAGTTTTGGGTTTTGGCAGATTTTAACAAACAAAATGTATTACTTTACACGAAACTGTCGAGCGCAAAATTGTGGAAAGAAGACGTCCAACGAACGGAAAAGGTTCATCATGAAGTTTTAGTTTTAGATATATTTTACGTTCTAAAAATGGAAAAATTCCCGACTGGAAGATAATATATTTGGATACTTTCCTAATGTAAGCGAAGGACGCTTAAAACGAGTACTAAACTCTGCAAATGTGCGCAATGATATACGTTGGAAGATGTTTGGATCATCAAGACAAATATCTTAAGAAGCAAAAAGCATGTTCAAAACCATATTAAAAGTTTCGCAAATTATGAATCCCATAATACCAGGTCTTATAATCCTAATAGAAGATCTAACTATCAGGAAAATGTTTAATTTATATTTCCAAAGTTTTTTTGAATATAAGTAAAACAAATTCAGTATATTTTTTTTCAATTTGAAATATTTTAAATTATGTTGAACGAACTTGGGAACCTTAAAATTTTTTAATGAATCTGGTTGACAATTTTGAAAGTGTCGCAACTCCAATTTTGATAAGAAAACGCACGTTATTTACTTAACAATTGCCATTACTTTAACAGGAACTTTCAATTTAACATCCTTAGATACGCTTAAGCAGTATGACTCAATAGTATCCTATACGTATATTTTAAAAAATCTCGATTTGAAGATAAAAAAGTTAGGCCACTTTCAAAATAAGCAGCTCACTGGTAATAAATCATTACATCTGTAGTAACAAATAGAACAGTGATCTTGACAACTTTATATGTTTGTCTAAGCTAATAAGTATTCACTTAACATTAAATATTTATTTTATTTCAATCCGTTCATAAATAAAAAAATCAAATGCGTACTATCTTTATTTAACTTTGGATATAAATATTAATAAGAATCTTTTTAGTTGAATTGCCTAAAAAATTAAATTATGGTCTCAAATATTTAATTTTTGAAAGTTTATACAAATTTAATAATGGATAACTTTGGAAACTTAAACTAGCCATTTTAAGTTGAGCTCTTATCTATATCACAAACTTACACAATAGGGTCGGTGTATAGAGCACGCCGGAAAAGGAGAACCAATCCATATAAGTGCAGCACAAGTGAAAAACTCGTGGATGGCCCTCTCAGAAGATACCTTGCATAGTTATCGTACCTACTATCCTAAGTCTAATATCGTCTAAGGAAGATTTACGATAATTAATGCGACAACAAGCTGCACCATAAGTTTATTCCACGTCACTAAGAAATAAAAAGTAGCCTTTATACTGTTCTAGGTTTCAGAACACCCCTATATCACATCACAACATAATCCATTTAGTAGTTTTTGCGTCAAAGACAACAAACCTCCATCCTCAAAAACTTTCGATTTTTTTTTATGGAATAGGAGGGCAAACGAGCTGGCGGGTCACAGATGATTGATTTGTGATCACCGCCGTCCATGAATTCTTGCAACATCCGAGGATTTACAGGAGCGTTGCCGGCCTTGAAGGTGGGAGTAAACGCCTTTTTTGAAGGTACCCATGTCGTACCGATCTGGAAATACCGCCGAAAGGAGTTCGTTCCACATTCGATAATAATTTAAATATTTAATTGTCATTACTTCTACTTTATATTTTCTGATTAGAATGAGATCTTTACTACTTAAACTATATGGAACGCAAAATATTTTATTTAACAGTTTTGTAGCCTGCCCAAAAAATTAATTCAGACAGATACGCGGGCACAACTAGTATTTAATAAGAATGTGTCATAGTTATGAAATGTTTTATTCAATTGTATATTTAAAGCGTTGTGTACACGCATTTGAAACATATGTGCGAGATATTTAAATAAAAATTTAAAATGGGAAAAAAATTTGTAATAACTTTATTATTATACATTTTTATACACACGGTAAGGTCGTTGAGAATATTAGCTGTGTTTCCAACCGCATCCATAAGTCATCAAGCAGTGTTTCGGCCGTTTACAAAAAAATTAGCTATGCTAGGACATGAAGTGACGATTATAACACCCGACCCTGCATATAAAAAAGAGGATATCCCGAACAACATAAAAGAAATAGATGTCCATAATATATCTTACAATATAAGGAAAGAAGCGATTGTGGCTGCATCAAAAATAAAGGAGAGTACTATATATAATGAAGGAAAGATCATATTAAAATATTTAACTAAAATAGTTGATGCGCAACTGTCATGTAAGGAGGTCCAAGATATTATCCATAAAGTAAATTGTGATTTCGATTTAATAATATTAGAAGCTTACGTGAAATTGACTTTAGGATTTTCACATATATTTAAAGTTCCAATAATTCAAATAAGTTCATTTGGTACTTTCTCACTTCATAATTATGCATACGGCATCCCGTCACATCCGGTCATATATCCGAGAGTGTTTCATCACAGAATTTATAACGTCACAACTTACGAAAAAATTCAAGATCTGTATGCAAATGAGTGGCGACTAGAAAATTTGAGAAAGGCCCAAGAGGAAAAAGATAATAAAGTTTTACAAAAAAGGTTTGGTTCGGATATTCCGCATGTAACTGATTTAATAAGAAATATGGATATGTTATTCTTAAATGTTCATCCAATACTTCTTGATAATCAACCTTTGCCACTTAATGTTGTAGCTATAGGCGGAATTCATGTAAAACCTGCAGAACCACTGCCAAAGGTACATTATAATTTTGTAATTACAACAATTTGAATTCTTTGACCATTTTGACGAAATTATGTAAGTAGTACTTCATCATAGTACATATTAGAAAAAAAAATATTTTGTATGTTTTACAGGACTTGAAGCAGTTTTTAGATTCTTCAAAACACGGAGTTATTTATTTTAGTCTCGGAACAAACTCTCTTTCGTCATTGTTGCCACCAAACGTGATTAAAACATTTGTGAAAAGCTTTTCCAATTTATCTTATGATGTTTTGTGGAAATGGGAGGAAGATGTATTACCCGGACAGTCATCAAATATTAAAATATCCAAATGGCTCCCACAATCAGATCTGCTAGGTGAGTAACGGTTACCGTACTGATAGCAAGCTTATTATTTTAGAATTTGAATTATTTTTATTTTCATTTTTAAACTTTGACTTCTTTTGTTTGGTTAACAATCAATTATATTAACAACATGAATAAACCTTAAACGATTTTTAGCGCATCCAAATATCAAACTTTTTATTACGCAAGGAGGTCTTCAATCTACAGATGAAGCAATCAATGCTGCGGTACCACTTATCGGTTTACCAATGTCTACTGATCAGTGGTATAATGCTGAAAAATATGTGCATCATAAAATTGGAATAAAACTTGATATAACTCTGCTTACTGAAGAAAAATTAACGAAAGCTATTAAAACAATTATTTCCAATAAAAGGTGAGATAAAAGTTTGGTAGTTTGGTCAGTCGCAACACCTTATATTACATCATATCAAGCTTTTTTAAATAATAATATGCATCGTATAATTTGCAGCTATCGCGAAAATATACTGCGCTTACGAAATTTAATTCAAGACCAGAAAGAGTCTCCGTTAGAGCGCGCCATATGGTGGACAGAGTATACTATTCGACACAATGGAGCAAAGCATATGCGAGCAGGTGCTGCTAATATCCCATGGTGGGAGTATTACGAACTTGAAATCATATTTATATTATTGACTGTTATATTTATTATATTCTTATTATTTGTGCTGTTTGTGCGTTATTTAAAGAATTTTATTTCAAGTTCGTGTTTTTCGTAAATGAAAACCAAATTATTGTTATACTTTGTAGTATAAAAATATACAATAAGGAAAAATTTTCAAATGTTCTTATGTCAATTTAATAAAGTTTAATACTTGTAATTATTAAGATTTCTCCCTTTACTGACTTCGCAGATAGGAGGCAAATGTTTTTCTGAATATTTGTCATCATAATTAAGCATTTACGCGTCGTAAAAAAATAATAAAATTAGTATGTTTTCTACTTTTTCGTAAACTGTACTATAAAATGTTACTTGTCATATTTATTATGTCTAGGTAAACGGAAAATATTTTATCATTTTTGATTGTTTAAAATAAATATGTTTTTAAGTTAATATATATATTTTTACAAAGTCTTCATGAGATTGCATATCTTAGCAAATGATAATTACTACTTGATATCTCCAGGAGTTTTGACAAAGTCAGGACGAACGGACGAAGGACGAACGGATAGACGGACAAAAAACGGTACCCTCACAGGGTGAGATCTGTTTTTTTTCCTTTTAAGGTACAGAACCGTAAAGAAAGATGGGTTAAAACTTACTAACATAACCAGACTGATGATTAATAGACACTTATTCTGTATACCTATATCATACATATTTCAATCTGAGAAAAACTATTAATAACTATATATATATGTTTCTGATTAAACGTTATTATTTAAAGGATAATAAATAGTATCCTTTAAATAATTACGTTGTATATATAATTAATATTTATAGTAGAAAAACATCTAGTTAGGAAAAACATTTATTTCTGAATATATTTTTAATTATATACATTAGATATGTTTATGAAATAAAATTAAATTTGTACAAAATAAATAGTATATATATATAAATTATACAGTATTATTACTACTAATTACTTTAATGAAATCTTCATAGCCTTTTTAGAAAATGTGTATATGAAACATATAATAGAATAAAAACATTAAAAAATAAAATTTAGAAAAAAAAAAGACGTGAAATATTATCATCAAGTTATATCGAAGACATTGTTAGATAATTGAGCAAAAACATTGACATGTGTTATTCTAATATGTCTAACCTTAACACATTTATAATTTATATTATTATTATATTATTATTATTATTATCATAACCCATATAGATTACGTTAATGTGGTATTAAACCAATATAAATGTTGACTATACTTTTATAGAAGACAACTGTGTGACAATAGAAAGTTAAGTATACATTCTTAAATAAAGGCAAGACAAGACAAAGACATTGTTAAAGAGAGGCAGGACTAGTTTAAAATCGTGTATATACCTAAAATATGAAAATAATGTTAGATTTATCCAAATGGATAGCGAAACATCAGCTCAATTTGTAATTAACTCAGTGATTACAGGTTCAAGGCCTATTCCTGTAATTTTTTTATTCTGTTTATTTAAAAATTTTATTTTTTTAATTATTGTTTATAGGCGATTTCAAATATTAATGTATGTTTCAAATTTGTATTCTATAGTTAAAAACGTTGATTAAGATAATTGATGTAACAGCCATCCCGATAAAGAAGTCGAATTATAGATGAACGAATGTCATTGGCTTTACGAACGCTAAATTAAAACCAGCAAGAATTACTGTTACTGCACATCATCTATCGCAGTTCTTAGTTAGAATTAATTTATTTTAATTTAGCTTCACGCCATATCCCTTGCGGGGTAGCCAGAGACGACGGAGCGCCAAACGCTACGGTCCCTGCGTACCTCTTTCGCCTAGGCCACAGATATCAACCTCTTTATACATGCCCTCCGGGGGGTCCTCATGCTTTTTACGTGACCTTCCTCCAGTATCATTGATACTGTGTTTTCGAAGGTCACTCGAGGTTTCCCCCTGTCTCGCTTACCGCTCACTTTTCCTATATAAATCTTTTTTATCATTCTTTCATCACTCATTCGTTCGACGTACCCAAACCACCTGAGCACGTTCTTCTTCATTCTCACCGTGACATCTTCGTTAGTACCTGCCATTCTGTGGATCTCTTCATTGCGGATTTGATCAGCTAGACTGACTTCGCATATTCTGCGAAGAGATCGCATCTCCACAGTATTCATCTTTCTTACATTCTTCTTCTGTATTACCCACGTTTGGCTGCCGTATAACAGTGTCGGTAGCAAAACTGCATTGTGTACAGCCAAACGTGCAGCTATGCTGACGTTTTGCCGTCTCAACAATGCAGTCAAAGCACCGTTGACACTGTTACCGGCAGCAATACGCCTTTCCACATCCATTTCGTATCTTCCGTCTCTGCTAAACATACTTCCCAAATATACCACTTCATTCACTTGTTCTATTATCTTATCATTCACGTTGATTTTACATTCTGTTCTTTCTTCATTTGTTCCAAATATCAGAACCTTCGTCTTATCTACATTCAGGTTAAGACCAATAATTTCACACCCATCTTTCAGAGTGGTGACTCATGCCTGTAAATTGCATTCTGATGATGCAATGAGCACTCTATCATCTGCACATAGCAAGCAATTGACCATAAGATCACCTACTTTCACTCCCACGTCACTGTCTTTCACGCCTTGGAGACAACTATCCAAATACAAATTGAACAACCAAGCTGATATAGCGCAACCTTGCTTAACACCCGATTGGATGTCAAACCAGGGCGACATGCCAGCTCCTACTCGCACACAGGCTGTGATCTCGGTAAAGAGATTTTACCGCCTGTAGCAAGGGTCCGTTCACATTGTATCGGGGTAGTATCTCCCATAACTTCTTTCTTACAACCCTGTCAAACGCCTTTTCCAAATCCACAAAAGCACAGAAAACCTTTTAGTTTAGGGCAAAAAACTTTTCCGTGATCATGCGGAGGGAAAAGATCTGATCTATACACCCTCTTCCAGGTCTAAAACCTCCTTGGGCCACCCACAACAGCCTTTCAGATCTCTCTTGCATTCTTCTCGCTATTATTTTAGCATAAACTTTACCGCCCAAGCTAATCAAACTGATAGTCCTATACTTTTTAGTTATTAAAGTACAATTATTTTAAAACATATATAAACTAAAATATTATAGTTCGATATAATATCTCAGAGGAAAAATGAAGATAGGTTTTTCTTAATTCACATATTGCCTTCATTTATAACTATTATTTGCCTCTCAATAGTTGTGTATTGACAAGATAAAGATCGCAGTTCTAAATCAGTAATACTCATTCATTTCTTAATATTCTTTTAGTATTTTTTGCAACTATTATCTTACTTTTTATATTAAACTACATAAACTATAGTCAAGTATCCTTATCTTTTTCGTTCTAAAATATTCATATCCTCAAATATCACATTCAAAAGTTTTAATTATTCCCTTGAGAATTCGTGATAAAAATTGTCTGATCTAATACAACTAAAGTATATTTATGATCGTTCTTGTTTAAATTTATAATACTGCTGTGTCAAACTACAATAACATTTTTGAAATTTAAATCCTTTTTCCACAGTTAGGGAAACTTTGGGTATTTTGTAAGTTTATGATTTATTAGATAAGAGTTGTTACTTATAATAAGTATGTCCAATAAATTTTTGTAGTCTTAGTCGAAAAGTTTAAATTAAATCAATGTTTGAAGGATTTTCTTACTGATCGATTTTAAACTTCTGTGTTACGTATGCATTTATTAAGGAGAGATGCAGTGATATATCCATATGTTATATGGATTTTTTATATTAACATAACGGCAGTTTTTAAATGTTTTTTTACAAAGTACGTGTCATGACACATTTACTTATTTATTTTCTCGTCTCAAATTTAACCACTATTCTATTCCATGTTAAAAAAATACACCGAGTAACAGATGAAATAATATTTTTGCACTAAATTAAATTTATTAATATATTAAATATAATTATTTAATTTCTCAACTGCCTGTCGTTAACCATATTATCCTTTCACCACTTCTAACTCAAATAACATCTATCCTAATATAATATGTTGAAGGAAGAGTTATCGTCAAGAATACTGGAGAAGATAGTTTCAGAGGAGTTTCCTGGATTTTGAAAGACTCGTGGAGATAGTCTTGTCTTTGGTGGTGTCATATGAAAACGATCACAAAAATAAAATGGAGAGGCGTTAATTAAATTATTAAAAACAAGTGCGTATAGAGCCCGCGCCATACAGTGTTTCGTAATTATAGTTGATGGATAGATCTGAGTTTTTATAGTGTTTTTAAAGACATTATATTACATAATTTATGTTACGTCATGTCATATTGTATCATATAAATGATCGTTCACAGGCATATAATTATGTAGAATAGTTTCTAGTTTATTAAAGTTATTAATAGTTAGAGAAATACTACATACAACACAGAGAATAAGTTAAGGGTATGAAATAGATGTTTCGAAGAATTGCAGAGATTGCACTTGTACTATATATTGCAGAAACATTATAAATTGATTGGTTTAATACACTGTATACTGATGTGCAGTCTCTGAGGTAATTATAAACCTCACCGTCTTTTCTACCAGTGCAATCAGTACATATCAAGATAATACCAGGGGGAGAATAGAGGACTGGTGACAGAGTACATTTTACCTAAGATTTCGTTAATTGAATCCATAAGCTAACACGTTGCTATGTATTTAAAATAAATATTTCGAACATATTATCATAATATTATAAAATAATAATACAAATAAGAAATTGTCTTGATTTGCAGTATATATATTACGACATGGCCGTAAAAGAGCAAGATATTATATTAAAACAAAACTAAAAATTTAAAAATAAAACTAAACACAACATATTATCAAAAATGTGAAATAATAAAATGAAAAACTATGCAAACAAAAATAATTAATAGTGTTATAGACAAAACAAATCAAGACAATACGCTTTTTGCACTAAATTAAAGATAATAATATTAATAACAATGAGATGATAATTAAATATAACATGTCTTCTTTTGTACTTTAGAAATATAAGATTAAGGTCTAAAACACTAAATGCAAATATTATTTTATTCAGGAATTATGGAATGTTCTTGTTCTTTTTTGGTCTTGAACTAAATATTGTTAAACCTGTTCCTCAGTTTCAGTTCAGGTCAGTCGAAGTTCTTGTAAAGAAATAATAATTTTCCCTGTTTTATCATGCAATCACATATCATAATAACACAATAATAAATCAGAAAATTCAAAACAAATAGAACATTAGTAAAAACTAAATAAAAAATAACCTTTCACTAATTACTAATTAGGGGAAATTCATGATGTACATAAAGTTATTAGATGTTATAAATTTGTATACATTTGAAGTGCATTATTAAAATTGGAATAAAAAAAGAAATAAGATATTTTTATATATTAAATTATGATTACTTATGAATATGTAATATGCCATTATGTAATATACCAATATATTACATAGGAACAATATCATATTTTATCTTTTGTGAAACACAAGATTAGAGCCACCCATCAATTAATTTATATAAACGATTATAATATATACAGGCTTATTTATTATAACTTTTTTTGTTAAACCAATACAATTTTATTCTAGTTTAGTTTTAGCCAAACCAAAAATACTAGTTATGCATTTCCACAAAAAGTACACCGCAATAAAAAATAATACAATTGTTAAGAATAAAACGGATAAAACAGTGAAAATGAATTCTAATTCTAAATACTGGGCCCATGTGATGTTGGCACCACGCGCTCTCAAATGTTTCGCCCCGCCATGTCTCAGAGTATATTCTATCCACCAGATCGCCCGCTGCAGTGCTGGTTCAGGCTGATCATGCATTATTCTTCGCAAACGCAATATGTTCTCCCGATAACTGAAAATAACAGAGACATTTTATCTTCTATAGGATTTTGTAAAAACAAATTTAATGTTTATTGGTGTTCTTCGTTGCGTTGTATTCTTCAACTATTTATTCGATTACTTTAAGACTTTGGTTGTTTTTCATTCCCAGCAATGCTTCCAAAATTGTACAATCATTTTATAACAGATGGTGTATTAGTCCACATATGGGCAATCAGAAAGCAAATTAGCTTAACGGAAGAAAGTTGTTTTTTCTTATCTTATCTTCATTGAGTTTGCTTTTTGGTCTTTCAATTTCGGTACTTTATTGTATATTGAACCATCGGTTTTGACAAAGAGCGTATAAGTTTAGAAAAAATTGTATATGTTTTGCTTTTTATTATATAATATATATTATTAGAAAATGTAAAACATCAAAATATTGAAGTCTAATTCGGATAAGTTAACTCGGATTAAATATATTATGTGTAACGTATATATTCTAAAAAAAAGATTTCTAAGAATAAAGTTATTATGAGATAATCAATGTAATAGTAACATAAAGCCTTTGAATTATCAATCACTTATCATTTAGATACAGCATCTAAAATCTTATCTCATCTCACGTATCTTTCTCAATGTTGAATACCTAGAGCAATTCTTTCATAATACATAATACATTCCGAAGCTCCTGAAGTCTTAAAGAGCAACATCCCATGTGACTGTCGCTGCTATTGACTGTCAATGTCATCTAACTGAGGAACGTAAATTACTATGGTCGTTACGTAATAACGATATTACTATGTCAAATTATTGCAATTTATTGATTCTCTACTAGCGTGAATACAAGCTGTCAGTTTTAAGTTTTTGGATAAACCCTGTTAGAACATAAACATATCTCAGTATAAGTACATGTTACTTTTTCGATAATTATCTTATCCGTAAAAAATATTAAAATAATACGCGCTTATACATATTATGTCTCCTATGTGTCGGATTTCTTCTAATTGTTATCAGTAGACTTTCAATCTGATTCGTTATCATTCTCTAAAAGAAGGACCAGGTACGGTTTTTATCTAAATATCTACTGTTCATTACCGTTTCACTAGAAATATCTATAAAAAACTAAAAACAATAAAATATATACGTATTATAATAAAACGGAAAAACAATACAATTATCTTTTTAAGTTAAAATCTTAATCTTAATCACACTAAAGATTGTTCGTCCGTAATACCGTCTGTCTAGGGTCATCAAAATCTCTTCAATGTAGTCAGATAACTTTTTTATCGTATTATTATAATATTTTACTATTTATTGAATAGTAATAATTATATATAGTTTATCTTCACTACAACTATTATGTTATCTCCATTTATGATATTCTTATAACCCTACAATGTAATGTATTTAAAAAACACTTATTACCTGGTACTGTTAATAACATGTTGAATGCCTTCTGTAAGCATTTCTTCAGTAAGTGAAGCCATATCAAGTTGAATTCCGATTTTGTGATAGACGTACTTTTCTGCATTGTACCACTGGTCTCCGAACATGGGAATTCCAATAAGAGGCACTCCTGCGTTTATTGCTTCCTCAGTAGATTGCAAACCGCATTGTGTGATAAATAGTTCTATATTTGGATGCACTGAAATTTTTAACATTAATAATTAATTGTTTATTGTTTATTCTTATTATTCTATTTATTACTTTAATTGAGTCACATATTTAATATTTATTTAAGATTAAATTTGTTCAATTTTAGAAAAATATATTAAGTTATACCTTCATTAAGTAATTATATATCTCTTGTAAAAATAATATTTTATCAACGACAGCGGTCTTAACATAATTTACTTTATCTGGTTAATAAAAGATGACAAATGTTATAAAAATAATGGAGAAATAATATTTATTGTTTACACTTACTAAGGACATCTGATTGTGGGATCCATTTCACAATTTTTATATTTTTACTCTGTCCGGGTAAAACGTCCGCGTCCCACTTCCATAAAATGTTATAAGGCAGTTGTGAAAACACATTTACCAGAATTGCTATTCTCTCCGGAGCTAATAAAGCTGTTTTTATATTAGTACCAAAACTTATGTAAATAATGCCATTTGTAGAGGAATCTAAATAGGATTTCAATTCCTGGAAACGATCAAATATTCTTTGGATGGAATCGAGTAAACTCAAAGTAATCAGTAATTTGATATAAATACGTGTTCTCAAAATGGAATTTTTAAACAATAGAAAATAAACTTTTGTGTCGAATTATTTTCTTGTAGTATTTGAATTATTTTATTTTATTTCTAACATTTCTATTTAAAATAAAACAAGACAATTTCGTGTTTAGAAAAGGACTAAGTTTATAATAGTAATTAATTTAGATGTTTAGGGTGATTATTGACTTAAACCAATATTATTCACTAAATTTTTGGGTAGACCTCGAAGAATTCGGTCTGCCCATTCATTTGTACCCGACTTTCGATTATTTTTAAATTTCTTCACAGGAGGTATTCTTATGACCCCCTGAATCCGAAATGACCATTGGTCAAAAAGTTTATATATATATATATATATATATACAAGGGAACTTCCCGGCCCTTCGGGCCAGGAAGGGTCAAAAGTCACGTATGAGGTTGGCACCTACCCTATTTTGTAGCCTGATTCAATAGCTTTTTTTGATGTATTACACATTATTGTGTGATTTGTGGGTGATAAGTGATGCGCGTGCATACAGAGTCAATTAGCTCATTATTATATAGTAAGGATAAGCGTGCGTGCGTCCAGATTCGACTTTTGTCAGCACGATAGCGGCCGCAGTTTCACTCGGATCACTTTCAAACTTTGCACAAAAATCAATCATCCAATCATCAAAAATAGAAGGTCAAGTTCGTTAACCAGAGAAATCAGGCCACGGGGGGCGCTAGGGCCTCACTTTTTTTGATCTCAGTTTTTCGACCATAACTTTTTCCCTTTACAAAGTAGATCAATTGCGTTCATATTATATGATGTTTTTGATAAATACCTGTAACTAATGTAGATAAACCGAAAACCTAACTTCAATAACTTAGGGGTGGGGGTGAAAGAACCAAAAATTTTTGGAAAAAAATTCATAACTTTTTTCAGGTAAACATTCTTATATAACAAGTATTTTTAATAGAAAGGTTTATTTTTACTCTAAATTTAGGCACCAAAAGTTTTTCCATAAAAGGTACCGTTTCTGAGAAAAAAAAATTAAAACCGCTTTTAGCTTCAAAATTTAAGTTAGGTAAAACTACGGCAACTTTTTTCTAGTAAACATTCCCTCCTTGCAAATATTTTTAATAGAAAGGTTATTTTTTACTCTAAATTTAAGGCAACGCACTAAGTACTCCTTTGACTAAGCTAAATAAAATTATCACAGTTTATTCTCGCAATTGGTGTTATTTTTAGGTAGTGAGCTATATTTTAAACGAGTTACACACGAGGTCTACCCACGCATGAGGGCACAGATTTTTTTAATATCAAATTAAGATCATATTATTGAATATTAAAACTTCCAAACGAAGACTATTTCTTTATCGTTATGGTTTCACATTATAAACTTTCCACAAGCAAAAAAAAAAACTAAAGAATTTATCGTATCGAGTACTAAGCTATATATGGCACGACATTATAAATAATATTGAGTTCATAATTGTTTTGTAATTGCGTTCCACTTGACAGACATTAAGAACGACCCCATATAATACGAGTGACACACTTTTTATAACAAGTGTAAATTATTGTAATAAAGCTAAAATAAACATCAAATATAAACAAAATAAAATAACTTCGACCGATGTCAAGGCCAGTTACTCTTCTTCTCAATATGATCTAGTTAATATTAAATTAAAGATATCTCTTTATTAAGTTATCACCACTATAATATTTTCTTTAAAATGCCTAACGTACTTACAATTGGTATTTCTCGTCGTGGTTTCTGGTGAATTCCTCCAATATATACCACATTTGATGGAACTGGCTGATTATCAATCCACATTGGATGAACATTCAAAAATAATAAATCAATATTATTAGCTAATTCGTCTAATGGTGGAATATCCGGTCCAAACAACTTTTTTAACCTTAAATTATCTGTTTCCTCAATATCACTCATTAGTTTTTCTGACATCATATAATAATTGTAAAGCTGTTGTAGTTTGTCCCACGTCGTTAGATTATATATCTTATTCTGCAGTAAAGATGGATACAAAAAAGGATGGGTCGTTGAACCAACAGTTTTAAAGTTAAAAGATAAACCAGAAAATGTACTAATTTGAATTACTGGAACTTTAAAGATATGCGAAAACACTAATAATTGTTTCAAACATGCTTCTAAAAGCAACAAGTCAAATTCTCCTTTTTTCTTCTGTACTATCTCTTGAACTTCCTTTGTTAATAATTGTTTTTCAAAGACGGTGGATAACATATTTAAAGCAACAGTTATTTGGTGTACCATGTCACTGTAATCTTTTTGAGCTCCATCCACAAACTTTTTTTCCCACAATGGTGCGGATATATCATGAAGATCAATTTCTGTCAAATTCGCTGGCGCTAATCCTTTTGAATATGCAGGATGCGTAGTTAGAACTGTAACTTGATGTCCATGTTTCACCAATTCCTGTGACAGACATCGGAATACGACCTGGTGACTCACTGATGGAGTAGGAAATACGGCCAGAATTCTCGCAGATTTGATTAACGATAAGTTAGCAAAAAATAAAAAAAACGACACTCTTAACATTTTGTCCGACTTGGTCTTTAAGGATCTGCCTGTTATCTGAATTGACGTTGTTTATTTTGTTCCTTATTATCTTTTACCTTATTTAGGGTTCCATTGTATAAATTACAATCGTATTTTTTTTTTATTTTATACATATATAACGGATAGAAGGGAAAAAAATACACAGCCGGAGGAAAAATACAATATTTTAAATTACATTTTAGTAATTTGGTTCTATAAATACATATTAAAATAATAAAATAACTATATCAAATATCTCAATAAAAAATATTTATTTGTTACAATCTTATCAAGGAAAAGATAAGAAATTAAAATAAATGTGTTTTTCCTGACCTTCTTATGACTTACGTAGTGTTATTCTTAATTTTTTTAATTTAAGGTTTGTACGAAACTCTGCCTTCTCTTCATTGTTTTGTTTCCTTCCTTAATTAAACTTGAACGTGAAATCCAATTGAATCGAATTTTTCGAACTGTAATAAGGCCTCGTAAATTCATTTCTCTTAATTTATTAGTCAACTAAATATTACTTTTTATCTAATATTACATTATTTTTATCAACGCTATAAATTTACCTATTTTATTATTTTAATCGTGTTTTTATCGCATATTAATTATCTTACATGTATATTTAATTTATTGGCTATTTCTGTTTTTTACTGTTTCCTGCTCACTTATAGAGACATGGTTATATATTTCAAATTGTTTTAAAAAATGAAATCCATACAATAATTATTTATTTACTTGTTTTTATTCTATAAAAAACTAACGTAATTTATTCAATATTCATTTTGAATAATATAATCCCTTCATCCATATGTATGAAATTGGTAATCCCAAGTGAATTTAATAAACCCTTGCGATATGTGAATTAAGTTGTAATATAGGCTATGAACTAGCCTAACTATATATATTTTCTCAGAAGTTTTTATTGATTGAACTGATGGATGAATGTCCTTATTTTCTATCTATCTCTTAAAACACCTGACAGCTGCATAACGGAGTTCTGCTGATATCTTTTTCATTGTCCGTAGGAAAGAGAAAAGATTTCTCAAAAAAACTAATCAAACTATGACCACGTAACTGAAAGTACACGATATAATAGACCTCATATAATACTACCACATAAAATGTAGAGAAACTACTTTTTTAATAGATATATCTGTACTAAAATGCGAAATAATGCTATGCTGAATGTTTTAAATGGATCGCTGCTCTTTGGAACTGTGACCATGTGTTATTTTTTCCATTCAATACGATACGGTACTATATTTTTATTCACAATTCTTTATACGTATATAATTATGTTCGTACACTGAATACATAATATATATGTTATATTGAATATTAATGTACTAATTAAAGTCGATATCAATTTACTATTTACCTATACAGAGTATACCGTATACACCCTACAAGCATTACTTAAATATTATTCTACGTACTAATACCGACTGGAAAAAATACTATTATTAGCATTAAGATTGCATTCTGATCCTTGAACCTTATCATATTCTAGGTTACATTTATTATGTACCTTTTTATACTTTTTTATTGTGTTCAATTATTTATTGTTATCTTGGTATATAGAAATGGTTATATGAATTGAAAAACACTATGTGCCGATTAATCTGTTTTTATCCAAAATTTTGATATTACTATTATACGAGAGTTAAACTGAAAGTTCTTAGAAAATCAAAAACTAAGCATTCTAGCAAGTTATTAGTTTTATTGTAACTTTTCAAAATAGTGTCCATTTACATTCATTTCAATACATCGCTGCATTCGATGGAACCATTGAGAAAAGCACCTTGCCCACTCGGCCTTAGGGGTCTCTTCGACGGCGTTTTGAAACGCAGCCACTGCTTCTTCGGCGGCTATAAAACGTTTTCCTCGAAGTTTTTCTTTTATTTTCGGAAATAAATAAAATTCGCAGGGTGCGAGGTCGGGGCTATACGGCGGGTGACCCAGTAATTCCACGTCTGAGGTCACCAAATAGTCGATCGTTTGCCTGGCGGTGTGCGACGAGGCATTGTCGTGATGAAGGAGGATCCTGCTGCGAGGTCATTTCTCTCGAACTTTTTCCAAGACAAGTGGCAAACAATTATTAGTATACCACTCTGCATTAACCGTTTTCTGATCCTCTAAGACTAATATCGCGTAATGAACTGTCTTTCCGAAGAACGAGGCCACCATCTTTTTTCCAACACTTCGACCTCTCTTCACTTTAGTTGGCAACTCTTCGGAAGGAAACACCCACTGAGCAGACTGTCTTTTGGTTTCCGGATCATAACAGTAAATCCAGCTTTCGTCACCCGTTAGTATGTCAAACACAGCATTTGAGTCACCTCCGTTAAATTTTTGGATCATTTCTCGGCACCAATCAACACGGCGGAGTTTTTGAGCCTCGGTCAAATTATGCCGTATCCAGGGCACAAAGCTTCCTGACCGCTAAATGTTCATGGAGGATTTTGTGCACTTGACTCATACCTATGCCTAGACTTGTCCGAATCTGCTGATAGGTCACTCTTTTGTCAGTCTCTATCATACGCCTAAATACGCCGAAGTCTATCATAACTTTCTTGTTGACTTAAATGACATCGAAAGTCATAAAAAATCATTGCACGAAAATTTTCTCGGCTTAAATTCATTCTGACGTGCACAGACAATTTTCAATTTGCCGCCAAATCATAAAACAAATAACAAATGAATGAAATGTACACTCAATAATATTGGTAAAAAGGTCTATTTTCAAAATTTAAACTATTTTTTTTAATATAATGCTTTTAAGTGGCCAGTTCTAAAAATTTTCAGTTTGGCCCTCGTATTATTAAGGCTGTTGCTTCTAGAAATATTGTTTGAATACACTGATTAAATAGTTTTACTTGATGGCAATAAAAGTAAAGAAGTTGATATTGTAATTGTTATAAATAGTTATGATTTACAAACTCCCGAACGGACAAATTACGTTATATTCTGGATAATTGTTTATATAATGGATGTTATTGCATATTATATATTATGTTGTGGCTAACAAAATCTCTGAGATTATAATCCTTACCAATCTGGAAACAGTATTAAACATTTTTTCCTTATATGGTATTTGTTTTAACTTTTACGACTTCTTGCAAAATTTGAATTAGCATTACAATTAAAGAAAATAATTCATGTTTTCTAAGATTTTTATCAGAATTAAACACAATATTTAATATACAAATATTTTACGGATTTTTACTCGCGTTATCTTATTATAACATTATTTACACGACACCTTAATTTATTTGCATCAATCGTGTTCACGGGAAGGCGAGATGCAGGTATCTGTCAGTGACTCAATTAATCGGTTACCTACCTCAAATGGACCAGTTTTAAGGATACACAGAGGTTATAGGTAGCTTTATACGAAGTTCTCTTTTAGTATAATGAAAAAAGATGTATACCGCCAATAATTAAAATAAGTCAAGAAAATAATTTTCCCTTAAATAGGAAAAGTAAATAAATAATATAGATATATCTAAAGATACTGCTATCTTTATATATTTAATCTTATCAGGACAAATTAAAATTATAACGACGAGAGTGTTTAAGCATTAGTTTAGTACTAAAGCTAGTCATTTAGACTGATGACTGAAGAGAGTGGATAGATACAAACTCCTTTCCTCATACGACGAAGGCACGAAAATATGCTTTTTATT
The DNA here is from genome assembly GCA_918358865.1 of Melinaea marsaeus rileyi. NCBI lineage: Eukaryota > Metazoa > Arthropoda > Insecta > Lepidoptera > Nymphalidae > Melinaea > Melinaea marsaeus. The sequence continues at coordinate 12,119,272 of OU911086.1, read as the reverse complement.
ACAAACAAAATTACTTATAAATCATAGTTAGATGACCTTACAAGAAGCTACAAAGCTTCGTATTTGTGAGAAAGAAGTGCTTTTCAAGTGCAAGGTTATCAAAATCGTTGCAATGATTATGTGATAAAGTACCTATTATATTAGTATATTGTACTTTAATTTACATAAATTGGAATTATACAATGGAATAATCTTTAAAACCATCGATGGAATTAGATTTTTTTTATTACCTTTGACAGTCCATTTAGGAAGGGAAGTTATTTCATATCTCTTTAACTACAAGCCTTTCAAATAATGTTTAACTCAGAGTCTTTCAATAAAACAAAATTTTATGTGCCTTAAGATATAGCAAGGTATTAAAAATGATTTTAAATTAAAATGGTTTTCGCTCTATGGCCGAAATAAGATCATAATTTTAACTGATAATATTAACGACGGTTTCAAGCATCCATATGCATCTACGTCATTGCGTGCATTCAAGATTTGATATTGTTACGCGAACATAAGGTCATAATTCAAGCGAATAGAGCGAAATACTAAGTATACATATATTATGTAATATGGTAAATAGTCCACTTTGTGTGCAAGGCAATTAAAATGTTACTATTATTATAAACAGTTTATTGTATAGAAATAAATTACTGAATCCACGAATAAATTATTATACATTTTGTTTCACGTATTATATACGTACATTTCTTTAATGTAAGACATTATATATTAGTAAGATATCCACAGACTAGAATAATATCATTTTATTTGTCACATAGTAAAATGTAATATTAAAAAACCCATTGTGTAATATCATTAATTAGATATTACTATGGGCTTTTTAATAGTAGATTTTACTATGTGGGAAATAATATATAACATTTTACTGTTTTAAACTAAATGTGTACTTCAATCCCCTTTTAATTATGTAGACACCCAACACTTTCCGTCATGTCGTAACTGGATGATTGGATTTCGATTGATATATGTTATTAATTATATAAAACAAACGATTTCTTAAAAATATATAGGGAAAAGAAGCAAAGTAATAAATACAATATAGATTACAAACGACTTTCGAAAAACTGTTGCTCCAAATTCTATTATTTTTATTCTTTTTATGGCTGTCGTTATGACTTATTTATGGGGTTTTATATTGATGATTGATGGTTTTAGATTGATGATTGATAGGTCTATTATTAAGAAAGTTTAATTAAATGAATACACATATATTCGTAATATATATTTTGAATATGTGTAATAATTATTATATTAGTACAATTACTTGTTTAAAAGTACTCATCAAGTTATTTTTGACCATGGTTGTTTTCCTGAATGATGAATGATAAATATTAATTAGTAGTTTTACGTCAATAAGTCAAATCAGGAAAAAATTAATATTAAAGGACAAAGGTCTCGTTATTTTGATTCCAAATCTCACAATGAAAGAGATATGGGCAAAACACAATAATAATAATAATAATAATAATAATATATGAAATTCATATATTATTGATATTAATATAATTCAACTCGTCTACTCGTCAATTTTCTTTATTACAAATAAAAACACGAATAATTCTTCTTGGGAAAGTTTCAAGTTACATACTTGAGCTTAAAAAAAATATAACATGTTACTATTTAATTTCATCCCCTTTTGATAAATAAGATTTTTTTTCATATTAAAGTAATGAGTTGTAAGAATTATGTTATTTATATTATTGTAATATTTGTAGCATCTTTTATGAAAATAAACATACATCATAACAAAACGTCTCACCCCGTCCCTAAGTTTTTTGCGGTATTTTAGGCACAATTTGCGGCACTGTGTGATACCAAATTGTAAATTTAATATATACTAAAACTAGGAGTGCCATCAATTTCGACTGGCTGCGCTCGCGAAATCTCGGGTGCCGTTTGCATATTGAGCGAAGCGAGGCCAGTGACTCATCGTTTCCCATTGACTTCAATGGGATATCAGTTTTTTACGATGATTTCTCAACGACATGTCATTTTTCAAAAAATTTTTTTTTAACTATCACCTATTGTGTGTCTTTTTGATTGCAAAATTTAGTAATTATCCGTCGAGTAGCTTTCGAGCCTATTCGTGACAAAGAATGTGAAAAAGTCTCCAGTAGAACGCTCCGCTCGCTTCGCTTAATTAAACCAACGTGAATTCGAGCTATTGAGACATTTATCAACGTTTAACTTGTCAATAGAAATAAATAAAAAGAAATATTTTATTTTTCTCTTCAAACCATTATGCAGGTGTGGTTTTTGAGCAGACGCTATAAACGCAAAAGTTACACAAGTAGTTAGAAAGTACCTAACTCAGCTAATCTACTGTTATATACTATTCAGTCATTGCTCATTTAGTCTTTATCTTTATATGTTAATTTGAATTCATATTACTAAAGTCAGTAAATTACAATAGGTTTAAAATTGAGTATACATTTTTTTCAAATAAGACAAGTGGTGTTTTCTTTTTGAAGTCATATATAATATGATACAAATAAATTGTAGTACAATAATAGAAATAAAACAAATAAAATAAACTTTTTTTATTTAAGTATTTATGTAAAAAATTCATGATTTCACTTAGCAATTCCTCATTACAAACTATGTTATTATGCCAAGATCAGATCTAACTATTGTAGTCTACTTAAAACCGAGTGGAAACTGGTCTTGTCTTTAACACTATGGATTTATATCGGGCTAAAAATAGTGACGATTAAAAGATGATGTTAACACTATAGCCAATTTTCTAACTTAATATTGTTATTGTTATTATTAACTTTGTTATTTATTTCAACCGAGTGTGATAAGATTAATAGGAGATAAAAGAAATAGATGAAATTGCATAAACATGAGAATTACTGTTTTACGTGAATTGCTGTTCTTTTAATTTAAAGTTAAATTTTAAAGTAAACGATTTATAATCAGCAAATAGCACTCCACATTATACCAAAAAAGTAAGGTAAAAGACTAAGAACATTATTGACAAGAAAGGACCTAACATAGGACATTGTTGCAAGCTCATTTTGACGAATCTAAGGTCTTATTTCTAATTCTATAATGCTGTTATTTTCTAATAAGCATTTCATATAGTGTACAATCAAATTCCTTTGATTAATCATAGAAAATGTCAAACGCGATAAATATTCAAATTAAAAGATACTGACAAACTTAGCCACTCAATATAAAAACTGTTTCCTTTTTCTTTTAGTTTTAAATTATCTAAAACAATCTTAGATGAATTAAAATAATGTATTTCTATAGTAATTTATGTGGGCCAAACAAGTGTTTCCAAACAGGTGTTATGTAAGAAAACCTTGAAAACCGCAATCGTTTATGTCTCATAATGACAGTGAAGAGATAGATAGTCTTATTGCCTTACTTTTTGTAGTGGCTGGAGTCTTGTCCTACCAACCACACCCATGTAAGATGTATTTATGAGTTTGAGACTGCAAAGGATTAATTCCAAATGGTAAAGTCACTGAAGAGTCACCAGGTTTCTTTGTATTTACATTGACAGCTCAATATCAGACTATACGTGGTATTGAATGATATAAAAAAACAGTATACTTGGTTTTTTATTCCAAATTTGGAACATACGTTCATTTAAATTCGGTTATAAAACTCTGACCAATTGCAAGCGAACAAACAACACGGGACCAATGCTACTTGACGATTACAGCAAACCATAAGTTTTCGTTTTGCCAAGTGATCAAACGTGACTAAGTTTTTTAACTAGTAATAGTTATAATGTTTAATGAGTATATACATTAATACGATAAACTATAAATAATAAAACATCAAAAAATATATATATAGTGTTTGTGATTTTAATTATTCAGTGACATAAGGCATTGCCGTACAAATAAAAAATCACTTAAAAAACCAAAGTAATTAATATCGTCCATATGACAATAATCAATGAATAATAAAATTAAACAATGAGATATTTCTATTTTAATAGTCATAACAGGTACTTGTTTTACCAAGCATTAAAACTACTAAGATTTGTTGAAATATTATAGATAGAGTTCAGATTAAAATATTTGTGTTAGCCTTATATTACAAACTATTATTTAATTATTATAATTTTGAGTAAATTAAACTATGTTGTACTTTAAATAACAAACTAACAAATACTTTAAACTCTGCTTCCATTTTTTATAAGCACAATATTTTCTGTACAATTGATATTTATTTACTTTTTCTCTTAAAATATCTTAATTATTTTATTATTAAATATTATTATTATTATTAAATATTATAAAAAAAATATAAAATAACATATGCTTCATACCTAAAAAAATCTCACTTCACCAAATAAATAATAAATTCAGATTCTTAAATATATCTTACAATTTCTAATAGATTATTATATTAAAACAAACCATTGTGTAAAGATTAAAGATTAATCTGTAAATACTGTTTCATATAGAGAACGCTGTATTTAATTACTCCTCAAAATGACAATAACAATATTAATAACAGTGATCTTAGTGTGTGCAATATCAGGAAATGATTCAGCAAAAATCTTAGCAGTGTTCCCGATGCCATCTATAAGCCATCAACTAGTATTTAGACAAATATCTCAAGAGCTAGCAAATAAAGGTCACGATATCACCGTGATAACACCAGATCCAGCATATCAAAAAGGAGAGAATCCCCCTAATTATAAAGAAATAGATGTTCGAAATATATCTTATAGCTTATGGCAGAAGTTTTTAAAAAAATCGTTTAAGGTTGGCAATTTGATATCTTTTAAAGCTTTAAGACAGGGCCAATTATTTTTCACTGAGTTATTTGAAATTCAATTCGAAGCAAAAGAAATTCAAGAACTTATTTCAAATAATCAAAAATTTGATGTTATTCTCATTGAATCTCTCGTGCGACAAGCTTTAGTATTTTCTTACATATTTAAAGCACCTGCAATTTTGATAAGTTCGTATGGAGCGGTTTTAAACAATAATAAAGTAGTTGGATCTTCAACACATCCCTTATTGTATCCAAAATATCTTCGACAAAGATTTTATGATCTTTCATATAATGAAAAGATAACGGGAATATATATAAATAGTTTATACGAATACGCAGATTATTTGAATCAGCGAGATGAAAATGAAAGGTCTCTAGAATATTTCCAAACTCAATTTCCAACGCCATATGAATTAAGCAATAATGTTGATATGCTATTTTTAAATATTCACTCTATCTGGGCAGATAATCAGCCTGTTGCCCCTAATGTTATTTATATGGGTGGAATACATCAAGTGCCAGAAAAGAAGCTTCCAAAGGTAAATATTTATATAGCATCCTAACTAAAAGTAATATTGTATTTATAATCATTAATTTTTTTAACAGAACCTCAAATCCTATTTAGATTCTTCAAAGCATGGTGTGATATATATTAGTTTCGGTACCAACGTTTTATCGAATATGATTTCCGAAGAAAAAGTACATGGTATTATAAACGTGTTATCAAAACTTCCTTATGATATTTTATGGAAATGGGATAAAGATGAATTACCTAAAATGGCTAACAATATCAAAATAGCAAAATGGTTGCCACAATCAGATTTGTTAAGTAAGTATTGTTATAGTACGAGAGGCCACGATGCTAAATCGGGATTTATTCGAGCGTCAGAGACCTATTGGGTTGTGAAGCTTAGATGATGAAAAGAAAAATTACATATAAAACATACCATTTCATCAGTGGGGGGAGCGGCTATAGATTTTCAAATATGTAAAAAAAACAGTTCCATGGACATACTCGAGTGTGTCAGATAATGATATTATACATGTCCTACGTATTTTTAAAAATGTACGTATGTTAATCTCAGTATTTTAGTGATGGGGGTGAGAAATGAAAAAAAAAACTTTATCGAGCGCATCAGATTTTCGAAGGGGATGTTATGTGAACCTAAAAAAATGCTCTTATATAATAATCTGACGATTTAGATGTGACGCAAAGTCATGTCCGTTGTTAGAATGTGCAAAAAAATTGGTCATTTTGAAATACTCAAGCGCGTCAGATTAAGATATATATGGTTTATCTTGATGCCTTAGTCGTGCTGTCTCATAATCTGACAATTATCTGGAGGAATTTGGCTAATCTGATAATAAAAAAAATGTTTTTTGTTTTTTTTAAACTGTTGAACTTAATTAATTGAAAAGCTCAGAAAATAGCATGCAAATGAGAAAGTACATGTTTTTTAAAAGTTGAATATTTGTATTTATAAGAAAATAATTATAAAACATTAAAATTTTTAGAGTATTTTTTTTCAATCATCTTCATCGGTAGAGTCTCCTTCCTCAACCGAAACTAGAGTCGGTCCAGAGTGAGAAAATAACAGATAGAAAAAGAGTGAGAGAGGAATAGATGCGCGTTGAGGGGAATACAGGCATCATGTAACTGCACGCATTAAACTTTAGGGATGAATTTTTGTTGCTTCGGCTTGCGGAAATTGTCAGATTATATATTTTTCGTAATCCTTGAATTACTCTGTTCAAAATAAAAAAAAAATTTGCTACGCTCGAGAATGTCCAAGTGACTTTTTTTTACAATTTTGTAGCCCTCCCCCTCAAATTGTCAGATTAGTAAAATCTACACGTTTTAACACGTAACTACCTCATCTTATCTTAATCTGACGCGCTCGAAAATTTTTGATGATCAATTTTTTTTTACTAATCTGATCCTTTATCCTTGACGGGTGATCATATATAGAAGTCTCATATTTGGTGTAAGTACTTAATAGAGTACAAGGTATCCCCCTGTATATTATTCTGCCGCGCTCAAGTAAATCCCGGAATCCCCTCTTCGGCTCCTCTACTATTAGTAATTATTTTTATATTATTAAAAAAATAATTATATTTTATTTTAAAGGACATGAAAAGGTTAAACTCTTTATAACACAAGCCGGTCTACAGTCTACCGATGAAGCTATTACTGCAGGAGTACCTCTTGTTGCAATTCCTATGATAGGTGATCAATGGTACAATGCAGAAAAATATAAAAAATTTGGAATTGGGATTAAATTAGATATTAATACATTTACCGAAAATCAATTGGAGATTGCTATTAAAACTGTTATTGAAAATGACAGGTTTGTTATAATATTTATAGTTTATTTTTAAATATGCTTTTTTATAACTTTATTTTATTTACAGCTACCGGCATAATATCATCAAACTTCGTAATATAATTCGTGATCAACCTGAGACGCCATTAAACCGAACTACTTGGTGGATAGATTATGTATTAAAACATCAAGGAACAAAACATCTTCGTTCACTAGCAGCAAGTATATCATATGCCGAGTATTTTGAATTAGAAATAGTCTTATTTGTAGTTTCGTTAATAGCAGTTCTTTTATTTTTAATTTTAGTAACACTTAGGTTTATTATACATTTTTTATCAAAATTACATAATATGAGTCGCAAGTAAGAACAATCAACTAATAACCAATGAAGTTATTTTTATGTATTTACTACATTGTCATTACTTAAATATTTTTTTAAATATTATTTTAATTGTCCTAATCTTATAATCTATATCAAGTGGTAACAATTTTAAAATAGTCAAATATTTAAACATACGAGTAGTAAAAGTTTTAATTGTTAAAACAACAAAATTTTGAATTAGAAACATATTTATAGTTGTTATGAACTGGTTTATTGAATTGAATAAATATTATCAAAGCGCTGTGTAAACATACATATTTGAAACACATGTGCAAGATATAAAAAAAAAATATGTATATAGTTTTTTATGTTAGGTAGATTCCATAGATGAATCTACCTATTGCAATCGATGCGATGACGGGATCCAGACCCCAGAGTAGGGGCGCTACGCCGTTTATGAACTGGAGATTGAGAATCCGTCGAAAAAAAATAATTATTCATCGCAACATATATATATATGTATATATGATCCATCAGTCCAAATTCATCGAAGGCAAAATCTGACTTCACAGGTCGGTAGGATAAATTAGTAAGACAAGCGTAGCATCTCGTTTTTTTGGAAAAACTGAAAGGGGGGAGCTGGAAGGGGGAGTGAAAGTGCAAACCTTTGGTACACGCTACAGGTCGCAAATATTGACAGAGGATTTTCAAACTCGGTATACACATTCGGACATTAAGGACAAAATAAAGGTTAAGTTCTGAACAGGGGAATTCGGTCGAAAGGTTGGGGGCTGGGGGGGGTTGAAAGATAAAAACCTAAAAAAGGCACAGAAGAAGGCAAAATTTTACCGTCGGAAAAATCTTAGAAAATTAATAAATTACGAGTATAAGAGGAAACTTTTTTGTTCGAAAAGTTTTTTGATGCGACCCGCCGTTTAGGAAATAGGGGTGGGGGGTGGTTCCCCGCTCACCCAATATATGCAGAGTGACCCATCATAAGACTCGTAATGACCAATAGAATACTGCTGGCTAGTTTTTCTTTGTCCATCCGACCGACGGGAATCTACCTAATACGATCGACCTTGTCTAACGAGGTATTTTTTTATATAACATCTGGTTAAATATTAGCTCCCAACTGCATCCAATTTAATTTAATCTAAGTTAAGAATTAATGTTTTGGTGGTTGAAAAAAAGGTAGACATGCCCAGTACTGAAGTTAAGCGATATAAAAGAAATAGATTACCATAATGTAACTCATAATATATGGTGTCTGAATCAAAAAGCACAACAAAATTGTTGCGTAAATATCAGGCCAATAATGAGGACCAAAATATTATTCACAATTAAAATTGGAATTATATGATTAAGTTATATTATAATAATTAAAATAAAACTTTACTTATTACAATGGTAACTAAATTAAAACATTGACGTATTTATTCAAATATGTTCAAACTTTACAAATATTTAAAATATACCATTATCATAAGCAATAAACTTATACATGGCCTAAAAATGTAGTGATGTCAAAATAAGTATGTCGATTTTACTTTTACACAAGACACCTGTGTCAAGACAATTGTGTTGCAATAGTAAGTCAAATAATAGTTTCATTTTATGTTATTGTGACACACTGCAACTGTAGTTCTCTAATATCATATCACGTACAGTTTGGCTTTTCTTCTGGCTTGGAACTTCTCTAAAATCGGCTTTATATATAGATTGTGCATGGCAGCTCAAATGGCAGAGCGACGAAATTTAACTCAGAAATCGCAGGTTCAAGCCCTTTATAAAAAAATATTTAATTTAATTTAATACAGCTAATCCTTACAACCAATTCCAAATATCGGTTGGGGTATTTTTAAAATAATCTATAAATATAATATGTCATCTCCATCCCGATTCAAAAAATATATATACTATATAAAAGGACGGATAGCATGCTAAAGACAATATTAAAACTCTTTACGCACTCTACATATCTGCAACCACTGTTGCAAGACGCACACAAATTATTATCGTGTTCAATAAAGACTTTACTTGGATTTCGATAATTTTCACGATAGTTATTGTTACCTCATCTTAGTTTAGATAGTTCCAGGTTAAAGAAGTAAATTATATTTCAACGATAGTGTCAGAAAAAACATAATCTAACATAAAATACACACCGATGATCTATACGGTTAGTACAAGAAATTAAGGAATTCTTATAACTTGCTTATTATGATAGCTAGTGTTGATTATTTTTCCAATTTCATCTCCTAAAAGTAAGTCAACCTAAAGAAATGTCAATTATGAACTTTTTTTATAAATAAATTAAATAAAACATAAATAAACTAGTGTTTTATATTTCAAAATATAATATCTCAGATAGATCACGTTGATCTTCTTAAGTTCACATATGATTACCCAAATATTTCGAAGATATTTGTCAGCACATCAATAAAGTTCATAAAATATGTATGTAACTAACAAAAATATTTTCATCGACTGCTAATAACCATTTTTATATTCATATATCATATGGAGATACGATTATCCCGAACAATATCGAAAGTCTCTGTCAGCAAATTTAGCTTTATTTATTATGATAGACGCATCGATAGAATATTTTAAAAAGTCGTGTCTCAATAAGAAGATTAATTTAACGCTTGACAAAGAATATTGAAATTTTATTATACTTATTTGCCACCAACTGAGAGCGGCTGAGGATATTTTTGTTTAATATTTTGCATATATCATAAACCAATACAAATACATGACACGAGTATTTATATTACATAACTTGTCAAAAAACTAAACTATAACCATTTGTTGACTTTTTTTTATAAGTATGATATCAAAATAAGGCCTCCTGCCAGTCCGCTTTGACATACACAAGAGATCATTGGTATTGATTTAAAGTGAAAAATATGGAAATAAATAAAAATAATATACTTTTGGAACCCAAATACTAAATAGGCTATGACCATGGCATCCTAACAAAAAAATAAATGTATTGTTAACGTGAAAAAAAGCTTCAGCAGACAAGTGACACCTGAGTTATAAGATCACTCATACATCGCATAATTGTTCATAGAAAAATATTATTTCATATTTTTTATTAATCAGGCTCGTTATTTCTAATTATAAATTCATAACTGGTAAAGTTTTAGATGAAAATTATATAACATATTGCTAAAAGGTAAAATATTGTTCGAGTTTTATCTCATAAAATGATACGAGAACAATAAATTATAACAACTGTTCTTCTACTTACTTGGAACGATATTTTACGATATGCTAGAAAGTAAAACTTTTCGTTGTACAGTAAAATAAATTATTGAATGATACTTATTGAACCCATGTGTAGGTGCTCGGTTAACGAATGCTATTATTATTTGTTTTGCCATTATTTTTTGACAGGTGTGTTTTTTTCATAATGCTGTATTTATTTTTAAAATTGATATATTAATAATGAATTAAGAAAAAAATTATCAAATTAAATAATTCTTATATAAGTTCGATTGACTAGATTAACCTTTCTATAAAGATATTATATCTGTAAAAATATTATGACAAAAAATATCTTAAGGATTCCGTGCAATGAAAATATTTGCGAGGGCTTTTCCGTAAATTATTAATCACAGAATATGAACATCTGAATGTTAGGAAAAATCGTCTTCACAAAACGTATCCTACATCCTTACAACTGAATCTTGGATCTAAATCTACGGTTTATGGTATATTACATAGGAACAATATCATATTTTATCGTTTGTGATACAGAAGATATGAGCATCCATCAATTATTATACATAAACGATTATAATATATAAAGACGTTTTTTTTTTTTTGTTAAAGCAATACAATGCTATTCTATTTTAGTTTTTGACATACCAAAAATACTTGATATGCATTTCCAAAAATAGTACATCTCAATTAAAAATAATACAATTGTTAAAAATAAAACAGATAAAACAGTGGAAAGGAATTCTAATTCTAAATACTGCGCCCATGTAATGTTAGCACTACGAGCTCTCAAATGTTTCGCTCCGCCATGTCTCAGAGTATATTCTATCCACCAAATCGTCCGCTGCAATGCTGGTTCAGGCTGATCTTGCATTATTCTTCGCAAACGCAATATGTTCTCCCGATAACTGTAAATAATAGAGAAATTTTATCTTCTATTGCATTTTATACAAACAAATTTACTGTTTAGTTATGTTCTTCGTTGCGTTCTTCAACTATTTATTAGATTACTTCAAGACTGGTTGTTTTTCATTCCCGGCAATGTCTTCAAAATTGTACAATCATTTTATAACAGAAGGTGTAGTAGTCCACAGTGGGCATTCAGAAAGCATATTAGGTAAACGGAAGAAAGTGGTTTTTCCTTATCTTTCATTGCGTTTGCTTTTTGGTCTTTCATTTTCGGTATTCTATTTTTTATTGAACCATCTATTTTGACAAAGCGCTTATATGCTTAAAAAAAATTGTATATGTTTTTCTGTTTAGTATGTTATATACATTGTTAGATAGTGAGAAGAACAAAAATATTTAATTATAAGTTAACTCGGATTAAATATATACGTATATAATAATATATTCTAAAAAAATATTGCTAAGAATATAGATGCAACGTTAACCCTAGAAAGTTAATCATATTCTTATATATTTAAAAGATAATTTTGACTTAAGACTTTTTGTTATGTGTAACATGGAGTGTCACTCTTAGATATAAATAAAACAACCGTCATTTTGTATCACCATTCCTATAAAATATCAAATACCATTTCATGTTTTTATGTTTATTTATTTATATAAAAAATCACAAAATCTTTGGAAGTCCTTAATAATAATCAAAACTTGAGATATTTTTTTATTTATTTATAAATACCAGATTTTCTTAACTAAAATAGACCATTTTTGTTATATAGTAATGATTTATAAGATTATCAATGTAATACAAACATAAAACTTTTGAATTATCAATCACTTATCATTTAGATACTACATCGAAAATCTTATATCATCTCACATATCTTTCTCAATGTTGAATATCGATAGCAATTCTTTCATAATACATAATACATTCCGACGCTCCTGAAGTCTTTTGCAGAGCAACATCCCATGTGACTGTCGTTGCTATTAAGTGTCAATGTCATCTGACTGAGGAACGTAAATTACTATTTTCGTTACGTAATTACAACATTACTACGTTAAATTATTGCAATATATTGATTTACTACTAACGTGAATACAAGCTGCTAGAACCTAACCATATCTATCATATCATCATATCTAGTATAAGTCCACCCTACTTTTTCGATAAATATCTTATCCGTAAAAAATATTAAAATATAAGCGATTATGATATCTATGTGTCGAATTTCTTATAATTCGTTATCAGTAGTCTTTCAGTCTGATTCGTTATCATTCCTAAAAGAAGGACCAAGTACGGTCTTTATCTAAATATCTGCTATTCATTAGCGTTTTACTCAAAATATCTATAATAAAGTAAAAACTATAAAAAATATACGTAATATAATAAAACGGAAAAACAATACAATTATCTTTTTAAGTTAAAATCTTAATCTTAAACACACTAAAGATAATTGTCTGTCCGTAATACCGTCTGTCTAGGGTTATCAAAATCACTACTTCAATGTAGTCAGATTATTTTTTTATCGTATTATTATAATATTTTACTATTTATTAAATAGTAATTTAATATGTAGGTTATCTTCACTACAACTATTATGTTATCTCCATTTATGATATTATAATAAACTTGCAATGTAATGTTTTTAAAAAACACTTATTTCCTGGTACTGTTAATAACATGTTGAATGGCTTCTGTAAGCATTTCTTCAGTAAGTGAAGCCATATCAAGTTGAATTCCGATTTTGTGATAGACATACTTTACTGCATTGTACCACTGGTCTCCGAACATGGGAATTCCAATAAGAGGCACTCCTGCATTTATTACTTCCTCAGTAGATTGCAAACCGCATTGTGTGATTTTTTTTAAATTAATAATTAATTTATTATAATTTATTATTATTAATCTATTTATTACTTAAATTGAGACACATCTTCAGTATTTTCGACCAAAACCGACAAAAAAACTGTTTCCTTTTTCTATTAGTTTTAAATTATCTTAAACAATCTTATATGAAATAATATTATGTGGGCCAAACATGTGTTACCAAATAGGTGTTTTGTAAATAAATATACCTTGAAATCCGCAATCGTACACGTCTGCTAGTAATAATATAGAGGTAGAAAGTCTCATCGCCTTAGTTGTTAGCTTGGCAACATACCGCATGGCTGAAGTCTCATCCTACCAACCACATCCAGTGAAATGCGTTTATGATTATGAAGCTGCAATGGATTCATTCCAATTGGTAGAGTAATTCAAAGTCTGTGAAGAGTTGTGACTCTTTATGAAGGTTTCTTTGTATTTATATTGACAGCTCAATATCAGACATTAAGTAGTGTTAAATGATATAAAAAAACAGTATACTTGATTTTTTATTCCAAATTTGTAATATATGTTCATTTAAATTAGGTTATAAAACTCTGACCAATTGCAAGCGAACAAACAACACGGGGACCAACACTACTTGATGACTACAGCAAACCATTAGTTTTCGTTTTGCCAAGTGTTCAAACGTGAATAAATTTCTTAATAGAATAGTTACTAGTACGTACATTGAAAATAAGATAAACTATAAATAATTAAACATCAAAAAATATATATAGTCTTGTGATTTTAATTATGAAGTGAAATAAGGCACGTCTGCAAATAACTAGGATTTTCATTATTTGTGATGCCATTGCAGTACAAATAAAAAATCATTTAAAAACCAAAGTAATTATTATCGTACATATGACTTAAAATTGTAATAATCAATGAATAATAAAGTTAAACAATGAGGTATTTCTATTTTCATAGTCATAACAGGTAATTGTTTTACAAACAATTAGAACTACTACAATTTTTGGTATAATATTCGAAAATGATATTTGAAATTAGGCATTTAAATATAGAGTTAATTTTTAAATATTTGTATTAGCCTTATATTACAAACTATTATTTATTTATTATAACTTTGAGTACATTAATTTATGTTGTACTTTATATAAACACAATACTTTCTATATAATAGATATTTATTTACTTTTTCTCTAGAATATTTTATTTATTTTATTAAAGATAATAAGAAGTTATAAAATTATATATGCTTCATAGATAAAAAATCTTACTTCACTAAATAAATGATTAAAATTTATATACAGTTAATTTTGAAATTATTTTATTCAATTTATAAGATTCAGATTCTTAAAAATATTTAACTATTTAGAATAGATTATTATATTAAAACAAAATATTGTGTAAAGATTAAAGATTAATCTGTAAATACTGTTTCATATAGAGAACGCAGTATTTAATTACTCCTCAAAATGACAATAACAATATTAATAACAGTGTTCTTAGTGTGTGCAATATCAGGAAATGATTCAGCAAAAATCTTAGCAGTGTTCCCGATGCCATCTATAAGCCATCAACTAGTATTTAGACAAATATCTCAAGAGCTAGCAAATAAAGGTCACGATATCACCGTGATAACAACAGATCCTGCATATCAAAAAGAAGAGAATCCTCCTAATTATAAAGAAATAGATGTTCATGATATATCTTATAGCTTGTGGCAGAATTTTTTGAAAAATTCCATTAAGTTTGGCAATTTGGTATCTTTTAAAGCTTTGAGACAGAGCCAATTATTTATCACCGAGCTATTTGAAATTCAATTCGAAGCAAAAGAAGTTCAAGAACTTATTTCAAATAATCAAAAATTTGATGTTATTCTCATTGAATCTCTCGTGCGACAAGCTTTAGTATATTCTTACATATTTAAAGCACCTGCAATTTTGATAAGTTCGTATGGAGCTGTTTTAAACAATAATAAAGTAGTTGGTTCCTCAACACATCCCTTATTGTATCCAAAATATCTTCGAAAAAGATTTTATAATCTTTCATATAATGAAAAGATAACGGGATTATATATAAACAATTTATACGAATTCGCAGATTATTTGAATCAAGGAGATGAAAATGAAAGGTCTCTAGAATATTTTGGAAATCAATTTCCAACGCCATATGAATTAAGCAATAATGTTGATATGCTGTTCTTAAATATTCATTCTATCTGGGCAGATAATCAGCCTGTTCCTCCTAATGTTATTTATATGGGTGGTATACATCAAGTGCCACAAAAAAAGCTACCGAAGGTAAATGTTGTTTATATAACTTCCTAACTAAAAGTGATATTATATTTGTAATCATTTATTTATTTTCAACAGAACCTTAAATCCTATTTAGATTCTTCAAAGCATGGTGTCATATATATTAGTTTCGGTACCAACGTTTTATCAAATATGATTTCCAAAGATAAAGTGGATGGTATTATAAACGTGTTTTCAAAACTTCCTTATGATGTTTTATGGAAATGGGATGAAGATGAATTACCTAAGAAGGCTAATAATATTAAAATATCGAAATGGTTACCACAATCAGATTTATTAAGTAAGTATTGTTAATAATTATTTTAATGTTAATAAAAAATACAATAATATTTTATTTTTAAGGACATCAAAAAGTTAAACTCTTTGTTACACAAGCCGGTCTTCAGTCTACCGATGAAGCTATCACTGCAGGAGTACCTCTTATTGCAATTCCTATGATGGGTGATCAATGGTACAATGCAGAAAAATATGTAAAGTTTGGAATTGGGATTAAATTAGATATTAAAACATTTACCGAAAATCAATTGGAGAATGTTATTAAAACTGTTATTGAAAATGATAGGTTTGTTATAAAATTAATATTTTAGTTTTTTAATATCCTTTTTTTATAACTTTATTTTATTTGCAGCTACCGTCATAATATCATCAAACTCCGTAATATAATTCGTGATCAGCCTGAGACGACATTAAACAAAACTATTTGGTGGATAGATTATGTACTAAAACATCAAGGAGCAAAACATCTACGTTCACTAGCAGCAAATATGTCATATGCCGAGTATTTTGAATTAGAAATAGTCTTATTTGTAATCTCGTTAATAGCAGTTTTTTTATTTTTAATTTTAGTAACACTTAAGTTTATTATACATTGTTTATCCAAATTATATAATATGAGTCTTAAGAAAGAATGATCAACTAATAACCAATGAAGTTATTTTTATGTATTCACTATATTGTCATTACTTTGCGGTTTTTGATACCTTAGAAACAAATTTGTTTAATTTTCAAATCAAAATTTAAAATTCAATTTAAGTGTAAATACATCAATATACGTATATAATCCTATAATTATTCCCTGTAAATCATTTTATTTATATAATTTGAATTGCCATAATCTTATTTATATCAAGCGGTAACAATTTTTAAAATAGTAAAATATTGTAATGTCGTAAAAGTTTCAATTGTTAAAATAGTAACCATTTTATAATTAATAACATATACGAGTATATGGTTATTATGAACTGCTTTATTCAATTGAGCTGTGTATACACACATATTTGAAACACAGGTGTGAACTATATATTTCTATTTTTTAATTAAACATCTGGTTAAATATTAGCTTCGTACTGCATCCAATTTACATTAATCTAAGTTAAGAAGTAATGTTTTGGTGGTTGAAAAAAAGTTATACATGCCAAGTTCTAAAGTGAAGCAATATAAAAGAAATAGATTACCATAAAGTATCTTATAACATATGGAATCTGAATTAAAAATAACAACAAAGTTGTTGCGTAAATTTTAGGTAATGAGGAACAAAATATCATTCACAATTAAAATTGGAATAATATTTTCATTATAATATAATATTATAATAAAACTTTACTTATTATATTAGGTCTACAACTTTGCTCCCGTCGTTTTTTTTTTTTAATTTTAAAAATTATATAAAAAAATGGTATCTTATTTATGTTTCAAAGTATTGTCCGTCACTTTCCACTACTTTAGCCCATCTTTCAGGCAACAAACGAATCCCGCGTCGGAAAAATTCTTCATCCTTTGATAAGATCCAAGAATCGATCCATTCTTTCACTTTTTCAAAAGAATCAAAGCACGGCCTGGCGGGCTACGCCAGGCCGTGTGCCATCGACCTAAATAAGTGGTAATCAGATGGAGCAACATCTGGAGAGTATGGCGGGTGAGGTACAATTTCCCATTTCAGTGTTTCGAGGTACGTCTTGACTACTTTCGCCACGTGAGGTCGAGCATTGTCGTGTTGCAAAATTACTTTTTCGTTCGTGTCTATCAGCGTATTGCGGCCGTTTAGCTTTTAATGTCCGACTCAAACGCATTAATTGCGTTCGATAAAGTGCACCAGTAATTTTTTCAGAAGGTTTTAGCAGCTCATAATAAATTACGCCAAGCTGATCCCACCAAATACACAACATGACCTTGGATCCGTGAATATTCTGTAGAGGTGTCGCCGTAGGAGTGTGGCCGGGCAATCCCCATGATGTACGTTGCTTAGGGTTGTCGCAGTGCACCCATTTTTCGTCCCCAATAACAATACGATGAAAAAATCCTTTTCGTTTTTGTCTTTCAAGCAGCTTTCACAAGCAAACAAACGTCGCTCAACATCTCTTGGTTTCAACTGATACGGTACCCAGTATCCTTGTTTTTGGATCATCCCCAGCTGTTCCAGGCGTTTTGATACTGCTTGCTGAGTTACTCCCAACGATTTTGCTAGCTGTTCTTGAGTTTGGCACGAGTCTTCATTAAGTAAAGCCTCCAGTTCATCATCTTCAAAAGTTTTTTCTCTGCCACCGCTATGCCGATCTTCAACAACAAAATCACCGCTTTTAAAGCGCTGGAACCACTCGCGACACGTTCTTTAACTAATAGTATCATCACCCACCACCACCACCCATATCAAATCATCATACCACCCTTCAGTACTTGAAATAACCCGATGAGCCTCAGCCGCCGATTTTTTCATGTTGAAATGAAAAAGTAAAATCTCCCGCAAATGACGTGAATTCGGTTTATAAGTTGACATATTTAATTAAGTGTAACTATATGACGCAAACAAAAATTAGGTAATATCGATGTAAAGTTATATTTATAGATGTCAAAACTGATGGAAAACAACTGTGATTATTTATTTGACCTATTACTGGCTACTAGCGCCATCTTTTGGAAAACGGCGGGAGAAAAGTTGTAGACCTAATATTCCAACGACTGACACAATAATAACTAATTTAAAACATTGACGTATATCTTATTCAAATATCTTTAAACTTGACAAATATTTAAAATATACCTAATATGATAATGTATCATAACCAATAAACTTATACAAGGCCTAAAAATGTAGTGCGGTCAAAATAAGTATGCCGATTTTACTTTTACACAAGACAACTGTGTCAAGACAACTGTGTAGCAATAATAAGTCTAATAATAATCTTAATTTATTTTATTGTGATTGACTGCAACTGAACTTATCTAACATCATATCACGTATAGTTTGGCTCTTCTTCTAGTTAAGATTTTATTCTAAAATCGGCTTTATATAGTTTGTGGAGCGCAGCTCAAATGGAAGAGCTACGATAATACAACTCAAAGATTGCAGGTTCAATTCCTTAAGCAGTTAAAAAAAATATTTTAATACAGCTAATCCTTACAGCCAATTCCAACTATCGGTTGTGGTATTATTTAAATAATCTATAAATAAAAAAAACATTGGTATAGATTTTGAATCCTACAGTTATAAACATAATATATCGTCTGCATTCCGATTCAAAAAAATATATAGTATATAGAAGAAATTATATTATATGGAAGAACGAAATGCTAAAGACAATATGAAGTCTTTAAGCACTCTACATATGTACAATCACTGTTGCAAAACACACACAAATTATTGTCGAGTTCAACAAAGACTTTACTTTGATTTCGATAATTTTCACAATAATTATTGTCACCTCATCTTAGTTTTGTCCAAAAATACAATAACTAGAAATCTCATAGCCAGGTGTTCCAGGTTGAAGAAATAGTCATATTTCAACGTCAGCAGCAAAACTTAAACATAAAACACATGATCATCATCCAAACCATTTATTAGTACATAAGATTTTAAAAATAATATAAAAAAAATTGCTATAAAAATACTTATAATTTGCTTATTATGATAGCTAGTGTTGATTATTTTTCCAATTTAACCTCCTTAAAGTAAGTCAAGCCAAAGAGGTGGTAAATTGTGAACTATTTTAAAAAATTAATTAAATAAAACGTAAATAAACTAGTGTTTTATATTTCAAAATACAATATCTTAAATGGATAACGTCGATCTTTTCTAACAAAAATATTTTCAACAACTTATAACCTTTTCATGTTCACATATCGTATAGAGATACGATTATCCCGAACAATATCGAAAGTCCTTGTCAGCAAATTTGGGTTTATGTATTACGACAGCCACGTCGATAGAAGATTTAAAAAAGCGATGTCTCAATAAGAAGATACATTGATGGCATAAATATTTCAGACGCTCGCCAAAGGATATTGAAATTTTATTGTATATATGACCAGATTTTGCTCCACTCATTTGCCACCAACTGAGAGTGGCTGAAGATAAACGCATTGCTTTTTATATTTTATATTTTGTTGTTGCAGATATATAGTGAACAAATATATTATAAAATTGGTATTGATTAAAAGTTAGAAACATATAATAAATTAAAAATAATAAAGTTTTGGAACCCAGATACTACATAGGCTATGACAATGGAATCCTAACAAACAATTATTGTATTTTTATGAGGAAAAATACCTTCAACGGACAAGTGACACCTGAGTTATAAGATCACTCGTAGATCGCATAATTGTTCATAGAAAAATATTATTGAATCTTTTTAATTAATCAGCCTCATTATTTATAAATATAAATTCAGAACTGGTAAAGTTTTAGATGAAAATGATGTAACATATTGGTTAAAGGTAAAATATTGTTCGAGTTTTATCTCATAAAACGATACGAGAACAATAAATTATAACAACTGTTCTTCTACTTACTTGGAACGATATTTTACGATATGCTAGAAAGTAAAACTTTTCGTTGTACAGTAAAATATATTGTTGAATGATACTTATTGAACACATGGGTGCTTAGTTAACGAATGCCTTTATTATTTTCTGACAGTTTTTAAATAATGCTGTATTTACTTTAAATTTGATATATTATTAATGAACTAGCAGACCCGGTCACGCGTTGCTGTGACTATTGTTTTTGATATATTACATTGTAGTAAACTATTTAAGGGGTAACGTTCAGAGTACATCTTTCATGAAAACCATAACGTTTTCTTACAGTCGATATTAAGCAAAAAACAAAATAAAATAATTATAATTATTTTTAAAATTTTATCTAAATTTATAACACTATTTGTATATTACAAAGTTTTTAGTAAATAACTTGAAACACTAAACTTACGAATAAGGTAGGTAGGGTAGATACCTCATTCGCAATTACTCAATTCAGTCAAAAGATACCGCCATCTTTTAGAATCGTTAGGAGCTAACTGCAAAATAATAAACAAAAAATTTGCAATAAATTAATATTGCGACTATGAATTGAGTTGAAAAATAATTATATCTTTTAAGTTAGGTCAAACTGTACGTGGTGTGTAAATTTATTAAAATCGGTTAAGTAGTTAAGGAGTCCATCGCGGACAAACAACGTGACACGTGATTTATATATATTAAGCATTCTGGTGGATTTTTTTTATCATTTAATATTTTAAATAATATGATAAATAAATCGTAAAATTATCCTTTTTTTAATATGTTACTTTATCATTTTGATAAGATGTTCATAATTAAAAATATTTGGTGGTTTTACTAATGGATATAATAAAAGTTAAACTCAAAACATTTAAATTTTAAAAGATAAATAATGAAAAATGAAAAAAAAATACATTTTTATAATAAATACAACAATTTTTATACAACTCGGCAGACTTCGTTCTGTCAAATAGATTTGGAATGTGGCAGTTTATATTTCGACCTTAAGATGTTTTTACACTGCTAACCCTCACATATAGCCCTATCATTATGGTGACGGTTCTGTTAAGGAGAATTAAAGAAAAAGGTCAGCTCGGATGACCTAAGTATCTTCGCTTCCTCGAACTTTGGCCACCCTTTTGAGACGCACTAAAACCCCGACTGGGATGTCTTCCAGAGGGCTTCAAACTAAGAGGGGAACATAAGGTTCAAACCTGATTGAAAAATAATCTAAAGGGATAGTGGGAACCTAAAGGTGACAAATATTTATAAAGTGGGTGTTTCAATGACAAAACATGGAGATAATTAATTACTTATTACTATTATTATTAACATAGGGTTAATAACCTATGAAATAAAGAAAAATGAAATAAAACGTATATAAGTATTTTCAGTAATCGCGTTATTGTAAATCAAGTGAATCATAATTATTAACAAAAATCTGTTTTATATTTATTTTACTGCTTTATGATACACAATGTTTTTTGTTTGATTACCTGGTGAATATACAAACAAATCTGATGGTTTTCCAACACGGGAACCGGCAACATACAATTGACCATGTGAGAAACATGGGTTTTCTAGATTAATACCACAAAGACCTAACGATTGCCCCTGGGACTTATTTATGGTCATAGTAAAAGCAAGCCGCACTGGAAACTGTAGTCGTTTAAATTCAAATGGTATTTTAGTCGGAATCATTTGGATGCGTGGTATCAAAACGTCTTCTCCTTTATACTTTCCTTTCAGTAAAGTTGCTTCTATGACGTTATTCAATAATTTTTTTATCGCTAACCGTGTGCCGTTGCAAAGACGCGGTTGGTTCATATTTCTCAACATTATAACTACCGATCCAACCTTTAATTGAAGATTGTGAGGTGGCAATCCTGGTAAATCCAGCGAGTTTAAAAATTCAGGCGGATAGTTGACGACATTATCTTGGTTAGTAACCGAATCAACTGATTTATATATCCTCAATTCGCCTGTAAGTTGTTCTTGAATTTTGAAATTTAATTCAGTTACATCTATGTTTTTTGCAGCCAATATAGCCCGTTCGCTCAACCAATCATGGTTTCTATAATTTTGAGCAACACCTTTTGAATAAGTTCATCTTTTGATCTAGTTAACTGACAAAAACTTTGAGGAAAGTTAATGCAACCAGTCAAGGTGTCTATAGGAAATTTGCCATTACCAATGTCAATAAGTTGTTTAGAGAATATGTCTCCAGATTTGTCATTTTGCAATTTGACACGCATATTCTTGCTTAACCTTCACATGTTTCCACAAATTGGAGGACTTTAAACATGCATTAAGTTCATCAGCTGGCGTTGATCGTGGAATCACTGGCAATGTTTGACGAAAATCTCCTGCTAATAAAATCATGGCACCACCAAATGGGTTATGATTGCTCCGGAGATCATGTAAGGTTCTATCTAAAGCCTCCAAAGATTTTTTTATGTGCCATCGTGCATTCATCCCAAACAATCAATTCACATTGCTGCAAAACCTTTGCCATTGCAGAGTTCTTCGAAATGTTGCAGGTTGGAGTTTCGTTGCTTTGCATGTTTAATGGTAATTTTAGTGCTGAATGAGCTGTTCTACCACCTTCAAGCAAAGTTGCTGCGATTCCCGACGAAGCGAGTGCAAGTGCAATTTTATTTTGTGAGCGAATTGTTGCTAATATCAATGAAATCAAAAAAGTTTTTCCTGTACCACCAGGTGCATCTAAGAAGTAAATCCCTCCTTTTTTATCATTTATTCCTTTCATAAGTGTATCAAATACATACTTCTGTTGTTCATTCAATAGTGGAAGGTTTGTTTGAATTAATTCTTTCAAAGTGTTGAGATCATACAGTTTTTCTCGGAGCAACTCTTGGTTAAAAGCATCATGCATTGGAAAATTGGGCGCGGCAAGGCCTAATTGAAATAATAGTTTATTTGACATCATCAAGCACATGTCCTCAATTGAAATCAATACTTCATTGTAAATTTCTTCGCTTATTTGTATATTTCGATTTCCCCTTCTAATCCGTATTTGATACAAAATATCATCACACATATTATCTTTGTACTTGATCCACAAATCCGATTTGATGGGAAGCATGTAGATATGATTATAGAAAACAATGTTCGTATTTGATGAGCTTGTGATGATATTACAGCATCATTGAGAGTTTGATCCCAATGAGCATCATTTTCTAGCAATCGCAAACGTTGGCAAGCTTCTCTGTATGGTCCACACAAATCACCATTAACAGTTCGTACATGTTGGAACGATGTTGGGCCACGTACGTTGACTAATAGCAGTCGTAAATAAAAACATTCATCATTGCTTGGATGTACTGAATAAATTCGACCAATCGCATCGGTAGAATATAAATCTGGGTATCCTGGAACTGGTTTTCCTTGTTTCCGTCGTATAATTCTCCTTGAGGATTGATTCCAAGTATAATATTTTGACATACTACTAACATAGCGACCCATTTGGTGTTGGGTAACTTCATCATTGGAATTCTCTGCATTAATATGCAGTCACAGCCATATCACTCCCTTTGGTTACATATTTGCAAAATGTATTTAATAGATTTTACTGAATGGCAAGATTCAACGTTGATGTGCTCTTTGAAGGTCTTTGATAAAATGGGTGAATATGGAACAATCCAGCAATTATCTATTTCAATATCTTGTTGATTTAATTTGACAATTGTTGATCTTCCATTGTCTGCTGTCGATCGGCGACGATACAAAGGATAACCGTCATTACCAGTGATTGTTTCAGATATTAATGTCCGTGGATATCGCTTTGAACATTTACCATCCACCATACACGGTGAATTTTGATTAAGAGTTCCACAGGGAACATGTATCATGTTTTTAATAACTACCTCATGCAATCCAGAATCTACTTCTATATTAGGAATTTCAGCTGATATTACTGCATCAACTTCATTTGGCCTTATCTTTTCAACTAACCAAATCAAAATGTGTGCATGTGGCAATCCCCGTTTCTGCCACTCCAAAGAATGCATCCAGCGGCGTGTCTCTCCAAACACATAATGTTTCACAATGAAATCCATTAAAGATTTCAACTTTTGTATAAAGACTCTGGCTGTGTCTATTTCTATCCAGTGTGGATTGCATGTAAATGTGATGATCAAATCTGCTGTACCATAATGACGAACATATGACATGGCATTTTGAGCATATTCATGCATATGTCGAGGGCTTCCGATGTATGTTGCTGGAAGAATAGTTATTCGACTAAGATTCTGTGCATTACCATCAGTATTAATCGCATCTCGAAGGTGAATATACTCTTCAGATCTGAGTTTTGTCTGATTCAACCTGATAAATGTTAATCTCTCCGTTTCAATTTTAACATACATGTCTACAACATACTTGTGATATAATCGCCGACGTTTGAGTATGCGATTGTCTTCATTTTCACGAATCATTAGGCGGTAGGAATAATAGTTCATTGAACTGACTTTTTTGTTGGTTTTAGAATCTGAAAATAGATTTTTGTTTTCATAACATTGAAAATAAAAAAAAAAATAATATAGTGACTGATAATATATCTCCTTGCTAAACTAATATTTTTTATTACCTGTAATGGGATTTATCATCTTGTTTGAGAAAACATAGCCATCTTCACCTTGCCAAAATATAATGGGATATTGCAGTGCGTCATATGAGCGGTGTGTTTCCTTTATACGTTGTAATTGATCATTCCGACGATGTAAAACAATATCACGGGATTCCAAGTTTTCTCCAACTACAACGATGGCAACTTCATCAATAGTTGGTGCATTAAAACGTCTTGCATGTTGGCCAACAGGTGTTTTATCAGCTCTGATTACAATTTTGTGATTATCAGATGGCATCAGATCCAGTGCAGTTTTAAACAACATAATCAATTGATTGTACTCATGAAATAAAGTTTGTAATTGTTCTACAATAAACCTCTTTACTGAATTGTTATTTGAACAACGCATATCACTTTCTTGTGGTGAATTGCCAATGAAATAAATTTGCAGGAATTTGTTATTGCTATCTGACACTGGTAACAGTGATGAACATCTGTAAATAAAAAAAAATTATTTTTGCCAAATATAAATAATATTTGTTCCTAAAAAGTATATCGGTCTCCTAATTTGAATCACCAAATAATAATTGATATGTTTAGGTATGTCAATATGTAATAATTATTTGTAACTAATAATCATCATCAAATAATTGTATTGTGTTTCAAAATAATAAAAGTGTTGCTGATACTGAATCACCAAATAATATTATGACTAAGTAATATATGTGTTAGTGTTTAGGGAACTGAAGGTTAATGTCACATATTTACTTAGTTAACAGGAAATTTTGTTCATTAAAATAATAATGATTAACTGCTATAATACATATCTTAAAAGTTGGCATGAAATTTTCCCGAACTACGTTTGTTGCCCCAAATGACGTCATTTGAAAGCAATTGTTATATTGTTGAATATTTGACAAAAAGTGTATGGAATCTGGTTCTATTCCTGAAACCAATGAGTACAATGGCTCTGGTGGTGGATCTAATGGTATCAATTTCACTTTCACATTTGCGCAACACAATCCATTGGCTTCATTTGCCTTACAATGAGAGCAAACCAAGTTCATAGATCCAATAGTAACACATTGGTGGTTACTGTAGTCAATTGACAAATCATAATTGAAAGCAGCTCGATTCAAACTTTCGGGATTATTGGTTAAATCTCTCGCTCTCGCTTCCCGCGTTCGTGATATACGAATTCTTTCACGTTCTTTTCGGTCGTCACGTTCTTGTGCAGTATGATAAGATCGGTAATTAGTTTGGTTTGTAGCATTTCGGGTTCTTCTACCTAAATTACTTCGTCTTATAGGAGGCATATCGAATATACTCACCTAAATTATGTCACATGCAATAATTATTAATCACAGGTATTAAAACACTTTGCACAAAACACGATATAAAACAATCAAAATGAATTATTAAATACTATAAACGCTTTTTAACGCGGTTTGTTTGACAGATGCAATGACGTGAAAACTGATGACAATTTATGTCGCATTCCAAAACTAAAACAAAAGAAAGAATATTCCAAGGCCAATCAAATCTATAGCTCTTAAATTTTTTGACTTTTCAATTTGGTCGGGTTCACGATATTATCACTTTTGCGTGAACCTGCACATACATATATTTGATTGAATTTGAACTTTGTGCAGAGACAATAAAGTGCGAATTGACTCTTCGACGTTAGCAACACACCTACATTGTTTAGACAAAAATGAGTGCTTGTAATTTAATATGAACTATATTGTATAGCAATACAGTTCAAATTGACTCTAAATTTAGTTAGAAAATATTTGTATAGGAAAAAGAAAAGGGCTCTTTTAGGGTTTTCCTGGAAATTATTCGAATTTTTCTCGCCGTAAGAACCATCCTTGGGCTTCAAGGAATATTTAAAAAAAAAGAATTGTTAAGATTGGTCCATGCGTTGTTGAGTTGTGCGCTTACCAACACATTTTGCGATTCATTTTTATATAATACATTAAGAAAAAAAATTATTAAATCAAATAATTTTGAAATAAGTTCGATTGACTAGATTAACCTCTCCTTAAATATATTATGTCTTTAATAATTAGTATGACAAAAGATTTTTTAAGGATTCCGTTCAATGAAAATACATACGAGGGCTGTTGCGAAAATTCTTAATAACAAAATATGGACAACTGAAAGTTAGAAAGCCATGTAGCAATCCACGCAATGCGTTTATAAAAGTATTGTAGCAGTTTTTATACTCTCGATCGTAGAATTAGTGAGTGGTATTGTGAATTTAGCCTGCGCCAAGCGTTCGGGAAGTTGAATAACAAGCGCAAAGTCTTTGGAGCACATAAAATAATATTTTTACGAGTATATTACTTTAAAATGCAAGGATGATATAGGCACATAAATTGTGAAAAGGCTTACTTAGGTTTAGGCTGGATAAAAGCAAAATGGTCCGATGCCAAATAGCAAAAGAGTAAATATTGTCATCTTAACTAATAGAATAATAATTTCGATTGAATTTATTATTTTATTCGATTATTAAAAAAATAATAAAATAAAACGAAAAAATTTAATAAAATTCTATACCTCCTCGTACATAAAATTAACAATAAAGATAAAACTAAGTCCACAATCCAGATATTTTATTTGTAAATATTCATATCCACAAATATTCTCTAAAAGTTTTAATTAATTCCTAGAAAGTTGCCAATGTCAGACTTCCTTAAAGTTATAATTTGGTCTAGTCAAATGTTTTACAGAATCGTAGGGTATTTCATAAGTTGGTGGTATATTAGATACCCTTCTATTTACTTACGAGTATAGTTAATATGGCCTAGAATTAGTTATTGCTTTATAGTAAAAAGTATTCAGTTAATATTTAAAGTAATTTATTAATATTGCTTAATATCTATATATATCGCTTTAGTTTTATTTTAACTATTATATAAATAACTCAAACTAGTTATCGTGTTTTTTTGGAAATGAGAAATTTTCTAGGGATAACAGCATCCAGTATATTGAATTATTGCCGGTTCCTGTATTATAATACCGCTAATACACAGAACATATCTTTGATAACCAATAAATAACTAATTATCTTTTACAGTCCTTCCCTTTGTTCTACCAATATATAATCTTTTTTTTTGTCCGTCCATTAACGTTACCAAATTAATAATCTCTCAATATTCCAAAAAGAAATATTAAAAATTATCATTTATATTAATTGTGTGCTTAGAACACACAGTATTTACAGTTTTAGTATAGCACTTTAATTATTTAAAGTTGTGTGAACTTAGCTGTAATCTATTAAATGCAGCTCACAACATAACAATAATAGTATTTAATAAATACTACTATCTAGTGTTAAAGAGAGTGCATTCAACAAAACAGAAATATCCTTTATTCTTAATACATGACTAAACAACACGCTACTACAATCCAACTTATGTGTCTTTCATGGATTTGTGAGGGGCATCTTTTCAAGAGTTTCATATGTGTGAAAAGAAGTGAATACTTGACTCCAAATATCTAACTTTTATATAGTTGCCCAAAATAATTAAGACCTTTATTCTATATATAGAGCAGCAGGCAGCAGCAGCAGTATAGTATTTAACCGATTGAAGCCGCAAGAAAACATCGCAAACTGTTAAAAAAAACATAGCAAATTGTTGTTTATATGTCTTAGAATAATATAACAAACTGTTGGTGCGTTGGTGCAAAGTGCGTTTTTATTAAAATTTTACTAAAGTACGTCCTATTTAAGTTATACATTTTAAATAATCTACAGAATAGGATATATATTATTTAGTATATAATATAATTTATAATTGAAAAAACCCATAATAATATTAACTATACTGTGCTATGTCAATCGCCTGTAAATTATGTAATCCCACCGGTGTCGGTATGTTATGTCGGAATCGGTTGAACGGATTTCTAGTTAATAGATGTTACGTTTAGTTATAGAATAATATTTCTGTATGTCTAAACAAACAATTCTTTAACGAAGCTGCAGAAGCAGGAAGAACAATAATTAATACAAAATTATTACTTTATTACTATATTAATTACTTATAAATGTTCTATGAAAAGATATTGCTTGTAATTATTAGATATAATTTATTAGTATGTGCTTATATAATAAAAAGTTACACGTTCTTAAACCTAACATAAATTGTATTAAATATTGTAATTTGACTCATTCTAGATATCATATATTATTATATATAAAGAAACTCTTATTTTTTTTCAATGACTGCTAATAATTTAGCTACACAAACTGCTTCTATATAAATAGATTTAAGTAAAACGAGTATGTATTAAAACAGTATAGAGATTCTAACCAAATAAATAACATTTCAAATTACAATAATTACTTAAGAAAAAATCAATGAAACAGTAAATGAACCCAAAATTTTAATCCGTTATAGATCAAAATAATTACAGTTAAATTTCAGTATAACCCATATTTAGATGACACACGCACACACACACACACACACACACACACACACACACACACACACACACAACAACAGATGACGGTGTTGAGTATACACACAAGAACAGATGACGGTGTTGAGTTACTGATGAATCTTTTCGAAGTCTTGGTGGAATGACAAGACGCACTTGGCATTTCCTGTGATTTACCAAAGATATCGAAGGTTCGATTGTGTACAGCATGAAACTGTAATTAGAAAATTACACAATTATGTTTATTAGTTCATACCTTAATGAAACAATTAAAAACGTAGATGTGAATGGAAAGCATTCCCTTGGTTCATTTATTAAAATAGAAGTTCTACAAGGGTCTATATTAGCACCTTCTTATTCCTCATTTACATAAATGACTTCCCTCACTTTACGAGGGAAAAACAAGATAGACAACAAGGATATTGTTGTTTGCTGATGTTACTTCTGTTATTTTAAAAATTAATAGACAGCAATCAGTAATTGAAGATAAAAACAATACTCGTTTAGATGTTGTACAAAGGTTTGAAGCTAATAATCTGTTGCTAAACGAAAAAAAAAACAAAATTTTGGAGTAATAATTAGATATTGATACTACATTTGTACTGCAGAAGAGGTTTGTTCGAGTAATTTAAAACTTTAAGCTGGAGAGTGTCTTCACAGAAAGATTTATTTTATTAAGTATAGTTTCAAAATAGGCCTTCCTGATACTAAAATTTGACGTTGACAAGAAACTGATATTGATTCAAAGTGAAAAAGATAAAAATAATTATTAAATAAATTTAATTTAATAATAACTAACGATTACTTTAATATTTCAGATCGGTAACCTAAGTTGATTAAAGAAGTTTAATAAATTAAACAAAATATTTTATTTTAAAAAGTACTTCATATATTAATAATGTGCTTGTGCTAGTCTAAAAATACTGGTAATTTTATTTTCACTATGGTCGTTGACCATAGTGATGAACAATTGAAACAAACGAATGATTCATGAGACCAATAATGATATTTAAAAATGAAGTTACTCAAAACGTACTAGAAGCAGATTTGATGATAGTCCAAATAATTTATGTAATAAGGTTAAAAAAAATTTTTACAACTTTCATCTATTACCACTTTTAAAAAACGTTTGTTGTTTGTTGAAAGTGGTGATAGTTAAAACAAAACATTAAATTATCGTTAATCTATACTTACTTAACAAATTAAATGTTAAGTACTTCATCCAAAGATGGGACAAATTCCATTTCCATAAGATATTGTAATGAAGTTTAGATAACATATTTATCATAGTATGTATTTTGTTCTAATGAAATCATATCCGGTAATGTATTAGTATCTTAGTTAACATAAATCACTCTATTTTTTTAATTTTTTGAATCTAAATATATTTTAAGATCCTTTTCAAAATTCTTAGGAAGCTAATTGACAAACTTTAAACCTTACGGAAAAAATTACGAAACGATACGATTAGCAATTTAAATACTTCAAAATTAAATAATATAGATCTTTCAAGATGCTAACACGGACAAACAAATATGCTCAAATTAACAGAGGTTGTATTGAAAAAATCGTCCCAAAAAATAGTACTAATTACATTTAATCTTTGTACTGTTTGATAATGGTTTGATTATAAAATGTTTTAAACATTTTAAACAGACAGCAAATGCTGTAAAAAATAGTAATAATACTGCAAATATGAGTACGAGAACTTCAATCTCAAAATACTCAGCATACGACATGTTAGCTGCCGGTGAACGGAGATGTTTTGCTCCTTGATGTCTCAATACATACTCTATCCACCACATCGTTCGATTTAACGGCGTCTCAGGTTGATCACGCATAATATCTCGAAGTTTAATAATATTTTGACGATAACTGAAAATAATTGTTGTTACTTCGTACACTAAACTCATTATATATTGTTGTAGGGTTGAAATTTTAAATATTTACTAATAGGATAAAATATGATTCGTTTAAAAACTTACCTATCATTACTAATAACAGTATGGATGGCGTTCTCAAATTTCTCTTCAGTCAATGATAGAACTGCCAATTTAATACCAATACCAAATTTTTCATATTTTTCTGCGTTATGCCATTGATCTGCTAACATGGGAATAGCAACAAGAGGTACTCCTGCAGTAATGGCTTCATCGGTCGATTGAAGACCGGCTTGTGTTATAAAAAGTTTTATCTTATGATGTCCTATAAAAAAAAAGGTGTACATAAGGATATTACTATTATCTTTCAAGATATTATATATTAAACTTACTCAACAAATCAGATTGTGGTAACCATTTAGATGTTCTTATATTACTTGACCCTATAGGTAATTCATCGTTATCCCATTTTAATAAGATATCGTAAGGAAGTTTAGATAAAACATTCATTATTACAAGATCTTTTTCGTGCGGAATCATATTTGATAATACATTGCTACCAAAACTAACATAAATCACTCCATTCTTTGAAGAATCTAAATAGGATTTGAGATCCTGTTGAAAATTAAGGACTTGTATTTAAAATAATTTTAAACATAAACATATTTTGAACTTAACATACCTTTGGTAACTCCTTTTCTGGTAATTGATGTATACCACCCATATAAATAACATTAGGAGAAACGGGCTGATTATCTGCCCAGGTAGAATGAATATTTAATAACAGCATGTCAACATTATTGTTTAGATCGTGTATAGAAGGACATTGTGGATCGAATAAATCTTTTAAAAGTTTATTTTCATCTTTCTCGTTTAAATAATCTGCATATTCAGTTAAATAATGTGTATATAGTTCTGTAAACTTTTCAGTAAATGAAAGATTGTATAATCTATTTCGGAATGGTGTTGGATACAATAAGGGATGTGTGGGAGAACCCACAACTTTATTATTGCTGAAAACAGCATTTAAAGAACTGATTAATATAACAGGGGCTTTAAATATATGAGAATATAGTAAAGCAGGTCGCACAACAGATTCAATAAGAATCAAATCAAATTTTTTGTTTTTAATAATGAGTTCCTGAACTTCTTTGGTTTCGTACTGTAATTGAAATATTGTTCTAAAAAATAAAGACATTTCTCTTATTTCTTGGAATGTCATAGAATTTCCAGTAATCTTTTGTTGTTTCGCCATAAGATGCCGAATAAGTCCATAAGATATCTCATGGACATCTATTTCATTGTAATTATGTGGAGCATCTCCATTTGGGTAAGCAGGATCAGGTGTTATTACCGTGATATCGTGTCCTCTGTTTGCTAATTCTTGACTTATTTTTCTAAACACTACTTGATGACTAATAGAAGGGACTGGAAATACTCCCAAAATATTTGCTGAATTATTTTCCGATACCGCACACATTAACATCACTATTAATATTTTTATTCCCATGTTAATTTAGAAAATGTTTTGTTATACTTCTATGCTTGATAACTTATAAAATAAATTTAAATTATGAACTAATCTTATCAATATCGTCTGATATCTAACAGATTAAAATAGTAACTCACCAGTATAAATGTCGTTTGATAAAAATGATAACGCAGTATTTATTGCAGATTTCATAATATATATATATTTATGCTGATTGACAATAATAAAAGTTAAGAAATCAGTAGAAGAAAGAAAAAAACAACTAATGAGACATACCGAACGAACGATTTAACAATTACCAAAATACATTGCTTCTAAACTTTTTTTTTTAATACAGCCGTACGCTTGTAACATTTCAGATTCAGATTTCAGATTCGATAAACCATCTTTATGAAGGAAATTTATTAAATTGTACAATATATTTTACATTTTTAATATGTAAAAAAAAATTTCTTTACTTTAGTTAAAAAAATATTTGTCATATTAATTTGAACGATTTAAATTGTTTAATAGTAGTTTTTTACAACAATAATATTCATACTAAGGAGCTGTGACCAAGAGACTAATACTGATATTTAGATTTAAAACTACGTAATAGAATTGGTCCAGTCAAAAACGTGAATAATTGTAACAATATATTTGCAATTAATTTTTATTTAATAACATTCAAGTGAAGATCCAAGTAGCAGTCCAAGTTATTTCTTTTAAAAAGGGATTGCCCCTATGGAAACACAGACTACCAGCACGGTTTCATAACTAAGTGAATGTAAAAATAAACCACAAACACATACACACACCATAAAATTTTTATATTAGTTTTATTTTGACAAACAAAACTTCACTAAAAATGATAACATGACATAGGAAATATCATAAAAAACCATTTGCACTTATTTCGTTCTGTATCTTTATGTTCTAGTCAAACAATATAATATTGTATTGTTTATTTTTATTGACTTGCGGTTATGCATTTTATGTGGTTAAGGTTCGTTTATAGAAAGAATAGGTTATATTCTATTATGATTTTGTTGAAATAAGTTACAAGACTGTCAATAAAAAATAATAACAATATTAAACATAATAATACTTAATATATATTAACCTTAATATATATTAAATGTGCTACACTTACCAACTACTAAAAATTTGTAAAATAATAAAATTAGGCATGATTTTATTTTCTTTTAGAAAATTAAAAAATCTCTCAGAGCTGCAATGATCTCTTTGAAAAATTTTACTTGAAAATTTAATCAAATACGGAAAAAGACAATAAGTTAATAAATGTCAACATTTAATACCACATTTAAGACACTTTAAAAAGTTAATATAACTTTGAATACGGAATATAATAATGTTGCTTTTAATAAACTGGCATACAGACAGTATTTGTAAGGCCTCAGAAAGAGCGATATAAGGAGATAGTTCCATATTGGGAGCAAAAAATTAATGCAACTGGTGGAAATTTTCCCACCACTTTTCCACACAATCAAACCACATTAGTAGTTTGCGTCGACCACATTACATACTTAGCGTAGTTACTTTTGAAATAAACATTAATTTAATCTTGAGAAGTCATATTCAGGTTAGAAGAAATACGGAGTATACATGTAAGATATTCAGGTATATTCTGGAATACTAAGTAGTCAAGGAAATTGAAATTGCAGGATCAATACAAATATTTTATTCCATTCAAGTTCAGTAAACAAATAAATAAATAACTAACCTAACTGAACCTAATTTAATTCGATATTTTCGAAAAAAAAGAAAAAGTAGAACATTGCAAATGAATAAATAATTGAAGCGTCTTTTTGTGTTTATAGACAGTTTTTTTCACAGATTTCTTAATAACAATAACAAGTAAAAATATAGTTGCTATTAAAATTTATCAGGTTTTTTATGAGGAAAGTTATGGTAGGTTTTACTCTGCAATTGTTAAAGTAGATAATACACCCACTTCATAAATATCAGTCACGTCGGTTTAATGGCCCCAAACTTTTAAATTAAAGATATCCTCTTGCAGATTTCCACACTGCCACTGTCAATAGTAATTTTTCTTGGGGAAATGTGATACAAAATCTTGAGCACGAATGAAGAAATGTAACATGTTATTAACATTTAACTTTATTTACATATGATTGATAGATAAGATATATTTTAAATATATTTTATAAAAAAGAGAAAGTAACACTTATGAATAGAATTCAAGATTAATGTATTGTATCATTTTCACGAACGAACTTTGTACGTTCTGTATTGTTTTCACTTTTCTCAGATGGATGGATGTATGATGGATGTCTGTGGACAGGAAAATTTACATTACTGTCGAGAGATGGCGCTGTTTATAATTTACTGATTTAGTTTATTTTCATATTTAATTATATGACTATTGTGTATTATTATTAATCACACTTTTCTGTAATTATTTAGTAATTATAAATAAACATGTATTTAACATTTTCTTTTCTTCAATAAATAATAATCATTTTACTTAAAAATTGTTTTTTATTAACCTTTATAATTTGGTCAAAGTTCATTCTGGAAATAGCCTGGGTATTTGCATATTCACTGGTTATTATTGTTTTTATTTTCTTAACGTACTTTTATTTAAGTGGTTACCACTTAATTATATATGATTATGAGGTTTTATTAACGTTCTCGTATTAGCTATAATTTAACCCATGTCGTAAATAGTACTTAGATAATTACTAAATGAGGTATAATTTCAAAACAACTTTTATATTAATTGCCTTGCTTCCGTTATAATGCAAGGATTTAATCTTTTGTTGAACAATGAATAACACCGCTTCTGTTAGCAAATAAAGGTAAGCACAGAGAGAACTATAAAAAAAATCTTACAATGTTATACGTCAAAATAAGCAACATACTAAATAGCACTTAAAATAAATAAGAAAACAAATATTGTTACATAGTTACGTACATTGCAACTTATCCTAAATTTCTTCGTGTTAAAAAGTTATGACTGCATAGGGATCTTGAAAGAAATAAAATTATAAGCACTTTCTTCAAAATCTTTTGTACAAATGAGACGAATGTTAATCAAATACTTTATCCTTTGGTATTAGATGAAATAACATGACAGATTGAATATAAGACTTGATATGGACTTCAGATGTTTTCCCGGTAGCTAATATATATATTTCAAGGCCAAAAATTATAGTAATATTAAAAAACCTCCAATTTGCTTGTATTTTGCAAATATGAACACAAAATAATATGTTTAAAAATCACAATACTGTGATAAATAATAAAATAATAATTTATGTTAAATATTTATTATGTCTTAACACTGAGTATTACTTTGTATGAACGTCGCTGAAAGTGTTAAGATTTATGTTATAATGTCTTCAAATTGTATATTGTCAGTTACGTTTCTAACATAGTAATGCAACAACGTCCACATCCGACAATCAGAGGATTGTACATTTTCAATTATGACTATTAAAATATTCTTGTTAATATTCGCGTGTGCAATAACAGAGATAATGTCAGCTAAAATATTAGGTGTTTTTCCTATACCGGCTATTAGTCATCAAGTTGTTTTTCGTAAACTCTGTCTCGAACTTCACAATAGAGGACATGAACTCACAGTACTTACACCAAATCCAGCACATCCGAATGGCAAAGCTCCGGAGAAGTATACAGAAATAGATTTTCACAATGGATCTTATGCACTATTAAGAACAATATTTCAAAATGATTACAAAATTGAAGGCAATACTTTTACATTTAAAGTGTTACGACAAATGAACCCGATGTATATGAAGATTATTGAACTACATTTTCAATCAAAAGAGATACAAGAAATGATCAATAAAAATAAATACGATTTGATACTATTGGAATCTATAGTCCTTTCTGGTTTAATATATTCCCATATTTTTAAGGCGCCTGTTATATTAGTAAGTTCTTTTTCTGGATATATAAACGAACATAAGATAATGGGAACACCGACATATCCGATTTGGTATCCATTGTCTTTAAGAAATAAAATTTACAATCTTTCCTTTTACCAAAAGTTAACAGAAATTTACAGACATTATTCTAACGAATATGCAGAATATTTAAACGATATTGATAATGATAAAAGGTTGAAAGAATTATTTGGTCCTCAAACACCGTCTTTAAATGAGTTGAGTGATAACATTCACATGCTCTTTTTAAATGTCCACCCCATCTGGTCGGACAATAAGCCTGTTACACCGAATATTGTTTATATGGGCGGCATTCATGAAGTGCCTCAGAAGGAATTACCAGAGGTATGATTTAATTATGTTTAAGTATTGCTTATAGCTTTCAACTACCATTTTTTTTTCAAAATTATTGTCATTTATTTCACTTTCATTTCACTTTCCTTGTATATACAAGGAAAGTTCCAAAAATTCTTATTTTACCGCTTGTAGTGATAAATATTTTATAATATATAAGTTTTTAGATTTTTTTTATAAAATTGGCCATTGTTTTCCAGGAACTACTAATATATCTGAATTCGTCAAAACATGGGGTTATATACGTGAGTTTTGGGACCAATTCTTTATCACATATGATACCATCAGATAAAATAGAAAACATTATAAAAGTTCTATCAAAACTACCCTACGATGTGTTATGGAAATGGGATAAAGACGAATTGCCTGGAAAGTCGAAGAATATCAGGATATCTAAATGGTTCCCACAGTCTGATTTATTAAGTTAGTATCTAAAATATAGTGAATTTTAATAAACAGCTTCATTCGCCTGCTATAAGAATTAACCGTGGCTTAGAAAATCTTGATAATAAATTAAAGCAAATATTACAAATTTTATACAAAACTATTAAAATATTTTAGGTGGACAAAACTGTACATAAATATTTATGAATAAATTATTTACAAATGAATTTACTATTAACATTTTTAGGACATCCGAAGATAAAACTTTTTATAACGCAGGCTGGCCTGCAATCTACTGACGAAGCTATAACTGCTGAAGTACCTCTAGTTGCCATTCCTATGTTCGGTGATCAATGGTTCAATGCCGAGAAATATGAGAAATTCGGGATTGGTATTCAACTTGACATCACAAGCTTTACCGAGAATCAATTTAGAAACGCTGTTAATACTGTTCTTAATGATAAAAGGTGATTGATTCTTTATTTTATTGGTCAGAAATATACCGCAATGCCGCAATATAAATTTTAATTTATTAAAATGTAATCTAAATATATATTGAATGTTTCAAATTGGTTTTCAGCTACCGACAGAACATTGTAAACCTTAAAGAAATCATTCATGATCAACCTATGACGCCTGTGGAGCGATCAATGTGGTGGATAGAATATGTATTAAGACATCCAAAAAATAATAATTTACGAACACTTGCAAGTAACTTAACGTATGCCGAGTACTTTGACGTAAAATTTTTCTTACTTGTTTTTGCCGCAGTAGGTATTATTTTAGCGATAATAGCATTTGCAATTGTATACATAGTTCGGTCAGTGTCTATTGTTTTCTTTAAATATAATAAAAATAAGCAACATTAAGTTTTTGGATAAACCACTAAAAAAATGTGTAAAACCTTTTTTGATTAATAAATTATGCACTTATGTATATATTTCACTATATTGTTGTTAGTTAAAAACAAAATATAACGTTTTCTAATATTTATTTCTAAACTTTATTCTAATTGAATTGCCTTATAGTATAGACCATGTAAGTTTCGTATATTTTTTAAATATATTTTAGAATAATTTGATGTAAGTTAATTTTATACTTAAAATGACAGGAAAAAAACCAATGGTTTTTGTAAAATTTTGAGACAGCTAAAGTTATATGCAAAAGGAATGCAGGAAGCTTATATTTTAATAGAGAAATACATGTACACATGAACGAATACAATAAATAAACAAAATGTGATCGTGCGATTCATATTTATTGTATTCGGTTAGAAAAATTGTTAACTAATAGGTACACGTAGTTGTCAATTTATAACCATAGACAAACAAAGAAATAACTACAACTTAATACACATATATTTATCGAATACAATATATTTATATACAATAAAAATAACGCAATAAACTAAATGATATAGAAAATAAGAAATAGTACGCATACATATATTTATAAATATAAAAATAATACAAATTATAAGATCATTATATATGAAGTCTCAGTAATCATACTATGAGTTTTTTTTTTAAATTTAAAGATTTTGATTTTCTTATAGGTAGAGGTAGTTACATTCCATAATATAATTGCTTGTTTTGGAAAAGACTTTTTATAAAATTTCATGTACGTTATGAATAGTTGTGACTTATATTTAGGCATTCTAATAACAAGTTTTTGTGATGTTCATACAACAACTGATAACCCAAATATAAATTGCATAGCAGAGTTTTGGAGTCGCACAAACCTATTTAGATTTTCTTCGGCTATATTAAGATAGGTAGTCTTCGTATAATTCGAAAAGAATATGCTAACATGATTTCGGTATGTAAAAATACCGTTGTCGTCGAAGAGTACTTAAAACCCCAAAGGTTATTTTGCTTAATTCAAGATCTTTAACGTTAGAACAGAAAGGTATAATTAGATCGTTATATGGAATCAAAGGGAGATTTCGTCAGTCAATTCTTGCTATCGTGCCAGGACTCCCAAAAACAATTACCTGTAATTTCTTAGGATTTATTTTTAAACCATAGGATATAAGTATAAATTGCAGTCAGGTCATTATTAATGAATACCTTTGAATAAAAGTAAAACAAATAGGTTTTCAAATCAAATATTTATTCGTTCATAATTTTAAAATATTGTATACAGTTGTAATTATTTCTTAATAATTGTTTTTATCATTACTCTTTCTTCAAACATGCTGTAAAACAATCTACTTGACTGAATGAAGGCAATGGAGTATTATATTATTAAAATTGTTTTCATTTCAGGATAACGATCTAAAATAATAAATGAACGATTTTCTTCAGAAAAATATTGCGAGATAATCACATCAGCTTCGATTATTGGTGATTTACTTTGTAAACGAGCTTCGCTTCCTGAGTCTGAAACAAAGTCAAAAAATGAGTTTTTTTGGAACAATAGCACCTCTATTTGCAGAATCATTATAATTATTGGTCACTTCTTTTGCTACTTGATATTTGAATAAGATTTTGATTCTTCTTTCTTCACGTCGTGTAATCTAAGTAAACTATTTTTTTTTAACCTTGGGTGAGAAAGTATTAGACTAACAGCCTACTGGCCCTTAGGCGTAAACAAGAAGAACTCTTCGAATCTTCTTTCAATGCTTTACCTGTACGCCGCTCCTAAATCTTGACAATTTCTTAAAGGAGTGTTCTCCAACTTTTGCTGTTTCTTGCGTAAAGCCATTAGAGATGGCATTAACTGTTCATAGTAAATTACTGCTTCTTTTTGCAGAATATCTAAAGCCTCGGCAATAGGATATGAACAAATTATATATTAGTTTATTTATTCATATTCACGGTCAGTAATATAATTTCCGAGGGAAAGAGCTCTATGCAATTGAATGTCCTTGTAGAGTGAATTTGATTCATATCATCATATTTTATATCAGCTATTCCTTTTTGTAGTGCCAGGTTGGCCAGGTGTGGGTCCTAAAACATTTTGAATGATTTCAGCTTACTAAGGACGTCCAGAAGCACTCCACAATATGTTATATTTTTTAATAATCTTGTGATGAATTTCAGATAATGGTGTCTCATTATCTACTCTAAATTAAGAGTATTAGAATACATCGCATTTAAAACGACACGCCAATTGTAAATCACGTGAATCAATAATGTCTTATAGTTGATCTTCTTCGTCGTCTCAATCA
This sequence comes from Melinaea marsaeus rileyi, assembly GCA_918358865.1. Classification (NCBI taxonomy): domain Eukaryota; kingdom Metazoa; phylum Arthropoda; class Insecta; order Lepidoptera; family Nymphalidae; genus Melinaea; species Melinaea marsaeus. The sequence goes on along the minus strand of OU911086.1, from coordinate 12,078,555 downwards.
TCTTCTGAATTAATCAATTCTGAGTTCAGAATCGATACACCAGATTCTTTGAATGCTTTGATAAAGTCAGAACTATTTTCTACGGATTCGTTAAGTATCGCAATTCGTTTATAATTATGAATACCAGGAAATCGATTGCAAGCTAGTATTTTTCATTGTCGGTTGAGATCCGCATCGATCAAATGAGCAGTTACTCCAACAAAACTTCTTTCGCGAAATGTGTTTAACTTAGGCTATTGACTTCATTGTTTTTTTTCTGAAAGTACATAAAGTTATGAAAACTTTTCTCATAAATATTTCGATTTGTTCAACAAATTATTTAATTCGTTTACATTCTGTAACATAAATAAGGAGTTTATGTGTTAAATATTTGAATGCAGTAACAATATATAAGTTATTTTTTTTTAAATAATATATTTGTGAAAAAACTAATATATTGTCAAGATACTCATTTAAATTTATTTAACTCATTAATCATGTTATCATAAAATATGTTGAAGTTTTAAAATAAAAGACGCTAAATCCCAAGTAAAAGACGCTACGCTTTTATCTGCAACTGATTAGTTGATAATCTTTTATCATTCATAAGTTTACACATATATAAGCAAAGGAGTACCAATAAACGAATCAGTAGTATTTCAATATGAAAATAATAACATTTTTCACAGTGTTTTTTGTGTGTGCGATATCGGGAAATGATTCTGCAAAAATTTTAGCAGTGTTTCCTGTACCGTCCATTAGTCATCAGGTGGTGTTTAGAAAAATAACTCAAGAATTATCAAGAAGAGGTCATGAAATCACTATCATAACACCTGATCCTGCCTACCCAAACGGAGGAGGTCCTCCTAATTATAATGAAATAGATGTTCATGATGTGTCTTATAACTTTTGGAGGAATTTTATGAATTTAAGCGGTGAAGCTTTGACATTTAAAGAATTAAGACAAAGTTGGATACTATTTACACAATTTTTCAAAATTCAGTTTGAAACGAAGGCAGTTCAGGAACTTGTTTCTAAAAATGAAAAATACGATTTAATTTTAATCGAGTCTATTGTTCGACCAGCTTTAGCATACTCTTATATATTTAAAGCACCCGTTATTTTGATCAGTTCATTCACAGCAATGTTTAGTAATAATAAGGTGGTAGGGTCACCGACGCATCCTTTATTGTATCCAATTACTCTTCGAAATAGATTTTACAATCTTTCATTTACGGAAAAGATAAAAGAGATTTATTTTAATTATATATACGAATACGCAGATTATTTGAATGAAATAGATGAAAACAAAGTTTTGAGAGAGATTTTAGGGCCTCAATTACCAACGCTACATGAATTAAGCAGTAATGTTGAAATGCTGATGTTAAATATTCATCCTATCTGGGCAGATAATCAGCCTGTTGCTCCTAATGTTATTTATATGGGTGGTATACATCAAACGCCACAAAAAGAACTTCCAGAGGTATGTTTTTCATGTTGGAATTTTGCAAAATTTTATTTTAAAACTTTATTTTTTTAAACTGATTTTTCAACAGGATATCAAATCTTATTTAGATTCTTCGAAAAATGGTGTTATATATGTTAGTTTTGGAACTAATGTCTTATCAAACATGATTCCCCAAATTAAAATACATTCAATGATCGACGTCTTATCTAAGCTTCCTTACGATGTTCTTTGGAAATGGGATAAAAATGAATTACCTAACAGCTCCAGTAATATTAAAACATCGAAATGGTTACCACAATCTGATTTATTAAGTAAGTATTGTTTATAATTATTTTTATATTTCTCAATCAGACTCAGTAGACATTGCCCATACAGACAGAAATATCTGAAACTGATAACAGCGCTGCCTTCCAAAATCAATTGAAAATTCTAATAGCTAGCTAGCTAGTCTAGCTGCTCCAAAATATATAAAAATTAAAACTAAATTAATCCAGTAAAATCTATCATACATTGTTCTGCCAAAGGAAATTTGAATAAATTACTCATTCCAAAATATATTATCCAATGTACGTGCTGCGATCGCTTTCTATAGTATATAAGTTGAAATTGTAGCATAATGATGCATACTTGCCACTAAAAGTGACAAGTAATAATAAAATGGATACGGTGGAATTGCATTCTGTACCAGGAAGTATATAAGAATCATTTATTATTATACAGATTTATTGAACGTCATAGAAACTAATCTAATGATAGCCGTTTCCATTTTTAAGGACATCAAAAGGTAAAACTTTTTATTACACAAGCCGGTCTTCAGTCTACTGATGAAGCTATTACTGCAGGAGTACCTCTTGTTGCAATTCCTATGATGGGTGATCAATGGTACAATGCAGAAAAATATGAAAAATTTGGCATTGGTATTAAATTAGAAATGAAATCGTTTACCGAAAACCAATTGGAAAAAGCTATTGACACTGTTATAAAAAATGATAGGTAAGTTTTATTACATATAGATATATGTATACATATTTTTTCATTTTAACTAATTATCAGTTTACTATTCGATTAGTAATTTTAAGAAAGTGTTAAGTAATTTTAAGAAATTATAATTATTTTGTTTACGAAGTAATAACACTTTTTTTTTTTAGTTATCGTAAAAATATAATTAAACTTCGGGGTATTATGCGCGATCAACCTGAGACACCATTAAATCGAACGGCGTGGTGGATAGAATATGTGTTGAGACATCAAGGAGCAAAACATCTCCGTTCACCAGCTGCTAATATGTCGTATGCTCAGTACTTTGAAATTGAAATTGTTGTATTTGTAGTTGCAGTAGTACTGATATTTTTTATAGCATTAGTTTTATTTTTAAAATTTTTAATAAATTTTATAATCAAAATATTATCAAACAGTCGAAAGGTTAAAACTAATTGATGTCTATTTTTTATGTCCATTGTTTGAACGTACAACATATTTTACTTTGAGCATATTTGTTTGAACGTGATAGATAACATCTTGAAAAATCCCTATTATTTAATTTTAAAACACTTAAACCGCTGTTAAAGTCTTATTAATAAAAAATATATAATAACCCTAAATTGCGTTTTTATTATGATATGTGCAAATGTAGAACTGTTTTAATTTACTATATATTAAAAAAAAACTATGTTTGTTATTATCAAATTTTATATTTTATCATTAAAATATCACGAATAAATTATATTTTAAATGAGATCCATTGTTATTCTAATGCGTTAGTCACTAAGGATCCGAACTGCAAAGTTCTGAAGAGGAAGGTAACAGTGTCTCTAGATTCTTCAAACGGCAAATCGCTAGAGCAAGTTTCCAGCATATCGTCGAAATTGGGGATAAGCTGGCAAGTCACTCAAATTCTGGGAGCTTTCTGAAGTTACTCTAGGCAACTTTTGCTAGCCGTTCCTACCACCATTACGCATGAAAAATTACGCTTTAGCTCACACAATAAAAGGGAAAGCCGATCTCTAGGACATTTTTTAGCCTCAAACTCGACCTTGGACAACCAAATAATTTTTCGTAAATACAGTGTACCAGATGACCATTTCCCTATGGTTCTATATAAATGTGCCCTTGAGATGACTCAAGCGCTTACGTGTGTATTTCGGCACTAACTACAGATCTATCGCCAGTATCTCCCCAAGCACTCAAATCATCAATTTGATTCTCATTAAATCAGTTATGCGACCTGCTTTCGTTTTTGTCTTATATTAAAGCTCCTGAAATACTAGTCAGCATTTAACTGATATATTAGTAATAATAAAGTTGTGACTTCGGCTACACATCCCTTGTTGTATCTAACAAACAACATTTCGACATATTATATAATCTTTTATTTATTGAATAAATTATTGAATTATACACACATTATTTACTGAATATGTAGATTATTTAAACGAACATGATAAAAATAAACTTTTAGAGGATATATTACGCCCACAACATCCTACTATTCATGATCTCACTTAAATATTCGTGCTATCTGGGCAATCAATTAGCCCGTTGCTGTTACGTTATTTTTATTGTCGATGACATTAGTTACCAGTAAATGAACTACCAGAGGTGTGTCAATTAGCTTCTTAATAAACTTTTGAATAAAAACTCAATATAATGTCCCTAATTTTGTACAGGATGTTAAAAGCTATTTAGATGCATCAAAGAGTGATTTATGTTTGCTACGGTACTCATGTATTGTCAGACATTATTCCACAAGACAAAAGTACATACTATTCTAAATGTGTTTTCTAAACTTCCTCACAATATTTTGTGAAAATATAAACTACCTAGAACATTTAGTAAGATTAAAATTCCAAAATGATAGACACAATCTGATTTGATGAGTAAGTATACATACTCGTATACAATAATTTACGTGGATATTTGCATTTATTGTTCTTGAACTCAAACATTAAACTTTTTATCTTACAAGCCACGCTTCAATCTACTAATGAAGCTATTACTGCAAGTGTACATCTTGTTACGATTCCTATTTTAGGGGATCAATGGTATAATGCTGAGCAATACGAAAAATGTGGCATTGGCATTAAATTAGAAATTAAATTGTTCACTAAAGACAAATTAGAGAACGCCATTCGAACAGTAATTGAAAACGATAGATAAGTTTTAAAACTTATACTTTTAGTAAGTTTTTTTTATATATAAGATTAATTCCGACTTCATTCAAGTAGTGCGCATGCTTATTCCACTTTATGATATTAATTTGGTTACGCTACATGGCGCAACAAGGTATCAATTTCTACACTGATTGACTAATCAACCAGTCATAAACATTATTGTTAACAAAATTTAAAGAAGTTTTTAAAATTTACACAGAAAGGGCTACATCTACTGAATCCTGTTTATATAATATAATTAAATAACTTCTAATCGCCACTTATATGTGATATATACGTTAGAAATATTTATTTTCAGTTATCGGCGTAATATATACAAACTTTGTGCTGTAATGATCAGCCCAAGACTACGTTAAATAGAACTATTTAGTGAACAGAATATGTATTGAACATCAAATAGCAAAACATTTTCGAACACCAGCCGATATTGAAATCTAAGTACTTATATTCGTACTCTCAGTAATAATAGTCGTTAATAGTCGTTGTATTATTAGTAACATATGGTATATAATTCAATAGGAAGTTAAATTAAGTAAGCTAAAAACTTAAAAATCATAAAGTTTTTGTAATTTTTTTCTTTAACGCTTACCTCACCTTCAAATTAAAACTTTTTCAGATTCTTTTTCATGGCATAATATAATAAATGAGCAAACAGTCAGTCAAATAATAAGTATTGCCTTCGCACATTTTCGATTTTGGAGATGCTCCTTCGAGGTATATAGATTGACATAGGAGCTTAGATGAAACGGAAAAGAGGAAATAGATTGGGAATATAATCATCATTATAAATATTATGAAACACTTTCTATTAAATTCCAATATTGATGGGTATATAAAATAAAGTTATCTAACTGCATTGCTGTCTCTAAACCTATAATAATAAAGACGCCTTTTTTATATCTTTTCCGTGAAATTAATTTTTGTTCACATAAATATATTGTGGTTTTAATATATTTTTACATAGATATTTATAAAACTATTAAAATTGCTACGTTCTGTTTAATCCATGCATTTTGTATTTTTTTTGCACAATATTTATACATAGTAATTAAATACAATGATAAAGAACAAAAACATGCAAATCCTCAATTATAATATCCGTCAAGATATATATTATATGTTCTTTTTTATTATTTCAAGGGCAATCAAACATTAAATTTCTTATGACATACTGGATTTCCGTCTGTCAATAGTTAATGGAGGCTATTACCTTTACCATATCGTAAAAAAACGCAACGATACCTAAAGCAGGGCAACGTTGGTCTAAATTAACAAGAATTTTTTGTATAAATAAAACATACAATTAATACCGCGGATATAGATGACTTAGCCGATGATAACTGACTGTAGTTTTTAAAAGTCTGAAAAAATTATTTACTTTTTTCAATAACTATAAAGATATGAGATAGAAATCCATCAATTGATTTATATGTTTTTTTTAGTTTAGTACTTCATACTAATTTCTTAGCTCTTTAACAATTTTATAGTTAAATTTTTCATATTTTCTCGCAAATGAGGTAACAAAAATACAAATCAAATCTTATTATTTTATAATCGTGTGTGATAGTAACAAAAAGATTAGAAATGTTGGCTGAATTACTGACTACCGCTTGTTATGTCACTTGCGTGAGTTTGCTAAAATAATGTCTATCATCATTACTGTTTAGATATTAAAAATATTGATAAAGATATTATCATACATAGTAACGAAATAAATATAGTTATTTCATTCCAGCGTAATCAAAAAAAAAATTAAGAAAATATTAACTTTATTGGTAATTGAAAGTTACACATTTCATAAAAATATAATTCGTATTCTGTATTAGGTTTAATAGATTTCTTTGACTTTGGCAGGGTGCCAAATGCCACGAGCCAGGGTTTAATCAGAAAGACAGATCTCTCATGTGGGTCACTCTTGCGATAGTTAGACCGGAGTCCTACGTCGCACCATTATGGCGGGACGAGTTGAGGAGCCAAGCTTTTAAAGTTCCACACAGAAGAAGCAAAGTAGCTGGCCTCCCCAGCTATACCAAGTAGATCGCGTATACAGGGGTTGGTAGATAAGTAGAAAATATAATTGTTTTAAAAAAAATCATAACGTCTACAACTTTATACTTACATATCAAGAATAGACAAAAACTAACCAGACTCGTGTATTATTCATTGATTTATTTCTTACATCCTCTAAACTAGTGCGACATTTCCTTTTGCTACAAAAATTAATCTTAATAATAGAATAATATCTTCTTCGTCCCCTACTTGATGACACTAACGTTTGCCATTTAGATGAAACTGATGAGCTGCATAATGACTGACTGAGCATTCATTTCATCTTCGGCTTGCACAAATTCGATCATGTTTAAAATACTGCTTTTTTTAAATAAAGTACTTCCTCATTCGCTTCCGTCGGAATATGCATGTGTTAACACTGAGTGTAAAAAATTTGGGTCCAACTTAATTTTAAAAATAATTTTATTTATTTATTTATTACTAATTAGTGACTGTATTTTTAAAATTTTTAATTTATACATTTCATTTTTCTTATTGCCCACTTATTAACTGTAGTCCTCTTAATTTAATTAATTAAAATTAATTCTTATCCGACGATTTTTTTCGACTAAATTATCTAAGTACAGATATCGCATTCTTGTGATTGGATATAAATTTGAAGGTTTGTATTGTCTACAATGGTACCGATTATTTGATACCATAATAATCATACATCACTTCCTTCTTAAATATGGTATATAAAAATATTTACAGTGCTATTAGTATGAAAAATGAATCCTCAAATATTTAAGGAGTGTTTCCAATGCCATCTATAAGTCATCAAGTAGTGTTTAGAAAACTAACTCAAGAGTTATCTAATAGAGAACACCATGTCTTATAGAGGACACGAGATCTTCTTTACCGGAAAGGAAGTGCTCCACATAATTATAATGAAGTAGATGTCCATGATGTGTTTTCTAAAACCATGGTCAAGAAATTTTATATCGCTAGAAATGGAATGGTACTTTGACATTAAAGACATACCTCTTTACTTATTACAAGCAATAATGTTGATATGCTGATATGCTGATACCGATATGATATGAAAACGCCTAGCAATATTGAAATTTAATTGTGGGCCAATATTACTTATCATAATGATGAGAAATTTAACTGACATACTACAGAGGTCACCAGAGTTTTTGCAAATTTAAAGTTGTAAATGTTTTAACAATTTCATCTGATGAAGCAGATGTAATAGCAAAACATTTATTATTGAATCTAACGTTGTTGGTGAATTCGGTAATTGCATAAGAAGTTACTGGAATTTCAGTAAAAAATGTCCCAAAAGAGCCGCCACATTTTTATCTGTATTTATTTCAATATTATAAATTTTTAACTTTATATGTCGATTAACAGCCCTAGTTCTCCGAGTAATACTAGATTAAACATCATTTAATTTATCTTTTATTTGTTTTTAAAACTTGTTATTAAAATTAACGTATGTATTTCGGAACTAATTACAGACCTATCACCATTATCTCCCCAAGCAGTCCCTTCAAGGTGTCACCAAGTACCGGAATACTGGCCCTCGATATTTCGAGCAACTTCTGTGTCGTGGTCACCTGAAGAGTAAGGCTAAATTTACCTTTATTTCTGAATTTCAGATAGAGGATAGCCTCAATAGAGTTAGGTAGTTTTTTAAGCCTAGGAAAGACTTATGTACTATGGGGCAGGTCCGATCCAAAACATACAAACTGTACTTATCTCTGGTCCCGATCAACCCAATATCAGCTTCAACCGCGCTTCTTTGTACGCGCATAAGTGAGTGAAAAGAACGAAAATGATTCATCAAATATTTTAGGAGTGTTTCTAATGCCGTTTACAGATCATCAAGTGGGGTTTAGAAAAAATAATCCATAAATTAGCCAAGAGAGGCCGTGATAACTACTGAGCCTGGTTACCTGAACAAAAGTGCTGCACATATGTTAATTATAATGAAATAGACGTTCATGTTATATCTTAAAAAAATTAGTATCACTGGAAATGTAATGACATTTTGAGATATAAGACAAAGCTCTTTACTTATGACCAAGATAATGAGGATATAGATCGAAACAAAAGAGGTTCAAAAACTCTTTACTAACAATAAAAAATGAATTTGATTTTCATAGAATTTATGCGACCTGCTTTCGTTTTTTGTCATATATTTAAAGCTCCTGTTATATTAGTCAGCTCTTTAACTGCTGTTTTTAGAAATAATAAAGTTGTGACTTCGCCTACACATCCCTTGTTGTAATCAACATCATACCGACATAAATTAAGTAACCTTACGTTTACTGAATAGATTATAGAATTATACACACACTATTTTACTGAATGTACAGATTATTCAAACGAGCAAGATGAAAATAAAGTTTAAGAGGATATATTACGCCCACAATATCCTACTATTCATGATCTTACTTAATTATTCTTGTTATCTAGGCAAACAATAAGCCCGTTGTCGTTACGTTATTTATATTCGTGGAATGCATAAGTTACCAAAACAAGAACTACCAAAGGTGTGTCAATTAGCTTCTTAACACGTTAAACGCCATGGGGGACTACATCTGAGCCACACTTATTTAATGAAAGAAGCCAGGTTAAAAATCGTTGTTCACATACTTTTGAATATAAGTTTTTATTAATTAAAAGGCAAGAAAATGTAATAAATCACATGAAACATACTAAAGAAAAGTAATTAATTACTTTATTTCGTCAAAGTTCTACTGTCACTCATAAGTTGTCCCCCATGGCCTCTCTTAAAAACTCGTGTTTTCTTTTACGAGGGCCACGGGGGTCAAGGTGTCGGTCATCCTCACTGCCAATCGTGTTGCATTCCCCGCGCGCTCGCGCCGAGTGTCCGTAACGAACTGAGATTATTACCCATATACGTTGTTATTTCGTTGCTATTTTTCTTATTTGTTTATTTTATTTAATTGAGTGTGGATATGTTCGAAGATATTGATATAAGTGAGAAAGATTTATCGGAAATAGATAGAAGAGAAATTAATTTATTAAATAATAGTTTTCATATAAGCTCTGATAAAGAAGACTATATTTATTCGGTTCCACGTAAACCACCTAAATCAGCGTCGAATTATATCTTTCACTGAAAATTCTGGCTTGCCTACCAATTTTCGCTTAGCAATGAGTAATAAATCGCCTATTGAATTTTTCCCGGCTTGACGATTCTAACAGATCTGATTACATCGTATCAGACATCTACTAGATACCATGAACGCTAATTTTGCAAAGCATTACACTTCAAGTGAAGATTTATGCATCGATGAAAGCGTGGTGCCATTCCATGGCAGAATAATTTTTCGTTAAATTAATAAACAGAAACGCCACAAATATAGCATAAAAGAATTTAAATTATGCACGTTACCGGGTTACACATACAAAATCAATATTAATGCAGGAAAAGAAAATGATCAAGTTAACACTACGCCGACAAACGCTGTCATGGCACTTTGCAGTAGTTTATTGAACAAGGGACACACCATGTGTACAGACAATTGGTACACAAGTATTGATTTGTTAAAAAAATGAAACGCATCTAGTCGGTACCATTAAAAAACAGAATTTACCAAAAGAAGTTACTACTGCTAAATTGAAGAAAGGCATAGCAAGCATATAGCAAGAGAGAGCAATGATGGTATAACAGTCTTGAAATGGAAAGACACGTGCAAAGAGACGTGTTTGTTCTTTTCTTTCAGACCGTTTCTTGACAATCACAAAGCGAGGAAAAGCAGTTTTGGAGCCAAAAATTGTTCTCGTTTATAATAAAGCGAAAGGAGCAGTCGATTTGCCAGATCAAATGGCAGCGTACTTCTCGCCACTACGGAAATCTGTTAAGTGGTATAAAAAAGTTGGAATAAATCTGCTGTTAAATACTGCGGTTATTAATACATTAATATTATATCAGACAGTAATGGGAAATAAAATACAAATAGTTGAGTTTAGAAAACAACTTCTGAAGGGTTTGTTGGTGAAAGGTGAAGAAACCTCATACAATGTCACTAGGCCAAAAAGAATTAGACACAAACTTACAAGAAAATATGGTACAAGTAAAAACAATCGAAGAACTTGTCATCAGAGCTGTAGAGAAAATACACAAGTGATTGGCCAAAAATAAAACAAAATTTGTGACTTTTTGCGAAACCTGCCCAAATAAACCATATTTATGTTTTGATTGTTTTCATAAAATCCACTAATTAGATATATTTAAATTACGTCGATCTAAATTTAAAAGTCTGATTTTAATTTGCTTTCTTTTTAATTACTTCATCTAATAAATTATTCGTGTGATTTACAAAAGTATTGTTTGATTAAAAACGTATCCCCGAAAAACTTATTTGTTCTTACATTATACATTGTCAAACCTTAGATTCTAATTCAATATCTGAATATTAATATTATGTATTTACTCTGTACAAAATAACTACTTAAAACACAATAAAAAATAATTTTGTAGGAAAAAGGATAAAAAATATGTAATTATACTATACCTGAATCTTGCAGTGAAAATATTGTCCCAACATTATCAAACCCATTTTTCAAAGTTATATTTCTCACTAAAAACCAAGTAATGTAAATTTGTCTACAGGGCCGTGGGGGTCACAAACAATACATATTAGCTTTAAATACGTGCCCCACGGCTCTATAGCTAAGATTCAATTCACCTATAGCTTCCGGTCATATAGTGTTCCCCGCGGCCCTAACGAAACAATTGTATGTCAACTACATGGTGCCCCCCACGGCCCAAACTTTAAGACTTAAAAATGAAGACGGCGTTTAACGTGTTAATAAACTTATTAATAAGAACTCAATATAATTTCCTTAATTTTGTACAGGTTGTTAACGCCACTAATGTTTTGTCGGACATGATTCCACAAGACAAAATACATACTATTATAAATGTGTTTTCTAAACTTCCTTACTATATTTTGTGAAAATATGAACTACCTAGAAAATTTAGTAATATTAAAATTTCAAAATGGTTGACACAATGTGATTTGATGAGTAAGTAAATATATAATAATTTACGTGGATATTTGCATTTATTGTTCTTAAACTCAAACATTAAACTTTTTATCTCACAAGCGAGGCTTCAATCTACTGATGAAGCTATTACTGCAGGTGTACATCTTGTTACGATTCCTATTGAAGGGGATCAATGGTATAACGCTGAACAATACGAAAAATGTGACATTGATATTAAATTAGAAATTAAACTGTTCACTGAAGACAAATTAGAGAATGCCATTCGGACAGTAATTGAAAACGATGGGTATGATAGTTTTAAAACTAATACTTTTAATGAAATCTATATGTTTGGGTATTTTTTATATAAGATGTATTTATGTATATAAATATGTAAGATTCCTGATATCCGACTTCATTCAACTAGTGCGCATGCTATTTCCATTTTATGATATTAATTTGGTTACGCTACATGGCACATCAAGGTATCAATTTCTTTACTAATTGACTAATCAACCAGTCATAAACATTTTTTGTTAATAAAATTTTAAGAAGTTTTTGAAATTTACACAGACGTCGGCTACGTCTACTGAATCATGTTTAAATAATAAAATTAAATAACTTCTAATTATATAACTTATACGTGATATATACATTACAAATATTTATTTTCAGTTATTGGCATAATATATACAAACTTTGTGCTGTAATGATCAGCCGGAGACTACGTTAAATAGAACTGTGCAGTGACTAGAATATGTATTGAACATCAAAGAGCAATACATTTTCGATCATTAATGGATATTGAAATCGAAGTACTTCTATTCGTACTCTCAGTAATAATAGTCTGCTTATTAGCCGTTGTATTATTAGTAACATATATAATTAAATATGTAGTTAGAATAAGTGGTAAAACAATTAAAAATCATTAAGTTTTTTGCACTTATATAAATGTTTTCTTTAACGCTTACATAACCTTCAAATTAAAACTTGTTTATATTCTTTTTCTTGGCATAACATAATAAATGAGCAAACAGTCTGTCAAATAATAAGTATTGCCTTCGCAGATTTGCAAAATTGGAAATGCACCTTCGAAGTATACAGATTGACATAGGAGCTTAGATGAAACGGAAAAGAGGAAATAGATTGGGATTATAATCATTCTCATAAATCTTCACAACACTTTCTATTAAATAGCAACATAACCCCGAGGGGTATTCAAAATAAAGTTATCTTACTGCATTGCTATCTCTAAACCTACATGAAAAAGAAACGCTTTTTTTTATCTTTAGCCCCAAGTTAAACGTTTTTCACATAAATATCTGGTAGTTTTAATAAATTCTTACAAAGATATTTATACAACTATTAAAATTGGTACGTTCGATTCTATCCATCCATTTTATATTTTTTTTGCATAATATTTATACATAGTAATTAAATACACTGATAAAAAGCAAAAACATGCCCTTCCGCAATTATAATTTGCTTCAAGATATTTATATATAGTTTTTCTTACTTTTTAATTGTTACAAGGGCAACCAAACATTAAATTTCTTATGACATTTCAAATTAGGCGCGTTTTTTTACAAAATGGTAAATAACCTTCACCATATTGTAAACAAAACGCGACATTACCTGAAGCGGTACATCGTTGGACTAAATTATCAAGTATTTTTGTATAAATAAAACATACAATTAATAGATCGAACATAGTTCACTATATGGTAGTTGTGATTAACAGGTGCTAACTAGCTGTAGTTTTTGAAGATCTGAAAGAATTATTTACTTTTCTCAATAACTATAAAGATATGACATATTAATCAATCAAGAAATTTTAAAATTGCTCAGCTTTTTAACAATTTTATATAGTGTCTCGCAAATGTGGTAACAAAAGTACAAATCAAACCTTATTATTTTATAATCGTATGTGATAGTAACAAAAAGATTAGAAATGTTGACTGAATTAATTACTACCGCTTGTTATGTCACTTGCGTGAGTTTGCTAAAATAATGTCTATCATCGTTACGGTTTTGATTTACAAAATATTGATAAAAATGTTATCATATATGATAAGGAAATAGATATAGTTATTTTAATCCGGCGTAAAATATAAAAAAATAAGAAAATATTGCCTGTATTTAAATTGAAAAGTTACACACATCATAAAAATAAAATTCGTGTTCTGTATTAGGTTTAACACATTTCTTTTAGTTTGGCAGGATGCCAAATGTCAGGAGCCGGGGTTTAATCGGAGAGACATCTCTCATGTGCGTCACGCTTGCGATAGTTGCACCAGAGTCCTTCGTAGCAGCATTATGTCGGGACGAGTTGAGGAGCCAAGCATTTGAAATTCCATACAGAAGAAACAAAGTAGCTGGCCTCCCCAGCTATACCAGGTGGATCACGTATACAGGAGTAAACGAGTGCTAAATTTCCTTCCTCCCCTACTTGATTACACTAACGTTTGCTATTTAGATGGAACTGATGAGGTGCATAATGACTGAAGAACTACTGTAAAAAATCTGGATGCTCTTTTCTTAAGATACCAAACTCTTGATGCTGGAGGTAGTCAGAGCTTTGTTATCGGAAAGAGCCGTCCTGGGAATAGCTCACAGTCTAGTCGGCAATCGAATCTGAAGCTAGTAGTTTCTTTATCCAATGAAGATAAAAACGTACACGGAGAGTACCGGGTAAAAAGATAAATTAATGCTAATATCTTCCGCTATCACTTCTTTGTAATGTAAATAAGGTATTATGTTTTTATTTATTATAACACCGTTTCACATTTATGTTATTTAACTGACCATATAGGTAATGATATTAATTTGTTAATTAACTTGTTAGTGCTATAAGAAATAGTTGTTGTTTGTGACAGAACTGAAGTCGGGTGTCATTTTAATCGCATTACCTGTGACGTTGTCGATGTTGTTTTTTTTTTATTATTATTTTTTTTTTATGTTATAGGAGGGCAAACGAGCTTGCGGGTCACCGTTAATATATGATCACCGCCGCCCATGAACTCTTGCAACATCCGAGGATTCACGAGAGCGTTGCCGGCCTTGGAGAAAGGAATATATGCCTTTTTTGAAGGTACCCATGTCGTATCGATCTGGAAATACCGCCGAAGGAAGTTCGTTCCACATTTGAGTGGTACGTGGGAAGAAAGTCCTTGAAAACCGCACAGTTGAAGATCGCCACGCATCCAGGTGGTATGGATGGTAAAGAAGGCGATGGCAAGCTGTGCGGTGGTGAAATTCGGCGGTAGGCATCAGATCGAATAGTTCTTCGGAACACTCCCCGTTGTAAATGCGGTAGAAGACGCACAAAGAAGCCACGTCTCTACGCAATGCCAAAGAGTCCAGCCGTTTGTAGAGCACCGGGACCCCGACAATCCGAACGGCTCTCCGTTGTACGCGGTCAAATGGTAGAAGCTGATATTGGGGTGATCCGGAGCGGAGATGAGAGCAGTACTCCATGTGTGGCCGGACCTGCGCCTTATAGAGCGCAAGTCTTTGGCCAGGTTTGAAATACTGCCTCGCTCTATTGATCACTCCCAATTTCGTCGAGGCCAACTTGGCCTTGCTCTCCAGATGACCACGAAACTGACAGTCGCTCGAAATGTCGAGACCCAGTATTCTGATACTTGGCGAGGCATTAAGAGGAGTACTCTCGAAGAGCGGTGATACGACAAATGGGGTTTTTTTAGTGGTAAACGCGCAAACCTGTGTCTTTAGGGGATTGAACTGAACGTGGTTCAGTTCACCCCACTCTGAGACCATCCCCAGGGAAGTCTCTATTGAAGACAGAAGTTTCTTTCGGCACTCATCGACGTTTTCCCAAGAGAGACCTGCATGACCGGAATATACCGCATCCCCAGTGCTGTCATCCGCATAACAATGTATGTTGGAAATATCCAACATATCATTGATGTGCAGGAGGAACAGAGTTGGGGATAGCACGCAGCCTTGGGGTACACCAGCGTTCACGGGCTTGGGGTCCGAGCAAAACCCGTCGAGAACGACCTGTATGCTCCGCCCAGTGAGGAAGCTGGTGATCCACTTGCATAAACTCTCGGGAAGCCCATAGGAAGGTAGCTTCGAAAGAAGCCCCTTGTGCCATACACGATCGAAGGCTTTTGCCATATCCAGACTAACTGCCAGACCCTCTCCCTTGCTTTCAATAACCGTTTCCCAACGGTGAGTGAAGTATAACAGAAGATCACCAGCTGATCGACCATGGCGAAAGCCATACTGCCGGTCATTGATCAACTGGTGATCCTCGAGGTACGTTAGGACTTGTCGGTTTATGATAATCTCCATTATTTTGGAGAGAAGGGAGGTAATGGCGATAGGTCTGTAGTTAGCTGGGTCCGAGCTATCACCTTTTTTAGGGATCGGATGGACAAGGGCACACTTCCATGAGACCGGGACTACGCCTTTAAGGTAGGAGTGCCGAAGTAGACGCGTTAGCACTGGAGTCAACTCAGGGGCACACGTTCGTAGCACCAGTGGAGAAATGCCATCCGGCCCACTCGGCTTATGAACGTCCAAGGAAAATAGAATCTGCCTGATAGTTTTTTGCCGAAAAACTATTTCTGGCATTGAGCTCTGACACCGCGGGATGATAGGCGGTGTCTTCCTTTGGTCGTCCAAAGTCGAGTTGGAGGCGAAAAGAGTGCCCAAGAGATCGGCTTTCTCTTTTGCCGTGTGGGCCAGAGAGTCATTCCCCATGTGCAACGGCGGTAGGGACGGCTGGCTAAAGTTACCCAGACTGGCCTTTGAAAGCGCCCAAAATTTGCCGTTTGAAGAATATGGAGGTACGGTTGTATTTTCTCTTCAGAACTCTAGAGTTCGGATGCTTAGTGACTAACGCATTGGCCCAAGCTTGATAAGCCTGCCGTTTGCCAGCTGCTGCAGCCCTGACAGACGCATCAAACCAAGGCCGCGATCTGCCACCAAGTGGTACCACAGAGCTTGGTACAAAAAGTTCCATGCCCTGAAGTATCACATCAGCTACAGCCGTAGCGCAGTCACTAGGATCTTTGGAAGGGAAACAAATCGGCCCCCATGGGTAGGATGCAAAGAAAGACCGCATTCCCTCCCAATCCGCTGACTTGTAGTGCCAAACGCGTCGAGTCGCAGGTCTTGTGCGAGCCGGACGTTGAATGGGCACTACACTCTGTACCAAGCAGTGATCAGAGGACCCTAAGGGAGCCTCGACAGCGACCTGGTACTTTTCTGGATGTGTAGTCAGCAGAAGATCCAACAAAGAGGGCGTGTGGCTGTCCACATCCGGTAGACGAGAGTGCGTCTTTACCAGCTGGGACAGACCATTTGCCAGAGCAAAGTTAAACACAGATCTCCCCGCGTAGTCGGTTGCACGTGACCCTAACCATTCGGTATTGTGCGCGTTGAAGTCCCCGAGGACTACGACTTCGGCGGAGGGAGTCTGAGAAAGCAGGTCGTCAATCTTCGCTTGAACGTGGCCCAACAGTTGATCTGTTTGTGCATTACCACTATGGGACCTGTAGAGGCACGCGTAGAATCTGACGTGATCGTCCATGTCCACGCGTAGCCAGAGCACGGACAGGTCCCGACCTTCAAAAACCTGAAGGCGACGGTAGCAGATATCCTCCCTTACGAACACAGATACCCCGGCGTGTGGTATAAAATGATGTTCTAGTTTATACCCGGGGTATGATAGGTACGCTGTGTCGCTAGGTTGAGATATCTGCGTCTCCGTCAAAAACAACAAGGCCGGCTGCGCCGTCTCAAGGTGGTAGTGGACGGCGTTTAGGTTCGAATGAAACCCCCGGATGTTACAAAAGTCCACGTCTAGAGTGGAGCGGGGTGCCGCTGTTTGCCGTCGTTTGCCCTCAGAAAACACAAAGTGCGATACTTTGCCCGCCCCAGATACGACGGGCAGCCCGAGCAAAATCCGAGGATCATTCCCCCGATTTTGCTCGGGGAGGGGGACCCCGGCTTCATCAAAGCCGGTACCCTCCTGGGGTATTTTTCTTTTATGCATCGCGTTTTCATGTTTGGCGGGGGGGGGGGGGTTTGGGCTGCCGGATTCTCTCACTCACTGACGGAACATAACCAAATGAATTTGGTTACTACACGTCGGTCTTCTGTGAGAGGGTGGTCCTTCCCCGGTCGAGCCAGCCCAATACGAGCTGCAGTCAGATAACTACAGCTAGGCTCTACCACCTATAACTTAGTATCTATTAATTAATATTGTCTGGCAATGAGGCTAATTAATACTCCAAACGGCTGTATGGATATATACATCTGAGGTTTCTGTATCTCGTGATTTATTTTGTTTTTTAATTGTTAAGATTTTTCTTTGTGAACAAGATGACTCATGGGGTGGTGCAAGAAATGTGATAATTTGGATTTGATTTGAATACCTCATTTTATTTAATATATATATACATTTATACATTGTAGAACAATTACTACATTTAATATTATTTATTATTTAGTTAAATACTAGAATTTAATATTTACATTATTTTTATTATATCATATGGTGAAACATACTAAGATTCATTCGGAGTCATCCTCAGTCTCCTGCGAAGAACATGATAGCAATATAATAATTCAAGACTTTGCTTAGATATTTTTAATAATTCTAAAAATAATTTAAATGTATACCATATTAATGCTCAAAGTGCGCCTAACCACTTTCCTGAAATATTTTATCGATTATTAACAATATTCTTCCTATTCTTATTACAGATAGTTGGTTAAAACCATCTTTACTTTCTTCTTTATATATGTTACCGGGGTTCATTCTTATTAGAAATTATCATAACGGTAAAAAGGGTGTTGCAGTTTATCTACGCGATAATATATCTCAAAATTATGATGTTGTCACCCTCTGCTGATTTTTTTTTGTTTGGAAGTTTATGTTGAAGTGGATTCTTCTTGATTATTTTACCTTCTTAGAAACATTATTTGAATCATTTGGGACTGAGTACACACATGTCATGATCATAGGTGATTTAAATACTGATCTTTTAGGAAGTTCCCTTCGAGGTAATAAACTTCGAAGTCTAACTGATTCTGTTAATTTCACTATTCTCCCGTTATTATTTACTCACCACAACATCAATACCAATGACACGTGGATTGACCATATAACTGTAGATAGTTCTGAACACTTGTTCAGAACTATCTACAGTTATATGGTGCTTACTTAAGTGCCCATGGTCAAATGGAACTTCGAGGTTATCGCGGCATGACATAATCATGTCTTATTTTATATGATGCATAAATCTATGCATCATATAAAATAAGACCTCCTGAAATATCTTCATCTTTTATTAGAATTCGAAATATGTTACGTATTAATTCAGCTTCTTTTTTAAATGATGCTGCTAATATCGATTTTGAGCCACTTATTGCCTCAACATCGATTGATGAAAAGATCTCTCTTCTAAGCAATGCAATTGCATTCAGAATGCTGAATCTTTATGATTGTCATGCTCCAGTCCACAGAGTTAGGCTAAAATGTTTACCTGCTCCTGGATAACAACAGCAATCTATATAATTATATCCCGTCGTAATTAATTTTTTAAGAAATTTAAACGAGATCGCCCTGAACAAAACTGGCTAGATTTCAAGTCAACAGGAATAATACACAATGTAATTTTTTTTTTGACATTGGGTTGAAAATGTTTGAAAAATGGTCATTGTGAGACCGGTACCAAAAGTCTCCAATCCTATTAATCCTAGTCAATTTCGTCCCATATCTATTCTTACTAATCTTTCCAAAGTTTTAGAGGCCTGTGTACACAAGTAACTTTCCTCATTTGTATCTACGCATAACCTACTGGATCAATATCAGTCTGGGTTTAGCACCGGTTACAGAACTACCACTGCACTTATCAAAGTTATGGATGATATCAGATGGGCACTGGATGATCACCAGGTTACTGTGATGGTGCACATTGACTTTTCGAACGCTTTTAACACTGTAGATTACGATATCCTATTATCCATACTTTCTTATTACTGCTTCTCTCTACCAACGCTGAAATGGTTTTCATCTTAACTTTGCGGACGTCAGCAATCCGTTCGACTTTCAAACTTAAAAACTGGCTTGACGCAAGGCGGTATACTCTGTCCGATAATGTTTTCTTTATTTATAAATTACATAAGCTCTTCACTACAGTGTTCGTACCATATGTATGCCGACGACTTGTAACTTTGTGTTTATACCAAAATGGAAAATTTATGTAATGCACTCTTAAAACTGATATCAAATTTAAGAACTGTTAGAGACTATTAGAACTGGTCATCGGAATACGGTATCTCACTTAATACATAGACTCAACTCTTAGCTGGCACAACCAAATTTCTGAGGTTAGTCGAATAGTTGCCGGAACCCTACAATATCTGTATCGATAAATACTTCTTGCCATTAAAGACTAAGGTCATATTAGTGCTGACTTTGATTATGCCCATCATTGATTATGCACATGTTTTTAATCAGACCTAACTGAAGAGCTTCTTAATAAACTGGAGTGCCTTCTTAATAACTTTATCAGATATATTTTCGGTCTAAGGAAGTATTATAATATCTCTCAATATCGTTCGCAACTTAACTGGCTTCCTATTCGACAGAGGCGTAACCCCAGTATACTTTCCACGATATATTCTATTCGTAATAATTTAACTTCTCCTTATTTATTAGAAAACTTTCAGCTGCTCTGCTCAACACACGACTGAGTACTACGCTAATCTACTAATTCTAGGGTTTTTATTTCAGCGCACAGAACGGCATTTCTTCATAATTCTTTCTCTCTTCAAGCTATACTACTCTGGACCTCCTTGCATTTTGAAACCTGAAAATCCTCGTTAAAGTTGTTATTTAAACGACAAATTCGACAACGCCTTCTGATACAACACACTTAGTATGTATAAACTTATATAATCTCCTAAAGTAATGTATTTATTTATTTATTTATTCTCGCATGCAGTGAAAGAACTGAAATTTACATCCGAAAAATCTGAAGTTGGGAGAGATGAAAGATAATTGAGTGTTTTTTCTTTATCTGCTCTCTTAATTAGTTTAGAAAAAGAAAAAATATTTTTCCTTTACAAATTCGATATAGATTTTTATACAATTCATGTGATGTCATTAACCGACTCCAAGCAATTTAAGAAATTTCAGGTTTTTTGCAATGATTCCATTTTCCAGTGAATGTGGTGTCGTTGTGCATATCTACACGAAGTATTGCAGCGATTTTAGACTTTATGATATCTGGTTTCAGTGTCATTTATTTTATATTTATATTTATATTTCGCTGTATTTCATCAATGTTTTTAATCGATTGGTTAACCAAGGTGCAGGAAAACGTTTTATTTTTATTGATCTATCAGGCGCATGTTTGCCGTGCAGTTGATTTAATAGATCGTAGATTATCTCTTTTCTATTGATTGTGTCAGAGTTAATAACTACTGGGACCAATCAAACTATCAAACATCCTCACGGACACGATACTTATCAATTCCTCCAAGATTATGATGCAGAACTTAACGGGGATTAATTTTGGAACACGGGCTTTATAAGAAATGCACATCAGCGAAATACCAAGATTTTTATTTTGAGATGTCATAATAATAAAAACTATCGATTATCATTTTGAAACTGTAAGGCTAGTAGGAGTGCAGTAGTTATAACACAATTTTAATTGTCTATATTTCGAATAATAATTATATATGTAGAAAATTATATAATTATTATTGTCCTGAAATAACTAAATAATTATGTAATATTACTGGTTAAGGAATCAGTTGACAGTATTTTTTTTTAATTTAATTTCATAATAATAAAACTTATATAAATATGTATTATAATTTTGGAAAACAAATGTTTAAGTTTTAGGTACTAAAATAAAACGTTTTATTTTTTAAAAAATTATTGATTGTAAGAAAATGCGAAGTTGCTGTTATATATTGTGTAGGAATGCATAATAACGGCATATTTATATATCTGTCACCCATGTTGCAGCCTTTCTATGGAAGAGTCTACAAATCATTAGGAGTTGAAAAATATTAACAAACATCTATATCGAAAATCTGAACCTTTTATTCTATACTTCAAATCATACTTTAGATAATATTAGAAAGTCTAGTACTATAAATTTAATCTCAACATTTTCGATCTTAACATCGCACCGTTTAATTTTAATTGACTGTATGTGAAGTTATTAACTTACTATCTATCTCATCTACTACTATAAAATCAAGTAAATGTTTATGATAGGCGCAACGCATGCTTTTTTAATTTAATTCGATTCTTACTAAGATAAGGTTGTCTGGAAGAGACCGCTTTTGCTTAACCTATTATTTACCTTTGACATTGTTGCATTATTTGTTTTTTTTTACTAAGGAGATAAGCCAGAAGAGTTACGAAACCTAACATTAATAATAAAGTTACTGAGCCCCTACCCATGTGAGAAATTCAAACGATATTCAAGATATTTGGAACGGTATCCGTTACGCCTTAATAAACAATTTCTGAAGTTTAAGGAGGAAAACCAGGGTCCAAAAATATACCTAATACATTTTTCTTATAAATGTCCTTAATTCATGTATTGTAAGAGCACAGTCAATGCAAAAAAAATGGGAAGCACAAAGTTTGTATGAGTTTAAACTTCTTGTATTTCTTAAAGTTGATTATAAAGAACATAATTTATTTGTTTGAATTTATGCACAACATATTTAGTAAATTATTATGATCCTAGATTTTTTCTGTAATAGTTATGTTTTTATAAAAGGGCCCCATAAACCTATACCTAGGTCGCAAGTCCCAGGCATTATTTGCACTCCTCTCCTTGCAACGCAACGGGACCAAGATCGCACAGTCCTAGTCAGGTTGAGAAGCTTCGTCTCTAATTTATATACCAAACTTAAACTTCTGTCAACAAAAATGTACGTACCGTAACAATAAAGTTGTTGTTATAACTAAACTTTCGTCCAGCGGACGACGAAAAGGTCACAGATGCGCGTGGACCCAATAGCGTCACGGGCTGCACTGTTTACACAAATTAGTAAGCTAATTTATGAAACAGTCAAGGTCAGGGGGCGGAGCGAAGTAGGTGATGTCGAATTTCGACAAGTGATTAGTTATCCAGGGTTAAGAAGCTATCTCGTTATTTACTACCTTTGATATAATTAATCTACACTATAAATAAATATTTGAAGATCAAGTTTTTGACTGCAGTTTTAATTGCAGATATTATTCAATATAAGTATTTTAGTTTTTTTGTTTACCTCAAGTGATCTATCGCTGAATCTAGCTGGCAAATATGCCAGCCAGCAATTTGAAAGAATTTATATATATATATACTAGCAGACCCGGTCACGCGTTGCTGTGACTATTGTTTTTGATATATTACATAGTAGTAAACTATTTAAAGGGTAACGTTCAGAGTACTTCTGTCATGAAAACCATAATGTTTTCTTACAGTCGATATTAAGCAAAAATCAAAACAAAATAATTATAATTATTTTTTTTATTTATCCAAATTTATAACACTATTTGTATATTACAAAGTTTTTAGTAAATAACTTGGAACACTAAACTTACGAATGAAGTAGGTAGGGTAGATACCTCATTCGTAATTATTCAATCCAATCAATAGATACCGCCATCTTTTAGAATTGTTAGGAGCTAACTGCAAAATAATAAACAAATAATTTGCAATAAAATAATATTGCGACTATAAATTGAGTTGAAAATTATTCTCTTTTAAGTTAGGTCAAACTGTACGTGGTGTGTAAATTTATTAAAATCGGTTAAGTAGTTAAGGAGTCCATCGCGGATAAACAACGCGACACGTGATTGATATATATATTAAGATTTGTGTTGTTTTTTTTTTATCATTTAATATTTTAAATAATATGATAAACAAATCGTAAAATTATCCTTTTTTTAATATGTTACTTAATCATTTTAATAAGATGTTCATAATTAAAAATATTAATTTTAATTATTTGGTGGTTTTACTAATGCATAAAATAAAAGTTAAACTCAAAACATTTAAATTTTAAAAGATAAATCATGAAAAATGAAAAAAAATACATTTTTATAATAAATACAACAATTTTTATACAACTTGGCAGACTTCGTTCTGTTAAATAGATTTGGAATGTGGCAGTTTATATTTCGACCTTAAGATGTTTTTACTCTACAGACCCTCACATATAGCCCTATCATTATGGTGACGGTTCTGTTCAGGAGAATTAAAGAAAAAGGTCAGTTCGGATGACCTAAGTATCTTCGCTTCCACGAACTTTGGTCACCCTTTTGAGACGCACTAAAAACCCCGACTGGGATGTCTTCCAGAGGGCTTCAAACTAAGAGGGGAACATAGGGTTCAAACCTGATTGAAAAATAATCTAAAGGGATAGTGGGATAAAGGTGACAAATATTTATAAAGTGGGTGCTTTAATCACAAAACATGGAGAAATTAATTATTTATTACTATTATTATTAACATAGGGTTAATAACCTATGAAATAAAGAAAAATGAAATAAAACGTATATAAGTATTTTCAGTAATCGCATTATTGTAAATCAAGTGAATCGTAATTATTAACAAAAATCTGTTTTATTTTTATTTTAGTGCTTTATGATACACAATGTTTTTTGTTTGATTACCTGGTGAATATACAAACAAATGTGATGGTTTTCCAACACGAGAACAGGCAACATACAATTGACCATGTGAGAAACATGGGTTTTCTAGATTAATACCACAAACACCTAATGATTGCCCCTGGGACTTATTTATGGTCATAGCAAAAGCAAGCCGCACTGGAAACTGTAGTGGTTTAATTCAAATGGTACAACAGTCGGAATCATTGGGATGCGTGGTATCAAAACGTCTTCTCCTTTATACTTTCCTTTCAGTATAGTTGCTTCTATCACGTTGTTCAATAATTTTTTTATCGCTAACCGTGTGCCGTTGCAAAGACGCGGTTGGTTGATATTTCTCAACATTATAACTACCGATCCAACCTTTAATTAAAGATTGTGAGGTGGCAATCCTGGTAAATCCAGCGAGTTTAAAAATTCAGGCGAATACTTGACGACATCATCTAGTAGCCGAATCAACTGATTTATATATCCTCAATTCGCCTGTAATTTGTTCTTGAATTTTGAAATTTAATTCACTTACATCTATGTTTTTTGCAGCCAACATAGCCCGTTCGCTCAACCAATCATGGTTTCTGTAATTTTGAGCAACATCTGAAAACACCTTTTGAATAAGTTCATCTTTTGTCTAGTTAACTGACAAAAACTTTGAGGAAAGTTAATGCAACCAGTCAAGGTGTCTATAGGAAATTTGCCATTACCAATGTCAATGAGTTGTTTAGAGAATATGTCTCCAGATTTGTCATTTAGCAACTTGACACGCATATTCTTGCTTAAGTGTAATACCTTCGCATGTTTCCACAAATTGGAGGACTTTAAACATGCATTAAGTTCATCAGCCGGCGTTGATTGTGGAATCACTGGCAATGTTTGACGAAAATCTCCTGCTAATAAAATCATTGCACCACCAAATGGGTTATGATTGCTCCGGAGACCTTGTAAGGTTCTATCTAAAGCCTCCAATTCATTCCAAACAATCAATTCACATTGCTGCAAAACCTTTGCCATTGCAGAGTTCTTCGAAATGTTGCAGGTTGGAGTTCCGTTGTTTTGCATATTCAATGGTAATTTTAGTGCTGAATGAGCTGTTCTACGTTAACCTTCAAGCAAAGTTGCTGCGATTCCCGACGAAGCGAGTGCAAATGCAATTTTATTTTGTGAGCGAATTGTTGCTAATATCAATGAAATCAAAAAAGTTTTTCCTGTACCACCAGGTGCATCTAAGAAGTAAATCCCTCCTCTTTTATCATTTATTACTTTCATAAGTGTATCAAATACATATTTCTGTTGTTCATTCAATACTGGAAGGTTTGTTTGAATTAATTCTTTCAAAGTTTTGAGACCATACAGTTTTTCTCGGTGCAACTCTTGGTTAAAAGCATCATGCATTGGACGATTGGGCACGGCCAGGCCTAATTGAAATAATTGTTTGTTTGACATCATCAACCACATGTCCTCAATTGAAATCAATACTTCATTGTAAATTTCTTCGCTTATTTGTATATTTGGATTTCCCCTTCTAATCCGTATTTGATACAAAATATCATCACACATATTATCTTTGTATTTGATCCACAAATCCTTTGGGTTTGATGGGAAGCATGTAGATATGATTATAGAAAACAATGTTCGTATTTGATGAGCTTGTGATGATATTACAGCATCATTGAGAGTTTGATCCCAATGAGCATCATTTTCTAGCAATCGCAAACGTTGGCAAGCTTCTCTGTATGATCCATTCATCATTTGGATGTACTGAATAAATTCGACCAATCGCATCGGTAGAATATACATCTGGGTATCCTGTAACTGGTTTTCCTTGTTTCCGTCGTATAAATCTCCTTGAGGATTGATTCCAAGTATCATATTTTGGCATTTCAGAATATAACAATGTTTGAGCAAAAGCATCGTTTTGGCATGTCTCAAAAAAACTGGTTAATGTAGTAGATGGTGGCCGTATAGCTCTTTCTACTGCGTTTTGTGCTGTAAAATATACTCTTTGTCCATTTTCTAAATGCACAGCTAAATGAACAACAGTAGGGTGTCTCTCATGAATAGGAAAAGATATCATATATATATCGTTTCTTTGTTCTCTTTTATTTGTATTTAGTATAAGTGTACCGCACTATCTCGTACTCCCTCTCTCATACCAAAGGGTAACTGGGAGAGATCTCTAAAAGAGATAAGTAATCTTTTGTACAACATTGTTTTCTGTTTTTTTTTTGTATTTGTGATTTTTATTGGTACATAAATAAATAAATAAATAAATAAAAGAAAATATTCGCCAAACTGCTTCATTACTACTAACATAGCGACCCATTTGGTATTAGGTAACTTCATCATTGGAATTCTCTGCATTAATACCAATCACAGCCATATCACTCCCTTTGGTTACATATTTGCAAATGTATTTAATAGATTTTACTGAATGGCAAGATTCAACGTTGATGTGCGCTTTGAAGGTCTTTGATAAAATGGGTGAATATGGAACAATCCAGCAATTATCTATTTCAATATCTTGTTGATTTAATTTGACAATTGTTGATCTTCCATTGTCTGCTGTCGATCGGCGACGATACAAAGGATAACCGTCATTACCAGTGATTGTTTCAGATACTAATGTCCGTCCGATATCGCTTTGAACATTTACCATCCACCATACACGGTGAATTTTGATTAAGAGTTCCACAGGGACCACGTATCACGTTTTTAATAACTACCTCATGCAATCCAGGATCTACTTCTACATTAGAAATTTCAGCTGATATTACTGCATCAACTTCATTTGGCCTTATCTTTTCAACTAACCAAATCAAAATATGTGCATGTGGCAATCCCCGTTTCTGCCACTCCACAGAATACATCCAGCAGCGTGTCTCTCCAAACACATAACGTTTCACAATGAAATCCATTAAAGATTTCAACTTTTGTCTAAAGACTCTGGCTGTAATATCATGACGATCAATAGGTGATTGCCCAGGGAATAACTCCTGCTTGATTTCTATCCAGTGTGGATTGCATGTAAATGTGATGAACAAATCTGCTGTACCATAATGACAAACATATGACATGGCATCTTGAGCATATTCATGCATATGTCGAGGGCTTCCGATGTATGTTGCTGGGAGTCATCCAAACAACATTCTGTGCATTTCCATCAGTATTAATCGCATCTCGAAGGTGAATATACTCTTCAGATCTGAGTTTGGTCTGATTCAACCTGATGAATGTTAATCTCTCCGTTTCAATTTTAACATACATGTCTACAACATGCTTGTGATATAATCGCCGACATTTGAGTATGTAATTGTCTTCATTTTCACGAATCATTAGGCGGTGGGAATAATAGTTCATTGAAGTGACTTTTTTGTTGGTTTCAGAACCTGAAAATAGATTTTTGTTTTCATAACATTGAAAATAATAAAAATAATATTATAGTGACTGATAATATATCTCCATTGCTAAACTAATATTTTTTATTACCTGTAATGGGATTTATCATCTTGTTTGAGAAATCATAGCCATCTTCACCTTGCCAAAATATAATGGGATATTGCAATGAGTCATATGAGCGGTGTGTTTCCTTTATACTCGTACGTTGTAATTGATCATTCCGACGATGTAAAACAATATCACGGGATTCCAAATTTTCTTCAACTACAACGATAGCAACTTCATCAATAGTTGGTGCAATAAAACGTCTTGCATGTTGGCCAACAGGTGTTTTATCAGCTCTGATTATAATTTTGTAATTATCAGATGGCATTAGATCCAGTGCAGTTTCAAACAACATAATCAATTGATTGCGCTCATGAAATAAAGTTTGTAATTGTTCTACAATAGACCTCTTTAGTGAATTGTTATGTAAACAACGCATATCAATTTCTAGTGGTGAATTGCCCATTAAATAAATTTGCAGGAATTTGTAATTGCTATCTGATACTGGTAACAGTGAACCTGCTCTATGATATATTTGGCCTTGTATCTGTAAATAAAAAAAAAAAATGCCAAATATAAATAATATTTGTTCCTAAAAAGTATATTGGTGTCCTAATTTGAATCACCAAATAATAATTGATATGCTTAGGTATGTCAATATGTAATAATTAGTTGTAACTAATATCCATCATCAAATAATTATATTGTTTTTCAAAATAATAAAAGTGTTGCTAATACTGAATCACCAAATAATATTATGACTAAGTAATATATGTGTTAGGGTTTAGGGAACTGAAGGTTAATGACACATATTTACTTAGTTAACAGGAAATTTTGTTCATTAAAATAATAATGATTAACTGCTATAATACATACCTTAAAAGTTGGCATGAAATTTTCCCGAACTACGTTTGTTGCCCCAAATGACGTCATTTGAAAGCAATTGTTATATTGTTGAATATTTGACAAAAAGTGTATGGAATCTGGTTCTATTCCTGAAACCAATGAGTACAATGGCTCTTGTGGTGGATCCAATGGTATCAATTTCACTTTCCCATTTGCGCAACACAATCCATTTGCTTCATTTTTGTATTTCAATGCCTTACAATAAGAGCAAAACAAGTTCATAGATCCAATAGTAACACATTGGTAGTTACTGTAGTCAATTGACAAATCGTAATTGAAAGCAGCTCGATTCAAACTTTCGCGATTATTAGTTGAATCTCTCGCCCTCGCTTCCCGCGTTCGTGATATACGAATTCTTTCGCGTTCATTTCGGTCGTCACGTTCATGTGCAGTATGATAAGATCGGTAATTAGTTTGGTTTGTAGCATTTCGGGTTCTTCTACCTAAATTACTTCGTCTTATAGGAGGCATATCGTATATACTTACCTAAATGATGTCACATGAAATAAGTATTAATCACAGGTATTAAAACACTGCGCTAAACACGATATAAAACAATCAAAATTAATTATTAAATATTATAAACGCTTTTTAACGCAGTTTGTGTGACAGATGCAATGACGTGAAAACTGATGACAATTTATGTCGCATTCCGAAATTAAAACAAAAGAAAGAATATTCCAAGGCCAATCAAATCTATAGCTCTTACATTTTTTGACTTTTCATTTTGGTCGGGTGAACACATATATTTGATTAAATTTGAACGTTGTGCAGCGACAATAAGGCGCGAATTGACTCTTCGACGTTAGCAACACACCTACATTGTTTGGACAACAATGAGTGCTTGTAATTTAATATGAACTTTGTTGAATAGCAATACAGTTCAAATTGACTCTACATTTAGTTAGAAAATATTTGTATAGGAAAAAGAAAAGGGCTCTTTTAAGGTTTTCCTGGAAATTATTCGAATTTTTCTCGCCGTAAGAACCATCCTTGGGCTTCAAGGAACATTTAAAAAAAAGAATTGTTAAGATTGGTCCATGCGTTGTTGAGTTATGCGCTTACCAACACATTTTGCGATTCATTTTTATATAATAGATATATATATATATATATATATATATATATATATATATATATATATATATATATATATATATATATTATCATATCATAACATAACATAATAAACGTTTATTTCGGGATAAGCCCGTATTTTGTTATTAACAATTATTCTTAAAGACTAGTGTTAGTAATATAAATGAAAAACAAATTATAAAAAGCAATAAATAATAAGTTATATAATATATTCACGAACGAACTTTGTTCGTTCTGTATTGTTTTCACTTTTCAAGAATGGGGATGTATGGATGTCAAGAGATGGCGCTGTTTATAATATACTGATTTAGTTTATTTTCATATTTAATTATTTTACTAGTTTTTAGGTTTAAAGAATTTATTCTCAAAAAGACAGATTCACTTACATGAGAACAATATAATAAAGTAATAATTAAAATGGTCGCCATACAAGTACAAGTACTCAGTTAAAGGAATATAATGTTATTAAGTTGTTTTATATGTTTTAGATATTCTAGAAAGGGGTATTCTCTAGAATATATTTTGAGAGTTGGGTCTTGAAACCATTAACTGAGTTTACATTTTTTATAGAAGTAGGTAAATTGTTGTAAAGTTGTGCTCCATCGAAATCAATATTTTTTTTTGCAAATTTAGTTCTAACCTTTGGAAGAACTAGTAAACCTGGTCTACGGGTGCTACGTTTATTGTTTTTTTTTATTAAAATTAAATTTGAGTGTATTGATC
Source organism: Melinaea marsaeus rileyi (assembly GCA_918358865.1). Taxonomy (NCBI): domain Eukaryota; kingdom Metazoa; phylum Arthropoda; class Insecta; order Lepidoptera; family Nymphalidae; genus Melinaea; species Melinaea marsaeus. The sequence continues at coordinate 12,048,080 of OU911086.1, read as the reverse complement.
CACTAATAATTTTTCTAATAAAAATACAGGAATTATATATATAAAGTTGTCGTAAGTTCATAATATTTGTTTTCTTATAAAGTGTAGTAGTTGGTGTCAAAGGTGGATATCGAAACAGTATTTTAATTAATTTATTTTGTTTTCTTTGGATTTTTTGTAGTTTTGTTTTACCAATATTACCCCATATTTCTATTAAATATAATAAATGTGATTTTACTAAGGAATTGTAAATGTTATACTTTAATTTCTCAGGTATGCATTTTGAAATATTAATAAATGAACTAATTAAAGAAGAAAGTTTTTTACTTATATAGTCTATTTGATATTTGAAAGTTAAATAATTGTCTATTCGTAAACCTAAGTATTTTTCATAAGTTTTCTGCTCGATTGGAAAGTTGTCAACCGTTAATGGGTCATGCGGGGCAATAATTTTGTTTTTTGTTTTAAATATAATATAACAAGTTTTGGAAGCATTAATAGTTAGAAGATTTTGATAGAACCATTTATGTAAAACATCTAGATCTTGTTGAGCTTGAGAAATTATTTCATTTATGTTACTACCAAAATAAAATAAACAGGTGTCATCTGCGTACAAAGTCAGATGACCATTTAGTTTCAAAAACGCAATATCATTCACGTAAATTAAGAACAGAAGTGGCCCTAGAATCGAGCCCTGTGGGACTCCGCATGTCACAGGCAGCGCACCACTTTGGCTGTTTTCAATTTTAACGACCTGCAACCTGTTTGTTAAGTATGATTTTAACATTTCGAGTACAGCACCCTTGAAACCAATGTTCCGAAGTTTATGCAATAAGAGTTTATGGCTTACGGTGTCAAACGCCTTTTTTAAATCAATAAATACGCCCAAAGCTATGTTCTTTTTGTCTAGGTTCCGTCTTATTTTTGTTACTAGATCTACAATTGCAGCAGTAGTATTACTTCGCGCTCTAAAACCATACTGTCGTTCAGATATGAAATTAAATGAATCCAAATACATAGCCAATGTGAATTAACTTTTCTAAAATTTTTGAGAGGACGGGTAGTATAGAAATTGGTCGATAGTTTTCTGGGTTTGTTAAAGAACCAGATTTATGTATGGGTGTTATTTTTGCTATCTTCAAGGTGTCTGGGAATATTCCTTCAGACATAAGCTTGTTAAAACATAGTGCCAAATCTCTTGATAATAAATTGCATAAACATTTTATTGATTTTGTGCTAATTTTGTCAATACCGGTACTTGCATTTGAATCTAAATCCCTTATCAGTCTTTCAATCTCATCGGAATCGCATGGTTTAAATGTTCGAAGTTCATGATTGTTTTGTTCGTTGGTTGTATGAAACGGGTGTAAGATGTCATGGTATTGTGCTGGTATTCTTTTTGCTAAGAGGGAACCTATAGTTGTGAAATATTCGTTAAAAACATTACAGATGTCGTTCGTGTCGGAAATTATTTGAGATTCTACTATTAATTTAGAGGGAGCACCACTTTGACTTATTTTATTACTAGATAACTTATTTAATAAAGTCCAGGTCTTTTTAGAGTTCTTTGTATTGTTTGTAAATAGTTTGTAATAGTACAAATCTTTTGTATCTTGTATTAACTTAGCTGTTTCAGTTCTCTTTGAATAAAAAATATTTTTTATATTCTCGTTATTAGGATTATTCCTATACTGCGTCCATAGAAAGTTCCTGTGGCTTATCCAATCGATAATGTTTTTATTTATCCAGTCGTCTCTTATATTGTTCAGAATTTTGGTTTTAATTTCTTTGCAGTCATTAACATGTTGCTTTATTAAGTTTTCGAGTTCTGTATAGTTCTCGATTATATTAATAATTTGTGAAGACTCGAATGACTTATATAACTTTGCGTAATCTATTGACTCATAGGTGGTACGTATTTTTCTCGGAGTTTTAAATTTATTAAATTGGACATATATATTTTTGTGATCTGATAATGATGAATTAATAATAGCAAAGTTAAACTTATTCGTTTTTTAATTTGTGCTTACGTGATCTATGATTGATTTTTTTGTAGCCGCGTCTCTTGTGCTGTGTGATATATTTATTTTGTTTAGCAGTCTATGTCCTGATTCTTGAATTATTTGTTTATATTCGCTTAATCGTTTGTTTTTTTCCAACAGGTTGATATTGAAATCCCCAAATACTATTGATCTTTTTCGTTGTTGTAGTTGTCTGTCATAGTCTTTAAGAAATTGTTCAAAGTTTGTATCACCAGGCTTATAGACCAAACCAACATCCACTGCGCATTTTTCAATGTGTACCCAAAGGTAGTTATTACCACCTTGATAAACTGATTCAATGAGTCTGTGCTGTAGATTGTTATGTACATACGTTGATACTCCACCTCCCCTGGCATCTGTCCTGAAATTGTAGTAATGTGTATAATTTTCTATCTGTACTCGTGAGGCTTGGTCATCTGATACTATCCAGGTTTCGGAGAGTAGGACGACATGAACGGTCGTCGGTATGGATTTTAAAATACATTTTAATTAGTCTAGTTTCCCTTTTTTCTTAATACTACGGGCATTAAGGTATAAGAAAGATAATCGCGACTTTTCAGTGCTTAATTCTCGGTGATCATTTACTATTTGGTAATTTATATTGTCAATGGTATTTACGTCTATTGATGATGGTTGGAGTTTTTTGTAGGAGTTTTTACGATAGCCGGTACTCCGTTCACGTATTTAATTGTTATGTCGGTCTCGCCATTGGATATACGCTTATTAAACTCATCTTTTATAAGTAAATAGTATTTATGTTGGGCCGGGGTTTGATCAGAAAATATTTTCAAATTGTCAGGCAATTTTGTACGGCTTTTAAGAATTAATAATGCTGTCTCTGGCTTCTCAAAGCAGATTTTAATTTTACGTGCTTTTCCTGGATTGTATTTACCAATGCGAAAAATTGTTTTTGGCTTTGGTATGTCCGTAACTAACTGTTGTAATATTTTAAGTACTTTAGTCTCATCCTGAGAATTTCTCTCTTTCGTGTTATTGGAGTCGTTGTCATCAATTCCCATAATAATAATATTATTTGCTCTCTTCTTGCGATCTTGAATTTCAAGAATCATTTTTTCATTTGTGTATATGTCGGTGTTCTGGATCGTGGGAATGGGGATTGATTTTAATTCGCGCATGTTGGTTTCTAGTAATTCGATTTTCTTCTTATCAATATTTAGTGTAGTTTCTAATTGAGTTAATTGCGATTTTACATTGTTGTGTTCTAACGAGATTTTTGAAGTAGATGATTTAATATCCTGTATTTCTGAGCTGATTTTAGTTAAATTAATATCAAAAGAATTTTTAATTTCACCATGAGAAACCTTTAAACTGGAAATTTCGGTTTTTATTGTTGTAATACAGTCATTCATTTTTAACATCATTTGCGAATTAGTCGTAATATATGTTTCCAGTAAGGTACTAATGCGGTTTAATTCACTGCGTATCAATTTAATATCTTCCGAGCACTCACATTCCCGATCAGCTGGCTGTTTTCGTTTATTACGAAATGTTATCTGCGAGCTGGGAATATTCAGCTTTGATAGATCAGGCTGTGAACCACCACCAGTGACGGTAGGAGGTGATCGTGTTACGCTCATTATTTATAAGAATGAGTCAAACAATCGACAATCGTAATAAGTTTTTAAAATAATGTCAATAAAGACGATATTTACGTAGTATCAGCCGATGTAAAGACTTACTTGTGCCTCTTGCCAAACGCAGGGTCAGTGTGCGAGCGAGTCAAAAAATAGCAACCGCTCTGCTTTCGCGGGTGTGAGGTAGGTGGGTCCTCTTGCTGCACATGCACTCCGATAATATTTTTTCTTAATGATAGTTTATGCAGTTTTGATGATCGGTAAAATACACTCAAAGAATAGAATTGCAAGACACTTATTTACTAATTTGAGGAAGTAAGGAACACACGTCTACTATGCACAAAAGTAAGGCGATGAATTACTAATCACTAAACACGATTATTATTAATCATACATTTTTGTAATTTTTTAGTAATTATAAATACACATGTACTAAACATTTTCTTTTCTTCAATGAATAATAATCATTTTACTTAAAAATCTAAAATTTTCATTACTGTCGAGAAATGGTGCTGTTTATAATTTACTAATTTAGTTTTTTTTGCATAATTAAATATATTACTATTTTGTATTATTATTAATCACACTTATTTGTAATTTTTTAGTAATTATAAATAAACATTTATTTAACATTTTCTTTTCTTCAATAAATAACAAACATTTTACTTAAAAAACAATTGTTTTTTTTTATTAACATTTACAATTTTGTCAAACTTCGTTCGGGAAATACCCTGGGTATTTGCATCTTCACTGGTTATATTTATAAAGTTATATAATTTTGTACGCAGACTGTTATATACACTTTTTTTATGTGCGCCTCTGAGGCGTATGTTAAGGCCTGATATGCCGTTAGAATAGAAATGGCTTCTAGGGTTAAATATTATATCATAGATATAGAAACTTTACATATGCTACAAACGTACCTATAAAATTTACCAAATAAGATTTTGTTGGTCTTTTAAATATATTTTTATTTTTTTCCAATTTAATTAATATTATTATTGTAAAAACATTTGTTTATCACAAGATTACGGTTGCGTATAGATTAAAGTGTAATCTGTAAATAATATTGATGTCTGCAAGCGTAAAGTGTTTGAATCGTAATCAGTGTGTAACTACTTCTCAAAATGACAATAACAATATTAATAACAGTGATCTTAGTGTGGGCAGTATCAGAAAACGATTCAGCAAAAATCTTAGCAGTATTTCCGATGCCATGTATAAGTCATCAAGTAGTATTTAGAAGAATATCTCAAGAGCTAGCAAATAGAGGCCATGATATCACCGTGATAACACCAGATCCTGCCTACCCAAAAGGAGAAGCTCCTCCTAATTATAAAGAAATAGATGTTCATGATGTATCTTATGGCTTGTGGCAGAAATTTGTAACCAACGTTTTTGTGGTTGGAAATGTAATGTCTTTTAAAGATATGAGACAGGGCAAATTCCTTTTAACCAAGTTATTTCAAACGCAGTTCGAAACAAAAGAAGTTCAAGAACTTATCTCAAATTCTGAAAAGTTTGATGTTATTCTTATTGAATCTCTCGTAAGACCTGCTCTGGTATATTCTTACATATTTAAAGCACCTGTTATTTTGGTCAGTTCATTTGGAGCTGTTTTAAATAACAATAAATTAGTTGGATCTCCAACACACCCCTTATTGTATCCAACATATCTTCGAAACAGATTTTATAATCTTTCATTTATTGAAAAGGTAACGGAATTGTACATGAATTATTTATACGAATACGCAGATTATTTAAATGAACAAGATGAGAATGAAATGTTGCGAGAATATTTTGGAACTCAATTTCCAACGCTATATGAATTAAGCAATAATGTTGATATGCTGTTATTAAATGTTCATTCCATCTGGGCAGATAATCAGCCTGTTGCCCCTAATGTTATTTATATGGGTGGTATACATCAAGTTGCCCCAAAGGAACTACCAAAGGTAAATGTTGTGTATAGATTAACTATATATATAGTAATCATTATATAAGAAAACTTACTTTCCACAGAAACTGAAATCTTATTTAGATTCTTCAAAGAATGGTGTGATATACATTAGTTTTGGTACTAACGTTTTAGCGAGTAAGATTCCCGAGGATAAGGTACATATCATTATAAATGTGTTATCTAAACTTCCTTATGATGTTTTATGGAAATGGGATAAAGATGAATTACCTAAACAGGCTAATAATATTAAAATATCAAAATGGTTGCCGCAATCAGATTTGTTAAGTAAGTATTGTTAATAATTGTTTTTCTATTAATAATAAACACTACAATTATCATTTATTTTATTTTATAGGTCATAAAAAAATTAAACTTTTTATTACACAAGCCGGTCTTCAGTCTACTGATGAAGCTATTACTGCAGGAGTACCTCTTGTTGCAATTCCTATGATAGGTGATCAATGGTACAATGCAGAAAAATATGAAAAATTCGGGATTGGTGTTAAATTGAACATAAATACATTTACTAAAAATCAATTTGAGAACGCTGTTACCACTATTATTAAAAATGACAGGTTTGTTATAAAATATAGCATTTTTTCGTTCGTCATATATCAAATTTAATTTGTTAAAATCATTTCATAAATTTTATATTTTTTCAGTTATCGTCATAACATAATCAAACTTCGTGGTATAATCCGTGATCAGCCCGAGACACCATTAAATAGGACTATGTGGTGGATAGAATATATATTGAGACATCAAGGAGCAAAGCATCTCCGTTCACCAGCAGCCAATATGTCATATGTCGAGTATTTTGAAATAGTAATAGTCTTATTTGTAATCTCGCTAATTGTAGTTGTTTTAATTTTAATTTTATTAATAATTAATTTAATTATACATTTTTTGTCGAGGCTTAATAATTATTATACAAAAAGTCGAAAAAAAGAAAAAAACAATTAATCATATTAGTGAATTTGTCTATATCTTTGTTTCGATCGGTTAGTTAGTTATGTTTTCTCTATTAATGTCATTTAATACTCTATTTCGAAATTTTAAATAAAAGTATTGCAATTTTTAAATAAAAAGATTGCCTTGATTGTTGTAAATTTTAAAACTGTGTCTATAATATAATTCAGGCCGTAGAATGCACTGGCTGAAACTCAGTGAATAAATTTGCTTCATACAGGTAAGTATAATTTGTTTATCACGTTGCATTTGGCACCAACTTTAACCTTAAAAAATTATCGTCTTTTTAATAATAGTCTTGCAATCAGTAACTAACATATTAATTTTTAGCAATCGTATCGCGTTTGGAAACAAGTCAGATTAAAAAACGCTGCAGTATAGTCATATTAACCCGTTAAAATAAAAAGAATTTACATAGAAATAAGTAAAAATAATGCTATGCGCTGTCTCTTCTAAACGCGGAAAGTACTAACAACCGACAACAATTACTTAATATATATAAATATTTCTATCTAACGCTTTCGGTGACAACGAGTTCAGATTATGATTATGTTCATCTTATATTGAAATAAACGTTTTAAAAATGGATTGTATCATCGCATTAGTTGTTCAGATAAAAAAATCTTTAAAATTTTTGTATGCGCAGTTGTTGTTTTGGAGGCAGACGCAGATATCTCAACCTAGTGACACAGCATACCATATCATACCCTGGGCATAAACTAGAACATCATTTTATACTACACGCCGGAGTATCTGTGGTGGTAAGGGAAGATATCTGCTACCGTCGCCTTAATTACTCCTTCCGAAAGTTTATGCAAGTGGATTACCAGCTCTCTTAGTGGGCACAGCATATAGGTTTTCCTCGACAGTTTTGCTAGGACCCAATACCGTGAATGCTGGTATACACCAAGGCTGCGTGCTGTCCCCAACTCTGTTTCTCCTTCACATCAATGATATATTGGATATTTACAACATACATTGTCATGCAGATGACAGCACTGGGGATGCAATCTATTCTGGCCGTGCAGAGTTCTTCGAGAAAACGGCGACGTGTGCCCAAAGAAATTTGTATCTTCTATAAAAACCTTACTGGGGATGGTCTCAAAACGGAAATTGTGTCTTTTGAGGATTAAACTAAACAACATTCAGTTTATTCCCCAAAAGTTTACTACACAAGTTTGAGCATTTAGCACTAAGAAAACGCCATTTGTCTTATCATTTGCTCTTCGAGAGCACTCTTTTCAATGCCTCGCCAAGTATCAGTACACTTTGCCTCGATATTTCGATTGATTGTCAGTTTCATAGTCATCTGGATAGCAAAGCAAAGTTGGCCTCGATGAAATTGGGAGTGATCAATAGAGCGAGGCAGTATTTCTGGCACACATGGCCGCAAGTTAAATACTGTTCTCATATCTGGTCCGGATTACCTCAATATCAGCTTCTACCGCTGGACCGCGTACAGCTGAGAGCTTTTCGGATTGTCGAGGACTCGGTGCTGTATAAACGGCTGGATTTTTAGCATTGCGTAGAGACGTAGTTTCTCTGTGCATCTTCTACCACATTTACAACGGGGATGGTTCCAAAGAGCTATTCCATCTGATGCCTGCCGCCAAATTTCCTCACCGCACAGCACGTCATCGCCTTCAATACCATTCGTACTGCGAGGATGCGTTGCAATATTCCACTGTGCGGTTTTCAAGGACGTTTGTTTCAAGTACACCTCGAATATGGATCGGCCTCCCGTCGACTATATTTCTGGATCGATATGACATGGGTACCTTCAAAAAAAGGCTTATACTCCTACTTTCTAGACAAGCAGCGCTCGGATCCTCGGATATTGTAAGATTTAATATGCGGTGGTGATCACGTATCGTGAGGAGGACAACGATCTTGCGGGTTTATATGTGATCACCGCCGCCCATGAACTCTTGCAACATCCGAGGATCCACAAGAGCGTTGCCGGCCTTGGCCTTGAGCTTTTGCCCTCATCTAACAAAAAAATATATAATCCTAATCGTTTAAATAAAGGTTTTATCTGCAACTGATTAGTTGATAATTGTTAATCGTTGATAAGTTTACACGTATTTAAGCAAAGGAGCACCAACAAACGAATCAGTAGTATTTCAATATGAAAATAATAATATTTTTCACAGTGTTTTTTGTGTGTGCGATATCGGGCAATGATTCTGCAAAAATTTTAGCTGTGTTTCCCGTACCGTCCATTAGTCACCAGGTGGTATTTAGAAAAATAACTCAAGAATTATCAAAAAGAGGTCATGAGATTACTATCATAACACCTGATCCTGCCTACCCAAACGGAGATGGTCCTCCTAATTATAATGAAATAGACGTTCATGATATATCTTATGGCTTATGGAGGAATTTTGTGGTTAATACTCTAACAATAACCGGTGAAGCTTTGACGTTTAATGAAATAAGACAAAGTTGGATACTATTTGTACAATTATTCAAACTGCAGTTTGAAACAAACTCAGTTCAGGAACTTGTTTCTAAAAATAAAAAATACGATTTAATTTTAATCGAATCTATTGTTCGACCAGCTTTGGCATTCTCTTATATATTTAAAGCGCCCGTTATTTTGATCAGTTCATTCACAGCGGTCTTTAGTAATAATAAAGTTGTAGGATCGCCTACACACCCTTTATTATATCCGATTTCTCTTCGAAATAGATTTTACAATCTTTCATTGGCTGAAAAGATAAAAGAAATTTATATCCATTATTTATACGAGTACGCAGATTATTTAAATGAAATAGATGAAAATAAAATGTTGAGGGAGATTTTAGGGCCTCAATTGCCAACCCTAAACGAATTAAACAATAATGTTGAAATGCTGTTGTTAAATATTCATCCTATCTGGGCAGATAATCAGCCTGTTGCTCCTAATGTTATTTATATGGGTGGTATACATCAAGTTCCACAAAAAGAACTTCCAAAGGTTTGTGTTTCATATTTAATTTATGTTAATTTTTTATATATAATAATAATGGATTTAAAACTATTTTTCGACAGGATATTAAATCTTATTTAGATTCATCTAAAAACGGTGTTATATATATTAGTTTTGGTACAAATGTCTTATCAGATATGATTCCTGAAATGAAAATACATTCAATAATCAACGTCGTATCTAAACTTCCTTACGATATTCTTTGGAAATGGGATAAAGATGAATTACCTAAAAGCTCCAGTAATATTAAAACATCGAAATGGTTACCACAATCTGATTTATTAAGTAAGTATTGTATATACTAATCAACCAAACGCAGGAGATATTGCCCTTCCCTGAAAATATAAAGAAACTGATCGCAGCGTTGTCTACCAAAACCAATTTATAATTCAAATTTTATCTCTCTTCAAAATCAAAAAAAATTAGAACAAAATTGATCCAGTTAAATGTGGTATACGATGTCCTGAAAAACTAAATAATTTGCATATGCAAACTATGTTCTCCATATTCCAATATTATAGTGCTGCGATCGTTTAGAAATTTTTCAACATCTTTTGGTGGAGAGTAATAGTAAAATAGATAAGGAAAGCAGTGTATTTCATACTAGAATATAAATAAGAATTACTTATTAGATTTGGTGTACTTTATAGAAGTTAAGAAAGTGCATCTTGCGGGGGTAAATAAGGGTCATAGAAAAATAACGACATTTTAAACCAAAAATATAAATGCGAATGCAGCGTTGGATGTGGATCCAATTACAATTTAAACAATCCATCCGACTCATCAAATACAAACATAAAATATTGATATCAATCTAGCCGCTTACGCGGAGATTAACATTAAGAACCAAAAAAGAAGTACATGTTATATAAAATTTAAGGCGAACTGTAATCATGACAACTGTTTTCATTTTTAAGGACACCCAAAGATAAAACTTTTCATTACACAAGCCGGTCTTCAGTCTACTGATGAAGCTATTACTGCAGGAGTACCTCTTGTTGCAATTCCTATGATAGGTGATCAGTCGTACAATGCAGAAAAGTATGAAAAATTTGGCATTGGTATTAAATTAGATATTAGATCATTTACCGAAACCCAATTGGAAAAAGCTATTGAAACTGTAATAAAAAATGAGAGGTAAGTTTTAATACAAATATACATTTTTACATTTTAACCAAATTATCATTTTACCATTCGATTAGTTATTTTGAGATAGTCGATAAGATTACAATTAATATATTTTATTTTTAGTTATCGCAGCAACATCATTAAACTTCGTGATATAATGCGTGATCACACTGACACACCTTTAAACAGAACTATGTGGTGGATAGAATATGTAATGAGACATCAAGGAGCAAAACATCTCCGCTCACCAGCCGCTAACATGTCGTATGCTGAGTATTTTGAAGTGAAAGTAGTCTTAGTATTATTTTCAGCATTAGTTATACTATTACTCGCAATTGCATTATTTGTAAAATTTGTTTTGTATACATTGTTATCAAACAACAAAAAACTTAAAATTAATTAACATAAGAAAAATGACATACTCATCGTAAGTTTATTTATTTCTTCATCGTTTTAAGCTTAACTCTATAATCATACAGGTTGATTTATTTATTTTAATTGTTAAATTAAATTTATTTGTAACAGCTGTTAAATAAAGTAATAAAAATACTACTGAGGGTTAACTGATCTCAGTAGTATCTACCTAATTCTGTATCTTAGCTAGCTGCCAACTGCCCCCAGTACCGCTACATACAGTATTAAAATATGATAAATAGATATTCTATGTAAAATATTAATTGAATACGATATCAATACTAAGCAAAACTAATGAACATAAATATTTATTTATGTAAAAATATAAAATACTATACCTAAACCAAATAAGATTAATTATAGACTGCAAATCAAGTTAATGAAGTAAGTAAGCAGCTTCATCTTTCTCTTAAATGACTGCACAATTTTCTTCCTCTTAAAACTAATATTATACCCGCACAATCCTTCCTTCACCCCCTACTCGACTACGCTGACGTTTGCTAATTAGACGCATCCGATGAGCTGCTTCATAAATTAGATCGACTTCAAAATTTGTGCTTACAATATAAATATTTATCTAAGTCCTTTTTTGTTCTTACAGCGCAACTGTGGGACTCAATACCTGATTATATTTATAAAGACTTTTCTAGTGCTACTATATTAAAATTTACAATGAAGAAGCACCTACTTTCCCTTTCCTCATAATAATCAGCATTATTTATTTACTTGTAGGTATGTGTATGTAAATATATATAAATATTTATATTTACTATGTAATTATATATTAAGACATATATTAATGTATGAAAGTCACTATGTGCTATCAACCTATATCCCATATCAATTAATATTTCTATTCCAAGGGTTTCTTGAAATGATATCTTGTAAGAGATAAGTTATACTTTATGTAAATTCTCTTTTTGTTAAAATGTCATTATCACTATTTATGGTAGAAAATTTAAATAAATAAATATAATTTTAATATTCCTCAATTTCCAGTCTAACTTTTCGCAAAAATACGTCATTTGTTATATTTTCATTGAAACAATCGCATAAGTAAAAACACTGATAATTTTTTTATATATCACATGAAAAAGAAACGAGTTAATTATCAGGTGTATTATAAAGATTTATTTGTTTCTAATGGCAAAGGATTTACGAAATTATCCTTATTCAATATATAATTATATAAATTCGAGCGATAATCAAAATTTCAGGAACTCCTCAAGAGTTCATATTCTAGAGATCATCGGTGCTAAAATCTTCAAATAAAAAGTTTAAATTAAGTCAGAGATTTCACAACCCTAAAGGTATGAGAAAACGAAAAACGACAAAAAAAACAAAATAATAAATAATATATTGAATTAATAATCGTTTGAACAACATATTTTTCTCGTTTTTTGTACTTGTTAATTTTAATAGTAAATATTGTTTTTAATAATATTTTTTTATTAAAACATATGTTTAATAACATATAAGACATATGGAATTATAAGTCAAGCATGTTCACTCTTTACCTCTGCCTAAAAATCTACTCAGAAAAACGCTCTCATTTTGTAGGAATTACGTGGGAAATGCCATGTATTGTGTAGGCTTTTAAGTATCAAATTGGTATGGATAGTACCCCACCAAATATTAGTCCATCAAGTAATTGATATTTAGAGAAAACAATACTGAGACGACTACTACTGCTTTTATAAGGATTGGCGTTCTTTTGCCAATTTTGGGTCTATGTTTCAAAATTCCATTTCACTATCTTGTGTTGTCTGCTCAATGACTGATTAACTTACGTTACTTGCTGCACCACGCGGTTTTGCTCACGTGAACTTTATTTAGCCCATCTTTTTTTACCAAATACTGACTTATGTTATATTTATATAACATAACATGTTATGTTTTTCCTGGAGCTATTTTTCCGCTGTAAAAATTACCCTATGTGTTATTCTAAATAAAACCCTATTGGTATACTAAATGATAACACTCATTCAAAACCGTCATCTTCCTCTTTTTAGCAATAGAGTAAACATTAAAATAAATATTTAAAAACTTAATACTTTAGTTCAAAATAAAGTCAATAAGTTGTTTTAATTCCAATAACGATACTTATACTATAAAAACATATACTGCTCATGTCAAACTTCCTACTTTGGGTGTAAAAGGAGAAGACAACATCGCGCCACGCGGAAACGGTTTGTGTATAGTATTATTATACTAAAGATAAGTCGGAAATTAAGATTTCCTAATTAAATTATATCTACTCAACGAATTGACCAATTTTAATAATATACAAACAAAAAAATACCTACTTGAAATCATCTCGATGATGAAACAGTATAATTTTATAAGGATTCACATTATCACATGAAAATGAATCTAAATTATGTATTTTTTTTTTTATATTAAAATATTTTTAAAGCTCAATAAATTTCTACAGTATCCCGTCAGTTAACCCTAACAAAGTTAAAAAACATAGAATTGATACTGCTGACAAGTATAGGGATCAAACAGAATATTTAAATCTAAAAATGAACTGACTTGATGGTTTGCCCTCGGAAGACACTGCAATATACAATTTACATAGTTTATTTTCTGGATAGAGCGGGTGTAGTTGGTAAACGAAAAATCGATATAATATTTTTAGCCTAAGACTATAACTTAATCTTCTAAGTCTAGCAGTTGTGAACCTATCAAAAACAAAACAACTAAAACTATCAAAATCGATTCAATCAATTCAAGAGAAGTTCCTACCGACTATATAGATAAAGGCGGCTTAAGATTATATAACTGGTGTAAAAGATCCTAGGATGTTATTGCATTCTAGAATGTATAATCCATCTTATAATCATTAAAAATTTAACTTTGTTCCGTAATTTATCCGTGAACAGAAGGACTTATTTCGATAAGTATGGTATCACTAATACAGAATTACAGTGAAAAAGATATCAATTAAAAATAAAAGGTTATAGTATGCATATAAAGGTATATCTATTACATTTAAAAACAAAAAAATATATTTATATGTTACTAATGTCTTTAATTAATTATATTTTTGTCTGTTTACGGCGTTACTCCCAAGCTTCCCACTTCTTGTACTTCACTCGTTTCTTATTCTTATATTTATATTTCTAACCTTTCTTGTAATCCTACTCTCGGATAGTCCTAGTCTTAGCATTCGGATCTTCGTTGTATGAATACGCTTTTTATCCAACGCCTTAATCGCGAAACACTCAGATCCATACATAATACATGATCTTATAGTATTATAACTTTTTCCCTCTTTTTTAAGGGGGATTTGGGTATCGCAAATTGTCCCCGTGACTTGTCACCATCGTATCCATCCCATTTTGATTCTGTGCTTTTCATTCCCGTCAGTATTCTCATCGCTTCGTATGATATATAGTAGTGAAAATCATAATGATTTATTCCATATACATATAATAGCTAATTTCCTCCCGATTCACTGGGCACATTATTAATTTGGATGTGAACTTAGACCTTGTATTGACAAAATGTTTAATTTCTATTTTAAATTTAATGTATTAAAAAAATAATAGAAAACTAGTATGCCAGGCAGTGAAAACACAGGTTCCACATCACCTAGGAGGTACTGTGTATTGCGATTCCATTATGTAATGTGGCGGAATCATCAGTAGGCCTACACTACGAAAATATTGCCAGCATAACTAAAGACAAATTTGATGTTTTTTTTAATAATATTTATTTATATTTCAAACATATCAAATTCTATTTCGTAATCAATTATATTTTTACGTCCTTCATTATTTATTTTTGACAACTTTAAATTTTTTAATTTTCATTTTTTTGCATCCCCCTCCCACTTCATCTAAACTCTGATTGCCATGGTAACCGTTGCTAAGGTAACGGTAGCCATAGTATTGTATAACTTCTACAGATTTAAAACTTGGCGAAATGCTAAAAAGTTGAAATCTGTTGGGATAGGAATTCCGTAAAATCCGTTCTTGGTGGACGTCTGCGTCACAAAAGAAGTAAATAAGTAAAATTTTAAAATAATAGGACATATAATTTCGGAGATTTTCATATTCTTAGTTACACCCTCTGCTAAGACCCCTCTTTATAATGGAGATATATTAACATATTTTCAGGTGAATATACGGCTAAATGAAGAGACAAAAACCTTTATCTATCGTATTGTCATTCAGTATTAAAAAATGTCATAAAAAAAAATAAAGAATTTGCATTAGATACTGCGTTATCATTATTATCTAACGACGTTAATGCTGATGAGCTGCTGTTGTAATTTTTTAGATATATAATGATTTTGATAAAAGGTAGATTAGTTTATAATTTTAATTTATTTTATAAGTTAACAAGCATAGAAGAAGTAAACTTTAAGAAATCACATTCTTATTTAAAATGGAAATAAAAATTTTAATAGTGATGTTAATGTGTGCGGTATCTGAAAATAATTCAGCAAATATTTTGGGGGTATTTCCAGTCCCTTCTATTAGTCATCAAGTGGTGTTTAGAAAAATAACTAAAGAATTAGCAAATAGAGGACACGATATCACGGTAATAACACCTGATCCTGCTTACCCAAATGGAGATGCTCCACATAATTATAATGAAATAGATGTCCATGACATATCATATAATATTATTCGGCAGTTCATGACAAAACATATAAAGATTGCTGGAAATATCCTGACATTCCAAGAAATACGGGATATGTCTTTATTTTTAAGAACAATATTTCAAGTACAATTCGAAAAAAAAGAAGTTCAACAGCTAATTTCGAAAAAGAAAAAAATTGATTTGATTCTTGTAGAATCTATGGTGCGACCGGCTTTAATTTATTCTTACATATTTAAAGCCCCTGTAATATTAGTTAGCTCTTTTACTGCTGTTTTAAATAATAATATGGTTGTGGGTTCCTCAACACATCCGTTGTTGTATCCAACACCATTCCGATATAGAATATACAATCTTTCGTATATTGAAAAGATTATAGAACTGTATACACATTATTCAACTGAATATGCAGATTACTTAAACGAACAAGATGAAAACAATTATTTAAAAGATAAATTCGGTCAACAATGTCCTTCTATACATGATCTGAACAATAATGTTGATATGCTGTTATTAAATATTCATTCTACCTGGGCAGATAATCAGCCCGTTGCATCTAATGTTGTTTATATGGGTGGTATACATCAATTACCAGCAAAGGAGTTACCGAAGGTATATTAAGTTTAGAAGATGTATCTGTTTCTATAATTATTTTTATTACAAAGTTATTAATTTTCAACAGGATCTCAAATCCTATTTAGATTCTTCAAAGAATGGAGTGATTTATGTTAGTTTTGGTAGCAATGTATTATCAAATATGATTCCGAAGAAAAAAGATCTTGTAATAATGAATGTTTTATCTAAACTTCCTTACGATATCTTATTAAAATGGGATAACGATGAATTACCTACAGTGGCCAGTAATATAAGAAAGTCCAAATGGTTACCACAATCTGATTTGTTGAGTAAGTTTAATTTATTTTATCTTGAAGGATAATCATTATAATATCGATATGTACAATATTTTTTTATTTTAAAGGACATCATAAGATAAAACTTTTTATAACACAAGCCGGTCTGCAATCTACCGATGAAGCCATTACTGCAGGAGTACCTCTTGTTGCTATTCCCATGTTAGCAGATCAATGGTACAACGCGGAAAAATATGAAAAATATGGTATTGGCATTAAATTGGAAGTTCTATCATTGACTGAAGAGAAATTGGAGAACGCCATCCACACTGTTATTAATAATAATAGGCAAGTTTAAATAAAAAATCAATGCTATAACTATAAATCAGGTGTTTAGTAACTATTAAATTTATTTTTTTTCAGCTATCGTCAAAATATAATTAAACTTCGAGACATTATGCGTGATCAACCTGAGACGCCGTTAAATCGAACGATGTGGTGGATAGAGTATGTATTGAGACATCAAGGAGCTAAACATCTTCGTTCACCGGCAGCAAACATGTCGTATGCTGAGTATTTTGAGATTGAAGTTCTCGTACTCGTATTTGCAGTATTACTACTATTTTTTATAGCATTTGCTGTCTGTTTAAAATTTCTAATAAATATTACAATCAAAATATTACATAATATACAAAATAGTAGAAAAATTAAAAGCAGTTAGTGTCTATTTTTTGTGACGATTGTTTCAGTACAACATATCTTACTTTAAGCATTATATTAAAAAAGGTATTATAGTTTTTATGTTTGTTTTTTCCATATTTTATTTTTAGTAATTAAAATATTTTTTAAATGACATCCATTGTTTTTCTGATTACCTTAATTATAAGGTTAAATTAATATAAATCATGTCATCTTACTAAACTCTCATTACAGTTGTTGGGTATTTATATAAATAATTACTAACGGAATTAGCAACGGAAATAAGTACACAATAGCAAAATATCAAATATAAATGTTATAAAAAAGCACCATGACGAGGGTCAGTTATCTAGAAACACCAAAAGTAAACCAAAACTATATATTTATTTATTGATTACTATCTGATCATGCTGACGCTTCGACACTGGTTTCAAGAATTTTTATTAGTGATGATGCTATCTTTTGTCTCTCATAGCATTGGATTTTATGATTTTATTTTTGTTTAAATAATAGTATTTGTAGAGTGTGATTTTTCTATTTACAAATTATTCTGCAGAAAGAGCGACGTCATTTCATATCTATATCGTGATTTAAAATCATTTGATTGATATATAAAAAAAATAATTCATCTGAATTTTTTTTTACATTGTTAAATGCTACTACTCATTGTCATTAAATGGCTAATCATGATATATAATACCAAAGATAAGGTTATTTTATCATTTAGACGGTCTGGCTATTATCAAGTTACCAATAGCTGATTAACGATAGAAAAAATATCCAAATTATGCTAAGTAAACATTTTTTCTTTAAAATCAATTAAAATGCTAGTGTTGAATTAAATGTAACTATAACCTTAACTTTTCATATTATACAATATATAAATAAAATTAGTCTTTATCTTCGCTATAACTATTTGTTATTAAAAATTTATTTTACAATAAAAGATAAGATACGAGGAAATCACCACTTTATCACTGCATTATCACGCCATGATCATCTTCTGTTTACCTACGTCATCACACCAGTTTATTAGGTACTAAATACGTAACATCTACAATTAATATATATAAATTACAATATTTGTCAAAATAAGTCAATATAATAATTAATGTTTATGAAAGATGCGGCAGTTTGTTTTTTTGTCTGGTACGATGAATACTGCATACCGATTAAATTTATTGCTTTTTCTTTATAATCAAAACCTACAGTTGATTATTATCCTTTGAGACAACCTTATCCATTTAAAATTTTCTATTTAAATTGTTGTAATAAATATAAATAATATTTTAAAAATTACGTTTAGGTCATACTTCAATTTTAATAGCTTACATATTATAATATCATATTTGTCTTGGAGTTTTTTTTTGTCTAAATTGTTTAATCGAAACCAAATGGGCATTACTTTAAATTAAATGATTACTTTTCTTTGCATTTCTATCGGGATCTTGAGTGGTATATGGCATACGAGCTACTACCACTTTTTGCTGTGAATAGCGAAACTATAAGGCAATATAGACTGGACAAGTTCCACGCTATCCAATCCTTTTTTGTAGTTTTAAAATAATAATGGTATACTAAAATCAGATTCCCTATTTTTACAGAGCATCATCTTTTTAAAGTGTCCACTGGATCGAGATCATTAAGGTTTGTTACAATTGTGCAGGAACTATTATCTTTTCATCTAACCTACAAATTTTCATAATTTTTGTGGAATCAGTAATCAAAGTAAGTTCTTGCTTTACTATTCATTTCTTTAGTAGAAATTAACGGATATTTTTAGTCTGGCAGACGGTAGTTTGGATGTTCTTAATGACACAAATTTAAAAATTCCCCCAATCGAAGGTAATAGAGCTTAGCTGTATATATTTAAGTGCAGCTTGTATTGGGTTGCCTTGACTGGGGAAGGACCGAACTCTCACAAAAGATCGACATGGAGTAATGAATTTATCATTTAGTTATGTTCCGTTTATTAATGAGAGAATCTGTGAGCCCCCACCATGCTAAACATGAAAGCAATAAATAAAAATCAGGAGGGTACCGGCTTTGATTAAGCCGGAGAACCCCTTTCGCCCCGCGCAAAATTGGGATAATGATTCTAGGGTTTTGCTGGGGCAGCCCGTCGTATCTGTGATGGTCAACGTAACGCGTTTGCATTTTTTTTCATTTTATACCACACAGCGGGTTATAGTATTCGTAAGAAAGGGTATCCGCTACTGTCGCCTTCAGATTTTTTTTACGTCGGAATAAACGCGCAAACATGGACGACAATAGTGTAAACGCAGAAACAGATAAGCTCTCGGGCAAAGTTCAAGAAAAAATTGAGGATCTATTTTCACAGAATCAATCCGCCGAAATCATATTCCTCGGATCGATAACGCTCTCAATGCCGTTGAGCTAGGGTCACGTGAAACCGACTTCCTGGTGAAATTTGTGTTAACTTTGCCCAAGCAAATATTCGTTTTGAGTTGGTTAAGACGCACACTCGTTTTCCGAACATAGACAGCCAGATCCTCTTTGTTATATCTTCTGCTGATTATACATCTCGGCAATTATCAGGCCACTGTCAAAGCCCCTATATGGTCCTCTAATTATTGCCCGGTTCGTTATATAGTACTCTTTCAACATCAGCTTGCACAAGACTTGCAAATCTGAGTTTGATATTATAAGGAATTGGGATGGAATGTCGTCCTGTTTCTGCATCTCACCAATGGGGGCAGTTTGTTTCTGTTACAATGATCCCCGTCACTGCGATGCGACTGACATTGATGTGATACTATAAGGCATGGCATGTACAAAGCTCTGTGATACCACTTAGTGGCAGATCGTGGCCTTAGAGTCTCTGACCCAAAAGCAAAAGAGAAAGCCGATCTTTTGGGCACTCTTTTTGCCTCAAAGTTGGCCTTAGACAACCAAAGGAAGACACCATCCACCAAAGACGGAAAAAAAAAATCTGAAATCCATTTGCCCGACGAAAAAGAGTTTGCGAGCACTGCAGATCATTGCCTGTATTACCATCCGTACCACCTGGATGCATGGTGATCTTCTACTGTACCACTTTCAAGGTTTCGTTCTTCCACGTACTACTAAGATGTAAATTAAACTTCCTTCGATATTATTTCAGGATCGTTAAAAAAACAAATCAAAGCACCTCCAAGGTCGACAATGCTCTTGGGATACTTACAATAATGTATGACTTCACTTATGAACAGTGATCCGCAGGCTAGTTTGCCCTACTCTCCCATAGAAAACAAAATCAAATAAATGTAAATATAATTCTCAAAGTTTTTCATTAAAAATGCATTTATTGCAAAAAAATTAATATTTTATTTATAAAAGTATCTATACTTATTTCAGTACAGAGACACAGAATGAGTTGAGTACGTACGAATGAGTACCTAGATAACAAATTGTTGAGATTAAAGATAAATTTGCACTTGTACTATCCGTAGGAGTATCCGTTATTTGATACCACAATAAGCGTACGACAAATAGAAATCAAAGCGTCAATTCTTTCCTAAATATGAATATAAAAATTATTACCGTACTGTTAGTGTGTGTGATATCGGAAAATGATTCAGCAAATATTTTAGGAGTGTTTCCAATGCCGTCTATAAGTCATCAAGTGGTGTTCAGAAAAATAACCCAAGAATTGGCAATGAGAGGCCACAATCTCACCGTGATAACAACTGATCCTGTTTACCCGAAAGGAAGTGCTCCACGTAATTATAATGAAATAGACGTTCATGATATATCTTATAACATTATTTCGCAGATCATGATCAAGAAATTTAATATCACTGGAAATGTAATGACTTTTCGAGATATAAGACAGAGTTCTTTATTTGTAACAAAGATAATGAGAACACAGATCGAATCAAAAGAGGTTCAGGAACTCATTGCTAACAACCAAAAATTTGATTTGATTCTCATTGAATCTGTTATGCGACCTGCTTTAGTTTTTTCTCATGTGTTTAAAGCTCCTGTTATATTAGTCAGCTCTTTCACTGCTGTTTTTAGTGATAATAAAGTTGTTGGTTCACCTACACATCCCTTATTGTATCCAACATCATTTCGACATAGATTATATAACCTTTCGTTTACTGAAAAGATTATAGAATTGTATTATCATTATTCAACTGAATATGCAGATTATTTAAACGAGCAAGATGAAAATAAACTTTTAAAAGATATATTTGGCCCACAATGTCCTACTGTTCATGATTTAAGTAATAATGTTGATATGCTATTCTTAAATATTCATTCTATATGGGCAAACAATCAGCCTGTTGCTCCTAACGTTATTTATATGGGTGGAATACATCAATTACCAGAAAAAGAACTACCAAAGGTGTGTCAATAAACTTATTATATATAATTTATATCAGGTTCTTAATAAACTTATTAATAAAACTTATCACAATTTCCTTAATTTTGTACAGGATCTTAAAAACTATTTGGATTCATCAAAGAATGGAGTGATTTATGTTAGCTACGGTACTAATGTAATGTCGGACATGATTCCACAAGACAAAATACATACTATGATAAATGTGTTTTCTAAACTTCCTTACAATATCTTATGGAAATGGGACAAAGATGAATTACCTAGAACGTTTAGTAATATTAAAACTGTAAAATGGCTACCACAATCTGATTTATTGAGTAAATATACATAAACAATAATTTATTGAAATATTTGCATTTGTTTCGTTTCAAATATTTTGTTATTTGTTTAAAGGGCATCCAAACATTAAACTTTTTATCACACAAGCCGGTCTTCAGTCCACTGATGAAGCTATTACTGCAGGTGTACCTCTTATTGCGATTCCTATGTTAGGGGATCAATGGTATAATGCTGAACATTATGAAAAATGTGGCATTGGAATTAAATTAGAAATAAAATTTTTGACCGAAGACAAATTAGAGAACGCCATTAGAACTGTAATTGAAAACGATAGGTAAGTTTTGAGACTAATATTTTGTTTTGTTTATAGAAATATAAATAAAAAAATATAAATATAGATTTATTATTGGTTGTTATGCAAATATTATAATATTCATGAATTTCGACATCATTAAAAATATTTAATTTCAGTTATCGCCATAATATAAACGAACTTCGTGCTGTAATTCGTGATCAGCCTGAGACTTCGTTAAACAGAACTATGTGGTGGATAGAATACGTATTGAGACATCAAGGTGCAAAACATCTTCGATCACCAGCCGCTAACATGTCATTTGCTGAGTATATTGAAATCGAAGTACTTTTATTCGTACTGTCAATAATAATAGTTGGCTTAATAGCAGTTGTATTTTTAATAAAATATATTATTCACTACGTAGTTAGATTATTAAGCAGTAAAAAACTTAAAACTCATTAAAATTTTTGCACTTACTTAATTGTTTTATTTATCGCTTACTTTTTCTTCAAATTAAAACTTGTTTATCAAAATTTCTATTTTTTTTTATCAGTGCACTTACATTTAAAGCTCTTGAAGACAGTGTTAACATTTTTCAATTTGTATATTGTCCCGCAAATGAGGATACAAAAGTACAAATCAAATTTTATTATTTTATAATCATGTGTGACGGTCATAAAAAGATTAAAAAAGTTGGCTGAATTATTTACTATCGCTGCGTGAGTTATTACGTTACTTGCGTGATTTTGATATAAAAATGTATATCATCGTTACTGTTTTGATATAAAAAATTATTGATAAAGATATTATTGATAATTATATGATGTCAAAAGAAATATAGTAATTAAAATCTAACGTTATCAATAAAAAATTAATATAAAAAATCATTTTTTTTCTGGTAATTGAAAAGTTAAAAATTTCATAAAGATATGATTTGTATTCTATATTAGGTTTAATACAAAATAAATACTTTGAGAAAATGCCAAATGCCAAGAGCCTGGGCATAATCGAGAGTTATTCTCTCATGTCGGGCCAAACGTAGGGCTTCGGTGTAACTGTCGTGCGGTTACAGCGAAGCCCTACGTTGCTCCATAAGCGCCAACATTAGTCTTAGGGTGGGGCGAGTAGAGAAGCCAAGTCTGTGAAACTCCGCACAGAAGACGCAAAATGGGTGGCCTGACCAGCTGTACCAAGCAGTGTGAGCAATAAATAGAAAAATACATGGCATAAATAACAAAATATAATTGGTTTAAAAATTCTCATAACGTCGACAACTTTATAGTTACATTTCAAGAATGGACAAAAACAAACCACTCTTGCGTATTTTTCATTAATTAATTATTTACATTTCCTTAAGCGAAATTTCCTTCAGCTACAAAAATTTTAATTATACTAGAACAATATCTTCTTCCTCCCCTACTTAATTACTGACGTTTCCTATTTAGATGTGACTAATGAGGTTCATAATGACTGACCGATGAGCATTAGTATCATCTTCAGTTTGAGTAAATTCGATCATGTTTTGAATAGCGCTTTTTGCAACTCCTCCCCCCCTTTCGCTTCCATCGGAAGAAACATGTGTTAACACTGTGTATAAAAAATTATGGTACGACTTACTTTTAAGAACAATCAATATAGAAAAGCTACGAAAATATTGTGTTTGGGGCTTTTGTGATAATGGATACATATTTTATTCATCGTTTTTTTAATAATCAAAGCATGCAGTCGATTATTATCTATTCTTATTGCTCACTTATTAAATTGTCATTAAGACTCATTTTAATTTAATTCTTATCTGGCGACCTGTTTTCGAACAAATTATCTAAGTACAGATAACGAATTTTTGGACGTAGATTTGAAGATTTGTTTTATCTGCAAGGATACCGGTCGTTTGATACGATAATAATCATAAAAATAGTAGTATTCAAGGTATCACTTCATTCTTAAACATGGTTATAAAAATATTTACAGTGCTATTAGTGTGTGTTATATCGGAAAATGATTCAGCAAATATTTTAGGAGTGTTCCCAATGCCGTCTATAAGTCATCAAGTAGTGTTTAGAAAAATAACTCAAGAATTAGCAAGTAGAGGCCATGATATTACAGTGATAACACCTGATCCTGCTTACCCAAAAGAAAGTGCTCCACATAATTATAATGAAATAGACGTCCATGATGTCTCTTATAAAATAATTCGACAGGTTATGGCCAATGAATTTAATATAATTGGAAAAGTAATGACATTCCAAGATATAAGACAAAGTTCTTTTTTTATAACAAAGGTAATAAAAACACAGATCGAAACAAAAGAAGTTCAGGCACTCATTACTCAGAACAAAAAATTTGACTTGATTCTCATCGAATCTGTTGTTCGACCTGCTTTAGTTTATTCTCATATATTTAAAGCTCCTGTTATACTAGTCAGCTCGTTTACTGCTGTTTTTAGTAATAATAAAATTGTAGGTTCTCCCACACATCCCTTGTTGTATCCAGTATCGTTTCGATATAGAATATACAATCTTTCGTTTTTTGAAAAGATTAAAGAACTGTACATACATTATTCAACCGAATATGCAGATTATTTAAATGAGCGAGATGAAGATAAATTTTTAAAAGAAATAGTCGGCCCACAATGTCCTACTATAGATGATCTCAGCAATAATGTTGATATGCTATTCTTAAATATTCATTCTATATGGGCAGACAATCAGCCCGTTGCCCCTAACGTTATTTATATGGGCGGTATACATCAATTACCAGAAAAAGAGCTACCAAAGGTATGTGTATTATCTCCTTAATAATCTTATTAGTAAAACTGATTTTAGTATCCTAAATTATCAACAGGATCTCAAAACCTACTTAGATTCGTCAACAAATGGAGTGATTTATATTAGCTTCGGTACTAATGCATTGTCGTATATAATACCCGAAGAAAAAGTACAGGCAATGATAAATGTGTTATCTAAACTTCCTTACAATATCTTATGGAAATGGGACAAAGATGAGTTACCTATAACGTCTAGTAATATTAAAACTTCAAAATGGTTACCACAATCAGATTTATTGAGTAAGTATAGCTAAACCATAATTTACTGAAATATTTATTTATATCGTCTTTATTATTTAACTTTACGCCATATTCCTTGCGGGGTACCCAGAAACAACGGAGCTCCAAACGCTACGGTCACTGCATACCTCTTTCGCCTCGGCCACAGACATCAACCTCTTCATACATGCCCTCCGGGGGGTCTTCATGCTTTTTACGTGACCTTCCTCCAGTATCATAGATACTGTGTTTTCGAAAGTCACTCGAGGCTTCCCCCTGTCACTCTTACCGCTCACTTTTCCTATATAAATCTTTTTTACCATTCTTTTATCACTCATTCGTTCGACGTGCCCAAACCATCTGAGCACGTTCTTCTTCATTCTCACCGTGACATCTTCGCTAGTACCTGCCATTCTGTGGATCTCTTCATTGCGGATTCGATCAGCTAGACTGACTTCGCATATTCTGCGAAGAGATCGCATCTCCACAGCATTTATATTTCTGATATTCTTTTTCTGTGTTACCCATGTTTAGCTGCCGTATAACAGCGTCGGTAATAAAACCGCATTGTGTACAGCCAAACGTGCAGCTATGCTGACGTTTTGCCGTCTCAACCATGCAGCCAAAACACCGTTGACTCTGTTACCGGCAGAAATACGCCTTTCCACATCCATTTCTTATCTTCCGTCTCTGCTAAACATACTTCCCAAATATACCACTTCATTCACTTGTTCTATTATCTTATCATTCACGTTCATCTTACATTCTGTTCTTTCTTAATTTCTTTCAAATATCAGAACCTTCGTCTTATCTACATTCAGGTTAAGACCATTAATTTCACACCCATCTTTCAGAGTGGTGACCAATGCCTGCAAATTGCATTCTGATGATGCAATGAGCACTCATCATCTGCATATAGCAAGCAATTGACCTTAAGGTCACCTACTTTCACTCCCATGTCACTATCTTTCACTCCTTGGAGACAACTATCCAAATACAAATTGAACAACCAAGCTGACATAGCGCAACCTTGCTTAACATCCGATTGGATGTCAAACCAGGGCGACATGCCAGCTCCTACTCGCACACAGGCTGGGTGATCTCGGTAAAGAGACTTTACCGCCTGTAGCAAGGGTCCGTTCACATTGTATCGGGGCAGTATCTCCCATAACTTCTTTCTCACCACCTTGTCAAACGCCTTTTCCAAATCCACAAAAGCACAGAAAACCTATTGGTTTAGGGCCAAAAACTTTTCCGTGATCATGCGGAGGGAAAAGATCTGATCTATACACCCTCTTCCAGGTCTAAAACCTCCTTGGGCCTCCCACAACAGCCTTTCAGATCTCTCTTGCATTCTTCTCGCTAATATTTTAGCATAAACTTTACCGCCCAAGCTAATCAAACTGATAGCCTTCACAGCTATCTGTGAACCTTTGCCTTTATACAAAGGTACGATGACTGCACTTCGCCAATCGTCTGGGACCTCCCCCGATTTCCAGCATAAATTGCACAAAAACCAAAAAAAGTCCCAGACGCGTGGCACACCATATTTGATCATCTCGGCAGTAACTTCATCTGCTCCCACAGCCTTACTACATTTCAGACTTCGAATTGCGCTCTCCATTTCTTCCAAACTGATTTCACCATCGGCTACATCTTGACTCAGCATTACGCTGGTAGTCAAGACCGAGGCTTCCTCACGTGCATACATCTCCTTGTAGAATTTCGCCCACAGCTGCAAAACGTGTGCTTGCTTAGTTAAAATTTCACCGCTCTTCGAAAGCACCCCTTTCATTCTACAGGTTACCGAACAACCCCGGGAACCACTGACTTCTCGCCAGAAAATCTTCGTGTTTTCCCGGAAGTTGTTCGTCAACCTTTCATCCCTTTCTCTCTAAGAATTTTCACGCTTCATCTTTATAAGTGCTTTCGTTTTGTGCTTTTGCAGCTCGTACTCTCTTTTTCTTATACTTTTATCCTTACCAAAGGCTTGATAATGCCAGCCATGCCAGCCATGCTTTCTTCTTTAACTCTACAGCATCTTTCACTTGATCATCTCACCATTCATCGCGCTTTTTACTAAAACCTCTTTTCCTTTTACCACAAACTTCGGTCGCTACTTTCACCATACCATTCCTAAGCCATTCCTATGCCAGCATACTTCAACACTTTTATTTCCAGAATCACAGCTTTCAAGCTTCTTGGAAACCCTTTCTTGATATTCCTCTCTGATCGGTGGATCTTGAAGCTTCCAGCTTCTTAGGCGATAATTTGACGCCAAGCTTGGAGACGTCGTGCGGCTGCGCCAACCTCCAAACAGACCTCTTATTCTAGCAACGACTAGATAATGGTCCATTCCCAGATCAGCACCCCTGAACACTCGCGTGCCCATAACTTGACTTCGAATACGCAGATCCACTAGGAATAAATCAATCATACTTTTTTCTTCCGCTCGCTCCCATGTGCACATGTAAATTAATAATTTTTATTTGTTTAAGGGCATCCAAACATTAAACTTTTTATCACACAAGCCGGCCTTCAGTCTACTGATGAAGCTATCACTGCAGGTGTACCTTTACTTGCAATTCCTATGTTGGGAGACCAATGGTATAATGCTGAAAAATATGAAAAGTTTGAAATTGGTATAAAATTAGAACTTACATTTTTAACTGAAGATCGATTAAAGGACGCCATTCAAACTGTAATGGGAAACGATAGGTAAGTTTTCAATTATATTGTTATATGTTGTATGTTGTATGTTATGTAAATGTAGAAGCGTCGTGAATTCCAACGGCGTTTAGCTAATGCATCTTTTTTTTTTTTTTAATTCTTTTATATCTTTAAGAAAAAACTTATAATCACTATTTACATTTCTTGTACAAATAAAATACATTTACCTGCAGTTATCGCCGTAATATAAATAAACTTCGAGTTCTAATGCGTGATCAGCCTGAGACTCCCTTGAACAGGACTATGTGGTGGATAGAATATGTATTGAGACATCAAGGAGCAAAACATCTTCGGTCACCAGCTGCTAATATGTCATTTGCTGAATATATAGAAATCGAAGTTCTTTTATCTGTACTCTCAATAATTATAGTAAGCATAATAGCAATAGTATTATTAATTAAAAATATTAGTCAATACGTCATTAAATTATTAAGGAGTAAAAAAATTAAAAGTGATTAAATTTTTAGTTCTTATATTTTTTGTATTATTGTGTGCTTGCCTTGTATACAGCAAAATTTATTATTGGTATTACCTAATATCTATTAAATAATATATAAGTTTTCTATTTTATGTACTATTATTTTTTTATTGTTTGTAACAAACGTCTCAAAAGTGATTGATAAGAACAACCGTGTAAATAATATTTTTTCCGAAAATATTTCTATAATATAAAAAAATATATATTCAGATATTAAAAATGTTGAAGTAAATTTTTGGAGTTGACCAATTAACATTTTGAATTTGACAAAAAAAAATATAATATTTCACATTAATTTAAGCCTACCAAAATTTGATTCACTCATTGCTTTTCTAACTGATAAGCGCAAGCTCGAAATGTATATACATTAAAATATTTCGACAAATATTAATGATTCTATGCGTTTTCTAGTAAAAATTAAGTAAAGGGGTCTGATGCTTAAGTGTATTCCGGTCCACGTACACTTAGAGTGAGAAGACAGCCAGAAATTCGCCAATGCAGGCAATAATTCAAACACTGGACAACACCCACAAACTTTACTATTTTGAAAACTACTATACGCGTTTATAACATTATTGAAGACTACAAATGAATATGGATAAAGAAATTTATTAACGGATTGAGATATTTTAATAATCAAGCTATTTTACGTTATTACAAATATAACAAAGTACTTAAAGTTGGTACTTATTTTAAAGAAAAGTAATCGATAACAAATAACATATACAGGATTAAAATATACCCATACTAAAAATTCACAATTCTTTACTTAATTACTAATTACAATATATTTAAACACACACAAAGTAATGACGTCAAATTAAAGTATTAAAATAGTAAAAGTATAAAAATACTTAACAAATCCCCGGTAGGTATTTTCAAAATCGAATGGGGGTACGTAGCCGTATTTATATTAATTTAATAGCTACAGAGATGCTAACGGCCGTTTATAACATTTTGTCGTAACCATAATTGTAAATATTTCAATAAGTTTTAAAGTAACAAAATACTACGACGATACTAAATTCCTAAACGGATTTTTGTCAACTATAAGTGTGAAATAAGTTAGATGTGTTTAATATTTTTAAGTATAAAAACGATAGCTTCTGCCTGTATGTCTAATCAATAACTTTTACCACTTTATTATAACATGTATAGTAATAACAATTGTTCTAATAATTGTAAAATTCCTAAATCTAATTAATATAATAATAACACACTTCAACACATATTACTAGAATTAAAATGTAAAATAAACAATGATATAATTACATTACCCACATTACAAAATATTAAATCACGAAAGTTCAATATGTATTTAATAACATACTCGTATATGACATAATAAGTACCTCCATGGTGTGATTACTTACCATCGTTTAAATTATATTTAATAAATGTAATGTAACGCCGTCCGTAAATAAAAGAATTTTGAGCGCCTGACGGTTTCTATTCGCAATTGCACAATTTTCGTAATAGCTATTCTGAATAATCCCCCGCCCAAAGTCTCTCCGGCGAAGTCTGGTTGAGTCCAAAACGTGGTACCAGGCATTTGAAGAACGCTTATGCTACTGATAGCCGAGACAGATTGGCTACTGCTCGCTACAACACATTTCACACACAACATAATTACATACATGCACTTCCAATTCAATTCTTCGGTCGGGTCGGCGCAGTGTGTTTTTTCCTTCCATATTCTCCTTTTACTCGCTATCTCTTTACACATACTCTTCTTCTCCGTATCATCTTTTACGCAATCTATCCGTCTTTTCTTCGGCCTTTCTCTACCTGTCCATCTCTTTGTCCCTCACCCTTTATCTGCTTCTTCTCATCAAGCACTATTTCAGACATTATTCTTTGTTCCATCATTAATTTATTCGTCTTCTCTGTAACACGGGAGATTAACAACCTTAGGTTATCTTACATTTTCTATGCGAAAGGAGAGTTAACGAGCATTCAGGTCACTGATGATAAATCATCACTGCCACCCAGGAACTTTTGCAACATTCGGGGAATCGCAAGAGCGATGTGGGATTTGAAGGTAGGAGTACATATATGCCTTTTTTATAGGTACCCGTGTCAATCCGGAAATACCGCCGAAGTAATTTCACTCCACGTTTTATTAGTACGTGAACTACGCATCCAGGTAGTACGGATTTTATTGCTGGCAGAGAAATGCTGTGCGGTGATGGAAACTAATGGCAGTTATCAAAATAAATGCGATAGAAGACGTACAAAGAAGCTAAATCTCTATGCAATGCAAAAAGTCCAGTCGATGTTGTGGTGATCCGGAACAAAGGTTAGTACTCCATGTGTGACCGGACATGTGCCTTACAGACCGGCCAGGCTTGAAAAACTGCCTCGTTCTCTCTACTGACAGCCGCTTTAAATATGGAGGCCTAGTATTTTGATCCTTGAGAGCACTCCCCTCAACACCTCACTGTTGAGGGGAGTGCTCTCAAAGATATATAAGAAATGTTTCTTTTGGTGGTGGTGGTGGTAATTATATTTTAAAAGTAATATTTTTTTTTGTTTTATTTTAATTTAGTCAACATTTGAAAGAGTCAAAGGAATTTCAATATTACGTAGAATAAGTCAGTTTATAAAAATATTTCAAATAATGTGTCTTGTAGTAGTTTTATTGTGTTTCCCCTTAATTTCGTTGTGAATTTCCTCTAAATTACGTTTTTTTCGTTTTTGCGTACTACAAACTAAAACTATCAAATAAAAACCAGAAAAAAAATTATTCCGTATATATAAATTAGTCTTATCGAATGCAATTGTTTTTTTTTTAACTTTAGATTATAAGCTACGTTCGTTCTTTTTAGGTATATTAGTATCCAGTTTTTATACGATTGTCGTTGAATGCAGATAAAACTGTAAAATTAGTATTTATTTAATATTAAATATATCATATACACAATTAAAGTCATCGCTTTCGTCATCAATATGGAATATACAAATATAAAAATATTATTAGTGCTTTTAGTTTATGTGATATCGGGAAATGATTCAGCAAATATTTTAGGAGTGTTTCCGATGCCATCTATTAGTCATCAAGTAGTGTTTAGAAAAATCACTCAAGAATTAGCAATGAGAGGACATGATGTCACCGTGATAACTCCTGATCCTGCTTACCCAAAAGGCGGTGCGCCACATAATTATAATGAAATAGACGTTCATGATGTATCTTATGCACTAATTACACAGGTTCTGAACGAACAATTCAAAGACGACGGCGGTATAATGACATTCGATGTAATAAGAAATATGTCTTTCTTTTTTAAAATGTTACTGAAATCACAATTCGAAACAAAAGAAGTACAGGAACTCGTCTCAAAGAACAAAAAATTTGATTTGATTATTATTCAATCTTCCGTACGATCTGCTTTAGCATATTCTTATATATTTAAAGCTCCTGTCATATTCGTCAGCTCTTTTGCTGCTGTTTTTAGTAATCACAAGATAATGGGAACACCTACGCACCCTATATTATATCCAACACCTGTTCGTATAAGACTATATAATCTATCTTTGGCTGAAAAGATAAAAGAGCTATACACCCATTTTTCAACTGAATTTGCTGATTATTTAAATGAACAAGATGAGAATATATATTTAAAAGATATATTTGGCCCACAATGTCCTTCCATTTATGAACTAAGCAATAATGTTGATATGCTATTTTTAAATATTCATTCTATATGGGCAGACAATCAGCCAGTTGCCCCTAATGTTATTTACATGGGTGGTATACACCAATTACCAGAAAAAGAACTACCGAAGGTAGGAGTAAATTGTTTTTATTTTTATTTTCTTTAAATACCTCATTTTAAAGTCCTATTTTTTAACAGGATCTGAAAAGTTATTTAGATTCGTCGAAAAATGGAGTGATTTATGTCAGCTTCGGTACTAATGTATTGTCCGATATGATTCCAAAAGAAAAAGTACTTACTATGATAAATGTGTTATCTAAACTTCCTTATAATATTTTATGGAAATGGGATCAAGATCAATTACCTAGACAGTCCAGTAATATCAAAACTTCAAAATGGTTACCACAATCCGATTTATTGAGTAAGTACAAATAATACATAATTTTACCCACATATATTTTTATACATATTTATTTATTTATTTACATTCACGTCATATCCCTTGCGAGGTAGCCAAGGACACACTACACACTAAAGTCCCTGCATACCTCTTTCGCCTCGGCCACAGACATAAACCTCTTCATACATGCCCTCCGGGGTGACCTTATGCATTTAACGTGACCTTTCTCCAGTATTATAAACACTGTGGTTTCGAAGGTCACTTGAGGTCTCCCCCTGTGTCTCTTACCGCTTATAATATATATCTTTTTTATATATATTTTATTTTATTTATTTAAAGGACACCCAAACATTAAAGTCTTTATAACACAAGCCGGCCTTCAGTCTACTGATGAAGCTATTACTGCAGGAGTACCTCTTATTGCAATTCCTATGTTAGGAGATCAATGGTACAATGCTGAAAAATATGAAAAATATGGCATTGGCGTGAAATTAGAAATGGAATCACTGACAGAAAACCAATTGCAGAACACCATTCAAACTGTTTTAGAAAACAATAGGTACAGTACAAATGTTACTAAATCTAATAACATAAATTACTTTATATTGATGATTTTATTTATTTTCAGTTATCGCAAAAACATAATTAAACTTCGTGCTGTAATGCGTGATCAGCCCGAGACACCATTAAACAGGACCATGTGGTGGATAGAATATGTATTAAGACATCAAGGAGCAAAACATCTCCGCTCACCAGCCGCTAACATGTCGATTGCTGAATATTTTGAATACAAAGTGATTTTAATTGTACTTTTAACAATAATCTTACTTTTAATTTCATTTAAGTTATTGTATATTTTTATTATCAAGTTATTTTTTGGAACTAGAAAAATAAAAACTAATTAAAGCATTACGTAAACACGTTTATAAGTTTTTAACTTGCAGTTGTCTAAGATTTCATCTGCACTCCTTACCGCTTAAATTATAACCCATCACACACCAGATTTATGACTTGAAAGTAATAAATTATACATTATTTTTATTGTTATTATTTATTTATATATTATTACCCCAAAACAAAATAATATAATTTTGAATTCTAAACGAATTTTTTATACTGCTCATATAATAAACTAAAACATAGTATTACATATTATTAAAATATATCGGAACTACATATTGTTTTGCGGTCTTTCTCATATACTTTACAAGCACCACCTATAATTAATCTTAAAATATTTATGTACCAAACATTTTGTTTTGTTAGTATTTTATGATAGATTCCTATTATGTAATAGAATTGTTATATCTTTGTCTTACAAGTGCGGGGTGCGTAGGAAGGGGATGGGGTGGTATTCTTAATCTTCGAGATTAGAATCAACAGTTATATTTTATTGTTATTATATAATTGAATATCATTAACTCCTCTGAAGCCTAAGTAGAATTGTTGATAGTTGTCATGTTTTATTCTGTTTAGGAA
Organism: Melinaea marsaeus rileyi; assembly: GCA_918358865.1. Lineage (NCBI taxonomy): Eukaryota > Metazoa > Arthropoda > Insecta > Lepidoptera > Nymphalidae > Melinaea > Melinaea marsaeus. The sequence continues at coordinate 12,014,150 of OU911086.1, read as the reverse complement.
ATCCTAAAGAATATATATTTTATTATGAGAAATTTACAAGATGATCTTAAAATTTAAACAAAATTAAGCAGAAGGGTTTCTAAGTAGATGATGAGTTTACAGGAATATAACATTCAAACAGCCACAAGCTACTGTACCATCACTACCACTTTAATCTCTTTCTTCACCCTTGCGTTTGTTGCATTCTAAAAATGGTATTAACTCCTATCGGCAGTTGTCCTAGGTCGATACAATTTTGAAACCTAAAAAGCAACTTCTTCCCGCTTTAAATCGGTCAATGCCCTTGTTAGTTTTTTGGTGTAACAGACAATTGTGAATAGCATATACCACAATGATCCATGATGCTTCATTTGACCTATAGATAACAGAACTTAATAATAATTGGTAAAGATTCTTAGATGACCTGTGGAATAATAACAATATAATGTTAAATATGATATAAATGTTTTTTTACAATCAAATATTGTTTAATTTGTGGGAAAATGGATTAATGAGATAATATAACTTTTAAGTCTAAGAGTTTTCATTCCATTTCTTAATTGAATGATATCAATATAATGCCACAAAAATCTATAATTTTTGCTATGTAAATTATATTTTAAATAATTTTAATTTTAGAAAAACAAACCAATTCTTGTTATTAAAATTAGTTATTTGAAAAAAATTAAATATTTTATTTGTTAATTATGTTCATTCAAATAAATAATTGAAACATTATAATAACCTAATAAAATGTTTAAAGGTATATTAAATTATATTTTTTAAGAGACTAAAAACTGTTTCTAAAAATTATATATGTTAACGTACTGACATAGTTTTAATAGATATACAGGATACTTTGCATTTAAATTTATTTTATTAAGATTTTTATAATTTCGGGCGTCAAAGTACAAAGATATTAATAAAACATCTCGCGGGCTATCATTCATTGCTCTTAAATGAAATAACAAACTGATAATATTAAAAATATTACAGTTGGCACTGATAACCGTCACATGAAAAATTATCACATTACGTCACCTCGGGTTACTTTAATGTTATCAAATACAAAAACTTAATTGACAAAATAATAAGACATCTTACAATTTGTTAATATTCTTAAATAATGTTCTAACCTTCCTTCTCTAAACATTCTCTCCGGAATATCTTTTAAGCTATGTATTATATATTTTTGCCAATGTTTAAAAAAGGCCCACAAAAAATGTATCTTATTTATTGTATTTTTTTGCACACAATATTATAAAATACAGTAAAGTAAAAAAAACACTAAAGCAACGTAAGCATTTAAAAATATTATATGTATATATAAGTACCGTAGTAATTTGTCATTACAAACGTATCTTTTTCAATTTAATCTATGTTTAAATGTTTGTATTCAAAAAACAAAGGACAAAACTGTTAATTTTCATTACTAACTAATTTTTGTCTCTGTACTGAGTTTTTAAAGTGCAGTTAATTTTTCAAGCTATTTAATATTAATATGTTCGTTTTGCTTTTCTATAACACATCGAGAACAAAAAATAGAAACAAAATTAAAACTTAAATTGTATGATATACTGTTGTTGTGCCAGAGTTCAGTTCAGTTCATTAACATATTTTTTTACATGATTTTGATAACAATTACAGTGTTTTTTATAAAAGAAACATTTCTATCGTTATTACTGTTTTAATTTATGAATTATGAATAGTAATTATTATGATAATAAACGAAATATGGTTCTTTTGACCCAAAACATCCAGTGTTATCTTATGAAATTAAAAGCGAAATTCATTTTTTTCTTATAATTAAGAAAAATGACAATCATGATTCTTTTTCTTCGAATTGTGTTTTAGTAGTAGGATTCATACATCTTTTTTAGTTTTATAATTATAATTAAATAAAATTGTACTATACTACACTACTACTATACCTAGAGCAATACTTCTTCTTAAATATTTTAAATGGTGCAAAAAATGTAATATAGTAAAAAAAATTGTAACAACATCTATAAAAATTCAAACATAAACTAACAAAAATCAATAAAATATTATATAATTATTTATGACACTGTACTGCACCATATTTAATGCTTGTTTTCCGTCTTCAAAATATTTTTAATATATTTTTTTTTATATACAAGTAATTTTTCACTTTATGTTATGTTGGTTGTGTATTTACTTTAAGATACAGTATTGAGTACACTATATAACTTCATAATCACATATAAAACCATTTAACTTGTAATACTTTGAACTGAACCAACCGTGATACAAGTGTACAAGGAGACTTCTAACGTCAAATGGTTCTAATTCTTCATAGATTAGAGCGCTGATAATGTAATAGACAGAACGTTCCTATAAGTGTTGCCTGTTAATTTATTCACAATTAATATCCTATATTTAATAAGCGTTCAGATATAGACAGGTAAAATAACATTTATTAGAATTTAGCCTCAATATATCTCAATATTTTATTTAATAGACTGGCTTAAATTATTGAAAATGGAAAAAATATATAAATATTTTTATTATTATCATGGTCTTATTTTTGAATTCTACCTATATTTTAATATATCTTCAAAACTTATTGAAGCTAAAGTAAATAAACTGTATAAGAAAAATCCTTTCAAAAACTGTTAACTGAACAAAATCTAGGCGTCATGGATAAAGAGATCGCAAATTACCCGAAAAATACGGTAAATGGTGCGAGAGTGAACGTGTTTTACACAGTAAAGTGAAAAAACATTTTATAACTTTAGATAATAATGATTGATCTTTCATGTTTCAACAAAATATTCCAATCGTAATACTAAATTCTATCATATATTTAAGTAGCTCATAACTTAAACACATTAATAATGACAAAAGTAATTATACACTATGTAGATTATGATTCCATGAATCTACCAAAGTTTAAACGGTCATAAGGACATTCTTCATACCGATGTAGATGCAGTACATATCATGATTAACTCCTGCAAAATTATTTTACATCTTACATAACCCATATTGCTTTAGAATTAAGGTTCAAACTTCCAATTTCACATTTAACTTTAAGTAAGTTTGGTGTGTACACAGTATCTCAATTTAAGTGATTAACAACTCTACGAACGAAATTACAACCATGATAAAGGAGACACATGTGTGCAATAATTGATCTCGTGAACTGATGAAAACTTGATTGCTTTTGCATTTTTTCACTACTCTGATACTTATAATGAAAATACTGTAATAATAATAAATAATGGCTGAAAGTATTGCAATGAAGATGTACTGACGGTTGACTTTCTTATTTTATGAACTCAACGTATAATAGAAAGAGTCAAATTACTGCGTTGTCTGAAGCCTTCACTTACAGAGGTAAATCTATATTAATAATTTCGATTAAAACTTCGTCTCAATAATAAAACTGAAAAATATCGAATCGCCAACATGTATCCGCAAAATACGGATTGTCGAGTATTTTGTTAAACTCTAATGATGATGACAGACGAATCGCAGTCGCCATTTTGGACGCTAGCGAAAAGTCACTAACACCGGTGGCCATCTTGATTTCGTTATTCACAGCTATAACTACAATAATCTACCAACACGATGTAAAATATTGATGAGAAGAATCACATTTAACCCGAGCGAAGCCGGGTTACCATCTAGAATTAGAATAGAATTTAATAGATGAAATTTAGTTTCAAACCGTCCTCTGCTCTAAATTCTCATCTTCTAGGTGTGCGAAGCCACGGGCATAAGCTAGTATCTTATAGTTAGCAAGTGACCAAATTGTGTGGTTCCTTAATTAGTTACAGTTTAACCATTTCATTGGCTTAGCTTATATGCTTATATGCATAAACACGTCATTAATTTCCAATTTCAAACTAAGTATTTTTAAATAAGCTTATGTAAAAAAATATATTTCAAGTGTTGTAAACTCAGGTATAAAATACATTACTGCTATTTTAGTTGCCTCATTAATTCTAGAGCACGCCAGCTTTTCCTAAAGCAATAAGTACTTTATATTACTGGAGTTCATTTTATTGTTTACAATATGAAATTATATTTCATAATAAATCATCTAAGGCATTTTTATTTAATTTAAATCACTTACCCGATAACAACAAAAAAGTGGTTAAGTGTTTTGTTATAGTTTTTGTTATGAAACCACTAATAGTTTAACCTTAGTCACGATTTCAAATGAATCCAATAGACGTCACATTCAAGGTTACTGAGTCTATAAAAAAAACAAAATACAATTTAATAATTTGGAGACTTTAAATACAGATAAATTTACATTAATGTTTATTAAGTATATCAAATTATTAATGGATTACATTTTACAAAACAAAACTAAAAATTATTTTACAATTATTTATAATAATGGACAAATAAATATTAAGTCAGTAAAAGTCAAGAGTTCATTGAACTGAATTGTTATAAATTCTCGAAACGCTATAGAAATGTTGATTAATACTCGTATATTTTAGATTTTATTTCCTCTAATACGTGAATAAAATTTTGTAATTCCTTCCACAATTATGGTTAATACATAAGAGTAATCTCTGATAGTGTGGTTACAAAGGTTGTTGGTTTTGTCATATGCTACTTATTTAGGTTTAGTTTCTACTAAACATTAAGTAATCTATTGTAATTTTAAAGACAGAAATTTATTACTATCAATATAATTTTGTAATTATAACTGACATTTTCAAAATTAGCTATGAGAAGGGTTAAACACTTATTATTAAAAGCAATGATTGAAATATGTTCCTGACACAAAAATTTAAATACTTCATTTATATTTACATTCCAATTACATAATAAAATTTCACACGAATTAATCAAAGAATCTTAATCCATCCTGTTTCTGACATTGATTTTTAAACCAATTCATTTTGACAACCTTATCACTAAAACACTAGTTTACCAATTTGCAGATATCTGATTGGTTGATTCTATTATAAAGCATAAAAATAATTATTAACCTTGATTTAACTCTTCTAAAAAATTTACAAAGTCGAGATTATGATTAACGATAAAATAACAACAGTTTTTATATCTTCAAATTAATAACAAATTACGCGGCATTAACGTTTTAACAAAAAAAACAAGTTGTTATAAATGGAGATACTTAAATCCGGGATTAACATCTGGCATTAGACGTCATCTTACGGGCTCAGGTTGATAAATTAATAATTTATTTAAAGATATCGGAGTTGCTTAAGCTTAATGGATTTTGTTTAAGGGACGTACACATTTGATAAAGAACATTACATAAAACAATAATCTAATATTATTACGATTATTATATTCAGCTGAAGCCTGAAATCCCGTAATCCCATGTCCTATTACTATTAAAGTATTTTCACCAAGAACACCTCCAGGAACAAAAAATGATAAAGTACCTCGTTAAATCATGACATAAATATGTTCAAACTAACATGACGTTTGTAACTTAACATTGGGCAAAATTACCAAAATAGGCTGTTTATACTAAATATATGAAGCACTAATAGATTTTACGACTCTTTTGTTACTATTGTTTATATAAGACTAATAATGTTCTTAATTGTTATCCTCAATTATTTCGGATAAATTGTATTAAAAAAAAATATTCAGTTACCTTGAATAGAATAAATTTATATTAATATTGCAATTTCAATTTAATTGTCTACAAAATAAACCACATTCCATACAGATGCTGTCTCTAAAAGTATGCTCGAAGATAAGACAATGTATTGTGAATTATTTAAATTATAATTATATTTAAGGTAGGAGCTTTTAAGTATTTGCAATAATTTTTGTTCTTATATATTCTATGAGCTTTATTTTTTCTGGTTAAAAATATTTAGTATGTGTATTGTAAAAGGTCCCTTAATTATTTTGTTTACATCTTTCCGAGAAGTGACTCAGCGACACCTTATTAGTGTGTATTTATTTAAATGAAATGTTTTTCATCAGATAATCTAAGAATTATGTGTTGTACTTCGTGACCTATATTTTTGTGATTCGTGAAATACTTTTCATTGTTTTAGTACATTATTGTAATAAGAGGACACAATCAAGTATACACCCTTTTATATAAAAAAGCAATCAATATTGAATTTATTTTTTCAATGAAGAGTCAAAGTTAAATACTTTAATATTTATTTTTAAATTTAATTTTCATTATAATGAAATCCAAATATAACCCTTCAAAGTTTCTTCGTCATGTTAGACCTAATTACTCGTATATTCAAATGTGTACTGAGCAAATTATTCTAACGACTTCGTCGATTCTCGTCTCTCGATCGGTTCGATTTGTTTCCGTTTCACGCAAAAAGTATTAGAAAATTCTTGATAAAATTGGTAGTAGCTTACAGCTTAGCCTTAGTCTCATATCACATACTTTATTTCATAGTGTTTATTATTCAGAAAATTCTTTGTTTCTTAAGAAAACATTACAACTGTTTAGAGTAGAGATTTTTGAGTATAACATCTTTTCTCCCTTCCCTGCAATTCTTTTTGTGTAACAAGAATCCGACAGAAGAAAGAATGAGCGAGAGAGTTTTGACAAACGAGTAATGACAATACCAATTTGATAGTAACATTTATTCGTTTGGATTTAATTTTTAGTTAGAAAAAAAAAACGCAGGTATTTTATAGTAAATGCTAGTATATACTGTACTCAGCTGTACTTGATGTGCTCGCTTGTTCAAGTTCTCACCGTGCTTTCAGCCCACAGCAAAGGACCGAATGATTTTAACTAGTTGGGAAAATCGAGTATAAATTAACATAAGTACAGGTGGTTAAATATATATAAAAGTAATTATGGATCAAGAAATATTATCGAATAATTATTGGAATAAATAATTCAGTAATTAACTTTTTAAACCCCGTCGTCAAATCGAGGGGTGTATTAATTTTACCTATATAATATATCAAAATAATTTGGTTGATATGAACTACATAATTTGAATGATTTGTATAATTATATTATAAAATGTGCATTAAATATAATATAATACATTTTGATTGGCAATATTTGTAATTATATTAGTAATGTTAATGTTAAATTATTATATGAATATATTTTTTTTTACTATATGTTAATCAAACTATTAGTTAGTATTGTACTTTTTGGTATTTGTATGTATTACGTAAGTTTTATGTATATAAGTGTTAACGTAAACCCAAACTGATAAAACAATTAGAGATTTGCTAAATCCTAAACCTTGACGATGGAGATGGTCCTTATCGATGTTTGGTAAAAATTGTAACCTTTCCAATTTTGTGTTTGTGTAACCAGTGAGTCGCTTCAAATTAAATATCCAATTTAATATTTAAAGCTCAATTTATAAATACCTCATAATTTATAATGAAAATTCAATTAACTTACCCTATGTCTCTTTCATTTAAGTCTTTTTTAAACTGACCGGGAAATACTGACAATACGAATTATGGTTAATCCATAATATTTAATCAACCCTACAATAATACACCTTTATAATTAAAAGGAACAACGCCTTATAAGCCTTAATGAGAAGACTAATTACATCCACACTCACCGGAGGCTAATTAAAAAATAAATATCGAAAGTGCTACCGAAAGAAAGAAATGTTGAAATTGAAAGCGCGATTGAAAGCGAATAGTGATACTGATACCCCACCCAGAGTGTCAAATTAAAATTGGGTTAATTTTTAATTATTAGGAAGGAAATAATTATTTCAGTAATTTTAATCTAAAGAACTGAATGTCTTTGGAAACAAATAAGCATTATTAATTGATAACATTCTAAAATAATCTAAATATATCAACATGACAACGTAGGCAGCATCCAAACATCTGAAACGAATGTCAGATAATTTTAAATAATGTACTGCAATATGCTATCAATTTATGTTATTTATGACATAAAAATAACACTGAATCTAAATAATAAAATAATATGATGTTTCGAGGATCCCAAAACATCCTTAAGCTGCACATATTTAATTTCTAAAATAGTACGAAATGTCACAGACTATTAAAGTATTTTGAATTACTTGTCAACAGATAATTAATACACCTAATCAAAGACAAAAATAAAATTTTAATGTATGACTAAGTATTTAAATTACGACAGAAATGAAATTTCTACGTAACAAAATAAAAGTAATCGTCTCCAAGATCAGCTGGCAGGGGACCTTATCCAACATTGTTGGGGGTTTTTGGTTTTAAAATAATTAAAATTCTGAATTTAAGCCGAAGTAGTAAAACTGTTATTGATACTGAAGATTTTCGGGGATTTTAAAATGCTTTAAATTGCCCCATGTTGCATATTATTTGCGACTACTAAAAGGTTTTTCGGTCACTATTTTTGAGATGTTCCTCCGAGAAGTACGAGAAGATATCTATAACTTAATTACCTTTGAAAGAATTTCTTTGAATGGAATAAAAATAATTGTATAATTTCCTATTAAAAGAAATCAAAATTAAAAATTCAACGATTATTTAAGTACAATTTCATTTGTAATTAATGCATTTATTGATAATCTTTTATTTATTTAATTTATTGTTTCGTAATAGATAAATTAATTAATATTAGAGTAACGCCATCTTTAATTGCATATATTTAAATAATCCTGTACTGGAACGCACGCAGCGAGGCATTAAGCTTGCGTGTCGCTGAATTCATTACATTGACATGCATTGTTTGCTGGTCCACATAATTCTATATTGCGAGCGTGAACATAGATAGCAAAGATGCTATCTATGTATAATAAGAATTATTTAATAATTTATAATGTCAGTGAAAATGCTCTTTCATAATCTTCACAATAATGCAATTGAAAGAAAGTCTATCAAATTATAATTTCTTTGTATATATATTAATATATATAACATTAAAATTGTTTGTTTTATCTAAAATGTAATTGTTATAATCAATAAGTATTGTAATTCTTTCTAAATATATCGCTATCGTTATCATCATCTTATCAGCATGTGCAAAATGTTTTCGTATGTATGTCTTATCTCCGGATGTCCGAGTGTTCCTCTATGTATGTAGCAATTCTCAACCAGTTTTTTGTAATGTTTGTGAGAAGTTTCGCTTAATAGGGTTTATATAGTAAATTTTGAAGCAAATTACCGATATAATAAGTTTAAACATTTTTTTTTTTTAAGTAAATATATTTTTTTGCTTTTTAAACCTCCCTTATCAGTTATGTATGAAATTGTAAACATGAAGAAATATATAACAGTATTTTTTTTTTAGAATTTCATAAAACTATTTCTTAGCTTTATTAAGACGAGTCTTTTTCTCCAAACTATTGATTCAACTGATAAGCCTCAAGGAAGGATATAATGGTAGAAAATAATGACAAGAGATATAATACTTGTACAATAACAAATTTAAAATAATAAAAAAATGACAGCTTACAATAATAGGAAATTATTGTCCTAGTAAGGAGAAATAAAACCATTAAAAGAATGAACAATAAAAATGAAACATGTGTGATATATTGACTTTCTCTATTCTCACGGTGATTTACAGAATCTTCGTAGAACGACAATGATGACGTAGACAAATTATTGTATCTGTATACACTTCACTTCTTTTATTGACGTTTCAATGAAACCCGTATTATAATGCTATTATTAATTATTATTACCTTGACATACTAATGTTTTTCCTTTATAATAACAATGTGTAATGAGACCGAAAGAACAATGTTATACTATGAATACAAACGGAAACATCTAAATTGAAATAAATTATATGAACGAAAATTAAAACTAGCTTGTAAATGTATACAAGCTAGTTTTAATTTTCATTGTACTTATTAAACATTAAGTTCTGTTTCCATGTTTTCAGAATAACCTAGATCAATAGACTTTAGCAGGCCAGAGCCATTTATTTCCACTGATCTAAGTTCCTCTTGGATATGTTTTTAAAGTTTCTGGAACAATACACCTTGCCAGGTGTATCCTCTCGGATTTATTTTATTTTATTTTACAATCTGGGACCACATAATAGTAACGCTAAATTTATTTTTGTATAAATTAAAAACCTAATATCTAATTTTTAATTCAGACTCTTAATTGATATTAATAATAAGATAATAAAAGATTAATCTTATATATTTTAATTTCGATATTTTTTTAAATAATATTATTTATTTTTCAAATATATCTAATTCAAATTTGTAATCAATCACGGTAACTGTGGCCATGGTAAACATTGATATGGTAACAGTTGCTATAGTAACTCTTACTTCCATCTGTGTAAACACTCGTCATGAAACCTCTATAGCTATAAGGCCGATTGACTTGAAATTAGTCGAACCCTGTTGGGAGAAATTCCGTAAAATCAGTTCTTAGTGGACCTCTAAGTCACAAAAAAGTAACTATGTAAACTTTGAATTTAATCGTACAGATATTTTCGAAGATTTGGTGATGAATCAGTGAGTGGTAAATGGCTTATACATATATAGATTAAAATCTAAATTGCTGACGTTAATGTAAACAGTTTAGGGAATGATGTGTACCAGAGTGCACTGCGTGCCGTCAACTGTTGGAAGTACCAATTTTGTCGAATCATAAATAAACTAAAAAAAATACCGCATCGACTGTAACGGCGTCACATAAATTTAGTAAATTGAACAATGAATTTACATTCTCAGTATACGATAATATATTATCGATCTAATGACGTCACTAGATGTCTTGGAAAAATTCTAACAAATCACTAATTTGCATGTAGGTTTAATCTCTAAATAATGGTAGCTAGCTTAGCACGTCTTTTACAGATAATTCTATAGAATTTTAATAAATTCTTATAAAAGTTACAAAATATAAGAATGAATACTGTTTCAGTGTTCCAAAAGTTTACAATAAAATGAGCAACTGCTAGCACTAACACTAAGAAGATAATATGTTTGTAGCGACATAAATATATAGTTATTGTACAAAAAAAAAAATAACATTCGAAATATATAGACACAAACATATTATTATGAAATCTCGTTTGAAATGACGTTCTTAGTTGAAACAGTAATTCAAATTAATATTGTCAGTGATATAATTTAATAATTGAAAAACATAGTTTTTTAGAGATATCACTTAGTGCAAACTTTATACTTATATATTTAAGTTAATAGCTTCCCGCTATCTTTGTGAACTAGAAAATGAACTATGTAAATTTAAAAATTTACGGGTCAGGCGGGAAATGTATCAGAATAATAGAATAAGGATCGTTCTCACTCCTATCTCTACGTTATTTTTTTGTTGAAATTGACTTGACTTGTTGGATTGGATTTACATTTATTTAAATTTAAAATACTCTAAAACACCCAATTTATTTTTAGTTGTTATTTTAATCTGCAAACTTGAAGTCAATCTTTTATTATCATATAATTTAATGGATTTATAATATTTTAACCTTAAAGATGGAAAAATTGTATAAAATACATATTTTGTTAGAATTTTTCTCAAGTAAAAACTGATTTATCATTTAGGCCAAAGTTAAATTATGGTATATTTACTTTGCTTTAAGTACATATATATAGTATTATAATTACAGTAAAGATCCATTAATAAAACATTTATAAAAAATTGTAACAGCAAATTGAATGTTACAAAAGTACTATTCGAAGGAATAGTTTTCGATTTCAAACTTATAGTTCTCAAAAGAAATTTATCCTATAGAAGCAAGGTGAGCAAAAATTTTAAAGTGATAACGAGATTTCTCTTTTGAAGTTCAGGAGTTAGTACTACTTAACTTAAAATGTGTCACGTTACTGTGAAATTCTAAAAATGCTCAAAAATGTTTACTTATTTTAATTCCGAAAATATTTAGTATTGTCTTACATTTTTGCAAATACTAACTATTTATTTTGAACAATTTTTTACGGTTTAATATAATAGAATACAATATTTAGTACAACACATTATATTTATTTAAGTGTTATTTATTACAATAGAATACATTCCATTTTCATTATTAACCCAAAATTTTGAATGGTTTCTAATAATTATGTGCACAGTAAGACCAGAGCTTAGAAAAGCTGCTTTTGTATACAAACATAACGAGATAGTATCGTTTGCTGATGTTAATTCTTTGATTTTTTAAAGTAAAACGGCACCAGGTAATGTATGTCGATGAAAGCAAGGCTCGCTCTGAAATGGTGCATTGGTTTAGTGTCAACAACCTGTTACTCAACAATAATAAGACCAAACTTCGCAGATTTATAACTCCTCATCTAAAACAGGTACTATTAATTGAGGAAGCGATGGAAGTGGTTGAATCCACACTTTTTGGCATCTCTGTAGATGTTAAATTATACTGGGATTGGCTAATACACTTAGTTTTAGCGCGTTCGCTAAAAATAAGATTCCTTAGTTACGAGCCTACCGCCAAGATATTAGATATTTATTTTTATAGCACAATATCCTAATCTGGGTTTAGACTGCTGATATAAATAATAATTTTGTTTTATAGAAGAGAGCTATCAGTGCAATATATAATCTGAGTCCTAAGGATTTCTTACGAGATAAGTATAAGCAATGTAATATAGTCATGGTCGCAACATATTTTTGAAAATCTTAAATAAATACAGAAGAATAAGGATAATTTTATTAAGCACAGTAATATACATCATATAAATACTGTTACACGACTCAAAAGACTAATTTTTTATTGGGCAATGTATGTACTTTTTCAACAAGCTCTCTGTGAATGTTCAAATTTAAACATTTAATAAATTTTAAAAACTTGTTAAGAAACGTTTGTGTTTTGATGGATACTACAGTGTTTCTGAATATCTAGAACATGATGGAATCTGGGTATTAAAGACTCGTTGCCAGGCTACTTCAACATTTAGGTATTATAAATGTAGTTTAGGTCTTGAGTAACACTTTTTAAAAAAGAACCAAGAGTTGCTGTTGCCGGCTATTTTCGGTTCAGTGTCAAATAATAATTCCAAGCTGGTAGTGGATGTGACAATGAAATGATTTTTTGTATATAAAAAATTGATCTTGATTTTTGATTTAAAATATATTTTTTGTACAAAAGTATATATTTACATTAATTAGGTACTGTTACTATACTTAATTAAAATTAATACATAAAGAAAAGGAGACGCCTTCAGACGTTAACTAATGGGACTGGACCAAAATCACTTTAGTAGAATTTCCTCTCCAGTTCCAACAATGGTAACGACCTAAATAAATCGACAATTTGACTTCACCAGGCAAAGTTTATTCTGTAATAGTAAAATTGTTCCAGAAAACTAAATTTATGGTAATTCGTATGCCCACTTCTGGCGTTTAATGAACGAAATTTTCAGTAACACTTTTCAACTTCAAAAATAATTTGTATAAGATTTGTAAAAGGTCAGTAAATATACATAATTATTTATAAATAAGAATTCCCCTTTATTTATTGACTATTAAATTGTTTAAAAAATACTTTAGCATTTTAAATCTGTCACGAATTGAATAATATTTGTGAGATATATTTTTGCTACTAACTATAGTGTATATGGAAAAAAAATCTTTTTCTCTAACTTTGGGCAAGTTAAACTGTTGTTAAATTAATTTTAATTAAACATAAAAAGATCCTCCCTCTTCTAGTGAAGGTTTACGAGTTGGGTAAGAACAATGTAAAAGCCACAGGAACCTTTTACATTTTCACTGTCATAAAAAGTATATAAATTAAGATGATTATGAATTTTTCACTTTTTAATGAATATAAATTAGTGATAACAAATAATAAAATAAGGAATTTTAAATTACGGTACAGAATCAAAAACTCATAAGTAAGAAGTACTTATGCAAAAAAATCAATGCTCAAAATGCTAGTTTTTAAAGGTACTTTTTTATTTTTTCCCAAATACTGGCTTTTCATATTTTCTTGGCTTTGATCTTTCTATAGCATATTATACAGTAACAACATTTTCACATATACAATATTATTCATTATTATCCAATCAAAAATATTCTTTACATATATCAATAGTACGTCTAAAATACTATATTAAAACTCTTTATTTTATTTTTTTATTTTAATTTTAATAAATATAAGAAATAATACCTATTATATTTTCTTCAGTTTTTATTTCAATTTCAATTTTGTATTTTTAAAGGCCTAATACTTTCAGAGGAAAAATAAATTTAAAACAAAATGTTAACTATACTAGGAGTTCAACCAACTCAAAGTTATCAAACTGTAGTTACAATATCTTATAAGAAAGTTTTGGGACAAAACTAGGTAAAGGGTCAAAGGAACAGCTGTAACTCAGTGACTGACTTATAGAAGGCAAAATGAACATCCTATATATACAAGTATTCTATTATATGTTACGTGATATTAATAGTGTTATAAACTAATTCTAAAATCATATGCATGTGTGCGTTCTATCATATATCATATTTTCTATATTATCAAAAGCATTTGAAACCATTTCTAGCAAAATTGAATTGAACCCGGGAATATTTCGGTATAAGGACTTTCTTTTTGTGTTCATTAAAAACAAAAACACTCTAGAATAAGGCACCTACTTACAAATGTGGAATGCATAAAATCTTTCACATAAATTCATATTTTGGAACAGAGATTTTTCAGTTAACTAAATTGAAACGTTCTCGAAAATATATTTTATTCATATTTCAGAAACTCTTACATAAAATACGATAACATAAATCTATTTTTTCTTTTTATAATTTAGTTCTTCTTTTGCAGTTTTTCCTCTTTTTATGTAGAACATTTCAAAACTAAAATAGTTCACAAACCAAATAAACTATTCTATAACAAACAGACTAAAGTAAATAAATTTCTAAACTAAACTAAAATAACCACCCAAATTAATTATAGGTAGTCAACTAACAACTCTTATAGATTACTCTTGACCGTCTACCCGTCCATCTGTCCGCAGCCTTGGTCAGAGGTTCTTAGTACTAGAAAAGTATTTATTATCCACACAGATAAAGTGGGTTCCCGTTTTTCGGTTCAGGGAATCATTTGTGGATTAATATTCCACAAATGATTCCCTTTAAAGCAAAAATTTTTGTTACATTCCATTATACCTCCCTTGCCAATTAAATAATTGTGTTTGAAACTGAAATAATTGGCAATAGTTATACAAATAAGAAATTTAAAAGAAAAGTTATCACAACTAAATAGGCTTTACAATTACAATATTGAAAAAGTTAGCTAAATCTTAGAAGATTGATAAAAAAAAAATTATGGAATTGTATAACACATACACATTTGACCGGTTTTTTTTATTTTTTTATTCAGGTTTGTGAATATGTACTAAAACTTATTGGTTTATAATTAATACTGTTGTTCAAGCTTTTATACAAAAAAGTAATTAATATTTTTTTACTATTATGTTCTTAATTGAAAAAGTATCGATAAATATTACTTTATTTTCACTTCATTACAACTTTTATTATGAGAATATTTTATACTTTACCATATTGTGTAAAAAATATTTACATACAAGAAGGAAAACACGAACAGGGTAAACGCTAGAATTTTTTAATTTATAATATTAATTTAATTTTATGCGCAGAAATTTCGACATTCAGGTATTACTTTTAAATCATTTTTTTTATGTAATCCACAAATACGAAGCTTCAGGTAAATGTATTTTAAAATAAAAAATAGACACAATATTTTTGTATTTTAAAATATTTAGCACAAATATATTTTTTTGCTATAAACAATGCTCACAATTATGTAGAATATGAAAAAGAAATTTCTACCTAATTCTTTTACATTTTGAAATTTCTAATTCTGTTAAAACATTTCATCTTATGAAATATTTTATATTAAAATATCTTAATTACATTTGAAGCACATAAATTATCTGAATATCCAATAACAGTGTGTAATGATCCGTGAGGATGATGGGATAGCCGCAGGATAGACATACCTAAGCCTATATTGTCGATCAGGAGGGATTTGATAGTTACATTACTGTAACGTCAGAATAGTTTAGGATAATCTTTTTTATTTTAATGTAGATTTAGAGTTATTATAAGTAAAATAATATCTGTCTATACAAATCCTATCAGGCCTATTTATACATATAAATAAAGTTGAAGAGTCTGTTTGTAATTCCAAATTAATAGCTTCTCAACAATTTCATATAATTATATTATTATATTATATAATTTCATATATATATATGTTACTTGAGGCCCGAATGAAGTCATGGTAAAGGCTAGTAACAATATACAACTGCATAGCATCTGAGATATGCAGGTTTATGTTCAGTATTGTATTAACTTCGAACAAGTCAATTCAAGGTCATAGTCTACTTTTGAGTATAGAAAGATGAAATTTGGAATAAAAAGTTGTGACGTTTGACGTGTGACGAAAGATTTCCAAAAACTTCACCTTCTAGGAGATTAAAATTGTATGTGAACAATTTTTTATTATATTCATATATAACATACTTGGACCTTCATATGAAAATAATAAATAAACGTTACAAACAAACTCTCCATATTTACTGTCAGTATTAGTATATAATACTAATTAATTGAGGTCCAAAAATGTTCTTTATATATCGCCATTTAAATAAATAATATCAGTAAACAGGAAACTAGTTGTGTTTTCCTAAATTGTAACATGTGTAGTTCTTTTATGGCGCTATATATATTCCAACAAAATTGGATATTACAACAGTCGGCGTCACGCACTGCATTCGCTCTTAATTCCCCAAACAGCATTCACAGTAATGACAATGAATTTGATAGTGTTGGATATGTATTAACCATACGATAATATATTCACTTATATTTTTTACTATTAATATAAATAAGAAAGGACTGATCATGTGTATTGTGTAATCTAAAAAAATAGTGCGCTGATTTTAAAAAATCTTTCACTCTCGAAATTTATATTATCAACGACTAACATAGACATCAAATTTATCCAGACTTTATCGAGACCGAATTCGAGTAACCACAAAAAAAAGCTCCCAACAAAAAATTTAATAAAAACAAATAAAATCCTTATCTCTCATTACTACGAACCGCAATAGATAATATCACCATAATACAATCACAAGTAAAAAGTTTGACGACCAGCGAAGTGTAGTACATTATTTGTATCTTCCTCTATCATAGCAATTTTGCTATTGTAAAATTTACTGTTACACGAATTACACTGAGCAAAACAAAAATTACTAAAATAATAACAATATCCTTGAATCCAATCAACCGTCAACAATAGAAATACCGAGGTTTGAGTTACAATTTATCTACGTCATCGTCTGACGCTTTACGAAGAAATATTTAAGTTTCTCATGAGGCCAGAGAAAATCAATGTAACATCTCATATGTTCTCTTCTTATTGTTTGTTATTTTAGGAAACAATATTAAATATCTCTTTTCAAGATGTATTTTTCGTCGTTGAAGTATATTACATTACCTCTTATTACTTTTTAATCACTTTTGAAAGAAAAGGTGCAAGATTTTAAAGCAGTTTTTCAATAACTTTGACCAACTTCATATTTTATAATTATGTTTATAAAATATGAACTAAAAGTTTTATAATGGGATCTTCATTAGTTAGGGAGAGGGTAATTATTGTATGCATGTAGCGTTAAGTTTGAGGTTACTTGAGGTTTATTGTCAGAAGAATGCTGTAATATTAAGACGATACTCGTTAATTTTATAATCTTTATATGCATCTTTGCGGTTCCTTAAATCGTAACTGCGGAATCAAAAGTGGGTCCTAAAATTTAATATATATAATATTTTTTTATCATTGTTTTTTTTCTATTGCACATCTACTTTGAAAATATCAGTATATCATATTAGATCAATTTTAATTAGTATTATTTTTTAAGGAAAATATCTTTAAAAAAATTACATAGTCAAAAAATATAGTACTTATTCGCTTTAAATCTTATAATATAAGTATAATAAAATCAATTAATCTAATGAATACATTTCAAAATTTCATTTTATTTATCCTGACTGCTTCATATGAAATGCAACAAATATTAAATATATCTATAGATACTTATTTCTTATTTCACAACTTAAGAGTTACTTTTTCAAATCCTCAAAAATACATTTTTTTCATCTCTTATCTGAAACTAAATTTCATAGCTCTTTATTAACAAGTAATGTAAGTATGAAGTCTTCTTCTTTATTTTTAATTACACCCTGCATTATATTTGTGTATCCACTACATATATAAGCTATCCTATCAAATATTCCTCATAAACTTTCACGTTTATAATAATATTAGAACATTGAATAAACTAATGAATCAATTTCAGTTATTGTTCCCACATTACATTATGCAGCTGATTGCTAACTAGTATAGGAAGTTTAGACTGAACATCTGAATATATTGAATTGAATAATAGTTTGGTTGCAGATTATGATAACCCCCTAAGGTTGACAATGATAATGTTGAAACACGCTTAAAGAATAAATTGTTAACACAATTATGAACAGACAACACAAGAAACTTAAACGTTTCTTAATTAACTAAAATATTGGTCACAATTTTTAACTTTGACTAAAATAAAAACTAATATCATCACAATAATATGTCTCTGGCTACCCCGTAAGGGATATGGCGTGAAGCTAAATAAATAAATAAATAATATGTCTATCAATAAATATTCATATTCATATTTTTATACTCTCCAATTTTCAGGTTTCAATAAATATTTAAAGAACAAATATTAAACCTAGACCAGATATTTTAATACCATAAAACAATACCATAAACAAAAAAGTTCTCGTGAATCATCACACAGCTGAGTCAGTTAGTGAGGTCTCTTATTCAGTACTATCGATAAATTGTTGAAAATACAATTATAAAATTTCGTGCAAATTTCTATTTACTTGTAAGGTTATTTTAAGCTTTTACGACTTCAACTACCCTTAAATATTTTATTTTTTGCAATCATCTTATTCCCGAGAAAACAAGTTTAGAGACAAAAGAATTTGACACACATTCAAAGTCTAAAACGCGGCAGAAGGACCTTTTGTCTGTTTTCCGATCTGCTGTCAATTGATTATATCACCTTTTATCATATATTTATTATACTCCACATAAAAATATGATATAAACTGGTTTATTTTAAATAACATCGATAAAAACTAAATCTCAACAATTCACTCCTTCCCTAATTGAAGTGCGCTAAAAATATGTTTTTTATTCAAATTTTCGAATATTACTGAGCCGTTATAAAGGACTGATCGCAGAATATTCTATTGGACGTAAACTCTTCTTTTCACATATTTTATTGCAGGATCGACAGTTATTGTGATTGAAAGAAAACACCCGGCTTAATGTCTTTGATATGTGTTTTATATGTATATTTTATTAATCAATAAAGGCACTTTTACACACTTAGAAAACTGTGTCGTCACTGACACTGACTGAAAAGGATGCGTTCATAGACAATATGGTGGCACTGAGCCGGAACAGACAGAACTGTGACTTTACTGATGTGTGAATCAGCCTTAATGAATTCAAGATGGCATCCGGTGTCAGTGACGTATCGGTAGAGTGGTTTATATAGCGACTGCGATTTTTTGGTCAGCATCATTGTTGCCAATTCGAAATCATATCTCTTTATGTTTTTTTATTCAGGTAAAACTTCAATTGGTTTACCATACCTCTTGACACAATATATATAAAATTCATAAAAAAAATCTAAACCTATTTGTGAATGTAATATTTTATACGTATCCGAGGTACTGTATGAAATACGCTTATGCGGAAGTAATATTCCGAGCGTACGTGCTTCAAAATGAAAAAAAGGTTAGGTCGATAATACTTATATCTCATAAAAATATGAGTAATCTATAAACGTGAAAACTTTCCCTTGCTGTTACTTATTTTGTGAGAAATTTTGTTTGAAAATATATTCTTCGAAGATATTTTTATAACGCCTGATACAAGATTTTAGCATTTACCTTTTTAAGCTATTATTCTATTCATGTTAAAGCTTAAATCATAAATCTATAGCTTTTTAAATTAATAAAAGTATAAAGTACTATTTATTATACATTTATATGTCATGATTATGTAACTGCAGTATATATTATATAACTAAGTATCAAAGCGTACAATTATTATATACTTTGCTTCAACTTTCAAAAACTTTACACGACAAACGAAGTTTTAATGCAGGCACATGATTAAAATGTTATTTACTTTCTGATGCAAGTATACCAGTGCTCAGTTAAGGCTGCTCGAAAACTAGCAATAAACTTTTGAGTATGCTTTCAGTAATTAATTTACAAATGTGTTTTTTTTTGCATAACGCCACGCTGTTGCGATTAAGTTTACGTTTAATTAATATATATACCTTATAAACTATTTTTAATGAATGGTTTGACAAAGAATAAATTACTATCATTTATTCTTTGTCAAATGCAAATGCAAAGAAATTATTGTATATATTTTTTTAAACTAAACAATAGTCAGAGAAAAAAAAAATTACCATTATTATTATTATACTATCTTATTTCCACGGCTTTATTCGAGTAAAAGCTCGTAGGAAATAGATAACTACATAAAAAATACTTATTGATGTGCAATATATGCTGACTGTGCTTTTTGCCCATGTAACCTCTAAATTTTACATATCTACTTACCTACATACATACATACATATTACCACGCCTCTTTCACGTAACTGTAGGTAGAGACTAAAGACTTCTGCTTGCTACGATCCTAACATACTTCTTTCACTTCTAATCTCGTAATCCTTTTCATGCATGCTCGTCGGTTCTGATTTCTCTTGACCTGTCCCTTCTTCTGAACATCCTCAATCCATATAAATGCAAAATGACAATTTCAAAATGAAAATTTTCTTCCATACCCAAGTACCATTTGAATACATTAATGTTAAAAACAATATTAGTGTACGGAAGTGAAGTGAAGACCTTTTGGCTATTCATAACTGCAGTACTCCATTTACCATATTATTTGAATTTGCTCTCTTTTCAATGTCCTCCTCAATTGTACATCTCTTGTAAGAACAGAACCCAGACACAAACTCAATCACTTGTTCAACTGTCTTTTCATTAATCAGAATATTGCATTCAGTTATTTTAATTTCTTTCAAAAACAATAATTTTCGTTTTACTTATATTCACTTTCAGTCGTGTAACATTCACTACCTCCTGTAACTTATCAGCTGACGACATTTTATTAGTAAATCGCAATTAAAATCACTTCCTTTCCTTTTTGTCAAACAATCATTCAAAAATAGGTTAAGTAGTCTCAAGGTACATTCCTTTTGGATGTTAAACCATTCAGTATAGTCACCGTTAATAACACAGCCATAATAATAAACTAGGATCCGCCAACCGTGCGCGGCGGGTGTTGAGCTGAGCCCCTCTCCTTTCTTCTTTTCTTGATAACTTTTAAATGGCTAAACATTTTTTCAATCTGTGCGCTATAACATTCGCGATCGGCTCAAACATACATTTTTAACTAATTATAATCAACGCATTCTGGGGATAACTCAACACTAAAAAAGGTCTTTCAAACGGTTAAGTGAATAAAGCTCAATAAAGTGATTTCAGTGCCTATATTAACCTGCCGCTCAAATCATTCGAGGATAATATCGACCACAACTCACTCATTCCTAATCATTTGATCTATTTTAATAAACACTATCTAATAACGGAGTTAATTACAAAATATGATTAAATTCTCATTGTTACAACTTAATTACGCATAAATCAAATAGAGTTAGATCATTATTAATTGAAGCGAATATTGTGTAAAATATTTATTATATTTACATAAGTTATTATTTCTAATTCATCGTGTGTCCTAGACCTAAAAAAGAAAGCTGCGGAGAGCGTAAAGCATATCTTATACATACTTTATTCAAATTTTGAACACAATGCCGCAAGCGTCCGGAAACATATGACTCCGTAACCGACAACTTTATGGAAAGGGAAATTGTTTTATGATATAATAATTTGTTCGGTCGTTCAGTTAACAAACATAATTCATTAACATAACATTATAAAAGTAATATATATACGTATTACATTACATTTTTTTTAAGGAATGATCCATGCTAAGCATTAATAAACTTATTAAATGTAAATAAGTAATCCATAGACAGGTATTAATCTCCTTTTGAATCGAATTCGATTATCTTTCTGTCAAAGCATTGGGGCTAATTAAATATGGCTGACAAAACGGCTGACTTTCAATTTTTTTGTACTAATAATTGGAACTAATTTGAGGCGCTTAACGCCTATAATGATGGGTATTGAAGTTTTAATTATAGTAATCTATAGAAATAAATAATGATTTCATCACAACTGAAACGGTATTTAACCTATTTTGGTAGATAATAATCAATTATTCGTCATTTAGATAATTACGAGTAAGTCTTATAAGATTATCCGAATAATGGAACGTCCATTATCATAGAAAATTAAGTGATTTATTAGGTAATTAAGATAAAATTAGTGAGTGAATTATGTTTTTAAAGACTTAGAAAAGAAGAAGGTTATTACGGTTTTAATAATATAATAATTTGATATAAAATAAGTCATTTAAAATATTTAATAGTAGAATAGAATCTAATAAATCAACTCACTAGTTCCTTGTAGTGGGTAAAATTTAAGTATACATGTGACAAATAAGTTATCGGTGTGCTTCCTCAGTGAATACTATAGACACAAGAACTCGTGACTTTGGCACATTATGTCTATGGCAGAAAAATATAAATTTATCAGTGATCATTTATTTACAAACAAAGCTGAGGACTTTTATTAGTGACCTATCAATAATTAAATAGCAAAATCGATCAATTATTATATATTAAATATCAAATCTACGTCAAAAAGTTATATCTTTTGAATGGAAAGTGTCATATTTATGAAGGTAAGCTATTAATGGATTGCTTAAGAGTTATTTTTCTTCTAGTTATTCTTAATTTTCTAAGTGGTATTTAATAAAATTGAAATGTTTTTAAACAGGTAACAATTTATTAATATATCAACAATCTTAACAATAAATAAATCAACTACAACAAGACCGTTGAAAATGACTTAAAATTAAACAACAATATTTACAAGGCACGGTACATACACACAAACTGACACAAATCAACCAATAAATTGATCTATTAATGGTGACCCTTATGGTATATGGTTTTGTATACTGGGATCTTCACTGGGTAAGGCTGGGGTACTTCGACAGTGACGGTTTTTTCTATTTTAATGGGCACATGCTTTTCTACAGGGTAAGGAACATGTTTCACTACCGGGTAGGGCACTACTTTCTCAATTGGAATAGAGATTTCTGTCTCTACTGGTACAGGTACGGGCTTGTGGACTGGTACTTTGACGGGGTAGGGATGAGGTATACCAATAAGAATTGGTTTTGGCACGTTCACATGTACAGGCTTATGAATCGGGTAGGTCACATGCTTGTATAAAGGTACTTCTACAGGATGCTCTTCATCGATGTGTTCTCCGACCGGGATGGCTTCAGCAGGTCCAAAGTTATGTTGATCACCAAACTCATGTCCAGCGTCTTGCAAAACATAACCCTGCTGACCGTTATCGTGGAAACCGCCATTGTGTCCACCGTCATGTTGTCCACCGCCTCCAGAATGATTAATCTCAATGTGACCTTCTTGACCACCATCATGACCATCGTTTCCGCCATCAAAGCTTTGTCCTAATTCATGAGCTGCTTGAAGGTAAGAATCACCCGCAAAGTTTTGTCCTCCATGTCCGCCTAGATCAAAATTTTGCTGACCATGATCTTGCCCTTGGGTTAATGCAAGAGTATAATCATTGGACTGTCCGTGAAAATCATGTCCCTGACCACCTTGACCTCCAGAGAAGTCTTGACCATGGCCTATAAAATCCTGAATTTGGGCTCCTCCAAAGTTGTGACCGCCGCCTCCTCCCCCTGCAGAGAAGTGATAGCCACCCCCACCCCCTAAGCCATTATTTCCCGATTCTTCATGCCCAGATTCGTATCCGGCCTTGCAAGTGGCTACTGCCAATGCCAATAAACATATCTGTAATACATATTAAGATAAATTAATATTATTCTAATTAGTTTTTTAAATGTAATCCTACACTTAACGTGTTTAAATTTTTACTATCATATAAAAACCCAAAATGGTTTTTAAAATATATAGGTGGATAGTTCCGATAAAAAATTCTGTATAAAATTTTTAAATTGCCAATTATTGGCAAGCCAAGCGCATGGTTATGTAGATAAAAATTAAATAATCTCCTGAAACTGTCACTAGCCGGAAACGTGTTGCAAAATGGATATGAATCGCTATTCACATCCAGTTTTCCGAATTTGGTATAAAATATGTTCTCTGTAACTTTTCATGTTTCTGACTTATATAAACAGCTTCTTTTAAATTAGAAACTATATGTATAATAACTATGAATTCTAGTACACTTCTTGTAATTAAAATTGTTAAGTTTTTTATATTACCTATTAACTTTTTATATAATATATAAAGTAATTTAGAGTTAACACGTTGTTGTTAAAAAAATACGATAATTAATCAATCGCTTATGATTCATATTAATTACAACATATTTAAGTCTCTAAGATATAATTTGATATTAGTAAACAATTTTATTAGTAAACTTAAATTTTTATTCTCGAGCTTTAATCAAGTTTTTAAAATAAATCCTGACAAAATATCTTGCTTAAAATTTTGGAGGCAAACTTACGACATTGTTTACATTTTAATATATGTTTCATGAATATTACGAGATTATTAAGACTAAATTATGCGGTAATATTTACGTAATCATGGCTTTATTAAGTCACCATTCACTAACGCTTTATCACATAATACGACTATAATATTATATACTTAGCGGTATTAATAAATACTAACTTTACTATCATATAATATTATAATTACATATGCTATAAAAGATTTTATTACAAAACGAAAAAATGAAAATTAATAAAATATATTGATATATAAATATATATAAAATAATATATAATTATTTTATTGTATGGTCTATAAAAAAGAAAAATTAAGGTAAAAATTTGTATAGGAAAATATATGGTTTCTCTGCGACGATGACATGATTGCAGGAAGGATAGTGGATGGCTTATATAACTAGCATTTTTTGCCACCAGCAAAAAACCTTTTCCTGACGAGCTTTCTCTTCATAAATCATCATGAAAAATGGGTTTTTTATCTAAATTATAATATTATCTTAAAGTATCCTGTATGTGTATTATGTTACGTAGAATTTACATTTACCCATATAACGTAATCATTGTATTTTATTTTGATGTAAGTTTAAACTACGCGATTTAGTTGAATATGCTTTAATAAAAACTTTTCATACAAACCACGAAGTTTTACGCTTCGGTTGTTATCAAATGAATATGTTTTTTGTATTTTTTTCATACCCATTACTTAAGAAATTGCATAAATGCTAAGAATCAGACCGTGAAATGCTTTCGAACTTTTGACTTCAAGAGGTTTGTAAGCTGTGTTTGAAGATTTTGTTTATTATAATAGAACAGTTATGTAATGTATGTATGTTCGACGGTTGGAAATTAAATTTTATTTTGTGATTTCATAATACCTAACAACTCTATTTAGCTTGCATTACTTGTTAAAAAAACCAAAAATGTACTTAATATTATTCTCAAATCTTAAAAAACACAAAGACCGATTCACGCTTCACTGCTCTGCTATTGAACTCAATCACAATACCATCAAATTATGTAACAAACCATTATATATTAGTTTATATATAACTTAACGATTGAAATTTATAATATATAAAATTATAACGTATATTTAACTTTTACAACGTGTCGATATGAACTCAATAAGTTGTTTAGATTTTATCCCTAGCATATCTGATGTAGAACATATTTTGATTGGTTTCTATATTAATAATAAAGAGAAAGGTTTGATGTATATTGGGTTATTTTAAAGAATAGTGGAACAATTTTAAAAATTCCTTTACTTATAGTTAGTTCAAAACAAACTACTTTTTATCTTGATAAGTCTAATCTGGTAAAATCGGAGGAAGTAACAAAAAACGCACCCAACAAGAAATAACATAAACAATGATATCCTAAACTCTCAATACTAAACTAAACATAACAACCAATCAGGCAAGCTATAATATATTGACAATCCCTTCTTACCAGTTAAATAATTCGCTATCTAAAATAGGATTGACCGAGTAGTAACAATATAATATAGATAACATGTTTGTTTAGAGAATATGGTATAAATTCGAAAGTATAGTAAAAGCAAAAACAGCTAGATAAAGTGAATGTGCCTTCACTTTCTAGTCTGGACATCCAAAATATATAAACCATGTTACTAAAATACATATTAGTGTGAATAACTTATTCTGTAACTATTATTTTTAAATGCCTGGAAGCTCCATTCCACTGGTTTAAATCAGATTCATTGAATTCAAATAATAGTGATAAGAATCAGACATTGATTACAATGATTCATAACCAGATAACTATTTAGCAATAAATATTTAATTGTAATATTAAATATTAATATTAAAATGTAATGAACGAACACATTTTATAACCATACTTTTTATATTACACAAATTCCAATTTGTAAATGTTAATTGTTCCGTGAAGAGCTTTTGCATAATAACGTGGCTACTTTACGAATAGAATTTAAATTAGCTTTATAATAACAAAACTTTCTTCAGAATTTAAAATAATTTTAACGAGTAATTTTAACAGTAAACCACAGTGTAATATTAATTATAATTTTAAAGTGGAATAAACATTTTTTTAAAGTGTATTTTAACTTTTATTAAATGCTTAAAGTACTTAGTTTCGATTTTGAAACATTTTCATATAAAATGCTTGTAAAATAAAACATTTCCAAGTTTAAATAATGATGATATTAATATATTCCTAATTAAAACATGTAATATCAATGTCTTGCAAATATTCATTATTCTAAGCATATATTAATCTAGAAGCACCTATCAGAAGCGTAATAAGTTTCAAGTTATTTCAATATCTAACATTTGTTCAGGCAAATGAGATACGAGAATGTTTAACATTAAGTCTTGTTATATAAATTCTAGTTATTTGTTTATAAAAGATTCAAAGAACTCTACAACTTTGAATTCCGTTTTTAAAAATATTAAGAAAGGACTATAAAAAATGTATATTTTTTATGCTGGATAAAACATGTTTTAATTTACCTTATGTTTTAAAGGAAATAATTGAGCTGAGCATAAGTGAAGCTCTTAACCGTTTGGGAGACCTTTTTTGTGTTTAGTTGTCTCCAGAATGCGACGAGATAATTGGCTAAAAAATTTCTCATGTATATTTGAGCCGAACGCGGAAGTTATAGCGAAAACAGATTGAAAAAATGTTTAGCCATTCAAAAGTTATCAAGAAAAGAAGAAAGAGGGGCTCAGCTCAACACCCGCCGCGCACGGTTAGCGGATCCTAGTATTTATTATGTAAAAAGTTATACCTTGAAGTTAAGTAAGACAATTTATGTTACTGTATGTTACTACCTAGCCTGTAGTCGATAAACGAGAATCTTATTGAGGACTTTGTAAAAGCTCGTCTTGTTAACAAGTTTAAGAGATTGTTAGATATATTATATTCACGCAATTATCGGTCTTATATTTAAGGATTAAGTGCTATATTCAAATAATTTTATTTTTGAAATAACATCAGCTCATAAGGTAAGTATTGTATTTATATAATCTTTTATGAAGTTAAATTATTGTAACAAAATACTGAATTGTTAACCAGTTTTATAATAAAGTACCTCATTGATTTAGACATGTAATATATATCTATAAAGTAGTCTAAGTTATTCCTTATAACGTTATCTATCCGCCAGTGAAAGTCCTCTTAAAATCGGTCCAGCAGTTTTAGAGATTAGCCAGAACAAACATATTGACAGACAGATTTTTATGTAAGTATCATATATATTTCATTTACCGTATATATCATATGTATTTAGTGAACAGCTGTTAATTTAAAATGTAACAAATAGATACTTAAACTTTATATATATATATATATATATATATATATATATATAAAGTCTTTATATATATATATATATATATATAAAGACATGACATTTTAAATTATTGTTCAAATTTTAATTACGCAAGATCGTATATAACATTATACGAAATAAAAAAATACATATCAAAATACAAAAAGATTGTAGAAACAATAAAAAGGCCTCGCAATCTCAAATCTCTAGTTTGATATAAAATAGATATTTTGACTTTAAGGTCTGCCTTATTATATGTTGACGAAATTGTATTTATTTTCCGCTTCATTGCATTATATATTAAAAATTTTAAACAGAACTGACGGATATGATTTATGAAAAACTATTTATGATTGTTAACAACTGAACTTGGCGTACGCTTATTTTATAGATTATTATGTTCCTCGAATTCACTATGAACTTATTGTTTCTACACTAAATTTCACTAAACACTTAATCACTTAATAATAAAAATCACTTACATATAACTTCATGTTGATCTACTTAGTTTGGTGGTTGGTATAGCAATGATACCAACACTCTGATGTGCCAACTTTTTATAGTCAACGGAAGTGAGTGCTAGGGAAAGGCGACTGTTGGTGTGCTTTTTTTGTTTTTATATAATATTATTGATATTAGTTCAGCAATTATATAGAGTATTGTTGGATACATCTGATAACATGATAAAATAAATGTAAGTTTATAATTAACATCATTACTTTATCAGAAGAATTCTTTTGAGTGTTTCTTTTCTTTCTAATTTATATTATTACGAATGTGTACAATCCCTTATAATAATGAACAAAGGTGAAATCATATTATTCTAAGATTAAAATATATAGAATATACTTTATAATAATTTTTAATTAACAGAAGAGTGTTTTTAATTTTATGACAAACAATTTTTGTTGTGACTATTATATCTAAGAACGCGTTCTTTTACCTTATATATATACATAATAATTGTGTTGTGTTTTGCAAAATAGAAGGATGTAATATCTTGAGAACAGCTATGTGAAAATTTATATTAATATATAAATGGGAAAAGTAGTAAGGTCATTAAGTTAATAACTGTAATAAGATCCTGCTATTCATAGCTTGGAAAAAAATGTTACTTCTATTACCTGATAGAAAAGAATTAATAATTATCCTGTAATAATTTGTTAATTCGTTTATTGACGTTTAAACAATTATTTCTTAACAAATAATTTCCTAGTCATTTCTATCTCTTAATATCAATCGCGTAGGAAGAGTAAGTAGAGAGTAATGTCAGGATGATTCATGGAGTCCAGTCACGACTCAGTTGCATCAAATATATTGGAAATGTTTTTCTAAATAAAAATGGCAGCCAAAGTTTCAAGCCTAAAAAATAAAAATATTGACTATTAAAAGAAAATATTATAAATAAAAAGTTTTTCCTTCGTTAGTGATAAGTTTAAAATGTTAATGTTTGAAGTTGAAAATATTAAACATTTGTAAGAATCTTTATGAATCACTAAATATATATATTGTTCTATATTTAGTGATTCATAAAGATTAGTTACCGTATTATATATATATATATATATATATATATATATGTGTGTGTGTGTATATTAAAGATTTTTGAAGGAAAGGGTTTGGCAAGGTATAAAATTTTCATATATAAAAATTTCAAAGAATTCTTTGTTTAGGAATAGGAATTTGGGATTTGTTTATGATCACGTTACTGCTGATGTTAAAAAACAACATTCTGGAACAGGGACAAGAGCGAGTCTGACTCGTCCATTTAGGGTTTACCAATTTGTAAGTACAAAAATAGTTCTGGAAAAGAAAAGGAACTATTCCTGATATTCATCTTTTAAAACCTAATTTTTCTTTTTAAATAAAAATTTTTACGTCATAAAAAATATATGTTTTCAAATATTCAAAACAAAAATTGTCATATAATATTTAATAATTTAAGTGAATTAAACTAATAGCTTCAATTTCACACCCAGACTTGTCCTTGAGCGTATACCTTATAACGAAGGTCTGAATTTGCAAAATTTCATAATTATAGGTCAACGGGACCTATCTTATCAATTTTGATTAATATTTATAAGGTTTTAATTTCAACACAATATTGGATCTACCAAATAGATAGCTCGATGGACAGATAGACAGACTACAAAGTAATCCTATAAGGGTTCTATTATCTACTAATAATATAATATAAGGGGCATACATACTTTAACAAAGGCTTCCAACTGTTGGCTGTATATCTCGTCTTAACAATGATCGTTGTAAAAGTAATATTCTAACTAAGAAAAGAATTTTTATTCTTTACAGAGCAGACATCTTTCACTATAACATTTAAAATTAAAGCAAACGATGAAGACCTTTAAATTTATAATAATAATTGTAATAAAATATCCGGTCAGCCATCATTGCATAAATTAACATTTACCTTTCCTTTCCAATTATTAAGACAAATATTTATCATGAATATTAATTGACTAATTTTGTTTACAATTCGCAATATAAATTTGGTTAATATTAATATTGATATTACAATAACTTGCAAAATGATTATTTTTCATATAAATTTTATATTTGATAATTTGTTTCAGAGAATCAATATATCTGTATAATTTAAACCTTCACACTGTTTAATAAAAGTCTTATAAGTTTAGACTAAGTGCCCACGACTTCTTTTGCACGGTATGTGTTTATAATATAAGATAAGCCTAAGTTATTCCTCCTCTTCCTCCTCTTTATAACATCTGCTATCCGCCAGTGAAAATCCCGTTAAAATCGGTCAAGCTTTTTCCGAATTTAGCTGGAACAAAAAGACCGAAAGACCGAGAAAAACTTTTAAAAAAGATTTTTTTATGCAAGTATCGTATACACTTTCATATGCATTTAGTGAAAAGCTTTTAATTTGGATACAAAGAGAGGCTTAAATTGTATGTATATGTATAAATAACTTTCATAAAATACCTATTTATACCTTTATAAAGAGATTTTTTCATAAATCCTCACATAACGTAGTCAACTCTTTTGAATCAAGTAATACGTAAAAGAATCTCATCAAGGTAAAAGAGCATAAAAATCGATGAAGTGTGAAAAACGTTTAAAGTGGAACTTAATATATGTTATGAATCCGCTTTTATGTTTATTAGAGTGAGGATATCATAATATTATGATACTAAAATACCTATATCCATTCTGGTTAAGCAATATTGACTCGAGTCAATGACTTGATGGGATATGTAGTCTATTTTCCTTTATCTTCAACACGTTGTAAATAAAATATTTTGTTGTTATAATGGCTTTATAAGTAAAATCATTTTTGCTATCTTTGCACACCGCAGACTGAACTGACAATCACAATTCACAGACAACCGCAAATAGTCTTGCTTTCCCATATCATCAAAACTTTAAAGTAACTTTTTATCACCTTCCAGTTAACTTTATTTTGTATAGTTATATAATTGTACAAATTTACTGGATCTTTAAATAAAATTACTGGATGTATCTGTAAATTAAATCTGTCCGTACACGGAACTTCAAGTGTGTCAAAGACTAGGTGCAGTACGCGTTTATGCAATAATCGCTTCGTATAAAACCACTAAGTCAAATAACAGACTTCGATTTAATAGCAGTAGAAAAGTTTTATATTAATCTAAAAAAATAATTCCATATAATTTTATTATAATAGCGTAAATTTAGATGATTAATGATCTAATTAGGAGTGACCTACCATCATAATTATCTGTTACCGCGTTTATTAATTTATTTAACACCTTATTGCACTGTATAACATAAAAAATTATAACAAGAATAGATAATAAAACAAAAAAATATATATAAACCGTGCAAAGGCGGTCTTATCGCTTAAAGCAATCTCTTACAGACAACCTTTGAAGATGATTAACAATCAGAGATCAGACGGGATAGTGCAAATGATAACATTAATATTCATAAAGGATAAACATACTTATACTAGAAACAATATACACTTATATAAATACATATTTTATTATATTTATACATATATATATATATATATATATATATATATATATAATATATATATATATATATATATATATATATATATATATATAGTGATCGCGTTCTTTATATAGTGAGGTCAGACATCTAATCTCGGTAACGATTAATTGAATTTCTTACTTATAGGTACATCAAAATGTTTAATATTAAAAGGTGAAAGTAATATAATTGTTACATCCAATTCCTAATGTCTTAATGTTGCTACTGGTGTAAAATCTAACTTTTGTTCGTGCTTTCACCTGCATTGTACCAATTTCATTAACGGTCAGGTGAGGTGTAATTATTTGGGTGAGATGTTCGCTCGCTTTTGTAATTTGATATAATTTAATCACTTTCTATCGGAAATAAGTGTATATTAAATTTGTACAATGCATCCAATCTTCAGGGTACTTCGCGACATAAATTCACATTAATACTAGCGATAAATCATAATTAAAAGATAATTAATATGTTACTCGTTTAATTAGTTAAGAAGATAAGATAAGAAAAGAAAGAAAAAAGAAAGGAAATGTTACTTTATTACTTTAGTTTAAAAGTATAATCTTCATCAAGTATAATTGTTAAGAATTATAGTCAAATTATCCGACATTATAACGAATGATCAATCTTAAAGTTTCTATTGTTTCAAAAATGTATTTCAGTAGAATGAGAACCTTTAATTATTTTAAAATTGTAGGTAATTTATTGAGTTGTTAAGAGGTAATTGGTAATTTGAGTTTATTTTCTTCTATATTAAACAAGATAAAGACATGTATCGTCATATAAATAAAATTATTTTTTTGTCTTTTGCATTTCAGTGAAATGTAAGATTTAAAAAAAAACAGCTTTTATATTAGACACCTTTTATTCCTGATTTTATTCTCCTAAATATTCATTATATCAGAAGTATTTTTACATATTTAAGCATTGAAGACAGATATATTACTTTATGTAATTCTTATCTAGTTATTAATAGCTAATTTTTAATAGTTATTAAGGTATGGTGATAGGAAAAGGTACATAAAATTTTTACAATATCTAAGTAATCTTACACTAGTGAATGTGTATCAAATCCCATCGCTAATCACAGCTCTTAGCTGGTAATTCAGTAATTGCTAAGGTCTTGAACAGTTAGAAAGTGGGCATTCACTAACTTTCTGAATTCACATACTTAAAGGAGTATTTTTGTTTAATAGATTTTAAAGTATATAAATACCTATATACATATACTACCTTATTTCCTCCCGCTTCGTTGGGCACACTATTATTTTGGATATGAACTTAGGTTGCTATGGTAACCTGTGTCAAATTATCCGTTGTCATCGTAACCGTTGCTATGGTAACCCTTGCTATAGTAACTCTTACCCCCGCGTTAAGTGTATAGCTCCTACAGGTTTAAAACTTAGCGAAATGCAAAACGTTGAAATCCGTTGGGATAGGAAAATGTTTTTTTTTTATATTTTATTATCATATGTCCTAGCCAATAGGCAGTTTAAGACAAAACAAAAATAATAATTCCGTCCGTCAGGAATATTTTTTTCACAGTACCTACAGCTAACAAACTTTTTGTTGGTATCAAATTCTAAATATTACATTTCATCATTTTAACTTCAGAGAAGAAATAAATTCTTATCAAGTTTAAGGGAATAAATAAAAATTTTTAAATAAATTCTTTGTTTATATTATAAGATAAATCTATTGTAAGTTTCATTTTTCTAATATTTTTTGTGTAATAATCAGTCTGAAACCATTTTATTACAAAAATATTAGTAGAATTGTTTGAGTTTTAGAAAATTCATTCTTTAATTCACAGAGCAGGTAATTTATATTTAGACACTAGCAGGTTACCCGTGCTTCCCGACGGACGGCGAAAGTGATCAAATATTTTGTTTGAATTTCCACACCACCTAGGAGGTATTAAATAGGCGCTTTATATTTTTTTGCAGTTTTCTAGCTGTAACTTTTGAACGGTTTGGACCTTTGCAAAATCTTTTCTTATCGCACCTACTCAATATGTCAGGAATCTTGTGTCCAAGTTTCAGCTTTCTAGGTATTACGGATTGGGCTGTAGAGCGATGAATGAGTCAGTGAGTCAGTCAGTGAGTGAGTGTCTTTGTGTTTTATATATTAAGATAATAGACCTTGAACTTGGTAGAGCGGTAGAGACGGTCCATTCAACTTATACCTATTATAATTCAATACAAATTTAATACATTTGTACCATCCATAAACAGATCACATATGATATAACATGAATATAAAATTAATTGCGTCATGCTTCCTGATTTAATTTTCTTACCCTTAATAAGGTAACATTTGAAAGGTAACTAAACACATCTCAACTGAATAAGTGAAAGTGAATTCTATCAGTCAACATTCTCTTTCATTTGAAAACAAACATTTATGTGTCACATTCATTACCAATTTAAGAGAAAGGACATTAAAATAGATTTAATAATAAAATTAATATATATATTCAATGTTAGAAACAGGTTGTACCCTACAGTACAGTACAGTACATAACATGAAGAAAATAAGGTTAAGGTCATAAATCTATCTGATCATTTTGCAAATGTATTATTATATATAATTTGTTTTGTTAACATATTGTTTGTTTTAATTTTAGAACATTTTTTACAAAAATAACGATAAAAAAATTATAAGGTTATTAGAATTCGTAAAAGATATAACGCGTTTTTGAGAAAAGCGAAGACTTGGTTCTTTCCAATCAAGTCGTCACAGTCGTTAAACCACCAGGTGAGTGCTGTCACTCTAAATTTGTAATCTGTTCACTCTAATATGTAAATAGATCGCTATGTAGAGATAAAGCATCCAATAAATCTATTAATTGAGCGAAGCGAGCGGAGAGTTTTACTGCAGACTTTTTCACATTCTTTGTCACAAATAGAAAACTGCTTGACGGAAAATTATGAAATTTTGCAATCCAAAAGTCACACTACTAAGTGAAGATAAAAAAAAATAAAAAAAAATGTCATGTCGTTGAGGAATAATGGTCAAAAAACTGATATTCCATTGAAGTCAATGGGAACCGATGAGTTATTACATTGGGATCGCTTCACTCAATATGCAAACGGCACCCGAGATTTCACGAGCGCAGTGAGTCGAAATTGAGGATGTGTTGGCGCCCCTAGTTATTTTATTTGTTATATAAGTATCAGATAGATAGGAATATATAAGGAAATACGATTAGATGTATTGTATAACATGTCGTAAATTGAGTACAATTTTTTATCATCACAACGTAAGAGGTATATGGTCATCATATTATATAACGATGACTTTTGTGGAGAACGGTATGACTTTCTTATAAAAAACAATAGCATCTTGAGTAACATTCTCGTAATAATTGGATCAATTAAAATGTGTTATGTAATTAGTTGACAAATCTAAAAAATCTAAGTTATATAGAATGATTTTAAAGGTATGGAAGGTTTTTTGTGGTTTTATATTGGATCTTCAAAATCTTAGGTTATCTTTTAAAGTTATTGAACTAAGTGTCTCATGACTTCGTCCGCACGAAAAATGATTATTTTAATAAAAATAGCGTTAGTTACTCCTAATAACATCAGCTATAGGTTAGTGAAATTCCTGTTAAAATCGGTCCAGCCGTTCCAGGTATAAGGAAGTAAACAAACCGAGAGCCAGACAGACAAGAAAAAAAACTCTAAAGCGACTGAACCTACTTTACAGATGTAACTATTACAACATTAAAAATTTAGAGTTAGATAAAGATAGATAGATAAATAGATAAAGATAGATAGAGAGATAGATAAAGATAGATAAACAAATGGACGATACTAGAGTAATTGGGTTATAACGTTTGTGTTGACATTCGCAAAAACAATTGAGACGCATGAATAATTTTGATGTCATAACTAGCTGTGCCCCCGACTCCGTTTGCGCGGAATATGTTTTTTAAAATAAATGTAGCCTTGTACTCCTAATAATATCAGATACCCTTTCTTTATACCATCTTAATTCTTTCTTAAATAATTAATTCTTTCTTTAATAATTAATTCTTTTAATGCTACATTCCACCTGATGGAAAGTGGAAATGTAGTCATAGGTGGCAAGGCGCATTAACTTAGCAACCTATTCACACTTCTCTTCAAGACACACACATTGTATTTGAACGGAAATACCGAAGCAGGTAAGCTGTTCCAGTCCTTCGCTGTACGTATTAAAAGAGACATTGAAAGTCCAGTTAAAATAACAGTTAAATTTACACAATTAACCGGGAACCAATTGACAAAAGGAATAAATTAAAGAACTATATATATAAGTACCATATACATTTTTTTCATTTTATATGCAAAAACAGACACTACAATTTCATTTTTATGTATAGATGAACGCCGCAATATCCATAATAGTATTAATTACAATTTAGAGAAGATCGAGTAAATATACCAGATGATATGTCGAAGATTTATCCCAATCCTTTTATACTTACTATTACAAATTATTATTTGTTTATTGAAATTACAAATACTATTAATGTTTTGTTAGAAATTAATGTTTAAAACATTTTTACACTATTGGATTATATTTTTCGTAAAACTAACTTTTAATATAAATAAAAAAGCACTTTAAATAAAACTTTAAAATTTTAAAGGATACGTTTTTTTATTACGAGCTTTTTAACGCGGGTTTGCGCATTTGGAACTTAAAACTTTTTATATATAAATCAGACGAGGGCTACTGCCCACAATAAAGGAGCCCTACAATAGAGAACAAAATCTAAATTTAAACAGGTTTTACGTTTTTCTTCCTAACCTTTTTTTGTCTTTATAAGAATACTTGCACAAACTTAATAATATTGTCATAAATATTTCAAAACGCTTTAATTGCAAGTTTCATTTTTATATTTGATTTGAATAAGCATTTCAGTGTAAATACTTTTATAATGTGTCATTTTGAAAATAGTTAATATTTAAAAGCCTTCTTCATTGCTCCAGGGTCTTCAGACTTCCAAATCCGGCCCTGCACACGAGTTCTATAAAATTACAACTGATTTGATACATGCTGCACCTAATATTATTATTATGTATAATATATAATATTTAAAGTATCATTATTGTTACAAACTTCAATCGAGACATCCTTTTTATGCTGTTATAAAAAAAATTAAAATGTTCAAAGTAAATAAAAACTCCATAAATATTTAAAGTATACATTTTTTCAAAAAGTTTTATAAAGAAGTAGATATTTAATGAGGTAGCAGGCTCTTAATTACTTGGCGAAGTTAGAAAGCGTTTTTATAAAGTTCAGGCAACTTATAAAGCAGTTTGTTAAAGGCGTTTTTTGGGGTTGATTTATTCAAATATTAAAAATAAAAGTTGTGTAAAAATATTTTACAAAATATTTTAGACTTATTTTTGTCAACAACTTAACTGAGGCAACCAGAATCCTTACAAGACTCAGATTTATCTTTTGATAATAGATTTTGTATTTAGGCAGTAATTGAATATATGGAATAATAAATTATATAAATGTTTTGATAACTTTAATAATATTGTAACAAAATAATATATTTTCTCATTTCTTAATTAAAAGCACACAAAGAATTACAAATAGTAGTAATTACTCGCTTCTTTTATATAACATTGCAATTTCCATCTATTCTTATATAATAAATATTATTATGTAGTCTGTACGTGCTTCCTTAAGATTGCAAAGAAGTTATGGATACTATTAAAACCAAAGCAGTGACTGTTCGTTTTTTTGTTGTAACGTTTTTGTAGTAGTAGCGCTGTTGCAACTTATGAAGGTTCAGTTTTTTTTAATAGCCTGCCATCTAGCGAATATAGGCGTAAACTACATTGAAGTATCATCAAACCATTATGCCAGACTTTCTAGTAGTCAAAATAAGATAGTAGATATGGCGCTTTAAACAATTAAGTTGTAAAATTACTTAATTTAATATTTATAACACATGTTAAGGATTTTATAAACATTAAAAATATATATTATCGTTTTTTAAACTAGGGGCGCCAACAAACCCTCAATTTCGACTTGCTGCGCTCGCGAAATCTCGGGTGCCGTTTGCATATTGAGCGAAGCGAGCCCAGTGTGTTCACTTATCGTTTCCCATTGACTTCAATCGGATATCAGTTTTTTTACATGATATAAAAAAAAAAAAATTGACTTTTTTCAAAATTTTTTTTTTAAAAAACCATCCCCTAATGTGTGTCTTTTTGTTTGCAAAGTTTCATAATTTTCCGTCAAATAGTTTTTGAGCCAA
Source organism: Melinaea marsaeus rileyi (assembly GCA_918358865.1). Taxonomy (NCBI): domain Eukaryota; kingdom Metazoa; phylum Arthropoda; class Insecta; order Lepidoptera; family Nymphalidae; genus Melinaea; species Melinaea marsaeus. The sequence goes on along the minus strand of OU911086.1, from coordinate 11,975,885 downwards.
TTCGTGACAAAGAATGCAAAAAGTCTCCAGTAAAACGCTTCGCTCACTTCGTTCGCTTCGCTCAATAAACCTCCGTCAATCTCAATAATACCTACCAACCAATACCAAATAGTAAAAGAGTGGATCGAGTAGTTTTAATAACAGAGTAGAGAGGGCGCTGCACACAATTAAGTTAGAAAATTATTTAAGTTAATATTTATAAAACATTTTTTACGATTTTATACACATTAAAATAAATATTATAATTTTTTAATTAGACATTCGTCAATCTCAATAATAACTACCAACTAATACCAATATAGTAAGAGAGTGGTTCGAGTGGTTTTAATAACAGAGTAGAGATGGCGCTGTACATAATTAAGTTGCAAAATTTTTTGAGTTAGTATTTATAGAAAATGTATTAACATAGGTATAATAAACATTAAAATAATAATAATTTTATCATTTCTTATTTAAATCTTCATCAATCAATTCCTCCAATACTATTAGTCAGAGAGTTGTTGTACACGCTGGCGAAAGCAAAAAAAAAGACTAGGATCCGCCGCCGTGCGCTGCGGGTGTTGAGGTGAGCCCCTCCCCTTTTAAATAAAATGTAATAAAATTATTTATTTCGTAGTTTTTATGTGATGTTGATTATAAGCGTATTTCTAGGTTGACGATCGGCAAGCGCGCAGAGGTTCTGATATCGTTAAGTCTATGGGAGAAACAGTTTTTTGACCATCATTTCTGAACGGAATGAGATATTTTAATTCTGCTTTTTTAAAAACGTGCCCATTCCCAAACTCTATAGCTCTGTCAATTTTCATTTAAATCGGTTCAGTGAATTCATGTGATGTTGCTTCAACTAAATTGATTAAACGCAGTCTTAGAACGTGAAACCTGTATTGAAACTACATAAAATCGTTATTAATTTTAGAGACGTGCCATACGATACGTCAACAGTCAGCTCTTTCAGAAATACCTGAAAATTTGTTATGAAAACAATTTCGATATCCATAGATCATAATAACTTTAACTCAACGACCATTTCAAATTATAATGTATTAAGTTTTGATAAAGATTACATCAGTTAATAAAAAATACTTTTTTTTTAACATACATTGCGACCGAACTAGTCTTATTATTGTTAATAAAGCGTTCTTATAATATTGAAATGTAAGTCATCAAACAATCAGTGGAGCGAATGCGTTCCTCGTGAAAGGTGTGTTCTGTAGTATGACTGGAGTCTTCCGTAATACAGTCAGTATCTTATAAACCATTATGTTTCTGGTTTTAATTCATAATTTAAAATATTTTTATTCATTTACACGCACTTTTGAGTCGTCAATTATTACAAAAAAAAGTCAGTGTAGTCAATCCGTGAGTAAGCTACCAAAGAAATGCTGCTTTGTTGAGAAGAGCCGGCCAGAACCACAACAGTCGCTCTGTTTGAAAGAAAGAAATATAATAATCTTAGATGATGTATAGTACTAGGATCCGCCAACCATGCGCGGCGGGTGTTGAGCTGATAATCCTTTCTTCTTTTCTTGATAACTTTTGAATGGCTAAATATTTTTTCAATCTGTTTTCGCTATAAAATCCGCGTTCGACTGAAACACACATGAGAAAATTTTTAGCTAATTATCTCGTCTCATTCTGGAGACAACTAAACACAAAAAAAGGTCTCCCAAACGGTTAAGAGCTTCGCTTACGCTCAATAATATAAATCCTGCAAATGAGTCAACAACTTAAGCCTCTCATATTTCAGTAGTTTAATATAATATAATTTTTTTTTATTTTTATTAGCCCCTCCCACCCACAGTCTGTGTGTATAACAGCGCCTGTATCGATTTAAGAACAATATACTCATTAGTTATATATGTACAGTAAAGTTGATATCATAACAATAAAACTAACTAGGAGCGCCAATAGACCCTCAATTTCAATTCGTTGCGCTCGCGAAATCTCGGGTGCCTTTGGCGTTATTCGTGACAAAGAATGTGAAAGTCTCCAGTAGAGCGCTCCACTCGCTTCGCTCAAATAAGCAAAGCATATTCTCATAGTACCTATAACTATAATTTTACTATAATAAATTCAAAATGTAATATTTTGTCACTAATTGTAATTAGCAACACTAAAGTAAGAAAAGTAATTCTGTATGAAATATTTTAAATATTGTCTAGTATTTAATTATATATTCCTTAGTACATTTAGGAATTATTTTTTTTATACAAATCTTTATTCAAATAGGAATATCTTTCTTGTGAATACTTGAACTCAGTCGATTCCTAAGATAATCCAAGACGAAGAATGAAGATATTATTTTAACTTACTAGTAATTATAAATCGGTATAACTTTCACATTGAGTTTATTGTTTCCCAGTAATGGTTATTTTCACTTAATATAAATTAACCAATTAATACTACCGTACTTAATATACCAACCAAATAACTTCCTACCACATAATGTAGATAATAACTCAATACAACCTAATAGAGCGTAGTTCCGAACTTTTACAATTACAGCACAAGTTTCTGCTTTGTACTGACACAAAATTGATAAACTATTCTAACGAGAGATGACTTTTAAACGATATCAAACCTTATTACGTTGGAAATAGGTTGAGAATTTAATAACAAATTCGATATAGTCTACAATACGATAAGCAACAATTTGAAATCAAACGAATTTGAACTTTATTTCATAAAATTAAGATCGACTTTTAAATATCAATTGTAATGTTAAAAGATCTTATAATATTGGATAACATAAAGCATGTTGAATATAATCAAATAACTTAGGAAAGTGTATCCTTGTGGTCTTAATTATTTAAGTTGGGGAAACTCGGTTTTGTGGTTAATGCAGTTAAGTAGCTTATTGTAATACCCTTTAGTAACCAAAAAGCAAAACTAACATACGTATAGTTAATATTAAGGTCCGCTTAACAGTCTCCAGCGGCTCTATCCATGTAAAATTACATTTTCTTTAGCTGTTTTTGTATTGCCCAAAAATTCTATGCTAGTATTCATACAAAATTTAATATTCCAATTAAAATTCAAAATATCTTTATTCAAGTAGGCATTTACACGCACTTTTGAATCGTCAATTATTACAATATAAAAAAGGTCAGTGTAGTCAGTCCGTGAGTAAGCTACCACCGTCTCTGAATGCTGCTCTGTTGAGAAGAGCCGGCCAGAAACTCAACAGTTGCTCTTTTCAAAAGAAATATAACAATCTTAGGTGATGTACGTTATAATATAAATCCTGCAAATGATTCAACAACTTAAGTTCCATATATTTCGATCCACTAAAAACTCTTGAACGTTATAATAAGATTTATTTAATAATAAACTTTTGATTTTAGATTTAAAACCAAGAAAAGGAAGGTCTAATATATTTTGTGGAACCTTATTATATATGCGTGTACTTGAGTATACGACATATATAGATATAGTATACGAGTATATATGCGTTTGAACCCATGAAGAAGGAAGAAGGATATTGTTAATAAAACCCCGTTTAAGCTGTTTCCTAATAAGTCAGTAAAGATCTCTCTATAGGTATGTGTGTTGTGTATGACGTCAACATATTTTATACTTACTGGTATTAAGAAAATCAAGATGAACTGTTTTTTTTATAATTGAAATCGATTCATATCAACAATTGAAACCTGTGAATACAAAAAACGTGGATTCGCTCGTGCTTCATTCAACATTGCTTGTTAAGTTCTAACTACACGTAATTATATCGGCGTATGTTTTTTCTGATCTCCTTCGCTCTTCTCACACTATATAAATTCAGAATTAACGACTTAAAATTTCGTTTTTACAACATACTATTTATTTACTACTCTTATTTGAACCTATACTTGCACATACTGCTAATTAATAGCATTTTTTAAAAGACAAATCAAATGGAATAGAAAAACAAAAAAAAAATAAAAATGAAAAAGTAGTGGAATTTGAATCGGTGCATCGGTAGACGATTTTTTACAAAAAACTAAGCTAGTAAAGTATAAATATATTATATAGAAAGTAAAATATAAATATAAACTGAGTAAACTGAGCTTTATTTTTAAAGCATTTAAACTTTGTATTATTTTCTAACCGTGATCATTTTGGTGCCTGTCAGTGAGGCAGGTAATTACTCATACCTTCATTCATTTGACAGGTAATTTCTCAATACTGGTTATAGAGTGTATCATTTATATTAAACACAAGTATTTCTTAACAATTAATTTAAGGTATTTTTGTTATAAAAACATAATTTTTATATTGTAATCACGGAAAAGTTTCTGAATTTTAGCGCTACCAGAAGCGTCTTTCGTAGTATCTGTTGTTTCCTAAAAAAAATTACATAGTGAATATGCTGTTAAAGTTACTTGAAGTTTTTATCTTAATAATTGTCATACTATAACATGATCAGGAAATAAAAGTAAAACGAAATTAAAATCACTTATCATGATTTCATAAAATAGTAGTTTACATAAAATTGTAGATATTTTTAAGAGTAAAGTTGTGATAATTTTTTATTTAAACAAATAATCACTACTGCTTTTGTTTTCAACAAGCATTTCTTTGTGTATAGCTTGAGTGGCAACTGTCAAATCCATTCTGTTAATATTTTTATTGTTACATTTCCTTGGGAGTAACGTCAGTGACATTAAAAATTAGTAGTAGCAGTCTGTCATGGTATGGGCATGTTATGAGGAGAGATGAAAGTCATGTCGCCAAAAGAATGCTGGGTATGGTAGTGGAGGGATGGACAAGTGCAGGACGGGTGAAGAATAGATGGATGGATTGCGTGAAAGACGATATGGAGAAGAAAGTAGTGTGTATAAATATGACGAGTAAAAGGAGGAAAAAACACACTGCACCGATCCCAATATTTGGATAAGGGCAAGAAGATGATGTTACATTTCCAAAATGATGATATTTTAATAAATTACATAAGTTTAAAGATTTTAAATTACCTCATTAATTATTTTTAGCGACAATTTATTATAGTGATTTAAAAAAAATATAAAGTTCTCACCCAAAGTTTATAAGAACTTGGTAACTGTTCAACTCTCATTCCTGACTTCGTAATATCACGGGGATGACGAGCTATTTTTGAGAATTTGTAATAATATGGATACCTGCAATATAATATAAATCAAACCAAAGTATCCTAAAAATACACTTAATAAAACAATAATTCTGAATTAAGTTCCTGATTCTCGAGCCATCTAGATTAGATTAAAAATTGAAATTGACACTAAGTTTACATTTTTATAACCAAAGTGATTAAAACGTTTTTCAGAATATTAATAAAATCACACCCCGGGATTTCCTTATTAAATATAAAAATATATTTGATTAAAAAAAATCTTACTTTTCCTTGTAATGTGGTGGCATAGAAACCTGTGCGCACACGCAAGCTATAACGGCTAATATAATGATGAGTTTTAAATGCATTTTACACTGACAATAAAACAAATTCACAAGCTAATTATATTATAATATAAATGATGAATATACAATAAAATACTCTTACTAAATATACCTTATTATGAAGACAACAGTACTTTTATTTAACAATACTTGTTGTCTCCGATTTATATATGCGTATTAGGTAAAGTCCCGTTTATTATGACACATAAGTTATGATTGTTTTTAGAAGAAAATTAATGACAAGAATTTTTGTTTATATACATACTATATTTATTTAATACTAGCTTTTGCTTTCGGCTTCGCTTGCGCGGATCGGTAAATTTTAGCGAATTCTTAGAGTAAAAATGATTACAAAAGAAGCACTAAATGGTATCGTGGCCGTCCTCTGGTAATTATTTTTTTGGTAATCTAGGAAAATCTTGTTTTTTTTACAAAATACAAGTATGTCCGTTTTAGGAACTACCAGTGTGAATGTATTAAATTAAAATCCTTACCATTACGTAATTTTATTAAACATTGATAAAGTGAATAATTTTTATATGATATCTTTATATTCGATGGCTAAAATTATTAATAATTTTTAAGATCTAGCATCTGATTCAGATTATAATAACTGGCCTTAATTTAAAATAGCATGAATATTAAATTGAAGCCTATGTGATTTTTACCACGACTTTTATATTATCCTTGAACAGCTTCGAGTTATTTTTATGATAAGTATTGTGTCAATGTGACCTCCTTTAATATCCTGTAACAATACACCATAGTAGAATCTCTCTATTGTACAGGCAATAATCAATTTGTAAGCCGTAAGAACACAAATTTGTTATCCTTCTCTAATATCAGTGATATTATTTAAAATAAGCTGTGCTTACGACTTTTATGTTTTTAAAATAAAAGTTACTATAAATTAACTAAGTAACTAAGTAACTAAGTAACTAAGTAACTAAGTAACTAAGTAACTAAGTAACTAAGTAACTAAGTAACTAAGTAACTAAGTAACTAAGTAACGAATTAACTAAGTAACTAAGTAACTAAGTAACTAAGTAACTAAGTAACTAAGTAACTAAGTAACTAAGTAACTAAGTAACTAAGTAACTAAGTAACTAAGTAACTAAGTAACTAAGTAACTAAGTAACTAATTAACTAAGTAACTAAGTAACACTAAAAGTCCCGTGTAAAATCGGTGTAGCCGTTTCCGAGATTATCCGGAATAAATAGACAGACAGACGGACAAATCGAAGATTTTTTTTTTATGTAAGTACTCTAAATATTTTCTTAAATATATAGATGCCTATGCAAATGTTAATTTGGAATTACAAGCAGACACTTAAATTTTATTTATATGTATATAAGTAATAATCTATAAAATTTATTATTAAGTCTTGCACACCCTTTGGTAAATAGAGCAGAAAAGTATCAGAGATATAATAATAAAATTAGTTAATAAAATTAGTTTTACAAATAAAAAAAATAATAATTGCAAAACTAATCTTACTAATAATAGTAAACAAACTTTTACAATTTCTTATGTTTACTCTGTATTTGCTTATGTAAGTACGCCATACGGAAAGCGGGATGTTTGTGTCATTTTTATTTACAAGGTAAACTACATTTTTTACAAAGAACGACAGTATAATAGAAGTTACAAAATATGATATGTAAAAACAGTTTTTATATTCACGACTCTTCTATGCATTTTTAAAATATATAAAATATAAGTACAGGCGCAGATTAATATCAAAATGTATATACATTTGTTATTAGGAAATTATCAAAGCACTGAGAGGCAGCTTGCTTAGAGTCAAGTCAAACAGTGACGTCATAGACCTCCCATCTCTCCTCTCACGTAACCTATATCCATGCATTTTGGGAAATGGACCCCGCAACGGACATGTTACATGCCTCAATCACAGTACCGTTACTATGTATATAATGAGTTTATTTCCACTGCTATATTAGAATAATTAAAGTTTCTATACTTTCTAAGAGTAAGAAAAAATTGCATGGCATCAACACGTTTAAACATCAACATATAATTTGAGTCTTGGAAAAGGTTAAAAAGTTTTTCATGAAATTTAGTTTGCATGGAGTTTCGGGGCGATAAATCTATCTAGGAAAATATTATCTTCGTCTTCTTTTTTAATATCCCGTCTATCTATTATTAATTTGGAGCATCTAACTGTTTTATTACAAGCAACACTAAAGCGAAGCTAAAGCTTTAGTAGAAGGCATTATTAAGTAACACTAAGCTAATTGGTTTGAGGTTAGATCAAGAAAATCAAATGTATACTAAAAAATATCGAGCAAAGCTCAAGTGTTCTTCATTTAACTGTAGTTTTGCTCACATACTATAAAATTTCAATACGGTCTATTGAATAAAGACAATCAGATTCAGTGGATCGCTTTAAAGTTAGTAAAAATATAATAAATGTAAGAATTTATCTAATATTTCATCTACATTTTAATGGTTCTACAATATTCGTAAATTTAAAACATAAAATGTCGTGTCGTAGTTAGTAATGGATACAAACAGCAACTGCAGAGTCAACATAATGTACATACACTGCATTTGGCCAGCTCCCAAATTTACTGCAGTATGTTATAGATATAATATCTAACCGGGGTCCAAATACTAAAATGTTTGTGTATTTTCGGGATTTCTCCGTGTATTTTCAGTCCTTTTAATGCATTTTCTGTTCGGTATGTCAAAGGATTATCGTATAAACATTTTAAATAGAAATCCTTAAGTTCATACGGTTTTATGAGTACTGTTATTTTCTGAAGTTGTGTTTTTAAGGCACTAATAAAAATCTTTATATTAATGTTCTTTAATACTTATAACATATTTATTAGGATTTTTTGTTTAGTTCTTCGAATTGTTATTATATTACCTACTTATTATTTTATATTATTATGTCTCGGCTATTAAATACAATCACATAGTCTTAGAAGAAAATGAGATAGTACGACATTTTTAAATGCCTTTTTTTGTGGATTCAGTTAAATAAAAATATTTTTTTATATCATTTCCTATAAGACCTAAAATAAATATAATTCATATGAACTTACGGGCTAGTTTTGAATATCAAATGCGAGTTTACAATCGAAAAATAAATCTCTTGCTAAAATTCTTGCTTTTTTTGTTGTGTCAGCTTGAAGTTCCGATTACGTGTGCAGTAAAAATTCAGGTATTTCATTTGAAAATAGTAGTTTTAGCATATTCTTTATATGAATTTATTTTATACTTTGCTGTATCATAATAATAATAAATAAATATATTACACTAGCTGTGCCTATGACTCCGCTTGCACGGAACATGTTTTTTTAAGCAGTGAAATTTCTGTTAAAATGTTGCAGTTTTAGAGATTAGCCGAAACAGACAGAGAAAAACTTTTTTTTTATGTAAATACCCTATATACTTTCATATGCATTTAATAAAATCTGATAATTTTTAATTACAAACAGACACTTTAATTTTATTTATATGTATATATAGTAGCAATTAATTACTTGCTAACGAGCTGGTTATAAGACGCTTTTGACCTAGATTCCTTGTCCACTAAGACGAGCTTAGGGTGACTACCAAATCGACTGAGGCGTAATAACTTAATCCTCCCCTCGCTTAACAGAGCACGTTAAGGGTCTATATCAGTCGTTTGTTTTTAGAGCTCTATTTCCTAAACGGCTTTAAAGGATGAAATGGTAAAGAAACCTGATATTGAAACGATTACGGAATTAATCTTCAGTGTTTGGTATCTCTTTTTATATATTTAACAGACAATTGATGTTATATTGTATTGGAATTTCTTGAATAATCGAGAGAATTGAGTTTGTTGTTTGTTTTACTAAATAATTTTAATGTCTGATTTATTTATTTATATCTTTTTAAATCAATACCATTGATCAATGTGTATCAAATGGTAAGAGGATTTTAGATAACATACTTATCGAAATAAGCCCTTCATGTCCCTAATGAAACTAACGCTTAATTAAAAACATATTTAACTAATAATAAGAATACATAATTTGCTATTATAGTTCTGGATTACTTTATTCCAATGCCAGTGGAAATCATATTTTATTAAATAATTAGCTTATTCCCCCGCTTCGCTGAGCACACTATTAATTTGAATGTCAACTTAGGTTGCTATGGTAACCTTTGTCATATTATGCGTTGTCATCGTAACCGTTGCTATAGTATCTCTTACCCCGTGTTAATCGAATAGCTCCTACAGGTTTAAAGCTTGGCGAAATGCAAAAAGTTGGGATAGGAATTTCGTAAAATCAGTTCTTATTGGACGTCTATATCACAAAAGTAACTATGTATAATTTTAAATTAATCAAACAGATAGTTTCGGATATTTCGTGATGAGTCTGTAAGTGGTAAAGCGATATATATATATATATTACCTATATCTATATATTGATATATATAGATATAGGTAAAACAAATATATGTTCTATATTGTTAAGAAAAATATTTAAAATTCACAACTTTGCAAGTCTGTCATATATAAATATTGTTGTTCGTTCAAACATTGATTGATTTGACACCGGCTTTCGTTCAGTCGTTAAATTATTATTTGATGCATGCACTGAGTTATAAAGTAAATTTAAATATTACAATATTTACTGAAGTTATTCAATGATAATATTTACAAATATATTTTTTTGTTATTGACTTTTTGATAATTGAAAGTCGATATCAAACACGAATATGTATTAATATTGTAAATTAAATTGTGAATAAAAGAACACAATATGGTAAGTTTAATAAAAATAATAATTAGTATTTTAATGTTTGTAATAAATGTTTTGCTATAAGTCAAAACTAAAAAATATTTAGTTCGCTTAACCTGTTGTTAATAAAATGTTAAAATAATTGTTGAATGTTAAATGTTAAAAACCAGTAGGGAACTAGGGAATTATTGATAAAATAATTAATAAAGTGTACAGGAAAGATATTTTTTAGCCTCATTGTGAATACTAAAGCTATTTCACTTTCTCAAACGTGCGAAAGGGATAAAATATTTTATATAACGTGGTAGAGCAAGATAGAGAATTCAGACTTACAAGGGTTCTGCGATAATAATTTCTTAATTTAGGCATTCAAATTTCCTTTTATCCACTTTATTAACTCAATTTATACTAGAACGTGTTTACAAAAGTTTGAATTCCCAATTTAAGATAATTTGTTATGAAAACACCCTCTTGTAATAAGGTAACCATATTTTGAGGAAAAATGGGATTTTCTGTAATTTTTTTCATATTTTCACTTCAAATTATTATATTATTTATTGACTACATTTTATTTGATAATTTCTTATATTTATTATATATTAATAAAATTTTTATATATATTTTTAATATAATGATAAAATAAATTGTATAGTATGGAATCTATTTATTCAAGATATAAGATAACCAATAAATTTAAATCAAAGTCATGAGTAAATAAAGTATTATCAAAAAAATATATATAAAATATATATATTTTTTTGTCTCCCTACATTTGACCTAAAATTCGCTTTCATAATAGCTTAGGCCCTGTCGTGTTCTCGCCTTTACATACTGATTAGATTCCTCCGAGAATACATTGTAGAAAGATGATCATAATATAAATAAAACATAAAATATCTTTAAGAAAATTTTAATAAAGCATAAAATAGTAAGTAAACAAATTAGTTAACTTTAAATTTGATATAGTCAAATTTAAAGTTAACTAAACTGTAATACGCTATGAGGTACTAATATTCTGTTAATCTAAAATATCCTGAGAGAAAACATTTATAACGCGTGACATAGTCTAATGAAAGCCTTTATCATAAGCGTTCGCCATTAGAGCTTATTTCGCAGGCAAAATATTAAAACTGAATAACTCTCATAAAGTAGACTTTGGTTAAGGAACGGTTCCACTCGCGCATAAAATAATTATTTAGTAGTATTTTATTGTACCTAATCTTAAATATAATAAATACTTTATTTAGCATGGTTGTAAAATAAGTAGCAAAAACCACTCTTATTCTTGTACCTACTTTCAAAAATTAATATTTTTTTAATAACAGTATTCAAAAGTCAAACTATTGTTTATTTATTTATTTAGCTTCACGCCATATCCCTTGCGGGGTAGCCAGAGACGGAGCGCCAAACACAATATTGTTGATTAGAAAATTATTGTTATTAATAGTGTTGATTTTAGAATATTAAGATACCGTTTATCTAAATGTGTAAGATGAAGCAACATCACCCCCAATATATTTTTGATTATTTATTAATATTGAGATCTTAATAGCGCTTCTGGCTCCTATAAGTATAACATTTTTAAAAATTAGTTTATCCATAGATTCCACATTAGTTCTCAGATTTTGGATATAATTAATCACCCAGGCAATAATTGTAAGAGTAACATTTCCCTTTAAAAATATATCGCAAAATCTCAAACATGAAACAAAACCTTAAGCAATTTCAATTTCCAGGCGCACGACGCTCTTCAGATACATTAAGCACTTAACTATCACTGTCTGCTTGCTTTCGCCGTTTATAAAATAAAATCCCCCTCGGCTTTGAATATTTTCAGTGTTTATCCTGTCTAAGTGTGCACTTATTTTTTATCTAATGTTATTTTAAAATATCGTTTTTAAAATACATTTTCGCTGATGTTGTTTTTTATACTTTTATCCGCTATGTTAATAATTTAAAACTTTATTTCGTAGACACGATAATTACTTATTTAATTAATATTTTAATAATCATAGATTAAAGAACTAAACTGAATATATATTTTAAGATCCAAGTCACTTTATGCAAGATAATTGAAAGTGTACCAAAAATCCTTATAAATTAAAATTTCATGACTTAAAATCTAATTTTGAAACAAAGTTTTTTAATAGCGCCCTCCAAAACAATGTTTTGTTACAAATTTGCTTCATTGTTCGTTTTATTGGCGCTCCATAAAACGTTGGAAATAAAACAAACTGTTATTATTATTACAATTTTATGTATCAAATAAATCTTGATTGTATTATATAATGTAAACGATACTTCGCAGTTCTGGTTGTGTATATCAATACATATTAATAAAATAAAATCGTCTGTTTGTTTAATAGCTTTTCAGTAAATCCATATGAAGGTATATACAGAACTAACATAGGACATAACATTTCATATATATATATATATATAAAATATGTATATTTGTTGTGGCTAATCTCTGAAACCACTGCACCAATTTCAATAGAACTTCTCTGTAAGATAGCTGATCTTATAAGGAGTAACTTACGCTACTTTTATTTTAAAAGACATATTCCGCTAGTTATGGTAATGGTAATGGTAAGCGTTGTCATAGAATTCCTTGTCATAGTAACCATTGTCCGTTCTTAGTAAACGACTACGTCATTAAAGTAGTAACTATGGTATGTACAATTTTAAGTTAATCTGACAGATAGTTTCGGAGATTTCGTGATGAATCAGTGAGTAATAAATCGCTATATGAATATATATCAATAAAAATTAATTTAGACATTTGAAATTTTTATTTGGTTTAATATTTTAATATACTTAAAAGATAACATTTGTACTACAGACAAAGTTTTAAGCTTTTATGTATAGATATATATATATATAATGAATTAGAATATCATTAAATTATAACAACAAAATAAAACTAAATTAATTCAATTATCCCTATAAGGTAAAGCTTCGATAGGCTTAATGAATTTCATTTAGAAACAAGTTTCTTAATTAGATATATATCACAGAGTAAGAAAATGTATATACGAGAGTAAAACTTACTTACCTAAATGATATTTAGTATTTATTTAGTCTGTGTCCCATTCTTGAGTAACTAACCCTGTTTTGTTAATAGGGTGGAATTCAATTAGTGCTTAATTGGAATGGTTTATTAGACTTTTATTGGCAGCATTATTCCAGGGATCATTAAATTTTAAGGAGTAAGTAAACCTTAAATAGAATTATTGACATTCTGAATATTTTAATGTAAGATTTATTTATTAAATACTTAAGAATTCGTAAATTAGGGGCTCAAATAAGTAATGAGTTACTAATTGTATAAACAGTTTGTTGGATGAACGATTTATCGAACGAAGCATAACAATATTATATGTTTATAATATATATATTATATGTATATATTACAGTAATATTATATACATATTATTATATTACAGTAGGTATATGTGTATAATATTGTTAAGTTATTGCTTGAAAGTGTGTGGCAGGATTGAATATTTATTTAATTAGATCCATAGACGTTGGTTAAGATTTACGAGTATATGTTATTTAAACTATGTTTAACATCTGGGTTTTTAAGTTAGTAAATAAAATAATATATGTCTAAATTCCAGTATAAGAACCGAATAATTATGAAGTCTCTTATTTCGTAATTATATGATTTAATTCTTATGGTTATGGTAGAGACCTTACCAAGCAATTTCTAGATTAATTTCCTCCAATCTGTTCTGTTTTGTAGAACTCCAAGCAATCTTACCGTACTATGTTACTTCTGTAGCTATTATTAACATAGATTTAACAAATATCTATAAATTATCCTTACATATACGACTGAAAGATATATATTTTTGTTTTAAAATCTCAAATATTAAGGAAATCAAACCTGAAACAAAGAATTTTTTTATGGTTACTTTTTAAGTAAAAATATAAAATTAATATTTCAACAGTTTCTCATTGATTTACAGATTTTTTTATTGTAGAAATGTTGCTTTATTCCAGTTCCTTCCATAAAAAATACGAGTATATTATCAATTGACTCCTATATTAAGACAGAAATTAAGTTGCAATTTGTCTATCCCACTAGTTTAATAGTCCATGCTTACGTAAGCAACATGTGTGTATGTCATGATAATATTTTGAAAGAATATCAATATCAGAACAGAGGTGTTGCTTTTATTTCTACTTAGGGATGTAGTAATAAGTATGGAATAAATGAAGTCATATCAAAAGTACTTGAAAATGTTAATCATGATAACATTAAAAAATCGAGCATACACAATTAAAGTCGAAAAACATTGCATAATTGATTATTAATAAACAAGTCTTAAAATTTAGTACTATTATAAAGTCACCAAATAAATTTCAAGGCATAGTAATACCCAAAATTAACGCAAAATGTCATAAATATTACATATACACCTATACAATATGTATGGACAGAAAACTAGGTATTTATAAATAATTTCTCTTTCAAGTACAAACAACTAACAAGATATGTTTAGTACAATCGTTAAGGTTATGTAACTGTTAGTTAGTACCTTCTGCTTACAGCTCCATCTGCTGACAAATAATTGATATTAATATCTCCATCTTGGATTGACATTAGGACCTAAAACTGATTTGGAACATGTTGATTCAAAAATAAGTTTATTTAATTCAATTTATCGAAAGAAAAGCTATTCCTTTCGACGTCATTAACAAAATATTGACATCAATAAAAAAAATGCTGTAAAAAACTGCTTTAAAAAGGCATAATATAGCTCTATTACATCAACATTTTTTTTAAGTCGTAGTTAAAGATATGAATAGTAGAAGTGTGTGAATAATCATATTACTTTTGTGATCAACACAATAAAAAAATTGGCAGAATAAAGTCAACTGTGAATCAATATGGGGGAGCTAGACCATTAAGAAATATATTCATATCAAATCTTATTATTAATAAATGTATAACAAACTGATACTATAATGAAAGTACTTTACAAATAAACTCGTGCAGAACTAGATTGAATGCACGGTTATTGGAAAATGTTTTATTGCATTGCACTTATAGTTTAGAACTTTATATTACGCTACACTTACTTTGTACAGAATGTCATAACTTTGTATTTTATGTATTGTTCTGCTTGACTATCTTTATATATACAAAGTTATTTATTTGATGCAACCTAATTCCAAAATTTTTCTTAGTTACGATCATTGTACGATCTTATATCTCGTATACTCGTCAAAATTAGACCGCGAACTACTTCTTCATTATTTGAGCTAGACGTTCAAAATTTTGACCATTTGAATTTTCGAAATTGTAATTGTAGTTTTGTAGAAAACAGTCAGAATGTGTCCCATAGGGATAACATATGGAACGTTTCTCTTCTCGAGAGCGCTTTGACTATGAATATTATTAAATAGGATTTAACTTTAATAGAAACTGATCAGAATATGAAATACGATAAACCCTTGCTGTACCAAAGAAACTAGGAAATTTCTTTTTAAAATTTAATAATTTTATTGAACCAAAAAACGTCCTATACTTTGAAGTATATAAGTTTAACAGCCGCCATGCACTTACCATAAAGAAGCTTGCGCGGCCCTAGTATATAAAAAGTTACTTATTCGTTGACTATATTTTTATATTTATTCAATATCCAATACCTTTTATCAGAATATTTGTTACTAAAAGTTAGCATTACATAAAAGACAAATATAAATATGGATATGTATGATCGTAAAGTAAAGTAGACCATCGTATTATGAACAAAAAAACATTTAATATCCCCTCAACGCAGAGAGTACCATACAAACCATATAAAACCACTTCATTATAATTACACTGAAATGCATTTTTATATTTTTTCTTGATGTAAAGAGGCGTTAAGTAAACTTTACTATTAAACTAGTATACAATAGGGGACGTCGGTATGTTATGTAATTACTAGTTCTCATCGTCGTCTCTCATCGTCGCTCTCCTTTAGTTCGATTGGTTAGTAAGTCCTAACTTTATTCGCGACTTTATCAATATCGGTTTTGTTACAGAGATTAGCTATATACTATTTAAGGTAAAGATATTTCTTATCTTTTAATGGCCAATATCTAACTAATCTGTATCGTCAATATTTCCCTTTGTTAGCATGATTATTAAAAAGCACACTAGGGATTGAATTTCATAATGTTTTATACTATTCTGAAAGAAAAATCTCTAAGTTTTTACCTTTTTAGAACAGCTATCAGGTAGTTCTAACTACAGGGTCTTCGAACACTATTCAGCCGTTTAGGAGTTCAGTGTCAAATAAACCTACAAACCCTACCTACTACCACTTGCACATGCTATATAATATTAATATAAATAAATTTTACGACAAACACAATGAGTCATATTTGAATAACGTTATTAAAGCTCGTATAGTGGCAATAGTCAACTTAAATTGTCTGCAATCTTTGTACTAATGCCTTGCTCTGATGCAGTATGGTGTACGCCTTTCAAAGAATTTAATAGCTTTTCATGTTGTTTTTAAATTAATTTGGTGTTAATTAAATTTTGAACTAGCTGTGCCTATGACTTCGCTCGCGAAGAATATGTTTATTAAAACAGAAGTAGCTAAAGTTACTTCTTATAACATCAGCTACACGCAAGTGCAAATCTTGTTAAAATCGGTCAAGCTATTACTATTACTATACATTACTACTATACTATACTATTACATTATCCAGCAAAAACAGACAGACGGAAGGACAAAAAAAATAGTAGTTTTTTATAAACACCGTATAGGTATAGTTTCATATGCATTTTGTGAAAAGCTCTTAATTTGGAATTACAAACAGATACTTATAGTATAGGTGTTTGCAAATGAATGTTTGTTATCTTGATTTAATTTATTATTATAGTTTTAATATCTATATAATAATATTTACACTGACCGATTTACAAATAAAACATATTTATTGCATATTTTAAAAGTGATGAAGTGAAATAGATTTTCTTTTTTTTTAACCATTACTTATGTTCTTTAGATATAGTCGATGTTGTAATAGTAGTTTCAATTTCCAAACAAATTATATTTAGCAATATCTAATAAATAGAAGTAAATCTACAAAATAGTATTCCGCAATATCGAATATCCAATATAAAACCATTATTTGAAAACGCAATCAGTATCCAAATATTCATAGTCTCTCTGAGTTAGTTTTATTTTCAATTCCGCACTCTCTTCTGTCTCTGAAATAAGGTAGATATGGTTGCGATGTTACGGATAAGAACTTTATTTATTTTTAATTCAAATAATAAATTGTTTCGAGTTGTGACATAAATTTGTCATAGTTTGTTAAAAATTGCACTGTTTTTGTACATTTTTGGTTAATATTTATTTTAATTTTATTTATTTCGTACAGATTTTCATTAATATCAACCGTTCCTTATTTTATGCTAACCTTAAATGTGATCTAAAAGGGTAGTATATACACATTTAGTTAATAGGGAGGTCCACCTTATGTCTCTATCAATATTGTCAATCAGAACAGTTCTACGATTTATAGAAAGAAACATTTAATATAAAACATATTTATTTTATGATATAAATTGTTGACAGATACTGCTTCAAGGCAACATTTGAATTGTCTTCTATAGCCACTTCAACGAATTTATTAATAACAGATATTTTGAACAAAAATGTAAATTTAATAAAAGATAATATTACAGTAAATATACTTAGTTCGTGAATAACATCAAAATAGCTGACTTATTAAGTGTAAGGTAGATCAATGTTACCTTCTTAATGCTAATTAAAATATAATATATTCTGAACCAACGACAATCAAGTATTACTTAATTTCTCCTCCTCCTTACAGAATGCAACGTCTACTCTACTCAAGCAATTTTCTCGAACTTAAGTGTACTCATTGTGATCGTTTCGCACTTATCTGATAAAGGACTCTTATTATCTGCAGGTCCCCTTTAAAAATAGGTTATTTATTATTACAATGTTATTATTTTCCTGAATGAGTTATTTATTAATACTTAAATCACTATTTGTTTGTTTGTATTCTGTAAATTAGAAATTGCTGTTTTTCTTTATAGGAAAAATGATTAAAATATTTTTTAAAACTTTTATATAATATTTATGTTCGCAACGATATAAGGAATTTTTAGCAATAGTACAAAAATAATGTTTAAATTTATGTTGGTTTTATGAAGAATAAAAATCTGAAAATGTTCCCCTTTTCCTGAATTAACATTGAATACAAAATGTTCGGTCATTTATTGTTATTAATGTTATACAAATTCGTACAAGTTAAGATTCATGATTTCGGTAATATAGTAAAAATATAACATATAATATAGTTATACAATAGTCCCGGTAAAAAATTATATGTTTATATTCTGAAGCATCATAATACAGGCAAGGTTGTTATCAGACTATACTGCGTATGATGTATTTGTGAAGACCCGTATAAGGTTGTAACACTCGCTTTGTAAGACAGTTTTTGCTGAACCGTTCTAACAAAAAACTTACTATGTGAGTTTTTTGTACAAACATTTTTAACTATGTACTATGTTCCAAATTGTTTTATCTTTTTAACTTAATGTTATAATTATAAGAAATATTTATATTTGAAACATGTTTAATAGTGTTCAATTTTACATTCTTCATTGAGATTTCATAAATAACTTTCTTATAAAAACGAAGACAAAATTAACAATATTTTTAATTATTATATAACTGTTAGGGTTAAATAAAAATAAAAACCATTTTATCAAATCTGAAAATTGTATGACTAAGTCTAAAGTCCTTTATAAGCAAAACGGTTCAAAATTGCACTCATACGTGACCGTCGAAACAGTTTCTCTTCCTTTATTTTAAAATCCACGACGGGACAATTTTTTGCAGTCTGCGAGTTTTGTGATGCTTAAATGTAGGCTTTAAACTCAGTGCGCTTTTATTAAGGGGGGGCAGATGGGGGTGGGGGTGAGACTGTTACTCTATTTTTAAATAACGTATAGTATGTAACCTCAGTGCGGTGAGTGCATGTGGCGATATAATATAATCGAAACACACAGAACACAGAAATATAATCGAAGTGTTTACATACTAAAAAATATATATTTGTTTGTTGGTTCCTAATCTCTGGAATGGTTGGACCTATTTTAACAGGACTTTCACTGGCGGATAGCTGATCTTAGGTTACTTCATTTTAAAAAATAAATATAATATAATATTTCTCGCGAATGCAGTGGAATGAAAAATATTTTTGTAGCACTCTCAATTTCTACAACTACTAGCACTTATAATAATATAAATCGAACATACAATGTTTAATTGTATACTTTAGTATTGTTCTTAGTAGTCATATTTATAAAAAGTAAAAGTTGTGTCCTTTAATTATTTTTCACCAATAATATCAAGTAGTGCTCCTACAACTTTAATTATCTACAAAGAAAATTTAAAAACATAGAAAGAACGTGACCTAAGCATAAATAATATATTTGTACAATATTAATGAGCAGCGCTTCAGTGAAATGTTTTTATCGAGATGTAGGTGTCAGATACGTGATCTTGTTTTCCCTTGAACACTACAGTAGTTAGCAACGTCGAATTAAAATAAATATTCAAAATTTTATATTCATATCCAGCCAAAAGTATATTTTAAATTCTTTTCAAAAGTATATTTTTTTAACGAAATGCCCATGATATTCTTAAAATATATCTATATCTTTTGTACACAAAAAATATATCAAATTTGTAGCCTTACGAATACCTATAGATCATTAAGTCGATGTTACGAAATTTTGTGTAATAAATTACACAGTCTTTTGTAGTATTGTTGTTGTAACTCGAATGCACATAATAAATATATTTTAAAATAAAATTACATTTTACCTAAAAATAAATTGAGTCGTAAATGCTAAACGTCAAAGGCAATCTAAAAATTGATTGTGCTTCAATATCAAAGACGCGCTGAGTTCGAATCTCCGTTATCGTTGAGCTGATAATTGTTCACTCGACGGAAATAAGTCGGAATGAGCTTCACATCGAATTTCAGCTTCCAACTTAATTAACTGTATTTTATTTCTATATAACTGTATAATATTGACAAACTCTTGCATTATTATAAAGATTTTTACGCTCTCAATATTAATATGAGTAGTATAAAACAATTCTATTATAATACCTATATCTGATTCGTTATTACCACTACATAAATCATGTCTTTAAAACCAATATGTTGCCTCGACTTATAATTCTAATGAAGACAGATTAATTTTGTAATCAGTAGTAATATTTTGCTTAAAACCCTACAAAACGTAAAAACGATTAAATTTATATTTAGTACTGTCATTGTTTATGTAACTACCGACAGAATCTTAGCAAGCAATTGCTTGATTAAATTCCCGCAATCTGGAACACGGTGTAAAATTGTGTTCGAAGCAATTATACCCTACTACTGATTTCATATACATATTTTGTCAGACTTTTATTTAACAAATATGTGTATAATTGAAAAAATTATGAACAATCTCTGAGGTCAATACATAATAAGTTGTATATGAAACATGATGTATAATTGAACTATGTCCCTTGCTTTAATTTTATTTCCTAGTTGTCATTATGAGTCTGAACACAGATAACAAATATTACATGTCATTATAGTAATTTTATGATTCAATAGCCATATAAATTAGGTTCAATGAACGAGTCATTTATTATTATGAATATGTGTTGTCGAAGTTAAATGTGTATTATAATTAATTGATACAGAGGATTCACTTCTGATATCGAAGAAGTGAGAGGTCAAATATGATAATTAACTTACGTGGTTAGGTATTCTTATCACAGAAGTGAAGTCCCGGAGCAAGAAGTGATAATTTTTTATACATAACATAGTAGACTGATCATAAATAACCAGTAAAACGTTAGTGAATAAATAAATTATGACAAACTGATTGATTACAATTTCCTCCTTTTGTTATAATATAACGTTCAATAGAAATAGGATCAGACATTTCATTTTTTTAAGTTAGTTTATTTTTTATATTCTTAAAGGAAAAAGTTTTGTGCTGGTACAACAGACAAAGTTTTAAACTTTTATATATAGATACATATAATGAATTATTTAGAATATCATTGAATTATAAAAACAAAATAAAACTAATTCAATTCAATTATCCCTATAAGGTAAAGCTTCGATAGATTTAATAATGTATTTCATTTAGATATCAATTAGATATATATTACAGAGTAAGAAAATGTATATAGAATAGTAAAACTTAATTATCTAAATGATATTTAGTATTTATTTAGTCTGTGTCCCATTCTTGAGTAACTAATCCTGTTTTATTAATAGGGTGGAATTCAATTAGTGCTTAATTGGAATGGTTTATTAGACTTTTATTGGCAGCATTATTCCAGAGATCATTAAATTTTAAGGAGTAAGTAAACCTTAAATAGAATTAATTGACATTCTGAAGATTTTAATGTGAGATTTATTTATAAAGTACCTAATTAGTAAAGTAGGACCTTAAATAACTAATGTGTTACTAATTGAATAATACAAAATAGTAATATAATTAAATATGAAAATAAACTAAAAAAAAATTCTGTCCACAGACATCAAAACATCCATCCATCCATCCGAGAAACGTGAAAATAATACTGAACGAACAAAGTTCGTTCGTGAATACTTGTGCTTGACTTACCAAGCAAGATTCTCTATCAGATCTAGATTAAATTCCTCGAATGTGTATATGTTCTTATTATAATCGTTAAGGTTATGTAATTGTTAGTAGGTACCTCCTGCTTACAGCTCCATCTGCTGATAAATAATTGGTATTAATATCTCCATCTTGGATTGACATTAGGACCTAAAACTGATTTAGAACATGTTGATTCAAAAATATGTTTTTTTAATTCAATTTATCGGCAAGAAAAGCTATTCCTTTTGACGTCATTAACAAAATACTTAAAAATACTTTTAAAAATTGTTATCAGACATAGTCATAGTTTAAGATATTAACAGTAGAAGTGGGTGAATAATCATATTACTCTTGTGATCAACACAATAAAAAAATTGACAGAATAAAGTCAACTGTGAATCAATATGGAGGAGCCAGAACATTAAGAAATATATTCATATCAAATTTTGTTATTAATAAATGTATAACAAACTGATACTATAATGAAAGTACTTTACAAATAAACTTGTGCAAAACTAGATTGAATGCACGGTTATTGGAAAATGTTTTATTGCATTGCACTTATAGTTTAGAACTCTATATTACGCTACACTGACTTTGTACAGAATGTCATAACTTTGTATTTTATGCATTGTTCTGCTCGACTGTCTTTAAATATAGAGTTATTTATTTGATGCAACCTTTCTCTAAAATTTTCTTAGTTACGAATGTTGTACGATCTTATATCTCGTATACTCGTCATAATTGGACCGCGAATTACTTCTTCACTATCTGAGGTAGACGCACAAAATTGTGACCATATGAATTTTCGAAATCGACAATATCGAAATAGGGATGACATATGGAATGTTTTTCTTCTCGCGAGCGCTTTGACTATGAATATTATTAAATAAGATTTAACTTTAATAGAAACTGATAAGAACATGAAATACGATAAACATTTGTTGTGACAAAGAAACAAAATAAATCGCCATTCTAAATTTTGTAATAAAATTTTACCGAGAAATGTCTACTACTTTGAAGTGTATAAGTTTAACACCCGACATGCACTTACCATAAAGAAGCTTGCGCGGCCCTAGTATATAAAAAATTACTTATTCGTTGACTATATTTTTATTCAATATCCAATACCTTTTATCAGAATATTTGTTACTACAATTTTGCATTACATAAAAGACAAATATAAATATGAATATGTATGATCGTAAAGTAGACCATCGTACTATGAGTAAAAAAACATTTAATATCCCCTCAACACAGAGTACCATTGATGTAAAGAGGCTTTAAGTAAACTTTACTATTAAACTAGTATTAAACAATATAGAGGACGTCGATATGTAATTACTAGATCTTGCTCGCGTTCTCGCTCTCCCTTAGTTCGATATTGATTAGTAAGTTCCAACTTTATCCACGACTTCATCAATATGGGTTTTGTTACCGATGATGTTACGGATAAGAATTTTTTTATTTATAATTAATATAATTTTTTTTATTTATAATTAATATAATAAATTGTTTCGGCTAATAATAAATTGGTGATAGTTCATTAAAGGTCTGGTTAATACTTATTTAAGAAATGGTTCATCTTTTTTTTTATTAGTATATATGTTAATCAATATCAACCGTTCCTTATTTTATGGTAATCTTATATTTTGTTACCTAAAAGGCTAGTATATAGATAATAGGAAGGTCCATCTTATGTCTCTGTCTGTCTGTTATGATATAGGCATTTTATGAGGAGAGATAAAAGGCACGTGACCAAAAGAATGCTAGGTATGGTAGTGGAAGGATAGACAGGTAGAGGACGGCCGAAGAAAAGAAGGATGGATTGCGTGAAAGATGATATGGAGAAGAAGGTAGTGTGTACATGACGAGTAACAGGAGAGTATGGAAGGAAAAAACATACTGTGCTGACCCTAAATTGGGGTAAGGGCAGGAAGATGATGACTATCTTAATCTATTAATAACAGACACATTTGAACAAAATATTAATTTGATGAAGAAAATATTACAGTAAATATTTTTAATTCGTGAATAACAACTAAATAACTGACTTATTAAGTGTAAGGTAGATCAATGTTACCTGTTTAATGCTAATTAAAATATAATATACTCATTGTTCTTATGAACGTAAGAATTGTTATACTAAGGATAGTCTTTTATCGATTTTATAAAATTATATAGATGAGAAAATACCGACAAGTAAGTCGGAAGTAGAAACTCGAAGTAAAGCTCATTCCGACTTATTTCCGTCGAGTGAACAGTTATCAGCTCAACTATAACGGAGATTTGAATTCAGCGCGTCTTTGAAATTGAATCACAATCAATTTTGAGATTGCCTTTGACGTTTAGCATTAACAACTCAATTTATTATTAGTAAAAAAATAATTTTATTTTAAAATATATGCATAATAATAAAATATATTAATGTAAATTCAAGTTATAAAAAGAATACTAAAAAAAGACTATGTGATTTATTATAATAAATTTTGTAAGAGCGCCTTAATGATTTTCTAAGCAATATTACATAAATGATTACATTTTATTACTTAACATGAACTTAGCTTATATTGAAAGTACATTTTATAAGATAAGTAATAAAAACTTTGTTAATCTGAGAAGTATCCAGTCACTGACATGTCCTGCAATACAAATTGTCTTTGTACTTTTATAAAATAAATATTTTCCATTTCAATAAGTATTCGTAAGGCTACAAATTGAATATATTTTTTTTCTGTAAAAACATATTCCTAAAGAAAGAAGTCGAACGAAAAATAATTTTGTCGCTATCTCAATTTATTCAACTACCGCCACTTTTAATTACATAAAACGAACATAAAATGTTTAATTGTAAAATGTACTTTAGTATTGTTTTTAGTACTCATATTTATAAAAAATAATAGTTGCCTCCTTTAATACTTTTTCGCCAATAATATCAAGCAGTGTTCCTACGGTTTCAACTATCCACAAAAAAAAATCCTTTAATAATATAGAAAGGACTTGACCTGAGCATAAATAATATATTTATACAATATTCATGAGCAGCGCTTCAGTAAAATGTTTAGACAGCGCTCAAAAATATATGGCTATAAAGCTGTCTATCTGATTTTCTATTAAGTTGTTGCTTAGTTCTTGTATTTTATTATACGTTCTATACTTGGTTGGATACATTATTATTAAATTTCGTTTTATTATTTGTTACAATATCATAATATATACGGTAGTTAAAGGACAATGCTAATATGTCTAAATTTTCTACACTCTTCAATATCATGGAGAATCCAGTTATGCCAAAAAGGATCTTCGTTGAAATAAATCTGTTTTTAAGAAGATGTAGGTGTCAGATATGACATCTCGTTTCTCTTGTTAACACGATAGTAATTTATTAATTTTATTGTGTGAGAAGATATAATAATAACAATGCCATTGTATGTTCATTTTATAAATTTACCACTTTAGAATGCACTTTACAAGTGTGTTAACTTTACCATAAACTATAACATGTTGTATGACTAACCTTTGCATAGCAAAATCCGCCAAGACATAACTCCTACTTTAATTACCTGTTCTTAAAATAAGTTTTGGTGTAACGCATATTTATTAAAAACAAAAACAAAGTACCTGATATGTTGCTACCAACTAAATATATCGGTCAGAACTGGAGGATCAAAGTAAATAAGAATATAAGAAATATTTACTATATTTACATAGTATATAGGATTATATTAAACTCTATAATATTTTTTATTCTTTTTCTAGAAATTTATACTTTGCATAAAATATTGTAATTAAAACTGTAACAAATTCCTAAAACCTTTCTATCCCTTACTTAAGAAAGTTTACAGGCTAATCGAATAACTTTCACTGCGACCCTTAAAGTATTAGAAGGCCTAGTTATTATAAAAAAAATAAATGAAAATGCTATTCAATTCTTAGCCTTAAACAACAAGATTTCGTTACTACGAGTATGTAATTTTTTATCATTACATCATTTAAGGTTTATATAAACGATTTTGATATTTTTTCAAAATATAAATAAATATATTTATAAATACTTAGTCTTACAATACCTTCAATACCTTCTAAGATTTTTGCATTTTTTTCTATGCGAATGATGAAGTCAACAACATTCCATTTTATACACTTCACATTCTGGAGTGTGACGTCACTTAATGCGCAACTCATTTGTTTCGGCTGTCAAGGTCATATTAATTAATCGCTTATACACTTCTGATAACCGGAATTTACATCGTATCATCGGACTGAGAAAGGTCGATCATCATAATTATGTTATTCCTCCAGTATGCGTTATCGGGGAAGTATTATGTACCCAGATTAAATTTAAAATGGAAATGGCATGATATATGTATATTTATCGAAGTAAAAATGAAAATATCTAACATTATAGTTTAAAAATATGCTTCGTTTATAATTACTTATTAAATAATATATCGACTATCACAATACTAATAAATAAAAATCAAACACACAAGAAAGTACGTTGTCATTATGTAACAATTATTGGTAACATCAAATTATTGTGCGGACGAATATTTTAAACTAAGTAAATACTGTGATTATTTTATATAAAAAATGGATATTTAATATGAACATGACACATCTAGTAACAATCCCTGCAAAGAGTAAGGGGAATTACTTCAACATTACATATTATATATAAGCAGGAAAATAAAAGTTTAATGCTATCAGACTTAGCTCAACTTTGAAGGAACAAGTTTCATCTAATGTCAAAATGATTTCAAAAATCTCTTTGTTTACTATATTCTTGGTTGGGGCTAATTGCTTATATCTTAAAAATGAATACAACAGACCACTTGATCTTAAAGATTTTTATTCGGAACAACCGATTGAATCAGTACAACCCGTGTATCTGAGGCAGAGTCGTCAAGTGCACGGTGTGGTAAACACGAACCCTGATGGATCCACTAATATTATGGGAAAATTACCTCTTGTTGAAAATGATAAAAATAAATTAAGTGCTGTCGGTGGTCTAGAGAGTATCAAACCCGGAGGAAGCTTTGGAGCCGGAACAGCTGGGTTGGCATTAGACAACGTGTGAGTTATTTTAATTTTCATACTCTGTTTATTTAGTGTTATTAAAATTGTATGTCTTTTTATTAAGAGTTTCTGATAATTTTTAATTTAATTTTATAATTCTAGAAACGGTCATGGCCTTAGCCTAACCGGCAAGCATATCCCGAACATTGCAGATCAGCTCACTGCGGCTGGCAAGTTTAATCTAGCAAACACAGACCATCATGACTTGAATGTCAACGCATTCGCTACTAGGACCCTGCCAAAAAACCCAGTCGTACCTAATTTTAACACCTATGGAGGTGGGGTGGATTATATGTTCGAGTAAGTTCCTATTAAATGTTCAAGAAAGACATTTTGAAAATCAAATATTATGTATATTTTTTAAGATTTAACAAACTCATTTTTATTATTTGTATGTTTTTGCAGCAAGAAGGTAGGAGCATCGCTGGGCATAGCGCACACACCGGAGTGGCAGAAGACCGATTACTCCGCGCTGGGAAAACTCAACCTTTTCCACGACCGCTCCTCGTCTTTGGACTTCAGCGGCGGGGTCTCCAAGTCCGTGTCTCCCTTCATCCCCAAAAGCTCCTGGGAACCTACATTCGGATTATCATTCTCAAAATATTTCTAGTTATGAGGAATTATAATATTTATTTTATTTCTGCTAGTCCAATGTGATATTTAAAATCTTAGTTTTGATCCGTAGTGTATTATAGTATATAATTACTTGTAAATTAATTTTTAAATAAAATGTTTTAAAATGTTTTTTTTTTCTATTTTTCATCTATAATGTAACGTATATAGATATAATAAAAGGAATCGTTTATTTCTACTGTATCAATACTAACTCTATCTCTTGTATAATTAACAAAGCTAATAAAATTAGGTAAAAATACAACATCTCTTTTGATAAGATAATAATTATCTCAATTCATGACATAATGGTTTTCTAAAGCATACGTTTATGATTCAATATTAAAATATCATAATTACATTTAAAAAAATAAACGTATTATATTATATATATATATATATATATACTAGCAGACCCGGTCACGCGTTGCTGTGACTATTGTTTTTGATATATTACATTGTAGTAAACTATTTAAGGGGTAACCTTCAGAGTACATCTGCCATGAAAACCATAATGTTTTTCACAGTCGATATTAAGCAAAAAACAAAACAAAATTATTATAATTATTTTTTAAATTTTATCCAAATTTATAACAGTATTTGTATATTACAAAGTTTTTAGTAAATAACTTGGAACACTAAACTTACGAATAAGGTAGGTAGTGTAGACCCTCATCCGTAATTACTCAATTCAGTCAATAGATACGGCCATACGGCCATCTTTTAGAATTGTTAGGAGCTAACTGCAAAATAATAAACAAAAAATTTGCAATAAAATAATATTGCGACTATGAATTGAGTTGAAAATTATTATATCTTTTAAGTTAGGTCAAACTGTACGTGGTGTGTAAATTTATTAAAATCGCTTAAGTAGTTAAGGAGTCCATCGTGGACAAACAACGTGACACGTGATTTATATATATTAAGCATTCTGGTGGATTTTTTTAATCATTTAATATTTTAAATAATATGATAAATAAATCGTAAAATTATCCTTTTTTTAATATGTTACTTTATCTTACTTTATCATTTTAATAAGATGTTCATAATTAAAAATATTTGGTGGTTTTACTAATGCATATAATAAAAGTTAAACCCAAAACATTTAAATTTTAAAAGATAAATCATGAAAAATGAAAAAATAATACATTTTTATAATAAATACAACAATTTTTATACAACTCGGCAGACTTCGTTCTATCAAATAGATTTGGAATGTGGCAGTTTATATTTCGACCTTAAGATGTTTTTACTCTGCTTACCCTCGCATATAGCTATCATTATGGTGACGATTCTGTTCAGGAGAATTAAAGAAAAAGGTCAGCTCGGATGACCTAAGTATCTTCGCTTCCACGAACTTTGGCCACCCTTTTGAGACGCACTAAAAACCCCGACTGGGATGTCTTCCAGAGGGCTTCAAACTAAGAGGGGAACATAAGGTTCAAACCTGATTGAAAAATAATCTAAAGGGATAATAGGAACCTAAAGGTGACAAATATTTATAAAGTGGGTGCAGCAATGACAAAACATGGAGATAATTAGTTATTTATTACTATTATTATTAACATAGGGTTAATAACCTATGAAATAAAGAAAAATGAAATAAAACGTATATAAGTATTTTCAGTAATCGCGTTATTGTAAATCAAGTGAATCAAAATTATTAACAGAAATCTGTTTTATTTTTATTTTAGTGCTTTTATGATAACAATGTTTTTTGTTTGATTACCTGGTGAATATACAAACAAATCTGATGGTTTTCCAACACGGGAATAGGCAACATACAATTGACCATGTCAGAAACATGGGTTTTCTAGATTAATACCACAAACACCTAATGATTGCCCCTGGGACTTATTTATGGTCATAGCAAAAGCAAGCCGCACTGGAAACTGTAGTCGTTTAAATTCAAATGGTACATCAGTCGGAATCATTGGGATGCGTGGTATCAAAACGTCTTCTCCTTTATACTTTCCTTTCAGTATAGTTGCTTCTATCACGTTGTTCAATAATTTTTTTGTCGCTAACCGTGTGCGTTTCAAAGACGCGGTTGGTTCATATTTCTCAACATTATAACTACCGATCCAACCTTTAATTGAAGATTGTGAGGTGGCAATCCTGGTAAATCCAGCGAGTTTAAAAATTCAGGCGGAGAGTTGACGACTTCATCTTGGTTAGTAGCCGAATCAACTGATTTATATATCCTCAATTCGCCTGTAATTTGTTCTTGAATTTTGAAATTTAATTCACTTTCATCTATGTTTTTTGCAGCCAATATAGCCCGTTCGCTCAACCAATCATGATTTCTGTAATTTTGAGCAACATCTGGAAACACCTTTTGAATAAGTTCATCTTTTGATCTAGTTAACTGACAAAAACTTTGAGGAAAGTTAATGCAACCAGTCAAGGTGTCTATAGGAAATTTGCCATTACCAATGTCAATGAGTTGTTTAGAAAATATGTCTCCAGATTTGTCATTTTGCAACTTGACACGCATATTTTTGCTTAAGTGTAATACCTTCACATGTTTCCACAAATTAGAGGACTTTAAACATGCATTAAGTTCATCAGCTGGCGTTGATCGTGGAATCACTGGCAATGTTTGACGAAAATCTCCTGCTAATAAAATCATTGCACCACCAAATGGGTTATGATTGCTCCGGAGATCTTGTAAGGTTCTATCTAAAGCCTCCAAAGATTTTTTATGCGCCATCATGCATTCATCCCAAACAATCAATTCACATTGCTGCAAAACCTTTGCCATTGCAGAGTTCTTCGAAATGTTGCAGGTTGGAGTTTCGTTGCTTTGCATGTTTAATGGCAAATTTAGTGCTGAATGACCATTGCTTTTATTGCTGTTCTACTACCTTCAAGCAAAGTTGCTGCGATTCCCGACGAAGCGAGTGCAAGTGCAATTTTATTTTGTGAGCGAATTGTTGCTAATATCAATGAAATCAAAAAAGTTTTTCCTGTATCAGGTGCATCTAAGAAGTAAATCCCTCCTCTTTTATCATTTATTACTTTTATAAGTCTATCAAATACATACTTCTGTTGTTCATTCAATAGTGGAAGAGTTGTTTGAATTAATATTTTCAAAGTGTTGAGATCATACAGTTTTTCTCGGTGCAACTCTTGGTTAAAAGCATCATGCATTGGACGATTGAGCGCGGCCAAGCCTAAATGGAACAATAGTTTGTTTGACATCATCAAGCACATGTCCTCAATTGAAGTCAATACTTCATTGTAAATTTCTTCGCTTATTTGTATATTTAGATTTCCCCTTCTAATCCATATTTGATACAAAATATTATCACATACATTATCTTTGTACTTGATCCACAAATCCTTTGGGTTTGATAGGAAGCATGTGGATATGGTTATAGAAAACAATGTCCGTATTTGATGAGCTTGTGATGATATTACAGCATCATTGAGATCCCAAAGAGCATCATTTTCTAGCAATCGCAAACGTTGGCAAGCTACTCTGTATAATCCACACAAATCACCATCAACAGTTCGTACATGTTGGAATGATGTTCGGCCACGTACATTGACTAATAGCAGTCGTGAATAAAAACATTCATAATTGCTTGGATGTACTGAATAAATTCGACCAATCGCATCGGTAGAATATACATCTGGGTATCCTGTAACTGGTTTTCGTTGTTTCCGTCGAATAAATCTCCTTGAGGATTGATTCCAAGTATAATATTTTGGCATTTTAGAATATAACAATGTTTGAGCAAAGGCATCGTTTTGGCATGTCTCAAAAAAACTGGTTAATGTAGTAGATGGTGGCTGTACAGCTCTTTCTACTGCGTTCTGTGCTGTAAAATATACTCTTTGTCCATTTTCTAAATGCACAGCTAAATGAACAACAGTAGGGTGTCTCTCATGAATAGGAAAAGAAAATATTCGCCAAACTGCTTCATTACTACTAACATAGCGACCCATTTGGTATTTGCTAACTTTATCATTTGAATTCTCTGCATTAATACCAATCACAGCCATATCACTCCCTTTGGTTACATATTTACAAATGTATTTAATAGATTTTACTGAATGGCAAGATTCAACGTTGATGTGCGCTTTGAAGGTCTTTGATAAAATGGGTGAATATGGAACCATCTAGCGATTATCTATATCAATATCTTGTTGATTTAATTTGACAATTGTTATCTTCCATTGTCTGCTGTCGATCGGCGACGATACAAATGATAACCGTCATTACCGGTGACTGTTACAGATATTAATGTCCGTGGATATCGCTTTGAACATTTACCATCCACCATACACGGTGAATTTTGATTAAGAGTTCCACAGGGACCATGTATCATGTTTTTAATAACTACCTCATGCAATCCAGGATCTACTTCTACATTAGGAATTGCAGCTGATATTACTGCATCAACTTCATTTGGCCTTATCTTTTCAACTAACCAAATCAAAATGTGTGCATGTGCAATCCCCGTTTCTGCCACTCCACAGAATACATCCAGCAGCGTGTCTCTCCAAACACATAATGTTTCACAATGAAATCCATTAAAGATTTCAACTTTTGTCTAAAGGCTCTGGCTGTAATATCATGACGATCAATAGGTGATTGCCCAGGGAATAACTCCTGCTTGATTTCTATCCAGTGTGGATTGCATGTAAATGTGATGAACAAATCTGCTGTACCATAATGACAAACATATGACATGGCATTTTGAGCATATTCATGCATATGTCGAGGGCTTCCGATGTATGTTGCTGGAAGAATAGTTATTCGACTAAGATTCTGTGCATTACCATCAGTATTAATCGCATCTCGAAGGTGAATATACTCTTCAGATCTGAGTTTTGTCTGATTCAACCTGATAAATGTTAATCTCTCCGTTTCAATTTTAACATACATGTCTACAACATACTTGTGATATAATCGCCGACGTTTGAGTATGCGATTGTCTTCATTTTCACGAATCATTAGGCGGTAGGAATAATAGTTCATTGAACTGACTTTTTTGTTGGTTTTAGAATCTGAAAATAGATTTTTGTTTTCATAACATTGAAAATAAAAAAAAAAATAATATAGTGACTGATAATATATCTCCTTGCTAAACTAATATTTTTTATTACCTGTAATGGGATTTATCATCTTGTTTGAGAAAACATAGCCATCTTCACCTTGCCAAAATATAATGGGATATTGCAGTGCGTCATATGAGCGGTGTGTTTCCTTTATACGTTGTAATTGATCATTCCGACGATGTAAAACAATATCACGGGATTCCAAGTTTTCTCCAACTACAACGATGGCAACTTCATCAATAGTTGGTGCATTAAAACGTCTTGCATGTTGGCCAACAGGTGTTTTATCAGCTCTGATTACAATTTTGTGATTATCAGATGGCATCAGATCCAGTGCAGTTTTAAACAACATAATCAATTGATTGTACTCATGAAATAAAGTTTGTAATTGTTCTACAATAGACCTCTTTACTGAATTGTTATTTGAACAACGCATATCACTTTCTTGTGGTGAATTGCCAATGAAATAAATTTGCAGGAATTTGTTATTGCTATCTGACACTGGTAACAGTGAACTTGCGCTATGATATAATTGGCCTTGTATCTGTAAACTAAAAAAAATGATTTTTGTCAAATATAAATAATATTTGTTCGTAAAAAGTATATCTGTCTCCTAATTTGAATCCCCAATTTATAATTGATATACTTAGGTATGTCAATATGTAATATTTAGTTGTAACTAATATCCATCATCAAATAATTATATTGTGTTTCAAAATAATAAAAGTATTGCTAATACTGAATCACCAAATAATATTATGACTAAGTAATATATTTCTTGGGAATTAAGGAACTGAAGGTTAATGACACTCCTTTACTTAATTAACAGGAAATTTTGTTCACTAAAATAATAATGATTTACTGCTATAATACCTACCTTAAAATTTGGCATGAAATTTTCCCGAACTACGTTTGTTGCCCCAAATGACGTCATTTGAAAGCAATTGGTATATTATTGGATATTTAACAAAAAGTGTATGGAATCTGGTTCTATTCCTGAAACCAATGAGTAGAATGGCTCTGGTGGTAGATCCAATGGTATCAATTTCACTTTCCCATTTGCGCAACACAATCCATTGGCTTCATTTGCCTTACAATGAGAGCAAACCAAGTTCATAGATCCAATAGTAACACATTGGTGGTTACTGTAGTCAATTGACAAATCATAATTGAAAGCAGCTCGATTCAAACTTTCGGGATTATTGGTTGAATCTCTCGCTCTCGCTTCCCGCGTTCGTGATATACGAATTCTTTCACGTTCTTTTCGGTCGTCACGTTCTTGTGCAGTATGATAAGATCGGTAATTAGTGGTTAATGGTTTGTAGCATTTCGGGTTCTTCTACCTAAATTACTTCGTCTTATAGGAGGTATATCGAATATACTCACCTAAATTATGTCACATGCAATAATTATTAATCACAGGTATTAAAACACTTTACACAAAACACGATATAAAACAATCAAAATTAATTATTAAATATTATAAACGCTTTTTAACGCGGTTTGTTTGACAGATGCAATGACGTGAAAACTGATGACAATTTATGTCGCATTCCAAAACTAAAACATAAGAAAGAATATTCCAAGGCCAATCAAATCTATAGCTCTTAAATTTTTTGACTTTTCAATTTGGTCGGGTTCACGATATTATCACTTTTGCGTGAACCTGCACACACATATATTTGATTGAATTTGAACTTTGTGCAGAGACAATAAAGTGCGAATTGACTCTTCGACGTTAGCAACACACCTACATTGTTTAGACAAAAATGAGTGCTTGTAATTTAATATGAACTTTATTGTATAGCAATACAGTTCAAATTGACTCTAAATTTAGTTAGAAAATATTTGTATAGGAAAAAGAAAAGGGCTCTTTTAGGGTTTTCCTGGAAATTATTCGAATTTTTCTCGCCGTAAGAACCATCCTTGGACTTCAAGGAATATTTAAAAAAAAGAATTGTTAAGATTGGTCCATGCGTTGTTGAGTTGTGCGCTTACCAACGCATTTTGCGATTCATTTTTATATAATAGATAGAAGATATATTTAGCACTCACTGACTCATCACAAAATCTCCGAAAGTATCTGTCCGATTAACTTAAAATTTTACATAGTTACTTCTATTATCTGGTAGATATCCACTAAGAACGGATTTTACGGAATTCCTATTCCAACGGATTTCAACTTTTTGCATTTCGCTGTAGGAACTATACAATTAAATTTAATTAATTAAATTAATTTAAATACTTAATATAATATTACAAAACTTTTTATAACTCTTACACAGTTATATCAACAAAGAATCCCAATTTGTGTCTTATTATCTAAATGACATATATTAAAAATATTGTGGTAATATAACACAAGCTAACCTACAATCTAAACTTGTACTAAAAATAGAAGTGAATTGAAACAATATGATTGTTACAATCCTTAAAAGTCCTGTAAGATAAAAAATATGAACAATACCATTTTAAGAAATTTTTGAGAATTAAAGAGGAATTCATGAAATCAGTGAATATTTAAATTGTGATTGTGTAATATTCTATTCTGCTATTCCTGCTTAATATTTGTATACAATAACTATTTTAAATGAATGTATTAGTAGTCTTAACGAAGCAAGTATAAAACGATATGAAATATGTCTGAAGGTAAACTAAAATGAATGTGATTTAATATCAAAGAAAGTTAGTATATATATATAGTATATCAGCTATGTTGAGGTAACTATGTATCAAAGGAAATAAGTTTACTATTGCTATTTACGTTGAATAAATTGTATTTAAATTTACTCTCTTTTAACTGTACAATTATTGAAGTCAAGTTTTTATATTTTTATTGAAACACCAATTGCTAGTTACAAAACAAAGAAACACATATAAGTATTTTTTAAAAGTAATCATACTTTTGACCTCCCTTTACTTAAATAATAAGATGAAAATGTTTAATAAATTTTACCATTAATAAAGTATTTTACTTTGTCAATAGTTTCAACATCTGAACTTTCTAAATACTTTTTGTAAAATAATTTTAAAATAGATATTAACAAAAGAAAGGATCCAAATCGATTAATATATATATGTTTACTTATACCCACATTAATTTAAAAAAAAGTATCGAATTTGGACTTTGGATTTCGAGGCTGACGTCTCCTAATTTCTTATTATTGCACAACATATTTTTAAAAGAAATATTTATATATTGAAAATTATTTATATTTACAATTAATTTAAAGTAGAAATATATAAAGCAACTAATTAAATTAAAAAATCTTATATAAAACATATTTCATTTGATAATACAATATATAATAAGTAAGGAATAAGATTTTTTTTTGTAATATTTATATAAATATATAGATATATTTATCAAGTTTAAGTTGACATACCAATTGAATTATTTCACAACCTAATATACCAGCTTGTATCTAATTTATACTTCCCAGATAATTCTAGACAATCTTATAACAAACTGTGTATAAAATAACATACTTAGCAGCAGTATAAGTGAATTGTGACTAAACGTCAACTTAATTTTAAATTCTATAAAAAATACTATTTGCATCATAGCTATGTTAGTAATTTAAAATATTAGTTTATAATATTATATAATTTCTTGTTCTATATTCTTAATAATATTTTTACAATTTCTATTATTATTATAAATATAAAAAGTCATAAATCAACTTTAGTATTGGTATAAAACTACAAAGTAAAATAAGCTTCAACGTGTAAATCTGAACTACCAAGTAGTAATAAAGAGGAATAGCTACTGTAGATCAGTTATCAGTGTATCTGGAACACATTTGGCTTGATATACAATGAATCGGTATTGTCGCATGTGCTCGGCGATCGGCCAAATAGACCTAGAGTTACATAGACCCATAACGTTGGGAAAAATGTATTATCGCCAGTTTTTCTGTTTTTATAATGATGATATAATGGGATTTCTGTACTCTAAAATAGTGTGGATGTCTTTCAAAGTTAATATGACTTCTTGTTAAACTATATTTTTTAACTGTCAAAAAAAAAAAAACAATATATTAATTAGACTCGTTCATTCACTATAAATTTTTGATGTTGTTACTAAATCTAAAACATTTGAACAGAATTCAAATAACTATAAGTTGATTTTCATGGTATTTGTGTAAAACTAAAATATTTATAATTTTGTATACAGCTATAACGTAAATCATTTATTAAAACTACGTGAAAATCTGAATGTTAATTAAAAATAGCTGTCCTTTTGTAGCTCTAATATTTGTCAAGATATTTATGTACATTTTCTTGTTAAAAAAAGAATAATTAATAGTACATGACTCGAGCTGTCTGATATTTTTCATTTAATAACGGTTTCATAACTAAGATAAAAATACGAATTGAAGTAACTATCGCGTTACAGTTTTAACATATTTGAAGTAAAGTTGTAAATTGTATTCGTATAAAATAAGAGGAAGCAGAACCAAAACTGAGCACTTGTTTTGCGATTTCGACGGTCTCTCGAGTTTTGTTCCCATTCCATCGGACTCAGTTCCGATATCAGTGTGTGTAAAAGACGATATGGAGAAGAAAGGATTGCATACAAAAATGAAGAGTAATATGAGTATGGAAGGGAAAATATTACTACGCCTCAAAATAAAGGCTAAGAGATGATGATACTAATAATGATAAACACTAATAAAATTTTCACTACTAATACTACATTCATATTTAATTTATCATGTTACGTTATGTGCAAACAAATAAAAGGTACATTTGATAGTAAGTGGCACATCTCCGTAAACAAAAGATATAGCAACTTGCAAATATATAACACCCTTGAGAGGGTACTGGATAAAATGGAACCAAAACATTGAAGGGGAAAGAATGGAGTTAGAGCATACAGCTGCCTTACTCACATGATGTTTAAGTAAAAAAATACATAATAGCGATAGTAAAATAAAAACACTTGGAAAATAATTAACGAGGAAACTAGAAGAGCTCAATCTAAAAGAAGCGACTTCAAATTAAATATAAAAAATAAATAAGTCACTTCTGAACTTTAGGTTTCAACAGCTTTTGAAATTTTCTTTACAGGTATTCTAGTTACTTGTGGACAATATATATCAATGTGATATTTATTTTAATTTTAAAAGGGTTAATTCCCAAAAAAGTAATAGTGTTAAGACTAGTGATCTATGGGGAATATCGGTTAACATACTTAGGCCATTGGTTAACATACTTAATAATAGATATTGTTGCATCACAATTAACGTTAATTTTCAATAACTGTATTGATTTTCTGATCTAATGAAACAGTAAAATAACAGCATTATTCAAATCCGTCAGTACACTCAGTCAAACTAACTATAGACCTATTTCTGTATTATCTACATTTAGTAAGATCTTGGAAAAAAAATATGATCACTCAAATAGTTACACATTTTAACTAAACTAACCTTTTGCATTTTAAACAATTCAATTTCGTTTCACTCCTGGTCGCTCAATCACAGATGCAGATGTTGAGTTATTGCTGAATATTTTCGAAGCCTGGGAGTAATCCCAAGTTGCACTCGGTATTTTCTGTGATTTATGGAAGGATCGAAGGCATCGATCGATTTTATACAGTATGAAATCTTAATTACAAAATAACATTATTATGGGGTTAGAAATAAGGTCCTTGATTTGATTAGCTCATATCTTAATATTCCAAGATGATATTCACTTTGACAATGAAAAAACAATTTTTTACTCATCACACACACCTTTAAAACAAAAATTTGTTATTGATTTTGAATGGAATATAGATTTAAATATAAATATGGAGTTTATCAATTCGTATGGATATTTTTATGATCAGCTACAATTCGTCATTTCGTGAAGGAATACTTTATTTCTCAAAATTCACTAAAAGCACACTCAATCCTAAAGGATTTAATGAGCTTTTAGTGAATGATTTATCAAGTCAAAGGTTTGAATTTAAACTTACATACATTGGTCTTATGAAACGTCAGAAGTTGCTGCGTTGCTGTATCCATTGAAGTCACAGACATAATTGACTGGCAGACATGTAGAAATAATTTAGAATTGAATTAAAGCGTAATATCAAATGAAGACAATAATGTTTTATGATATTTTCACAATAACAAGTTATCAAAGGACTCTAATCTTTATGATTATTAATATACTAGCTGACTCCCACTGACTTCGCTGGACACACTATTAATAATTATTTATTATTATATGTAGTCATTTAAAAAAAAAATTAAGTAGAGAAATATAATGCCAGTAAGTGAATACAAGGATTTCCACATTACCTATGAGGTACTGTGTATTGCGATGCGTTTCCTAGACCTACACCATGAAAAAATTGCCATCTAGTAACTAAGGACAAATCTTGAAAAAAAAAAAAAATATTAATATTTATTTATTTTTCAAAGTAAACGTTGTCTTGGTAACTGTGGCTATGGTAAACATTGATATGGTAACCGTTGCTATGGTAACCGGGGGTGTAAAGTATATAGCTAAAGGTTATATACAGGTTAAAACTTGGCGAAGTGCAAAATGTTGAAATCCGTTGGAATTTGAATTTCGTGAAATCCGTTCTTAGCAGATGTCTAAGTCACAAAAGAAGTAACTATGTCACATTTTAAGTTAATCGGAAAGATAGTTTCGAAGATTTTGTGATGTGTCAGTGAGTGATAAATCGCTTATATATATTTAGATTGGATGTCGGTTCTTACATATACACTAAATATTTTCTAAATTTAAAAGCTTTGAAAGATTAGAGTATTGAGGCGTCTTTTAAAAATAATTTTAAGGGACTCCTTTAGGTTGCAAATAGCTCTGTCTTGTAAATAGACATTAATTCAACATTTTCCTTAGATTTCCAGGACAGTATGACGTGACTATGAAAGTATGCAAAGTAAACTAACCTATCTGCAGCGATATCAGTTACTTGTCTTATTTTCCTTATTGAATATGCCTGAACTTAAAGTCTTAACAACTATTTTAATATGAACGCCCCAAAGATATACCTAAAAATTAAGGCTTAACTGACAGTCTCAATTACGTTGTCGATAAGAAATAAAGTAAGAACTATTTGGTTAACAATATGATAAGGAAAACCTAAAACCAAATAAACTTTTTTCTAAAAGACACCTTATGTTATAGGGATAAAGTTCAAAATAAATTAAATACTAAAATATAACGAGTTATTAAGATGATATTAAAGATATATTAAAAAGATATGAGTTTTTTATAGGCGTCCTTTTATCCGCAGTTATTAAAGTCGATATTATGAAGTCTCCATTTTATTTACTTCTTACAGATATTAATCATCACGTTTTGCCTCTTACTAGTATCCTTGTATGTTATTATAAAGCTACTAACTTAGCCCACGACTTAGTCCGTGCGGAACATGTTTTATTAATAAAAGTAGCCTAAGTTACCCCTTATAACTTCAGCTTTCAGCCAAATCTCATTGAGGAAAGAGATATTAACTAAATATTATTATATATATTATTTATATATTAACAAAATATTATCTGCTGATAAAGAAAAATCATTTTAAAAATGGCAGTATTTATGATATTGCTTCGGGCACAATTTTATTACATGTCCCAGATTTGTGGAATTTAATCTAGAAATTGCTTGCTCAGATTACTGACGGTCGTAAAATAAAAAAAAAATATCATGAAATTATAGTGTTATTGAATAGTTTAATAAAATTATATGTCATTACCAATTATGGGAGTCACTGTATTTTGTTATGTAGAGTAGTTCTGTATATACTCGTATTTCATAGAATTTTAGTTATTTCAATATTATAGTTTTAGAAACTCGTTCTTTCTATAATTTTAAAAGCGAGTTACTTCCCACAAATTATCTTCTTTTCCCTCTGGGATTCCCACCCAAAAAAATATCCATTTGATAAAAATACAAAACTTGAAAATCGTAGCAATAAACAAAATATAATTTTTTCTTATTTAAATATTTACA
This sequence comes from Melinaea marsaeus rileyi, assembly GCA_918358865.1. NCBI lineage: Eukaryota > Metazoa > Arthropoda > Insecta > Lepidoptera > Nymphalidae > Melinaea > Melinaea marsaeus. Next base: position 11,935,297 of record OU911086.1, on the reverse strand, counting down.
AATATATATAAGTTAAACTAATATTGATACGAAATTATATAAAATTCATACTTGCTGTGTTATTTGTATTGTACGAGGGCCAAACTGAAAGTTTTTAGAACTGGCCACTTAAAAGCATTATATTAAAAAAAATAGTTAAAATTTTGAAAATAGAACTCTTTACCAATATTATTGAGTGTACATTTCATTCATTTGTCATTTGTTTTACGATTTGGCGGCAAATTGAAAATTGTCTGTGCACTTCAGAATGAATTTAAGCCGAGAAAATTTTCGTGCAATGATTTTTTATGACTTTCGATGTCATTTAAGTCAACAAGAAAGTTATGATAGACTTCGATTGGCTTTTCACGATGAAGCCCCATCTCGTGCCACAGTTTACAACTGGTTTAATGAATTCAAACGTGGTCGAACTAATCTCACCGATGATTTGCGTGAGGGACGGCCTTCTACAGCGACGACTGAAGATAACATCAGTGTTGTGCGGCGTATGATAGAGACTGACAAAAGAGTGACCTATCAGCAGATTCGGACAAGTCTAGGCATAGGTATGAGTCAACTGCACAAAATCCTCCATGAACATTTAGCGGTCAGGAAGCTTTGTGCCCGCTGGATACCGCATAATTTGACCGAGGCTCAAAAACTCCGCCGTGTTGATTGGTGCCGAGAAATGATCCAAAAATTTAACGGAGGTGACTCGAATGCTGTGTTCGACATACTAACGGGTGACGAAAGCTGGATTTACTGTTATGATCCGGAAACCAAAAGACAGTCTGCACAGTGGGTGTTTCCTTACGAAGAGTTGCCAACTAAAGTGAAGAGAGGTCGAAGTGTTGGAAAGAAGATGGTGGCCTCGTTCTTCGGAAAGACAGGTCATTACGCGACAGTAGTCTTAGAGGATCAGAAAACGATTAATGCAGAGTGGTATACTAACAATTGTTTGCCACTTGTCTTGGAAAAAGTTCGAGAGAAACGACCTCGCAGTAGGATCCTCCTTCATCACGACAATGCCTCGTCGCACACCGCCAGGCAAACGATCGACTATTTGGTGACTTCAGACGTGGAATTACTGGGTCACCCGCCGTATAGCCCCGACCTCGCACCCTGCGATTTTTATTTATTTCCGAAAATAAAAAAAAAACTTCGAGGAAAACGTTTTATAGACGCCGAAGAAGCAGTGGCTGCGTTTCAAAACGCCGTCGAAGAGACCCCTAAGGCCGAGTGGGCAAGGTGCTTTTCTTAATGGTTCCATCGAATGCAGCGATGTATTGATGTAAATGGACGCTATTTTGAAAAGTTACAATAAAACTAATAACTTGCTAGAATGCTTAGTTTTTGATTTTCTAAGAACTTTCAGTTTGACCCTCGTAGACTCTCTAATATCAAAAATAATTAATAATTAAGAATCAGGTCTTCTTTAATATTTCCTTCTGTCTTATGGATATATATTTTTTTAGTTTGAAAGTATGCTGTAAGCCTAATCGAATACTAATAATACTGACAGATATTACAAGAAGTAAGAGAGGCTACTTTTATTTCAAAGAAACATATTCCGCGAATGAGGTCGTGTGTGTGTGCGCGTGTGCGTGTGCGTGTGCGTGTGCGTGTGCGTGTGCGTGTGCGTGTGCGTGTGCGTGTGCGTGTGCGTGTGCGTGTGCGTGTGCGTGTGCGTGTGCGTGTGCGTGTGCGTGTGCGTGTGCGTGTGCGGGTGCGTGTGCGTGTGCGTGTGCGTGTGCGTGTGCGTGTGCGTGTGCGTGTGCGTGTGCGTGTGCGTGTGCGTGTGCGTGTGCGTGTGCGTGTGCGTGTGCGTGTGCGTGTGCGTGTGCGTGTGCGTGTGCGTGTGCGTGTGCGTGTGCGTGTGCGTGTGCGTGTGCGTGTGCGTGTGCGTGTGCGTGTGTGTGTTGTCTAAAACTCGTCCAACCGTGAACAATTACAACTAATATTCATGAGTGACTAATTTTAGATACTAAAGACTATATTTTTATCTCTAATACGAGTCTAGACAGCGCGGCGGTTTATTTAAAATAAGAACCGTACTGTTATTGTCAGTCCTTTGTTTGCTTCAAATCTTTGTATGAGTCTATAGATATTATAGACTATAGACTAAACAAAAATAATTTTAATAATTCAAATATATTGTGCTATTTTACTTTGGAGGATTATTTGAGTTTCAACTTTAGCTCGTATTATTTCTTTTAAAATACATAAATCCTTTGAAAATAAATAGATTCTTATCTATAAAACTTTAATATTTTGAGAATTAACATATCTCTTAATATATTTTAGGATAGTTATCAATATCGTACTAGGTTAAATGTTAAGTACAGTCCGAAGGTTAACATTAACGTTATATACACTTGAATAAGATACCGCCACATAAGTTTTTAAACAAATTAAATATGTTTGGAAAAACACGATAATAAACTATTTATTATATTAAGCAGCATATTTTTGATGCTTTAATGGAGCGAAGCTAACGTAGTGAGTGGAGCGTTCTACTGGAGACTTTTTCACATTCTTTGTCACGAATAGGCTCGAAAATCACTTGACGGAAAATTATGAAATTTTGCAATCAAAAAGACACATTAAGCAATGGTTTAAAAAATAAAATTGGAAAATATCATGTCGTTAAGGAATAATCGTCAAAAAACTGATATCCCGTTGAATTCAATGGGAAATGGGAATGAGTCATTACACTGGGCACGCTTCGCTCAATATGCAAACGGCAACCAAGATTTCGCAAGCGCGGGTCGAAATTGAGGGTGTGTTGACGCCTCTAGTATCTTTTTCTTTAAGAATGTTTACACTGGCTTTAAGAAACCCTAACCAAAAACTAAACTAAAACCTAAATCAACTTAAAGTAAGTATTATGATGTAAAAGTATCGCCAAATGCTCCGGGACTTCACTTATAAGAATACCTAACAATTTTAATTATCATATTTGACCCTCTTACTTCGATATCAGAAGTGAATCCCCTATATTAATTAATTATAATACACATTTATGTACACACACATATTGGTAATAATAAATAACTCGTTAAATTATAATATTAATACAGTAATATGTTATATTTGTTATCTGTGGGTCATAAGTTATCCAGGAAATGGAATTAAAGAGATAGAAGGGAAATAATTCAATTATTATTTAAAATATAATTTATGGTCCTAAAATTATTTAATTTCCTTATCATGTTTTCTTAAGTTATTCAGAATCTTATTCGACTGTCAAATTATTTTATAATTAAAATTGCTTCGTAATCGAATAGAAATACAACATCTAAAAGGTAACATAAAAAAAATCTTTCAAATTAAATTGGGTCGCTGTTAATCTCTCAATTCCTTAAGATAATAGTCGTCGTATAGTATCTCTTGACGAGTTTGAAAGAAAGTCGATAGATTGCTTTTTCATCCGACCCCTACTATTTGTTTTTATTGTCATATTAAGGTTATAACAAAATTTATGTTAACAAGATTTTTCTTTCTCGCTCCGGTAAATATATTAAAAGTATTTTTAATTATAGATTTCATTTTTATAATGTCATAATTTATTGGATATTGATTTCAAAGATCATTCATAATTGATTCTAATTATAAACATATAAGTATAAAAAGTAAAAGACTGAAAAAATATATATATATTAAAATGAAATCAGTGGTAGGGTATGATTGCTTTGAGCACAATTTTACAGCGTATTCCAGATTGCGGGAATTTAATCAAGCAATTGCTTGCTAAGATCCTGTCAGCAGTCAAATAAATACTGACAGTACTATATTTTAAATTCGGTAATATTAAATGTTTATTTTAGCTTTTTTAGAGTTTATAGTGACATACAACTACAAATCATGAAACTATATTCACAACTATTTCAAATATTCAACTTTATACTGTAATAAAAAATGATAAAATAATATCAAACGTTATACTTATCAATTTAAAATGTTTATACAAAAAAACAAGTAAATTTGTTTCTTACATCAGCAAAAAGTCTTACAAAGCGAGTGTTCAACCTTATACGGGTCTTCACAAATACGTCATACGCAGTATAGTGTGATAACAACCTTGTCTGTGTTATGACGCTTCAGAACATAAACATTTTATATGATCGCGTATGTTTTGTGACCCGCAGTTCATATCTTGGTACTAACTTTTTATAGACGTTTATTTTTATACCTGGACCGTTGTATAACCATCATGGACTTTAATTCATAGTTCTTAGAGTATATTATGTGTTATATTTTTACTTCCAATGAATACCAAAGGTTTTTAGTTCGTTACCGTAAGTGTAAGTCTTAACTTGTACGAATTTATATAAATCTTGAAACAATAAATGGCCGAATATTTAGGATTCGATGTAACTTCAGAAAAAAGTAATATTTTAAGGTTTTTTTTTGGATTAAACCATCTTAATTTTTAACCTAATTTTTTTACTATTGCCAAAAATTCACTATGTCATTGCAATACCAATTTTTTCACAATAACATAAACGTAAAAAATATTATTATATTCATTTCTTTTATGTATATTTATTTTTGGTATAATTTACAGTATACAGTCAGTTAAACAAAACAAATAAATCATTATTAAAGTTTTTTATACAGCGATAAATGGCTTTGGTAACAAAATAATATGAGATGTCATGTAATCTATACATAACCTATTTTAAAAAGAGACCTGCAGATAATAAGAGTCCTTTATCAGATAAGTGCGAAACGATCACAATGAGTACACTTAAGTCCGAGAAAAGTGCTCGAGTAGAGTAGACGTTGCATTCTATAAGGAGGAGGAGAAATTAAGTAATACTTGATTGTCGTTGGTTCAGATTATATTATATTTTAATTAGCATTAAGCAAGTAACATGAATTGATCCTTATACTTTAGTTATTTTGATAATATTCATGAATTAAACCTATATACTGTTATTATTTTTATGAAATTAATATTTTTGTAAAAACACGTATTTTGTTAATAGATTCGTTAAAGTAGTCATCGCAAGAAAGTTGTAATGTTACTTAAAAACAGTATTTGTCAACAATTTATAAGATAAAATAAATAATCTGTTTTATATTAAATATTCCTTTCTATAAATGTTCTGATTGAATATATTGGTAGAGACATAAGGTGGATCTTCGTACATAATATTAATGAAATGATTATTTATAATCGTTTTAAACTTCGCACAATTTTATGTTATCACAAAATGAGGAATGATTGATAGTGGTAAGGATCTGTACTAAATAAAAAAGCTAAAATAAATATTAACCATAATTGAACTAAAAACAATAAGATTTTTAAATCACAAATTTATTACATGTCGAAACAATTTATTATATTAATTATAAATAAATAAGATTCTTATCCGTCACATCACTACCGTATCTACCTTATCCCAGAGACAGAAGACAGTACGGAATTGAAAATAAAACTAACTCAGAGAGATTATGAATAATTTGATACTGATTGCGTTTTCAAATAAGGGTTTTATATTGGATATTGCGGAATATTGTTTTGTAGATTTAGCTGTATTTATTAGATAATATTAGATATTATTTATCTAAATAACATAACCTATCATTAAAAGAACAGAATGATATTCACAATCCTTTTAAAAAGTGTATAATATATCTTCAATGCGTTATTTCTAAATGAGTCATTGTAAAAGTTTTAATGAGTAGATATTATAAGATATAAATTAAAATTATTTTAATCAAAATAAAGAAAATTCATACCCATATATAAATTTCATATTCAAAATATAATTACGACTAAATAAAATACAAAGAACATAAAAATAATAATTGCTTTAAACGCGTACACAATACTGCACGAGAGCAAGGCATTAGTACAAAGGTTGAGGACTTTTTAAGTTAACAATTACTCTAAGCGAGCTTTGTTAAGGATATTCCGATGTCTGCTTTAGGTAATGAACTCATAGTATGTTCGCTGTACAATTTATTAGTATTAATATAATAAGCAGGTGTTATTCTACAGAAAGCTTTATTGAATTTCTAGCTATTATAATATTATGATATGTAATAAGAAATTTATTAATTAAACACTTTTTATCGTTGTAGTTATTTAACAAATATAATCAGAATATTTACCATAAATATATTTTTTTAATTTAAACCATTACCTTGAAAATATCAATGGTAATAAGGCAAGGTATCATGTAAATTATACCTACCTACTATATTTTCAATAATATTTAATCATAAAAATCTTAGTTAATTTTCTGTTTGTGTTTCTTTTTCTTCTAAAGAGTGAAATAATCACTTAACTTGAAGTTTCTTATCTGGAAATGTTGATGGATATTGAAACACCAAAATTAAGTGCTTTTTAATTTCACGTAAAATGTTGCAATGAAAATAAGTATATTTGTAAAGGATAACATCGTTTTAGTGTTTCTTTGACAGCTTAATATTTGATTTTACTAAAAAATATTTCCGGTCGTATTAAAATGTATAAACTTATCAATACTTCAACATTCTAAAAAGGCATTAAATCTGGGTTAATATAAAAAGTTCGTCAATGACTCTTTACATATAAGTATAAGAAAGTTTAGCTTTTATTTATATGTAAATAACAAATAGAAATCTATATATAAAATATAACGTTATGACATTCTGTACATAGTAAGTGCAGGGTAATATGAAGTTCTAAACTATAAGAGCAATGCAATATTTTCCAATAACCGTTCATTCAATGAATAGTTTGCACAACTTCATTTATAAAGTACTTTCATTACGAGTATAGTATCAGTTTGTTAAACATTTATTAATAACTAGATTTATATATTGATTTTCATTTTTACTTAATTCTGACAAAATCTTTGTTATTTTGTTTTGCTCCAAAATAATGTGAATTTTCTCACAATGTTTTTCATATCATATCGTTCATATCTTATAAAATTTTTGTTTTCTTTATTATTTATAGATGTCAAAAAATATAGCACCGCTTATCTGTTTTATAAAATTAAGAGTTCCTGCTTGTGTTGTAGATAAATTGAATTAAAAAACATTTATTTTTGATTCAACACGCTAGTTTGTGTCTAAGTTCTGATTTCAATCCGAGATCGAGATATCAATAATAATTATTTGCCCGCAGGTGGAGCTTACAGCTGTAAGTAGTAGCCGGTAAATAACAAATTACATAACATCAAAGTTTATACTAAATATCGACATTGTAGCTTATTTTTACATTACAGGCAAAATTTAATTTAACATGTTCATAACTTTAAATGATGCAGGAGAGCAGTTTTTTACAATCATTATGCTCTTGTTACTTGGAAGTATATATATCTAGTCAAGTTTTACGCACCGCGAATGACTTTTTAAAAAAAGATTTTATTTAAAATATAATCACTTTAATTGACAAGTAATTTCTTAAAACCTACCTCTACCTTAACAAGACTAACTTAATATTAATATATGTCTTAAATACTATTGAGTCGGCCACCCAGAAGGGTATTGTTCCCTTCATTCGAATATGACCGTGCCAACATTGCGAGATGACGACTCAGCGGGATGGGCTGGTGTGACTGTTGATTCAGCGGTTTGGACTGACGTAACTATCTTGTTTGTTGTTTGTATTTGAGAGATTTTTTTTATAAATACCTAGATCTCTGTCCATAGATATATATGTAGGGTATTAATATTTCATTTTTACAGTATATAATAGACACTTGCCTTCGAACCACGCTGAAGTTACTAGTTACTAGGAATGATGTTATGCTTCGTTTATTAAAGACCAGTGCAGATATTGAAGATTTCGTTTTACATTTCAATTTGCATTCATTTCATTCATTCATTATGCTAATCGTTCGTCTTATCAGCACCGGCCAGTCACCAGTTTGGAACAGCACGTGCCTAACTTCGGAGACTCATTGACAGTATCCACCAACATCAATATTTAATTACTATTTAGTTGGTTAAAATATGATATAATTTACGGTGCTAAAAATATTTAAATTCCTTGTCATGTCTTCTTAAGTTATTCATAATCTAATTCAACTGTCAAATTAACCAAGAATTAAAAACCGCTTTGTTATGTAAAAGAAATATAACATCCAAACGTTGAAACCTTTTATTTAAAAGAAAGAAAAGGGTTAAGATTTTTTTCTTCTTTGTTTATGAGTAAGAAACATAAAAAATAATCATGTTCAAACTAATCGGGTCGCTGTTAATCTCTCAATTCCTTAAGATAATAGTCGTCGTATAGTATCTCTTGATGAGTTTGGCGGAATGTCGATAGATTGCTTTTTCATCCGACCACTACTATTTGTTTATATCGTATATTAATAATATAACAAAATTTATGTTAAAAAGTCTTATTTGTACAATACCGGTTATTAACATATGAAAGGGTGTTTAACAATAGAATATATTTTTTTAATTTTGTCATCAATATTTCATTTACTACTTATTTGGTATTGAATTCAAAGATTATTCATAATTGTTTCAATTATACACATATTTGTTAAATAAAATTCTGATAAAATATGTAAATGAAATCAGTAGTAGTAGTTTATGATTGATTCGAGCACAATTTTACAGCGTGTTCCAGTTTGCGGGAATTTAATTAAGCAATTGCTTGCTAAGATTGTGTAGTAGTTAAATAAATACTGACAATACTGTTATATTTTCAATATATTTTAGCTTTAGTAGAGTTTTAGCGAAATACTACTACTAATTAAGAAATTAAATGGCCTTTATCCAATTTATGTGGATTCAGTGCAGTGGATCTTAAGTGTACTTCTTGTGATCGTTTCGCACTTATCTGATAAAGGACTCTTATTATCTGCAGGTCCTTGTAAAAAAAGGTTATTTATAGATTACATGACGTTATTATCTTCCTTTATAAGATATTTATCACTACTTAAACCATTATTTTATTCTTGGTTTTTATTCCGTAAATTAGAATCAAATGTAGTATTTGTTAGAAAAACATAATCTGTTACTCTGGAAAAGAAAAATTATTACTATAGTATTTTTTCGACTCTTATGTCATATTTATGTTTGATATATGGATTTTTGGATTATAGTTTAGAAAATAACGTTTAAAATTATGTCGGTTTTATGCAAAAATAAATATCTTAAAATGTTCCCTTTTTCCGAATTAACATTGAATACAAAATATTCGGTCACTTATTGTTACAAATTTTAATATAAATTCGTACAAGTTAAGATTTAATATTACGTTAATAGATTAAAAATATAACATACTACACTCTAATACCTATGAATTAAAGTCCATGATAGTTATACAACGGTCCAGGTATAAAAATAAACGTCTATAAAAGTTAGTACCAAGATATGAACTGCGGGTCACAAAACATACGCGATCATATAAAATGTTTATATTCTGAAGCGTCATAATACAGGCAAGGTTGTTATCACACTATACTGCGTGTGACGTATTTGTGAAGACCCGTATAAGGTTTAACACTCGCTTTGTTAACCAGTTTTTGCTGAACCGTTTTCACAAACAAATTTACTATGTGAATTTTTTGTACAAATATTTTAAACTAGTTTGTTCCAAATTATTTCAACTTCTTCAATCTTTTCAACTTAAATGTTTTGAATACAATACAAAGTTGGTTCTTACAATTACAGGAAATGTTTATATTTAAAATATGTTTAAAAATGTTTAATATTATATTTTTAATTATGATTTCATAAATAAATTTCATAAAATAAAATGAAAATAAAACTTCTTACACGGTTTACATAATTATGATATCGTTAAGCTTAGATATAAACAATATATTTAATTAGTATATAACTATTAGTGTTATAGAAATGAAGATGTAATAATAAACTCTATTTTTATTGTAACTATTATATTTAACTTATATTTTAATAGAAATACATGTAAAATATGAATTCAAACATCTAAAATATTCCTTTGAATAAGAATAAGTCCATAATGCTACATAAATTCAGCAAAATTACACAATTACAATTTATAAAAACCATTTTATCAAACCTAAAATTTGTAGGACTAAGTCAAAGTCCTTTATAAGCAAAACTGTTCAAAATTGCACTCATACGTGACCGTCGAAACGGTTTCTCTTCCTTTATGTTATAATCCACGACGTGACAATTTTTTGCAGTCTGCGAGTTTTGTGATGCTTAAATGTAGGCTTTAAACTGAGCGCGCTTTTATTAAGGGTGGGTAGATGGCGGTGGGGGTGTAGATTTTGTACATATTTTATTAAATTTATACTGACACATTTTATTTTAATTTTTGTTGACTGTTTGTACTGTACACTATATATATATATATATATATATATATATATATATATATATATATATATATATATATATATATATATATATATATATGTTTTAAGTTATATATATATATATAACTTAAAAGTAGATTGGTTGGATTGGTTATGATTATGTAATTGATAGTCTTTATTTCATATTGGTAAACCTTTTTTAAATATATTATTCAATCATTAGTATAGGAGGTATATTTATTGTTTGATTTATTCAGAACATTATGACAGAATTTTCAAATTTTTTTTATGCATTTATAAATGTTTTTTTTTGACTTATACGACGTGGAAGAAGAAAAAGCTATCAGCTAATAACTAAATAATAATAATAATAATGAACACACTCTAGCTATTCCATATTTTCTTGTCTTGTTAGTTCACAGTCTGCCATTTTTAACGATAGATATTTTTTACTAAGAGGTATTCTGCAGCGTATTGCACAGTGTACAATATACAGTTTGTACAGTGATCGATGTAGCTAAGAAAAACTAAATATTTTTGTTTTTATTTGTTTGATTGATGTGAAACATGCTGTTTGTACCGGAAGTGTCTTTACATGTAACCTCAGTACGGTCAGTGCACGTTACGTTTATTTGAATATACAATACATAGAAATAAAGTCAAAGTGTCTGTTTTTAATTCCCAATTAACAGCTTTCAACTTAATAATTAAAAAGTAAATACTTTACCTACAAAAACTACCTGAAAATATATTAATATATCGAACATACAATGTTTAATTGTATAATGTATTTTAATATTGTTCTTAGTAGTCATATTTATAGAAAATAATAGTCAAATCTTTTAATTTTTTTCTCTAATAATATCAAGTAGTGTTTCTAAGGCTTTAACTATCCACAAAGAAAACCCTTTAAATATATAAAAAGGACGTGACCTGAGCATAAATAATATATTTATACAATATTCATGAGCAGCGCTACAGTGAAATGTTTAGACAGCGCTCAATAATGTATGGCTATAGAGCTGTCTGTATGATTTTCTATTAAGTTGTTGCTTAGTTTTTGTATTTTATTGTATGTTTTGTATTTGGTTGGAGAAATTATTTTTATTGAATTTTATTTTATTATTTGTAACAAAGTTAAATATAATTATATTGGACATATTGCCACGGTATTAAAAAGACATACATATAAATTAAAAAGTTTAATTTAAATTCTTTACCTATTGTAATGATATTCTTAAAAAATATTTATTGTATATTTCTTTAGTACACAAAAAAATATATTCAATTTGTAGACTTACGAAAGCCCTATTGAAATTGAAAATATTAAATTTATAAAAGTGTAGCGACCTTTTGCAAAGCAGATAAGCCAGTGACTGGATTACTTCTTAACTAAGGAAAGAAGACTAACAAAGTTTTATTATCCTATAAAATAAACTTTCAATATAAGCTAAGTTCATGTTAAGTAATAACATTTGGTCATCTATATAATACAGTTTGGAAAATCATTAAGACGATCTTACGAAATTTATTTTAATAAATCACGTAGTCTTTTTTTAGTATTGTTGTTGTAACTCGAATTTACATTATGAATATATTTTGAAATAAAATTTTATTTTACCTCAAAATAAATTGAGTCGTAAATGCTAAACGTCAAAGTCAATCTCAAAATTAATTGTGCTTCAATATCAAAGACGCCCTGAGTTCGAATCTCCGTTATAGTTGAGCTGATAACTGTTCACTCGATGGAAATAAGTCGGAATGAGCTTTACATCGAGTTTCGACTTCCGATTTACTTATCTGTATTTTCTCATCTATATAATTTTATAATATCGATAAAAGACTTTCCTTGTTACAACGTTGCTTACGTTCATGAGAATAATAATCATAGTATCATTTTATGTTATACTTGTAAAGTTACAAATTAGCAACAAAACAAAAGCAACTAACGCGCGCCAAGCAAAGAATATTTCTATTAGAATATAAATATAATAAAGATATTGATACACTGCACCGACTCCACATAATTTGGATAATGGCAGAATAATTTCGCAATTAGTAGTAGTATTTAACTATAAACCCTACAAAACGTGAAAACTATAAAATTTATATTTAGTACTGTCAGTGTTTATGTAACTATCGACAGACTCTTAGCAAGCAATTGCTTGATTAAATTCCCGCAATCTGGAACACGCTGTAAAAATGTGCTCGAAGCAATCATACCCTACTACTGATTTCATTGACATATTTTATCAGAATGTTATTTTTTATACAAATATGTGTATGATTGGAACTATCTTTGAGGCCAATATGTAATAAGTTGTATATTAAACAGTGATGTCAATATAAAAAATATATATTCTATAGTTTTAAATACCCTTTCATATGTTAATCAGTACTACACAAATAATACTTTTGAACATAAATTTTGTTATATTATTAAAAAACACAAATAGTAGTGGCTGGATGAAAAAGCAATCTATCGACTTTCCGCCAAACTCGTCAAGATATAGGTACTATACGACGACTATTATCTTGAGGAATTGAGAGATTAACGACGCCCCAATTAGTTTGAACATGTTTATTTTTTGTTTCTTACTCAGTACAAAAATTTCATAACCCTTTTCTTTCTTTTAAATAAAAGAAAGAAAAGGGTTATGAAATTTTAAAAATAATAAAAAACTTTTGGATGTTATTTTACATAACAAAGCGGTTTTTAATTCTCGGTTAATTTGACAGTCGAATTAGAATCTGAATAACTTAAGAAAACATGATAAGGAATTTAAATAATTTCAGCACCGTAAATACTATCATATTTTAACCAATTAAATAATAATTGAATAATATCTTTTCAAGTTTATTAATTTTATTTCCTGGATATCATTATGAGCTCGATGACAGATAACACATTACATATCATTGTAATAATTTAATAATTTAATATCCATATAAATTAGGTTTAATGAACGAGTCATTCATCATTACGAACTTGTGTTGTTGAAGTTAAATGTCTTATAATTCATTAATATAGGGGATTCACTTCTGATATCGAAGAAGGAAGAGAGGTCAAATATGATAATTAACACACGTCGTTAGATATTCTTATCACGGAAGTGAAGTCCCGGAGCAAGAAGTGGTATTCTTTTCATACATAACATAGTAAACGGATAATAAATAACCAGTAAAAGCAATAGTAAATAAATAAAATATGACTAAATGTTTCACAAATATTCTGCTGTACAATAAATAGTTTATTATAGTGTTATTAATATTGTATTAAATTTAAAAAAAACTTAAGTAACATTCTTATTCAAGTAATAACCTTCGGACTATTGTATTACCAATATTTAAACTAGTGTCATATTCATAATTTGGAAATATTTGAATATTGAATATTGGCATGTTAGATTGTTTTATTGGCGAGTACTAATAACAAATCGATTGATTTACTAATTCCTGTTTATATTATATATAAAGTTCAATAGAAATATACAAAGTTATAGATATACATATATGAATTAGTAAGAATATCATTGAATTATAAAAACATCAACAAATAAAATTATTTTAATTCAATTATGTGAATATGGTAAAACTTCAACAGGTCCAGTAAGAAAATGTATATCACAATTAGATATATAGTAAATAGGATCTTACTATATCAGTATTACTAATTGAATAATCGAGTTAGTGACTAAACGTCTGACCTATTTATCGAATGAAACAAAACTTATGGTGATATTATATAATACATATTACTCTCACAAGTAAAGTGCATGAAAGTGTGTGTCAGAAGGACGGTTATTTAGTTAATACCGTAGATAGTAGTGTTTGAAGGACCTTATAACTATATAGTAGTATAAGAACTGAATAGCTATGAAGTATTTAATATTTGTATTGTTTTAAATCAAGCCAAGCATGAGGTATCATCTTACCAAGCAATTTCTAGATTAAATTCCAACAACCTGTTTCGTATTTGTCTATCACACTAAATGAATATTCAATGCTTGCGTAAGCGATAAAAATATTCTTAAATTACTCTCATTAGAATCTAATAAATCTCTCATAATTGTCAATATATTATTTGCAGCGTGTATATATAATATAAAGTAATGCAAAGTCGGTTCATGTGTATTGCATAGAACAGACTATTATTTTATATAAGTCAATAAAAATGAGTAGCTTTTGTTGTTTCGATAGTCGTGAACTCTAGTTTTTATTTACAATATTGATGTTGGTGAATACTTTCAATGAGGCTTCGAAGTTAGGCACGTGCTGTACCGAAGTGGTGACTGGCCGGTGATGATGAGCCTAACGATTAGCATAAATAAACAAAGACAACAAAATAGTCAAATGAATATGTATATGTATTTAGATATATATATGTATATGTATTTAGATTTTTGATTCAATTTTACAAAATATTAATATTATTTTCTAAAAAAGTTATAGTTATTCTTACCCTTACATTCAACCCCTAAAGCACCGACAGGAACACAAGCCAACTAATGAATGTTGTATTTAAAATTCTAAACTTCTAGTAATATATATCAATATAATATTTTCAAAGGATATCAAAATCAGAACTGAAAACTGTTGCCTTTAATTTCAAATTAGTGATGTGCTCCTCACTGTCGAATAAGTGAAACCATATCAAAGGTACTTGAAAATGTTAATAAAACATTGTGTAATGGCACTTATTCATACTAAATAAGTTTTAACATTTGTTACTAGTATCTCTTCACTGACGCTTGCAAATTAAAATCACCAAACTAATTTCAAGGCACTGGGAATACCCATTACTATCTCAAAATGTAATATTTATGACCTGTACAATATCTAATAACAGAAAGGGGGAGAATTTATATATAAATAGGTATTTATATATAAATTCTCTCTCAAGTACAAATAACTAACAAGATACATATACTTCCTAGTTACAAGAGCACAATAATTGTCGGAAACTGCTCTCCTGCATCATTTAAAGTTTGGAACATTTCATATTATGTTTAGCTGTAATAAAAAACTAAGCTCAATCGTCTACATTTAGTTTAATTATTGATGTTATGTAATTTGTTATTTATCAGGTCTTGCTTACAGCTCCACCTGCGAATAAATAAATAGTATTGATATCTCGATCTCGGATTGAAATCAGAACTTAGACACAACATAGCTTGTTGAGTCAGAAATCAATGCATTTTAATTCAATTTATCTACAAGAAAAGTTGGAAGTCTTGACATTATAAAACAGATAAGTGGTAACAGAATAAAAATGAAAATCACTATATCAAATCAAATTTTAATGAATGTTTAACAAACGGATACTATAATGAAAGTACTTTACAAGTGGGGTTTGGCCAAACTATTGATTGTATGAACGGTTATTGGAAAATGTTTTATTGCATTTCTCTTATAGTTTAGAACTTCATATTACCCTGCACGTACTATGTACAGAATATCATAACTTTGTATGTTAAATATAGATTTCTGTTTGGAGTTATTTACTTATAAATACAAACGTATCACCAAAATTTTAATATATTTATATGTAAAGAGTTATTTTTATAGACAATGTTTTATTATATTTAACCCATATCCAATAAATTTTTTCAGAAACTTTCTTAATAAAAAACAAAGAATACTTTGAATATGACTAGTCGTAAAGTAAATCAACATTCCATGAATAAAAACATTTAATATCCCCTCAACGCAGAGAGTACCATACAAACCATATAAAACCACTTCATTATAATTGCACTGAAAATCATTTTTATATTTATTCTTGATGTAAAGAGGCTCTTAGTAAACTTAGTATTGAACTAGAGTGCAATTGATATTGATAAGCAAAGAAGGTGTCTTTTATATCAGAACATATTAATTGGAAGTTTTTTCTTTGCTCTTTATGAATATAAATTTTGTTTTAACTTTTTTTATTTGGTACAGAACCTCATCAACATCAATCGTTCCTTGTTTCGTGATAACAAAAAAATGTGTAAAGTTTAAAACGATTATAAATAAACGTAATTGGTAATAGAAGAAAGACCCATCTTATGTCTCTATCAATATTTTCAATTAGAACAATTCTACGATTTATAGAACGGAATATTTAATATAAAACAGATTATTTGTTTCGTGTTATAAATTGTTGACAGTTACTATTTTTAGGTATTTTAGGTAACAGTTTTTTAGTTAAGAGACGTGTTTTAACAAAAATATTAATACGATAAAAAATAATGACAGTAAATAGATTTAATTCATGAATTTTATCAAAATAAATTACTTATTAAGTTTAAAGTAGTTCAATGTTACGTATATAATTAAAATATAATATATTCTGAACCAAAGACAATCAAGTATTACTTAATTTTCCTCCTTCTTACAGAATGCAACGTCTACTCTACTCAAGCACTTTTCTCGGACTAAAGTGTACTCATTGTGATCGTTTCGCACTTATCTGATAAAGGACTCTTATTATCTGGAGGTCCCTTTAAAAATAGGTTATTTATAGATTATATGACATCCCATATTATTTTATATTATGAGAAACTTTCATAATGATTTATTTGTTTGTTTAACTGACTGTAGGCTGTAAATTAAACCAAAAATAAATATACATAAAAGAAATGAATATAATAATATTTTTTACGTTAATATTATTGTGAAAAAATCGGTGTTGCAATGACATAGTGAATTTTTGGCAATAGTAAAAAAATAGATTAAAAATTAAGATGCTTTAATAAAAAAAAAACCTTAAAAAGTTACTTTTTTTGAAGTTACATCGAATCCAAAATATTCGGCCATTTATTGTTGCAAGATTTATATAAATTTATACAAGTTAAGATTTACGATTACGGAAATACACTGATAAAACTTTGGTATTCATTGGAAGTAAAAATATAATATACTCTAATATCTTTGAATTAAAGGCCATGATAGTTATACAATAGTCCAGGCATAAAAATAAACGAGTATAAAAAGTTAGTACCAAGATATGAACTACGGGTCACAAAAAATACTCGATACATATAAAATGTTTATATTCTAAAGCGTCATAATACAGACAAGGTTGTTATCACACTATACTGCGGGTGACGTATTTGTGAAGACCCGTATAAGGTATAACATTCGCTTTTGCTGATGTAAGAAACAAATTTACTTGTTTTTTTTGTATAAACATTTTAAATGGATAAGTTTTACGTTTGATATTATTTTATCATTTTTTATTACACTATAAAGTTGAATATTTGAAATAGTTGTGAATATAGTTTCATGATTTGTAGTTGCATGTCGCTATAAACTCTAAAAAGTTAAAATAAACATTTAATATTACCGAATTTAAAATATAGTACTGTCAGTATTTATTCGACTACTGACAGGATCTTAGCAAGCAATTGCTTGATTAAATTCCCGCAATCTGGAACACGCTGTAAAATTGTGCTCGAAGCAATCATACCCTACCACTGATTTCATTTTAATATATATATATATATTTTCAGTCTTACTTTTTATACATATATGTTTATAATTTGAATCAATTATGAATAATCTCTGAAATCAATATCCAATAAATTATGACAATATAAAAATAAAATCTATGAGTTACTTTTAATATATTTACCGGTGCGAGAAAGAAAAATCTTGTTAACATAAATTGTGTTATATTATTAATATGACGATAAAACAAATAGTAGTGGTCGGATGAAAAAGCAATCTATCGACTTTCCGCCAAACTCGTCAAGAGATACTATACGACGACTATTATCTTAAGGAATTGAAAGATTAACAGCGACCCGATTTAATTTGAAAGATTTTTTTATGTTACCTTTTAGATGTTGTATTTCTTTTCGATTACGAAGCAATTTTTAATTCTAAAATAATTTGACAGTCGAATTAGATTCTCAATAACATAAAAAATCATGATCAGGAAATCAAATAATTTTAGGGCCGTAAATTATATTTAAAATGAATTATTTTCCTTCTTTCTCTTTTATTCCATTTCCTGGATAACTTATGACCCCAATAACAGATAACAAATATAACATGTTACTATATTAATATTATAATTTAACGAGTCGTTTATCATTGCCTTTATTTGTTGTCGTACATACATGTGTATTACAATTAATTAGTACAGGAGATTCACTTCTGATATCGAAGTAAGAGAGGTTAAATATGATAATTAACATTGTTAGGTATTCTTATGAGTTAAGTCCCGGAGCATTTGGCGATACTTTTACATCATATTACTTACTTTAAGTTGATTTAGTACTGGGTTTTTTAAAGCCAGTGTAAGCATTTTTAAAAAATAAGATATTAATGCATCAAAGATATTCTGTTTAATAATAAATAGTTTATTATCGTATTATTAAAAACATATTTAATTTGTTTAAAAACATAATAAACGGGATCTTATTCAAGTATATATAATGTTATTCTAAAATTTCGGATTTGTACTGTTAATGTTTAAACATTTATAATGTGGACCTATTTATTGTACGTCAACACTTTTTTTATTGTTACGATATTGATAACTATCTCAAAATATATTAAGACACGTGTTAACTTTCATAAATAAAAGTTTTATAGATAAGAATCTATTCATATAACGAAGTTATAAAGTATTTATGTATTAAAAAAAAAATAATACGAGCGATACTTATATATATTTGTAAATGTTTAATTAAGAAAAAACAATATTTTGTTTATTGCGACGATTTTCAAGTTTTGTATTCATAAAAAATGGATTTTTTTTTGAGTGGGAATCCCAGAGGCGAAAGATAATTTTGTGGGACATTACTCGCTTTTACAATGATAAAAAGAACGAGCTCCTAAAACTATATGTAACTGAAATTCTATGAAATATATACATAACTACTCTACATAGAAAAATACAGTGACTCCCATAATTGGTAATGACATATAATTTTATTAAACTATTCAATAACACTATAACATAATGATAGTTTTTTTATTTTACGACCGTCAGTAATCTGAGCAAGCAATTTCTAGATTAAATTCCACAAATCTGGGACATGTAATAAAATTGTGCCCGAAGCAATATCATAAGTACTGCCATTTTTAAAATGATTTTTCTCTATCAACAGATAATATATTTACGATCCGTTTATAAAAATATTAAATTATATGACTATACAAATTTATAAAAAAATCAAATATTTAAAAAATTCAGAGTTCAGGACTGTAAGAATTTGCGACCAAATATATATTAAAATGTATAATATAATTATTTCTTCAACTATTTATAGAATATCTAAAGTTTATTTGTGTCTATTGTAACTTAAATTTGAGTAATTAAAACTGAAATAGTAGAGGAAAAACGAAAATAAATTACGAGTGGACTATGACTAAGTTATTACTTTATGTGTTATTCAATAAAATCTAAGATTTCTAATTTTAAAATCGCATTTTTAATAACACAGTTATTATATAATTTTGATAAATACCGGTTTTTATCTGATTATTTGTAGTTCAGTACTCAAGCAATAGAATTGTTTCCAAAAATGTCAGTAAAATAGTTAATTATATATATTATTATATATATTATATGCAACAGTAAATTAAAATAAAAAGTAACAAAACATAATAGTAGTAAGAATTCTGGCAATGAATATCTCTTTGTTCAATGAGATTTAGAGACGTAAAAAAAATATAATAATAACAATAATAATAAATATTAAAAAAATTATAAAATTTAAAAAATTAAATATAAAAATTTTATACAAAAAAAAATTAAGTGAAATTAATTAAAAATTAACAATATTTCACTAAAAGCATACGAAAGTATAAATGGTTTATAAAAAAAAACAAAAAAAAACTGTCTGTCTTTAAATCTTTTTATTACGGCCAATTCCTGAAACGACTCGACCGATTTTAACAGAACTTTCATTGGCTGAAAGCTGATGCTATAAGGGATAACTTAGGCTACTTTAATTAATAAAAAACATATTCTGCGCTGATGAAGTCGTGGGCTAAGCTATTAGCTATATAATAATATACAAGGATAACAGTTAGAGGCAAAACGTGATGATTAACATCTGTAAGAAGTAAATAAAATGGAGTCTTCATACTCGTAATATCGACTTTAATAACTGCGGATAATAGGACGCCTATAAAAAACTCATATCTCTTACTTAATATCATCTTAATAACTCGTTATATTTTAGTATTTAATTTATTTTGAACTTTATCCCCATAACATAAGGTGTCTTTTAGAAAAACGTATATTTGATTTTAGGTTTTCCTTATCATATTGTTAACCAAATAGTTCTAACTTTATTTCTTATTGACAACGTAATTGAGACTATTAGTGAGGCGTTATTTTTAGGTATATCTTTGGGGCGTTCATATTACCACAGTTGCTAAGACTTTAAGTTCAGGTATATTCGGTAAAGAAAATTAGACAAGTAACTAATATCGCTGCAGATAGGTTAGTTTACTTTGAATTCTTTCATAGTCACGTCACACTGCTCTGGAATTCTAAGGAAAATGTTGAATTAATGTCTATTTACAAGAGATAGCTATTTGCACCCTAAAGCAGTCCCTTAAAATTGTTTTTAATAGACGCCTCAATACTCAATCTTTCAAAGCTTTTAAATTTAGAAAATATTTAGTGTATATGTAAGAACTGACATCCAATCTAAATATATATATAAGCGATTTATCACTCACTGACACATCACAAAATCTTCGAAACTATCTTTTCGATTAACTTAAAATTTGACATATTTACTTCTTTTGTGACGTAGACGTCTGCTAAGAACGGATTTCACGAAATTCCTATTTCTACGGATTTCAAAATTTTGCATTTCGCCAAGTTTTAAACCTGTATATAACCTGTAGCTATACACTTAACGCCCCCGGTTACCATAGCAACAGTTACCTTATTAATGTTTACCATAGCCATAGTTACCATGACAACGGTTACTTTGACAAAGTGTACTATGACAACGATTACCATGGCAGCCAGAGTTTAGATGAGGTTGGGGAGGGGTGCAATAAGTTGAAATTTGAAAATTGTCATAAATAAAAAAATCACGGACGTAAAATATAATTGATTAAAAAATTGAATTTGATATTTTTGAAAAACAAATAAATATTATTTAAAAAAAAAAATTTTTCAACATTTGTCCTTAGTTACTAGATGGCAATTTTTTCATAGTGTAGGTCTACTGGGGATCCCGCCACATTACATAATGGAAACGCATCCCAATACACAGTACCTCATAGGTAATGTGGAAATCCTTGTATTCATTTACTGGCATTATATTTCTATATTTAAAATAAAAAAAGACAATATAATAATAATTAATAGTGTGCATAGCGAAGTCGGTGGGAGTCAGCTAGTATATTAATAATCATAAAGATTAGAGTCCTTTGATATCGTGAAAATATCATAAAACATTATAATCTTCATTTGATAATACGCTTTAATTCAATTCTAAATTATTTCTACATGTCTGTCATTCAATTATGTCTGTGACTTCAATATGTGTCATGTTCATATTAAATATATATATTTTTCTTATAAAATAAACACCGTATTCATTTAAATACTTCAAAATATTCGTCCGCACAATAATTTGATTTATAATATTACCAATAATTGTTACATAATGACAACATACTTTCTTGTGTGTTTGATTTTTATTTGTTAGCATTGTGATAGTCGACACGTTAGTTAATGAGTTAAAAACGAAACATATTTTTAAAATATTTCATTTTTATATCATTTCAATTTCAATTTTCATTGTTACGAATACATCAATGAATGTACATATACCGTGCCATTTCCATTTTATATTTGATCTGGGTACAGAATACTTCCCCGATAACGCATACTGGAGGAATAACATAATTATGATGATCGGCCTTTCTCAGTGCGATGATACGATGTGAATTCCGGTTATCAGAAGTGTATAAGCGATTAATTAATATGACCTTGACTGCCGAAACAAATGAGTTGCATATTAAGTGACGTCACACTCCAGAATGTGAAGATGTGTGTATATAAAATGGAATGTTGTCGACTTCATCATTCTCATAGAAAAATGCAAAAATCTTAAAAGGTATTGAAGGTATTGTAAAACTAAGTATTTATATATATATTTATATATATATATATTGGAAAAATATCAAAATCGTTTGTATAAACCTTAAATGATGTAATGATAAAAAATTACACAGACATAATCGTAGTAACGAAATCTTGTTGTTTAAGGCTAAGAATTGAATAGCATTTTCATTTTTTTTTTTTTTAATAACTAGGCCTTCTAATACTTTAAGGGTCGCAGTGAAAGCTGTTCGATTAGCCTGTAAGCTTTCTTAAGTAAGGGATAGAAAGGTTTTAGGAATTTGTTACAGTTTTAATTACAATATTTTATGCAAAGTATGTATTTCTAGAAAAAGAATAAAAAATATTATAGAACTTAATATAATCCTATATACTATGTAAATATAGTAAATATTTCTTATATTCTTATTTATTTTGATCCTCCGGTTCTGACCGATATATTTAGTTGGTAGCAACATATCGGCTATTTTGTTATTGTATTTAATAAATATGCGTTACACCAAAACTTATTTTATATATTTATATATATTTTTTATATATTTTTTTATATATATATTTTTTATATATATTTTTTTAAGTTTTTACTTTTTATACATATATGCTTATAATTAGAATCAATTATGAATGATCTCTGAAATCGATATCCAATAAATTATGACAAAATAAAAAATAAAATCTATAAGTTAAAATACTTTTAATATATTTACCGGTACGAGAAAGAAAAATCTTGTTAACATAAATTGTGTTATATTATTAATATGACGATAAAACAAATAGTAGTGGTCGGATGAAAAAGCAATCTATCGACTTTCCGCCAAACTCGTCAAGAGATACTATACGACGACTATTATCTTAAGGAGTTGAGAGATTAACAGCGACCCGATTTAATTTGAAAGATTTTTTAATGTTACCTTTTAGATGTAGTATTTCTTTTCGATTACGAAGCAATTTTTAATTTTAAAATAATTTGACAGTCGAATAAGATTCTGAACAACTTGAGAAAACATGATAAGGAAATTAAATAATTTTAGGACTGTAAATTATATTTAAAATGAATTATTTCTCTTCTATCTCTTTAATTCCATTTCCTGGACAACTTATGACCCACAGATAACAAATATAACATGTAACTATATTAATATTATAATTTAAAGAGTCATTTATCATTGCCTTTATGTGTTGTCGTACATACATGTGTATCACAATTAATTAATACAGGGAATTCACTTCAGATATCGAAGTAAGAAAGGTCAAATACGTTAATTGACATTGTTAGATATTCTTATAAGTGAAGTCCCGGAACATTCGGCGATTTTTCATCATATAATTCACTTTAATTTATTTTAGTAGACGGATTTTGTTAAGCATTTTTAAATGAATAATATATTAAAGAATTACAAATATTCTGTTTAATAATAAATAATTTATTATCGTTGTGTTAAAAACATATTTAATTTATTTAAAATCTTAATTAACGGGATCTTAATCAAGTATATAACTTTATTCTAAAATTTCGGATTTGTACTGTTAATATTTAAATATTTATAATCTGGACCTATTTATTGTACGTCCACACTTTTTTATGTATTACGATATTGATAACTATCCCAAAATGTATTAAAAGACGTGTTAACCTTCAAAATATAAAAGTTTCATAGATAAGAATCTATTTATTTAACTAAGTTTCAAAGTATTTATGTATTTTAAAAGTAATAATACGAGCTAAAGTTGAAATCCTAATAATCCTCTAAAGTAAAATAGAACAATATATTTTAATTATATAAATTATTTTTGTTTAGACATAATTTCTTTAGACTCGTACAAAGATTTGAAGCAAACAAAGGACTGACAATAACAGTATGGTTCTTATCTTAAATAAACCGCCGCGCTGTCTAGACACGTATTAGAGATGAAAATATACAGTCTTTATAATCTAAAATTAGTCACTCATTATCCACGATTGGATAAGTTTTAACAATATTGTTAATTGGCTTATATTCACACACATAGACACACATGTACACAAACACACACACACGACCTCGTTCGCGTAATATGTTTCTTTAAAATAAAAGTAACCTAACTTATTAATTATAATATCACCTATGTGCCAGTATTATTAGCACACAATTAGTCTATGACTAACGATATGATTGAAGGAAATCTTAAATATTCATTCTTTATGTTATTTATTTTTGAGATTAAAAAGTGTAGAAAAAAAAGCAAGAATAAATTTTTTATCGTCTCGTATCAATATTACTTTAATTTTGTTTTATATATATTTGTAACTGTTTGAAAAAAAATTTTGTTTCTTGCGACGTTTTTAAGGTTTTGTGTTTATTACAAATGGATATTTTTTTGCGTGGGAATCCCAGAGGCAAAAGATAATTTTGTGGGACTTCAATTGCTTTTACAATGGTACAAAGAACGAGTTTCTCAAACTATAATATGGAAATAACTGAAATTCTATCAAATATATACAGAACTACTCTACATACAAAAATACAGTGACTCCCATAATTGGTAATGACATATAATTTTATTAAACTATTCAATAACACTATAACATAATGATAGTTTTTTATTTTACGACCGTCAGTAATCTGAGCAAGCAATTTCTAGATTAAATTCCACAAATCTGGGACATGTAATAAAATTGTGCCCGAAGCAATATCATAAGTACTGCCATTTTTGAAACGATTTTTCTTTATCAGAAGATAATATACTTACGATCCATTTATAAAAATATAAATTTAAATGTATTTAA
Source organism: Melinaea marsaeus rileyi (assembly GCA_918358865.1). Classification (NCBI taxonomy): domain Eukaryota; kingdom Metazoa; phylum Arthropoda; class Insecta; order Lepidoptera; family Nymphalidae; genus Melinaea; species Melinaea marsaeus. The sequence continues at coordinate 11,910,192 of OU911086.1, read as the reverse complement.
AAATCTATTTAAAAAATCAAATGTTTAAACAATTCAGAGTTGAGAACTGTAAGAATTTGCGACCAAATATGTATAGAAATGTTTAATATAATTAATTCTTCTACTAATTCTAGAATATCTGAAGCTTTTAATGGATACTGTAAAATAAATTTAAGCAATCAACACTAAAATAAATAGTAAAGGAGAAATGAAAATAAATTACTAGCCGACTATGAGTAACTTTTTATTTTTACGTGTTATTCAATAAAATCTAAGAATTCTAACTTTCAAATCACATTTTTAATAACCCGAGTTGTAATATAGTTTTGTCAAGTACCGGCCATCATCTGATTATTTGTAATTCAGTAATCAAGCAATGTAATAATTTCCAAAAATTACTAATTACATATTTTTATTTTTTAATTAATTATATGTAAAATATACAACAATAAATTAAAAAACTAACTATCACATATAAACATAACAGTAGTAAGAATTCTGGCAATGAATATCTCTTTGTTCAATGAGAATTATAGACATGGATAATATTATATATAAATAAAATTGAAGTGTCTGTTTGTAATTAAAAATTAACAGTTTTTCACTTAACGCATATGAAAGTATAGATGGTTTATAAAAAAAAAACAATTAAAAAAAAACTGTCTGTTTATTTCGCCCAATTTCTGAAACGAGTGGACCGATTTTAACAGAACTTTCATTGGTTGAAAGCTGATGCTATAAGGGATAACTTAGGCTACTTTAATTAATAAAAAACATATTCCGCGCGAACGAAGTCGTGGGCTAAGCTAGTAGCTATATAATAATATACAAGGATAACAGTAAGAGGCAAAACGTGATGATTAATATCTCTAAGAAGTAAATAAAATGGAGTCTTCATAATATCGACTTTAATAACTGCGGATAAAAACGCCTATAAAAAACTCATATCTTTTACTTAATATCATCTTAATAACTCTTTATATTTTACTATTTAATTTATTTTGAACTTTATCCCTATAACATAAGGTGTATTTTAGAAAAAAGTATATTAGGTTTTAGGTTTTCCTTATCATATTGTTAACCAAATAGTTCTAACTTTATTTCTTACAGACAATGTAATTGAGACTATTAATTAAGCCTTATTTTTAGGTATATCTTTGGGGCGTTCATATTACCACAGTTGTTAAGATTTTAAGTTCAGGCATATTCAATAAGGAAAATAAGACAAGTAACTGATATCGCTGCAGATAGGTTAGTTTACTTTGCATTCTTTCATAGTCACGTCATACTGTCCTGGAAATCTAAGGAAAATCCTGAATTAATGTCTATTTACAAGACAGAGCTATTTGCAACCTAAAGGAGTCCCTTAAAATTATTTTCAAAAAAACGCCTCAATACTCAATCTTTCAAAGCTTTTAAATTTAGAAAATATTTAGTGTATATGTAAGAACCGACATCCAATCTAAATATATATAAGCGATTTATCACTCACTGACACATCCAAAAATCTTCGAAACTATCTTTCCGATTAACTTAAAATTTGACATAGTTACTTCTGCTAAAAACGGATTTCACGAAATTCCTATTCCAACGGATTTCAACATTTTACATTTCGCCAAGTTTTAAACCTGTATATAACCTGTAGCTTACACTTACACTTAGCTCCCCCGGTTACCATAGCAACGGTTACCATATCAATGTTTACCATAGCCACAGTTACCATGACAACGGTTACTTTGACAAAGTGTACTATGACAACGATTACCATGGCACCCAGAGTTTAGATGAGGTTGGTGAGGGGTGCAAAAAGTTGAAATTTAAAAATTATCATAAACAAAAAAATCACGGACGTAATATATAATTGATTAGGAAATTGAATTTGATATATTTGAAAAATAAATAAATATTATGAAAAAAAAAATTTTTTTTAATTTATACTTAGTTACTAGATGGCAATTTTTTCATGGTGTAGGTCTACTGAGGGTCCCGCCACATTACATAACGGAAACTCATCCCAATACACAGTACCTCATAGGTAATGTGGAAATCCTTGTATTCACTTACTGTATTAAATAAAAAATATATATAAACAAATAAATAATAATTAATAGTGTGCCCAGCGAAGTCGGTGGGAGTCAGCTAGTTTATTAATAATCATAAAGATTAGAGTCCTTTGATAACTTGTTATTGTGAAAATATCATAAAACATTATTGTCTTCATTTGATATTACGCTTTAATTCAATTCTAAATTATTTCTACATGTCTGTCATTCAATTATGTCTGTGACTTCAATGGATACAGCAACGCAGCAACTTCTGACGTTTCATAAGAATGTATGTAAGTTTAAATTAAAACCTTTGACTTGATAAATCAATTTTGAGAAATGTAAAGTATTCCTTCACAAAATGACGAATTATAGCTGATCATAAAAATATCTATACGAATTGATAAACTCCATATTTATATTTAAATCTATATTCCATTCAAAATCAAAAACAATTTTTTGATTAAAGGTGTGTGTGATGAGTAAAAAATTTTTTTTTCATTGTCAAAGCGAACATCATCTCGGAATATTAAGATAAGAGTTAATCATATTAAGAGCCTTATTTCTAACCACATAATGATGTTATTTTATAATTAAGATTTCATACTGTATAAAATACTAAGCTAATCTTGTGATTCCTCCCAGGCTTCGAAAATATTCAGCAATAAGTCAACATCTGCATCTGTAATTGAGCGACCAGGAGTGAAACGAAATTATTTAAAATGCTAAAGGTTAGTTTAGTTAAAATGTGTAACTATTTGAGTGATAATATTTTTTTAAAGATCTTACTATATGTAGATTATACAGAAATAGCTCTATAGTTAGTTTGATCTAATGTACTGTCGGATTTGAATAATGCTGTTATGTTTCATTAGATCAGGAAATCAAAACAGTTATTGAAAATTAACGTTAATTGTGATGCAACAATATCTATTATTAAGTTTGTTAACTGATGGCCTAAGTATGTAAACCGATATTGCCCATAATTCACTAGTCTTAACACTATTATTTTTTGGGAATTAACCCTTTTAAAATTAAAATTAATATCACATTGATATATATTGTCCATAAGTAATGACAGTGCTGTACCGGTAGAGTAGTTTAAAAACTTAGTAGTGGTACCTAGAATATCTGTAAAGAAAGTTTCAGAAGCTGTTGCAACCTCAAGTTCAGAAGTGACTTATTTATTTTTTATATTTAATTTGAAGTCGCTTCTTTGATATTGAGCTCTTCTAGTTTCCTCATTAAATATTTTCCAAGTTCTTTTTATTTTATTACTGCTATTTTGTATTTTTTTACTTGTATATTATGTGAGTAAAAGAGCTGGATACTCTAACTCTTTTCTTTCGCCTCCGATTTCTTACAAATTTATCCAGTACCTTCTCAAGGGTGCCATATATTTACCAGTTTACAATATATCTATAGTTTATGGAGATGTGCCACTTACTATCAAACGGACTTTTTATTTGTTTGCACATAACATAACATGATAAATTAAATATGAATGTAGTATTAGTAGTGATAATTTTATTAGTGTTTATCATTATTAGTATCATCATCTCTTAGCCTTTATTTTGAGGCGTAGTAATTTTTTTCCCTTCCATACTCATATTACTCGTCATTTTTGTATACAATCCTTTCTTCTCTATATCGTCCTTCACACACACTGGTATCGGAACTGAGTCCGATGGAATAGAAACAAAACTCGAGAAATCGCGAAACAAGTGCTCTGTTTTGGTTCTGCTTCATCTTATTTTATACCAATACAATTTACAACTTTACTTCAAATATGTTAAAACTGTAATGCGATAGTTACTTCAATTTTCAATATTTTTAGCTTAGTTATGAAACCGTTATTAAATGAAAAATATCAAATAGCTTGAGTCTTGTTCTATTAATTATTATTTTCTTAACAAGAAAATGTACATAAATATCTTGACAAATATTCAAGCTACAAAAGTACAGCTATTTATAATTAACATTTAGATTTTCACGTAGTTTTAATAAATAATTTACGTTTTAGCTGTATACAAAATTATAGTTTTTAATATATATTTTAGATTTACACAAATACCATGAAAATCAACTTATAGTTATTTGAGTTCAGTCCAAATGTTTTAGATTTAGTAACAACATCAAAAATTTATAGTGAATGAACGAGTCTAATTAATATATTAAGTTTTATTTTTTTTGACAGTTAAAAATATAGTTTAACAAGAAGTCATATTAACTTTGAAAGACACTTTTTTAGAGTACAGAAATCCCATTATTTCATCATTACAAAAACAGAAAAACTGGCGATAATACATTTTTCCCAACGTTATGGGTCTATGTACGAGTAACTCTAGGTCTATTTGGCCGATCGCCGAGCACATGCGACAATACTGATTCATTGTATATCAAGCCAAATGTGTTCCAGATACACAGATAACTGATCTACAGTAGCTATTCCTCTTTATTACTACTTGGTAGTCCAGACTTACATTTTGAAGCTTATTTTACTTTGTATTTGTATACCAATAATAAAATTGATTCATGAGTTTTTATATTTATGATAATTATAATAATAGAAATTTTAAAAATATTATGAAGAACATAGAACAAGAAAATTATATAATATTATAAATTTACATTTACAATTACTTACATAAATGTGACGCAACATTTTTTTTTAAAGAATTTAAAATTAAGTTGACGCTTAGTCACAATTCATTTATAAGTAAGTATTCTATTCTATATTCTAAGTATCTTATTCAAAAATTATTTATGCGCCTTTAAAAAAAACTTTTGTTGATACTTTTATACACAGTTTGTTATAAGATTATCTAGAATTATCTGGGAGAATAAAATTGATACCTTCATACATATTAGCTTGTGAAATAGTTCGATTTGTATGCTAACTTATACTTTATAAAGCAATATATATTTCTATTAATATAATAAACTTACATATTTATTTATTCTCTTCGCAGAATATGTGGAGTCAGTCTAGCTGATCGAATCCGCAATGAAGAGATCCACAGAGTGGCAGGTACTAGCGAAGATGTCACGGTGAGAATGAAGAAGAAGAACGTGCTCAGGTGGTTCGGGCACGTCGCACGAATGAGTGATGAAATAAAGGTAAAAAAGATTTATATAGGAACAGTGAACGGTAAGAGAGACAGGGGAGACCTCGAGTTACCTTCGAAAACACAGTATCTATGATATTTTAGGAAGGTCACGTAAAAAGCATGAGGACCCCCCGGAGGGCATGTATGAAGAGGTTGATGTCTGTGGCCGAGGCGAAAAAGGTATGCAGGGATCGTAGCATTTGGCGCTCCGTCGTCTCTGGCTACTCCGCAAGGGATATGGCGTAAAGCTAAATAAATAAATATAAATAAATAAAATAAACAAAATTCTTATTTCTACTAATTATATATTATATTTTATTATCAAATGAATTAGTTTTTTTATTTAAGATTTTTTTATTTAATTATTTGCTTCATATATTTCTACTTTAAATTAATTGTAAATATAAATAATTTTCAATCAGGAGTGTTTGAAATAATCAATTTCTTGAATACCTTTAGACAATAAAAGGACTCTACATATTACTGAATATTTATTTACTTAAAATTTTTACAGTGCGATAATCCGAAATTATGTTGCTAGGATCTGCTAGCGATGAAGGGACACACGGTCTTGGGGACGCCAGCCTTGAAATCCAAAGTCCAAATCCGATTATTTTGTGTTAATTTTTTGGATCCTTCGTTTTGTTAGTATCTATTAAATATTTATTTTACTTAATATATAAACGTGTCTAAAAAGTTAACTTTCAGACTTAGAAAGTTAAGATGTTGAATCTTTTGTCAAAAATGAAATACTTTCTAAATGATATTTTTTTTAAAGATATGATTTTTCCATCTTTTTAAATAAGTAAAGGAGATCAAAAGTATGACTATTTTTAAAATATACTCATGTTTCTTTGTTTCTTTACTAGCATTTTGTATCTCAATAAAAATATTAGAAATCTCGGCTTTAATGATTATACTGTTAAAAGAGAATAAATTTAAATTCACTTTATTTAATGTAAATAGCAATAATAAAGTTTGTTCCGACTTATTTCCTTTGACACATAGTTATCTCAAACATAGCTGAGATTCTAACTCAGCGTTTCTTTGAGATTGTATACATACATACATTTCTTTGTGGATACAGCTGTACAAAAGTTATAATTAGTTTTGTGATATTATATTAAGTATTTAAAAAACATCGGTCTCTGAGTATATTGATACATAAATAAAAAAATATATATTTTTGACTTAGTCTCTCATAGCGAGTATGAAAGCATTTTTTTGAATATTGTTTTTTACAAAGATTGTAAGAATTTTACTATTTAAGTAAATTAAAACTAAATTTAAACTTTCTTACTTTATTTGACTTGGGACTTAAATATTATGTATATATAAGAGCATAAGTAAAAATATCCAATTGGAATTACTTATATAACTTTTTTAAAGGTTGAAATGCATTTATATATATAAATAGATCTAGAAACTCAATAGTAACATAATAACGTGTTATATGTAACACGTATGTATGTAATAGTAACATAATAACTCAATAGTAACATAGTAACATAATTACAGTTTATTCAACTATTTCTTATCTGTATAAATAATAAAGTAAATAAAAACCATTAAAATATTAATAAATGTTTATTATTTGACTTGATTCGATTCCAAATTAATTATTTCCTTTTTTCTTTTTTTTTTTTTCAATATTTATACCATGTTTACGGATTTGAACACATATTAAAACAAAATGATTATATTTACTTTACCGTTAGGTTAATGTTCAATACCTTTGGGCTTCAATACTATAAGTAATTGCAGGCAATAAAATTTTATTGAATCAAGTATTTGAAAGATCACTATTTCAAAACCTCTCGAACAAGTTATTCTTTTATTTAGTTCGTAGCTGTAAAGATAAGGTAATTTAATGTCTATAACTAATAAGTTTACACTTCAATTGGTTTAATGGTTTTATAACTTTAGGTTACGTAGAGTGTAATTTAACCTTTATTCGGAAGGTTGAGTTATATATATATACATATATATATATATATATATATGTATACTAGTTTATTCCTTCCCGCTTCGCTGGACACACTATTATTTGGATGTGAACCTAGATTGCTGTGGTAACCTTTGTCATGTTATCCGTTGTCATCGTAATTGTTGCTATGGTAACCGTTGGTATAGTAACTCTTATCCAATAGTTAATTACTCTACAGCGAAATGCAAAAAGTTGAAATCCGTTGGAATAGGAATCCCGTAAAATGCGTTGTTAGTGGATGCCAACCTCACAAAAGAAGTAACTATGTAAAATTTTAAGTTAATCGGATAGATTCTTTCCGAGATTTCGTGATGAGTCAGTAAGTGCTAAATCGCTTATATATATATACATATATACGTACACATATTTTTTATGATACGTTTATTTTTTAAAATATAATTATGATATTTTAATATTGAATCTTAAACGTATCCTTTAGAAAACCATTATGTCATGAATTGAGATAATTATAATCTTATCAAAAGTGATGATTATCAAAAGTATTTTTTGCTAATCTTATAAATTTTGTTAATTATACAAGAAATAGAGTTAGTACTACTACAGTAGAAAAAAATATTCCTTTTATTATATCTATATACGTTACATTATAGGTGAAAAATAGAAAAAAATCATTTTAAAACATTTTATTTAAAAAATAATTTACAAGTAATTATTTACTATACACTACGGATCAAAAATAAATTTTAAATATCACATTGGACTAGCAGAAATAAAACAAATATTATAATTCCTACTAACTAAAAATATTTTGAGAATGATAATCCGAATGTAGGTTCCCAGGAGCTTTTAGGGATGAAGGGAGACACGGACTTCGAGACCCCGCCGCTGAAATCCAAAGACGAGGAGCGGTCGTGGAAAAGGTTGAGTTTTCCCAGCGCGGAGTAATCGGTCTTCTGCCACTCCGGTGTGTGCGCTATGCCCAGTGATGCTCCTACTTTCTTGCTGCAAAGCATACAAATATTAAAAATTTGTTTGTTAAATCTTAAAAAATAGATATAATATTTGATTTTCAAAATGTCTTTTTTGAATATTAATTAATTAATTTTTCATGTTTAATAGGAACTTACTCGAACATATAATCCACACCGCCTCCATAGGTGTTGAAATTAGGTACGACTGGGTTTTTTGGCAGGGTCCTAGTGGCGAATGCGTTGACATTCAAATCATGATGGTCTGTGTTTGCTAGATTAAACTTGCCAGCTGCAGTGAGCTGATCTGCAATGTTCGGAATATGCTTGCCGGTTAGGCTAAGACCATGACCGTTTCTAGAATTATAAAATATTAAAAATTATCAGAAACTCTAATAAAAAAAATACAATTATAATAATACTAAGTAAACAGAAAATGCAAATTTAAATAACTCACACGTTGTCTAATGCCAACCCAGCTGTTCCGGCTCCAAAGCTTCCTCCGGGTTTGATACTCTCTAGACCACCGACAGCACTTAATTTATTTTTATCATTTTCAGCAAGAGGTAATTTTCCCATAATATTAGTGGATCCATCAGGGTTCGTGTTTACCACACCGTGCACTTGACGACTCTGCCTCAGATACACGGGTTGTACTGATTCAATCGGTTGTTCCGAATAAAAATCTTCAAGATCAAGTGGTCTGTTGTATTCATTTCTAAGATATAAGCAATCAGCCCCAACCAAGAATATAGTAAACAAAGAAATTTTTGAAATCATTTTTACGTTAGAAGAAACTTGTTCCTTCAAAGTTGAGCTAAGTCTGATAGCATTAAACTTTTATTTTCCTGCTTATATATTAATATGTAACGTTGAAGTAATTCCCCTTGCAATTTGCAGGCATTATTACTAGATGTGTCATGTTTATATTAAATATATATATATATATATATATTTCTTATAAAATAAACACCGTATTTACATACTTTAAATTTTTTGTTCGCACAATAATTTGATATTACCAATAATTGTTACATAACACAACAACATACTTTGTTGTGTATTTGATTTTTATTTGTTAGCAGTGTGATAGTCGACACATTACTTAATGAGTAGTTAAAAACGAAACATATTTTTAAAATATAAATTTAGATTTTATCATTGTTACTTCAATGAATATACATATATCGTGCCATTTCCATTTTATACTTGGTCTGGGTACTTAATACTTCCCCGATAACGCATACTAGAGGAATAACGTAATTAAGAAGATCGATCTTTCTCAGTGCGATGATACGATTCCGGTGAATTCCGGTTATCAGAAACTTACCAGCGATTAATTTATATGACCTTGACTGCCGAAACAAATGAGTTGCACATTAAGTGACGTCACACTCCAGAATGTGAAGATGTGTGTGTATAAAAGGGTATTTTGTCGACTTCATCATTCTCATAGAAAAAAATGCAAAAATCTTTAAAGGTATTGAAGGTATTGAAAGAATAAACCTTAAATGATGTAATGATAAAAATTATATAATAGTATTTTTTTTTATAATAACTAGACCTAAAACTTTAAGGTTCGTAGTAAAAGTTATTCGATTAGTCTATAAACTTTCTTAAGTAAAGGATAGAAAGATTTTAGGGATTTGTTACAGTTTTAATTACAATATTTTATGCAAAATGTTTAATATATTCTTATATATTATGTGATTAGTTAGTAAATAGTTCTTAAATTTTTATTTATTTTGATCCTTCGGTTGTGACCAACGTAATTAGTTGGTATTTTGTGCGCGACCCACCAAAACTTATTTTAAGAACAGGTAATTAAAGTAGGAGTTATGGCTTGGCAGATTTTGTTGTGTTGTGTTTATACAAAGACCAGTCATACTTGATTTTAAAATTTATGGTAAAATAAACACATTTGTAAAGTGCATTCTAAAGTAAAATGAACATACAATGGCATTGTTATTATTATATCTTCTCTCACAATAAAGTACAAAAACAGACATATCTTCAAAAAAGTATTTTTTATATAATTACATTGAAACAATATTTATCGATTGTGAACATTATGAAATATCAAAATATAAACTTTTTATTTTGTGCTGGGAATTTATTATTAAAATAATATTTAAATCAAGTAATGATATATGATATTATTATTAATATATAGATCTTAAAAAAAATATTCCACTCTTTTGTTATCCTTAAATTTAAATAAATAAAAATTTACTTAATATACCATATAAAACGAGGAGTATAGAATGGCAACAGGGGAATTACTCGCATGATACGGATTCATATATAAGGAGAGATGTTTTCGTTTAAGATCATTCCAGTTCGTAACGGTCTCATAAAATATTATCGATAAACTAAAAGATGATTTCAAAAATAGCTTTGCTTGCCGTGTTTCTGGTAGGGATCAATGGCTTGTACATATCTCGTGAATACAAGAGACCTATGACATATGTCGAAGATAGAGTAAATCTAATACCCGATGATCTTGAAGACTTTTACTCAGAACAGCCGTTTGAATCAGTACAACCCGTGTATCTGAGGCAGCGTCGTCAAGTGCACGGTGTGGTAAACACGAACCCTGATGGATCAACCAATATAATGGGAAAATTACCTCTTACTGGCAATGATAAAAATATATTAAGTGCTGTTGGTAGTCTGGAAGGTGTCAAGCCTGGTGGAGGCTTTGCAGCTGGGTCAGCCGGGTTGGCACTAGACAATGTGTAAGTGACTCTATTTACTTAATGTTATTATAATCATAACTTAACTATTTATAAATAAGTGTTTTTGATAATGTTTAATATTTTATAATTTTAGAAACGGCCATGGTCTCAGCCTAACCGGCAAGCACATTCCTAACTTTGGAGATCAGCTCACTGCGGCTGGCAAGTTTAATTTAGTGAACACAGACCATCATGACTTGAATGCCAACGCCTTCGCTACAAGAACGCTGCCAAATAATCCGGCCATACCTAATTTTAACACCTATGGCGGTGGTGTGGATTACATGTTCGAGTAAGTGCCTAATAAACATTTATAAATAAATTATTATAATTAAAGATCATTCTCACACTATCGGTTAAGTCAAATTTTATAAAGTTTAACAAATTTATTTTAAATGTCTATGTTTTTTCAGCAAAAAAGTAGGAGCATCGCTGGGCATAGCGAACACTCCACAGTGGCAGAAGACCGATTACTCCGCGCTGGGAAAACTCAACCTTTTCCACGACCGCACCTCATCTTTGGATTTCAGCGGCGGGGTCTCCAAGTCCGTGTCTCCCTTCATCCCCAAAAGCTCCTGGCAACCTACATTCGGATTATCATACTCTAAATATTTTTAATTTTGACGAATTGGAATATTTGCTTTCTTATTTCTACTAGTCCAAAACTTTCATTAATGTGATATTTAATTTTTTTATAATGATCTTAGTTTATTATATAATAAATATAGACTATATATATAGTCTATAATTAAACGTTAATTTAATGGTAAATAAAACATGTTAAACTGAATTTTCTATTTTTTTTTTCACCTATTGTAATGTGCGAACAAATATTTTTATAGAAATCAAACCTCACAATATTTCCTATATAACTTACAAAAATGTGCTATAATTTGTAATAAGATTATAATTTTCCAATTCATTCATAATGCTTAATAAGCATAATTTTTTAATACAATATTTAAATATCATAATTGTTCAAGTATTATTAAAAATATAATATGCACTACGTTCCTCTACATAACTATAGTTCTAAAACCCTAAAACCGATTACAGTGTGTATTGTTAGTCTATAATAATATATGTGTTGAATTAGAATAAAGGTATTTGAAATGAAAGGCACGTAAGAAAATAAACCTTATTTATTGTATACAAAGCTCTTAAATAGACTGCTTACCAGTAAAAAAAAATATTTAAAAGACTGAATAATTTGCTTATGATATTAACTTCACAAAAGATAACGACTGCGTCAATTGAAAAACGTATACATATGTATCAGTCTACGATTCACACACAAAATTTGTTATAAATTTTACGCAGCAATATCAAAGAATAAGCTTAATTAGTCTGTTTTAAAATTAAACTAATGTATTTGCTGGTAGTTCTCAAAAATAGTTTTTACATATTTTCATTATTAGTTTTACGTGTATATAGAAAAAATTATTGTTTATATTGTGAAAGCTTTACCCAGTCTTTAATATTATTATTTTAAGTTATAACTAATATTATTATAATGAAATACCGTAGTACGTTGTTATTAGAATTACCTCTGAATAAAAATTTTGTTATATTAAATTGTAATAGATATATTTTATGTATAATCAAAAAGCAAGTAAAATATTGATTACAAACAAAATATAAATTTAATATTTTTTATAATTAAATAATAGGTAACAAATTTTTGAAGCTCGACCGATATGTATATATGATGTATATGTAATATTTTCTATATTATCTTAATTAGGTAATTACCATCTATTTAATAATACAAATATATATAATTTTATATATAGATTTTCTACATTGACTTTTTTCTTTTCTGTTATTTACATTTGACCATTCTGTTAATATAAATTATAAGATTCAAAAAATGTAATGATGCCCGAAACTTTGGTAATTTAACCTAAAATACTTCGTGAACCTTTTTGTCAGAATCAACCGGAGAAATTTATTTAGTATTAATTTATTATTGGTATTAATATAAAAGTTTTTAACGCAATATTCCAAGATTAATGTGTATTTGCGTTTACCTAAAATCATAAGGTTTATCGTAACAGTGAAAACGATCTCATAGCCAAAAGATAAAAAAACCAAGAAACTACTAAACTAATTTGTAACCAAAAAAACTAATAATTCTTTACTTGACAGTAAAATAATTCTTACGCTATAATATATAATATTATAGAAGAAGAAATCCAAAATATTTACAACGTATATTTGATGTTAATAAACAATAATATCTTAACTAAAAATATTGCATATAATTTAATATATGGTTTATTTATTTATTTATGACGAATTATCAATACATTTAAAAACTTCGGTATGGCTTTGTATCCTATATTTTAATAAATTAAATAATGATAAAACAAAACAGAATTGAAAGAGTGTGCATAGTATATTTAAATGTAAACAAATAAATATATGAATAATCTATATATATATATATATAAAAGCGATTTACCACTCACTTATTCATCACGATTTCTCCGAAACTATCTTTCCGATTAAATTAAAATTTTACATAGTAACTTCATTTGTGACGGAGACGTCCAGTAACAACGGATTTTACGAAATTCCTATCCCAACGGATTTCAACTTTTTGCATTTCGCCAAGTTTCAAACATGTAGCAATGTACCATAGCAACGTTTACGATGGCAACCACAGTTTAGATGAGGTTGGGGGGGGGGGGGGGGGGGGGGGTTACAAAAAGTTGAATCAGCTAGTACAGATATAACAATAATTATGTTCTCACTCTTCATCTGTAAGTGACAAGTAATTCACTATTACAAAACATATAAAAATATAGGTACATATATTTATGTATATCTTATAGTGGAGTATTTAGTATATAATATGTTTGAGTTTTTGTTTATTAAAAAGCGTGTCCATCATGTTAGTTATGGTAATAAAATAATAATTTAATCGTTTTAAATATAAATGTTCGTATTGTATAAGTTAAAAAAAAATAAAGTAAATTAAATACAACTCATGGGTTTTAACCAAACTAAAATTCAAGGATGTGTTGTGTTTTTTTATGTGATGCAATTATAAGTTAAAGAATTTTTTTCTCTTATCTCTACGGTCTTTTTAATTTAAATCGTTACATCTTTCTCGGAAACAACTTAATAATGTTTTGTTTATTGCCAAAAATGAAAACTTATCAATGGATGTGACAGAGTAAGTTATTTTTTATTTAATATAAAAGTATTGTAATATTTAAACATTATAAATGTATATTTATATTGTGATCAATAATAGACTTCTTAATTATTGTTTTTTTATTTATTTACAATAAAAAATAGTAGTAATAAATAATAAATTTTGTTGTATTTTATAAATGCAATTGTTACATTTTTCCACATTATTTCCACTTATTTGTAATTGAATAGCATTTCTGTGACGTTTTCTCCTTTTTTATTGCCGTTTCCAGGAGAAAAGGCTTTCCAAAAAACATGTACAATTTAATGTCTCATAAAAAAATATATATAATTCATATTCATACATAATAAATATAACAAATTGTATATTTACATAGTCGTGTCAAATACTCTGTCTCTTGGAGTAAAATATTTAAATTTCTTTGTTTATTTTTGTAATTCCAATCGATGTGTAATATCATCAATATTTCATATTTTCGTAAAATCGTTATCTTTATATAATATACTATATGGTTTTTGTACTAAAATTGAACTAATGCATACTTATTATACCTGAGACCCACCTTTTATATGTTACTCATAAAAGCATAAATCTACAGCATCTTATTTCTAATATTATTTAAATGTATTTTTGTTATTATATTGAGAATAAAATTCTGATTAAGTTAGAGAATCCCGATTTTGACTGTGTTTTTGTTGAAATATATTAGGTAAAAATGCATTGCTACTAAAAGAAGATATGCTACCTTTACAAATATAAAAGTTTACCTATTTTTACCAGTTAAACTATCTGAACCAGGAGTCGGTTTTGAATATTTTTTACTTCATATCGCATGAATAAAGCAAATATTATATCCAAATGCAACCGTTACAATCAGAATAAAAAATCAAAAACATAGTTTGTTATTAAGTAAGGACCAAGAACGTCATTATATTATGTAAATATAAGATTCAAACTTTTAATATAATATAAATTAAAATTAAAATTACCACTAATTAGCGAAGCCTATGGGTTTTTAATTAACATTATTTGATAAATGATTTAAAATTCGATTTTTGAAATTATTAGTAGAAAAAAGAATAGAAAAAGAATAGCATTTGCAATAAACAGTCAGGACAGATCAATTTGTATATATTATATAATACTGATAAGTGGGATTCACCTCTTATCGTTTCACTGAGAGAGGTCAGGTCACATATAGTCAGTGTTATCGGGGAACTGTTAAGTACTGAGAAAACAAAATATATTATTCTACTAGAAATGACACACGAAATATGGAATTTGATATTACAATAATATTGTTAATATTTGTTTTTGGAGACAAAAAAAAAATTATAGTATTTTCGTCAAGTTTAATTAAATTAAAGTGAAAATAAAAATGCTAATTAAGTAAACAAAACAGTTTCAAAATACAGATTCAAAACTGTTATAATTTTTAATTTTGAATCTTAATACGACGATATATTATTACAACATTCATAATATTAACAAAAAAAAACATTTATATTTATAAAAAGTTATATTATAATACACAATTTATCATATATTATGTGCAATTTATTTTATAAATAAAAATTTATAATATCAAAATGTTTGGTCCCGTTTATATTAAGATAACATGACCCATCTAGTAATAAAGCGTGCATGTTAGGGGAATTACTTCAACCTCCCGTTTTAATATATAACAAGGAACATGAAAGTCTATTATCATTCTCAGTCCAACTTTGTAATAACAAGTTTATTCTAACGTAAAAATGATTGCACATATTGCTTTGTTCACCGTATTCTTGGTTGGAGCCAACTGCTTCTATCTTAGAAATGAATACAACACACCAATTGATCTTGAAAACTTTTATTCGGAACCGTTTGAATCAGTACAGCCCGTGTATCTGAGGCAGCGTCGTCAAGTGCACGGTGTGGTAAGCACGAACTCTGATGGATCCACTAATGTAATGGGAAAATTACCTCTTGCTGGCAATGATAAAAATATATTAAGTGCCATTGGTGGTCTGGAAGGTGTCCAGCCTAATGGAGGTTTTAAAGCTGGGTCAGCCGGGTTGGCATTAGACAATGTGTAAGTGATTTGTATTAGCATACTCTATTTACTTGATATTATTATCTTCATAATTAAGTTTTATAAATAAATGTTTCTAATACTTTTTATTATCTTCCAGTAACGGCCATGGTCTAAGTCTAACCGGAAGGCACATTCCGAACTTTGGAGATCAGCTCACGGCGGCTGGAAAGGTTAATTTAGTAAATACAGACCATCATGACTTAAATGCCAACGCCTTCGCTACTAGAACGCTACCAAATAATCCGGCCATACCTAATTTTAACACCTATGGAGGTGGTTTGGATTACATGTACGAGTAAGTGCCTAATAAACATTTATAAATAAATTAATTAAAGATTCTCACACTATCGATTAAGTCTAGATTAAGATTTTATAAAGTTTAACAAATTTATTTTAAATGTCTATGTTTTCCCAGCAAAAAAGTAGGAGCATCGCTGGGCATAGCGAACACTCCGCAGTGGCAGAAAACCGATTACTCCGCGCTGGGAAAACTCAACCTTTTCCATGACCGCACCTCATCTTTGGATTTCAGCGGCGGATTCTCCAAGTCCGTGTCTCCCTTCATCCCCAAAAGCTCCTGGGAACCTATATTCGGATTAACCTTCTCGAAATATTTTTAAGTATGATAAATTAGAATATCTATTTTATTATTTCTACTAGTCCAAACTTGCATTAATGTGATATTTCCAAATTTTTTATTGATCTAGTTGTATTTTAGTTTATAATAAATTGTCAATTTAATTATAATATAAATAAAGTAAAGTATTTAAAATGGATTTTCTTTATTAATTACCTCAAATCAGCAGTGGATTATTAGTAATAAGTTAAGTGTTATATATTTATAATAATTTATTATTATATATTTATAATCTTTAAATGATAGAGAGTAGGTACAATTTTACCTACTCTCTATTATATAAAATTACTAGCTTATGGCTTCACTGGGCACATTTTTAATTTGGATGTGAACTCGGACTTCTTGTATTGACTAAATGTTTAATATCTGTTTTATATTTAGTGAAAATGTTTAACATTTTAAATAGATAAATATAATGCCAGTCAGTGAATATACATATTTCCACATCACCTATGAGGTACTGTGATGTGTTACCGTTATGTAATGTGGCGGAATCCCTAGAAAGCCTTTATCCTATAACTAAGGTCAAATTTTGATTTTAATTTTTTCAAATTCAAATTCGTAGTCAATTATATTTTTACGTCCTTGATTTTTTATTTATGGCAATTTTTAATTTTCAAATTTCAACATTTTGCACCGCCCCCAACTACATCTAAACTCTGGTTGCCATTACCGTTGTCAAGGTAACCGTCGACATGGTAACTGTGGTTATGGTGAACATAGGTACGGTAACCGTTACTGTAGTAACCGGGGGCTCCCACAGGTTTAAAATTTGGGGAAAGCAAAAAGTTGATTTCCGTTGGCACAGGAATTGCGTAAAATCTCTTCTTAGTATACGTCGTACGTATAGATTATTAATAATTTTTCTAATGTGTCACTAATTATATAACATAACAAGAGTTGAATCCAATATTTTTATCAACAAAGAATTAAAAATCAAGACCTGTTGCAATTTTATAACAAATAATCTTAAGACAAAATATTTTATAAAATTTATTTTCAAATAATATGAATTCCTTATCAGCCGACTATGACACGATCACAATGAGTATTCTCAAATCGAGAAGAGTCCTTGGCTTCCGTAGACGTTGCATTCTGTAGCGGAAAGTGTTTTTTAAGTATTACTAGATTATCATTGGCATTGGATCAGAATCAATTATAATTTTATCTTTTTACCTAACTTATTTGAATATTCATAATTTATATATTTGATTATTTGGTAAATGTAGATTTTAGAATAAAAAAAGAGCTAACTAATAAAAAACTTCAATATAAAGTTATTTCTATGACATTATAACCATTATGTTAAAATGATAAAATTATAAAAATGTTAAATATTCGTTGACAATGTTTAAAGACTTTAAAAATAAATTTTATTATAAATAAAAAAATTATAAATAAATGTTTATTTAAAAAAACTTAATTGGATATTTGGTCTTAATTTTACATATTATTTAAATGTTAATTTATATGAAATATTATAATAATGTTTAACATTTTATTTATATGAAAAATGAAGATCAAATTTCCAATTAAGATTTTTTTTTTAAATAAATATTTTTATTTATTTATTTAAATTTTAGAATAACATTATATTTTATTAGTCTTAAAACATTGTTAACGAATATTTAATATATTTCACATGATCCAACTAACTTCAAAGAAATAAATAATATTGAAGTTTTTTATTAGCTCGCTGTTTATTTATTTTCACGTCTTCTTTTGAAAATTTAATCTAGATCCAGATTTAAAGTGCAGTTATTTTTTATATAGGCGACGGTAACGGCGAATGGATAATAAGTTCATTTTTAAAGTCTTTTTTTTATCGAACCATATAATACAATCTTTATCACTATAAGCAAGATACATAAACATATAAAATATAAGAATATTTTAATTATTAACTATAATTTTCATTAGTAAGATTTAAAAAAAATACAATATAAGCTATCTATTCTCCTTTTACTTTTTAAGAAGTTTTTTTTTAATTTATTTAAGAATTTTGCTTTGCAGAATTTCATTTAAAGTTTGTTTCAAATAACCCAATTTACTTAATTATTTAATCAATTACAGGGACTTCAATATAAAAAGGAAATAACAAAGAAGTGTGTGTTATAATGAAACTATACTCTACTAGTAACTTTTATACCAAGTGTGTTCAAGACAATAAAGTACAATTTCCTTTACTTCATTTAAAGTTCTATTCTCTTTCACTGGATTCCCAGTGTTAAGTGTTTTAATACTTTTCAGAACTTTAAATGGTTTACTTGTTTTAATTGTATTATATTTGATATTTCTATTTTAATCGACAACTAGTTATTACTCCCGTTTGATCCGCCTTGTCTTCTAATTCCAATCGATGACATCATTCATTATTTTTTATACGAAGATACATTTTTTTTCCGTAAAAAAGAAGTCATTTACCGAAGCAACAAGTTATAGGTATTATTGATTGATGCTCGAATAAACAAAGAAACAAAGGGAGACTTTGCCTTATACTTGCGGCTTTAAAGACTACACCCAAATTCAAATTAAACATTTTTCTGTTAATAAAAGATCTTATAATTGACCGCAAAGTTATTTCATGACTCATAATCTACATACTAATATAAAACCGAAGCTCTGTTTTTTTTGGTGTTTTAAAAAGCTACTCTCCACAAACTGCTAGTCGCATTTAAAAAATAACATTACATTTGAAAAATCATTTCTCGTTAAACTTTTAATAAGATCACACTTATCAATATTATATTTTCTCAAAATGAACTTTAAAAATACATGTTACAGAGCCTTCTAAAATAAATATAGCAATATGCTGATAAAACTATCTGATACCCGGGTTCTACCAGGAGTGTTTGACGTATAATTGTCTTCATAATCCATGCAGACAAAGTCACAAAAGCCAATTAGTGACATTGTTATATGATTTATATGTAGTGTAATTGTTGTACCCGTCGCACCTATTTAAGAAGCTATTATTCAAAATTGCCTTTTAAATAAGTACAAAGTAATAGTCGCGTTCTCTACAATAATACAGTGAGGTAACTTTGTTTTTTAGTAGTTCTAAAATAATATTTGGAACGTCTATGTATTTTTATTTTATCGACATGCCACAGATAATAAATCTAAAATAAGAGAGATAATAGAACAACTTATTCACTGTAATTTCCGAGTCTATTATCTCAAGAAGCTGATATCCCGCAATTAAGGGTTCTTCTTAAATATTTTTAACATTTAATTTATAAGAACAATGACGATCAAATATCCAATTAAGTTTTTTTAATTAATAAATATTTATTTTTATTTATTTTTTTAAATTTTAGAATAACATTATATTTTATTAGTCTTAAAACATTATCAACGAATATTTAATATATTTATCATATTCACATAATCCAATTAATTTCAAAGACATAAATAATATTGCAGTTTTTTATTAGGTTGCTGTTTTTTATCTACTTTTAAAAATTTAATCGAAATCCAAATTACAGTGCAGTTTTTTTATATATAGGCGGAGGGAACGGCTGATGGATAATTAGTTCATTTTTAAAGTCTTTTTTTATCGAACCAAATAATACAATCTTTAACACTATAAGCAAAATATGGTACATATATTTCTTTTTAAAAGGATCTACCGGTTTGTGGAGAGTAGGGTTTTAAAAAACCCAAAAAAACAAGGCTTCGGTTTTATATAAGTATATAGATTATTAATTAAGAAATATCTTTGTAGTATTTAGTCAATTGTAAGATCTTTATTAAGAGAAAACTCTTATATGATTTTATGTTTGGTCTCTAAATCCGTAAGTATAAATCAAAGTCTCGCTTTGCTTCTTTGTTTATTCGAGCATCAATCAATAATTTAACTTGTTGCTTCGGTAAATGATTTCTTTGTTAAGGTAAAGTAGAAAAATTATAAATAAAAATGAAAGATGCCATCGTTTGGTATTAGAAGAGGAGGCGGATCAAACAAAAGCTGGAGTAGTACCTAGTGGTTGATCTTAGAAAAATACAGATTAAATTATCGTAAGTATAACCGTTTTAAAAATAGAGCCATTATGGTTTATATAACTCAGAGAAATATTATGTCACTTTTGAGGAAAATAGAATAAAATAAAACCGGAATACATTACTGATAAAAGTCTAAGACAATGTTTAAAAATTAATATAATTTCAGTTATTCATTTTCATTCCATACACAAATCGAATCTTTTCAATCTTTTCAACTTAATCATCCCAACGATATCGCAGATACGTCAGATATTATAAAAGTCTAAGCCAGTATGGCTTTTATTATATCCGATTAATATTAATCTTAGTATCATAAAAGTCGGGCAAGATATTACTATTAGCGTATTAATGAAATACTGTAGGATAATACTGTTATTAGATTTAGCTAAAGCTTGGATCTAACTTGTATTATGTAATTAAAATATAATTCTGTTATCATATAACATTCTGAAAATTTTCATTATATATATAAAAAGATATAAAAAATCTTGGATAGAACAGAACAAACAAATATAAAAGAAAGAGACAAATAATAAACATGCCTTCAATGTTTTTATGATATCTTTTATGTATATAAAACTTATTTGGTATAATTTTTGAATAATTGAATTTCATAAGAACTTTGATGCAAAATAAGTTAAATTCGATAAAACAGATAAAAATTTCATCAATAATTACTGAACAAATTTTCTTTCTGTAGATCCACGAAGTAAAAATAGATATTTCTAAATCAGTGCAAGATAGAAAAACATATATAAAGTGATATAAAACTCAATATCTGAGTCTGGTTTAATAATCTAGTTTTATGCTGCGGCGTCGCTCATGAATATTCGTCCAAAGATGTTAATTATGCACGGTTTACGTCCGCTCGTTAAGGAGACGACATTTTGTAAATAAAACATAAAATATTCCACGCTTTTTAATTTGATATTTGAAATTAGAATTCGTATTTAATTTAGTACTTTTTTCACTATATAATACAAAATTTGCTTTGACTATCCATGGCTCTAATTACTTTTTTTTTAATTCAACCAAATATATATGTTAGGATTTTGGAAGGCATATTATTATAAGTAATTTTGCTATTGAAGATAATTTTTAGTACACATTTATAATAATATATGGTATAAATCATTGCTTTTTTCTTTTGTGGTAATTAATCGGCATCTAATTCTGGCGAGTAAGTCTCGTGTAAGTACAAAGTCCACAAGGTCAATCTAAAAACTCTTATCAATTTAAGCATGGATGTAAAAAAATATTCTGAAAACAAAAGGGTTGTATATTTTTAAAGCCAAATTTCTCACCCTTAACAAAAGTTTACTTAGTTTTAAATTCGCAGACTGCGCAAAAAATTGTCTCGTCGTACCCTATAAAAATGTACGTGAAAGTGGTAACGTATAAGTGCTTCCATGAAGTTCATTTAAAAAAGGAATTTTGTAGAAAATTTTGTCTTTTATTATTATTTTTATTATCTGGAGCTGTGTGTATAGTCAAGCGTTATTTTCTAATTTAAAAATATGTTTTTAAAAATTATTTTTTCGCAGAAATGATAAGTAGTTTGTTTTCGTAGTCCATATGTAACTGAAATTGTATCTGTATTATTATAATGGATGGCTCGGATCAATGATCTGTAGATAACTCAAATTTATCCCTTGTTTGTAAATCGATCCCACGATCATATCTTTGGCAGTCAGAGAACTAACTAAGCGATCTAAATATTTTAATATAATATCAATAATTATAATATTTCTGACGAATATACTCATCTTTTTTAAGAAAAGGTTCATGAAGCTTTACCTAAAACCATAATTCCATGATTTATTTCATAACCAAAATAACTTCGTATCAGCCGCGATTGTAATTTTCGATTTTAAAAAACACCAAAGGCGTTGGTACGTATCTATCTTTTGGTAGAACTTATCGTTGCGGTGTGTTAAAACTCAAACGAAAGTTTAATTGAAATTTCTTTGACAATGCAATATATATAAATATAGACAACTACATCAATGTTGACCAAATTGTTCCTACTGAACACTATTTAACTGAAAGTTATATAAGTTTAAATAAATTATAAAATTAATAGTTTTAATAAATTATCTCTAACTCGCAGAATATGCGGAGTCAGTCTAGCTGATCGAATCCGCAATGAAGAGAGATCCACAGAATGGCAGGTACTAGCGAAGATGTCGCAGTGAGAATGAAGAAGAACGTGCTCAGGTAGTTTGGGCACGTCGAACGAGTGAGTGATGAAAGAATGGTAAAAAAGATTTATATAGGAAAAGTGAGCGGTAAGAGAGACAGGGGAAAGCCTCGAGTGACGTTCGAAAACACAGTATCAATGTTACTGGAGGAAGGTCACGTAAAAAGCATGAGGACCCCCCGGAGGGCATCTATGAAGAGGTTGATGTCTGTGGCCGAGGCGAAAGAGGTATGCAGAGACCGTAGCGTTTGGCGCTCCGTCGTCTCTGACTACCCCGCAAGCGATATGGCGTGAAGCTAAATAAATAATAAATAAATATATACAACTCTGTACTTACTTTTTATGATTTTATATATTATTATAGTAAGGATAACTGTCTACTGCTTGATAACCTTGACACATATTATCTGTGTGGACATAGATATAAATATTGACTTGTATGATAACAATATTCAAACATATTTAAGTTCTTAAACAGTAGGGTTAAATGAAAATACAACTTATTTTATTTCATCTATTCAAAAATTGTCTCTAATCTTTACACATATCCGAAAGACATAATATATTCTAAAACGTTATCTTTTGTTACAAGAACCTTTCTTGTTAAGCGAAGGTCAATATTTTTTACGCGTCCGCGTCAGTACAAAAGCGTCACACCCAATTCAGTCTATAAACTTTTATATGTGTTGGTTTATATCCACCGGGTTACACATATAGAATAAAAAAAGATTATTTTTTAAATATTTTAGGGAACAAACGAGCCAAATCTACCACAGGATAAATGTACATGTGTCGAATGAAAAATAAGTCGGGATGCATTTGGGTGGAACTTGGAAGTGGAATGGAAGTCAATAGGGATAAATACTTTTACAAACACAATGTCAAACAAAATGGATATAACACATATAAGTATAAAAAATAGTTTACGTTAAACTTCTGAGAGAGAGTGGAATTAGTTTATTAGAGTTCTTCTAAGAGTATAAATAAGTCAGTTTTATTTGGTTCAAAACTATGCAACTTATTTTTCGATCAATTTATCACTAAAATGTAAAAAAATAATATTTTCTCATAACATTTTAATTAGCACCCTACCTGAATTATAAATACAGGGTGGGCCAAAAATTTTTGCACTTTTGAAACATGTCTAGAAATAAAAGTACAAATGTTATTTTGTTTATGATTTATTTATCGTAATTATTATTTATTAAAATTTATTTTTTAAAATTGACATCGTCGAGATGTGCTCCGTCTCGTCGTTGGCACTCCTGCAATCGACTACGTAAACTTTGGAAAACTCGTTGACACATGCTGCGAGGAATCGCGGCTATCTCCTCGTGGATGTTTTCTTTTAATTGGGATATGGTCGTCGGTTTATTAAGGTATACTCGACTCTTCAGATATCCCCACAAGAAAAAATCGCAAGGTGTAAGGTCCGCGCTTCTGGGAGACCATGGGATATCACATCTGCGAGAAATCAATTTGTTAGGAAACATTTCTTTGACCACCGGTAAAGTCACGTTTGATGTATGGCATGTTGCTCCATCTTGTTGCATCCAAGTCCGGCTATTGTATCCTTCAAATTCATGCAACTGTGGTGTCAAAACCTCTCGCAACATTTTCACGTATTCCACTGAGTTCACAGTTACGTTATTTCCTTGATTATTTTCAAAGAAGTATGGACCGATTATGCCCTTTGCGGATATGGCAGCCCACACTGTCGTTTTTGGTGAATGAAGAGGCTTTTGGTGTTTATAGTGAGGGTTTTCCGTGCTCAAATATCGACAATTATGTTTATTTACGTGACCATTAATGTGAAAATGGGCCTCGTCCGTAAACAATACATTCTCAAGGCTAGAGAATCGCTCCAGTATAGTGTCAGCAAATAACTTGCGTTGAATGTAATCGTTTGGTTTCATCTCCTGTACAATTTGAACCTTATATGGGTGCAGTTTAAGGTCCAAATGCAAGATTCGCCGCAGACTAGTTCTTGGTATAGCAAGAGCCGCCGACCGCTTACGCGTAGATGATTCTGGATCGTCCCTTACAGAAATTTCAACCTCCCGAATGTTCTCTTCGCTTCTTCTAGAACGTGGTCGCCCAGTTTGTTTAATATTCGTTGTCGATCACGTTTGCTCAAACTTTTTAACCCAAGCTTTAATTAAATTAACACTTGGACACTTACTTACACGTTGGAATCCGTATTCAACTCTAAAGAGGCGTCGTACAGTAACGTAGGAATCGTTGTTTTTGTAAAATTGTTTTACGCAAAAAGCACGCTGTTATCCTAGGAAGCGCTCCATCGTGACTAAAATTGCATTAAACGACGCACAATTCCCCGCCACCCGCGCGCCCCTTGCTCTCACGGTTTTGGAGAAATCAAGTGTTGCTATTTGCAAAAATTTTTGGCCCACCCTGTATTATAAAATTTATATTTTAAACATTCTATTCTTCATCCCAATGTATATCTCATTTTCTATCGTATGACACAGTTACAAGACATAGCTATAAATATTTTGTTATTGATTACGCATTCCAATAAAGTATTGTCTCAGAAACTCGATATAGGAAATAAATTGTTCTCAATCCATATTCAAGATAACTTACATGCAGTTGATACTAGCAATATGTTATTTATATAGAAAATGTTGTTACTTATTAAACCATAGTACACATATGTGTGTGCTTTATTTAACATATCCAACAGAGACAATTGAAAACCAAATGTACAGTCATAAACATAAATTGCTTTTAAGTGCAGAAGCCAGAACTGCAGCGCGCTCTTACAAAGTACAACCGTTACAGAACATTAATTAAGCTTGTGGTTGCTAATGTTCGTGTTTATATAATTTGGGACTTGCATTTAATATATATCTGGTAATAAAGACTTAGTTATCATTAAGATCATAAAAAAAAAATCTAATTTGACACCCCTTGTAAACGTTAAGGCCATTTTTTTGTTGGCTTTTTAATTTGTCATATTTTCTTATATCTTTTTGCCATTAAAATAATATAAATATTTTGTCTTGGATATTATTTTGTTAGGCAACATTATTTAAATCATAACAAAATAACTTATTTTATAAGGTTTGTTTTTCTGTTGCAGGACCCAGGAACTCTTCTTACAATATAAATTTATAATATAATATACTCAAAAATTCTATATTTCGGTAAATATTAAATAAACTATACAAAGCATCTAAAATAAATATATATATATAT
Organism: Melinaea marsaeus rileyi; assembly: GCA_918358865.1. NCBI lineage: Eukaryota > Metazoa > Arthropoda > Insecta > Lepidoptera > Nymphalidae > Melinaea > Melinaea marsaeus. The sequence continues at coordinate 11,884,103 of OU911086.1, read as the reverse complement.
TACAACAATACATATCAAAATATAATACAATTATAACAAGTAAAAACCATTTAAAATTCTAAAAAGTGTTTAATCTCTTAAGAAGGAGAATCCACTGAAAGAGAATACAATTTTAAATGAAATAAAAGAAATTGGACTTTACTTTCTTGAACACACTTGGTTTAAAAGTTACTAATACAGTATAATTACATTATAACACTCACTTCTTACTTTTTTCCTTTTACATTGAAGTTCCCGTAATTGATCAAATAATTAAGTAAATTGGGTCATTTGCAACGAACTTTAAATTAAATCATGCGAAGCAAAATAGTGAAATAAATTAATAAAAAACTTCTTAAAGAGTAAAAGGAGATAGACTGCTTATGTTGATTGTATTTTGGTAAATTCTTATTAGTTAAATGTTTTAGTGAAAATTATACTCAATAATAAAATATTCTTATATTTTATATGTATATGTATCTTGCTTGTAGTGATAAAGATTGTATTCGTTAAAAAAGATTTTAAAAATGATCTAATTATCCATTAGCCGTTTCCTTTGCCTATAAAATAACTGCACTTTAAATCTGGATCTGGATTAAATTTTTAAACGTAGACAAAAATAAAAAACAGCGAACTAATAACAAACTTCAATATTATTTATTTCCTTGAAACTAGTTGGATTATGTGAAATATATTAAATATTCGTTAACAATGTTGGAAGACTATTAAAATATAATGTTATTTTAAAATTTAATAAATAAATGAAAATAAATATTTATTTATTATAAATTCTTAATTGGATAATTGATCTTCATTTTTCATATTAATTAAATGTTAAAAATATTTAAGAAGAACCGTTAATTGGGGATATCTGCTTCTTGAGATAATAGACTTGGTAATTACAGTAAATAAGTTGTTCTAACATCTCACTTATTTTAGATTAATTATTTGTGGTATGTCGATAAAATAAAAATACATAGAAGTTCCATATATTATATAAGAACTATTAAAAAACAAAATTACCTCACCGTATTATTGTAGAGAACGCCACTATTACTTTGTACTCGTTTATAGGCAATTTTAAATAATGGCTTTTTTAAAAAGGTGCGACGGGTTCAAGAATTACACAATACATATAAATCATATAACAATGTCACTAATTGGTTTTTGTGACTTTGTCTGCATGGATTATGAAGACAATTATACGTCAGACACTCCTGGTAGAACCCGGGTATCAGATAGCTTTATAAGCATATTGCTATATTTATTTTAGAAGGCACTGTAACATGTATTTTTAAAGTTCATTTTAAGAAAATATAATATTGATAAGTGTGATATTATTAAAAGTTTAACGAGAAATGATTTTTCAAATGTAATGTTATTTTTCAAATGCGACTGGCAGTTTGTGGAGAGTAGTATTTTAAAATACCAAAACCAAAGCTTCGGTTTTATATTAGTATATAGTTTATAATTTATGAAATATTTTTTGTGGTATTTAATCAAATGTAGGAGAAAACTCTTTTACATAATTTTGTGTTTGTTCGCTAAGCCCCTAAGTATAAGGCAAAGTCTTGCTTTGTTTGTTTATTCCATCATCCATCAATTATTTATATTTTTACTGTGGTAAATGATTTCTTTTTAAGGTTAAGTTCAAAAATTATAAAAATGTATCTTTGTATAAATTTTAAGTGATGAAAGATATCATCAATTGGTATTAGAAGAGGAGGCGGACAAACAAACAAAAACGGAAATAATAGCTAGTGGTCTAGAAAAACACAGGTTAAATTAAAGTAAATATAAGCTTTTTACAAATTGAGATATTATGGATTATATACCCCAGAGTAATATTATGTCATTTTTGAGAAAACTTGCCAAAATACACAGTTGATAAAAGTCTAAAAAACTTTTAAAAATACATATATTTTCAGTTATTAATTTCCAATTAATACATGTTTCGAATCTACTCAATTTTCCAACTAAATCATCGCAACTATAAAGCAGATAAGTCATATATTGTAAAAGCTTTAGCCCGTATTTAATCTTAGTATCATAAAAGTTGGGCAAGTTATTACTATTACCATATCAATAAAGTACTGTAGGATGTAGGATGTTATTACATTTACCTACAGCTGGGATCTAACTTGTTTTAGGTTGATAAAATATAATTGTTTATTAAAAACCTATAATATATTTTATATATAAAGATATAAAAAATTGTTAGATAGAACAGAACAAATAAATATAAAACGAAGGGATAAACAATAAATATGACTTCAATGTTTTTATGAAGTCTTTTTCGTATATGAAACTTATTTGGCATGATTGTAAATGAATGCGCTTTGCTGGATTTCGGCGATCAGCCAAATTTACTTTGATAAAACGTTTTATGCAAAATAAGTTAAATTCACTGAAATAGATCTAATTTCATCAATAGTTACCGAGTATTTTATCTTTCTGCAGATCCGCGAAGTAAATTTACATAATTATAAATCAGTGCAAGATATTAAAAAAATTATAAAAGTGTTATAAAACTTAATATCTGAGTCTGGTCTAATAATCTAGTTTTATGCTGCGGCGTCGCTCATGAATATTCGTCCAAAGCTGTTAATTATGCACGGTTTACGTCCGCTCGTTAAGGAGACGACATTTTGTAAATAAAACAAAATGTTCCACAATGTTGTTGTAAAATGTTCCATGATATTAGAATTCGTATTTTTAATTAGTACATTTTTATTTTATAAGAAAATATTTTCTTTTTCTATCCATGGCCCTAAAATGAATTTTCACCTGGTTATGTTTTTTTTAATTTAGCCAAAGATATCTTTCAAAATTTTGAAGGTCAAGGTCAATCTTAAAAACCTCTGCAATTTAAGCATGGATAAATAGAATTCTATTAAATAAAGAATTAATTTAAAAACAAAAATGGTTGTATATTTTCAAAGCCAAATTTCTCACCCTTAATAAAAGTGTACTTAGTTTTAAACTCGCAGTCTGCGCAAAAAATTGTCTCTTCGTGGATTATAAAAATGTACGTGAAAGTGGTCACGTATGAGTGCCTCCATGAAGTTCATTTATAAACGAATTTTGTTAGATATTTTGGCTTTAAATATATATTTTTTACTTTTTCATCTAAAGCTTGTGTACCTTTGAAGTCAATCCTTGTTTTTTAATTTAAAAATATATTATTTCATAATCATTTATTCGCAGAAATAGTTAGTAATTTGTTTTCATAATGATTATGTAACAAAAACTGTATCTATGTTATGATAATGGATGACTCGGATCAACAATCTGTTAATTACATGAAGCCCTACTTAAAACCATAATTCCACGATTTATATCATAACCAAATAATTTCCTAACAGCCGCAAACACAATTTTCTATTCTTGAAAACACTAAAAGCAAACATTGATAAGTGTCTACCGCTGTTAGAACTTATCCTTGAGGTGTATCAAAAGTCAAACGAAAGTTTAATAGAAATTCCATGGACAGTAAAATATCTATATATATATAAGCGATTTATCACTCACGGACTCATCACGAAATCTCCGAAACTATCTGTCCGATTAACTTAAAGTTTTACATAGTTACTTTTTTTGTGACGTAGACATCCACTAAGAATGGATTTTATGGAATTCCTATCCGGACAGATTTTATCAATATTAATATATAAGTAATATATTGTGTACATAGATGGAAGTAATAGTTACAATAGCAACGGTTACAATAGCAAAGGTTACCATAGCAATGTTTACTATAGCCACAGTTACCATGTAAACCGTTACCTTGACAACGGATACTATTATAACGGTTACTATAGCAACGGTTACCATGGCAACCAGTTTAGGTGAGGTTGGAGGGGAGGGGTGCAAAAATTATATTTGAAAATTGAAATAAATAAAAAAATCACGGACGTAAAAATATATTTGATTACGAAATTGAAACCAATAGAAAAAAGAAACTCTAAATTTGTTCTTAGTTACATGCTGGAAATTTTTTCATGGTGTCGGTCTACTGGGGATCCCGCTACATTATATAAAGGGAACGCATCCCAATACACAATACCTCATAGGTGATGCTGAAATCCTTGTATTCACTTACTGGCTTATATTTTGATATTTAAAATTTTGAAAAATTAACTAAATATAATAATTAACTAAATATAAAATAAAAATTAAATTAATTTTCTCGATACGAGAAGTCTCAGTTCACATCCAAATTAATAGTAATACCCAGCGAAGCGGGCGGGAATCAGCTAGTATATAAATTTTGCCAACTACATCAATGTAGGCATAATTTTTTGTAACGAACACTATGCAATTTAAGAGAAAATTACATTAAGCAAGATGATCCAAACAGGTAAAATTAAATTTTCTTTATTTAATATTTTTCTATAACAAAGACTTATTTGATAATTTAAACCTTATTTTGATAAAGTTACAACAGTGTACTTATTTTTAAGGTTTTTTTATATTATTATAGTAAGGATAACTCTCTATTGCTTGATAACCTTGACACAAATTATCTGCTTGGACAATAGATATAAATATTGACTTGGATGATAACAATATTCGTACATAAATGTTAATAAAATCGTCTATAAAATTGTAGCTTTAGACTCATTATAATAAGATATTTTATGGAATATCTCCATAACATGTGATTGAATAACATTAATATGCATTAACATAAATAAATAAGTAACGTGAACTTTGGTCACAAGCAACGCTTATTTTAGAAAATTATAACAAATTTAGAAAATACTATCCATTTATATTTATATCGGCACGGTTTCCTAAGCCTAGAGAGTTTTGGATCATAGAAGGAGCTTATAATATAACATAGCCTTCCCTGTCCTTCAGGAACTTTCTTATTAACGTTATCAAAGTTCATTAACAGTAGGGTTAAAATAAATGAAAATACAACTTATTTTATTTCATTTATTCAAAAAAGGTCTCTAATCTATCCCGAATCCCGAAAGACACAATGTATTCTAAAACGACATCCTTTGTTACAAGAACCTTTCTTGTTAAGCGAAGGTCAATATTTTTTACGCGTCAGTACAAAAGCGTCACACTCAATGAACTTTGACAATTTAGTCTATAAACTTTTATATGTGTTACTTTATATCCACCGGGTTTCTCATATAGAATAAAACAAGATTATCTTTAAAATATTTTAGGAAACAAATGAGCCAAATCGACCACAGGATAAATGTACATGGCATGTGTCGTATGAAAAATAAGTCGGGATGCATTTGGGTGGAACTTGGAAGTGGAATGGAAGTCAATAGGGATAAATTCTTTTACAAACACAATGTCAAACAAAATGGATATAACACATATAATTATAAAAAATAGTTTACGTTAAACTTCTGAGAGAGAGTGGAATTAGTTCATTAAAGTTCTTCTAAGAGTTTATATAAGTCAGTTTTATTTGGTTCAAAACTATGCAACTTATTTTTAGATCAATTTATCACTAAAATGTAAAAAAATTATATTTTCTCACAACATTTTAATGAGCACCTGAATTATTATTATTATAAAATAATTATTCTAAACATTCTATTCTTCATCTCAACCTATATCTCGATTTATATCGTATAACAAGTTTCAAGACATAGCTATAAATATTTTGTTATTGATTACGCATTCCAATAAAGTATTGTCTCAGAAACTCGATATAGGAAATAAATTGTTCTCAATCCGCATTCAATATAATTTACATTCAGTCTATACCAGCAATATGCTATTTATATAGAAAATGTTGTTACTTATTAAACCATAGTACACATATGTGTGTGCTTTATTCAACATATCCAACAGAGACAATTGAAAACCAAATGTACAGTCATAAACATAAATTGCTTTTAAGTGCAGAAGCCAGAACTGCAGCGCGCTTCTACAAAGTACAACGGTTACAGAACATTAATTAAGCTTGTGGTTGCTAATGCTCGTGTTTATATAATTTTTGACTTGCATTTAATATATATCTGGTAATAAAAACTGAGTTATCATTAAGACCCTAAAAAAATATTTGACCTAATTTGACACACCTTGTAAGCGTTAAGGCCATTTTTTGTTTTTCTATTTGTCATATTTTTATATATCCTATTGCCATTATGATAATATATATATTTTGTCATGGATATTACTTTGATAAGCAACATTATTTAAATCAAAACCAAATAACTTATTATATAAGGTTTTTTTTCTGTTGCAAGACCCAGGAACTCTTCTAAAAATATAAATTTATAATATAATGTACTCAAAAATTATATATTTAGGTAAATATTAAATAAACTATACAAAGCATCTAAAATAAATATATATATATATATATTACAACAATACATACCAAAATATAATACAATTATAACAAGTAAAAACCATTTAAAATTCTAAAAAGTATTTAATCTCTTAAGAAGGAGAATCCACTGAAAGAGAATACAATTTTAAATGAAATAAAAAAATTGGACTTCATTTTCTTGAACACACTTGGTTTAAAAGTTACTAATACAGTATAATTACATTATAACACTCACATCTTACTTTTTTCCTTTTACATTGAAGTTCCCGTAATTGATCAAATAATTAAGTAAATTGGGTTATTTGCAGCGAACTTTAAATTAAATCATGCGAAGCAAAATAGTGAAATAAATTAATAAAAAAACTTCTTAAAGAGTAAAAGGAGATAGACTGCTTATATTGATTGTATTTTGGTAAATTCATATTAGTGAAATGTTTTAGTGAAAATTATACTCAATAATAAAATATTCTTATATTTTATATGTATATGTATCTTGCTTGTAGTGATAAAGATTGTATTCGTTAAAAAAGATTTTAAAAATGATCTAATTATCCATTAGCCGTTTCCTTCTCCTATAAAAAAAATAACTGCACTTTAAATCTGGATCTGGATTAAATTTTTAAACGTAGACAAAAATAAAAAACAGCAAGCAAATAAAAAACTTCATTATTATTTATTTCTTTGAAATTAGTTGGATTATGTAAAATATATTAAATATTCGTTCACAATGTTTTTAGACTAATAAAATATGTTACTACAAAATTGAAAAAAATAAATATTAATTTATTAAAAAATCTTAATTGGATATTTGATCTTTTTTTTATATAAATTAAATGTTAAAAATATTTAAGAATAACCGTTAATTGTGGGATATCAGCTTCTTGAGATAATAGACACGGTAAGTTCAGTAAAAATACATAGACGTTCCAAATATTATTTTAGAACTACTAAAAAAAAAGATACCTCACCATATTATTGTAGAGAACTCGACTATTAGTTTGTACTTATTTAAATGGCAATTTTGAATAATGGCTTCTTAAATAGGTGCGACGGGTTCAAGAATTACACACTACATATAAATCATATAACAATGTCACTAATTGGTTTTTGTGACTTTGTCTGCATGCATTATGAAGACAATTATCCGTTAGACACTCCTGGTAGAACTCGGGTATCAGATAGCTTTATCAGCACATTGCAATATTTATTTTAGAAGGCACATGTATTTTTAAAGTTCATTTTAAGAAAATATAATATTAATAAGTGTAATATTATTAAAAGTTTAACGAGAAATGATTTTTCAAATGTAATGTTATTTTTCAAATGCGACTGGCAGTTTGTGGAGAGTAGTATTTTAAAATACCAAAACCAAAGCTTCGGTTTTATATTATAGATTATAAACTATGAAATATTTTATGTGGTATTTAATTGAATATAGGAGAAAACTCTTTTATATTATTTTGGGTTTGGTCTTAGAGACCAAGCCCGTAAGTATAAGGCAAAGTCTTGCTTTGTTTTTTTGTTTATTCCATCATCCATCAATTATTTATATTTTTACTCCGGTAAATGATTTCTTTTTAAGGTAACGTTCAAAAATTATAAAAAAGTATATTTGTATAAATTTTATAATTTTAAGTAGTGAACGATGTCATCGATTGCTATTAGAAGAAGTGGCGGACAAACAAACAAAAACGGAAATAATAGCTAGTGGTCGATTCTAGAGGAATACAGGTTAAATTATAATAAATATAAGCTTTTTACAAATTGAGCCATTATGGATTATATACCCCAGCGAAATATTATGTCATTTTTGAGAAAAATTGCCAAAATACACTGTTGATAAAAGTCTAAAAAACTTTTAAAAATTCATATATTTTCAGTTATTAATTTCCAATTCATACATGTTTCGAATCTACTCAATTTTCAAACTAAATCATCCCTACTATAAAGCAGATAAGTCATATATTATTAAAGGTTAAGCCAATATTTAATCTTAGTATCATAAAAGTTGGGCAAGATATTACTATTACCGTATTAATAAAGTACTGTAGGATACTACTGTTATTACATTTACCTACAGCTGGGATCTAACTTGTTTTAGGTTAATAAAATATAATTGTTTACTAAAAACCTATATTATATTTTATATAAAGAGATATAAACAAATTGTTAGATAGAACAGAACAAATAAATATAAAACAAAGGGATAAACAATAAATATGAATTCAATGTTTTTATGAAGTCTTTTACGTATATGAAACTTATTTGGCATGATTGTAAATGAATCGGCTTTGCTGGATTTCGGCGATCAGCCAAACTTACTTTGATAAGTTAAATTCGCTAAAATAGATCTAATTTCATCAATGGTTACCGAGTATTTTATTTTTCTGCAGATCCGCGAAGTAAAGTTACATATTTATAAATCAGTGCAAGATATTAATAAATATTTAAAAGTGTTATAAAACTTAATATCTGAGTCTGGTCTAATAATCTAGTTTTATGCTGCGGCGTCGCTCATGAATATTCGTCCAAAGATGTTAATTATGCACGGTTTACGTCCGCTCGTTAAGGAGACGACATTTTGTAAATAAAACATAAAATGTTCAACGCTTTTTAATTTCATATTTTAAATTAAAATTCAAAAATTACTAAATTAGAACAATTTAGTAATTTTTCACTATATTACACAAAATTTGTTTTTTGTATTATATTTTTTTTAATAGAGCCAAATATATCTGTAGGATTTGGAAGGGATATTATTATAAGTAATATTTTCTATTGAAGATATTTTTTTTTGTATATATATCTATAAAAAACATAAATGGTATAAATTATAACTTTTCGTTTTTTTTTCGTTATGAATCGGCATCTGATTCTGGCGAGTAAGTTACACTTACAATAAAGTGTAGTAGTGTAATGCACAAGGTCAATTTTAAAACCTTCTGTAATTTAAGCATGGGTGTAAATAATTCGATTTTGTAAAGAATTAATCTGAAAACTAAAATGGTTGTATTTTTTCAAAGTCAAGTTTCTCAAAAGTGTACTTAGTTTTAAACCAGCAGACTGCGCAAAAAATTGTCTCGTCGTGGCTTATAAAATGTACGTGAAAGTGGTTACGTATGAGTGCCTCCATGAAGTTCATTTGTAGACGAATTTTGTCAGAAATTTTGGTTTTTGATATATATTTTTATCTAGAGCTTGTGTATCGCAATAGCAAGCTTTATTTTGTAATTTAAAAATATATTGTTCCAGACTTATGTATTCGCAGAAATAGTTAGTAATTTGTTTTCATAATTATTATGTTACTAAAATTGTATCAATATTATTATAAAGGATGATTAGGATCAATGATCTGTAGATGATTCAAAACTATCCCTTCTCTCTCAATCGATCTCACGATCATCTTTTTGGCAGTCAGATATTAACTAAGTTATCGAAATATTTAAATATAATATCAATAAATATTATATTTCTAAATAATATCTACATCTTTTTTAAGAAAGGGTTCATGAAGCTATACTTAAAACCATAATAATTTAAACCTTATTTCGATAAATTTTAAACTTTGCACAAAATATTTTTAAAGATTTTTGTAAATATGCCTTATTATGTATAAATTACTAATTAAGGATAACTGTCTATAGCTTGACAATTTGTATGGACATTACATACAAATATTAACTTGAATGATAACAATATTCAAAGATATAAATAAAATCGTCTACAATGTTGTAGCTTTGGACTATATTTTATTGACTATCTTTCTAACATGTTATTGAATATCTTTTGTTTGCATTAAAGTAAATAAATAGGTAACGGTAACTTTGGTCAAAAGCAACGTTATTTTTGAAAATTAAAACCAATTTAAAATATAATATCCATTTATATGTCTCTAAGCATGATGTCCCAAGTCTAGAGCTTTTTGGACCATAGAAGGAGCTTATAATATGAGATAGCCTTCCCTATCCATTACGAACTTGCCCGTTAACGGTACTAAAGTTCAAAAATACAGTAGAATTACAAGAAATAAAAATAAAACTTAATTTATTTCATCTATTCAAAAAAGGTCTCTAGTCTATTTATATCTGAAAGACACAATGTTTTCTAAAATGACATCCTTTGTTAAAGATAAAGAACCTTTCTTGTTAAGCGAAGGTCAATATTTTTTACGCGTCAGTACAAAAGCTTCACACTCAATGAACTTTGACAATTCAGTCTATAAACTTTGATATGTGTTACTTTATATCCACCGGGTTTCTCATATAGAATAAAAGAAGAATATTTTTAAAATATTTAAGGGACCAAACGAGCCAATTCCACCACAGGATGGACGTACATGACATGTGTGGTATGAAAAATAAGTCGGGATGTATTTGGGTGGAACTTGGAAGTGGAATGGAAGTCAATAAGGATAAACACTTTTACAAACACAATGTCAAACAAAATAGATATAAAGCATATAATTATAACAGCTAGTTTACGTTAAACTTCCGAGAGAGAGAGTATAAGTAGTTCATAAAAGTCGGTTTTTTTGTTCAGAAAAAAGATATAACTTATTTTCCGATGAATTTATTACAAAAATGTACATAATAAATATTTTCTCTAAGCATTTTGATGAGCACCCTACCTAAATTATTATTTGAGCTGAGCGTAAGGGAAGCTCTTAACCTTTCGTTTGGGAATCAATTTTATGTCGCCACATCACATAAAAACTACTCAGTCGATCTTTATCAAACTTGGCATTGCTGTAGCTCTTGTTGACGGGCTTCTACACAAAAAATTGATTAATAAAATCTAGATTTGATCAAAAGTTATGGTCGAAAAACTTAACTATTCTCGCGCGCGCTTGCCGATCGTCTTCCTCAAAATGAGCTGAGTCACTTCATCACATGAAAACTACGGCAGCGATTTTAGTCAAATCTGGCACGAATGTAGAACTAATAAATAAGCATCTACAGAAAAAAACAGAATGAAAATAACTTGATTAAATCAAAAATTATAAAGAAAAATCCAAAAGACTCGTGATTATGTCGCTCTTATTCTAACTTTCATGGCTACAAACTTTTCCAATTAATTGTTTATTACTGTTATTAATATTATATTATTTATTTCCTTTTATTCTTTTCTAATAGATTTTCCTACGCTCAGCTCAATTCCCGCCACGCACGATGGGCGGATCCTAGTATAATAACCATTCTATTCTTCATTCCAATGTATATCTCAATTTCTATCGTATCACACAGTCTCAAGACATAGATATAAATATTTTGTTATTGATTACGTATTCCAATAAAGTATTGTCTCAGAAACTCGATATAGGAAATAAATTGTTCTCAATCCGTATTCAAGATAACTTACATTCAGTTGATACCAGCAATATGTTATTTATATAGAAAATGTTGTTTCTTATTAAACCATAGCACACATAAGTTTGTGCTTTATTAACCATATTCAACAAAGACAATTGAAAAACAAATATACAATCATGAACATAAATTGCTTTTAATTGCAGAAGCCAGAACTGCAGGGCGCTCCTACAAAGTACAACGGTTACAGAACATTAATTAAGCTTGTGGTTTCTAATGCTCGTGGTTATATAATTTGTGACTTGCATTTAATATATATCTGAATTGCATTGAATTGCAGCGCATTTGAAGACAGACAGAACGCGATGTGACCGTTTTTTCCGTCCACTGAGCGATTTCGGTCTTCGGCCCTAACCTTTATATCAAAACTAAATACTTGTTTCAGGATTTTTTCTGTTGCAAGACAAAGGAACTCATCTTACAATACAAATTTATAATGTATTTCAGTGAATATTAAACTATAAATAGTATTTATAAATAAAAAATAAATATTTTACAACATAAATATCAAAATATAATACAATAATACAATTAAAACAAGGAAACAATTTAAAGTTCAAAAAAATATAAAAACTCTTAATAATGAGAACACACTGAAAGAGAATACAACTAAATGAAATAAAAGAAACTGTACTTTATTGTCTTGAACACACTTGGTTTAAAAGTTACTAATAGAGTATAGTTTCATTATAACGCACACTTCTTTGTTATTTCCTTTCACATTAAAGTTATTGTAATTGATCAAATAATTAAGTAAATTAGGTTATTTGAAACAAACTTTAAATGAAATTATGCGAAGCATATCGTTAAATAAATTAAAAGAAACTTCTTATTGTAATAACTGTAGTAGTAATTGTATTTTGTTAAAATCTTATTAGTGAAATGTTTTATAAAAATTAAAGTCAATAATTGAAAAAATATTTATATATATATATATATATATCTTGCTTGTAGTGATAAAGATTGTATTATTTAGTTCGTTAGAAAAGACTTCAAAAAACTAATTATCCATTAGCCGTTCCCCTCGCTTATATATAAAATAACTGCACTGTAATTTTATCTGGATTAAATTTTTACCATCACTTTGCTTAAGTTCTACATTAAAAATATTTTTTTTCTTTAAAAAATGTAGTTACTATTCTATATTCACGCTCCTATATATTATCTCTGTAAAAGATTTTCGAATAAAATCTTATTAAATATCTTAAAAGCAGTAGTACTCATTAATTATTATGCACTACTTTTTTATATATAAATCATTCATTAGCAGATTAATGAGGACTATTCTCCAGGTTGTTTAAAATAAGTATTATCAACATAAATGAACCCTCCTATCGAGTATAAATATATTATCATAAAAATGCATTTGAATGAAATTATAATGAAGTGGTTCAATACGATCGAGTGGTACTCTCTGTGCTGAGGGTTTTTTTCTATTTAGCAATATGATGATGTACTTGAAGTGCATGTGTAATTAAATCGTCTGCTTATGTCTGATTCATTGATAATTAATGTAATATGAAGAGTATATAATTATAGTAAAACTGTTTTCTTTTCAACAAAGTTCCAGTAACAAAATATTTTAGCCATTCTAATACCCTAAACATCATTTTAGTTTAAAATTCTGTATCTGTATTTAATATCGTAGTTCCAGAAAAAATATTTAGATTTTTTTAACTATTTAAGTAACTATCGTTAAAAAAAATGTCCAGGAACTAGAAATTTATCATTCAATAAAGATATATTTCTAAATCTATTCAGCGAACTCATTCATATTACGATACTAAGTACTATTTAATACGAAGTAGTTCCAATAATTCATCAAGTGGTCACTTGCTATATTAAAATGATATTGATTTCACCGTCAGGACTATCGAGACATAATCTTCGTTCCGCGAGCGTTGAAACAAGAGGTATTGTCAAGCTGTATCTAAAGACAAACTACAAATATAAATAAAATCAAGAAACAAACGATAATAAATCTTATTGTAGTGTCATAAAGTATAACAATGCTGAAAAGTATACATTTGTTGTTGACAGTGCAAGCATATTTGAACAATGCATATTTTCATAGGATTTTCAGTCTTATAACAATAGACATAAAGATAGTATGTATGTAAATTACTATCTGCATTTCCTCCCTGATACGACGGTTAAGCACTCAATGCGCACTTTATCTTAGATTAAAAAGGGGGTTTTCACTTCAATAGCCAGGGTTGTCACAGGTGTTGAGAAAAGGTTTTTATTTTGAGGGCTGAATGAAGGGGTTTTCAATTGATGATATATTGATATTTGCAATGCATTAGTAGATTGTGGGGTTTTAAACACTAAATGTGGGGTGAAACTGGAGTGTTCCTACCACAGTATTTAGTATTCATAGTTCCCCTTTTTGAAAACGGACGACAAAAATTCTACATATAAAAATCATTGTATAATAATAGCGAGTAAAATCGATACGTCAAACAAAGCGTAGGGAAAAAGGAGGTTGTAAAATTTCGCTTACGCTGTTAGAAACTTCTAGGTAAAGCTAACAAACGTGTTACAAAGTTGCAATGTTTTGTATGTTTATATGTAATACTAAAGTTCAAAACTCCTAAGTGAAATGCAAGAATTAAGTTTACAACAAGTATCCAACAAGACTTGTGAGTCTTCGTAACTCTTGTTAGCTACTAAGAGAAGATTTAAATTTGTTGATAATTTCTAGTGTTTATTTTTCAGTTACACTTATCCCTTTTAGGTAAAAGTCTTATATAAATCTGCAATATTTAATTTAATAAAATAACATTCATGTATAAATTGAAAGAAAATACCAACAATTGTTTAGTTGTTATCAGTACTATGAACGAACGAACTCACTGGCGGGAATAATTGTTAATATCTAAACTACGAGTAAACTATACTAAATAAATTAAAAAAATATTTACTGTTACAAAATGAATTTATCCCATTACGAAGATAAAAATTATTTGAACAATTTAATTTAGATTAAAAGTATACATTAGTCAGAGATATGTAAGTCCCCGTCAATTGTGATTCATAACTTTAACAAAGGATATTTAATCTTTATATAGAGCAACAGGAATCCCCTGTATATTTAGTGTTGTTTGGTTATCGATAGAAATATAAATATGTCGATAAAATTAAAGTAGTAGTAAAAACTTTTTAATACGTTTTGCTAGTGTAGTTTCTTATCGCTTATCTCATTAGATCAATTTGAATTTAATATAAAAAATGTATAGAAGTTGTGGGAGATATTATTTTATTTATAGTTAAAACAACTGTTGACGCCTATGTAATTTTATAATAGTGTTTAAAAATAGCCAAACACAATATTATGAAAAGGCAAGTCATTTTTTTTTTATTTATTTAAGTTTTTTTTAATGTAATTTATGAATATTTTTTATAATTAGAAAACATTAGTTAAAATATCGTTATATTTTTTTTGATCAAGTCATTTTTTATCGATATCATTTCACATCATTAATAACAATCGTATATAAAGCGCTTTAAAACTCTTGATATCGTTATAACTGTTCCAATACTGTGTAAACTTACACCGTATAGACCTTTAAGTTCTAATAATCAATAATAGAATCCAACATGCCACTAACTGGAAACATGAGTGAGAATGACAACAAAACTAAGAACTACTCCATCAATGCCGTTAAAGAACTGGATGGTGGTCAGGTCTCTGGAAGTCTACAAGTTCATGGTTACAGGGACACAGTTGATCCAATGAGAGTTAATGCACCACCTTACAATGTTGCTGGTGCTAGTTTGGGAGTTGGATCCAAGTGAGTAATTATTATCATTAAATTGAAGAAGCAACAAATTTATTTTCGTAATAAAATTATTTTTGCAATATTATTTTAGCAGCGGTCACTCAGCAACCGTCTCAGGCCAGCATATACCAAACTTTGGAAATAAATTGACGGCATCCACCAACGTCAATTTGATGCACACCCAAAATCACAAATTGGATGTTAATGCGTTTTCTTCCAACACCGTGCCGAAGGCGATGCCAAATTTTCAAACTCACGGTGGGGGTGTGGATTACGCTTTCAAGTGAGTTCCGCTTTTATTTATGTGTAATGTGTATATTAAAATATATATAATGAATGTTATGAAAAAAAATTGGAAATATAAATAAATATATAAACTTTTAGAGATAAATTTGGAGCAAACGCATCTGTTGCACACACACCGGCTTTCAAAACAACAGACTATTCAGTTGGTGGAAGAATGAACTTGCACCAAACTCCAACATCGTCTCTAGATCTAAATCTCGGTGCCAATAGACGAGATACGGCCTTTGGAAGAGGAAATTGGGAAAAGGGAGGATTTATTGGATTTAAAAAATCTTTTTAGATTATTAGACGTTACTAATGCAAGAGTATACAAACCATGTGTTTTTGTGTGTATTTTTTTTTATTTTTTCAAAAATGTATTATAGTTATGCATTGATTATAATTTAGTATTCTATAAAATATTTACTATTGTCACATTAATATTTTTAATTTTATAATAACCCTACCTTACCTTGCGACTCTGTCCGCGTCATCAAAGAAGTCAAAATGTGTTTTACCTGAACGTGCAATTAATTAAGGCATTACAACATTATAACACTTATAAAATACTTCTTCTTCTAAAATACTTTTTAGCTCATTCAATAGCATTTATAGCTTCTAATAAAATTTCAAAGAATGTGTTTATTTGACAAATTCATTGTCAATTTCAAGAAAAGCCTAACGTTATTTATAAGGCATTACTCTATCAGTATTTTTGTTTTAATACAAATAAGATTTTTGAATGATTTCACTTCTTACATACCTTCCCTAAAAACAGACTTGCTACTTTTTTTGATAGTTTAATATCTGATACAAAATATTACAATACACAAAATAGCCAACATTAAATAACTTGCATTTATTTATAACTTATACAATAAGAAATAATAATTAAATTTATAAACGAATAGAACAAATAAAATCAAAGCAAACGCAATTTCATCTAAAATTCAATTTTGTATAAACTCTCAAATCGAGGAGCGAAACATTTTCGTAATAAAACAAATTGTAATTTTCGTCTACCTTTATATACAAGTTGGAATTAAAATTTAGCATTTTGGTTCTACATAATATATAAGAGCTGTTCTAATATTTAAATTTTGTAATATAAATTGACTATTCAATATAAATGCAATTATTATTTTTAACAATATACATTAGTACATATATGTATCTGAATTGTCCTAAATAACATTAAAAGCAAAACATAATAACTGAAACACACTTATAAAATTCCACAAGAAATATAAAAATATTAATTTAAAAAATGAAATGTATACGGAATCCTAATTCGCGTAATTCAAGATTCCGTAATTTTTTTAAGCTTAACTCCACAAACTCGTAACTGTGGCAATAATTGAATAATCACGGGAGTAACTTCGTCGACAACCGCGATTTCTTATGACCATGCTTTTGTTGTGAACTTAAAGCGTGTTTGTTCTTTTTACGGTATAAAAAAACTCGCTATGCATGCATGCATGCATGTTTCGCGTGAAACATGTTTTTAAATAAAAGTTACTCCTTATAATATCAACTATCCGCGCAAGATATTCCTTTTTAAAATGGTTCAGTCGTTTGAAAAACTGGAAAAACAGACCGACACAGAAAGAAATTTTTTTAAATTGTTTTTTTATAAGTACTACATGCATTTAATAAATAGCTGTTAATTTAGAATTACAAACAGACACTTAAATTTTATTTATAAATGTGTTATATATATGTAGTTACGAGATGTGATTTTTACCACCTCCATTCTGAGAACAATTTAAAAAAGGTTACATACTTATATATTTTTCTAAATAACATTCTGAGCTTATGTATAAACATACATTTAAAGGTATCAACAACATCTAAATGTTAATATTTAATATACTAAATAGTGATTTTATAAAATATTAAATATAAATATAAATAAATTATAAAAGATCTCAAAAAGCTTATCACTTGCACCACACAGTCTGAAACAATCTGCTTCAGCGAGTTAGATTTATGCAAGTCTGTTTCAGCACCGAGACGTTATTTTTTGTTGAACTAAATATAGTCTTCATATTTTCAGTGCTTATTGTGCTCAAAAACTTATTCCTCAGTGAATTAAAATAAATAAAATTTGTTAACTCAGATATAACAATTTTAATTAAGTATTTAAAGTTGTTTTCCTCTTTTGTATATTTATAATTCAGTCATTGTTAATTAAAGTTTTTTTGACATCAATTAGCCGTATATTGCACACATGAAAGACTCTAGGGAAACGATGTCAAGTGAAGGTCAATGGCAAAGAATAATAAACTTCATAATTAATAACCTGTATTAACAAATTTTGTTTGTTTTATTAGCATTTTTGTAGAATTTGATGCTAAAGGAGGAAAAGGCTCATTGGATGGTACGTTTGTATCATCGCCCATAGATCCATGAAGGATTAGGAGTTATATAAGTACGCCTATAAGTTCCTCAATTGCCATAAATTAGGTAGCTATGATAGCTGCTTTACAATATTTTGTAAAATGGGGGTACCCTACATAAACTGCAGTCAATTATTATAGTCAGGTAACAAAACGCTATAATCGCTGAGTAACGAAGTTTTTAGACAAAAATTGTGAATAAAGTCCTATAAAGATACAGATAATTTAGATTTAACCATTTCACTAGACATTGATAGTTTAGAATATATATTTTAGGTCAGAGATACAATAACCAATCGTGAAAGATTATTAGCCACGTATTGAACCAAAATTCAATTTATTAAGTGAATTTTATTTTAGTGATATACTTAAAAATAACTACTCCTATTTATTTCTATAGATAAAATAATACAAAAGTTATCGAAGTAGCAAAACAAAAGCTTTATAGTAATTAATAAATACGTTGCTCCGATACACTAGCGTAAGTAATCTCTGAGGGAAATGACAGTCGCAGGTGCTCCGCGGCAACTGCTAATAGCTTTTAGACAGTTACTAGTGATGTATGTAGTATATATCGATTATTTTTTGTTTCATAGGTATTTCTTAGAATACTTTATACTGATTCTCAAATAATTTTTTGGGGTTTTGCACACACTTTTTTAAATTAGATAAATCTAAAATATCAATTTGCACCAATATTTTATTCATATAAGAATAATTTACACCAAATATTTTTATGAGATTGACTTACACCAAATTTAAAACAAATTCTAAGTAAAAATAAGTATATTATACCACCATATATTACCAGCAAATTATGAAGTTATTTCAAATTGTATATATTATATTAGTGTAAATTAATTTTGTACTGGTAAAGCTTAGTTGAAAGTAATTTACTCTAATTCATATGGGCTGGCTGGATCGAAGTATACCCTTCTCCCAAAAAAGATCGGCATGTTATAGCTATGTTTCATACAGTGATATCTCAATCTCTCCCTTTCTAATCTTGTTTCCTCTCTGTTTCTTAAAGCTAATGCATAAGGAGATTTCTATGGAAAAAAACACCCATTTAACACATTCGAGCCCGGCTAATTTCCTACGTTTCTAATTCTGAGTACCGACTAAAATAATGAAATTCTGAAGCTGGTTGCCGGTTGTTTGTTTTTCGGCAACCAGGTATATAAATTAAAATGACGTGAATTCACATAGGTATAGAAATTGAAATGACGTGAATTCACGTCAATGGCAACCAAAATTATAATAATTGTTTATACAAAAAATAGGCATAATTAACGATAATAATTTATTGTTAAAACAACACAAAATTTGACTAATAGATATAGAATTTAATGAACATTTATTAGGACTGCTGTTAAATGAAGCAAATATGGTGGTTGATTAACGCAGTATTTATTCAAATAAAACATTAATAATTCATTATGGCTTCGTATTGGACGTTTTGATTAATAATTTTAATTTGTTTCATATGTTTGCTTTCATTTCATACTGATATTAAATATTGTGTTTTGCTTTTAGGAAAAAAATATAGACTGCATTTTGATAAAAGTTTGAAATATCTTATTTAAATTATTTTATATGTATATATATATTTTTTTGAGCTGAGCGTAAACGAAGCTCTTAACCGTTTGGGAGACCTTTTTTGTGTTTAGTTGTCTCCAGAATGCGACGAGATAATTAGCTAAAAATTTTATCATGTATATTTGAGCCGAACGCGAATGTTATAGCGGAAACAGATTGAAAAAATGTTTAGCCATTCAAAAGTTATCAAGAAAAGAAGAAAGGAGAGGGGCTCAGCTCAACACCCGCCGCGCAAATAACTAGGATCCGCGTTGGCGGATCCTAGTTATTTTATCACAATTGATTTAATAATATATCGATACTTGAAGTCCCATCCCTATATCAAAAGATGACATACAGTAATGTACTTGCGCCATCTGGAATTAGCCGGCATGTGTTCTTGAAGTCATGTGACTGGATTGCGTAATTGGTGTAAGCAATTATGATCTTTATGTTTTTATATTAAAGAATATTTTAGTACACAATATAGGATTTTTAATAATGTTTAGGAAAATGCTTTTAAAGTGTCGTTACTTTGAAACTTTGAAATTAAACGCTAAATTTATTTTTAATTATCTTACCATCACTAAACCTCCACTTAAGTTGCAACGCAAATATTTTTTTTTTTCAAATTAAAATAAATGTACACTTTGTTAAACGTTTAAAAGCTAAGGATAATCTCCAGCTATAAACATCATCTCGATTGCTACGCCCCAGAGTATTATGTAGTAAGCGAAATGGGAACTGCTATTACCATATGTTCTCGAATCAATATTATATAATGTAAACTTTTAAATAAATAATATTCACGAACTAAGATCATATTAGTCCAAACTCCAAATATTATGAATAAGATAATATTATTTGTAATTACTCTTAAACGCTACAATTTTAATATATTAAAGCATATATACATCACATAAGTGATATGAAATAAAGAAATAAAAATAATACGATAACTCGATTATAAAGTTGTATAGAACCGGTAGTAGGAAAAAGCGCTTACACTAGGAAAAGCTTCTGCTCCCAGTTTAGTACGAGTCCCGGCGTCAAGAGAGACGCACGCGTGCAAGCAAATCGGGAAACGATTTTTCGTAATAAGAAATGGCGCGGAAAAGTTTTGAATTTAGAAATGGGACGTTGCGTGAAAAGATAATCTAAATCGTGTTGTTTTTGTTAAGGACTTTGTGTATAATGGATGCGTCAGTTTGGATATGTTGTCTGTATCTGTTATTTTTATTTGGTAAGTTTATTTCAGTATTTTTAAAAAGGCTTTCTAATTTTTAAAATTATTCCATATTTAACATTTATTTAGGAGGGTATTTGCAAAAAAAAAAAGTAAGTTACCTTTGTCGGTACGTAATTTAGAATATAGATTCTTAACATTAAAATACTTGAAAAAACATTTAAAAAAAAGTTTTTACCTTAAAACTTGATACTTAGAATTTAAATATAAGTATAAAATATACGTACGTACCTTTTATAATCAAAACATGTATTTTAGCGACCAATAAAGCAAAATCAGTAAAATATCTTTAGGGAAAAGTAAAATAAAGAAAATACGAAACAATCGTTTTTAAATTATTTGTCCGTTTTTATTTGTTAAATTGAATTTCTAGATAAATTTCGCTACTGCTACTGGATAAATTTTGAATTATTTAAACTATGGTTATATATCATTTTTATAACGAAAAGTTCTCACATTTTCATTTAAAAATACAATCACTGATTTGAGCTATAATTACCATAATTTTTATCAAGTATAAGATGTTTTAATTACGATAATTTCTCAAAATTTCTTAAAATACAAAAATTGATTTAGTTCGGATTATAATCAAAATAAAAATATCTGGATTTTTGTAAATTTAAAGTAATTAAGATAAAGTGATTGGAGTCTAAAGAGTAGAGGGAGGTTGGAGGTGGGCGGATAAAGTTGCTGACAAGGCACTTAATATGATTAAAAATTCACTAAAATGAACCATTAAAGCATTGAGAATAAAAGTAATTGAAAAATTAAATTTCAATATATAAATATAGTAGATTTTATGTTCTAATTATTTTATTATTTTATAAATGAAGTTCCATTGGGAACTGCCAAAACTCCATAAATTATAAGAATTATATTAAGAAGTTGAACCACGATGGGAATTCATTGGCTACAAAAATGTGTGTAATTCCATTATAGTTACAGAACACTTCAAACAATACAATAAGCTCTTACCTAATCCCTTGACATTATTCATTCTTTATTTAATTTGAAATAGAAAAAATATTTTAGAATTTTTTTCTTAGAGATTTCTTTTATTACTATAAGTTTCCTAGAGATTTCTTTTACAATCATAAACTTATTATAAATGTTTCCAATAGGTGAAAATACTTAAAACCAAAACTTAAGTAATAAAAACCCATGTGTTTCATTACCACTTAAGTAGAGAAAGTATTTTACGAGTTTCCATAACCCATTTTTTCACACCATCTAAAACGTGCTTATCTTTCATATCTCTTTGAGTGCACTTTTCATTTTAAGAAGCGTGAATGGGTTTGCGAGATGTAACCTAGATAAGGCTTGAAACTAAAAGCCTTCAAAAAATTCCAGTAGAGTTTCTTGGAGCGCATTTTTTTAAGTGGAAGGCTAGGTTTAACTATTCCTTTGACTGCAGTGCAGTTTGTTTGTAAACTATAAAACCTAAAAATAAAATATATCGCCTATATAATATAAGGAATATGGCATTATCGAATAGAGAGCATTAATCTGTCGTTATGTTAACATTTTATATTACAGTACATAAAAAATAAGCAGGAAACGTAGAATTCTATACAATTATATTATGTATTTAAACAGAACACGGATTGTGTTGATATTGGAAAAAAATAGTTATTTTCTTATTATTATATTTTTTGCAAAACTACATTTTCCATTTTTATAACTTAAAAATAATTATAGCCTAAATTCTCTTTTATATATTCTTAATATTGTAATATATACTTTGTTTTCCTAAGATTTTATATTTTTTCTATAAAATAAATAAGGAATCCGTTTTTTGCCGGATGTGTCTTCCTTTAAATCTAATAGAATACTTGCGTTACGATATAAAATCAATTTACAAAGTTCTTAACTTAAATAATAATTTCGTAACATTATTATTATTCTCCGTCATCCCTTATTAAGTTTTCAAGTTAAACTTTAGATCCCTATTATTGTTACTTCAATCACAAGCTCTTAAACAAACTTTAACCAACTTGTAACCACTGTGTAAGTGTTTAGGCCGCTAAAGGAATTTGCAGATTAAAGTTTGTCTTTCTGACTTAATTAGCTTTAGTTCTGTTGATAAGAGTCAATTATAACTATTTATAGGATTAGTGCATATAAATCGAAATAGACCAAAATAATGCAATAAGATCCATGCCATTACGATAATTGAAAAATATATCTTTGCCCAGTTGTGGGACAATTTGACGTTTGTAATATATACATTTCTTTTCCATCTCATTTTAAATTAATTAACTTTAAAAAGTAATCGTTGATATGTTTTTTAAATTTTAAAACTAATAAAAAATAATAAACATAAAATTCCAAAACGCAACTAGCTTTTAATTAAATTTAAAAAATCACAAAAATCAACTAAGAAAAGTTATTTTTATAATTTTTTATAATAACGACTCTTAATTGAAATGATTCAGTGAAATGTTTAATTAAAGTATTTTTATTTTTCATAGAAATTTTATTCAATAATAAATTAACTGAAATCAAGTAATAATAATTATTTATTCTTTTATTCTTGAATCAGTGATGCGTGTCGTGAAATTATTTTAACATTCTTTTATTGTATGGAAATTTATAGACAAAAACTCTTAATACTTAAAATAAATATCGGGAATTTTAATGCTGTAAAAAACGGTTCACTTTTTAAAAGTTCTTTTATATAATTTTATTTTATGATACCATTATTTTATATATTATGTATTCAAAATATATAAATATTATTTTTTATAACATTCAAATTTTACTTCAGAAATCTCTGGATGGATGGATTCTAGACAGATCATTAATTTTAGCACTTTACAAATTGCTTTATAATGTTACCTAAAATAAATGTATCTTCATAATTATATACTCGTTTTACTTTGAACGATTTATCAGCATTATGAATTATTATAAATATTCATATATTGTTGATGTCACTAGTGAAATAAGTCAGCCGTAAAGTAACTTAGAATGTCAAAGTTTTAACGATCTCGCCTTGTCTAAGTTATCACCTGCTTGAGTCCTTCAAGTTGTAAACATAACAAGAAAACTTGTGTCAAAGAATCTTCTGAGCTGATGCTCAAAGTTACAAGTTACAAGTATGTTCTAATTATTTCAAATTTAAAACATAGATTCTTTAAGACAATGTTTTAAGAATATTTTTTATTTAGAAATATTGACTACAATTTACTTATTTCTAAACGGCTATAGTAATTTAGAATAATGTTTTTCATGTTTAGATTGGATTTGAAAAATATTTTTATTAATAATATACTAATATTATGACAATTACTAGTTATCATACGATTTCTTGGATGGTTGGTTTATCCGTTTATTGGTTTATCGGGTCTAAACCAATTCATTACAGTTAGCATATCAAGATGTCCGGTTTGGTCAAACGAACAGATGCATTTAGTACTAGTGATACAATCCGATTTTCACGCAATTTACCCATAAATAGATTAGGGCCAGACTAGACTACGCTAGTACATTTACTCGTATATTAAGATATAATTGTAGTGCCTATTTGTAGTTTCAAAGTACCTTGATAATAAGCTTTTCCCTAAATTCATATGAAATATATGATATTTACATTAAAAAAAACCATATTTTATCTGTCGGTCTGTCTGTCATTGCTCATGTTTTAAATAGTAACTTAGGCTAATTAAAAAACATATCCTGCTCGATCGAAGTCGTTTGGACAGCAAGTAATAAATATTTTTTCATACTCAGTTTTTCACCATTTAAAGATCATGTAATTTCATGTCATGCGATTTAATAATAATTCCTACATCTCTAGTAAGGCTTTAACTTATAATTCAAACCACTATTTAATACGACATGGTATCACAAAGTTATTTATATTTAATCTCGATTTGCTGTAGTAACAGATGTTTCTCAGCAAGAAAAGTACCTGTCACTTTCAGGTTCTCCATTTGTTTTATTACAAAAAGTATTTTGTCTTCTTTTGACGTGAAAGAAATTATATTTAAGTTATAAGAATACATTTATTTAGATATTTATATTATGAAAATATAACAAAGATGACTTTTTCAATATGCTATTTTATAAAATTATCAGTACTATTAGAAAAAGTCTTTTGATTGTGATGTTCTTTTTGAAAAAGTCTATAGATTGAGATTTACTGAGGAAAATTAAAGGAATAAAGGGATGGTATACAATATTTTAATAATGTAGAAAATAAGCTAGTAATTCTATCTGTTTCCCGAGTTCGAGGAGTAGTTTTGAAACAAAGTTTTGAAGCCCTTAAGTAGCATATTACAATCGAAGTACCAAGCAACACTTATAAAATGTAACTAAAAATAAAATTCTTATTTGGTATTATTTATCAGAAGTAATATTTATAATATTATAAAGAACTGTAATACTTGAACTACGCTACTAAGATACGTTATAAGCCTTCAAACCTTTATAGTATAAGATGTTTAATATTACATACTCATTAATACTTAATACTGAAGCTTCTATAAAGATAAAATTGAAAATATACAAAAGTTTTTACGTTTTAAGGACCATAACTTATTTGATAACTTTTTGTATTATACAGTTATTATATACATAGATACTTTAGAAATAAGGCGTAAACACTGAAATGATGTTATATTCACTATTGTCCAATGAAATTGACTGCAGTTAACATCTCAGAGTACTCCACTTTAGAATGCCTAATAAGAGCACTCGAAATACATTACTCTTTGCTACCCCTCACATGAATACACATTAAGGACGAAATTGCTTTATAAATCGTATTAGCAGCACTTAAAATGACCTACATATAGATCTTTTCAATATGACCAGGGCATCTTTTAAAAGAGCAATAAAACGGGTAGACATTTAAATAAATTCAATAACATTATAGCAATTTATGAACACACAACTATGGTACACTTACTTACACGCACACGTACACGGATACTCACACGCACACACACCACTCACAATCACACTCACATACACATATTTGCACACCTCTTTTGCATCATTGCATTTGCATTTTCTTATCGGATTTTAAACATGTATTTCATATTAGTGTAATCCTATTTGGTCTTAGTCATAAAAAGATATTGTACAGATATTTAATTTTATAACACTCTTGAATTACCAAATAAATAAATAAATTATAATACTAAAACATATTTATTTTTGTATATAATTGTTGAAAATAAAAATAAATTATATTTCTACAATATATCAAATTAATTAAATTGCGAATAAAATTATTTTCAAATATTTTATTAAATTAATTTTAAATTTCAAACAAACCTTTCTTATAATTTATTATAAGTTTTCTCACAACAATACTTATATAAATATTTATGAACTACTCGTATTAAAGGTTTATTTGTTTTTTTTAATAAATTAACTATA
The DNA here is from genome assembly GCA_918358865.1 of Melinaea marsaeus rileyi. Taxonomy (NCBI): domain Eukaryota; kingdom Metazoa; phylum Arthropoda; class Insecta; order Lepidoptera; family Nymphalidae; genus Melinaea; species Melinaea marsaeus. The sequence goes on along the minus strand of OU911086.1, from coordinate 11,857,770 downwards.
TAACTTACAATATTCCATTAACTATATGAATCAGCAGTAATAAAGTAAGAGGATTGTCATGTTGTCTATATACGTAGATAAAACCTTAAAAGGATTAGATAGGATTTGGTTAAGCCGCTTTAATCGACTGAAGAAAAGGTAGTATTTGATTTAGATTGTATAATATTTTACTTCTAATTATAACATATATTTTATTGTGTATTGAGTTATAATCTGAAGTTAAATACTTATACGATTTTCTGTATAGGAATGAATCTGAAGTGTACAGTGATTCAAAAGAACAAATTCTGTAGAGACAGATTTAAAAGATTAAATTTTGTGGACACGTTCTGTAGATATAGATTAGCAAGATAATAAATTAGATTCAGGAAAAATCACGACTTTATTAATGAATCTTGAACCGTATCGTAAAATATTGACCAGATTTCCATCTCGCTGAAAGGAAAATATAAATCTAATTATTATTTAAATGTTTATTTATTTATCCTTAAATCAGGGTTAATCTTTCTTTCATTAAATTTTTCAATGTTTATATTTTAATAAAATCTGTTTTAATGTTTGAATTGATGTAATAAAATAAGTCATTATAGTTGTGAGACTTAGTGTTTTAGTGTTAATTATATTTACATATTTATTCTTGTTGCAGGTTCATCATTTAGTGCAAGTAATCAAAATTTAACCTCGATTAATTTAACGTAAGTATATCTGTAATCTTTATAATATAATTCTTAGAGTACTTATTATGAACTATTCCCCTTTTTCTTTTAGGAGATGTTTTTTAATAAATTGTAGTTTATGTGAATATTTCACCAATGAATTCTATCAAGTTCTAAAATTCTTTGTTTCTAATATTTTAATTTCATTAACACTAAGTAAGTATAGAAATTTAAAATAATTTAACTTAATAGTATATTTAGACATATATGGCGTTTGTTTATGGAAAGGTGATCGAAACCGCGATTTAAAATAATATTTTGATACACCTACAATTTAATAGTCGATGGAATTAAATCCAATAAATACGTATAAGTTTAAAAGTATATATAGTTTGATATAAGTATTTTTTGAGGAATTTCCTTCAGTATCTTAAACTACAGGAAAAATCAGTTGAACAATTCCTATACCATGTTTGTGATGTTTTAAAAACACAAGTAACGAACACCGAGACCACGAGGACTAATAACATAAATCTATGAATAACACAAAAAAATATCTGGGGTACAGAACCCGCGATCTTTGCCACAGCTTTGCCACACAATAATACTTTTTTTGTGGATAACATTGTTTAGTAAGACTATTTTTCTTTAATAAAAGCAATATTATAAAGTCATAGCAACTAATCTTTTTAAAGACTATGATCTTTATACTATAAAAACTACTCTTACTTTTAAAAGGAATCCTTAATTTTAACTCTTTATAAATATTGTATCATTTTGGGTTAAAATTTAACAATTTATTTCAATAAATGTCAATAAAATAAAAATAACTTTATAACATATAATATTGCGAAGTCAAAACAGTTGGATTGAAACGAAAGGATTTGCGTCTATCAATTAAGATTAAAATAATTGAAATTTCGAAACCCAACGACTCTTCTAAAAATTCGGAAAAATTTTGATGTAAATCGGTTGAAACATGAAACTAACTAGGTTTAAATTGTTTATTAATAGAAAAGTAAAAAAACATATTACGATAAAATTACAGTCACTTTAAATTTATTACTAGCATAAAAATTTAATTGCATCATTATAAAACGTAGCGATTTGCACCGAAACGTGCAACACTAATTTCTCAAAACTTACAAACCAAGCGCAATTTTCATACATTTAACCAAAGTTAAAAGTTTCAACTCTAACTTTGAACTGCCTTTGAATGCTAATATATAACTCATACATTCAAGGTAATAAGAATATAAATGCGACGTAACAAGTAACATGCTAAATTTAGACAAGATAAATAAATCAAAATCCATGTCAAGCTACAAGTTAATTTGTAATTGCTGTCTTTATTTAAATAAAACGGAGTTTGACATTTGTATAACTTTTTATATTTGTACTTGCACTTGCACTTGTTATTGTGTGTGGATGAGAGAAAATTAAATAATCTTCGTTGGTACATGACTACCCCATACCAGATTTAGTTGGTTAAATCTTGAGTTACAAATGAAGAATAATCCGAATTACAATATATTTTGAATTCTAATTTCATTAAAATATTATAATTTTTACTAAAGCGTTAAAAGTCAGTTATTTCGAGAATAAAAATATTTTATATTTCACAAACTCCTCACCAATTCTAATCGCTATTGGTGAGTTAATCACTACTCCGACAATTTTCACGGAATACTCGCCAAAGATAAAGTGAAATTTAAATATGGCTTCTGTGTTTTAAAATCACTTGATTTATTTGAACATTGATTGCTGTTTCATTTCAACAGTGTACAGGTAGTAGTAGTCTATTGGCGATCTAACATACAATAGTTATTAGTTCCAATCGTTTTTTTTTTTTTTATAATAATGTTTTTTTTAAAAATGTTTGTTTTAATCAATTGCGAAGAACTATTATATGTTAAAATCAAGTAGTATCTATAGCTAGAATATTTATAGTCTACTTCAATTAATAATTAATTAATTGTTTTCACACTAATCTACGAATGTAATAAGACACTTTAGATGAAATAACACTCTAGTATATCTCTGAGTCCCTCTATCTGAGGGAGTTGGATAAATTCTTATGTTAAGTTGAAATATAATATAATATTTTTTTAAATAATTCAAACTATAGAAATGTGAAACTTAGTCGTTAGTGCTCTTAGAAACATGAGAAATAGTATGCGTCAGTAAACTTCTAAGTTTATTTACTTAGCACGCCTTTTGTCCTTGGATCGCTATTATTTGATCTGAAGTTATATATTATTGTTACTGTATAAAAGATATATTTCTTAACTAACAAGCTACACCTTGATAAACTATATTAGTAGATTTTTGAGCTTATTTAAAGCTCTTAAATCGTTAATCTGAATAATATGTCAGTTATGATCAAGACATCCTATTTTGGAATCTCAGGTTGGTCTATAAATATTTTTATATATTTGATGTTGCAAGGAGCAGGAATTTGATCCAACATTTCGCTATCAGCTGCTCACAATATCATTAGCATATAACGAGATATTACGAGAATAAATTTGTAATATTTTTGACATGAAAAAACAAAACATTTATATAAGATTTTTTTTAATTCGTTACTTTTTGAATTAAAACAACAAATATAACTGCTTGAGATTGACGTATAGAATATCCAAATATGTTTTAAAATCAACACAAAATACCAGATTTGCCTAAAATCTGACCTAGATTTCTGAAACTGGAAAGTGGGCCATGCTATCTGGTTTTCGGGTTATCGAGGCTTGCAACAAAGGAACGAAGTTTGGGACTCGCTTCGTTTGTTTTACATACAGATTTTATCGGAAAGTTTTCATCTCGGGACGGTTGGAGATTTTTGGGGTTACTTCTGACTTTTATTTTGTTTTGCTTGAATTAACTTCTTAGGAATTTGTTTGTCATTTTTAAATCTTAATTTATTGAACTCTTACTATTATTTTATGACATAAAGAAATATACTCAATTTTCTTATTTATAATGGGTTAGCTAAAACAATGTACTAAAGTCTAAAATCTTTATTTGTTCGTAATTCATTTAATGATAATTTAATTATTAAAATGGTTTTAAAAAAATTTACACATGGTTTTGTAATGTAGTAATAATTAAATATTGAATAATAACAATTTATGAATTTGTATTTTATTACCCTCCCGCTATGATATATGATATAAACATAGTACAAAAGAACACTTGATAAAAAGTATTTATATTTGCTTCCATGTAAGTCAAAATATCCAATATATACCAATTTTATAGTTCTATTTATCAATGAAGTAAAAAAAAAATAAAGTTATAATATTAAATGGATATTATTATTTTCTGAATGTCATGCACAAACCTCAAGCATACACTGTTTCTTACTCTTGTTGTACATTGTTGTAGAGTGCTCTCACATGAGAATAGTCAAGTGCATGCCATGGTTGAGAATGTCTGGGCTGACAAAGTTTTAAACAATTTATTTTTGTTTTATCTAAACTTTTTGACCTTAACATGTTTCCAGTATACTTTATAAATATTTCATCCCTAGCAACAACATTCCCTTACTAAATGAAATTTATGAATTAAACAATTCTGTCATATTCAATCCCGTATAACAAAATTTACATTTCATATTACCATAATTAAATTCTTCATACACTTCACTGAACAAACAGTCTTATTAAGAAATATTCAAAAATCTCCAAACTAATCCAATATTTGTATTTAAAGGCCATTCACTTGATTACGTAGGGGCCGCCTTACTTCCTTCGCTTCAAAGACTGTTTACACGAGAAATAAGGTTATTCGAGTCACTGAGTTTGAAGTTATCTCGTATTGACAGAATTAGATATTCAAGTAACATCAACAGAATATTCTGGAAGCTTGTCTAATTGTAGAATGTTGTTCATCTTTGCTTCATTACTATAAATAAATGCGTATATATTATTTGTTCAATGATTTATTGAACGATTATTTTGATATTGAGGTATATATTAGAACAGATAGAATTTTATAAAAACAGGCATTAACAATGGCAGTTATTTTTTTATTCAATCCTTGTACTTAACTATAATTAATTTCTAAATAAGACGCTTTGATATGTTTTTTGTTACAGATCAATATTGAATTATAGTAAGTTGGATACTTATAGGGATGCATACTGGAAGTATAATGGTAATTTATTTGATTAAATTATAGAATATACATATGTAGTTGAGTAGATATATTTAAAAAAGTATAGATTTTAATATAAAAAAATGTGTCTATTCTTATCATTTATTAATTAAGATATAATCATAAAAATTATTAGTCATAAAATGTATGCCTTTATAAACATTAACAAGAAATTACAAGTAGTTCAAGTTCAACATAAAATTAATAAATTTTTTTGGTAACAGGTTATCATAGCTTCCATAGATATAAACGGAGTCTACCAATGATGATATCACATCACTTCAGTGAAACGACTGTTACACCTGGGATCGATGTAAGTTTTATTCATATACTGAGAGACATGTTTTTTTTATTATTTAATTATAAATTATAAAAAACATCTCGAAAATTAATTAACGGTAACATGGAAGGAAATTTAAATAAAGCCTATAATCCGTTAGGCCTTAAATTTAACATTAAAACCTTAGTCACTTTGAAGATAAATATTTTGTTGGGTAGCCCTGCTTTGTAGAGATTTCAAATGCCCGCAATACTGTATTTTATTGCCCAGTTACACAGTATATTTCCATAAATTTTGAATGTAATTATTCGGAGCATAAATCTTCCAGTAAAAGATTCAAAGCTCAAACTCTTAACAGTAAGGTTTATTTTCCTTTGCCAGGTGAATCTTCAGTGTGTTGTAACAGCACCACATCCAGTAAGATTTGTTTGGGAAAGAGATGGCGTTGGTATCTCTTCTAACACGGATTCAAGGTATTGTGATTATATTACCTACCTAATAATTTAAATTACAACCATCAATTTGAAATTATGTATAGGTTCACATGATGTATACTAAGAAATGTATAAAACAAAAAACATTAGAACAAAAATGATCTATAGCGCATTATTTATAATTAAAAAGTGACCAAATTGATCCACACAGGTACTCCATAGGCCAAACAATGACAACTGATGGAGTGTCTACACAACTTAATATATCACACGTTAGAGTGGATGACGGAGGGCGGTTTGCGTGTTTTGCGCATCTCGGGGACTCGTCTGTGTTTCACGAGGATAGGGTTAATGTTTATGGTAAGTTTGGTATTCATGTCACATTTTTATGAGGTTATAAGTTCTCATAAAACAAAAGTTTATTTATTTTCTTATGTACTTGTATGAATTTTTTTTGCTCCACCTTTATTGAAAGTTTATCATGTTTACTTCGTTCTGGGATTGTCTTTTTTTGAGCTGAGCGTAAGCGAAACTCTTAACCGTTTGGGAGACCTTTTTTGTGTTTAGTTGTCTCCAGAATGCGACGAGATAATAAGCTAAAAATTTTCTCATGTATGTTTGAGTCGAATGCGGATGTTATAGCGAATACAGATTGCAAAAATGTTTAGCCATTCAAAAGTTATCAAAAACAGATATAAAGAGAGGGGCTCAGCTCAACACCCGCCGCGCACAGTTGGCGAATCCTAGTGTTAACTTATATTAAAATACTTCTTCATTATCTCTATTCATATCAGGTTATCTTTTCTTAATCATAAAAGTAAGTATAATATGAAAGAATCGATAACATGAACAAGACTCCAGTCTGCAATCTTTGGAAGTCTTTACCGGTAATCGTCTTTTCCTGTACCTAACGAGTTTTCATTCCGAAACTAACGTTTACGTTAGTTTCGGAATTTAAATTGTTTAAATGGGCCCAAATTTTGGAAAATAACCTTATAAAGTTACCGTAACCGATATTAATTATTATTATTATTTATAAATATGTTAGCCATGTTAGTTTTTTTTAATTTTTATTACAAGAGCTAAGGTTGTAATCATTTATTTAAAATGAGGTTAAAAATCTAGGGCCCCCATATATCCGGACGTTACCACCATTCAAGGTTCAAAGTGGCCAAAGTGTTACACTCAGATGCCCCTACTATGGATATCCTATAAGGTATAAATTATTGATAGCACTACTTGTAAAAGTTACTCACATGCTAACATGTAACAAGGTTTCACTTATCTATAATATTTATATTTTTAGAGAAATCACATGGGAATACAAAGGTAAAGAAATAAGCTCAGAAACAGTCCAGACGAGATTCAAACGATTTATAAACGATACAGCCAACATAGAAATATTTGGTCGAAAACCAAAATTAAGACCCAAACGGGATGCAACAGTAACCAATGGTGTTCTTAATGTAAATAAAGTTACTAAAAGTGATAACGGCTTATTTGCGTGTATAGTTAGAAGTCCTTCGGGAGAAATGGCGAAGCGGTCGTTTGATTTACAAGTAGTAGAAGCGCCTCAACTCGAGGAGATACTCCTCGCTTCTGATCTCCAAGAAGGACAAATTGTACAAATACATTGTAATTTAAAGAGTGGGGATTCACCGGTTTATTATTCTTGGTTAAAGGATGGAACAAAAATACCATCACACCTTAAGGTAATGTTTATGTTGTTCTTATTATATATAATATAATGTTACAATTTAAGTGATACTCAAACTTATTTTATCAATATTCATATAATTTTCACGTTTAAGCAAAATTGATGTCAAGAACCTAACAAATATTTTATGTGTAGCTTCTACACCAAATATTTTCATTATTCGTGAAGGAAATTTGGTGAAGGAATCTCTTTGTTACAGATAATAGAGAGAAGCCTGGAAGTATTCAGCGTGCTTATCATCAAGAATGTTTCTCTAGAGCACTGCGGTACATACACCTGTGTGGCAGCGAATCATGTGAACAAAGTTAACAGGACTGTTCATTTGTATATAAAAGGTAGATAAGTAACTAATTTTGAAGATAGCACAATACTCTTAGGATTCGATTTTTGGGGCAAAGATGTTTGTTACTTATTTTTTAATAATTAAAATTTTAAATATCCTTTTATTCTTTAGAATAGCGTTCTGAGCGGAGATAATTAAAAAAATATATAAACATTCTTTGCGCTTTTCTGTTCGTAACATTTGTAACAAAATGACGTATCTAAAATATTTATGTTGGGGATTACAGAGATGTGGTCGGTTTTAAAATAGTACAATGAAAAGTTTAAATAGTTTGTATTATCTACTTTACGTATAAGGTCAGAGCTATAAATATTTGTTATATATTGTTTTCTAATGATTGTAAGAATCATACATTTTATAACCTCCGCATCAAAACAATATTGACAATATTCTTTACTTTACAATATTCGCTGCTTTATTTATTGTATTTGAAGTAATTTTTGTGCATACATATAAGATAATAAAGGGCATTGAAATACATATATATGTATGTATATAAAAAATAATACCAGCAAAAGGCGATCTTATCGATCGATAGATAATGTTTTTTGACTCGGTCTTTAAAAACTGTTATGGATTGAGATTGTTTTATCTCAAAAGGCAATGCATTCCACAAGATAGTTGCTTTCACAGTAAAGGAATCCATGTATTTTTTAGAATTATATACAGTCATGCGTATTACATAGTGTCTAGAGGGAAGCAAGGTTCGATCGTCCTTGAAAGAGCTGACGAAGTTGAAGCGATCCTTGACATAAGTTGGAGACCAAGGGTGGAAAAGAATAGTAAAAAGGGTAGAAATATATAGCTTTTGTCGGTATCTGATAGGAAGCCAGTAGAGTTTTTTGCGGTATTGAGATATGTGATCATGTGATTTCCTTAGGCCAAATATAAAACGAATGCAGAGGTTTTGCAAAGGTTCCAGTTTATTTAAAAAAAAATCATTTATATCGAGGTAGCAAACGTCTGCCTAATCTAAAATTGATATACGGAGAGCGTCAGCAAGCAGAGTCTTCGTCTTAACAGACAAGATTGTTCCACCTTTTCAGTGGTCTAATAGCATGAATATGTAATAATAGCTGATAAGTTATTAACGGAATCTAGGATAACTAAGAATCAATTGTTTATAATCAATGGCGAAAAGAACGTCATCGCAAATTTTTGTTAACGTCGTAACAGTGCTGTGCCCTCTGCGAAAACCAAATTGAAATGGGCTAAGTATGTTATTTTTAACGAGAAACAGCGAAAGTCGAAAAATATGTTCAAGAACTTTAGATGGGAGAGAAGCTTAGGATTAGGAATTTATTATTCTAGATAAAAGCGATTTCTTTTATTTTTGTATTAACAACTTTTTGCAGCTTTATTATTATATATGAAAGTGATTTCTTTTATATACTCGTATGTAACAAATAATCTCTATATGCCAGTCGCTCCGAAGTGGAGTGAGGAGCCTCAGAACACGTCGCTGCTGTTGGGTCGCAGCGGACATGTGTCGTGCCGTGCCAGCGGGTATCCGCAGCCGCAAACACATTGGCTTAAGAGAGACGGTAACAAAATTTAATAATCAATAAAAAAAAAATTAAATTTATTTTAGTTTTGTAAATATTATTGATGTATTTTCTATATCAAAAAATATAAATATATATTTATAAATTTTCAGTAATGAATTATAAAATTTCAGTAGTGTCAGAAACATGGAGACCAGTATTGGAGGTAGCCGGTGGAGGGGTTTTAAGTTTGTCTAACGGATCTCTAATATTTGATTCAGTAGCTTTATCCGATGCCGGGGTGTATACTTGTCATGTCGAAAATGGGGTTGGTGAAGCTTTGAGCAAAACTGTTTGGATTACAGTAAATAGTGAGTATTGGTTTTACGTAATATGTCTGTGTATGTTATCGAGTGATATAGCTCGAATACTATGAAGTATTTTTATTAATACATAAAAAAGAGATGTTTTTAAGCTGTGGTATAAAAATGATAATTTTAAGGTAGAACCGTCATTCACATGATTTATTTATGGACTGATCCAAGAATAATAATAACAGTGAAATAAAAATTTTAGAGCCCGTAACATTCGATATTATATCTAGAAATCTAACAGCAAAATTGGGTCATCATCTAACAATCGAATGTCAAGCTAAAGGAGATGATCCGATCCGTATCATGTGGACTAGGAATGGAAAGCCAATCAATCCACTTACACAAAGGTAAGTTAGTCCAGTGTTGTTTTTATATTAATATCATTAAGTTTTTATCCGTGTGAAATAGTATCTACAGAAAAGTGGTTCTCTAGTCAAAAAGTTTCTGAAATTTATCCAATACATGTGATTTTTTGTTGAGATTTGATATTTTTGCAAGACTTGCCTTGAAACTGCTATAAGATTTATGAACGATATCTTGTAAATTGTTTTAAAATAATTTTTTAACAAAGGTATAAAATATTATCGTATTTTAGATTAAAAATATCTGAAGTTAAATCAGACGATGGATTGACGAGTATACTAGAATTAGTACAGGCAGAGACGAGTGACGCCGCGTTGTATCAATGTAAAGCTGGGAACCCTTTTGGAGCAGATGTCTACAGCGTTCATTTGAGTATACTTGGTAAGACTTTTCAATTATATTGAAATGTAAATATCAAATTCTCTTATTTCCCTTTTTTGTATCAATCTAATATATTATTGAAGGTATGTGACATTTTATTTATACGTTTTAAACAAATTATTGGTACATATGAGTTTAGATAAAAATTGTATATTTTGTACACCTTTCATCATTCATCAGGCATCATCTACGATAATGATATTTAAAAGTAACGAGCTAAGAGTCATTATTGTACAATATTTAATCAGAGTACTTTTAAGTTGTAATTGGGTGTATAATAGAATTCTTATAATTGATTTTTCATAATACGTTTTTAGAACCTCCACTTTCTCCCACGGATCTTGCTGTGGATTCCATAAAGAGTCGATCTGTAAGACTGTCGTGGCGAGATATGACTCGTTCATTAGCACAATACTACAGTATTCAACTTACCAATAGTGAAAGACTGCTGTGGAACACTGCAAGGACCATTAATGTCACCAGGTATGTTTCATGTATGCTGTATGAACTACTAAATTACCATATTTTATTAGCAATTTACTTTAAAAAAGCATTGTATTGTAATTGGTACTTACAAATGGAAGGATTTAACTTATTACTAGGTCATTAAAGAGTTTTAACAATAACAATCAGCAGAAACTAAAAATATATTAATGAAGTACGTTGCACTGCTGTGTAGTTTTAAATACACATATTTGCCATCTAAATCCAATTTAAATTCAATCATAACTTTATTAAATGATTGGATGCGTATAAGTTTAAATGAATAATGTTTTGATAAAAGTGTATGGTATCAGGGTGTCGGATGGCCCTCATAGCGTAGTGGTTTCTGGTCTGCTGCCGGCGACACGCTATGCGGCACGTGCGTCCGCGGCGCGGGACGGCGACCGCAGCGCTTTCTGCGCACCTGCCAGGTTCACCACCGCGGAGGAAGGTAAGCATTGCATTACACATTACATTACATTACATTACATTACTACATTACATTTAAATGCAAAACAAAATAATTGATAGCAAAATACGTGAATTTTTGTATAAAATATCAATAAAATTTTGAATTTTGTTTAACACAATATACACTGCCTGAACCGAGAGAAAATGATAAATGGCAAAACCGATGCGGATTGCTAATAAAGTTATAAAACAATGGACAAGAATGTCTTTTACTAATAATCTGTTTTATTACTAATGTATTAGTTCCAATGTAGACTCCAAATTTAAGTAATTCTTATGTAATTGTTATATCACTGGGAGTAGAAATAAGGGCCAATAAATTCAACCGTAAACATTGATATCTTCCGACCTCTATTTTCTAATTCTATTTAACAACACAAAAAATATTTCATACGAAAAAAAATCATATATAAATCATTCAGAAGATGTATTGTGTTTTGCAAATTTATTATTATTGATGCAAATATCAATCGCATGAGTTCAAAAGAGGGACGAATCATCAATCAATATACACTGAATGGATGAGGTGTCGATCCATCACATCCCTTTTACATAATTCCGAAGATATTTACATGTATATTATCTATACAAATTCTAGTTGGAGTTTTATCGGAGAGATGTAACAGTGGGATCAATTTGTTTTGAAATTTCAAAAACAAAATATATGTCATTATTACTTTTAGTTGTTTGCTCTGATCGTCAATATTGCATTGTATTTACTTTAAGTTTTACACATTTTTATCATTTGTCACTTCAAACGGTAACTTACACTCCTTTTAATTATGAACTTGGATGAAAATCTTTACATTTTATGGTAAATAATATATCAACCAATCATTTAGCGTCCACGTCTAAATAAACTACAATTTAAATATTCTTCATTATGAAAAATCTAACTATAGCGACCCCCTCACCTCGTCATAAAAATGAGATCTCTAAGCTTTTGTAGTCTACTATTAACAACCAATTTACTAAGTCCTCCGATTAACAATAATCTGTATCTCGCAGCTCCTTCCTCTCCGCCCCTGAACGTGCAGGTGTCGCAAACCCTGTCTCCCGGAGAGCTGCGCGTGCGCTGGTCTCCGCCGCCCGCGGATGCGCTGCACGGCGCCGCGCTAGGGTATAGGGTGCGGGCAGTGCCACAGGGAGATTCAAGTGGGTGGTAGAAGATATTCTGTTTTGTTATTAATGTAACTTACGTAATATTTTCAAAACATTTATTGTGGAGATAATATATAAAAGAAAAGTTAGCAAACGTCACTTGAAAGTAAAAAAAATCTTTTTTATATAGAAAAAAATGTAAACAAAAATCTTATACTAAGAAATAAAATGTAATGCATGCTTGCATCTTCAAATCAAATATAAAAATTGCCACAAAGACTAGGTAAAATTATTATTATAACAATAATTTAAAAATTTACTTAAATTTTTCAAAAGTTCGTAACTACTGCATGCTTTATGAAGACTATAATTATTTATTAATAAAAGTAATTTAATATGTTTTTCAATTAACAGGTGATCAAGAAGCGAGTGATAAAATTATAAAGACAGCTTCACTTTACTCCAAACAAGAGACTGTTATCACTGCTCTGTTAAAAGGAGTGAGGTAAAAACTCATTCCCTTATTTCTTATTCTCGTATTTTTTATTTAAATATTAAAAGTAAAGAATTGCAAAAAGTTTAAAATATGTACAATTTACAAAATGTATAGTTTAGTTTCTTGGTTATTAGTTGTTTAAGCAAATGTAAATGCCAATTGTGTTATTCAGACACTGTGGTTCAAATCAAAACTTTAAAATGTTTAATTATGTATTGACATAATTAAACAATCAAGACAGTTTCTTGACAGATACAGAAAAATGCAAGCAATGAGTTAGATTGACTTATACATATAATTATATAATAATTAAATTAACAACTTCCTATAAAACCAGCGATTTGGCAATTCACAAATATATACTTAATAACAACATGACTTTCGCTATGGTCGATTGGCTCCTGTTAGTCTGGATATGTCAAAAGCTTTCGTGTATGGCACAAGGGGATTTTTTGAAAGCTTCCTTCCTATGGGTTTCCTGAGAATTTATGCAAGTGGATCACTAGCTTTCTCACCGGGCGGCAAATACAGGTCGTTCTCTACAGTTTTTGCTCAGACCCCAAGCCCGTGAACGCTAGTGTATCCCAAGGCAGCGTGTTATTTCCAGTTCTCTGATCCTCCTCCACATCAGTGATATATTGGATATCTCTAACATACATGGTTATGCGGATGGCAACACTGGGATTGCGGTATATTCCAGCCATGTAGAGCTCTTTCGGGAAAATGTTGCTGAGTGCTTGTGTCTTCTATACAAACCTCCCTGAGCGAGTTAAACAACCTTGTTTAATTTAGTCCCCAAAAAACACAAGTTTGCGTGTTTACCACGTCATCGAGACAGCAAGACCAAGTTGACCTCGATGAAATTAGGAGTGATAAATAGAACGAGGCAGTATTTCAAGCTTTGCCAGTATTAGCCGCAAGTCCGGCCACACATGGAGTACTGTTTCAATCTCTGGTCCGGATTACCTCAATGTCATCTTCTTCCGTTTGACCTTACAACGGCGATCCATTTGGATTATCGGGGACTCAGTGTTCTGCGAAACGCTGGATTCCCTGGCATCGCGTAAAGATGTGGCTTCTTGGTGCGTCTTCTATCACGTTTACAACGGATAGTATTCCGAAGGCCTTTATGATGCCTGCCGCGAATTTCATCACCGTACAGCAACATGATAATCGCCTGCAATACCATTCCTACCACCTGGATGCATGGCGATATTGTACCGTGCAGTATTCAAGTACTTTTCCTCCACGTACTACTAAGATGTGGAATGAACTTCCTTTGGCGGTATTTCCGCACCTATACGATATGGGTACCTTCAGAAAAAGACATATAGTTCCACCTATAAGGCAGACAACGATCTTTGCAATTCCCTGGATGTTGAAACCGTTATAAGAAAAAAGTTTTTCAAACAATATTTACTGAGGATTAAAAAGTCGGTCCTAATTATCATTGCATTTCATGTTGCTGGCTGGTTATTAATTAATACCTGAAGTATTAAAAAATATACATCTTATCTTTCATATTACAGCTAAAAAAAATTATTTCAATATCGATGCGAAAACGAAATACGAGACTTAATTGAATTCTAAAAGAACCTAACTTTTAATTAAATATCTTCGACAGCCGTTCAGTATCGATTACTGGATTTACGACGCACTTATTGAAAGAAACTTTTAAAATATCTCTGATAATCCTGATTATAATCTGAATATTATATTATAATAATAGTAGGTATTAAACTAAAATTGTTTATAGTTTATTACTATGTTTTATTTTATCTTGCCGCATTAATATGGGCTTTAAATAATAAAATAATTGATAGTTTATATTATATAATACGTTCTAATTAAAATAACCTTCAATATTACTTGATTATCTACAAGATACTTTAGTTATCAAAAAGCTTTTTATATTGTACAAGTGTTATTAAAAACAAACCTATAATATTATTAGCTGATTCCCGCCCGCTTCGCTGGGCTACACTACTAAACTATTAATTTGGAAGTCAACTTAGGTTGCTATGGTAATCTTTATCATAGATATGTTGTCCGTTGTGTGTGTCCGTCCGTCCGTCCGTGTGTCGTAACCGTTGCTATGGTAGCCGCGTTAAGTGTATAGCTAGTACAGGTTTAAAACTTGGGATAAGAATTCCGTAAAATCCGTTCTTGGTGTACGTCTACGTCACAAAAGAGGTAACTATGTAAAGTTAGTTAATTTGACAGATAGTTTCGGAGATTTTGTGATGAGACAGTGAGTGGTAAATTGGCTATATAAATAGATAATATGTATTATGAAGTATTTTTGCAGTTTTATTATTTTAGTCTGTACGTTTGTATCAGGAAAATAATCTATACTGATATATAATGTATTCCAGTATTAATTTTTTCTGTACATATTATATCCGGAAAAAATTACAGCACGGGTACTGAAATATGGGACAAAGTATAATACAAATAATATACAAAGATATCATTATTTTTTTATAAACAATTATCTGCATCAAGAGGATTTCTTCACACTAAAAATAAAGCAATAAAATGCAATAGGTATTCAGTATCGATTGCGGCCTTCAACGGAGCTGGTAACGGACCATTCTCTATTCCGATGTTCCAAGACACGAGAGAGGGAGGTAAGTTTATATTTGACTAAGGATAAACACTTAAACATGGTTGAAAATGCAAAATTTAACATGCGATTACATAATAACGATTTGATTCTTTTTCGATAAATAAACATAATAAATTTACATATATTACGAATGTGAGAGAAAATTATTTCACATTTTTACCCATAACTAAGGCTGGAGATGGAGAAGATTATTTAGTAACATTATTAACATAAATGTAGTAACGGTTGAACGTTGCTAAAACGGATATAATTTGAAATTAATTAAACCGAGAATGGTTTTATAATATTGTAAAATTATATATTCAGTAACTTAAGTCTCTAATGTGTATTTTACCATGCATAGTTAAAGGTTTAATGTGTTTATTTTAACAAAAAAAAAACTCTTATTTCTATCAAAAGTTTCTGAACAAGTCTATTGATTTCTGTAACCGGAGGAATGGAGTATTTAAAACTTGTCGTTAAGTTATTGTAGATAATTAATTAAAAATAAAAAAAATTAATCTTACTTAGTCCTTGTTTATCAATTTATTTTGTTACCTAATTATTGTTGTCTTTTACAATTCATATTTTATTTATCTCAGATATTGTAAAATTTTAAATTGTCTAGTTTGTTCGCTCCAGGAATGTGAATTTAACTTTTAAAGCTAGACAAATTATTTAAATATTTTTATATGATGATAACTACGACTTACGTGATATTCTTTTAATAATAATAATCTTCATAATTATATTTTATATGGATAATTTAAAGAAATTAAATCGTCATTCGTCTGCTATTTGCCTTTTCGTTTTAAATGACTATATTTTTAACATTATATGTTACTATTATGTTTTATGGAAATCAGAGACTATAAATAACAAACTTTATTCGATCCATTGACATTGCGTCGCTTGAAACATCGTATTTATTATCACAAAATAATATAAAACTGATTGCTATCGTTTTTATTCACCAAAACACACAAAATATCGAACATATATGTGAAGTCCGAAGTTCTATTAAACCAAATTGTACCAAAATTAAATTTTAGTAATATACCAAAATCCTAAAAGACAAAAATCATTCAAATAGCTCCCGAAGAAGGCCCCACATCAGTGGAATGTGGCGGTGTGACGTCATCCGCTCTTCGTGTGAGCTGGCAGCCCATTCCCGTGCACAGGCAGGCTGGCGCACTCGTCGGATACTCTGTACTGTACGCAGCCCAAGGTAAGTATTTATATTATGTTGGTATATGTTGAGCTCGAATAAGGAACGAAGAGATCCGTAGAAGAACTAAAATCATCGACATAACTCCAAATATCGCTCATCTGAAGTGAGAGTGGGCGGGGCAAATCGTTCGTTCAACAGACGGTTGATGGGGGACGGCAGTGGTCGACCCCACTAGGTGAACTGACGAGATAGTCGAGATCGCGGGAAGTCGCTGGATGGTGGCAGCGCAAGATCGGTCATCGTCACAATCCTATGCCTTGCAGTGGGAGTCTATAGACTAAGATGATGATGATATACCCAATGCTGGCTATAGGTCTCACTTTCAACTTTTCTTTAGTTAGGTAAGGTATCACAGAATTTCTTCTGAGACTTGCTGGTTTGTTCATTATTTCTCCTTCCATTAAACAGGTAACGATGAAGTATTTATGATAACAAAATTTGTTGTTAATTGAAACAAATAAAATTAAAAATTGTCCTTATTTAAACCACATCACCTCAGGTCGTCCTTGGCAAAATGCAACCTCCATAGTTACGGAACTCCGTCTACAAGGACTCCTCAAGTTCACAAACTACACCGTCAAAGTTGCCGGCTACTCCAACTATGGGGTCGGACCCTTTTCTTTCCCCATTGTTTGCTCCACGCTACAGGACGGTGAGTTTTATGATGCTATTATAATGGACTTATTATTTATGCAGTGTATTGTGTGAACTTTTGCAGTAATTTAACTTTCTTTTGTAATAGATTTTGAATAGAAGTAGGTACTATTAAAATTGTTTAAATTGTAGTAGTATGTAATAGAAACTAATCAGACAACCATCGGGATAGGTTTAGTATCTATGAAACGACGTTATAGATAGTTCATAATTATTGTGCCCGTGATCCCAGTGCCTGACGCCCCAGCGGAGATCAAACTATTGGTGCAATCAGCTAGCTCACTGCTCGTGAGCTGGAAACCACCGCGTCCCAACGGACGTCTCTTACACTACACCGTGTACTGTAAACCTACTACTAGGTGAGTTATATGTATTTTAAGGAAGAAAATTTTTTAAAACTTTATTATTAATGTTAGTAACGTTGATTATTATCTGCTAGTAAAAGTACGTTTTTATCTTTTAATGTATTATATTTAATTAATTACATTTTATATTTACCTTTGGATACTAATGATACTTAAATTCTAAACTAAATATTGTTGTATCAAAATACCGGACCTAAGTCGCTGGCAAAATCCAGTCTCTTTATAAATCAATGTAAATCGAGTTTCAGGCAATTTGTTTCCAATTTTCAAAGTCAGATAAAATCCGGTACATTTTCTGACGTCTAAATCGGATTTTCTCGGAAAATTCTTTCTCTTTTATAGTTTCTAAAGAAAAGGTCAATACGCTGTGTAATGATAGTATTTGCTTATCAAATAACAGGCTTGATACTAAAAAACAATTTATGCGACATTTATACAATTTCACTTTTGTCGTTAATGTTAACTTGGTATCTGTAATAAATTATAAATAGAAATTTGAAATTTTTTTATGAAATGTTTATAAAAAAAAATATGTTTATTAGCAACGATGGCCCACAAATGCACCGAGTGGAAATAGAAACAAATACAGACGTGTACGAACAGACACAGAGTTTAGAACTCAAAGGTCTGGCAGAAGGAAGACAATACGACGTGTGGGTCAGCGCTAGCACAGCGGTAGGAGAAGGACCGGAGAGTAAGAGAGTCAGTAACGCACCATCACAGAGAGGTGAGTTTAGAAAAAGAATTTTATAACGCAAAACACTGTCTCTACCCACTGAAGAAATGTACACTAAGATTATATATTAGGTTAAGTGTAAAACAAAAATTATGTTTAAATATTGAATAGATTTAAAAACCAATGATATATTTAAAACATACTACTCGTGACTAAACATACTTCCCAAATAAACCACTTCATTCACTTGTTCTATTATCTTATCATTCACTTTTATCTTACATTCTGTTCTTTCTTCATTTCTTTCAAATATCAGAACCTTCGTCTTATCTACATTCAGGTTTAGACTATTATTTTCACACCCATCTTTCAGGGTGGTAACAAATGCCTGCAAATTGCATTCTGATGATGCAATGAGCACTGCATCATCTGTACAAGCAATCGATCTGAAGGTCACCTACTTTCACTCCCAAGTTACTGTCTTTCACGCCTAGGATACAACTATCCAAATACAAATTGAACAACCAAGCTGACATAGCGCAATCTTGCTTAACACCCGATTGGATGTCAAACCAGGGTGACTTGCCAGCTCCTACTCGCACACAGGCTAAGTGATCTCTGTAAAGAGATTTTGCCTGTAGCAAGGGTCCGCTCACATTGTATCGGGGCAGTATCTCCCATAATTTCTTTCTCACAACCCTATCAAATGCCTTTTCCAAATCCACAAAAGCACAGAAAACCAAAAACTTTTTAGGGCCAAAACTTTTCCGTGATGTTGCGGAGGGAAAAGATCTGATTTTATACACCCTCTTTCAGGTCTAAAACCTCCTTGGGCCTCCCACAACAGCCTTTCAGATCTCTCTTGCATTCGCCTTGCTAATATTTTAGCATGAACTTTACCGCCCGGGCTGATCAAACTGATAACCCTATAGCTTGCACAGTCTATCTGCGAACCTTTGCCTTTATACAAAGGTATGGTGACTGCACTTTGCCAATCGTCTGGGACCTCCCCCGACTTCCAGCATAAATTGCACAAAAACCAGAAAAAGTCCTAGACGTGTGGCACACCATATTTGATCATTTCGGCAGTAACTTCATCTGCTTCCGCAGCCTTGCCACATTTCAGACATCGGATCGCGCTCTCAACTTCTTCCAAACTGATTTCACCATCGCCTACATCTGGACTCAGCATTTCGCTGGTAGTCAAGACTGAGGCGTCTTCACGTTAATTATTATTATTTTATTTTATTTTATTTTATTTTAGTAACTCATTACTATTATATGCATGTTATTTAGATATAATATATCTTTGTCTGTCTCTCAGGACAGGTTCTAAATTATTAAAATATTGTAAAACTTAAATATAAAAAAAATCAAGCTGTCAACCATTCTCAGCTTACCCTGATACGAACATTTTAAAATTGCTGATCTTTACTATGTCGGTTGTCTTCTAAAGAACCTTCGAATCGTGTAACTAGAATATGACCTATTAAAAATCTATTTTTGATTGTATTCTAACGCTATACGCTACGCAATTTCTCACCATTCACAAAGGTTAGCTGGTAGAGAATGCCAACAGGCATTAAGTTCGCCTTTTGTAATTTACAATAAAGGGTAAATAAATAAATATATTGATTGTTATTATTATTTCATAAATACCTTTTTATTTCAATGCTTATAGTAATCTGGTAAATTCTAAAAAATATTTAAAGAAATGTTGTGGTATTACTCTATACTATATACGACTAGTGGTGGCGGGCGTGTGGTCGTTGGGCGGGCGTGTTTCGGCGCGGGTGCTGGCGGCGCTACCATTGGCGTGTCGCAGCGTGGGTTCGCCGCCCCCGCGTACTGTATGGTACCACAACCACAACATCATCACGCACCATCCCCGGTTTACGAGGAACAAGGACGACAGCTTGCTTATTAAAAGTGACTAGATACTTTTTTATTGTTTCTCGTAGTCTCATAGGGTCCTATCTTCTCTGTCATAAAAGTTTCTAAATTTTACAGTACAGTTAAGTTTATAGAATAATTTATTAACGGTGATTATTTTATCAACATTAACCGTTTAAAATGACGTTAGTAAGGCTGACAAAATAATAAACAATAATTAATAACATTGAAATACCTACACAGGCATAGACCAATCGCTTAGCGGCAACTACACTTGCTTAGCCAAAAATCTATATGGCTCAGACTCAGTGATATACACTGTGAGAGTTTTACCACTTCCGGATCCGCCGGCGATAAGAGCGACGCCATACAAGGACTCTATAGTTGTGGAATGGGATGAAATCAAAATATCCAATGAATCGGGTTACGGTATTAGTAAGTGTCATATTAATTTAGACGAAATATTAAAGCCAACTTGAAGTATAATGTACATATATATATTATTTTTACACTGACTATTTTGTGTTAACTATTTCAAATTAAAATAACATTAGAAACAAAAACAATCAAAAGTAATTTACCAATTGTTACTAACATTTTGTCTTAAGAAACCAAATAAAATTTAAGAGTACTTAAAAACTGAATTATAATTGCCCAGGTTATAATCTTACCTGGCGCGAAGAAGATGGTCCGTGGCAAGAAGCCTGGCCAGCAACTCGGCTACCAGGGGCACAACACACCCAGCTACCAGGCGTCCAGCAACACGCGCTGACTGGTTTGAAGTGTGGCACTAAGTACTCGATACGTGTCTCCGCCACAGATAGCGTCGGGACATCTCCTCCTGCACATGTAGATGTTACCACCCTGGGTGGACGTAAGTATAAATATAAAAATTATTAAATGAGATATTATAAAGAATATCCCACCTAGTGAGTGTCCTTTAAGTAGATATCGGAGATTTCGGAGAAGAAGAATAAATTGCTAAAACAAACTAAAACCAATTAAAATTGTAATAAAAAAGAAAATCATAGATACAAAATTGTACCTCTTCTAAAGCACCAGTGTCACCGCTATCTACTGACTGGCTCTGGAGCAACGCCTCGCACATATATATACAGTTGAGCGGATGGGACGATGGCGGCTGCGACGTCACTAAGTGGGAGGTGGACTACCGAGCGCTTGGGACTAGCTTCTGGCATCGAGCGGATAACTTGGCGGTGGGTGATAGAAATTTTAGACAATATTTTGTTAGTAATAATTTAGCTAATTATGACTTATTTAACATGTTTAAAAACAACCCAGGTGTATAATTTTAATATGATATTTATTTTTATACTTTTGATTATAGTAAAGAAGCTTTAAATTAACATCACAATCACTTTTTCTTTTATTATTACTTTAATTTACAAATGAAATATTCTTGCCTAAGCCTATACCAAGAAATATCATATATTATATTACGTAATTCCACAAAGTTCTCGCTAGAAACACCAAAAACATCATGTTTGGGGGCGGGGTCGTCAATGTCTGGAACACTTGGTCTGGCAGTAGAAAGGGAAACTATTAGGGTGCAGAACTAGCTACACATCTATATAAAAAAGATTGCCATGTCCTCCTCCCAGAAATTCGAAAATAGTTACAAGTAAATTGACTTGAAGACTTGTGAAACATCAGAACGCAACAAGACTGAAATGAAAATATCAAAACATATACAGCTATTATCAATTCCTCCAATTTAACTAAAATGTAAACAAACCATCCCCGAGTGGACGAGTAGTCTAACTGAAATACAAAATGATATGCAAACCAAGAAACGATTAATAAGAAAAGCTGAAAAGATGTGATCGACGACTACTTAGAAAGTTAAAAGACATTCGAATAGTAATGTAGGCTTGTCCAAATCGTGAGTTGGAAGGAATTTTGTTTATGACAGGAAAATTAAACTATCTAGAACTCAAAATACAGAGTCATGAGAAGAAAATATAAAAACAAGATGACCTGCCGTCACAGTGGTCTGTAATCTGTCATCGAGACCGGTTGTAACCTACGTGCGCTAGTGAATTATTTTTCTACGAGTGCATTTTTTCCATTTCTACCCTCATTGTGGAAAGGGTCTAATGATGGAATCAGACTTTTTGTTTTTTCAATAAGTGACAACATTGCAACTTTCCAATTGTTTCTGACTACAGGAACAAAATGAACTCCCAAACGTTAGTCAATAATCCCAGTTACGCTACAGTGACACAAAATACCATGTTCCCTAAAAAGGACCAAGCAATTATCATCGATGCTTTAGAAAACGTACAAATCAAAGACTATGCTCAAGCTCTAGGAAGAATAATCGACCCATCCCAAATTCGTTTTTTGTCAAGAATATCCAACAATAGAATTTGCATCTACGTTTCATCAAAGGTAATCGCTGATGAGATAATTGACAAAATAAAATACGTCACAATTAAAAATCAAAAACTACCCATCCGACCTCTGATCAGCAGAAACAAACGAATCATCATATCCAATGTGTGTCCCATTATACCGCACATCGAAATTGAAAAGAAACTATTAGAAATGAATATCACGCCACAGTCACCCATCTCCTTCCTGCGTGCTGGCTTCAATGAAACGGGCTACAACCACATTCTAAGTTTTCGAAGACAAGTTTACGTTACTCCTGAAGATTTCACCCGACTTCCAGATAAAATATCTATGGATTTTGAAGAAACGAATTACTGGATCTATTTCTCGTCAGACACAATGACTTGTTTCATTTGCAAAAAAGACGGTCACGTAGCCTCTAAATGCCCGGAAAATATCAACGACACGTATTTTGTTAACCGAAAAACACTGGACACTACGGAGACACCAATTTTCAAGCGTCCACACCCACCCACTGCATCTTCAACTACAACTGATTTCATGGAGTCCGTAACAACAAAAGAAAATAGCAACGAAAACAGTGACGAGGACTCTGATGATAAGTCTTCCCAGTCCAGCTTAGACGAAGCTTACAAACCCAAGAGTGGAAAGAAACTCAAAAGAACACATCACGATCTGGCATCAATCGACTGGGACCACGTGGAAAACATTACAACTATCTCCGGTAAAACGTACCCACTAACTGGAAAACAAGTTAAAGAGTATCTCACACACACATATGGAGTTAAGGACATATCAGAAATCACTTACAATTACACAGAAGAAATTGGTGCCTTGATTGAAATGTTTAATGACTTAATACCGATCATCTCATATCGCAGTGTTAAAAACAGACTCTCACGTATCGTAGGTAAACTAAAGCTCTTATCTCGTAAGCAAAATTCTAAATAAATAAGTCACTTTTAGGTAAGTACTACTCTATTTGTAGTGGGATTTAATGGTCTTGACTATAGGATTTAAACTTAATATTATTCAATGGAACTGCCAAAGTTTGGTACCAAAATTAAGTGAATTGGATTCATACCTACATAATGAAAAAATACATATATGCGTTCTTTCTGAAACTTGGCTACAATGCGAACACCAAATTAATTTTAACGATTACTTTGTCTTTAGAAAAGATCGAGCAGATGGATATGCAGGCTTAGCTATTCTGGTTCACCAATCTATAAATTGCCGACTTAAAACTCTCCCAAGTAATTATAATAATATTGACGTTTTGTGCCTTGAAATACTTAATAGTAAAAAACTTCAATATATCATAGGGGTCTATTCTCCCAAAAATGTCACAGTAAACGTAGGGGACTACCAGGAGCTTTTCAGCTACTTTTCTGAGAAAACTCTAATAGTCGGAGACTTCAATGCGCATCACACGGCTTGGTCATACACAACTGACACACGGGGTAGACTTTTATCGGACATTAGCATAAATCGTAATTACGTATTTCTTAACAATGGAGACTTTACCCGTAGCGCTAAGCTTAATGATAGTATAATATGCACATCACCTGATATATCTTTTTGTAGTGCCGATCTCTCACTCGACTTTGATTGGAACGTCACTAACGAATCTCTTGGCAGTGATCACCTCATTATTTCTATTAAAACGTTAGACAATACTCAAAATAGCCCCGAATTAAGAAGGAACATCAAAAAGGCCAATTGGATAGAGTACACACAACACATAGAATCTGCATGTGAGGCAGTAGATTACGGAAATGATGTACAAAGTAACTACGATAAACTCATAGAGGTAATTGAGGAAAGTGCTAGCAAAAATATCCCTTATATTAAAACTGGTTTTAACCCTAACAAATTCAAACCAAAACCATGGTGGAATCCTGATTTATCGAAGGCAGTAGCTGAGAGACGATTATCTCTTAAGAACTTTAGAAAATTACGCACAGTCGAAAACTATTTAATTTATAGAGAAAAAGTAGTTATTGCTCGAAAATTGATAAAACTTGCAAAAAGGAATTCTTGGCAAAAGTTTTGTGACAGCATAGACTGCAACATGCCCAGTTGTGAGGTCTGGAGCAAACTTAGATGGCTTAAAGGTTACCGAAATCCTAAACATTATTTACCAGAAAGTACCGCAGTCTCCTTTGTAACAGAACTCACTCCTGACAGTGTTTCCTTCCAACCCCTACATTCCAATATTGATGGTTCCAACCCGTTGTTTTTCACATTTTCAGAACTTCTTCTGGCTCTTAAAAGAGTAGATACTTCGGCTGGTTTAGATACTATTACTTATTCTATGATTAGTCATTTACCAGATAACGCAAAAAAATATCTCCTGCACATATTTAATACAATTTATAAAAAAGGCGAGATACCAGACCAGTGGCGTAGGATCAAACTTATTGCCATACCTAAAAGAAACACTGATAAGTATCGTCCTATCTCACTCGTCAACTGCCTTTGTAAAACCTTTAATTTAATGATTACTCGTCGTCTTGAACATCATTTCGAAAGCAACAAATTATTTAATGGTAGCACGTTGGGTTTCCGCCGTGGACTTTCTTGTCAAGACAATCTTAACAGGTTTATTGTAGACACAGAGATTGCTTTTATACAGAAGAAATACGTTTTGTGCGCGTATGTAGACATAAGTAACGCTTATAATGATTTGGCAATCGAACCTCTTATTACCTCTTTACTTGAATTTAAGGTCGATCCGCTCATATGTAGATACATTAGGGAATTTTTAAAAGAAAGAATTCTGATATATAGACTACGGGATGGTACAGAAATAACAAGAATAAGCCGACAAGGTTTAGCTCAAGGTGACCCAATGTCACCCATTTTATTCAACATAGTCACAATTAAATTATGCAACACACTTGTTAAGACAGTCAAGGTCTCACAATATGCCGATGACTTCGCTTTTTACTGTATTAATCAAAGTATTGATTCTTGTGCTAGTGCCATTCAATCAAGTCTTAACATCTTAATAACAATGTTACAGGAAATAGGATTAGAAATATCTCTCCCTAAGACTAATGTGTGCATTTTAACTAGGAAATATAAAGTACCTTCTATTAATATACGAATAAATAATACCGAAATTAAGCTTACAAATTGTACAAAGTTTCTGGGCGTATGGGTAGACAGTCGGCTGAACTGGACCCGACATGTTTTAGAAACTGCTCAAAAATGCATTGCATTCGTCAATATCCTTAGTTCCATAAGTAGTTCAAAGTGGGGTGTCCATCCAATTCACTTAAGAAGACTATATCTAACACTGGTGCGATCTCGACTCGATTATGGAAGTATTATTTACGGTAACGCCAACTCTAGGCTCCTACAGAGATTGGACGTTATTCAAAACCAATGTCTTCGGCTTTGTGGTAGCTTTATTCGGGACACCCCAATTTTTGCAATGGAAAGCGAACTCTGTATTCCACCCTTAAGTCTTAGAAGGTTATATCTAAGTGACAAATACTTTCTGAAACTTTCTTCCAGAACATCCGACTATTTGAAAAAACAACTAGAAGCATTAGACAAGACTTTAAATTTAGGTTCAAGATATTGGCGCAAAAACCAGCTTCCACTTCTGTTTCAGAGTTTCAGGAGGTTTTCAAACTTACCTATGTCAAAATTTGAGATTTTGCCCCAATTTCTGCTTTCCTTTGATATTAAAACATTCCCCTGGGATAATATTATTGGGCATAGAGTGAACACTATTAATGAATCTAAAGCTCAACTACCCATTCACGATCTTAAGCAACATACCGAAAATATGATAGACCTACAGTTTTCAGACTACATTAAAATTTACACCGACGGGTCCAAAACAGGAGACGGTTCTAGTTGCGCTTTTTACGATGTAGCTGCGGATTTTGGGGCCAAATTTCTTATTGAAAATTCAGATATACCCATCATGGGAGTTGAACTGTCAGCAATTAATGAAGCAATACATTACGTAGAGTCGACAACATACCATAAAATTGTAATCTTTACAGACTCTAAGAGTAGTCTACAACATTTGTTGAAATGTGCTAGGGGTGGTTGTGTCGGTAGAAATGAAGCTTACCTCATTATTAAATGTATCTATAGATTGATACGTAACGGGGTTGAAGTTCGTCTACAATGGGTTCCTTCACACGTGGGCGTCAGGGGTAACGAGGTAGCAGACTTATTGGCATCCAAAGCTTTACAGAACGGCATACCTCTCGACATTGTACCGCACTATACTGACCATCTTCCAAAAATAAAAAACGACAATTATATTAAATTTAAATCTTATTTTAATGAGTGCTCTCAAAACAAGGGCCACTGGTACAGAACCATTGTAGACGAACCACCACGCGAACCTTGGTTTGCCTCAAGAAACCTCAACAGAAAATATTTAACTATTTGCTTCCGAACCCGTACTTACCATATCCCACTTAACAAGTTCAACTTCATCATAAAAAAAAGAGACGATCCAAACTGTAAGCGATGTGAAAGAGAAGAGGACCTCCTACACTTAGTTCTTGAGTGTAAAATCAACGAACAATCTAGGTTAGATTTCTTAAATGAAACTCGATGCTCTAAGGGTGAGTTTCTCTTCTTTTTCCATGAAATCTTAAGTTCAAGTTTCACTGCCGAACATAGTGGTAGATTTGTAAGTTTCATCATAGACTCATTGAATCTTAGATCTGACTATTATAAAAGTACTCATTTAGTTGTAAGCCCAACTGTTAACGTAACACCTAGAGTATAAGCAATATTGTTATTAATTTTAAGTCGACTTAATCACTTGATGTATGACTTGTAAAATAAATAAGATTAAAAAAAAAAAAAAAAAAGATGACCTGCCGTCAATTGTAAACGGTAAATCCGGACTTCTAGAGAATCGGCGGCACACCTTGCTGAGGTGTTCTTCCCAAAGAATACGGAAGTCGAAGAGGGACCCCGATATCTAGCCGTAAGAAAGGCTGCAGATAGAACCATAACTTTGGAGCACGACCATGCTTCCAAATGATAGAACTTAAGACGGTTATAAATTCCTTCAGTGCTCGGAAAACGAAGGGACCAGACAATTTTACAACTGACATGCAGAGGTCATAAACTACGACTCTAAAATCCTCTCAGAGATCCTAAAAAAGTGGCTGTAACTATCCCGGTTCCCAGTACCCTGGAAAAGAGTGGAAGTAGTCATACTGAAGAAACCAGGCAAGGAAGACTATAACAACGCCAAGTTTTGTAGACCCATCGGAGTGTTATTAGTCTTGGGCAAGGTGCTAAAGAAGTTGCTGGTCTGGCGCCTACGATGGTACCTTCTCTCGACACTAAATCACTGGTGACATGGATTGTGGTACGAATATCATTACATATATCTACAAAGGACGTCATCGACAGCGAATGTTTACCG
Source organism: Melinaea marsaeus rileyi (assembly GCA_918358865.1). Classification (NCBI taxonomy): domain Eukaryota; kingdom Metazoa; phylum Arthropoda; class Insecta; order Lepidoptera; family Nymphalidae; genus Melinaea; species Melinaea marsaeus. The sequence continues at coordinate 11,829,807 of OU911086.1, read as the reverse complement.
GTCAATAAATACCAACTGGCCAGCAAAAACTACCCTTTTAATGTATAAAATACATGTTAGTAGGAAGCTACGTTTCTACGTAAAAAGACAGAACGGTGCATGGGAACTACGCAGAGGAAAAAGCATTAGGAATACCACAGAAGGTTTTGTATAAGGATAGGTGGGAGGCTTTTTGTTCTGGAATCTTTTACTGGACCCATTGCCGGATAAATTAGAAGAGGATGGGACGCACTGTCAGGCATTTGCAGATGACCTGGTCCTCGTAATTTTCGAATAGAGCTCGACAACGATAGAAACGAGAGCCAACTAGACCTTGAACAAAATAAAAAATGAGGTATAGAAAACAAGCCAAGATTTACCTCAAAGAAAACAAAGTCCATGGAAAAGTCAAAAGTCAAAATCAAAGGAAGGCTAATATATGATAACCCGTAAATAATCACGGAAGAGATTGGTGGACGAAATAAAAAACGACATCAAAGAAACGACACTAATAATATAAAACTAATAACTAATACTAATGAACTAAATGTTTACATACAGTAAACCCGCACCTGGGCTAGGCCTATGGCTACATGCTCTATACTAATGCTCTACATGTCTACAGACAGTAGATCCGCACCTGGGCTGGGGCTACAGCTACGCGCGGCTGCCCGCTTCCTACGCATTGGGGTCGTTGACCCCCGGCACATGGTACCAAGTCCGTGTGACCGCACATAACGATGCTGGTACTGCGGCTACTGTGTACACGTATGCGACTAAGACAGAAGATGGCGGTGAGTGGTTCATGATTTTGAAAGATTAAATTATTAATATACTATAAATATAAATTATTACATATTTTTTTTATATCGTAACGATGTATTATAGTATACAAAGTACAGTCAACTAAAATATCCCATTTCCTCCAATCAGTAGATAATCGATAGCATCTAAAATATTCACAGCGGTACCTCATCAAGGAGTCTCATCAAAACTTTTGCCATTATAAACCGGAATTCAGCTGATCAGATCGGATGATCGGAGGATACTTATAAGATACGATCATAATTATGATTCACTTCAACGATTCAATTTATATTACTGGAGATTTTAAATACAAAAATCTATTCATATTATAAGATCATTACTATTTTCTTTAGTTGAAGTTATTGAATAAAAATTGTATTTATTATGTATTATTTATCAAAGTATTGCATATTTGAAAATATATTTAGAAAAAATATATTGAATTTCAGTTAATAAAAATAACACAAACCAAATATTTAGAAATGTGTTTTACATTTATAATGACAATAAAGTGAATAGTTTACTATGCTACTGTTTGAGAACATTTATTTATCCATCAAGAAATGAGACAACTTCAAGTTGGAACGAGCACTAAAGTGCACTTCTGTTTAAGTCATATAAAATAAACATTAAAAACGTAAAAATCCGCCAAACAGTAATTTATATGTCTATCTTTATTTTGTAGAAGAAGTCGGTCCACCGTCAGATCTCTTTGACTTGAATATGTTGGTGATAATATGCAGTTCGGTGCTACTAGTGATATGTCTCCTTGCTTTCATCTGTATACTGTTAAAAAGACACAGGTATACATATTCATATATTATATTCAAGATACCATTTATCTGTATATTAAAAAGAATATAAATCTCTTAATTATTATCAAAAATGGATAATCCATTTATAAAATAAGACAGTTACGTAGCAAATATTATATTCAGATGCAAAAATACTCTTTGCATAGTCCACGTTGACCTATTTTAAATAAATAGTAATATATAAGACGTAAACAGACAGAGCTACTCATCATACCGCCACTCGATGGCCGAAGAGGTGAAGTCTCGAGATGAGAGCGTCGCGGCGCAGTCGGAGCACAAGGAGCGGTACGCACACACGCCACGGATATACACATCGCCCGTTCACCCCCGAAAGAGCACCAAGAACGGTGAGAATTTTAACAGATACACATAGATATGGGTTTAGTTTTATATGTTTTTTCTAATGACCTCTAATGATCCCAGTGACTGTGCTGCGGCTGAAGCAGATTTGATATCACATGGGATGGAATTTTTTATTTTTTTTTGTACTAAACTCTTTTTAACACTTGGAGACAGTTCACGGCCTGGTTTGATATATCTGTCAGGGCTTCAGCAGCTAGAAAACGGTAGGCGTATCAAGCTCAGGCTAATGAATAAGTCACTAAGGATCCGAACTCTAGAATTCTTAAAAGGTAATATAACCTTGCCACCAAATTCTTCAAACCGCAAATTGGTAGAGTAAAGTTTAAACTTGTCATCAAAATTAACTGGCAAGGTAACCACCTAGCATACGCTGGTTCTGGGCGCTTTGAAAAGTCATTCTGGAAACTTTTTCCAGCCATTCCTACTGCCTTTGCATACTGGGATTGACTATCCTGGACTCAGACGGCTAAAGAGAAAGCTGATCTTGAAAGCACATTTATTACCTCAACATCGACTTTGGGCGCAGGATAGACACCGCTTACCAGCCCTTGGTGTCAGAGCTCGTGGGCAGAAATTTATTTCGGCGAAAAATCATCTGAAAGCCTCTATTTTCCTTATACATTAATAAGTCAAGTTAGCCGAATCGCATTTCCCCAATGGTGCTACGAACATGTGTCCCTGAGTTGGCTGAAGTGCTAACGCGTCTATTTCGGTACCCCTACCTTAAATACGTAGTACCAGTCACATGGAAGTATACCTTTGTCTTTCCGATCCTTAAAAAAGATGATAGCTGGGAGCCAGGTAACTAAAGACCTATCGCCATTACCTCCCAAACTAATGGAGGGCATCATCAATGAACAATTCCTGAATTAGGTTGATCCCATTAGAACACTGTCATCACCGTTCTATTCTTCTGAGGCACATTTGAACACTTAGTTATATTTTCTTCATAATACCTATAATCATCTGTGTTATCGAATCTCAACACAGTACCAAAAATACCAATGTATTTTCTGACATGACGCATCTGGATATTTCACACCCTCTACCAGCCTAACAAATAAGTATCTTCTACGTTGGTTGTTATACTTCAAGACAGCTGAATATAGTAAAACGGGACTGATATGCAAATAACTTGTGTTATATTTATTGTTCAAATTATACAATTTGAACAGTATATTATAAAAAGAAGACATTTCGTCAAATGGAGTAGCATTGATCTCCTAAAATGTTAAACCATAAAATGAAATCACAAAATGTTAATTCAAACAAGTTGCTTACAAAATTAAGAATAAAACTTAATTACACAAGCCTTAATTTGATAACCAATTTTAATAATTGCACTGTCATCCCTTATTTAAATATGTTATCTTTTGGAGCAAATTTTATAAATAAAATAATATCACCAACAGAAATGTTTGAAATAAGTCCATACGCAGAGTTCGCGCTCGGATTTAGAACTTTCGACCACGTTGAGAACCAGGACTTGCCCAGCAGGCTGCCCTCGAGACCCAGGTTCGATACCGGTGAGTATATTAATGGTATATATTATTGTATAACTCAGTGGTTACAAGGGTACATAAATATAAAGCGACCTTAAATAACATTTGGTTTCACATCTTTTGAAATGCTCAACAGATTTTCATTTTATAGAAAAAACATTTGTTCGAGCTATAATTTGTCTAACAATACTTAACTATAATAATAAAACTCTATTGAAATGATTAATATTTATTATTTATGAACTCGCGGACACCAATTACTTTTAATAAAGAGTGTTTGAATTCAACTTGACTTTATAAAGTGTTATTAAAATGACTTGGACTCCAATGGATTATAACTTTATTTCTATATTCGATTTCTGATACTACATCTCAATATGAAGTGTGCAAAGTTAGAAGTTGTATGTATATATATATATATATATAGATATATATATATATAGATTATTAAGTGCTTATATATTTTTAAACTTATACTAAGATTTTTTAAACGGAAAACGGAAAAAAATAATTTGAAAAACCAATTACGTCTGGATTATTGTTACGTAACCCTTGTTATACATCGAAATGATCAATATAAGTATTTATATCCAAAGGTTCAAAGGCTCACCAAGACACTACCCATGGTCAATATTCCACAGAGCAGCAGAGTAGTGTTAACAGACCGTCAAAGGGACGCAGCACTTTGTAACCGGAGTACACTATTTACCACGAAGTCACTTTGTGCAGAACTAACTCAATTATATGATATTTGATTGGTTCCTGTGTTCACTTTGATAACTGGATTATATCGAATATAGCTCATTGGATATTATCCTTAAATAAATGCTAGTGCATATTAAGCTAGTTGATATTCCGAGCAAAGCAGATAATGTACTGTATGTACTCTTACACTAAAAATAGTCACATTTGGTGGAAATAATAAAAAGTATAAAAATATTTTTTTGTGTAAAAAATATAAATAATAATTCCACAACTAAAAGTTTTATTTTCTAAAACCTCAGAGGATTTACTTCTAGACCACTACTTACTGATACAAATGGTTCTTGTATAGTAGCAGATCTTGTATGAAATGTTTTAGCGGCCGGAAACTTTATTTACTATGTAGAGATATTTAGAATATAAACAAAAGTCTCAGTGTAAATTATTTGAGCGAAGCGAGCCGAGCGCTCTACTGGAGACTTTTTTCATATTCTTTTTCACGAAGAGGCTCGAAAACTACTTCAAGTAAAATTATGAAGTTTCGCAATAAAAAAGACATACATTAGATAAGGGTTTTAAAAAAAAAATTGAAAAATGTCATGTCGTTGAGAAATAATCGTCAAGAAACTGATATCCCATTGAAGTCTATGGGAAACGATAACGAGTTTTCACAAGCGCAGCGAGTCGAAATTGAGGGTCTGTTGGCGACCCTTGTGTAAATTAGTATTAGAATAGTATTTGTCTATATATAAATTACAACATATTATTACTTTAAACGCAAACTAACTAGAAGTAAGTATTATAAGAATTTATTCTGTTGTCGAATCCAGGATCTTTCAGTTCCAAAAATCGGTGTTTGTTCACCAAAACCAATTTGTTAAATAATGCTTTATTATGTATATTGTTATAGAGACAAGTTTTCAAACACGGTCAGAGTCTGACGACAGCGACAGTACCTCCAAAGCAACAGTTTCAGGTTTGCCGAGACGTGAGTACACTGTTAGTTGTATTTAAGATAATTTAATAAGAAGGCTATAGTCATTTGTAAGAAACTTCAAAATTTTATTATAATTTATGTATTTATGAAGTAATCTCAAACGTTACAAGTGTTAATTAAAATCTCTGATATAGAACCTCCGAATCAAGTTAAACAAAAATTAAAGATGAGCTAAATTACACTGGCTATTTGGTAACAGATAACAGCAGGAAGACAAAAATATAATACATTTACAGTGGCTATTGGGTAACAGATGATAGCAAGGAGACAGAAATCTAATACATTTACACTGGCTATTTGGTAACAGATTACATCAGGGAGATAGAAATCGAATACATTTACCCTGGCTATTTGGTAATAGATAGCAGTACGCAGAAAGAAATCTAATACATTTACACTGGCTATTTGGTAACACACGACAGCAGGGAGACAGAAACCTAATACATTTACACTAGCTATTTGGTAACAGATGATAGCAAGGAGACAGAAATCTAATACATTTACACTGGCTATTTGCTAACAGATTACATCAGGGAGATAAAAATCGAATACATTTACCCTGGCTATTTGGTAATAGATAGCAGTACGCAGAAAGAAATCTAATACATTTACACTGGCTATTTGGTAACACACGACAGCAGGGAGATAGAAACCTAATACATTTACACTGGCTATTTGGTAACTGATAACAGCAGGGAGACAGAAATCTAATACATTTACACTGGCTATTTACTAACAGATTACATCAGAGAGATAGAAATCGAATACATTTACACTGGTTATTTGGTAATAGATAGCAGTACGCAGAAAGAAAACTAATACATTTATACTGGCTATTTGGTAACACGCGACAGCAGGGCGACAGAAACCTAATACATTTACACTGGCTATTTGGTAATAGATAACAATACGCAGAAATAAATCTAATACATTTACACTGGCTATTTGGTAACAGATGACAGCAAGAAGACAGAAATCTAACACATTTGCACTGTCTATTTGGTAACTTATAACAGCAGGGAGACAGAAATCTAATACATTTAATTTGATGAGATGTAAAATGACTTTGCATTTTATACGTATACCTTCAATACCCATGAGCGTAACAATAGGTGTCTTAGCATATGTAAATAAACCACTTTTATACATAAGAAAATACTAGATAACCATTCGTATACCTTGCTTCCTATATATTTATTATCTTTTATACACTACACTTAAACTGGAAGGAAAACAAATGTTCTAACTGTATGTTCTAATCTTTTAAACTAAAAGTGCAGTATTGTTAGTTAACTCACGGAAGCTCTAAACGCAAGCTCGTAAATCTCGCAGGAAGGAAGTTAGTCTGATTTACACTTGTGTTAGATCCGCGCACAATTTAACAGGAAATGTTTTAGTGTTAAAGATGTGAGCTTTATATTATATTTGAAACGTTTGTAAATTACAAATTGTTTATTGTTTTTATAATCTTTCATAATTTCTGGTTGGATTAAGTTATTTTATCCTTAAATATTACATATTGTTCGTAAATTTAACCTGAAGGTTTAATATTATACCCTTAAATGAATACAGTAAAAAAGCAACCAATTTTTCGTTAACAGTATGCAAATACCCTAACTCAAAGGAAAAGTGCTCGACTTTAGCAAAGCGGTAGTTGCTGTGAGTTATCAAGTTACCGACGAAATTTGTGTTACGAAATTGTAAAACGAGTTTTAGCTTTTCTGTGTACAAGATGAGAGTTAAAATAATGAATGCAGAAACATTTGAATAATATTTTAACAATGGTATAATATGATTACCTAAAATATAATATTCAATTAAATGGTATTTTTTTAGGTTGTCTTCAATGAATGGCCTTTAAAATTTTGCGGGTCTTTGTAATTTATTATAATGTAAGAATAATACATATTTTATGAAAGTATAGTAATATATATATTTAAATAAAACCTCTACAATTACATAATTCTCAAACTTGTATAATTTGTATTATTTCAGGTCACTGCAGGACTCCGCACTACAGGTAGTGATCTTATAACGTGCCAATGAAATATATATCTGTATGTGTGTTTAACACTAAATATTATTTTAATGAAATAACTTATAATTTATATATATTTTTTACTTGCTGTTAATGTTTTTTAATCTACAGTCAAGAGACACGTCTACATTCATTACTATCACCTAATTTAAAATAAACAGCTGAGAACAAATAACTGCCAAATTTAATTTTATAATTTTTTGACTTTTGACTTATTATATTTTGTATTAACAACTCACAGACAAGACATTTTACAAAACTAAATATACTATAAAGTATGAATTAACAAAATGTTACAAATTAAGTGATAGGTGTTTAGTGATAACTTTCTAATCATATCAATAACAATGATATAAACAGAAGCAATTCCATTAATAATTATTATTTTTTATTTAACAAATTAAATATTCAAATACACTGATAACTTCATCGTCATGATCCAACTATTGGTTATCTTAAAAAGTAGCGATTAACTGAATAACAATAATTACATTATAATTGCAACTCTTCGAAAGGAAAATAAGTATTATTTGATATATTAAATATATTATATACTAATGACTCTCGCTATGATATTCATATACCTTTAAAGTATACTCAATTACACAATCCGGTCACGACATGTCGTGTGACGTCATCAGACTATCCGACATCTAAAGATTATATCATGACTGACTAAAAAAAGTCTCTGTAATGTTTATGTTTAATTGTTTTTATGACACGTTGTGTATTTAGACAGACACAGTGTTTAAAGTGAACGTTAATAAGACCATTCTCATATATCATTTATAAAAGACTGATTCATAATTAAGATAAAGTCTTTGTGCCAAAGCGCACTGAATCATATATTTAATAACATAGTGTAATATATTACGTCTGTGCTGTTCAAAACGAAATGGTATCATTTTAGTGATAATTTTAAAAGAAAACCCACGGGCAAGGACTAGCGTTATATAGCATATAATAATTGAAAAAATGAAACTTTGTCGTTGTAAATACCGAGAGCTTTTCTCAATTTTATTGGCTATTTTATTGACAAAGTTGCATCATTCCGTGTACTTCATAGATCTGTTATTCTTATCGTATTTATTGAATAAATGTTTAAAGTACGAATTATTTATCTTTTATTTCACTCACCCTTCGGATAAGTAATATTTAGCTACTTCAGTTATTTTCGAATATATACTATTATACGACGCAGGTAAGTAAAATATAGACAATTAAAACATATATCATATATATATTAGTATATATACTTTGCTATAGTAGCAAAGTAAGTAATTCTCATAGAATTTATTACACACTATTGAGATAATGTGCTACCAGAGAAACGTACTAATTTTATTAATACTGCGAAATAAAAAGTCCGAATGTAACGAAATATTCTATAGATAGACTTGGTACATTGAGATTTGATCACTAATCCCTGTTTTGTTAATTGACATGCCACATGTCAATGACAGAGCAATCCTATATGTGGTACATGAATTTAAAGTATTTTAGTTAAATTAATCTTCTCATGAAATGCTTTCTTAGAATATACAGAATGTAATCTAAGAAGAAACATTTACGATCCTTGTATTCCTCAGTTGTATAACAACTGGAACAGTCCGCAGGAACTTATATGAGATTGTAAAATTCTTCAACTATTTCATAAAAGTTACTCACATTTTGTTAGAAATGGAAAAGATTTTCAATGCTTTAGCAATTGCGATTCGAAACTCGGACTCCTATCGTAAGTTATGCACCAGATGCTTGGAATGTTTGTTAGTTATCTTTTGTAATACTTCAAAAACATATATGAATTTTAAGAAAGCATACAATTGCATGATGATATGGTATAGGCTTGCCATGATAGCCACTAACTATCTGTGTGTCAGTGTCGGAGTCACATACCAGCTGATTGCAGAATGGTGACGGATCTGCAGAGTGCGTGCTATTGCATATTTTGAGTGTTATGTACATACCGAGGTAGGGTTAGCATGATATATATTACTTCCGTTTATTATTTACTTCTATAAATTCATTTTACTTGTTTTTCAGCGCGGCGTCACTAGCACTAAGTTGACATTGGTTGGTAAGTTCCAACTGTGGCCGCAACTTTTTTTGTCGTATTTATCTGTTCTCTTACAGCGTGTCCACTACTCCTAAGCTATCTGCACGCACTATATTATTATCGTAATTTTGTCAATATTTGTTCAAAGCATTCAGTGTAAATGAAAAAAATATCTACTTTAAATATCAAAAGCCATAAAATATTTTTTTCAATGTAATATTTGTATTGAAAATATGTTATCAGTTTTATTGTAGTAATGGTTGAATATTTGTTTTAATAAAATACATCATAGATTGATATGAGAGGAATATTTCCAATATATATTATATTCGCGTAACTTTTAGTTTACAAAGTCAGCTGATCAATTATCTCCCGCTGATGGGGAAAGGCTTCCTTTCAACTTTGGAAATGGTAAGGAACGGAGGTAATAAACCCACATATACATATTTTCTCTCCAAGTGTTAGTCTGCCGAATATCAGCAAACTAAATAATATATAACGAATAGCATCCATCAGTTTAATGACAAACAAATTAATATTTGTTTCTTGAAATATTTAAGTAAAATTCGAGACCTTTTCATTATTACTTACTTGTAGTCGGTATTTATAAAGAAAAGAAAATTCCTGGTTCGTGTTTCTTTAATATGCCTTAAGATACATTCTTAATTCTTAGGCCAGTCATTACTTTTACAACAAACAATGCAGGTCTTTTGTTTTTAAAGAGGAAGCCAATGAAAAAACATCCTTTAGTAAAATAGACCCTCAAGCTACCAAATATTATAGTAAGAGAAGAACAATAGCGCCATAATGTATTCATAAAAGCATAGCTTTAAGCAATGATATCGTTAAACAGTTTAAAACTATTTTATATATATAATAGCAACTGCAAATTAAGGAAATGAAGTAAGGATAGTATTTACAACCTATTATATTACTAATGAAATAACATTCCAATAAACTTGTTAACTTTGAACTAGTCATGGGAAGATCATGAGTATATCTTATGAGATACTATGTGTATTATAGTAAATAAGTAAGTTTGTAGCTGAAACCTTGTAATTAATAAGTAAAAATCTTGATATTTTATGCAAAAATCCAGCTCATAAAACAGTTGTATAATTTTAAGAATAGTCTTGTCATTGCAAAATGACAGATTCTTTTCCATCCTTTCGTTTTCTCTAAATGTATTGCATATCTTACTTTTTTAGAATTATTAATTAAAAATTAGTATTCCGTTTTCCGTTTTCCAAGTTAGAAAAGCTTAGTTCACATAATGTTCTAATAAATAGTGTTCAAATAATCTTGAACTCGACATAATACTTCTATGACAATTTCGAATCAATTAAAATATTCGGTTGAAGGAAAGCTCGGTTCTCTGATAATCAAATTTATGACATACATCGTGTTTTAATGCACTGAGCTCACTGACTCTTAAGGTTTTAAATAATTTCTACCTTTTATAATTTTCCAAGAGATGGCGGTAGGAGTTTCACAATTTCTCTCAATTTTATTTTTAGGTTGTGTAAGTATTCAATAAATGTAGCTGAGACTCAATTTCAAATATTTTATAAAATACAATAACACTTCCGTATATCACGGATGTTGTACAAACTTCGTGGTTTTAGATTTCTAACTACGGAAAATATGGGGGGACCCGTAGTGATTTTGTTTATTACAACCAATATATTAATATAAATAGTAATAAATATATTTAGAATTAAATATTATAACATAACACATTCCATATATCATATATTTTAGTATACTACTTTGCTACAGCAAACTTACTTTACTTACTTTGGTATTACAGTACCAAAGTAAGTAATTCTCATAGAATTTATTACACACTATTGAGATAATTTGCTACCAGATAATCGTACCTATCTTATCAATTCTGCGAAATACAACGTCCGAATGTGACGAAATATTCTATCGCTTTGAGCAAATTAACATCAAATAGGTGATTTGAACTCTTTTAGAACTTTGACTTATTATGTTCTACTATAGATAGACTTGGTACATTGAGATTTGATCAATAATCACAGTTTTGTTAATAAACTTAAGTGGCATGTTAATTAGAGAGCAATCCTATATATGGTACATGAATTTAAAATATTTTAGTTAAATTAATCTTCTTATAGAAATGCAAGAGCTTTCTTAGAATATACAAAACGTAATCTAAGAAGAAACATTGACGATCCTTGTTCCTCTGTTGTATATCAACTGAAACAGTCCGCAGGAACTTATATGAGATTGTAAAATTCTTAAGCTATTTCATAAAAGTTACTCACATTTTGTTAGAAATGGAAAAGATTTTCAATGCTTTAGCAATTGCAATTCGAAACTCGGACTCCTATCGTAAGTTATGCACCAGATGCTTGGAATGTTTGTTAGTTTTCTTTTGTAATACTTCAAAGCGGGGTGGCGATGTATTAGCCAGTGTGTTTTAAAATATTTTTAACAAAAAAATATTTTTTACTTATGAGTACGGGCTTAAAGGTCAGGTTTTATAAACATTGTGATATTAACATTATAAAATAATTCAGCTTTTTTTATTTTAATATTTTAATTTGGATATAATATAACCTATATACTATCGACATTTTCTCTGCTGGTACAGCAAAAGGTAAATGATGAATTCTTATCGTCAAAAAAGTTTTTTTTAATAAATGACAATGCCTTTACAAATCAAAATTTTGTTAACTTCTCGAAGGTTTAATAGATCGTAAACAAAGCATGATACAATTAATTAATTATTAATAATCCGTCTCGTGTAATTCGGTATTTGAGATATCAATTAATAAATATTAAAATAATGACAAGCACAAAATCAGTATTATATTTAAAGTATTTGTGGTTATAATTATTAATATTATAATGTAATAATTCCAATAAAATATGTATTATTTTATAAAATGAAATTAATAATAATGTAATAAAACCACAACGGGTAATAATCAAATATCTGTTCTACAACTAGTGTTGTACAGTAAAGGTATAATGGAGCAACACAATGATCAAACTAATTCTTAACACGCTCATTGTCAGCCAGAATGCTGAACTTACCTAAGTAGCCAAATAAATTGTGGCTGATCATAATTGTCTTGCATCATCACACGACGTCCGTGAGCTGAATGATTTCTCGCACGAGTAAAATTGTCTATACTTTAAAGGAGCTATGTATTAAATTGTCCCACTTTCTGGAATCATTTGTGAGTAACCTTTGAGTAGAATAAGTAATACAAGTTGTGTTTATTTCTTGTCAAGAAATATATTTAAACAACAATATTTATGTCTTTTTATTCCATTACATTAAATACAAATGAATAACATTCAATTATGCTGCCGTTATTATTTAAGAGTTGTATAGATCTAGATTAATAGAAATTTTATACTTACCATAAGAGTTGTAATGTACTAGGCAAAGATATAAGCCTAGAAATAAGTTTCCGCCGTTTAATAAAAGATAGCGCCACTAGTTAATTATGGTCGAAACTGACTACATATTAGGCGTTTTAGTTAGGTAGGAAATCTGTGAACAAAATTACCTTAAAATATAGGGGATTCTTTTTTACTGTAATATATTCTTTTGAATGCGAAAATGTTGACTTTTGAGTGTAATAAGCGTCATTTGCGGGAACTTTTGTTTTTTTTTTTCAATTCAAAAAATCTGCAGCTGAGGCCCATCGATTGCTTAAAGAAGCATATGGTGAAGCTGCCTTAAGTGAGAGAAATTGTCATGAGTGGTATCAGAAGTCTAAAAATGGGGAATTTGTCATCGAAAACAAAGACCGTAGCGGAAGGCTAAAAGTGTGTGAAAATGCGGAATTGGAGGCATTATTGGATCAAAATTAAAGAAGAATTTGCTCTTACATTAGGAGTGACTCAGCAAGCAATTTCACATCGGTTAAAATCATCGGGGATGATTCAAAAACAAGGAAATTAGGTTCCATATGAACTGACGCCTATTTTCCACATGTGAAATGCTGCTTTAAAGAAAGGGTTTTCTTCACCGTACAGTAACTGGTGATGAAAAATGGATCCATTACGATAATCCAAAAGGGAGAAAATCATGGGAACCGCCTGGCCATGCTTCAACTTCTAAATCTAGTCAAAATATTCATGGGAAAAAACTCTTGTTGTGTATTTGGTAGGATCAGCTTGGCGTCGTGTATTATGAGTTGCTTAAACCGAACGAAACTATTTCTGGGGCTATCTACCGAACTCAATTGCTGAGATTTAGTCGAGCACTCAATGAAAAGCGCCCCCACTACTACTCCAAACACGACAAAGTTATCCTATTGCATGATAATGCTCGTCCACATGTTGCGGCACCGGTGAAAATTATTTGGAAACCACTTCACATCGTTTGAAGAGACCAAAAGTTAGGTCGATTCATGGAAAGCCTCAAATGATGAAGAATTCTTCCGAAGGAGCATCCGCATGCTGCCAGAAAGATGGAAAAAGGTGATGGAAAGCGATGGACAATATTTTGAATGAAACATCACGTATGCTTTTTGGGCCATAAATGCCCCATTTTCAAAATAGAACGGCGGAAACTTATTTGTAGACCATTTATACTCAATGTACAGTTAATACAAAATAAAACACAGCAAATTACATGCATACAGCAAAACCTAGAAATAATAGAAAACTAATATAACAGTAAAAACTTAAATTTTTTGTCCTGATTAAACTGTTTTCGAAATAATCAATCCAGCAAGTAAGTATACATTACATAAGTTATTACAGTATGATACGTAGATATATGTTGCAACAGTTCATTCAGTGGGTCATGAGTAATTTCCAATTCATCGGATAAACACATATTGCTTGAATGTTAATCGTTTATCAAGTATCGTTGTCTCTTGACACCGTAATCTTCAGTTAGAAATACCTTCTTAATATTCCTCATTTCACTATATCAAATGTGAATATTTCAAAATTTTTCTGATTCGTGTTAAAAAACAATTGTTATGTTAGATAATGTTATATTTGTTACAACTCTTAGAAAAATAAATTAATAACATTTAATAATATTTGACAAAATATACCACATTATACAAATATGGAAAAAAACCGTAACAAAATATATATATGCATTTTAGGAATGCATACAATTGCAGTGATGATATTGTATATTCATTCCATGATAGCTACTAACATCTGTGTGGTTAGTGTCGGTGTCACATACCAGCTGATTGCAGAATGGCGACGGATCTGCAGAGTGCGTGCTATTGCATATTCTGAGTGTTATGTACATACCGAGGTAGGGTTAGCAATAAATATAATGCTTCCGTTTATTATTTACTTCTATAAACTAGTTTTAATTGCTTTTCCCCTCGACTTCACCAGCACTAAGTTGACATTGGTTGGTAAATTCCAACTGTGGCCGTGACTTCTTTTGGCTTATTTATCTGTACTCTTACACCGTGTCCACTAGTCTTAATACTACTACCTTTACTCCTAAGTTACTTGCAGGCACTATGTTATTGTCGTAATTTTGTCAATATTTGTTCAAAGTATTTATTGTAAATGAAAAAAATATCTACTTTAAATATCAAAAGCCATAAAATATTTTTTCCAATGTAATATTTGTATTGGAAATGTGTTATCACTTTTATTGTAGTAATGGTTGACTATTTGTTTTAATAAAATACATCATAGATACATATGAGAGGAATATTTCCACTATATATTATATTCGCGTAACTTTTAGTTCACAATGTCAGCTGATCAATTATCACAAACTGATGGGGAAAGGCTTCCCTTCGACTTTGGAAATGGTAAAGAACGGGGGTTATAAACCCACCACGCTGCTTCACGAGCATTATTAAATATACATATTTTCTCTTCAAGTGTTAGTCTTCCGAATATCAGCAAACTAAATAATATATAACGAATAGCATCCATCAGTTTAAAGACAAACAAATTAATATTTGTTTCTTGAAATATTTTAGTAAATTTCGAGATCTTTTCATTATTACTTTATTATTTATAAAGAAAAGTAAATTCTTGTTCCGTGTTTCTTTAATATGCCTTAAGATACATTCTTAACTCTTAGGCTAGTCATTACTTTAAACAAAGAATGCAGGTCTTTTGTTTTTCAATAGGAAGCCAATGAAAAACATCCCTTAGTAAAATAGACCCTCAAGCTACCAAATATTATAGTAAGAGAAGAACAATAGCGCCATAATGTATTAATAAAAGTATAGCTGTAAGTAATGATATCGTTAAGCAGTTTAAAACTATTTTATATTTATAATAGCAATTGCAAATTAAGGAAATAAAGTAAGGATAATATTTATACATCTTGTTTTTAATGCACTGAACTCACTCACTCTTAAGGGTTTAAATAATTTTTACGTTTTATAATTTTCCAACAGATGGCGGTAGGAGATTCACAATTTCTCTCAATTTTATTTTTAGGTTGTGCAAGTATTCAATAAATGGAGCTGAGATTCAGCTTCAAATATTTTATACAATACAATAACACATCAGATGTACGGATGTTGTACAAACTTCGTAGTTTTAGATGTCTAACTACGTAAAGTACGGGAGGGACCCGTAGTGATTTCGTCTATTACAACCAATATATTAATATATATAGTAATAAATATATTTAGAATTAAATATTATAACATAACACATTCCATATATCACATATATTTTAGAATACTACTTTGCTGTAGGACCAAAGTAAGTAATTCTCATAGAATTTATTACACACTATTGAGATAATTTGCTACCAGATAATCGTACCTATCTTATCAATTCTGCGAAATACTAAGTCCGAATGTGACGAAATATTCTATCGCTTTGAGCAAATTAACATCAAATAGGTGATTTGAACTCTTTTAGAACTTTGACTTATTATGTTCTACTATAGATAGACTTGGTACATTGAGATTTGATCAATAATCACAGTTTTGTTAATAAACTTAAGTGGCATGTTAATTAGAGAGCAATCCTATATATGGTACATGAATTTAAAATATTTTAGTTAAATTAATCTTCTTATAGAAATGCAAGAGCTTTCTTAGAATATACAAAACGTAATCTAAGAAGAAACATTGACGATCCTTGTTCCTCTGTTGTATATCAACTGAAACAGTCCGCAGGAACTTATATGAGATTGTAAAATTCTTCAGCTATTTCATAAAAGTTACTCACATTTTGTTAGAAATGGAAAACATTTTCAATGCTTTAGCAATTGCGATTCGAAACTCGGACTCATATCGTAAGTTATGCACCAGATGCTTGGAATGTTTGTTAGTTTTCTTTTGTAATACTTTAAAAAGGATTAGCGATGTACTGCCAGTGTGTTTTAAAATAACAATTATTAAAAATTAACAATACAATTCTTACTGTATTATGAGTACGGGCTTAAATGTCAGGTTTTATAAACATTGTCTTGTGAAATTAACATTATACAATAATTCAGCTTTTTTTATTTCAATATTTTAATTTGGATATAATATAACATATATACTATCGACATTTTCGTTGCTAATACAGCAAAAGGTAAATGATTTATTGACATTCTTTTCGTGGTCAAAGAATTAAAATAAATAATAACAATGCCTTTACAAATCTGTATATTCTTAATTTCTCGAATGCTTAACAGATCCGTGATCGAAGCATAATACAATTAATTCATTACTTGAAACTCGTCTCGTGTAATTCTGTATTTGAGATATCAATTAATGAATATTATAATAATGACACGCACACAATCACTATGAATGAAATATGTTTTATTTTATAAAATGAAATTAATAATAATGTAATAAAAGCATACCGGGTAATAAAATTCAAATATCTGTTATACAACTAGTGTTTTACAGTAAAGGTATAATGGAGCAAAACAATGATCAAACCAATTCTTAGCACGTTCATTGTCAGCCAGAATGCTGAACTTACCTAAGTATCCAAATAAATTGTGGCTGATCATAATTGTCTTGCATCATCACACGAAGTCCGTGAGCTGAATGATTTCTCGCACGAGTAAAATTGTCTATACTTTAAAGGAGCTATATATTAAATTTTCCCACTTTCTGGAAGCATTTGTGAGTAATCTTTGAGTAAAATAAGTAATAAAAGTTGTGTTTATTTCTTGTCAAGAAATATATTTAAACAACAATATTTATGTTTTTTTATTCCATTACATTAAATACAAATGATTAACATTCATTTGAGCTGCCGTTATTATTTAAGAGTTGTATAGTTCAATAGATAAATAGAAATTTTATACTTACCATAAGAGTTGTAATGTACTAGGCAAAAATATAAGCATAGAAATAAGTTTCCGCCGTTTAATAAAAGATAGCGCCACTAGTTAATTATGGTCGAAACTGACTACATATTAGGCGTTATAGTTAAGTAAGAAATCTGAACAAAATTACCTCAAAATTTAGGGGATTCTTTATTACTGTAATATATTCTTTTGAATGCGAAAATGTTGACTTATGAGTCTAATAAGCGTCATTTGCGGGAACTTTTGTTTTTTTTTTTCAATTCAAAAAATCTGCAGCTGAGGCCCATCGATTGCTTAAAGAAGCATATGGTGAAGCTGCCTTAAGTGAGAGAAATTGTCATGAGTGGTATCAGAAGTCTAAAAATGGGGAATTTGTCATCGAAAACAAAGACCGTAGCGGAAGGCTAAAAGTGTGTGAAAATGCGGAATTGGAGGCATTATTGGATCAAAATTAAAGAAGAATTTGCTCTTACATTAGGAGTGACTCAGCAAGCAATTTCACATCGGTTAAAATCATCGGGGATGATTCAAAAACAAGGAAATTAGGTTCCATATGAACTGACGCCTATTTTCCACATGTGAAATGCTGCTTAAAAGAAAGGGTTTTCTTCACCGTACAGTAACTGGTGATGAAAAATGGATCATTTACGATAATCCACCTGGCCATGCTTCAATTTCTAAAGCTAGGCAAAATATTCATGGGAAAAATTCTCTTGTTGTGTCGTTTATTATTATGAGCTTAAACCGAACGAAACCATTTCTGGGGCTGTCTACCGAACTCAATTGCTGAGATTTAGCCGAGCACTCGATGAAAAGCGCCCCCACTAATACTCCAGACACGACAAAGTTATCCTATTGCATGATAATGCTTGTCCACATGTTGCGGCACCGGTAAAACTTATTTGGAAACCCTTATTTGGGAAGATCTATCCCGCCCGCCCTGGTGAATACACCACCTGGTAAATACACCAGACGTCCGTCTCATTAACATCTATTTTGTTAGATAACACATGGTCTTTCTGAGCAACACTTCACATCGTTTGAAGAGACCAAAAATTAGGTCGGTAGGTAGGTCGGTAGGTAGGTAGGTAGGTAGGTTATTCATGGATAGCCTCAAATGATGAAGAATTCTTCCGAAGAAGCACCCGTATGCTGCCAGAAAGATACAGCATAAAGCAAAACCTAGAAATAATAAAAAAATCCGTGCCCGCAGGGGGACACGCGTGGGTAGACCTCGTGTGTAACTCGTTTAAAATATAACTCACTACCTAAGAATAAGTCATGATGCCGTTGTTTATATCAAAAATTTTCAAGCAAAACCGGTTTTTATTTTTTTTCTCGGAAAAGGTATCTTTTTTGGAAATACTTTTGGTACTTAAATTTAGAGTAAAAAATAACCTTTCTATTAAAAATATTTTCGAGGAGGGAATATTTACCAGAAAAAAGTTGCCGTGGTTTTACCTACCTTAAATTTTCAAGCTAAAAGTGGTTTTTATTTTTTTTCTCGGAAACGGTAGCTTTTACGGAAAAACTTTTGGTACCTAAATTTAGACTAAAAAATAACCTTTTTATTAAAAATACTTGTGATGTAAGAATGTTTACCAGAAAAAAGTTATGAATTTTTTTCCAAAAATTTTCGGTTTTTTTTACCCCCACCCCTAAGTTATTGAAGTTAGGTTTTCGGTTTATCTACATTAGTTATAGGTAGTCATCAAAGACATCATATAATATGAACGCGATTGATCTTTGTTATATAGGGAAAAAGTTATGGTCGAAAACCTGAAATCAGAAAAAGTGAAGCCCTAGCGCCCCCTGTGTCCGGATCTCTCTGGTTAACGAACTTGACCTTCATTTTTGGATGGTTGATTTTTGTACAAAGTTTGAAAGCGATCCAAGCGAAACCGGGGTCGCTATCGTGCTAACAAAAGTCGAATCTGGATGCACGCACGCATATATATATATATATATATAAACTTTTTGACCAATGGTCATTACGGACTCAGGGGGTCATAAGAAGACCTCCTGTAAAGAAATTTTTCCAAAATTCGAAAGTCGGGTACAAATGAATGGGTAGACCGAATTCTTCGAGGTCTACCCAAAAACTAGAAATAATAAAAACTAATATAACAGTAAAAACTTTAATTTTTTTGCCCTGCCTATACTGTTTTTCAAATAATCAATCCAGCAAGTAAGTATATGTCGGCGATAGGTCAGAGATTCCGTGTTCGTTGTCCATTGTAATGAAAATTCACTTAGAATTCGTATAGTTTATTTTCGTACAACTGCTAGTAACAAGAATGACGCAATTGAATAATAGCAGCCATATTTATACTTATTTCTAGGCGTGGTCATAATCAAAACTTATTTTAAAGCAAGAGTTGAAATAACTGTATATAAAATCTTCAAATATAGTTAAATCTTTACAATTAATATTATAATGAATTTTATCTAACTCTAAATGATTTATTTTATACAAACTACATTTATTTTAAGATTATAAACTCCATTTCTTACAAGTTTACATGAATCTTCAACAGATATCGCACCACGTAGGATGCAAATTGAATAAAGTTTGGTTTATTTAATAACATAATGAATGTTGGAGTTATAATAAATCTAATTTAGTTTTACTTTAAATGTTTAATATGAAAAGGTGCAACAATATGAATTATTAAATAATAAATTTCACTTCCAATGTGAACTTTACCGATTGGATGAGAAATTTACCAATTACCAACCAATCAGTCAATACAATGTCTTTAAGAGATTGAAGTTAGAGAAATAACAGTTTTGTGATTACGAATGATTATTTAAAAACTCATTATAAATAATTACGGAATTTTTAAAACAATATAATCATTACATAATGATTTGCGCCCCTATATACATAATATAAGTTATTATAGTATGATACATTGATACATGTTACAACAGTTCATTGAATGGGTCATGAGTAATCTCCAATTCATCGGATAAAGCAAATATAGCTTGAATGTTGATCGTTTATCAAGCACCGTTGTCTCTTGATACCGTCATCTTCAGTTAGAAATATCTTTTTCACTATATCAAACGATAATACTTCTAAATTGTTCTGATTCATGTAAATATGTAATTATTACAGTAGATTATGTTACATTTATTACAACGTAACTTTACAAATAAATGCTATAAGTAATAAATTTATTTTGACAATTACTATCATAAAATAGTTATTGTCAAAATATTCAACAAAAAAATATAAATTCTAAGAATACATACAATGTAATCATGAGTATTGTATATCCTTTCCATGACAGCTACTAATATCTGTGTGGTTAGTGTCGGTGTCCCATACCAGCTGATTGCAGAATGGTGACGGATCTGCAGAGTACGTGCTGTTGCATATTCTGAGTGTTATGTTCATACCGAGGTAGTGTTAGCATTAATATTGCTTCCGTTTATTATTTACTTCTATAAACTAGTTTTTCTTGTTTTCCTCGCGGCTTCATTATCACTAAATTGAAATTAGTTGGTAAGTTCCAACTGTAGCCGCGACTTCTTTAGGTTCTTTCTATAGGTGTAGGTAACCATAGCAACGGTTATCATATAGCATCATAAGATGAGAACGGATAATATGACAAAGGTGTCCATAGCAATCTAAGTTCACACTCAAATTAATAGTGTGCCCAGCGAAGCGGGAGGGAATATGCTAGTGCTTTAATAAAACACATTAAAGATATATTATATTCGCGTTACTCTTGTTTTATAGTGAAAGCTAAAATAGATGAAGTAATAATTTTCAAAGTCTGCAATAAATATTTCATATTATTTTAAGGTCAGCTGATACATTACCACAAACTCGGAAAGGCTTCCTTTAGACTAAGGAAACGGTAAGGATGGAGGTGATTGACCGACCACACTGCATTCTTAAATAAATATATTTCTTCTCTTTGTTCTAGTGTGCTGAATATCAGCAAACTAAATAATATATAATAAATAGCATTCATTAGTTTAACGACAAACAAAATAATATATGTCTCTTGGAATATTTAATTATAATTCGAGATCTTTTCATTATTACTCACTTGTATCCGGTATGTATAAAGAAAAGAGTATTTCCTGGTTCGTGTTTCTTTAATATGCCTTAAGATACATTCTTAATTCTTAGCGCAGTCATTAATTTTAAAACAAACAAAGCAGGTCTTTTGTTTTTAAAGAGGAAGCCAATGAAAAAACATCCTTTAGTAAAATAGACCCTCAAGCTACCAAATATTATAGTAAGAGAAGAACAATAGCGCCGTAATGTATTAATAAAAGTATACCTTCAAGGATTGATATAGCTGAGATCTGCAGTTAGTTTAGTTAACATAATGTCCTAATAAATAGTGTTCAAATATTCTTGAACTTGACATAATACTCATATGACAATTTCGGATCAATTAAAATATTGAGTTGAAGAAAAACTCGATGCTCTGAGATTCAAAGTTATTAAATACAATCAGTTTTAAATGCACTGAGCTCACTGACTCATAAGGGTTTAAGTAATTTCCAGGTTTTATAATTTTCCAATAGATGGCGGTAGGAGTTTCACAATTTTCCTTATTTTTAAGTTGTGTAAGTATTCAATAAATGTGGCTGAGATATAATTTCAAATATTTTATAAAGTACAATAACACTTCAAAGGTACGGATGTTGTACAAACTTTGTGGTTTTAGATGTCTAACTACGTAAAGTACGGGAGAGGTCCGTAGCGATTTTGACTGTTACAACTAGTATAATAATATATATAGTAATAAATATATAATTTTTAAATAGTATTTAAATTTATTTTCTTACTATAACGACAGTCATTTACCATCCAGAGATTTCTTCAACCTTGAAGGCAAGGTTGGACCTCTTGAGGTTCAACCTTGCCTTCTATTCTTTACTATAGTACTCCATTACAGTACCTAGATACTGTAAAAAGCTGGGATTAACAATAGACTCCCACTTTACTTGGGTAGCTCACTTCAGCGATATAAGCAGGCACCTATATTATTCGTTACACTCACTTAAACGTCTTCAAAATTTACTTCCCTTTAAAACTAAAATTAAACTAGCCCAATATCTTCTACTTCCTCATAATTTGACCACATTTCGGAATATCGCTGTGAGTTAAAGTGGCTCCCTATCCGCTTCCGCCGGAATGTGCATGTATAAAGTAACACTTCACTATAAAGTTCTTCAAAAATCTTCTCCTTCATACTTGCAAGATCTCTTTTAATTATGTCCACCTAGACAATTGCCAAAGCGCTCTTGTGTTTCCTTAAAATTTCTTGACGTGCCGCACTATAACACTATTCACTATCGCAAATTCTTCTCTGTTCAAGCTGCTCAACTCTGGAACTCATTACAGACTCCTCACTTGTATAAAGACTGCCCCACTATTTCTTCCTTTAAGTTTAGATTGAAGAATTACTTCCTCTCCCAATAAGATGTCCTCGGTATATATATTATATTTAAGTAAGTATGTATTATATTTATGTGTAATATGTGTGTTTATATACTCAAATATAAATGTGTACGTATATAATTTGTATGTATTTATTATATATTTAAATATCTTTTAATATATATGTATATGTATATTTATATTTTTTCCCGTTTATCGTTGTACCTATACTGCAAATATGAGGATATTTTCTCCAATAATGAAGGGTTTCTGGTAGAGATCTCTTTTAAGAGATAAGTCATCCTTTGTATAAATTTTATTTTATATAGATTGTCAATGTTATTTTTACCTGGTACATAAATAAATAAATAAATAAATAAATAGAACATTCCAACTGAAGAACGAAGATAACCATCAAGTAACGTCTCTTTATTTAAATACTCTAATAAATTTTATTAATTAACCCTGCCTTTGTATAAATGTTTATTAATGTTTATAAAAAATATGTAATAATGATATATTTGAAGGCATTTATTATTCCTTTTACAAAAACAATGAATAATTTTAAATTTAAAAATAAAATCTAAGCCAAATACTCAAAAAGCGAATGGATTACAAACATACCTCTGCTATTGCAAAAATATTATAAATATTTTACATATTCATACAAAAAGCTTGAAAAAGGAATTTTTTTTTTTATGTTATATTAAAGAAAGAAAATTTTTTTTAAAGAAAACCCACGGGCAAGGACTGGCGTTATATAGCGTATAACTTTTATTTCCATCGATCTTCGGATTAAAAAAAGAAGTAAATTAAAAATAACTATATATATATATGGTTGTTTATTCACACGATTTTCAAGATTTTCAAGAGGAAATAATAATATGTACGCTGTAGAAGTAGGAGCGAGAGGTATAACAGCAAAATCTCTCTACAACTTATTTAAGTAACTCAGCCTTTCTAGAACGATCATCAGTTCATTTCTGGAAAGTATTTCAAAGGCGTCTTTAGTAGGTTCTTACGATATTTGGTTAGGTAGGGAGAGGAGCGTAAACAGTGAAGGTGAGCATGTATGCGCATAGTAAAGGGGCCTCTTAAACCTACACCTGGGTCGCAAGTCCCAGGCATTGTTTGCGCTCCTCTTCTTGCAACGCGATGGGCCCGGCACCCGCACGGTGAATCCATGGAATGCTAAGAAGCTTCGTCTCAAGAAAAGGGATGTCGGACTGACAAGGACACTGGTAAGTAAAATAAAGAGAATGAAAGAAATTGTAATAATCCTGTCCACCTTCAACATAATAGTCAATTAATTGATATAAATGAGTGAGTAATATTAGTAATTTATACTGATTGTATCAAAAAATAAATTAAAATAATATTTGTGTATTTGGGTGTTTATAATTACGTATTATTGCATAACACATTCCATATATCATAATATACACTACACCAAAGTAAGTAATTCTCATAGATTTAATGACACACTACTACTAAGACCATTTTTTTCCAAATAAACCTAAATATTTAATCAATTCTGCGACATTCAAAGTCCGAATGTGACGAAATATTGTAGTTCTATGGGCAAATTAACAACAAATAGATGTTTTGAAGTCGTTTAGAACTTTGACTTATTATGTTCAACTATAGGTAGACTTGGTACATTGAGATTTCATCAATAATCACATTTTTGTTAATAAACTTAAGTGGCATGTCAATTAGAGAGCAAGTCTATATATAGTATTTAAAGTATACTCTATTCTTCAGCTATTTCATTAAAGTTACTCACATTTTGTTAGAAGTGGAAAAAAGTTTCAATGTTTTAGCAATTGCGATTCGAAACTCAGACTCCTATCGTAAATTATACACCAGATGCTTGGAATGTTTGTTAGTTCTCTTTTGTAATACTTCAAATAGGGGTGGCGATGTACTATCCAGTGCTTTTCAAAATACCTTAACAATATAAATTGTACTGTATTTATGAGGGCTTAAATATCAGGTTTTATAAACATTGTCTGGTGAAATTAACATTATAAAATAATTCAGCTTTTTTATTTCAATATTTTTATAATATTGAATTATATTTCATTATTTTATAAGGATAAAAGTATGAGAGAGATAAGGAAAAGAGAGTACAAGCTGCAAAAGCACAAAAGGAAAGCACTTATAAAGATGAAGCGTGAAAGTTCTGAGAGAGAAAGGGATGAAAGGTTGACGAACAACTTCCGGGAAAACACGAAGCTTTTCTGGCAAGAAGTTAGTGATTCCCTGGGTTGTTCGGTAACCTGTAGAACGAAAGAAGTGCTTTCGAAGAGCCGCAAAATATGAACAGAGCAAGCACACGTTTTGCAGCGGTGGGCGGAATTCTACCAGGAGATGTATGAACGTGAGTACGCCTCGGTCTTGACTACCAGCGAAATGCTGAGTCCAGATGTAGCCGATGGTGAAATCAGTTTAGAAGAAGTGGTTAGGCTGCGGGAGCAGATGAAGTTACTGCCGAGCTTGTAGTTTTCTGACTGCAGCTCGTATTGGGCTGGCTCGACCGGGGAAGGACCACCCTCTCACAGAAGACCGACGTGTAGTTACCAAATTCATTTGGTTATGTTCCGTCGGTGAGAGAGAATCCGGAAGCTCACCCCCCCCCCCCCCATGCCAAACATGATAGCGATGCCTCCAAAAAGTATACCCCAGGAGGGTACCGGCTTTGATGAAGCCGGGGACCCCCTCCCCGAGCAAAATCGGGGGAATGATCCTCGGATTTTGCTCGGGCTGCCCGTCGTATCTGGGGCTCGCAAAGTATCGCCTGTTGTGTTTTCTGAGGGCAAACGACGGCAAACAGCGGCACCCCGCTCCACTCTTGATGTGGACTTTTGCAACATCCGGGGGTTTCATTCGAACCTAAACGCCGTCCACTGCCACCTTGAGACGGCGCAGCCGGCCTTGTTGTTTTTGACGGAGACGCAGATATCTCAACCTAGCGACTCAGCGTACCTATCATACCCCGGGTATAAACTAGAACATCATTTTATACCACACGCCGGGGTATCCGTGTTCGTAAGGGAGGATATCTGCTACCGTCGCCTTCAGGTTTTTGAAGGTCGGGACCTGTCTGTACTCTGGCTGCGCGTGGACATGGACGACCATGTCAGAGTCTACGCGTGTCTCTACAGGTCCCATAGTGGTAATGCAGAAACAGATCAACTCTTGGGCCATGTTCAGGCGAAGATTGACGATCTGCTTTCACAGACTCCCTCCGCCGAAGTCTTAGTCCTCGGGGACTTCAATGCGCACCATGCCGATTGGCTAGGGTCACGTGCCACCGACTACGCGGGGAGATCTGTGTTTGACTTTGCTCTGGCAAATGGTAAAAACCCCAGCTGGTAAAGAAGCACACTCGTCTACGGGACGTGGACAGCCACACGCCCTCTTTGTTGGATCTTCTGCTGACTACACATCCAGAAAATACCAGATCACTGTCGAGGCTCCCTTAGGTTCCTCTGATCACTGTCTGGTACGGAGTGTAGTGCCCATTCAACGTCCTGCTCGCACAAGACCTGCGACTTGACGCGTTTGGCACTACAAGTCAGCAGATTCGGATGAAATGCGGTCCTTTTTTGCATCCTACCCATGGGGGCCGATTTGTTTCCCTTCCAATGATCCTAATGACTGCGCTGCGGCTGTAGCTGATGTGATACTTCAGGGCATGGAACTTTTTGTACCAAGCTCTGTGGTACCACTTGGCGGCAGATCGCGACCTTGGTTTGATGCGTCTGTCAGGGCTGCAGCAGCTGGCAAACGGCAGGCTTATCAAGCTTGGGCTAATGCGTTAGTCACTAAGGATCCGAACTCTAGAGTTCTGAAGAGGAAATACAACCGTGCCTCCAGATTCTTCAAACGGCAAATCGCTAGAGCAAAGTTCAAGCATGTCGTCAAAATTGGGGATCAGCTGGCAAAATACCCGCCTGGCACGCGCAAATTCTGGGCGCTTTCCAAGGCCACTCTGGGTAACTTTAGCCAGTCGTCCTTACCGCCGTTGCACATGGGGAATGACTCTCTGGCCCACACGGCAAAAGAGAAAGCCGATCTCTTGGGCACTCTTTTCGCCTCCAACTCGACTTTGGACGACCAGGGGAAGTCACCGCCTATCATCCCGCGGTGTCAGAGTTCAATGCCGGAAATAGTTTTTCGGCAAACAACTATCAGGCAGTCTTTTTTTTCCTTGGACGTTCATAAGTCGAATGGGCCGGATGGCATTTCTCCATTAGTGCTAAGAACGTGTGCCCCTGAGTTAACTCCAGTGTAAAACGCGTCTATTTAGGTACTCCTACCTTAAAAGCGTATTCCCGGTCTCATGGAAGCGTGCCCTTGTCCATCCGATCCCTAAAAAAGGCGATAGCTCGGACCCAGCTAACTACAGACCTATCGCCATTACCTCCCTTCTCTCCAAAATAATGGAGATTATTATCAACCGACAGCTCCTAACCTACCTCGAGGATCACCAGTTGATCAATGACCGGCAGTATGGCTTTCGCCATGGTCGATCAGCTGGTGATCTTCTGTTATACCTTACGCACCGTTGGGCAGCGGTTATTGAAAGCAAGGGAGAGGGTCTGGCAGTTAGTATGGATATAGCAAAAGCCTTTGATCGTGTATGGCACAAGGGGCTTCTTTCGAAGCTACCTTCCTATGGGCTTCCCGAGAGTTTATGCAAGTGGATCACCAGTTTTCTCACTGGGCGGAGCATACAGGTCGTTCTCGACGGTTTTTGCTCGGACCCCAAGCCCGTGAACGCTGGTGTACCCCAAGGCTGCGTGCTATCCCCAACTCTGTTCCTCCTGCACATCAATGATATGTTGGATATTTCCAACATACATTGTTATGCGGATGACAGCACTGGGGATGCGGTATATTCCGGTCGTGCAGGTCTCTCTCGGGAAAACGTCGACGAGTGCCGAAAGAAACTTGTGTCTTCAATAGAGACTTCCCTGGGGATGGTCTCTGAGTGGGGTGAACTGAACCACGTTCAGTTCAATCCCCTAAAGATACAGGTTTGCGCGTTTACCACTAAGAAAACCCCATTTGTCGTATCACCGCTCTTCGAGAGCACTCCTCTTATTGCCTCGCCAAGTATCAAAATACTGGGTCTCGACATTTCGAGCGGTTGTCAGTTTCGTGGTCATCTGGAGAGTAAGGCCAAGTTGGCCTCGAAGAAATTGGGAGTGATCAATAGAGCGAGGCAGTATTTCAAACCTGGCCAAAGACTTGCGCTCCTTAAGGCGCAAGTCCGGCCACACATGGAGTGCTGTTCACATCTCTGGTCCGGATCACCTCAATATCAGCTTCTACCATTTGACCGCGTACAACGGAGAGCCGTTCGGATTGTCGGGGACCCAGTGCTCTGCGAACGGCTGGACTCTTTGGCATTGCGTAAAGACGTGGCTTCTTTGTGCGTCTTCTACCGCATTTACAACGGGGAGTATTCCGAAGAACTATTCGATCTGATGCCTACCGCCGAATTTCACTACCGCACAGCTCGCCATCGCCTCCTTTATCATCCATACCACCTGGACGCGTGGCGATCTTTAACTGTGCGGTTTTCAAGGACTTTTTTCCCACGTACCACTCAAATGTGGAACGAACTTCCTTCGGCGGTATTTCCAGATCAATACGACATGGGTACCTTCAAAAAAGGCATATATTCCTTTCTCCAAGGCCGGCAACGCTCTTGTGAATCCTCGGATGTTGCAAGAGTTCATGGGCGGCGGTGATACCAACAGTGACCCGCAAGCTCGTTTGCCCTCCTCTAACATAAAAAATATATATATATATATATGGTGGGCCACGCGTCGTGGACTTGTACTGTTTTTTGAGCAATTTATGCTGGAAATCAGGGGAGGTCCCCGACGATTACCGAGGCGCAGTCATCGTAACTTTGTATAAAGGCAAAGGTTCACAGATAGACTGTGCAAGCTATAGGACTATCAGTTTGATTAGCTTGGGCGGTAAAGTTTATGCAAAAATATTAGCGGGAAGAATGCAAAAGAGGCTGTAGTGGGAGGTCCAAGGAGGTTTTAGACCTAGAAGAGGGTGTATAGATCAGATCTTTTCCCTCCGCATGATCAATGAAATGTTTTTGGCCCTAAAAAGTTTTTGGTTTCCTGTGCTTTTGTGGATTTGGAATAGGCGTTTGAAAAGGTTGTGAGATTGTGATTATGGGAGATACTGCCCCGATACAATGTGAGTGGACCCCTGCTACAGGCTGTAAAGTCTCTTTACAGAGAGCACTCAGCCTGTGTACGAGTAGGAGCTGACATGTCGCCTTGGTTTGACATCCAATCGGGTGTTAAGCAAGGTTGAGCTGTGTCAGCTTGGTTGTTCAATTTGTATTTGGATAGTTGTCTCCAAGGCGTGAAAGACAGTGGCATGGGAGTAAATGTACGAGTACGTAACCTTAAGGTCAATTTCTTGCTATATGCAGATCATGCAGTGCACATTGCATCATCAGAATGCATTTTGCTGGCATTGGTCACCACTTTAAAAGATGATGTGAAAATAATGGTCTCAACCTGAATGCGGATAAGACGAAGGCTGATATTTGAAAGAAATGAAGAAAGAACAGAATGTAACATCAAAGTGAATGATAAGATAATAGAACAAGTGAATGAAGTGATATCACTTCATTTACTTGTTCTATTATCTTATTTATTAAATATATATTTGGGAAGTATGTTTAGCAGTGACGGAAGATACGAAATATTGCATTGTTGAGACAGCGAAACGTCAGCATAGCTGCACATTTGGCTGTACAGAATGCGGTTTTGCTACCGATGATGTTATACGGCAGCCAAACGTCGGTAACACAGAAGAAGAATGTAAGAAAGATGAATGCTGTGGACATGCGATCTCTTTGCAGAATTTGCGGAGTCAGTCTAGCTGACCGAATTCGCAATGAACAGATCCACAGAATGGCAGGTAGTAGCGAAGATGTCACGGTGAGAATGAAGAAGAACGTGCTCAGGTAGTTTGGGCACGTCGAAAGAATGAGTGATGAAAGAATGCTAAAAAAGATTTATACAGGAAAAGTGAGCGGTAAGAGAGAAAGGGGGAGGCCTCGAGTGACCTTCGAAAACAGTATCTATGATACTGGAGGAAAATTACGTAAAAAGCATGAGGACCCCCCGGAGAGCATGTATGAAAAGGTTGATGTCTGTGGCCGAGGCGAAAGAGGTATGCAGGGACCGTAGCGTTTGGCGCTCCGTTGTCTGTGGCTACCCCGCAAGGGATATAGCGTGAAGCTAAATAAACTGGTTGTGTAACAGGTCGATTTTTATTTTTTATTATTATTATCATTATTATTTTTTTGCTATTATTATTATTTTTTTTTATTTTATTGCGACGGTGCTAGTTGTTCCAAAATAGCTTTTAAAATTGACATTTGTGTAACAGTGATCACAATATAAAAAAAAAATATTCGGCTGAGTTTGTTGTGTGGTTCTTCTCAGACCAGGACGCGTTAGGAACCCTCATAGCTTTAACATTAAGTTGGAAAGTGCTTTTACAGAAGGGCTTATTACGTAATATATATATAAGTCTTTTATCGAAATAGGCCCTCCTGACACTTCCATTTTGACGTACACAAGTCAATCACTGATAATGAATCAAAGTGGAAAAGATATAAATAAATAAATAAATATATAAAAATCAATAAAATAAATAAATAAATATATAAAAATCAATAAAATAAATAAATAAATATATAAAAATCAATAAAATAAATAAATAAATATAAATATTTCAAGATTTTAATTTGGATAAAATATAGCATATATATTATCGACATTTTCGTTGCTAACACAGCAAAAGGTAAATGATTTATTGACATTCTTATCGCGGTCAAAGAAGTTTTTTTTTAATAAATGCCAATTGTTTTACAAATCTGTATTTTGATCAATTCTCCTAGGTATAACAAATCGGTGAACGAAGGATGATACAATTAATTCATTATTTTACACCCGTCCCGTGTAATTCGGTATTTGCAATATAAATTAATGAATATTAAAATAATGACGCGCACAGTCTATATAATCATTAAAGTGTTTGTGGTTATAATTATTAATATTATAATGGTATACTTTCAATTAAATATGTTTTATTTTATAAAATGAAATTAATTAGAATGTAATAAAACCACACCGGG
This sequence comes from Melinaea marsaeus rileyi, assembly GCA_918358865.1. Classification (NCBI taxonomy): domain Eukaryota; kingdom Metazoa; phylum Arthropoda; class Insecta; order Lepidoptera; family Nymphalidae; genus Melinaea; species Melinaea marsaeus. Next base: position 11,798,687 of record OU911086.1, on the reverse strand, counting down.
TAATAAAATTTAAATATCTGTTCTACAAATAGTGTTGTACAGTAAAGGTATAATGGAGAAACACAAATGATCAAACTAACTCTTAACACGTTCATCGTCAGCCAGAATGCTGAACTAACCTAAGTAGCAAAATAAATTGTGGCTGAGACCCATCGATTGCTTAAAGAAGCATATGGTGAAGCTGCCTTAAGTGAGAGAAGTTGTCATGAGTGGTATCAGAAGTCTAAAAATGGGGAATTTTTCATCGAAAACAAAGACCGTAGCGGAAGGCTAAAAGTGTGTGAAGATGCGGAATCGGAGGCATTATTGGATCAAAATTCAAGAAGAATTTGCTCTTACATTAGGAGTAACTCAGCAATCAATTTCACATCGGTTAAAATCATCGGGGATGATTCAAAAACAAGGAAATTATGTTCCATATGAACTGACGCCTATTTTCCACATGTGAAATGCTGCTTTAAAGAAAGGGTTTTCTTCACCGTACAGTAACTGGTGAGGAAAAATGGATCATTTACGATAATCCACCTGGCCATGCTTCAACTTCTAAAGCTAGGCAAAATATTCATGGGAAAAAACTCTTGTTGTGTATTTGGTAGGACCAGCTTGGCGTCGTGTATTATGAGTTGTTTAAACCGAACGATACTATTTCTGGGGCTATCTACCGAACTCAATTGCTGAGATTTAGTCGAGCACTCAATGAAAAGCGCCCCCACTACTACTCCAAACACGACAAAGTTATCCTATTGCATGATAATGCTCGTCCACATGTTGCGGCACCGGTGAAAATTATTTGGAAACCAAACACAATATTTGTTCAAAGTATTTATTGTAAATGAAAAAAATATCTACTTTAAATATCAAAATCCATAAAATATTTTTTCCAATGTAATATTTGTATTGGAAATATGTTATCAGTTTTATTGTAGTAATGATTGACTATTTGTTTTAATAAAATACATCATATGAGAGGAATATTTCCACTATATATTATATTCGCGTAACTTTTAGTTCACAATGTCAGCTGATCAATTATCACAAACTGATGGGGAAAGGCTTCCCTTCGACTTTGGAAATGGTAAAGAACGGGGGTTATAAACCCACCACGCTGCTTCACGAGCATTATTAAATATACATATTTTCTCTTCAAGTGTTAGTCTTCCGAATATCAGCAAACTAAATAATATATAACGAATAGCATCCATCAGTTTAAAGACAAACAAATTAATATTTGTTTCTTGAAATATTTTAGTAAATTTCGAGATCTTTTCATTATTACTCACTTGTAATCGGTATTTATAAAGAAAAGTAAATTCTTGGTCCGTGTTTCTTTAATATGCCTTAAGATACATTCTTAACTCTTAGGCTAGTCATTACTTTAAACACAGAATGCAGGTCTTTTGTTTTTCAATAGGAAGCCAATGAAAAACATCCCTTAGTAAAATAGACCCTCAAACTACCAAATATTATAGTAAGAGAAGAACAATAGCGCCATAATGTATTAATAAAAGTATAGCTGTAAGTAATGATATCGTTAAGCAGTTTAAAACTATTTTATATTTATAATAGCAATTGCAAATTAAGGAAATAAAGTAAGGATAATATTTATACATCTTGTTTTTAATGCACTGAACTCACTCACTCTTATGGGTTTAAATAATTTTTACATATTCATACAAAAATCTTGAAAAAGGAAATAATTTATTTATATTATATTTTAAAAGAAAGATATTTTAAAAGAAAACCCAAATGCAAGGACTAGCATTATATTGCATATAAAATGAAAATTAGTCGCTGTAAATAGCGAGAGCTTTTCTCAATTTTATTGGCTATTTTATTGACAAAGTTGCATCATTCCGTGTACTTCATAGATCTGTTATTCTTACCGTATTTATTAATAAATGTTAAAGTATGAATATTTTATCTTTTATTTCACTCGCCCTTCGGATAAGAAACATTTAGTTCCTTTTATTATTTTATTATATTTAGAAATATCGGAATATCAAAGGTTTTTAGCGATCAGATGATTCAGACAAGATGGCTGACTTACTTGTTCAATAGTTACGTATTTACATTTTATTAATTCAATACTCATATGTTCACATTAGTAAGGTTGTCTTATTCGTCGTTAAATTAAAAAAAAGTAAATCGCCTTAACTCAATATAAGTTATCTAAACCGATATCAACTATCAGTTATTATTATATAAGTAAATAGAAATTTGTCCATTATAAACATTGTTTGAAAACAATAACGCTCTAAACTACATTCTTTATTTTCGTAATAATTGTAAAGTAACCCCTTTATTAAGACATCATCAGGCTATTGTTTCCCTTCTACGATAATAACTGTTGGCTCGAGGGTATAATTTTGAAAAGCACACTTTCCATTGCCTTCTTTTAAGAACAAAAAAATTAACAGTTTCGCTTGTTTGCCTTAAAATAATCTCTACGTTATAAAATATGTTGAGTGTATAATAAAGAAATAATGGCAAAGACAAAATGTATTATCGTAAACTAAAAACATCTTGAGCCTCTCATTTTCTTTCATAGGAAAACAAATAAATATAAGGATCTTCTTCTTTTATCAGCCTATACTCGTCTACTGCAAGGCATAGACCTTTCCCGATGATCACCAAGTTGACTGGTCTTGCGCTGCCCGCATCCAATGATTTCTCACGACTTCGGTTATGTCGTCGGTTCATCTAGTGGGGGGCCTGCCAACGCTGCGTTTGCCGGCTCGTGGTCGCTACTCGAAAATCTTTCAGCCCCATCGGCCGTAGGTTTTTCTGTGGATTTCCTCGTTACTTATTTGATCTCGTGGCGAAACTTCGAACATAGCCAGTCCATTGCCCTGTGGGTGACCTTGAGCCCTTATAAGGCCACCACCATCAGGTCACTAAGATTCAGTTCAGGTAGTTAGCAAATATTTTGTTTCTATGTTAACATATTAAAAGCTAAAGCAATTACTTGTATTTGAATTAATGACACAAATGTTTAAACCTGTGAAGTTATGAAGTTATCAAATTATTAAAAAAAACTAAAAAGAAACTAACATTAGAAACATACATAACACAAGAAACGAGGGTAAATTTAATCTGAAGCAGGCTTTACATAATAACATTATTTATTACCTTTTTACTATAACTTATCTTAATCTTAAGAAATATGTACTTTCCATTACCTTCTCTACATTAAGATAAGATATATTACATCTGTTAATTTATTGTTTGACAGTTCGTTGTTTATTACATAACATTTCACTTACTATCTAACGCTGGTCAAGCACATGAGGATAAATACCTCACATAGAGAGAATAAACATAATTTATTAAAATCTGTTCTTCTACATAAGATAAACTAGAGAAGTACGTTAATTCCCATACCTAAAAATATTAAAGCCCGTTAAAAGTGTACCTACAACTGACAAATAAGAAGATTATCATTTAAAACGATTAAATATAATAAAGTATAAAATGTAATAATTGATTCGTAATCGTGGATTATTTTTTGTGTTGTTCACCTGTTAAATAAATTAGAACGTAATAATAATAAAAATAAATAATTTTCAGTAATCATATGCTTATCTCCTATGAATATTATATCATTTATGAAGAAAATATAAAAACATCAAGTTGATCTTATTTAATTTTCCTTTTAAGCACGAGATGTGACTATGTAGACATCAATAAATGTTAAAAGCAAATTACACGAGCAATGTCTTTTGAAAAATTTTAGTTTATAAATATAAAATAAACAATGTTTACTAGATAATTGATTGTATTAGGAACAAGAACCACGTTATAATAAAATATACTATCTCTGATTAGCAATTATTTAGAAACAGATGTTGGTTTCGATTTATCAAAGAAGTGTTTAACTGAGTAGAAATAAAAACAACACGAGACATTTCTAGACGTGTTCATTGCAGAACAATCTCTTGTTAACCAATCTGGCCGTAGACGTCGTCGTACACTCTGCCGAGCGCCACTAGATGGCAGTAGTATTAAATTTCTTCTACGTACCGATAGCTGATATGTGATCACCGCCGCCCAAGAACCTTTGCAACATCCGAGGATTCACAAGTGCGTTGTCGGCCTTGGAGATAGGGACTATATGCCTTTTTTGAAGCTACCCATGACGTATCAGTCTAGAAATACCGCTGAATCCACTCGGATGATATATAGGAGGTTAAATGTTAAGCAAAAAGCCAACATAAGTTATGCTGGCGATATAGTAACGCCTTTCGTTGGTGCTCTTGAAGATGATCAAAGTATGTGATGTTCTGAATATTTTGAATAAAACTCAGCTTATAATCGCTAAACTCCACAAACGAAATATTTTAACTCCAAAAATTATATATTATATAATTAGAGATGCAAATATTTTCACGAACTTTTTATTTTCCGTTTCAATCCTTGTAATGGGTGTGGAAATGAAACGAGGGTTTGGGGGTTATTCTGAAAAGATGTGATATTATGTCGAACGTTATTTTGATTAATTAATTCCAATGGTATATTCCAATAAAAACAAAAAGAGATCAAACATGCAAAATTATCCTAGTTCATACGCTGTTACTTAGTTACGGAACAGAATAAAAAGAAATATATGGAGTGAAATTAAAGGACATATTGTAGACAGTCCCACTAAGACCCGTACTGCGTATTAGAAAACATCTCTTTACTCCCGGGATTATCTGCTGTGGATCTTTAGTTCACTTTCAAAGCTTACCCATTCTTAATACACGTAAACTTCAATGGTCTTTAGATTTTTGTTTTTGACATAACATGAGATTTTTATTAATTCATACTTAAAGTATTAATAAAATAATAAATATTAAGCTTATAATAGTATTATACAAACATAAAAAATACACACACTACATTGTATTATTTAAATCCACTTTAACAGAATATAAGTCTGTAAGTAGTAACAATGTGTAATATATTTACAATTTAGGTGAATATAGATATACCATATGAATGATGAATTGAGGAGTCACCGACCTCAGGGAGCGACTCGGTCATTTGTTAACTTTGACCTTTTCCGTAAACACGAGCCTACTTTCAGATCAATCCGTCATCATGTCATTTGAGTCCGGAGATAACTTTTGGGGTTGTAGAATTTTCGATAACTATATTTCTTTAAAACGTTTGTTCCATGACGTTTAGACAAATTAAAAATGTCATGCGGACGCTATCTATAAAAACATATACGATAATTGCGTTTTTATATTTATCTGTAGTTTTTTTTTAATATTTCTAAATATATAAATATATATTAATACATTAGTTTATGACATAACATTTCACTTACCATCTAATGCCGGTCAAACATATGAGGATAAATACCTTACATAGAGAGAATAAACATCAATAATTAAAACCTGTTCTTCCACATAAGATTAACTAGAGAAATACATTAATTGCTATATTTAAAAATATGAAACCTCGTTAAAACTTTACCTACAACTTTTGACAAACAAGAAGGTTGTCATTTAAAACTATTAAATACAATATAGTATAAAATGTAATAATAGAGTCGTAATGTTAATTATTGACTGTGGTGAGTTCACCTGTTTCATTAATTGGAACGTAATAATGATAACTCATTTTCAACAATTATAATATTCATATTTTATGAACATTATATAATTTATGTAGTGTGATGAGAGTTGTGAAAAGGAGGAAAATTATAAATATGAAAGCAAAATAAATTATCAGAGTTTTTGAAAACCTATCTGTAACGTGTCATCACCCGCTTGAAGAATGGAAAGGCAATATTTACTAATGAAATAAGATTCTTAATGTGCTCAGAAGTAGTACCCCATTATGATATAATATAGTATAACAATAACAACGCGAAACATCTGGATGAAATACCCGGACCTGTTACGGTTCGACAACAGGGTTCAAATAAGAGAACTGTGTTCTTTTATAACTGATATACGTCAGTCATTGTCACGGAGATAAGTCACTGATGGATCACGAGCTTTGGAAGGTTGAAGACAATAGGTTTGATTAAGTTTCTTACTTTGGTCCTGATTAGATATAGCTTTTTACGTGTTGCAAGTGTAATATATTTTAAAGAAATAACAACAAATATATATTAGTGCATATTGTCACTCGTATACCCTTTTTTTATAAAGAACAGGTGAAGTAAAAACTACAATGTCTCTCTAGATGTTGCCAGTTTTATAATGAAATAAATGTTATTACAGTGGGAGTGCCGCAAAAAATAATTACTTTATACTAATAAAAGAAGAAGGTGTAGAAAAAAATTAAAATTGTTAAGCTTTCTCAGCAAAATATTTATTGGTAAAATAAACTATTATTAACTGTACTACATAAATAAATTAATTAAAGACTTAATGTGGTACAAAATCAATATCGTATGAAGTGACGTGCAGCAGCTGCTATAGCTATACAGCTACTATACCTGAAAGCTGCATTAGTTGCTAAGTGCTAGCATAAGGCCAAGTATATATCTAATTTTCAAACTATTTTATAAATTTGATGGTTCTGTATATAATAAAAATTGTGATCGAATTTATTTTTTACTCACAAATAATAGAACATGTTATGAAATAGTACACAAAACTGTTTTTATTTTATTTTGCTGACATTTGTATGTTATCAATTTGCCCTAGGAACTGATGATGGATGAAATAGGAAAAATAAAATATTATTTTACTATAGGTATGAATAATAATTGAAAAATTTGATAATCTACAATTCGATGGTACCCTAACCCAGATAGCGCGAGTTTATTTGCTTTGCTACTCGGAAAGCGCTTTCTAGTGGAAAACTGTGCCACCGCTGGGGAATCGTAAAAGCATTTTAAATATTACTTTCGTATTTCGCTAAATTTGATAATTTAAGATGGAGTAATAAGCTAATTAACAAACCGAGAGGTTGTGACCTGTTTTATATTATTTAATGATTTTACAAAATTAAATAACCATAACCATAAGTTAAGAATTAAGAAGCAATATTAGATTTTAATATATATATGTAAATTGAAACTCTAAGTTTCCTATAACAATATGAACTCCAGTCTTTATCAGTCATTCTCAGATAACTGTAATATATTTTTGAATATCATTACACCTGAAATATACAAAAGTGAAGTGACATGAAGTCTCTTAGACCTAATTTTAAAAAACCATGCACATTATTTGTTGCGAACTATTTTAATTTTCTTACTGTAATCAAAATGTGTTATAATCACGTGAATAACTAACAAAAAATATTTCTTATTTTATATATATTATTATAACTACAATACAGTAAATAAATAAATCGCAGTCAAATTCTTAGTCCATTCTTCATACGAGAGCTTAAAAGACTGTTCATATGAATATAATAAATGTAACAGTTGTTATACTTACATATTATGTACAGTCAGTTACCATCATTAATATTACGTCCGGTGAGATTTATTCCGCCCGAGTTTCTCGTCGTAGATTTATGTTCCATTAGTTTGTGTACAAAAAGGTTTAAAAATAAAAAAAACATCATTTTAATGTTTACTAACAGAATGTGAATCTGTCTGATGAATTGAGGAATCACCGACCTCGGGAAGTGACTTCGTCATTTGTTATCTTTGAACTTGTCTGTGTACATGAGAATACTTACAGATTAATTCATCGTCGTGTCATTGGACTTCGAATATAACTTTTGGGATCGTAGAAAATAATGGGACAATTATATTACTTATTTATTCGGTTAAAAAAAATCAATATAATAAATAGCATTCATCAGTTTAAAGACAAACAAAATAATATTTGTTTCCTGAAATATTTATGTAAAATTCGAGATCTTTTCATTATTATTCACTTGTTGCCGGTATTTATAAAGAAAATAATATTTACCGGTTCGTGTTTCTTTAATATGCCTTAAGATACATTCTTAATTCTTAGCGCAGTCATTACTTTTAAAACAAACAATGCAGGTCTTTTGTTTTTCAAGAATGGAATGGAAGCCAATGAAAAACATGCTTTAGTAAAATAGACCCTCAAGCTACCAAATATTATAGTAAGAGAGAAACAATAGCGCCGTAATGTATTAATAAAAGTATAGCTTTAAGCTGTTTAAGAATATTTTATATATATAATGGTGTATTTTTATCAAGGGTTAAATAATAGGGACCTTGATGGATCCGGTCATATCAAAATATTTACTTTAAAAAATTAGAGTTTGAAGAAATCTAGTTATTTCAATAGTAATTGCAAAGAAAGCACATGGAAGTTTGAAAATTATATTTATAACCTATTACTGAAATAAAATTACGATAAACTTATTAACTTTCAACCAGTCATGTGAAGATCATGAGTATTATATCTCATAGTAGAGTTAGTTTGTAGCTGATAAATAAATTTACAAATAAATGTTGATGTCTTGTACAAAAAATTCCATCTTATAAAAAAAAACCTCTAAACTTTTAAGAAGTGTTTTGTCTTTTTTGAAATAAAAGATTCTTTTCTATAATTTCCGACACACACAATGTATGGCCTAATTTTACACTTTTGAAATTATTAATTAGTAATGAGTATTCCGTTTTCTGTAACTCTTCCAAGTTAGAGAAGTAGAGTTAACATATTGTTCTAATATCTAATCAAATAATATTTAACTCGATGTAATACTTTTATGACAATTCCGGATCAATTAAAATATTGAGTTGAAGAAATTTCGATGCTCTGAGTTTCAAATTTTTAAATGCACTGAGTTCACTGACTCATAGGGTTTAAATCATTTCTACGTTTCATAATTTTCCAGTAGATGGCGGTAGGTTAATAAAATTGAGGAAAATTATGAAATACAATTTCCCTCAATTTTATTTTCATGTTGTGTAAGTATTCAATAAATGTAGCTGAGATATAATTTCAAATATTTTCTAAATTACAATAACACTTCAAAGGTACGGATGTTGTAGAAATTTTGTGGTTTTAGATGTCTAAGTACGTAAAGTACGGGAGAGGTCCGTAGCGATTTCGTTTGTTACAACTAGTATATTAATATATATAGTAATAAACATATAATTGGTAAATAGTATTTAAGTTCATGTATTATGAATCTCTTTCAAGTAATACAAAATAAATTTATTTTCTTACTATAACGAGAGTCATTTACTGTCCAGAGCTCGTAGAGTTCAAAGTTTTATGAAAAGCGCATTTTAAGAAGTTCAAAATAACGAACATTTGAAAGAAAAATAATATTATTATAATATCCGCAATGTTTATTATAATATTCACATACTTTATTATTACTTATTAATTTATCTAAATTGTAATCAGCGTCTTTTAAGAATGCTCTAACAAATCCTTAAGGTGGTAGAGTAGATGTGGTCACGTGGCGTCGCCTCTTATATAGACTGTTTTATTTGGCAGTAATAAACAAAATAGCTATCTAACTATTTAAGTTGCATTTATTTGAGTAAGTGATACATGATTTGACTGACAACTTGAACACTTAACAGAAGGTGAACCGCTCCTTAACTTGTGAGACATGGACATTTAAAAAAAAATATTGTCTTTTCAAGCTTTTTGTATGAATGTGTAAAATATTTGTAATATTTTTGCAATAACATGAGGTATGTTCGGATGCCATTCGCTTTTGAGTCTTTGGCTTTGATTTATTTTAAATTAAATATTATCCATAACTTTTGTAACGAAAAAATAAATGCCTCCAAATTATTGAATATTTTTTTTGTATAAATATAAAAACGTAGGGTTAATTAATAAAACTTATTAATATTATATATTTCAATAAATCTTATCTCAACTCTTAAGTAGTTTAAATAAAATATCAAGTATAGATAAGCAATAAAATATCACTTTTAGAATGTTCATAGAAGTAAAGCATCATGCATCGCTCCGGCGTTACTCTTCAGACAGGAGAGAGAAAAATATAAAATGTTATCAACATATTTTATTAATATTAACTGAAAAGTTTTTCACGGCCACCCTGATTTATGTAAGGTGCAACCTCACTGGCAACAACATTACACAACAACAATTAACAACTAATGACAACCCTCGTTCCCACGGCGATACTCTCTATATGCAATATACAGTTACATTGCTCCAGGGCCACTTTAGAATTAACAATATTTCCTATATGTCTTTAATTATTTAATATAAAAAATAAAGAAAACTTTTTGTTGACAACATTTTATTTCAATCTTTTAACTACATAGTTGAGCTCACTTTAATATAATGTATTTTTACAAAATAAGAAGCCAATAAGTATTACATATTAGCGAAAGTCACATATAAAATGTAAAAAAACATATACTTGTTTTTGCGTATATTAAACACAGTGAGACGCGTGGTCAGTGTTACATAATACATATGTATATATACATACGTCCGAGTATGTGCCTTCATGAATGTTCACGAACAACGAGATTTATTGGAACCGGGTATCCGTCTTGTTCAAAATTTATCACCCCTTAGTTTGAATTAGATTTGTGACATGTTTAGTTTATTTTACTTTTACTTACATCATTATTGACATTGGCATTTTAAAGATGTGAAGACATTTAACCTATTAGTCACTTGTAACTTTTAATATTAGCATTTTGTTAATACTCATCTAAATTAATATGAACAAAAAGTTATTTTTTATTAGTTTTTATTAGTCTTTCTAATCGTTAAATATAGCGACGGCTTTAATTATTACACTAGTGAACACCATTTTTGTTTCCTTAGTTTTTTACCGTTATTTAGGTAAAAATACTGGGAGGTTGTCAACAGCTTGCATAAGTGTATATATTAATTTAATATTGTTAAATGATCTATTTTAAGATCTTCTATAACTAACCACTTTAGATTGATGTTAATGCTAAGCTCCAATATTATTCTGCCGCCATATATGAGCCCCAGTTTGTCTGATAACGTTCTTTTATTGACTGCATAACTGAGAAAATCTTTAGCCCTGCTATTCGATAAAAACACAGAGTTTATGGAAAGCCCCCTAATTTTGAGTGGAGGAGGTACATTTTTATTCTCGTCTTGTACCGTATTTCTTGCAAGTTCTATAACTCAAACTACATAAGCTCGAAATAGTCGACTGATTTCCTATTACTTACGAAATGGCTCATTACAAAAACTATTCCAAATTTTGGATTCGACTTCAGTCATTGTTCTGAAAAAACTATGAACAACGAGTTGTCTAAGTTATAACCAATTAAAAATACATGGTTTTAATTACTTTACAATTTTCCTAGACTGAGCAGAATAATGAGTCTCCTGTTATATTGAGTTTGAGTTTTAGCCTGTATCGTCTTACAAAAGACATTGTAGAAAAGTAAATCGTTGATGTTCAATCAGCTCACGATTGAACATCTAAGACATGCGGGTCAAAGGCTCTTTTTTATCGTTTGTAGACGTCACAAACATTTACCGGCAGACATGATTACGATTCTGCTGATGACAGTTAATAAAAATAAAAAAGTTAATTTATCTGATGGATCATATTTCTGGGTCATTTGCTTGTCAAATATTATAGCCTAGGTTTCTGACATAGTGCATTATTATGTTCTTGATAAAGCTTTTGTGCTATCATTTGCTATAGACTACTAAACTTAAAATTTAATTATGTGACAACAAACGAAATAACCTAATGGGGTCATAATTATACATAACTGAGTTGTTGAAACATTCAGATAAGTTAACTTTTAAATTAGACTACGATTCAGTTTGTGTCTTATTTTTAGTTTTAGTTTCGCTTTTAAGAACTTAAGATTAAATAATTTAACTTTTTGTTGATTAAAAAATATCGCTTATCATTCATAATTTCAAATATTAATAAAAATTATTAATACATTAGTAAGAAGAGACAAAATATAATGACACTAACCTTTATGACTTATATAAATAATAATTTATATTCTGTAACCGGATAACATATAAATATTATAAAATAAAGCTTTACTACATTAACATTAAAACAAATTTTACCTTTTTCTTATAATTTTTGAATGATATAAGTAAAATGTGTATAAAACCAGAGACTTTATCACCAAATAGCCAATGATTATAAAACATTCAAAATGAAATACTTTATGTATGTTATACTTGTATTTCAGTTTTGAGAATCTGAACAGTTTGATTAAATTAAAATAAAATATTCTACAGGAATAATTATATATTTAGTGATGCAGACATTTCCACGAACATTTTATTTTGCGTTGCAATGATGGTAATGGGCGTGGAAATGAATTGACGGTTTCGGGGTTATTCCGAGGGTTCGATATTATGTCGAAAGCTATTTGATTATGATGATAATGATGAATTTGATTTGGATATGATGATACATGATAAAGGACATGCACGCAGTGCATGCGGCTAATTCGACCATTCTTTATACTTATGAAATATATACATACATTACATAAAATTTAACATTCCATTATATATAATAATCGATGCAAATAATTCGATGTGATTGTGTAGAAAATCCCAACGAGATTCGTATTAGGGCCTTCAGATGAATGGACTAATGTAACTTTACTCTACTCCTGGGATAATCTATTATGGACCTTTACTTCGCTTCAAGAGATTACCTATTTGTGAGATTAATTCAGAATACACACACACACACACATCAATAGTCTTTAGATTTTCATTCCGTAATAACAAAGCAATATCAAAGTAGTGAATAATGTTTGACCGTAGGACGAATGCTGAGCGTAGCGAGGCGTTTATCCGAAGAACTACGTTTCCACTAGATAGGCCTATTCTGCTATTTTTCCGTATGTTTGTTCTAGCGTAGCCGGCGTATTTTTCATCCTATTTAGGCCGGTGATTTAAGTTTTTGTTATGGCGTAGTAGACGTATTTTTAATGCAATCATCACGAAAATTGGTAAGTGTGTTCTTTGAATTATTTAAATTTTTATGTAGAGCCGTTTTTTTTTCTTGGGCAAAATAATTTCAAGATGGCGGATTTCTGATCAGTACCACAAAAACGGACTTTGAGGCAGCTGAAATTTCGTCTAAGTATTCTTTGTCGAAATCTAAGGTGTTTTTTTGTTATTTCAAAATCCAAAATGGCGGCCATAGCGAATTATCAAAAAATTTAAAGTTGAATAACTCCGTTGTTATTTGGTGGAGCCAAATTTCGTTCGGTAATTATGTACCTACATACATACATAGGTATACATATTCCCTTTTGGAAATGGAACTTAATACATTGTCTCATCCCCTAAAGTACTAAGGTGTACTGTCTACAGAACGACTTAAATTAAGTGTTGTTTTTAGGTAACTTAATAATCTAATAACATAATTCAACAGTAAGTATTAAGGAACAAAACCTGTCCGAAATATGAGAAATGTTACGTAATGATAATTTACTTACTTGATACTATATGACTTGATAATTTATAAATATTAAAACTGCTGACTTTTTTTATTACAACTTATTTATTTAAATAACAAAATAGAAACACAGACACACACACAGACAGATATGTTAACTGAAAGAAAGAGTTTATCTTACTTTAAATATTATAAATCGATTATTTATTATTATTAGAATATTATATTAAAATACAATTTATATTAAAAAGCTGTATTATATAACACTTAACTGCTGACAAACGATGAATAATAAAACTAATTGTTTACAATAATAATAATAATATGTTTCAAGAAAACTAAAGCAGACAGCAATATCACATCTTACCAAGTACATTCTTTAGTAATAAAAAAACTTTTATCTCTTTAGACCCTTGTTTTATGGTAAATGCCATTTTTGTCTCTAGTACTTGACTATTTAATGATGAAATAACAAACATACAAGCTGGCTATCTTTTGAATAATATAAATGTTTCCACAGGACTCGTGGAATGCGTGGAAGGAAAGGATTACACTGGTTTAAACACTGAGCTCGAGTTGAGTGTGACTGAGAAACCGCAACTCATGACATGGTGTAGTATTGTTCCTTTAGAGTTTCAACAAATACACACATGAGTTTTATTAACTACGAAATTACTAACTTACACTTAACTTGCTTAATTAATACAAGTAATGTTCTGTTTTGTATAATAACTATCAAACAAGGTGTAAATGGGTGTTTTAATATTTTATTACCTGTGATATAGTTTTTAAGCATTAAAAAGTTCATTTTAAGCCCTTTTATATTATAGAATTTTGCACATTTCAATTGTATAATACAATAAGACATATATATATATAAACCATAATTTTAATGCATACTAACAGAATGTGAGTCTGTTAATAATAATAATGTGTAATTATAGTGATATGTAATATAGTAGCAACTTAGGTGAATATAGATATACAATGATGAATTGAGTAATCACCGACCTCAGGGAGTGACTCGGTCATTTGTTATCTTTGACCTTTTCCGTAAACACGAGAATACTCTCAGATCAATCCGTCATCACGTCATTGGAGTTCAGAGACAAGTTTTGGGGTCGTAGAAATTTTCGGATAACTATATTACTTATTTATTATGGTGAAAATATCTTTGTTAAAATATTTGGTTTAAGACGTCAGACAAATTAAAAATGCCACGCGGCCACTACGAGGGTCAAACTGAAAGTTCTTAGAAAATCAAAAACTAAGCATTCTAGCAAGTTATTAGTTTTATTGTAACTTTTCAAAATAGCGTCCATTTACATCAATACATCGCTGTATTCAATGGAACCATTGCGAAAAGCACCTTGCCCACTCGGCCTTAGGGGTCTCTTCGACGGCGTTTTGAAACGCAGCCACTGCTTCTTTGGCGTCTATAAAACGTTTTCCTCGAAGTTTTTCTTTTATTTTCGGAAATAAATAAAAATCGCAGGGTGCGAGGTCGGGGCTATACGGCGGGTGACCCAGTAATTCCACGTCTGAGGGCACCAAATAGTCGATCGTTTGCCTGGCGGTGTGCGACGAGGCATTGTCGTGATGAAGGAGGATCCTGCTGCGAGGTCGTTTCTCTCGAACTTTTTCCAAGACAAGTGGCAAACAATTGTTAGTATACCACTCTGCATTAACCGTTTTCTGATCCTCTAAGACTACTGTCGCGTAATGACCTGTCTTTCCGAAGAACGAGGCCACCATCTTTTTTCCAACACTTCGACCTCTCTTCACTTTAGTTGGCAACTCTTCGGAAGGAAACACCCACTGAGCAGACTGTCTTTTGGTTTCCGGATCATAACAGTAAATCCAGCTTTCGTCACGCGTTAGTATGTCGAACACGGCATTTGAGTCACCTCCGTTAAATTTTTGGATCATTTCTCGGCACCAATCAACACGGCGGAGTTTTTGAGCCTCGGTCAAATTATGCGGTATCCAGCGGGCACAAAGCTTCCTGACCGCTAAATGTTCATGGAGGATTTTGTGCACTTGACGCATACCTATGCCTAGACTTGTCCGAATCTGCTGATAGGTCACTCTTTTGTCAGTCTCTATCATACGCCGCACAACACTGATGTTATCTTCAGTCGTCGCTGTAGAAGGCCGTCCCTCACGCAAATCATCGGTGAGATTAGTTCGACCACGTTTGAATTCATTAAACCAGTTGTAAACTGTGGCACGAGATGGGGCTTCATCGTGAAAAGCCAATCGAAGTCTATCATAACTTTCTTGTTGACTTAAATGACATCGAAAGTCATAAAAAATCATTGCACGAAAATTTTCTCGGCTTAAATTCATTCCGACGTGCACAGAAAATTTTCAATTTGCCGCCAAATCGTAAAACAAATGACAAATGAATGAAATGTACACTCAATAATATTGCTAAAGAGTTCTATTTTCAAAATTTAAACTATTTTTTTTAATATAATGCTTTTAAGTGGCCAGTTCTAAAAACTTTCAGTTTGGCCCTCGTATCTACATGACCATTAAGCTCAATGTTTCATTAAGTAGCAGTCAAAATGTTCTTAAGTGACAGGACTGAACTCCCTCGTGTACTGACAGTGTAGTGCTAACTTTGTTATTTACGAACGCGATAATTAAATATATCTTACTACTTCTATTTTGAAACTTTCCATTTCCAGACTGGTTTCTTTCAAACCCCTTATATTAATCCCCAGTCTTGTTAAAGATAAGACAAATTAAATAATGTATGGTTATCTTAATATTTTCAAAATAATAGTAATAATACTCAATATTCATTTTCATTTACTTATTTCGTTTCATATCATTATAATGCTTACTCACGTCTATTACATGTGTAATACTAAGTTCAGAATGAAATGTCATCCATCAAAATACACATTTAAAAAAAAAAACTTTTACCCCCCCCTCCCAACCCCTCTTTCACTTTTTCCAAAAAAACGAGATGCTACGTTTGTCCTACTAATTTATCCTATCGACCTGTGAAGTCAGATTTTGCCTACGATGAATTTGGACTGATAGATCGTATATACACAGATATATATATATATATATATATATATATATATATATATATATATATATATATATATATATCTTTTTTTTTTTCGACGGATTCTCAAACTCCAGTTCATAAACGGCGTAGCGCCCCTCTGGGGTCTGGGTCCCGTCATCGCATCGATTGCAATAGGTAGATTCATCTATGGAATCTACCTAAAATGCAAACAAGAAACTATCGCACAAATTATGTATATTGAAAAATAAAACCGATCGAAGCCAGTAATTAAGAGCTATGGAGGAGGAACCTCGGTCCGCTGTCGGTAAGCACTTCATCGTCACTCCCGTAGATGACGACGACTTTAACCTCTTATTTATTATTACAATAAAACCACCGTAATTTTATTGTGAGTAGGAAAACCTATTGACTGAGCAACAATACTACTATTAAGTGTGTATTGTTACAACCTTGTTAGTCGAATGTATAATACTAAATATTTTTTTTTATAATTAAAATCAAATCTGCAAATTTTTTAAATGAATAATTATTCATGTATTATGTCATTCCCAGACGTGCTCACTGCAGGACGGTCTCCTGTTAGCCAGTCCTGCCTCAGACGACGTCGCACACTCTGTGGAGTATTACTAGATGGCACTAGTACCGAGTTTACGTGCCGATAGTAGTTGCTAGTGTTGTTATTATTATATAATATAAAATATTTTTAATATCTTTATTATTTTTGCAATTCTTAAACTTCATTCAACATTTGAAAAGTAATGTACCTAGTTTGAACTTTTTAATCAGATAATATAGGATATTCTTCAATTGAAAATATGTTTGTCTCTCATTAAGTAAGTCAATAAGTATATCCCTCTGTGATAAGACGGTAATAAGTATTCAATGTAGCTCCTGATAGTAGATATATGCATTTACCAAAATAAAAGCCCTTTAAATTAATAACTACCTAAGTTAAACTGTATCAATATAAACTAGTCTATATACCTAAGCTATCAATAACTATAACTATATCGACCTACCCAAGAGAACTGTGTTCTTCTGTAACTGATATACGTCAGTCATTGTCACGAAGATAAGTCACTGATGGATCACGGACTTTGGAAGGTTGAAGAAAATAGGTTTGATTAAGCTTCTTACTTTTGATCCTGATTAGATACAGCTTTTTATTTATTACAAGTGTAATATACTATGCCGCGTTTATGTTTATATTTCAAGGAAATAACAAGGTATGCTAGTATATATTATCACTCGTATATATATTTTTTTTAATAAAATCATGTAAAAGAAAACTAAAATTTTAAATATTTCTAGGTGTAAGAAGTTTTATAATGAAATAAATGTTATTACAGTGCGGGCGTACTGCGAAACATGAAACGAAGAAGAAAAATATTTAAAATTGAAATGTTTTTAATGGAACTAACTACCTAAATAAATTAATTAAAGATTTAATGAGTGTTGCAAAACCAACATCAAATGAAGTGACGTGCAGTAGCTGCTATAGCTATACAGCTACTATACCTGAAAGCTGCATTAGTTGCCAAGTGGCCGCATTAAACCAAGTATCTATCTAGTGTTCAAACTGTTTAAAAGTTTGATGGTTCTGTATATAATAAAAATATAAATTATTATTAAGTTCATTTTTTTCCTAAGAAATAATAGAACATGTTGGGAAATAGTGCACAATATAAATGTTTTTTTCATTTTGCTGATGTTTGTTTTTTACCATCCTACGTATGGTAGTGATAAAACTACTGATACAATAGACAAGAAAAAATAATTGTACTTTAGGTAATAATGATTATCGCAAAATTTTATAATTTACAATTCCGCGGTACCCTAACCCAGTCAGCACGAGTTTATTTGCTTTGCTACTCGGAAAGCGCTGTCTAGTGGAAAACTGTACCCGCCGCTCGGGAATCGTAAAAACATTTTAAATATTACTTTTTTATATCGTTAAAGTTGATAATTTTTGATGAAGTAATAAGCTAATTAAAAAAAACGAGAGGCTGTGACCTGTTTTATCTTATTGAATAATTATACTAAAATAAATAACCGTCAATGGGATGGGATGTCTTGGGATGAAATTAAGAATTAAGAGACATTTTTTGTATTTAATATATAAATAAATATACTGAAACTCTAAGTTGCCTATAATATATTCTCAGATAACTGTAATATCGTTTTTAAATATCATAATAAAAAGGGAAGTGATGTGAAGTATCTTAGACTTAATTTTAAAAAACCTTGAACGTTATTTGTTGCGAACTATTTTAATATTCTTACTGTAATCTAAATGTGTTTTATTCAAATGAATAACTTACAAAATATACTTTTTATTTTAAATATATTCTTAATCAAAACCACTCCATAATAAATAATCTTTCATTATAAACGATCAAATATATATTAACTATAATCTATTAAATAAACCGTAGTCCAATCCATCGTCCATTCTTCTTACCAGAGCTTACAAGACCTGATCATATGAATATGATAGATGTAACAAAACCAGTTGTTATACTTACATATTATGTACAGACAGTTTTAAAAATAAAAAAAACGTCATTTTAATGTTTACTAACAGAATGTGAATCTGTCTGATGAACTGAGAAATCACCGACCTCGGGAAGTGACTCCGTCATTTGTTATCTTTGAACTTGTCCGTGTATCTGAGCATATTTTCAGATTAATTCATCATCGTGTCATTGGAGTTCGAATATAACTTTTAGGATCGTAGAAATTTTTAGACAATTATATTACTTATTTATTCTGTTAAAAAAATCTATTTAGTAAATAGCATTCATCAGTTTAAAGACAAACAAAGTAATATTTGTTTCTTAAAATATTTATGTAAAATTCGAGATCTTTTCATTATTATTCACTTGTTGCCGGTATTTTTAAAGAAAATAATATTTCCCGATTCGTGTTTCTTTAATATGCCTTAAGATACATTCTTAATTCTTAGCGCAGTCATTACTTTTAAAACAAACAATGCAGGTCTTTTGTTTTTAAAGAGGAAGCCAATGAAAAACATGCTTTAGTAAAATAGACCCTCAAGCTACCAAATATTATAGTAAGAGAGAAATAATAGCGCGGTAATATATAAATAAAAGTTTATCTTCAAGGAGTGATATAGCTGAAATCTTCAGTGTTTTATCATTTTATATTTACAGTAGCAACTGCGAAGTAAGGATAATATTTACAACCTATTATATTACTTACTAATGACAGAACATTACAATAAACTTGTTAACTTTGAACCAGTCATACGAAGATCATGAGTATTATATCTCATTGTATGTCAATGTAAAATAAATGAAGTTAGTTTGTAGCTGATATATATTAATTTATAAGTAAAAATTTTAATATTTTGTGTAGAAAATCTATCTCATAAAACAATTCTTATATTATAGGAACAGTCTTTTTAAAAAAAAAAACAGATTCTTTTCCATCGTTTCGTTTTCTCTAAATGTATGGCATATTTTACTCTTTTAGAATTATTAATTAAAAATTAGTATTCCGTTTTCCGTTTTCCAAGTTAGAGAAGCTTAGTTAACATAATGTTCTAATAAATAGTGTTCAAATAATCTTGAACTCGACATAATACTTATATGATAATTTCAGGATCAATTAAATTACTGGATTGAAGAAAATCTCGATGCTCTCAGATTCAAAGTTATTAAATAGATCTAGTTTTAAATACACTCGAGTTCACTAACTCTTAAGGGTTTCAATAATTTCTACGTTTTATAATTTTTCAATAGATGGCGGTAGGATTCCTCAATTTCCCTCAATTTTATGTTTAGGTTGTGTAAGTATTCAATAAATGTAGCTGAGATTTAAATTCAAATATTTTCTAAATTACAAAAACACTTCAAATGTATCGATTTTGTACAAATTGACAAACTGTTTTAGATGTCCAATTACGTAAAGTAGGAGAGGGACCCATAGGGATTTTGTCTACTCACTACCAGACCAAATCGCTGTGAACAACTAAAATATTAATATATATATATATATATATATATATATATAATGTATTTTGAATTTCGTCCAGTAAATTCAAAATAAATGTATTTCCTTTCTATAATGAGAGTCATTACTATCCAGAGCTCGAAGTGTTCAAAGTTTTATGAAAAGCGCATTTCGAGATAGTTCAAAGTAGAATGAGCAAGTTGTTTCTTCTTAATACCAAATAAAACATTACAACTGAAGAATGAAGATAACCATAAAATAAGGTATCTTTATTTAAGTACTTCAATCAAACCAGAAACTTAATTTTTATAAGTATATTACTTCTTATTGAAAGAAAAATAATATTATTATAATATCCGCAATGTTTAAATAATATCCACATATTTTATTATTACTAATTAATTTATATAAATTGTAATCAGCGTCATTTAAAAATGCTCTAACAAAGCTTTACCACCGTAAAGCTTTAAAGCTTTAAAGGAGACGCCACGTGACCACATCGACTCTACCACCTTAGAGTCGATGTGGTCATGTGGCGTCTCCTCTTATACGATCTGCTTTATTTGGCAGTAATACACAAAAATAACTATTTAAGTCCCATTTCTTTGAGCAAGTGGTACATGATTTGACTGAAACATGAACACTTAACAGAAAGTGAACCGCTCCTTAACATCGACATTTAAAAAACAATATTGTTTTTTTTCAAGCTTTTTCGATAAATATGTGAAATATTCATATTTTTATAGCGTGAGGTATGTTCAGATTGCATTGGCTTTTGAGTTTTTGGCTTTGACTTTATTTTAAATTAAGTATTATTTATAACTTTTGTAAACGAAATAAATGCTTCCAAATATATTATTATTATATGTATTATTGTTATTTTTAAATTAATATTAATAAATATTTATAAAAACGTAGGATTAATTATAAAATTTATTAATATTATATATATACTTGTTTTTGCGTATATTAAATACAGTGTACGCGTGGTACGCGGCGTACGCGTGTAGTGTAGTGTACGCGTGGTCAGTGTTCCATAATACATATGTACATATACATACGTATATGCCTTCATGAATGTTCAACGAACTACGAGATTTATTGGAAGCGGGTATCCGTCTTGTACAATATTTATGACTTGACCCTTTAGTTTGAATTAGATTTATAACGTATTGAGTTTATTTTACTTTTTTTTTGGTAATGGTTTCATTCGCAAATATGCTTGGAATATTTAGCCAATTTCAAGTTCCTGTTTATGAGCCTTGTTGTTGTAGACTAATAAATGTGGTAAAGTGTTGAGAAAAAATTAAGAAGATTGGTAGATGTATGTATTGTGGTGTACAATAAAGAGTAAATAAATAAATATATATTTAAGACTTTAGTTATATTGATGACATGCTGGTCCCCTAAAACAACACAAATAAATAAAGTTAGTATTATAATATATAAATGTTATGTATAAGTTAAAGTTTTTATAATTAACTAGCAGGTTACCCATGCTTCGCAACGGAAGGCGAAAGTGATCAAACATTTTGTTTGAATATCCACACCACCTATTAGGCATCAAACAGGCGCGTTATATTTTTTGCAGTTTTTTAGCTGTAAGTTTGGAACGGTTTAGACTTATGCAAAATCCTTTTCTATTGCACCTATTCAATATGTCAGGAGTCTTGTGTCCAAATTTCAGCTTTCTAGGTTTTACGGTTTGGGCTGTATAGCGATGAATGAGTCAGTGAGTCAGTGAATGTCTTTGTGTTTTATATATTAAGATAGGCTGTAAGTTAATGTTACAGTTTAATTTCATTAATTTTAATCAATTTACAAACACACCACACAAAAGGACTAAATACAAGTCTTATATTTAAGGGACGAAGAATTAGTTTATTTTACTTTTATTCACATAATTATTGATATTGGCATTTAAACGATGTAAAGACATTAAATTTGCAAGTCACTTGAAATAGTTATTAGTTAACTATTAATCTTGGAATTTTGTTGACACTAATCTAAAATAGTATCAACAAAATGTTAATTTTAATTAGTCTTTTTTATCGTTAAATACAGCGACCGTATCAATTACTACACTGATGACACGATTTTTGTTTCCTAAGTTTTTTTTTTATGTTATTTGGGAAAAATGTCGCCAACAGCTTTACATATGTGTTAACATAATAATAAATAATAAATCTATTGAAAATTATTAAATGATATATTAAGATTATTTCTTAACTAACTTAAATTCTGCCACCATTATATATAAGTCCCAGTTTCTCTGATAGCGTTCTTTTATTGACCGAATAAACTGACGAATATTTTTCACTGCTCTTCGCTAAAACATAGACTGTATGGAAATCTCCCTAATTGCGAGTGAAAGAAGTGTTCTTTTATTCTCGTTTTGCACCGTATATCTTGCAAGTTCTATAAGTTGCTATATTCAAGCTCGAAATAATCGACAGATGTCTTGTTACTTATAAATTATCTCATATCAAAAACAATTAAATTTCAAATGTAGGATTCCACTTCAGTCATTGTGTAGACAAAACTAGCAACAACACGAGTTGATGTTTAACAAAAAGTGATGGAAGTACGATACGATACGAGTACGGTCTCCGTTACCTAAAGGAATATTTATAACTTTTTTGGCACCAAGTTTAAGTTCCTCCCACGCTGGTTAATATTTATTGCCAGGCTTCATTTCGTTAATCTTCACGGCGCAGATGTAGTAACCGTCATGTTGGTTTCATGGTTTCATGGATGGATCATAATCACAGATAGGTAAGAGATTTTAGTCTACAATGTAAGGAACCCATGACTTATCCTGATTACACATTTTTGTTTCGACTACACTTAATTTTAAAATATACATCCGCCACAAATATAACAAAGCTTACAACAAAATAAAATTTTGTGTGAAGCAAAAAACAAAAAACATAAAATCTATGTAAATAATTAAACTTAAGTCTTTTTTGAAACATACGTATCAAATTGAGATTTAGGTGGAATTGTTGTTGTTTTGATAAGTGTTACAAAAACTTTTTGAAATGTCGTCGAATTATCAATAATTATTTTTTCTTGTTATTTACTAACAATTAAGCCAGCATATAGAATTTGTTGTGTGGTTCTTCTCAGATCAGGGCGCATTTGGAACCCTCGTAGCCTTATTTTAAGTTAGAGTGTCTTTACAGAAGGCCTTATTTCGATAAGTATGGTATCAAAGTAGGTCCTCCTGTCACTCCCATTTGACGTACACGAGAGATCACTAGTATTGATTCAAAGTGGAAAAGACATACATAAATAAACACATTACATTAAAACAAATATTATGTTTTTGCAATTAAAAATGTTTTGTGAGTGCTGTAACTATAATATAATAATATTAATAATAATAAAAGCCTTTATTAGCTATAAGCTGTAACTAATATAAGTACAAAAACCAGAAGTTATATTTTATACACATTATATTTGTATTTTGTCTTTTGAGAATTCCAACCGTTTAAATAAGCAAAAAAGAAATTTTAACACCGAGTATTACATATTTAATGATGCAAACATTTTCACGAACTTTTTATATTTTGTTTGAATCCTTGTAATAGTTGTGGAAATAAAATGAGGGTTTGGGGGTTATTCTGAAACGGTGTGATATTATGTCGAATGTTATTTTGATTAATTAATTCCAATGGTATGTTCAGTTCCGTCGGAAGTGCAAGCATTGCATGTTAAGTAACTTTTAGTTTACTATATTTAAAAATAAAATATTGTATATAAATTGAATTATAACAATAAAGATGACATAAAAATATCTATGTCAATAGAATTATTCGTGATTGCAAAGTATTTGCAAGAGCAATAAAAACAAAAAGAGATCAAATGTGTGAAATTATACTATAGTTATATTATATGCTCTTATTTAGTTAAGGAACAGAATAAAAAGAAATATATTGAGTGAAACTAAAGGTCATATTGTAGAGTCCCACTGAGATCCGTATTGCTTATTAGATAACGTCTCTTTACCCCCGGGATTATCTGTTGTGGATCTTTACTTCACTACAAAAATTACCTACTCTTAATACACATACACTTCAATGGTCTTTACATTTTTGTTTCCTAATAACAAAGTAATATCAAGCATGAAGTACTGCAGATGATATAGAGTTGTTATTTTTATAGGTAAATTAATTATTGTATGATATATAAACGTATTTTCTATTAGCAATGTAAAGAAAAATATATTATTTCTAAGGGTAATTTTGGATGCATAGAAGGTAAGGACTGTGGTTGTTTAAACACTCAGCTGGAGTTGAATGTGACTAAGATACTACAACTCATGCCATGATATAGTATGGTTACTTTATAGTTTCAGCAAATATACACATGAATGCAAACAAAATTAATTAATGCCAAACAGGATGCAAACAATAGCTATTAATATCTAGTGTTACTCGTATATGTTTTTTATTTGACATGAGATGAGATTTACATTAATTCATATAAATAACGTTATAAATACTATACGTATCCTTGTGTTATACAAAAAGGAAAAATACACAAACTACATTGTAATATTTTAATCCACTTTAACAGAATATAAGTCTGTTAATAGTAACAATGAGTAATTATTGTAATATGTAATATACTTTCTATTTAGGTCAATATACCGACCTCAGGGAGCGACTCGGTCATTTGTTAACTTTGACCGTTTCCGTATACTCGAGAATACTTTCAGAACAATCCGTCATCACGTCATTTGAGCTCGGAGATAACTTTTGGGATCGGTAACTATATTACTTATTTATTATGGTAAGAAATAACTTTGTTAAAATTTTTGGTTCAATGGCCATCACACAAATTAATAATGCCATGCGAAGGTTATCTATATTGGGCTTGCACGATAATTGGGTATTAACATTTATCTTTTATTTATTATCATTTTTTAAATATATGCATGTATTTTAATACATCAATAAAAAAACTTATTTATGTAATGAATGGTGATAAATTGCCTATAATATATTTAGATTGTTAGCTGATTGTAATAACACCTACATATTATAAAATGGACATTTTATATAAAAAATAAGATGAGTTAATCTATTAAAAATATGCAAACAAGAAACTATTGCATAAATTATTTATATTGAAAATAAAACCGAAGCCAGTCATAAAGAGCGATTGAGGCGATTGAGGCTAAGCACTTCATCGTCCCTCGTATTTCTCTTCTTACTGTAATCAAAATGTGTTATAATCACGTGAATAACTAACAAAAAATATTTCTTATTTTATATATATATTATTAAAACTACAATACAGTAAATAAATCGCAGTCAAATTCATCATCATCAAAAGTGCTTACAAGACTGTTCATATGAATATAATAAATGTAACAGTTGTTAGACTTACATGTTACGTACAGACAGTTACCATCATTAATATTACACGTCCGGTGAGATTTATTTCGCCCGAGTTTCTCGTCATAGATTTATGTTGCATTAGTTTAAATTAGATTTGTACAACACAAAGCTTGCTTAAGTTTAATGACAGAAAAGATTTATTTCATTAAATGATTATAAAATAAATGTTTATTTCTGAAAGCATTGCGACAGATGAATGCGTACGCAAGTAAGCTATCTGAGATATTAAAAGAATACAAATAGATGATGATTAAACTATTAACCTTATTGGATATATATTTTAGAGAAAAATATCAAACCTTTGTAGCGGCACCGTGGTGAATAAAAAAAATAGATTTAGAAAACACTATTAACGAGACATTTATCATGCGCCTTTAAAAATTAGTAATATTTCTGCAAGGTTGCAAATCAAAACTTGTTTCTTTAACCATTCCCACATTAATTATAATATTGTTATATACAATAAAGTATTAAATAAATAAATTAATTAATTAATACCAACGTCCTGATTCTTTTTCTTACATTTTTATTTAGTTCTTTAAAAACTTATCAACACTGCGGTGTCTATGATTACTTGCATATTGAATTCTTAATAAAATTATCCCCCGATTTACAAGCACGTGCCACTTATCTAGGTATCTTCAAAATCAAATTCTCTATATTTCAATATTTCTAATATTTCGTGTTTGTTTAATATACCTTAAGATACATTCTTAATTCTTAGGCCAGTCATTACTTTTAAAATAAACAATGCAGGTCTTTTATTTTTCAAGAGGAAGCCAATGGCAAACATGCTTTAGTAAAATAGACCCTCAAGCTACCAAATATTATAGTAAGAGAAGAACAATAGTGCCATAATGTATTAATAATATAGCAATTAATAGTATAGCTTTAAAGAGTGATCAAGCTGAGATCGGCAGCTTTTTACTATTATATATTTATAGTAGCAACTGCAAAGTAAGGAAATAAAGTAAGAATAATATTAACAACCTATTATTATATTATTAATAACATTACAATAAATTTGTTAACTTTGATCCAGTCATATGAAGATCACGAGTATTATATCTAATAGTATCTCATAGTAAAATAAATGTAGTTAGTTTGTAACTGAAACTGAAAGTAAAAACTTTAATATTTTATATAGAAAATTCATCTCATAAAACAATTCTTAAGTTTTAGGAATAGCCATTTTTGAAAAAACTAATTCTATCCTCTTTTTCAACCCACTAAATGTTTGACATAATTTTACACTTTTAGAATTATTAATTAGTAATGAGTTTTCCCTATTTTGTAACTATTCCAAGTTAAAGAAGGCTAGTCCAAATAATGTTCTAATATATAGTGTTCAAATAATCTTGAACTTGATATAATACTTCTATGAAATATTTCGAATCAATTGAAATATTGAGTTGAAGGAAAGCTCGACGCTCTGAGATTCTAAGTTATTAACACTAAACCTACCAAGTAGCGATCAAATTGACCGTTCTTAAACTTACACATTTTAAATCGTTATAATATCATTATCAAACTACATGAGCATTCTGAGAATATGCATATAATATTTTCTACACTCTTTACTTTTAGTTATTTCCATTATTACCTGCGTTATATAATAAAATAACTTTTAATTACCGGTCAATTAAACGGCGTGCCTTAGGAACAGGTATACAAGAATTGTCGGTAGGTTTAGTGTTAAATACATCCAGTTTCAAATGCACTGAGCTTACTGACTCATAGGGCTTAATAATTTCTACGTTTTATAATTTTCCAACAGATGGCGGTAGGAGTTTTACAATTTCTCTCAATTTCATTTGTAGGTTGTATTCAATAAATGTAGCTGAGATTCAATTTCAAATATTTTCTAAATAACATTAACACTTCAAATGTACGGATGTTGTACAAACTTCGTGGTTTTAGATGTCCAACTACGTATAAAGTACGGGAAAATATGAATATATGTTGTAATAAATATATAACTTTTAAATAGTTTTAATTCTCATATATTATGAATCTCTTCCATAAAATACAAAACTAATTTATTTTCTTATTATAATGAGAGTCATTTACTATCGAGAGCTCGTAGTGTTCAAAGTTTTATCACAAGCGCATTTCGAGGAAGTTCAAAACAGAACGAGCAAGTTGTTTCTTGTTCATACCAAATAAAACGTTCCGACTGAAGAACAAAGATAACCATCAAGTAAGGTCTCTTTATTTAAGTACTTTAATCAAACCAGAAACACAATTTTTATAAGTATAATATATTACTTATATTTGAAAGTGGAATAATATTAGTTTAATATCCGCAAAATTTTATATATAAACTTTTCATCAATTAATTTATCTAAATTGTAATCAGCGTCTTTTAAGAATGCTCTAACAAACCTGTAAGGTGGTAAAGTAGATGTGGTCACATGGCGTCGACTCTTAAATAGACTGCTTTATTTGGCGGTAATAAACAAAAATAACTATTTAGTAAAGTAATACATGATTTGAATGAAATATGAACACTTAACAGAAGGTGAACTACTCGCATTAATTTTGAGACAGTTTTCTTTTTCAAATTTTTTGTATAAATATGTGAAATATTCATATTTTTATAGTATGAGGTATGTTCGGAATCCATTCGCTTTTGAGTCTTTGGCTTTGATTTTATTTTAAATTTAATATTATCCATAACTTTTGTAAACAAAATAATAAATGTCTCTAAAATATTTTTTTTTATTATATATTTTTTTAACAAATTTTAATGAATATATAAAAAATACCTAGATTTAATTAATATTATCTATTGATATTATACATTTCAATAAATGTTATCTCATCTCTTTTAAGTAATTGTAATAACACATTCACAAGTTTTGTCTTTCAAACTATTTTAACTAGGCATAAGCCTAGTTTAACCAAAAGTGATGGAAGTACAATGCGGTCTCGGTTAACAATTGGAATATTTGTAACTTTTTAGTTCCAACTTTAAGTTCCTCCCACACTGGTCAATTATGATTTCCAGGGTTAATTCCGTTAATCTTCAACGCAGAAGTAGTCGTCATGTTGGTTGCATGGTTCCCCCCAAGTCATGAGTGTTACGAACTTTTTTTGTCTTCCTCTTTCCACTGGATCATAATCGTAAATAGGCAAGAGATTTTTGGCCTACAATATGAGGAACCCATGACTTATCCTAAATATATATATTTTTTCGATTACACATAATTTTAAATATATATCCGCCATAAACATGGCAAAGCCTATAATAAAATAAAATTTTGTGTCAAACAAAAAACATAAAATGTACAAAGTTTCTGGGCGTATGGGTAGACAGTCGGCTGAACTGGACCCGACATATTTTAGAAACTGCTCAAAAATGCATTGCATTCGTCAATATCCTTAGTTCCATAAGTAGTTCAAAGTGGGGTGTCCATCCAACACACTTAAGAAGACTATATTTAACACTGGTGCAATCTCGACTCGATTATGGAAGTATTATTTACGGTAACGCCAACTCTAGGCTCCTACAGAGATTGGACGTTATTCAAAACCAATGTCTTCGGCTTTGTTCGGGACTTTATTCGGGACACCCCAATTTTTGCAATGGAAAGCGAACTATGTATTCCACCCTTAAGTCTTAGAAGGATATATCTAAGTGACAAATACTTTCTGAAACTTTCTTCCAGAATATCCGACTATTTGAAAAAACAACTAGAAGCATTAGACAAGACTTTAAATTTAGGTTCAAGATATTGGCGCAAAAACCAGCTTCCACTTCTGCTTCAGAGTTTCAGGAGGTTTTCAAACTTACCTATGTCAAAATTTTAGATTTTGCCCCAATTTCTGCTTTGCTTTGATATTAAAACATTCCCCTGGGATAATATTATTGGGCATAGAGTGAACACTATTAATGAATCTAAAGCGATCACGATTCACGATCTTAAGCAACTTACCGAAAATATGATAGACCTACAGTTTTCAGACTACATTAAAATTTACACCGACGGGTCCAAAACAGGAGACAGTTCTAGTTGCGCTTTTTACGATGTAGCTGCGGATTTTGGGGCCAAATTTCTTATTGAAAATTCAGATATACCCATCATGGGAGTTGAACTGACAGCAATTAACGAAGCAATACATTACGTAGAGTCGACAACATACCATAAAATGGTAATCTTTACAGACTCTAAGAGTAGTCTACAACATTTGTTGAAATGTGCTAGGGGTGGTTGTGTCGGTAGAAATGAAGCTTACCTCATTATTAAATGTATCTATAGATTGATACGTAACGGGGTTGAAGTTCGTCTACAATGGGTTCCTTCACACGTGGGCGTCAGGGGTAACGAGGTAGCAGACTTACTGGCCTTCAAAGCTCTACAGAACGGCATACCTCTCGACATTGTACCGCACTATACTGACCATCTTCCAAAAATAAAAAACGACAATTATATTAAATTTAAATCTTATTTTAATGAGTGCTCTCAAAACAAGGGCCACTGGTACAGAACCATTGTAGACGAACCACCACGCGAACCTTGGTTTGCCTCAAGAAACCTCAACAGAAAATATTTAACTATTTGCTTCCGAACCCGTACTTACCACATCCCACTTAACAAGTTCAACTTCATCATAAAAAAAAGAGACGATCCAAACTGTAAGCGATGTGAAAGAGAAGAGGACCTCCTACACTTAGTTCTTGAGTGTAAAATCAACGAACAATCTAGGTTAGATTTCTTAAATGAAACTCGATGCTCTAAAGGTGAGTTTCTCTTCTTTTTCCATGAAATCTTAAGTTCAAGTTTCACTGCCGAACATAGTGGTAGATTTGTAAGTTTCATCATAGACTCATTGAATCTTAGATCTGACTATTATAAAAGTACTCATTTAGTTGTAAGCCCAACTGCTAACGTAACACCTAGAGTATAAGCAATATTGTTATTAATTTTAAGTCGACTTAATCATTTGATGTAAAAGTAAAAATGAAACTTAAGTCTTTTTTGAAACATATGTATCAAATTGAGATTTATGTGAAATTGTTGTTCATCTGATAAACAATATACATAAAAACTTTCTGAAATACCTTTAAATGTTCTATAATTATTTTGTCTTATTATCAAATAATCATTAGGCCAGCTTATAGAATTTGTTGTGTGGTTCTTCACAGACCAGGGCGCGTTTAGAACTCTAGTAGCCTTATTTTAAGTTCAGTGTCTTTACAGATGGTCTTATTCGATAAATATGGTATCAAATTAGGCCCTCCTGTCACTTTCATTTGACGTACTGATCACTCATATTAATTCAAAGTGGAAAAGATATTAAATTAAATTTAAATAAATATTAAAACAAATATGAGTACAAAAACCAGAAGCCATATCAACAAATAGCCAGTTATATTATATTTATTACATAAAACATATCGAAATTAAAGCAATGAATTACTTTATATACATTATACTTGTATTTTACCTTTTGCAAATTCGAACAGTTTAATTAAACAAAAATCAAATATTTTAACACCGAGAATTACGTATTTAATGATGCAAACATTTTCACGAATTTTTATTTTTCGTTTTAATCCTTGTAATAGTTGTGGAAATAAAATGATTTGGATTTGAGGATTATTCTGAAACGGTGTGATATTATGTCGAATGCTATTTTGATTAATTAATTCCAATGGTATGTTCCATTCCATGTTTCTATTCCACTGGAAGTGCATGTTAAATCACTTTTAGTTGACTATATTTATAAATACAATATTATATATTTATTGAATTATATTAGTAATTGTTATATAAAAATTGTAAAAAAATAAAAAGTGAACAAACGCGCGAAATTATACTAGTTCATATGTTGTTATTTATTTATGGAACAGAATAAAAAGAAATATATGGAGTGAAATTAAAGGACCTATTGTAGAGTCCCACTTTGACCCGTGTTGCGTATTAGATAACTTCTCTTTATACCCGGGATTATCTGTTGTGGATCTTTAGTTCACTAGAAAAGATTACCTATTCTTAATAATCTAATATAATATTAATAAATGCTCTTCAATAGCCTTTACATTTTTGTTTCATAATAACAAAGTAATATCAAGCATGTAGTACTACAGATAATATAGAGTTGTTATTTTTATAGGTCAATTAATTATTGTATAATATATAAACGTATTTTCTTTTAGCAATATAAAGAAAAACATATTATTTCTAAGGGTGATTTTAAATGCATAGAAGGAAAGGACTGCACTTGTTTAAATGCTTAGCTTGAGTTGAATGTGACTGAGAGACCGTTACTCGTGACATGATATAGTATGGTTACTTTATAGTTTCAACAAATATACACATAAATGCAAACAAACTTAATTAATACCAAACAGGATGCAAACAATAGCTATTAATCTCTAATGTTATATGTTTTTTATTTGACATGAGATGAGATTTACATTAATTCATATTTAAAGTATAAATAACGTTATAAATACTATGCGTATCATTGTGTTACACAAAAAGGAAAAATACACAAACTACATTGTAATGTTTTAATCAACTTCAACAGAATATAAGTCTGTTAATAGTAACAATGTGTAATTATTGTAATATGTAATATATTTTCTATTTAGGTCAATATAGATATACCTATATACCGACCTCAGGGAGCGACTTGATCATTTGTTACCTTTGACCGTTTCCGTATACACGAGAATACTTTCAGAACAATCCGTCATCACGTCATTTGAGCTCGGAGATAACTTTTGGGATCGGTAACTATATTACTTATTTATTATGGTAAGAAATAACTTTGTTAAAATTTTTGGTTCAAGCCATCAGACAAATTAAAAATGCCATGCGAAGGCTTGCACGATAATTGGGTTTTAACATTTATCTTTTATTTATCATCATTTTTTAAATATACGCACGTATGTATTTTAATACATCAATAAAAAAAACTTGTTTATGTAATAAATGGTGATAAATTGCCTATAATGTATTTAGATTGTTAGCTGATTGTAATAACACCTACATATCATTTCCAAATATCTATGAGAACTGCGCAAACATTAAGCTCAAAGTTTCATTAAATAGCACTTAAAATATTCTTAAGTGTTGGGACTCGAGTCCCCCGTCTACTTACAGTATAGTGCTAACATTTTTTTCAGGAAAGCATTTTCTTTTTTTTTTGTGACTTTCCATTTCCAGACTGGTTTATTTTAAAAACAAACATTAATCCCGAGTCTTGGTAAAGATAAGACAAATTAAATAATGTATATAATAATAGTAATATTACACATTAATTATTTTTATTTCCTTTTATGTCTCTCTTATATTTACTCAATAATAGTAATAATAGTATATTCATTATGAAATATCATCCATCAAAATAGACATTTTATATAAAAATGAGATGAGTTCGTCTATTAAAAATATGCAAACAAGAAACTATTGCATAAATTATTTATATTGAAAATAAAACCGAAGCCAGCCATAAACAGCGATTGAGGCGATTGAGCGATTGAGGCTAAGCACTTCATCGTCACTCGTATTAATGACGACGACTTTAGATGTCTTATTTATTTTAAAAATAAGAGCATTACTAATATTATAAATTATAGTTAAAATATATATTTAAATAAATGGTGTGTGATACAGTTATCAGCAATAGCAGGGAGTGTAATGGCCGAATCTATAGAGCTTGCATATTCATGCATGCATTAATTTTATTGAGATTAGGATAACTAATAATATTGACTGTGCAACCGTTCTACTATTAAGTGTGCATTGTTACTACTTTATTAATAGTATGTACTAATTAAAAATGTTTATAATTCAAATCAAAATTCCAATGTTTTTAAATAAATAATTAATCATGTCTTATGGCATTCCCAGCCGTGTTCATTGCAGGACGGTCTCCTGTTAGCCAGTCTTGCCTGAGACGACGTTGCACACTCTGTGGAGCACCACTAGATGGCACTAGTACCGAATTTCTTCCACGTGTCGATAGTTGTCGCTAGTGTTGTTATTTAACATATTGTATTACAAAATATTTTTCATGTTTTCATTATTTTTGCAATTCATAAACTTTAATTATATAACAACTTTTAAAAAGTAATGTACCTAGTTTGAACTTTTTAATCAGATAATATTTTATATTCTTCAATTGAAAATATGTTTAAGTCTCTCATTAACTAAGTCATTAAGTATATCCATCTGTGACAAGACGGTAATAAGTATTCAATGTAGCACCTGATAGTGAATAAATGCATTTACCAAAATAAAAGCCCTTAAAATTAATAACTACCTAAATTAAACTGATATCTATCTAAACTAGTTTCTAAATCTAATCTATCAAACACTACAACTATATCGACCTACCCAAGAGAATTGTGTGCTTCTGTAACTGATATATGACAGTCATTGTCACGGAGATAAGTCACTGATGGATCACGTACTTTGGAAGGTTGAAGAAAATAGGTTTGATTAAGCTTCCTACTTTGACTCTGGTTAAATACAGCTTTTTATTTATTACAAGTGTAATATACTACGCCGCGTTTATGTTTATATTTCAAAGAAATAACAAAGTATGCTAACATATATTATCACTCGTATATATTTTTAATAAAAACATATGAAAAAAAACTAAAATTTAAAATATTTCTAGGTGTAAGAAGTTTTATAATGAAATAAATGTTATTACAGTGCGGGCGTACTGCAAAAGTGAAACGAAGAAGAAAAATATTTTAAATTGAAATGTTTTTAATGTAACTAACTACCTAAATAAATTAATTAAAGGTTTAATAAGTGTTGCAAAACCAACATCAAATGAAGTGACGTGCAGCAGCTGCTATAGCTATACAGCTACTATACCTGAAAGCTGCATTAGTTGCCAAGTGGCTGCATTAAGCCAAGTATCTATCTAGTGTTCAAGCTGTTTTAAAAGTTTGATGGTTCTGTATATAATAAAAAAATAAATTATTATTAAGGTAATTTTTTTTCCTAACAAATAATAGAACATGTTAGGAAATAGTGCACAACATAAATGTTTTTTTCATTTTGCTGATATTTGATATCTTATCAGCCTAGTGAGTGGTGAAATGATGACAAGATCGATACAATAGCCAAGAACGAAGAAATTTTACTTTAGATATTAATAATTATAGCTAAATTTTGATATTATACAATTCCGCTGTACCCTAACCCAGTCAGCGTGAGTTTATTTGCTTTGCTACTCGGAAAGCGCTGTCTAGTGGAAAACTGCGACCACCGCTCGGGAATCTGAACAACATTTTAAATATTACTTCCCTATTTGTGCTAAAGTTGATAAGTACTGTTAGAGTAATACACTAATTAACAAGCCGAGAGGCTGTGACCTGTTTTATATTATTGAATGATTTTACAAAATTAAATAATCATAAACTAGTCTGAGGAGCATTGTAGTGCCGAGGTTCTTGCTTTAAATTAATGTGCCATCGCTTTGAATTGAATTTGTGATGTCTTTGTTTCAGTTTAATGGCAGGCATTGGGATATCGCGATTTATTTCATATAAAATAGTTTATCATTATTTTTTTTCTAAGAAAGAATGAAATGGCAAAAGAATGGCTAAACATTGTAAGCTTGTAAGGTTTTACTACCTTTAGACGTCAAATGGAAGTCGTGTGAGATTATCTGTCGTATTAGCAAATTTAAAAGAGACATTACCTTTAGACAGAAGTTCCATCTTACTTGTAAATTTTGCCACTTCAATAAATTCCACACGTGGACTGCCACTTTTAAAAAGCGTAGTTGTCTTTGTTAACTAACTTAATTGATTTTTTTTTTATATTACCTGAAAACACAAAGCATTTATTCCCAACGTAGTAGTAATAAATCAAGTAAGACTTTTCGTTGCGAAAATCTATTTCATTCGTGGTACATTTCCAAACTTTGTAATTAAATGAAATGTAGTGCTATGAGGTAATATATAGTGGTCTATTTTCATAATAAATTGACCTCCTCTCCACAACCCTCAGGTCGAGTAAAGAGATATAAATATATAAAAGGGGACATCAAAAGCATGTCATCGCTCACCTGGTTGAAGTTAAGATGCAGGTCATTATGAAAATACACTCACATTAAAAAACACTCAAATATCTACATAATATTTGCATTATTAGGATAACATACGTCATTTAAAATTATCTTTAAGTACTTTCAGAGCAAGTTTAGTAAACATTATGAACAGGTCGGAAAATATTTAAGGAAAGTCACCGAATGAATTAAAGAAGTATGTTGTATAATCTTTTTTGGTGTAGTAGATGTATTTACAGAAGAAATTCTTTACCTTTACCAAATTTAGAATGCTTTGCTTTTTTTAAATACCAAAAAGTAGGTATTGCAGTCTATGAACAAGTCATGTCTGAATCCACAGTTTTTATTACTAATGTTTTACTTCATTTGTAATGGTGAAATATTAAAGTGGTAAAATATCTGATAAGACATAAAAATTATAACTTTATAATATTTGAACTCCTCAAGCAAAGGTAAATTAATTCGACTTAAAAAACGAATTAATTATAAGTTGGACCGTTTTTCGTTTGTATGTGGATGAAGGTGAAAGCTGCAGATTTATTAAAAAATACCTTTTACTCGCGATTTATTTATCTGTGTACATATATTTTACTGTAAAACGTAAGACTTAGATAAAGGTTTGTCTAAGACTAACGTTGTAATCTGTGAAAAACACATATTAGCTTAATTCCAAAGCACTTAGAGATACAATTTGCTATAGATGCTTGACGTCGAGGTCTTTCTAGATACGTTAGTCTTCGCAACGAAGCTTACAACTGCAGTCTGCAAATTAATTGTTTAATTATATGACATAGATGTTATTACAATCTAAATAACTATCAAGTCAACTAATTTGAAGGCCGGCAATGCTCTTGATATTACCCGGATGTTGCTAGAGTTCGAGGGCGCCGCCCTCGAACTCTAGCAACATCCGGGTAATCACTAAAATAATAAAATAATAAAAACTATAGATTAACGTTACCACGAAGTATAGAAAATCTGAAAAAAGAACTTGACGACTCCGGTATAAAATACAATGTAATTAATTCCATTAATTAATAAACATGTTACCTAAATGAAGGTCATGTAAATATAATCTATTAAATTTATTAAGCGAACTAAAAGTACTAGAACTATTTAATAAAGTCTCCAATCTATCAGTAAAACAAATAGAATATAAATATTCATCAGATTTTTTTATTTGAAATCCCTCTAACAGAACTATCATCAGTCGGCGTCCAATATACATTGATTGCGCTGTATTTGCGTCGCTGCGGAAAAACCAATACTATGTGTATACACAAAGTCGTTTGGGAAAACATCCGTTCTATAATGTTATTTGAAATACCGTTCACACACTAAATAAAACTACCAATAATTTGGTTCCTATACCAATGAATAATAGAAACAACAGAATTATTTATCTTTCTTTTATAAATTAAATAGGGTGAGGTTAAATGGGTGTAATAGGAAAAATATTTTCTACACTTGATTTACATTAAAAAAGTTTTTCATAGAAAGTGAAATCTAGCATCACAAACTGTGTAACGTTGTAGATTATCTTCTTATTTTAAACTATACACCGCATGTCCTTTAACAGTGAAGGTGACAATGGAATATATTGTGAAAAGTTAATAAGGTTTGTAGAGTCATTTTATAATTTTTTTTAATATTAATAGTTAGGAATACAAACGTTTTTAAGACGCTTACAAATCACTATCAAAAGATTTCATCAAAACTACCTACTTCTTATTTATATTTCCATGTATAAAAATATATTGAATATTCTTTCAGTTAAAAATATTATTTAATTACTTGCAGTTCAGTTCAGTTCAGAACTGTTCATGTTCAGGTTTTGAGGAAGTTCTTTAAACTTTAAAACCTATTTAATATGTGTCTGTCAAAATTAATATTATTCAAATATGTACAACTCGCTACATCTCAATAACTTAATACATATTAAAGTC
Source organism: Melinaea marsaeus rileyi (assembly GCA_918358865.1). Classification (NCBI taxonomy): domain Eukaryota; kingdom Metazoa; phylum Arthropoda; class Insecta; order Lepidoptera; family Nymphalidae; genus Melinaea; species Melinaea marsaeus. The sequence continues at coordinate 11,760,951 of OU911086.1, read as the reverse complement.
TACTGAATCTCTTTATACTATTCAAATAGTCTAGTGTGTTTGGAAAATATTTTTGTAATTACTTTAATATTTTCTGTTTCATTAAAATATTTTAAATGTTATCGACCCTTATATCTTAAGATACGTTCTTTATTCTTAGCGAAGTCATTATTTTTAAAGCAAACAACGTACCGCAGACTTTTAATTCTTTGGTTCTTAAAAAGGAAAGCAATGAAAACGTGCTTTTCAAAAATATACCCTCCAGACATCAATTATTATCGCAGAAGTGAAACAATAGCGTGATGATGTCTAATAAAGGTTTTGCTCTACTGTTATTAAGTAGACAGTCATTGTCATTCTGCAGATAATGTAATTTTAATAAGTAACTACGTCTACTACTACGTCTACAGATAATGTAATTTTAATAAGTAACTACGTCTGATGTGTTTAATAACATAATACAATTACTAAAATATCTTAATTCGGAACATAAATACCAAAACACCGAAGCAATATTATTATTTTGACTTAGTATTACAACACAGTAGACAATATATAAATAAGTTTCTTCTTGATATCACATGATCTAATGTGTCTTATCTAAGTAAAGCAGTACTGCCTTAGACATTCGTAGATTATTTATATATTTATATGTTATAGGATTTATCAAGGACCCGAACAATATTTCAAATTGTAATATAATTTTTTAAAGTTATAATATAAATACGATCCCTCCTTAATGTTTTTTTTTATTCCATAACATTTATATATCTCTCGATGTAATTACAATTGTTTGAAGAAATACTTTTTTAATTATTTATTTCCAAATGATACGAGAGACTAAGATTTTGTAGAAATAAATATTTGTTCTTAAAAAAGGAATAAATATTCGTCTTCAAACTTTAAGATCGAATCTAAAATTAAAAAGTTAAACTGAATCGAGTTCCAACTCCAAAGTTACTCTATTTAAAAGTTTATTGAACGGTAAGGTTTGTTGCGATATTTCAAAAAGTTTCCTATTACAAAGTTCCATTACTGAGATCTGTTACCCACGGAATAAATATCAATATACTATATTGACGTATTTATTATTGTCATTTAAGTATCGGTGCATGATTTGACTTTCACTATTAGATTTTAAGGCTTATCAGTTGACAAAGAAGTTTAAAATGATCAATATTATTTTGTTTTTAAGGTAAAGTAAACAATTTTTGTTCTAAAAATATCATAATAATATCTACAATACAAGTTGTCCTAGTTGTATTGTGTATATCACATTAAGATAACACGAGCACTGCTAAGAGTATCTGACAACAAATAACTCACCATAGCAGTCTTCATGTTGTTACACTTATTGTTAACTAACACTTTTTCCTTTCTTTAATCTTTGATACTTATTTAGGTTTAGTAAATTCTTTTAAAAACAAAAATATACGCGGTTAAGAAAAATTTAAAAGATTTTAATTCAATAAATTTTAAGTAAAATTGTAATGCACTTAAGATAAGAAATACGGATTTCTAGGTTACTAGCTTCGTATATTTCAAGACTTTTCCTTTTGGCTCATTTAATACATGCGTTTGTAATTATATATGTTATAATACTTTCAATACTTAGTATGCTAACAAAGGTTGGCGAAACTGAAATATTTTTTTGTACTAAATTTATGATCATAAATTTTGTAGTATATGTTAACACGACTTTCTTATTAATATTTGTTCTATTATTTAATGATAAGAAGCTTATTTCTTATTAACAGCATAATAAATAGAAACAAATCAAAATATGTGTCTGTGTGTTTATTTGTATGTTGGCTTGCACGTCACGCAAACATCATCATCATCTTCCTGCCCTTATCCCATTTTGGGGTCGGCACACTATGTTTTTTCCTTCCATACTCTCTTGCTACTCGTCATCTCTGTATACATTCCCTTCTTCTCCATATCGTCTTTCACGCAACCCATCCATTTTTTCTTCGGCCGTCCTCTACCTGTCCATCTCTCCACTACCATACCTAGCAATCTTTTGGTCACGTGCCTTTCATCCCTCCTCATAACATGCCCATACCATGACAGACCTTGCACATGACATGCACGTCACGCAAACCTTCTATGTATATAGATGATATGCGCTCAAAGAGTTACTAAAACTCATATTTATTTTAAAATAATTAATAAATGTTTTCTTTTGACTTTATAGCATTTATTCTACTGCTATGATGATGTCTGCAAACTGATCTTGTACCAGCGGCTTCTGTTCCAATCGAGCCATCTCGTATTAGATGCTAGCTGCATTCACTTAATGACATTCCAGCTTCTCATAGATTATACTTGAACAAAATATAGGTCCAAACTACATTAAAAACTTAATAAGGTTGGGTTGAATGTTAGCTTTAAGGCATTATTGTCCATCTTGAATTATCTGACTTCGAGCTTTTATACTATTTATGAAATTAAACAATTGATGTTCTATCAACGCTAAAAAATAACAGGTACTACAACAAGAATAAATATGTGATAATTTACTATTTATTAACAAATTTCTAAACAGAATTCGGATTAAAAAACAAGGCATTGAAACCAACGATTTCAAATAATATATGTATAACAGTATTTTAAATAATAGAGCAATTTTATATTTACTATTCCAACCAAATGTAATACCAGATATTAAACACATGTATTTATACCTCAAATGAACTCCACCTTGTTAATTAGCATTTAGGAATGAACTCTGTATTCAGAGTAATTAGAAATTAAACTGCAACAGTCGTGCCAACTTACCTTAACTTAACATGGCCGTGAGCCGACCGATAGAGGGATAGGATTAAAACTATCAAATAAATTCAGTACGTACGAATCTCTAGATAAGCTGATACAAAACGGCAATTCATGTACATTTCTTTTAATAGTTATCTAGGGAAGCAATATTATTTAAAGATTTGATTTTACTTTATTGGTTAAATTGAACAGGTTTTATAAATAATATTATTTAATTGCTAAAACACCAACAAAATAATTATTAAATGTTTGTTAATCAACAGCTATCCCGAACAATTGTTTATAAACAGGAATCGACTTGGAATTATTGAACTTGCTAACAGAACAACCGTTGAGTTATGTATTAGGTAGTAATCTATTATGAACACATTTTAAATATATTAAATAATAATATCATTATTTTAACTATATTAAATAATAACAATAGTAGATGTCGTTAAAGTTCAATTTTTTTCTTAATCTATGATTAAGCTTTACTCTTTACTATTAAGTTAATCATTTTAAAACTGTAGCATATTTTAATGAATTAAAGTATGTTTAAGCGTTTGGCGTATCTAAAATTAGCTAATTCAACTACGATGCATAATTATAGGTAAAAAACTTATTATATAATGCACTAAAATCGTTAAGTTCCAATTAATATGTAAATGTATTCCATTAACATATTAATTGTTCCTTAACTTATTTTTTACTTACGTTGCTACACTTTTTGTAAACATTTTACTAGTTTACAGTACTCGGGATCCGTGTTTATAATACCTAATTATGTATGTGTGTATTTTGTTACATTATAAGAATTTTGTAAATTAGAATAAATATACAAAGAAACCAGATGAAAGCCGTTTTAAAAAATATACTTACATACATTTTTTCTATAATTTTTGTAATGGCTTGTGCATTCAATACGTATTATTCTTTGTCTGAGGTTGGTCTGTGTGCAATGTTATCTTCCAACCTTGTTTAGAAGCAGACTTATACTAACTTTAACTATTTGGTTTTGTAAATCACGTGTTAATATTTCTGATTAATTGATGTGATGATTGACAATCAATAACAACTCTTGATAGTGGTAAAACATTTTAATATAAATATAATTTAATTTAATTTAAATCTTCGAGATCAGATCGCATACGACGACGACTAAAAGCGATATTAAATGCAACTCAAACAAATATTAGAACACAATTACATAACATGTTTAAATAAATGTATCTAACTCCATCTCCATCCGTCCATGAACACAAGACACGATCATTACTTAACTCTTATCAAGTTCTAAATTAAACTCAAACAAAGGGAACTGGAGTTGAGTTTTTCTTTAAATTTCAATCGCCACAGCTCTATTGTCTGATATTTGAGATCCTCGGAACAATTTTCCCAAGTTAACGCTCTTGATAACGTTTTCGGAAAGTCGTTTATACATTGAGGTAAAAGAGATGGAACCGCTTTGGATTCCACCAATAATATGATAATGTACAAATAATGTATCTCATTATTACATAACTATGAACTGCGCAGTGAATAGTTTTTATTACCTTACACTCCTCACCACTTTACATTTTTATAAATATCACAAATTGCTTAAGATGCTCAAATAACGATGATGATACACTTCATATATTTGTAAAGTTTAAAAAATAAAAATATTACATATATGTTTATATATTTAAGTTATAGCTTGCGTAGTACGTGTTGAAGTTGAATCACTTCCAGACGAGTTTAGATCATCGTTATATCCGATTATTATATTTTAACTTAGTATCCATTGAATGTGGAAAGAAAAGAATTGTTCTGAGCTAAATAGAATTTTAAAAACAGTAATCCATTAAACACTTAAATATTATAGTATTAATGAAACAGTGTATCCACTACTTTGTAATAATTGTCCTAAAAAACTTTAAGATTTGAGCTGAAGATACAATGGAGTTATATTTAGTTTTGTTATCTCAAACTATACTAAACAATATCAAGGTAAATTCAATACATATATAATATGATTATTAAGTATTTTTAATTATTGACCCATGATCATCTTAAAAACTAGTAAGTAAGTTGACGTAATGCGTAGCGTTCGGATGGAACGCCGTTTTTATAATTGGTTCAAATGAAAAGCTCTTCTATAAATTAAGGGGATAATATACACAGCCTATGTTCAAATTGTAAGTCGTTTTTAAGTATTGGTAAAAGAAAAATTTTGGTATAGATAAATCCTCACGAATCTATTACAATAAGCCTAAATCAAAACATCACAAATCTAATTGAAATCACCCGGACATAAATCTACAGCAAGATGTAAACCCAAACCCCAATACATCTCATTGCACGTGTAACATTCACGAGGTCCCGCACTCGTACGTACACACGTAATACTGACAGCACGCTTCAGATACGATCATGATTATATTACACAGGGCATTTTATAAATATTGAGTTTTATATATTTTACTTATATTATTTTGTATAATATAATAAATTATGGAATTTTGTATAATATAATAAAATATTGAATTGAATATAATGAATTTTTTTTAACACAAAACAATGTAATTCTAAAAATAAAAAGAAAAGAATGTTTTATAATGTATATCTCGCGTTCAGTCAAATCCACTGAGCTTTACCTTCTACAGTGCACTATCCGCCAGGGAGTTCCCACGACTATAAAGTTATGTGTAAATGTTTAACCCTCTTACATTGAATACTGTGTAAGTGTTAGCAATAACAGTATTTAATGGTATGCTAGTTAGAAGTCATTTTAGTTAGAAGATATATTATTAAAAGATCCCCAATTTTGACTCTGATACTCGTATTATTTAATCTGTAATATATTGTTGTAGGTGGTAGAGCCTAGCTGTAGTTATCTGACTGCAGCTCGTATTGGGCTGGCTCGACCGGGGAAGGACCACCCTCTCACAGAAGACCGACGTGTAGTAACCAAATTAATTTGGTTATGTTTCGTCGGTGAGTGAGAGAATCCGGAAGCCCAACCCCCCCCCCCACGCCAAACATGAAAGCGATGCCTACAAGAAAAATACCCCAGGAGGGTACCGGCTTTGATGAAGCCGGGGACCCCCTCCCCGAGCAAAATCGGGGAAATGATTCTCGGATTTTGCTCGGGCTGCCCGTCGTATCTGGGGCGGGCAAAGTATCGCCTTTTGTGTTTTATGAGGGCAAACGACGAGTCAACGCACCGGCACCCCGACCCACTCTAAATGTGGACTTTTGCAACATCCGGGGACTTCATTCCAACTTGAACGCCGTCCATTATCATCTAGAGACGGCGCAGCCGGCCTTGTTGTTTCTGACGGAAACGCAGATATCTCGACCTAGCGACACAGCGTACCTGTCATACCCCGGGTATAAACTAGAACACCATTTTATACCACACGCCGGGGTATCTGTGTTCGTAAGGGAGGATATCTGCTACCGTCGCCTTCAGGTTTTTGAAGGTCGGGACCTGTCTATACTCTGGCTACGCGTGGACATGGACGACCATGTCAGAGTCTACGCGTGCCTCTACAGGTCCCATAGAGGTAATGCAGAAACGGATCAACTCATGGGCCATGTTCAGGCGAAGATTGACGATCTGCTTTCACAGACTCCCTCCGCCGAAGTCGTAGTCCTAGGGGACTTTAATGCGCACCATGCCGATTGGCTAGGGTCACGTGCCACCGACTGCGCGGGGAGATCTGTGTTTGACTTTGCTCTGGCAAATGGTCTGTCCCAGCTGGTAAAGACGCACACTCGTCTACCGGACGTGGACAGCCACACGCCCTCTTTGTTGGATCTTCTGCTGACTACACATCCAGAAAAGTACCAGATCACTGTCGAGGCTCCCTTAGGTTCCTCTGATCACTGTCTGGTACGGAGTGTAGTGCCCATTCAACGGTCGGCTCGCACAACACCTGCGACTCGACGCGTTTGGCACTACAAGTCAGCGGATTGGGATGGAATGCGGTCCTTTTTTGCATCCTACCCATGGGGGCCGATTTGTTTCCCTTCCGATGATCCTAGTGACTGCGCTGCGGCTGTAGCTGATGTGATACTACAGGGCATGGAACTATTTGTACCAAGCTCTGTGGTACCACTTGGTGGCAGATCGCGGCCTTGGTTTGACGCGTCTGTCAGGGCTGCAGCAGCTGGCAAACGGCAGGCTTATCAAGCTTGGGTCAATGCGTTAGTCACTAAGGATCCGAACTCTAGAGTTCTGAAGAGGAAATATAATCGTGCCTCCAGATTCTTCAAACGGCAAATCGCTAGAGCAAAGTTCAAGCATGTCGTCAAAATTGGGGATCAGCTGGCAAAGTACCCGCCTGGCACGCGCAAATTTTGGGCGCTTTCAAAGGCCACTCTGGGAAACTTTAGCCAGCCGTCCCTACCGCCGTTGCACATGGGGAATGACTCTCTGGCCCACACGGCAAAAGAGAAAGCCGATCTCTTGGGCACTCTCTTCGCCTCCAACTCGACTTTGGACGACCAGGGGAAGACACCGCCTATCATCCCGCGGTGTCAGAGCTCAATGCCGGAAATAGTTTTTCGGCAGAAAACTATTAGGCAGTCTCTATTTTCCTTGGACGTTCATAAGTCGAGTGGGCCGGATGGCATTTCTCCATTGGTGCTACGAACGTGTGCCCCTGAGTTGACTCCAGTGCTAACGCGTCTATTTCGGTACTCCTACCTTAAAGGCGTAGTCCCGGTCACATGGAAGCGTGCCCTTGTCCATCCGATCCCTAAAAAAGGTGATAGCTCGGAACCAGCTAACTACAGACCTATCGCCATTACCTCTCTGCTCTCCAAAGTAATGGAGAGCATTATCAATAAACAGCTCCTAACCTACCTCGAGGATCACCAGTTGGTCAATGACCGGCAATATGGCTTTCGCCATGGTCGATCGGCTGGTGATCTTCTGTTGTATCTTACACACCGTTGGGCAGCTGTTATTGAAAGCAAGGGAGAGGGTCTGGCAGTTAGTCTGGATATGGCGAAAGCCTTCGATCGTGTATGGCACAAGGGGCTTCTTTCGAAGCTACCTTCCTATGGGCTTCCCGAGAGTTTATGCAAGTGGATCACCAGCTTCCTCACTGGGCGGAGCATACAGGTTGTTCTCGACGGTTTTTGCTCGGACCCCAAGCCCGTGAACGCTGGTGTACCCCAAGGCTGCGTGCTATCCCCAACTCTGTTCCTCCTGCACATCAATGATATGTTGGATATCTCCAACATACATTGTTATGCGGATGACAGCACTGGGGATGCGGTGTATTCCGGCCGTGCAGGTCTCTCTCGGGAAAACGTCGACGAGTGCCGAAAGAAACTTGTGTCTTCTATAGAGACTTCCTTGGGGATGGTCTCTGAGTGGGGTGAACTGAACCACGTTCAGTTCAATCCCCTAAAGACACAAGTTTGCGCGTTTACCACTAAGAAAACCCCATTTGTCGTATCACCGCTCTTTGAGAGCACCCCCCTCATTGCCTCGCCAAGTATCAGAATACTGGGTCTCGACATTTCGAGCGATTGTCAGTTTCGTGGTCATCTGGAGAGCAAGGCCAAGTTGGCCTCGAAGAAATTGGGAGTGATTAATAGAGCGAGGCAGTATTTCAAACCTGGCCAAAGACTTGCTTTCTATAAGGCGCAGGTCCGGCCACACATGGAGTACTGTTCTCATCTCTGGTCCGGATCACCCCAATATCAGCTTCTACCATTTGACCGCGTACAACGGAGAGCCGCTCGGATTGTCGGGGACCCGGTGCTCTGCGAACGGCTGGACTCTTTGGCATTGCGTAGAGACGTGGCTTCTTTGTGCGTCTTCTACCGCATTTACAACGGGGAGTGTTCCGAAGAACTATTCGATCTGATGCCTGCCGCCGAATTTCATCACCGCACAGCGCGCCATCGACTTCTTTACCATCCCTACCACCTGGATGCGTGGCGATCTTCCACTGTGCGGTTCTCAAGGACCTTTTTTCCACGTTCCACTCGCTTGTGGAACGAACTTCCTTCGGCGGTATTTCCAGATCGGTACGACATGGGTACCTTCAAAAAAGGCGTCTACTTCTACCTACAAGGCCGGCAACACTCTTGTAAATCCTCGGATGTTGCAAGAGTTCATGGGCGGCGGTGATCACAAGCCATCTGTGACCCGCCAGCTCGTTTGCCCTCCTCTTCCATAAAAAAAAAAAAATAAAAAAAATTGTGACAACATATTTATTGAAAAAAGATGTCCAGTTTTAATGTTTAAGTATTAACCTAAATATATTAATAAAGGTGATAAACGTGATATATATATTAATGACTTCTCATGAACCTGTACTTGTAGAGATTGTCACCTCGTCCATCCGTTAACCGTTAGTCTGCTGTGTCGTGAGCTGCGGGCACACTTCGGGTACACTCCGGGCATGCTGCCAAACGGTATAGCAATCCATGTTGCATAATATACAGACAAAGCCTACCTATAAAGCATATCTATAGTTTACTGCAATAGTAGTGACGTGACTACTTACAAGTGCTTCCTAGCCATGGCCGCTGTGAGGCATGATTGATTACAAAAAATTTATTTCTCTTTCGTCTTTTTTACTCGCTCGGTATTTTTTAACTTATAACTATGTTAAAGTAGGTTACTAAAGGAATTTATCAATATATAATAAATTTATTTATATACTCGTATATTATATGAAATGTAAAATCATAATTTTAGTCATCCCCAATCAAATTACTAAAATTATTAACTAATACCTCCTTAATTCCAAAGCTTTTAAACAAATACTATTTAATAATTTCACCAAGTCCATTTACCCGAAATGAATCTTATAAAAGGAAATTTTAAACAAAGAGGTTTTAAATCTTAGAAAAAAATAAACTAATATTTGTAAATAAACCCTTCAAAATAAAATATTTTATATTTAATAAAGGTATCTTTTACAAATTATTATTTCATGTAAAATATAGATGACATTATATTATATTAATTTAAAATTGAAATTAAAAAATATATTTGGGATTATTTCAATGAAATATTGCAATTAAATATTACGTAATAATAACAAAATATATTGAGTTCTTCTATATGTAATTACTAACTAAAATAAGTTTTATTATTATTCTATACCGAGTACTGGTCGTAGTTACTTGTGTTATTTAATATGATGATCCCGCGATATCGAATTTATTAAATTAAAAGTGACCTATAGCTCTTTAGACTTATTATAAATTGGTACATTCTATTTGTTGTGGCTAGAAGAAACTTCTGTGTTTTGATTTAAATAACACTTGTTAATATTTACTATAATCAAGGTCAAGGCTGTGGTCTCATATTTTTGTTCGAACTTAAAAGGCTGGCAAATTTATTTATGACTTCAAAAGCTTTTACTGGATTCCATCACCAAACATCTCTCTTTACAAATTTCATATTGCACGCTCACCGAGCCCGCAGGCTTTGAAGTCATTTAAAAAATGGCGATACGTTGAGAAGTGATGTCCTAATACTAAATATAAAAAGGTAATATTATATAATAGATATAAAACTTGTTTCATTAGTTTATATTCGCTTACTTTCATTAAATTTGATTTGAAACGTGTTTATTTCAAGATATTTTAGATAAATACATTGTCAATACATTGTGCTACGCAGATTTGAATTCAGATTTGATAAGGAATTGATATATCAAACAGCGTATTTTTACCATTCTTTTAGTTTCTCACTTCCAAAGTAATCAAAATTACTATACCTTAGGTATCAACTACATTATACGTACAGCGAGTGGACGCGCCGCAGGAGAAACTAATGACTGAACTTAAAGCGCTGGCACATTCGTGTTCTGCATTAGGTAATTGATACTCTGTTTCATTAAACGAAATGACGTGAATACTGCATCGACAAATTAAATTTTTATTTGTTATTTGGTTAAAACATGAAATAAATAAGAATACTTTACTACCTTATTTTAATTCATAACATTGCATAGTAAATACTAGTGACGAATTACTGTAATTGTTTTAATTGAATTTTAATAAGACCATCATGATGTTTGGTGATAGTTAAGCTGTTGATACTTTATTATAAAGTGCCACAGACAAGGTTATTAAGTTAAATTTTAAAAGCTTTTAAAAAAGGCAGTTATATCAACTAAATGAGGGCCACCATTAGATTGTAGTAGTAGTAGTGGGTAGTCAGGCGCTCTCGTTGGCGAGTCTCACGTAACGGTCCTCGCCCTCCCCTGACCCGTCTGGTTATGTATAAAGGATTTATGGATTTAAAAAAATCTGGAACAAAGTATATTATGATGTTATTTTATATATACAATGGAAACAGTTACCTCACTAGTTTAAGTGCTCCGCAAAAATTAAGAGAACTGAACTGACAAGCGTTAATGTATTCACCAAAGAACCTTCTCCGATTATGGAACAAAATAGTACATAAATAAATTTTGTAAAATCTTACCTTCAATTATAAATAAAATACAAATAAAATATTTCTACACCTTATATATATATATATATATATATATATATATATATATATATATATATATATATGTTCATATTGGTACAAGTATTTCATTTATCTCATACCTTAATTTTTTATTAAAAAAAAAATGTACTTGTAGAATTCAGAGTAAGCTGTGAGAATACGTCGATCTGACATTTATTCAGTAAATAAATCACCATTCATGTATTATTCCACATTTATTTTATAGCCTTCCACAATTCGTAGTGTTCGAATTGTGGAAGGCTTTTATATATTTATATTCTTTCAATTCCTATATAAGCAAACTATCTGACCGGCTGCGATGTCGTTGATTTGGAATTTTCTTTTTTCTGAAATCGGATTCTTGAAATACTTACATAGAAAAATGTATTCCTATAATTCTTGCTAATCTTCGAAGGTTCCTAATAAAAGGAACAGGTCCTTCACTGTCACGAGAACTGCTGACAAATGACGTACATTGTGAGGTAACAGGAAATAGGCTTGATTAAGTATCGAACTTGGCAGACTGATAAGTATTGTTTGTTAATGTAAAATAAATAAAAAAATAAATAAAATATAATTTGTCGCATTGTCAGTGTCACATAAATTTGACCTTACTTTTTAATCTAAAAGTTGTACTTTTACCTTGAACTAATGATATTCACGGCTATAATCAATACAATATTTCAAACTCGAAACATAGAAACAGAGTCCTAACTTTGTGTAGTAGTTGGTTCATAGTTGGAAGGGACTCCGGAGTTTATAAATCAAATAAGCCCGTTAAGCCTCTACATACATTTCGCAAATCAATAACGATTTCAAATTGTTAAAACATGAAACTGTTTGTAATCTCATATATCTTATCAACACTTATAATAATATGAAAATAAGTATTAAGAATACTTTAAAATACGTACATAACTGTATTTTATATTTATTTTTAAAAGGGCAATAAAAGTATAGTTTTGAAGTAAATCAATTGAGATTACTCTTAGCAGCATGTGAAAGATTTAGGAAACTTCCTGCTTCGAGACAGAGCGGGTTTATTGAACTAGTCAGTTTGCTAACACATAGATGTTAAGTTACATGAGGGTCCAAATAAATGAGAAAATGACCAGCTCCGATAACCATTATAATTCAATAATAAGCACCATATTTAATACTGAAACTAGAATTTTATTTATTTTTAAAACAACTTTCTCGTCACCGCTTATGTAAAGCTATATTAGAAGAAAGAATTCGTATGTGATCTCGCTATCATTAATCACTATCATTTTGTAACTTTTTGTAGAAACTGTACAGATATATATTTTTGAAACAAAATTCAATATTAATTTTAGTGAATATTACTCAAATTTAAATTAATATTTATTTCACTAGGCTTCCAATAAATAAGCTTTGTGGTAAATCATTATATAAATGTAATTAAAATGTACAAATATCAATATCGAAAACTTTTATATCGAAATATTATTTATTTTATTATTAATTTTACAAACAAAGAGAATTAAAACAAATTCTCTGAACGCATCACGAAAGTAATAATGATCAAATAAATTTTTTTTGTGTTTATATTTTTATCAAATTGTTATAAACCTCACCATTAATGAATATTATCTTACTATTATTATCAGAACATTTTTAAAGATTTTTATTGTAGTATTTAAATACTTTCATTAATGGTGAGGTTTATAACAATTTGATAAAAATATAAACACTAAGTATCCTAAGATAATAATCTACTAAAGCCGTCTTTAATTCCCTCCTTCGATAACAAACTCACACATTAATAAAACTACCAAACTATTATTTCACTTCCTTAGGAACTTAGGTTCCTAGTTACGAACGTGTCCAAAGTTTACAAATCAAATAAACTTTATAAATCACTTTATATACTCTTATCCAATACTAGTTCCAAGTTACCAACTCAAAAATGTGTACCAAAATAAACATCAAAAGCAAAAGTAACAAAGGCCGGATGCAACAGCTAATACAGCGGAGTCGTGCATTAGTACCCGAGTGGTTTCATTGAGGTGAGTAGCTATGTGTGATCGACTGAGTGATTGGTTGGTTTATTTCTGTGTTTATCTTCTACGTGTGACTAAACTATTCATTCGGCTGTTCTGAAACTATGATAATAAGTCTCCCATCCTCGCTGCTTATGATATGATTCAAAAAAGTTTTTAATTCCTGATAGTGTCGACGAATTTGATTTGTCTATATTTTTGTTTATAAAAAGGTTAATTGAAATCCCCTCCTTTAAATCGTTTATCATTTCACTGTTGATAACTTATAAACTCAATAAAATACCGGCTGAGAATTAGTTTATTTAATTTAGATTACACCTTCGCTAAATTTATCAACTTAACGAACTTTGATATTTGACAAACACCCTTTTTTATTGCTTAAGGAACATTTAAATGTTTTTGTACTTAGCTTTATCAATAAATGTTTTTCCAACTTTATTAATATTATCATATAATGTAACTTGGCATTAGTAAGTGAAACAAAATAAATAAGGGTAATGTAATATGTTTAATAGTAGAGTTAATAATATAAAATAATGTATTTCATTAAATATTGTAATCTAAATGTTCATTCATATGTTATTTATCAGTAGTTTAGTTGTTTTTATTTAACACCTTTTACTTACCAGAGCTTACCGGCATATGTACTTAAATACTTCAGTTTAATATAACTAACAATGTTAAGGAACCCTAATACAGTCGTTACATGTTTATTAACTTGACTATTTTAAAAGATCTTTCTTGTGTAAAACTGAGCCCGCTCGGGATTATTAACATTTTTCATATTTCATTTAGCTTTCGTATCTCTCCTCAGTCAGTGTTCAGGAAAAAATATATATAAAGTTTGGTATATTACCATGTACACTAACATTACAAACGGAATAGATAAGCGCAATTCTTTCGTTAAGCTGAAGCATATCACTAGTATTCTTGTTTCTTGTGTATGTAAAAAAATACCCCCGAGAGTAAAGGCGGTTTTATCTATGCTATTGCTCTTTTTATTAATATTGTGAAATTATTGATTATATATTTTAACATCTATTCTTTCTTCAATGTTTTTTGTTTAAGAAATATAGGATTTTAATTTTGAAATGTTGTTTTGCCAACGTCTTGTAATTTTAAAACTTTATATTCGGTGCGTAAAAGATTACTGTTAAACAATAGAGCAAGTGACAAGTCTCGGTTCCTTAATAAACATATACATAATCATGTATAGTTATTCACAGTATACCACCAGAGCAATTATCGTGCAGTCTAAGCTGAAGCTGAGACTTTAATAAATAATGCCGGCGCAGCTCCGCCATTAACTCACAAGCAGCTCCTCTCGGCTTTGTTTGCACTTCATACTAGGTTTATATGCCCCCCTCCCTCCTCCCCCTGAAACCAAATAACATGAATTCTTAATTGTGGTACAGGTGCCAATTCGTTTTAGAATTTCCTTATGTATGCAACAAGTTGCGAAGATTCATCATTATTTCGTTAGATTTTAAACGAGATTAAGTATTTTTAGCGATGAATCGTTTTATTACAGAAAATATGAACTCAGATTACGAAACGAATGCTAAACAAAAAATAATTAATGAATTGTAGAAAAATATAAAGAGGTAAGAACATTGAAAATACACTTTTAAATTTAAAGACACTTAAGTTATTTAAGTTACTTTAATGTTGACTATTGGTGTCATTTGTGAAAATAATACATATGATATATTTTGGTATATATAATACGATATTAAAATGTTACTAATAATAGTAATCTAAAAAGTATCTCAATTTTAACAATAAGACTTCGTTATCAATAATACCAATCTATAAGTATCTATATGAGATTGAATGACAAGATTCGTACCGTTTTCTTCTGACTGATACAATAGAATAGACGTATAGACATAGTAATATTAATACTTAGCTATATTATATATATAAAGAAATAATGATTTTTTTTTACCCAATTCAAAGATAAATAACCATTACGGAGTGTCATTAATACTATTATACATCTTTTGTGCTACCTGTATATATAAATAAATATACATTTAGTTTTAAATCATTACTTAGCAATACATCTTAGCAAAAACGAAATACAGAATTTGAGCTCACCTGAAATACACAGATACATTTATAAAGCAGTTAACGCATTAACATTTTGTATGTCAACAAATTAAATATATTTCAGAATTCAATCCCGTCAATGAAATGTTGTGGACAATCCGCATCCGACGAAGTGCAGATAATACTACTTGTATTGTAATCCTCCGTTTCTTGGCTGAGCAAATTTTACTCTTTATCATAATTTAAGATCAATATTCCCAATTAAATCTCCGGACAACGTAAGTACAGAATAACTTTTAGTCTTGAACAGAAAAGTATATTTTGATCATTATTAAATTAATCAGCTTAAAAAAATATAGTTTATTCGATAGTTTTTTAAAATTCTAAACAAACCAATACTTTATACAATCTAAATATTGACAATCAAATGAATAATAAACTAACAAAGTTTCCATTCCTCGCTTGGGGTCTGTCTATGAAAGGACGTCATTTGAGGTCTATCTTATATCTTTATGTTGTGAAACGTAACAACTTACTCGTTCCATTTCACGCTTCGACGAAACGCGCATCTGATAAGACTTTGGATGCAATGAGTTTTGTATATATAATATTATATATAACAACTACGAGTATGTTTGTTAATTATTAACTTAAGATATATTATTTAATTGATATAACATGCTTTTTATTTAAATATAAAATATTGATTAAATTTAACTTATAAAATATACTTTAAATAATATTTTTCCCATATTTATTACTTTTGTAAACACCATGTTTGTAGATGTAAGATGTAAGCTCAGTGCGCCTCAAACTCATCATACTTCCATAACTTCAGTATTATTGTATAACAGACTACTCAGCCGGCCTCAAGACTTTATTATAACTTTGCAGCTCATATCCTCCATTATAACAGGGCTTGTGCTTTATTCTTTACCTGAACTGTTCTTAACTTTATAATAAGCAAGCGGCTGATCGGCAAGCAACTTTTATATTGTTGTAAATGATTGTTTTTGAATTGGCAGGTCAGGGATTCGATATCTGGTCATAAAACTTATCTTCTTGCAGATCGGTAAAGAAAAAGACCGGGAGGAAAACTGGCAGACATTGGCAAATTTTTACCTTCACGATAACAATGTATAAATAGGTAATTAAACTCTAAATAATTTAACATTTTCAAATTATATTCAAATTATTTATTACGTCATATCCCTCACATGTATTAAAAGTGATCGTGGCGAGTAGTAACGTACAAGCAGCACGACTACAATATTTCTCTCGTCTCGTTCATAACACATGACTTCTCAAGATCAAACGAGACTTCCAAGATGTCTCGTTGTATATATTCCAAATATCTGAGAAGTATGAAGATAAATATTACAAACAGCTTAAATTATTTTAAAACATAGTTTACTATAATGTTTAGTTAAGTTTAGTTCAATTCGGTTCGCTTTGGTTCGGTTCTTAAGCTTTTTGTAAATCTATAAACGTATTTTCTTTTTCCCTAGATTTATTATACAAAAATAGTTAATGACATAATGAACATGAACTATTACTTCATGGTAACTAGCGATTCAATGATTTAATTTGATGATTGGTGATAAGTAGAGAAATAAGAATCATAAGTTAAATGTAAATTTCTTGGAGTCAATATTGCAAACGCACACAAAATAAATTGTTCGTTCGCTCGCTTCAAAGCGACGTTTCCAAGTACAGAATAGTAATTAAAATTATGTTTAATGATTGCGTTGGATTTATATTTTTATTCATGTTGTAATACTTGTATACAATTAATATAAATATTTAAATGTTTTCATGAACTGAAAATAAATTGAGTCAATATTTTTAATTGTATAAACTTAATAAAAAGTTTCAGTCTGATTTTTGTTTAGTACAAACATTTCGGAAGTTGGATATAAAGAAACATTGAATATAATTTTAATATTGACATTGTTTTTGTACAACATTGTTTTACTAATACCACAACCACAGGCCTTTAGACAGAATATCCAAAGCACATAACCGGGGACTAAGTAATTGTAAATGCTTCTGTAATTTCCACCGGAATCCGAGTCTGTATTTTGTAAAGAGAAGATAGTTGAGTAATATATTATGCATTATTTCTTATACCGCAGAAAATTAACTAAAAGGCGATAAACAATTTTGCTTCCATCAATTGGTGTTTGTTACAATAATAACGCTCTAAAAGGTAAATTAATTTCAATAAATATGTTGTTTTATCGATTTTTTTTTTTAACATTTTTGTAAAAAGCACCTCGATTTAATATAGTTTATGATTCTATCTTTACATTTATAAACTTTTATAATTATATTTTATAAAATTCTTACTTACACATTTTAAGATTTAAAATTGATGGAAATACACGTTTTGTCAGTTTCAAGGAAAGTCCCTGATGGGTAGAACACTTCAGAAAGTGAAAGATAAAATTTTATTAAGATTAGATCTTTTGATTCCTTGATAATTTAGAAATATTTGTAAAATTCCATGAAGGATTCATTTTATAAAATGGTGTCTCTATAACATTGAAATATACAAAACCTAATTTGGACCAAGACCAAGATATTAATTATCCGTAAGAACTAGAATTATTTAATTGTTAAT
Source organism: Melinaea marsaeus rileyi (assembly GCA_918358865.1). Lineage (NCBI taxonomy): Eukaryota > Metazoa > Arthropoda > Insecta > Lepidoptera > Nymphalidae > Melinaea > Melinaea marsaeus. Next base: position 11,743,034 of record OU911086.1, on the reverse strand, counting down.
TTCCTTTTAAGTCCATCCTTCGTATAAAATGTAATACACTTCTATGTGTGAATATTAAATGTAACCAAACCGCGGTCAGGTTACATGTGTACAAATAGTACCTCTCATTAATATTATATGTCACGAGATTTAATGGCGCCGGGCTTCTTCTAATCCCAAATTTATGTGCCTTTGGTTAAATTATATTTGGAATATTTTGAGAGAATGGATGCTGCTATTATGCACTTGATTGATCGTTGGCTTATTGTTACTTACTACATTATATTCACAAGAGTTTAATTACATTCTAAGACAGACATTGGTATATTGTATTAACTAACCTGCTATATTATTATATAGGATCGGTCTTGACATTTCATATCTTCTATAATTTTATGACTCATTGACACAAATAAAAATAATAATCCCTGCAACTCAAAATGTTTCGACTGATCTTGACGAGAAATATAATATATCAAGACCACGTGATAACGTAAATGAAAAGCTACTAATAGTGTATACGTGCGGTACGAGAGAAGCGTAAAACTAGTGTTTGAATCGATATGATTTGATCGTATAATATCTTATTTTACAATAACTCCGAGTATTCTTTTAAGAGTCGAACATCGGCCTGAGAGGATTCATTTTACACCAACTTACTGTTGGAGGTAAAAGCGGTTTTACTGACACCCTGCGAATTAAAGGGTTTTGTACTTTATGAAATATTTATTATATCTATTTCTGTATATCGTAGTTATTCTTTCCCAACAATGGTTAATTATTCAATTATATTTCTGGTATGAAGTCAGTATTATTTTTCTTTTGATTTTATTTTGATTTTGGGTTGACGAAAGATTTTTTTTTCCTAAATCGTTTAACTTTTGAAAAATTCCATAACATAGTTTCAATTGCAGTTCCTTTAATATCTGTCAATGAAATAATAAAGCTCGTTTAAAAGTTATTCAGTTTATAATTAACCTAATGTTTATTTATTGTGCATTACATAAATGGTGCAGTATTTAAGTATTTTCATAATACATAATGCCTAAATAAATTAAGGTCGTGTTGGGTTTATTTAAGCCCCTCTTGAGAATAATAAGTAGGGTCTGAATATTGTTTAATCATGGTCATAAATTAAAACCCCTAAATGTTATAAATATTTTAAGGCAACCACATGTATTGTGAGCGTTACCCTTACGTTCCCTTTACGACTCCTATTACTTAAAAATAATGTGTTAGATTTTATTCCATCTATTTTGGTATTTTAAATCTAATAATAATTTTAATTTCATAATAGTTTATTAGATATATTGATAAAATCGATTTGTAGTGCGACATCCTCAGCAACAATATATTGCTTATTCATGTTTTAAATTAATGTTTATTAAAGAAATTACCTCCAGAGTCTTCCCGCCGCTTGCCCGCTTTTCTGGTCCGTTAAAATGACGCTGTCATACAATTTTATTACAAATTCTGTGACTGGGAAATAATTAAAAATATTTTGTTTAAAATGTTTTTAAGTAAAATATCATATCCATATCTATAAAATTAAATATATATATCAAGAGGCAGTTGACAGTCGATCACAATATGAAAAGAATAATCTTTAACTACTATTAGTCACTAAATAAAATTGCTTGGAATATTTCTTAGACTATAGTTAACGTACATTTGAACCTCTTTCAATAAATCTCTAAATTTGAATCTCCATGAATGGATGTTCCACGTCCGATGGAATTTATTGCTTCTTGGTTCCTGTTGTAGATTTATGTGTCGTCGGCTTAAATTAGAGTTGTGACATCCTTGTTTCAGTTTAAAGACAGGCATTAGGATGTAGTAATACATCTTATATAGAAGCTTTTAGCTTTTAGCTCTTCAATATTTTGTTTCTAAGATAGAATCAAATAACGGAAGAAGATAATAAATATTGCAGACAGATTTACTACCATGAGGCGTCAAGTAACTTAAAGAGCAGCCTTCATGTTATCAGATATAAAAGAGACAGAAACCCTGCAAAAGTTCTGAATTAATAAAGAATATCAAATAACATTATAACTCATAAAGGGCAAGAAATATATTACTATTATTCAAATTTTTGTTTAAACATGTGTTAAATTTAATTTTGCTATTGTTTATTGTGTTTTATTGTAATTGTTAAGGAAATGAAAAAGAGCCTTCGCTTTGAAGTTATAGAATAAACAACACTACTATATAACATATTTAGAAATAGTTTGGAACCAATCAAACTGCGTATAAAATCTGCAATGAGTGCAGTTTTGTTACATCATCCTTGTGTATATTGGTATATACATGATATATGATATATGATGAGCATACAGTATAGTGTTCGTGAAATGGATTATTAATTTTCATTTTATATTAGATCAATTTATTTTTTATATATAATAGTCAAATAAATTGTAAAGATAAAATCTTTTGTTTTCTCTTTCAATGATAAGTCCATATAAAAGTACAGATCACTGATATACTATTGTATATCATTCCCTGGATGTGACATTCACTAACTTTATGAGAAAACTACGTTATCAATATTTTATTGACAACATAAAAAACTAAACCATTCAATGTAGAAATGAACATTTTCATAGTAAATTTAAAAGTTTAGTTTAGTTTCATTTTATTTGGATTTTAAAACTTTAATAAGCTCTAAATTTTCATGACATCATAAAATAAAGGTTTACGTTCTCGTTTATATTTCATTTCTTTCCAAATATCATATATCGGTGTATCAGTGAGACTTGTACGTGACATTGACAAGAGCATGGAACCTTTAAAGAAAAAGGTGAAAATGTTTAGTCTGGTACAACACACATGAGGTTATTAAAATATAAAAGAAATTCAAAATCTATTTCTCTTATCTAAGATTTATTTAATCTGATCAAGAGCTGAATAAGAACATGCATCCTCATTAATAACAAAATAAACAAAACTTACAGTATTAGTACAATTGTTATGAAATTTAATTTAATTATAACTTTTCATATAGACTAGAAATTTTTGAAGAAGAAAATACGAAAATCCACTAGTGCATTGTAAGATAAAAAACTACTACTACTGTTTTAAACATCTGATTTCAACGTTCTTTATAAAACCCAGAAGTGAATTAAAGTTATAAGAACTTCAATACATTACATTTGTATACTTTTTACTCATTTGCGTAATGGGTTTTGAGTGGTTTTTTAACTCGTAATAGACAACTATTTCTAATACCTAAACTATATGTATAATAGAATATTGTATTTATTATTTTGTGATGACGACATTGGTATTTCTAAATACGTTTATGATAGGGTTAACTTTGAAATGAAGTCTGTAAATGAATCATATTTAATGACATTCAGAACACTCCGAGGTGAAACTGACTGTGAGATTGTTAATTAAGAGTAACTTAAGTAAATTATGGTTTCATCAATTCGATAATAATATTACAATTTCTATCAACTCAATGTGGGAGGAATTAATCAATCGATTTAATTCCTCGTGTTAATGTAATCTCAAGATCAATACAATGATATAATGTACTGCGATATTATTAATTAATCAAAATTATACCAAAATATAATACAAGTCCAGTTCCATCATGATGTGAACTAATGAACTATCAATAAACTATAACATTGAATGTTATCTTGTGTTCATGTTTTAAAGTAATTTAATTAATTATTAAATTAAAATGTGTTATAACGCAGTGATGAGATTAACTTCTCTATTGACAATATAACTATACTGAGAAAAGACCTTTTTATATTGATTATATATTTATAGTATTTCTTTATAAAACATAGATAGATACTGGAAATAAATAGCCTTCGATTCATAGCTGAAGTGACTTGGGAGTAATGAAACTGAATAATGCAAGCTGTGAGTATTGCCGTGCAAATAGGGTTGGCGATGCATTGTTGGTAATAAATTATGGTAATATTTTTTTTAATACTTAACAAAAAATATACTCATATAGATAATATTACGGCACTTTAAGTAATTAAGTTTAATTGTTTAAGCAAATTAATACCTACTAATGTCCGAGTAATTTTGATGATTTATAGTTATAGTGTTGCTTCAATCATTTTTCTTAATTAAAATTGGTAATATTAAACTTTACGAACAGACGAACAAAGAACAATATTCTATAAGCAGTGGCAGCCCTGTCACTACCCCTAGGATATCCCGCCACTATTATCTGCCGCTTTGATTTTCATTAAACTTTGCTCACCTCTATAAGCAATAAGGGATAGACGAGAAATAAGTATCTTGATATTGGACTTGATAAGATACTTAACTAGATACTTAAAATAACTAGTTAACATAGGTATTTGGGTAAAAAAATATTTTAATATTGATTGATCGTGTTTAATACATACAATTGAGTACAATCCTTTATAAAATATTTGCATATTTCTTTGTTTCTTTCAGTATCAAAAAGAAACTGCTAGACGAATTTTGATGTTTTTTTTTATTTTTACATATGAAACTATTTTTACATATGAACATATGAAACTATTGTAGCTATTAAGACTTTATATTATTATATATTTAATATCTTCAGCTAAGTACATACTCGTAGGTAAATCGAACACGTACAACATTTTACGACTGTTATGATTGTTTGAGTCAACATGTTTAACTTTTTTATACTTTATTATATTTTAAAATATAATAGTTATCTCTTAAACCAATTATATATTATGCAAGAATTTAGTGTGTATTAATAATAAAATAGCGGTAAAATAGTAAAGATGTTTTTTAGATACATTTAATCACGGCACGAATACAGCGCCTTGTACTGAGAAACGAGAGTCAGTATGCAAAATTTAATATAGAAGCATCGCATACAGACTGACTGCAGCGTATCACGTGTTTGTATGCACTGACACAACGTACATGTGTACGTGTTGGTACATATAACATTTATGTAACATGAATTAATTAAAATTACATTATACGAATATAACTCTTCTAAGAAATTAACTATGATGACCGAAACTTTTATTTTCAACTAGCAGGTGGGATTTTGTAATTAAATAATAATAATAATTCACTAAAGTTTTAAATTTTTCTCTATAATATTACTTTGTGTGGTATATATATATCTCATTAACATACAAACGCTACATGGTTATTTAATCCTGTATAAAAGTCCTGTAGGTACTTAGAATTATTATTTTCAGCTCAAGTTAAATTTAACTTTTAATATTTATTTTCACACTTAATTACTACCAGTTCTCGATTCAGAATAATTTATTATCCTGTTTGTATTCCCCCTAATAATATTATATATCAATATATATGAAATGCTTAAACTACTTTTAGTATCTCTAACAATATGACGTTGTTATTCCATCAAAATAAGTTCAGGACAAAGAATACAAAAGAATATAAAACATGATTTTTTTAATTATTTAACATTACAGGTGATTCTCAAAGTTAAATCTAACTTCGTAGTTATGATATTAAAGCTAGTCTGAAAAGTGGCAGGAATTTCGCTGCTAAATAGATTTATAAAAGCTTAATAAAATTAAATGTAGAAAAAGCTGACTACTGTTTAGGGTTTAGCAAAATTTGTTAGATTGTGTTTAATATTATTTACTATTCAAAATACATTTAATTATTTGGATAGATTTTTAATTTACTATAATTCGTTTTAATACATTTCCTTTGTGCCAACTGTGTAGAAAAGGAAATCAAAGTGTGAACTTAATTTATGTACCTTTAACTGATTTAAGTAGTAGTAATAAAATGTATCTTAATACTGTACGGAACACTCAAATAGAAATCACGGCTTTGTATTAGATCAGCTAAAAGCGTACAAGACAATTGATACAGTATTTACTACATAAGCTGCTGCAGACTTTATATATTATTTAATTTAATATCATTATTAACTTATCGTACTAGTTATAGAAACTTATGTTTCTTTTTAATTAGTTCATCGATTACAGTTCTAGTTAGAACATCAAAAATATATAATATTTAAATACTAATATAATTTGTATTATATTGAGTCGAAGTAAGGTCATTTTAACTAGAATAATTAATATTTTTACCGAATAAAACTATATTGTTAAAAAATAGCAAAAAATAAAATTCTTATACAACTCCACAGAGCTTTACCTTATAAAGATCGGATAGCAGTCAGGGAGTTCCCGGACAGTAACAAACGTCCGTCTCTATTACACTGAATACTCCTGTGTAAGTGTAGGTATTAATAGTAAAGGCTGTAGTAATATTTACGATATACTTTATATTGAGAACATATTCAGAGAATTATATTATAGCAAAAAGTAATTATAATATGAATATAAAAACATGTTTTTACATTTGATATGCATGGACTAATAACCTAAATAGGTAAAAGGTACCATTAATTAATGAACTCTAATGAACCGCCTGTACTTGTAGAGATTGTCACCTCGTCCATCCGTCAACCGTCAGTCTGCTGTGTCGTGAGCTGCGGGTACACTGCGGGCACACTGCGGGCATACTTAGAAACGGTATAGCAATCTTTTTAATATGAATTAAAATTATTTACATTTTTTATAATATTATTTAACATATTTATTTACATTAAATAATATTATAAAAAAAATATTATTTATTTATCTATTTATTAATAATATAGGTAATTATTTATTTATCTATTTTCGATATAAATACCTTTATAATATTGTAATATTCATAATATAAACAAAACTCGTATTAAAATATTTTTATTAATCATAATTCAATATACATTTTCTTTTTACATTTTCCGTTTGAGAATTGAAAAATTTTAATGAAATTATTATAATATTTAACAGCAATATTCATATTATATTCAGCGATGCGTTAATTCTCGCGATGTTTGTTTTCCAGTTTTAATCCTAGTAATGGCGGTGGAAGTGAAGTGTGGGTTCAGGGCTTATTTTGGTATCGCGTTCGTTCTCGCGTAATATGTATTTTTTAAATAAAATAATCTATAGCCGTGAAAGTCTTATTAAAACCGATCCAGCCGTTTTAGAGATTAGCCGGAACAGACACAAAACAAAAAAAAACGTGCTCTTAAAAATTTTGAAATGTTGAAATTTTATTAATTATGACCAACAGAAGACGCATTACTCAAAGTATCTACTAAAGCATATTTACCGTCAGTGCATTGTGTGTGCATCAAAAGTTTTACCAATCTGGAAACTACAAAAAAATGTGTTTGAATTGAACATAGCCTTTAGTTCAACAGTCAGGGCCACCAACCATAATACAGTAAGGCTATAAACAAACATACGTCGCGTAACTTAAACACTTTAACATCAATCACATTATGTGATCTTTAATTCTAAGTTATCGTACATGGTATAAAAGCAGTGAAGTGTTCACAAGTAGCTGCTTAAGTTCAAGTTAACTTGTCTGTTTGGTGTATTCTTAAGTTTTCACAGAGACAAATGCTTTGAAAGTCAAAAGTTTTATACACTTAGTTTAAAAAAAGATGGATGCTTACTAAGAGTAAATACTATTTAAGAGACTCAACAGTTTATTGTATTATGTATAATGTATCTTACATAATTGCTGCCTATATCTTAACAAAATGGTAGAATAATAACCATACCTACAATAATATGAAATATGAAACGCGTATGATTTTATTAATTGCCACTTAGAATAACTCGGAAGACATTGTTTACACGCGGTCATAAAATGTCTAGACGTAGAATTAATATTATTAAGTTTGCATTTTGTTTAATTTATTTACTTATTTGTTTTGTTTCTTTGTATGAACTAATTTATTTACTAATTAAAGAGTACTTTTATCCATAAAGACTCAGAAGTTGAAAATAAACTCATTATATTATTTTTAATATTCTTTTGCTTTATTAATTACATCAATATCAATGGATTGAAAATAAGATTTGAGAACAGGAAATTAAAAAAAAAGGATTTCTATATATATAAAATTAATATAAACTTTCCTTCTATAGCAGCCGTAGTCAGTGATTCGTGAGTACTGAACGTAATTCACAGTTTCATACTCCTTTATCGGTTGGAACGCGGCCAATGTAACTTCCTTTAATTTCATTTCTATTTATAGTCGTTCGTGGGTGCGAGTCCAGAGATTCTTATTAAAATTATTATATATTTATATATTTATATATATATATATTATACCACATTAAAAGAAAAGAACATTTAAAAGATTGTAAAAGCTTCAGGCTCCTTCTTGCAGCACAGAGCAGTTAATGTACTTTCTTGTTACACTTTTTAATAAAATTTCACCAGATTTGATTTTCAAGGATAACCTCAATAAGTAATAAAGGTAACGTGAATTATTGAACTCCAATGAACCGCCTGTAGTTGTAGAGATTGACGCCTCGTCCATCCATCAACCGTCAGTCTGCTGTGTCGTGAGCTGCGGGTACACTGCGGGCATATTGCCAAAACGGTACAGCAATCTATTTAATGTGAATTAAAATTATAAATATACACATTTTTTGATTCCGTATAACACGAAAACTTGTCTTTTTTTGCTATTTACTATAATTTTATTAAAAAATTCAAATAAGTTGAATAAGAAACACAAAGTTGTAATAATTTAATGTAATAATTTTAACATTAGAATTTGTAGACTCTCCAAAATTACGCTTATTAACTGATCACTCTACGTCGGTTCTAACAAGAATAGCTTAATACAACGTTGAAGGGAACTAGATACTTTAAACACATCATTAGTAACTAAAACTAATTTCACTAACATCTAATGAGGTATATGGATTACATTTAAGAATTTTACGATATAACTTCAATCCTTTATTTAAAAATGACAAGGACAGAAAGTATTAATTACTATTTGAAAATTAAAGTTTAATTGGTAAATAGTTGTATAAAAGTAGCTTAATTTACTTATGTTTCAAACCTTCCACAGACAGACAGACAGTGGATTATCCACAGAATAATGATGTGTTGTTTATAGCGATATTTTGAACAATAATAATAATTAATAGAATGGCAGTACAATTAATTAATTAAATCGCAGTAGGTATCCTCTGGACCGTTTATTTCACTCCAGTACAAATGGAAGCGTCTCTAAATGCGGTCCAACAGTATTTGTGACGTAGCAGATACCGAAGATAAGATTACGTACATTTTTAAATAAAACATAAATTTACAAAGTTACAATAAAGTTTTAATTAGCGGAATTACTTTGGTAATTGATTAAAGTCACCTTGGATCACCACCAAAATTTTGGTAATTTAGATACGGCTTCCGGTGTCACCTCTCAAGTTCAAGGGAGGATTGAAAGTATCAGGTTGTACGAGCTGTACTATGAAAGTCTACCTTTTACACAACCACTGGGTCGGTATATTATCGAACTAATGTGGATATTACTGTCATTATAATATGTCAAATGCCATTAAAAAAATACCTCGTTTGACAGGGTCGATCGTGTTAGGTAGATTCCCGTCGGTCGGATCGACAAAGAAAAACTAGCCAGCAGTATTCTACTGGTCATTACGAGTCTTATGACGGGTCACTCTGCATATATTTGGTGAGCGGGGAACCACCCCCCACCCCTATTTCCTAAACGGGGGGTCGCATCAAAAATCTTTTCGGACAAAACAGTTTCCTCTTTTAATTTTTTAATTTTCTAAGATTTTTCCGACAGCAAAATTTTGCCTTCTTCTGTGACTTTTTTCGGTTTTTAACTTTCAACCCCTCCAGCCCTCCAACCCCCCGACCGATTTCCCCCGTTCAAGAACTTAACCTTCATTTTGTCTTTAAGAATGTGTATACCAAGTTTGAAAATCCTCCGTCAATATTTGCGACCTGTAGCGTGTCCCAAAGGTTTGCACTTTCACCCCCTCTCCCAGCCCGCCCTTTAACTTTTTCCAAAAAAACAAGATGCTACGTTTGTCCTACTAATTTATCCTATCGACCTGTGAAGTCAGATTTTGCCTACGATGAATTTGGACTGATGGATCATATATACATATATATATATATATATATATATATATATATATATAGAGGGATATATAAAATTTTTTTTTTCGACGGATTCAATCTCAATCTCAATCAAACTCAATCTCCAGTTCATAAACGGCGTAGCGCCCCTACTCTGGGGTCTGGGTCCCGTCAACGCATCGATTGCAATAGGTAGATTCATCTATGGAATCTATCTAAAATAAAACTAAATATGACTGCATAATTACCAAAAGTAACCAGTTACACTTGACAAAAGAAGTAGATTTTACAAATAATTTGCCAATTTGGGGATAAAATCACCACTGGCTTAGACACTGATTAGAATTACAGATTGTCCTAAACTATGTGAGATTTAACTATGTTATTATTAATAATCTCCAGATGTTGTATGTTGTGTTCTCTTAGCAGGTTTTTGTTAAAAAATTGGGTTTACTCCAAAATTCCGACTATAAAAACTGTCTCTTGTACAACCTGACACCCGTGTAGTCGTTAGAGGCGACATCGCATACAAACTGATCGCAACATGTTTACGTATTTGTGGAGCATTAATACTACGTACTTGCGAGTACGAAGGTGTTTTTTAAGTTTGGAGAATGGAATACAAGATGATGAAATATATTAACCAAAATATTTTTTTTTTAAATATATTCATTTGCAATTCTAATACATCTCAATAATCAAAATAACAAACTTGATTTTGGGAGTTGGGATCGTGTCCAAAGTTTTATAAACAAATTTATATTTTGTTATATTTATTTATATACAATAAAGCCAGTATTTCTAAATTAAAACAGATTAATTTCAATTTACACGATAAAGAAGAATGAAAACTTTTCTCCGTAATGTCACTGAGGTAAAAACAATTTTCGTTAACGGATATTAAGAAAAGTCATTATAATTTATATTCATTATATTTTATGATATTTAATAAAAGTTTAAAAAAAATATTTTAGAATATCCACAGTGCTCTTTATATTTAATAGTGAGATTTGTTTTATTTTATATTTCTCCTATTTTTCTATTTTCTTCACACAGCCTTATACACCTTCTTGTTCCACGATGTTATTGAAGACAAGTTAGTGTACATTATCGTTCTGTATCTTGGACATTATTATGTTCTTCGTGATGTCAAACCTTGTATATTTCTTGCAGTTGAAATAACAGCACTCTGTAAAGGCATCATATTATCATTAGGATCCACCGGCAGTTCTGTACCAGGATAGGCCCTTCATGGTATAATAATAGAGTGTTAAATAGTTATTTCAAACACTACTCTTACATATGATTAGTAGTAAATAAAAATATTATCCAATTAGTTAAATAACTTTTAATATTACCAAGTACAAAAATGTAATTGCACTCGATGCCTCACTGTGGCAGAGTTTAGTTTATAATTCACGACTGCGATTTTAAAATGTTAATTAAATATATTCTTAAAAGTAAAATAATTCTCATAACAACCTAAATTTCCCAGCGGATGTCACAAACAGAGCCTGGAGCAAAAACATAAAGTGAAGGATTTATGTTCTTCAGAGTTTTGTCATTAAGGTAGCTCTTACTATGTAATTAGTATTTATTTTTTATTTTAACAAAATCTAAGTATATTAAAAAAATAAAACTTAAATTGTAAATGTGTTGTTACGTAATATGATTTGTATATCTTATAATATATACTTAATATAAATATATGTATACAAATAGTTAAAAACACAAACTAAACTCTTATTATAATAATATTATTTAGTCTGATTCCATTCCATTTTACATTTTTCGTTTGAGAATTGAAAAAAGAAAACTTTAATGAAATTAATATTTAACAGCAATATTCATATTATATTCAGCGATGCGTAAACTCTCGTGATGTTTATTTTCCACTTTTAATCCTTGTAATGGCGGTGGAAGTGAATTGTGGATTGAGATATATTATAAATATATATATTATAAATTTGGATGACATGATAATCTTTAACTTATAATTGTTACTGACCACTTGTATATTTCTATGATAAATTAAAAAATCTCTTGAAATCAATACTTCTGATTTTAAAACATGAAATATTTATTTTGTATTTTTAATTTATTTTTATTTGCACTTGTAAAAGTCAATATTTTTTATTATTTTTACAGCTTACCATCTTTATAGATATAATAAGAAAACAAGTGACGCATAGATACTGTACTAGAAAGAAATACTTATTTTGTATTTTTAATATTTTTTTATTTTTATTTACTTCTAAAAGTCGGTTTTTCTATTTTTTTTACAGCTTACCATTATTATAGACTAATCAGAAAACGATTGAAGCATAGATATATTACTAGGAAATATTTTTAATTAAATATGGAATTTATAGTAGACTATTTAACAATAAATAATTCCTGCCATAAATGACTAAGTGACACTACCTTTATTATGCCATAACTTTAGTCAAGTTCTAAAGTTCTGTCACTCAATTGTGAACTCAATTCACCCGAGTGTCGTTTAAATTCTCTTCATAATTTCACTGTCGTTTTGAGAATCTCAATTAACAAATTTTTACACAAAACTATTACAGAATAAGCCTCCATTTTTCCATTTCATGTCGATGAACTGTCGTTTCTAAGTTGAGATTTTTTTACGAATATATATATTTTTATTTGTATAGTTGCGTTCAGTTACTATACATTGCAGTTTAAGCATTGCATACCTATATATAGGATATATAATGCAGTTAATAATACATCTATAGAGTGACTAATGAAATCCAAATTGAAATAAATAGTAGTTATGAGTGAAATTCCAGCGAAGTCAAAATTGTGTTCTGAGTACTCACTCAAATCAAATCAAATCAAATCTCTTTAGCATACTCATGCTAAAGAGATTTATACGACTCCCGGGATAATAACTTTTTGTAAAGATTTTAATGTCTTTATTACTAAATCCAAAGGTTTTATCTTAAGAATAAATTTACGGGTTTGCTTGTATGTTGTAAATAATCTTGACGGTTATTTTAATTGATAACTTTAACATATACGTCACGTATATAAATATATTAAAGTGTTTGTTTGTATTTTTAATATAATATTATATTTGTATAAAGTGTTTAGTCTCGAATTAACATGTTGATAACGTTGAAATTTGATAAGATTTATGGTTTTTATTTATTAATAAGGTTAATTATCGTGTTTTTAATCACCGTTGGTTAAAGCAAATTTATATACTTACGCTTAAATTATAACACTATGCGTTAATAACTCTTTGTAAGTTAGTTGACAATTAATAGTCTGATACACAATGTGTCGTTATAGTGACTATTGTATTATTCTATCATTATTATAATTGGAATACTTTATTAATTGTTACACTGATGAAAATTTCTAGAAGAATTAAATAAGCACTTACAAATAATGTATAATATGTGTGCTACCTGACTTAATGTCCTCTGTGGTGTAAATAAATATTGACAATCAAAATGTATTCACATGTATATAATCATAGAAATAAAAAGAAGATATTGGATATTTTATTAAATAAAATAGACCAAAATTCACTTTGTCTGTATTTTAGATTATAATAATGACAGAAAAGTCTTAAAGCTTTATTCCCAAAATAAAATAATGCACGAGACTGTTCTGATGCATTAAGAGACTAGATTGAATATTTTGTTTGACTATGCTTTAAGAAATTATATCTACATGTATAATATATTACTTCTCAAGTAAACCAGTTTGTAAACCAAACAGTAATAAAACATGTAACCTTACTTAAAAAAGGTTAAATTATATATATACATATATATATTTTCAATTGAAACAGTGAAAGTACGATAAAATCTAATTCGCTTGTTGCGTAATCGACATGGTATACAGAAAACTTGTATTCATAAAAAAATTATGCATACATGAAACTATTGTTACTCGTAACACAGTGAAAATAAAACTGATCGAAGCCAGCAATTAAGAGCTTCCGAGGAGAAGCGCCGTCCATAGTTGATAACAACTTTAACGTGACTCGCGTTGACGACAACTACGTTCAATCTCTTTTTCAAATAATTAATTAATCTTTATTGGTATAAACGATATTATTTATAATATCTAAATTGTCTTCTACACTATTTCCTACAAATTGGTGACTTCGCATGAATATATCACAGTGCTTCAAAAATAAAAATTCTATTGCATAAAAGTGATATTTATCAAGCGGTGTAAAGATATATTCTGTCCAATTATTTATAATCAAAGTTCCGTTACCTTAAGTATTAATTACAGTACACATACAGCGAGTGCACGCGTCGCGAGAGAACATAATGACTGAACTTAAGTGCTGCCCTATTCATGCTCTGCATTAGGTAACTGATACTGTGGTTAATAAAATAAAATATGGGAGAATATTGCATCGAAAATGAAATCTGTATTTATCAACAAATGCTTATAACATAACACAAACAAATATAATGACCTGTTCCTTTTAAATTAAAATATTGCAAAGTAAAGATTACTTGGTATTAAATAAGATCATAAAAGTGTCCAGTTAGGGTCAAACTTTTGAACTTATAATTCCATGGTGGTACAAACCGTTTTTGTTGTCATAATAATTGTGTACAAACTTGTATTAACTGGTCTGTTGATAAATAGGCCTGATTAAATCTCGTATTTTGATAGACTGATAAAATATTATTTATTTATGTAAAATAAATTTAATGTGTTATATTAAAGGTAATATCAAAAGCCAATGTCATGGAAATTTAAACTTATCATAAAACCTTAAAGTTGTCACAACTTAACGACACTAATAATTTACTGTTATCGTTTTAAAAATTAAGGTCTATTTGGGTGTGGAGACACACCAACAACAACAGCAAACCAACAAAACATAACAAACTTGAATAAAAAAACAGATCCCAAACTATTTGTGTAGTAGCTAAAGTTGGGAGCGACTCCGAAGTTTCTAAATCAAATAAACCTTTTAAGCCTCAACATCCAATAAATGAATAACGGTATTAAATTATACACCATATATGATATGAAGTTGATCATAATCTCATACATCTTAACAACACTAATTGTTGTCTTGAAATGAGAAGTAAAAAATACCCTTGAATGTTAAGTAGAGTATTATATAATTCTACGATAAGAGAGAGACATGAGATGCAATGTTAGGCAGCAAGGTACTTTGGTTAGTATTCTTATTCGTCTACGAAGTTCGGATATCTGGAATATAACCTACAAAGAATAAAAATACTTTTTATTTTATATGAAGTATTAAGTATTTTACTTCACTGTACAGATTTGCTGAAGTTACTCCTTCATAGTAAAGATGAAGAAAATAACAAACTTACCAACATAACAAAGTTTTATTTCCCCACTCCCTTGAGTTTTCTCTATGAAAAGCCGTCATTGGACAGCTGTCTTCAGTTCATACGTTTTATATTGTATGAAGACGTATCAACTTGCTCATTTTATTTCACATGTCGGTAAAATATGCTCCTTATATATTTATTTTATTTTA
Organism: Melinaea marsaeus rileyi; assembly: GCA_918358865.1. NCBI lineage: Eukaryota > Metazoa > Arthropoda > Insecta > Lepidoptera > Nymphalidae > Melinaea > Melinaea marsaeus. The sequence continues at coordinate 11,727,598 of OU911086.1, read as the reverse complement.
TTATCCATTTCTATACTTTTTTGCTATTCTTTACTTTTTATATGCATTTTTCTTACTTTCGTTTAGGTCATTAAGGTTTTTAAAAAAAAAAATACTAGTTTTGTTTTGTTAACATGTTTTACCTAAAGAGAGCTTTGTCTCAAATACCCGAGTATACTTCTAAATTATTTCATTTTTGTATACATATATTCAATATTCTTTTGAAAATTATTAAATATATGTTTCACTCTAATCCTATAAAATAATTAAAAACTAGTATTTGATTTATATAAATTAACTTTAATTGCAAATTCTATTACATAAAAGATAAACAATGTCTTGTAATATTCAATTCAATTTATTTCCCAGTTGTTACTCTTCTCAATCAGTTGAACGTTGCCAGTGTAACTTGGCTGTTCTAATTAAATTAAAATTTAACCTCGTCCGTGGGTTCGGTTGTAGCGATCCTTTTAACAGTGATGAGATCTTAAGAATAACAATAATAATAAATGTACGTACAATACAATATGATGATACAATCTGAAGTGTTAGGTCACTTATTGGGTACAATTGTAATAGTATAGTAAATGTCGTTCGATTTTAGATTGGAGATCAGTTATATTTGTTAAAAGAGTTCTTTAATGTTAAAAAATGTCTAAAGCAGATACTTAATATAATTAATGGTGACTTTGTAACTTGTGAATGAATAAAGTAAATAGTTTTTGGACAGAAGCTGTCTTAAATTGTGGAAAAGATTTTTCTTATTCTAACTATTAACTTGGTATAAAAAAAGACCAATAATATATAAAGACAAAGAACACGGTGGAGTGTATTTATTCAAATGCAACATTGGCTCATAGACTACTTCATGACCATTACGGACACAAACACGCCGAAGCCGATATTTATATTATATAAATATTAAAATATTTTAATAATATTCCTTATTAATAATAAATCAATCAATAATTTTTTAAAGTATTTCAAAAGGACGCTTTTAAAAGTTTGTGAAAGCTTTGCAACCCTTCTTGCTTACCTTAATAAACAATAACAGTATAATAAAGGCTTAAGTCAATTTCTCAGTGATGTCTAATATCTGTATTATTATTAATCGACTGTCGTTTTTCAAGATCTCATCGAAATAAGCAAAGCTTCATGAAAGTCTAATCGGCTTGTGATAGTACTGGGATGCCCGATGGTTTAGAAATAATGTGGTCACTGCTATGAGAAGAAATATGTTATTAATATTGAACAAGAATTATTGAATTATTAATAAATAATTTAGTCTTGTAAAAAACAAGAAGCGATTATCTGTTAAATGCCATTTTGAAAGGAAAAAATATAATATTTCTAAGTCTTTACAAATTAGCTCAATACGAGGGTGGTTGTGATGGTTAAATAGAGATAATTTATGTTTTATAAATTGTATCATCGTCAACCCTATTAGCTCGGGAATACTCACAGATATGCATTATTCAGTTTCATTACTCCCGAGATACTCCAACAATAAAACGAAGGTTTTTATTCACTTACAGCTTTTTTTGTTTTATATACCGACCGGACCAAAATTCATTTATTGTGACAATTGCATTTTGTTCAAAAGACAGAGTATATATACTTTGTCTTTTGCATTTATAGCATTAGGACCAATCTCAGAACTCTTTATTTGTATAACACTGGATAATAAACGTATATGTTATAATAAAAACTGTATTTTTTTTCAACACCAATAAAAATAAGGTACGAACGTCCGTCTCAGTCTCGGGAGAGTTCCTGAAGGAAGCCCACTTTATTGAGACTGGAACTAAGCAGTTGTTGTGGGAATATGTGGTTTAAATATTACATATTTATATTAGAATTTATATTTTACATATTTATTTGTAATTATATTTATTATTATATAAATATGTAAAGTATAACAAAGCATCAACTACTTAAATTTTTGATCATAATAAAATTGTTATTATGTATATGCTTTTCAAAACTTTTGCATTAAAATATAAACATGATATAGAAACATAATACATAGTAATAGTAGTGATGAAATGATTACAGTATTTATTATCCATCTCGAATAGGGAATACTACTGACGGTTGATTCATTATCTTAATTAATTGATCCCAGTCCCGGCACGGAGTTATCATCAGGAATTATTGAGAAGTAAAGTAAGTATTGTTTGATATCTTTCTTTTTGCTTATAACATGAGCTTCAAGTAAATTTCTCATGAGGTTTAAATTGGTTAACAAATATAATGGATTCAAGAAGAAATAACAACTGAAGCTTATAGTAAATTTTTATGACGATGGACTCTACAGAATTATGAGATTTATATGGGTATATTAGAGTTATGTTTTTAAATATTAAATTATTTATGTGAAAATTATTTACTATTCAGCGACATGAAACTGACTAGAGTAGAGGATATATTCATAAAGAATTATTTGATTTAGAAACTTCGGATACTTTTTTAACTATGAGTGAGGGCAATTGAGAAGATAGTTCATTGTTCTATGTTTGTTTGAGTTTGTTTTTAAAGCAACAAATTGAAGAAATGATTTTCAGGTTAACAGACTTATTAGAATTTTAGTATAATGTTAAGTATTAGAGAAATCATCAGAAAAACTACATCTTAATTTAAGTTTATTAGAAATCAGCCATAGACTATTTCAATCTAATACAATTATGAAAACCTACCGCTTGAGGGAACACAGAAGGACGTCTGTCCCTGTCACAGGAGACCGGTAGTGACTACTGATTGTGGAGGGGCCTTTCCAATTGATATTCTAAGAAATGATTTTGATTATGTCTATATTTTATTGAATTGCAAGGAATTTGTTAAAATATGTAACTAATAATAATCACATAAACTAATATCTCAGTCGTCAGAAGGGTGTTTATATAAAAACGTAATGATTACCTACAAATACTTACACAAGTATCCTTACAAAATTGAGTAGCTATCTCATTCGTACGGATGTTTCGGACAAACGTAAGACAAAAGACTTTGTGACAAACGACCGTACAGATATAGAGATGGTAATACCTCTCTCTGTCTATATCATATACTCGTACATTAAGAAGTAATGTATTTTTAATGCAATTCCAACGATGAATAACAATTATGTAGTATCGATAATACGATTCTTAATTTCTAAACAAAAACACATTTAGTATTTACGATCTTATTCCCTAGTGATTTAAAAAAACTGTGGCAAAAATGAAGAACAAACATTGAGCACACCTGCACTCCACAGAGATGCTCATATAAAGGCAGTTTACACACTCATATTTTATTAGATCAACTAATTGAATAAATATTTATGATAATATAAAAATATGTGGGTCTTATATTATTTGTATCTGTCATGGTCAAATAACATATGTTTCATAACTTGGCTTTTGTATCTGGACAAGCAATTTATATGGATTTAAAAATATATAAGCAAAACCGGCAACTCAACGTTTTGTAATAAATTCATAGTTTTTTTATTTTATTCAAAATAGAGAGCTTGAAGAAAATAACAAACTTCATGTTTCAATAAACGTCTAAATAAATGAACCTTCAAGTGAAATATTATTTAGCTTTGTATTTTTTATTAAAACTTCTGAATTAATAACATATTAAGCTTTCAGTATTGTTTTTGTAATTAATATTTTTAAAAGCAACAAATTAGTTAAAGCAAGCATTGGTGGTGTGGGAAATTATATACAATCCTTATATATCCTTATGATATACGAGCTTGAATCCCGGTGGAGATCACAGAAGCGTTCATCAGTCAGACGTTACTCCCCAGGTGTGTGCTTCGGATGTTCTGCCAAATAGATTTGCAACCTGTAGGTAAGTAAAGAAAATGGATACGAAATTGTTACATCGGTATTAATATAAACACAAATAACATCAATATCAAGTTTTATTATTTTTTTATGTCCACCTTCGGATATGTTTATTAAGCAAACAGAAAAGCAGTCTCAAAGTTTCTGTCAGTTTGTACAACTAACAATATGAAACCAATTTAGTATAAATACATATAGTACGATATACACCGCAGTACCTGAACATTATTTTAATTTAAACTTCTGTACTTTGAAATGTCGCTTTAAAGCAGACGAACCATAAATTTATTTTGTGTGCATTTGCAATATTGTCTCGAAGAAAATAGCATTTAGTTTTAGGATTTTTATTATAACTTTTATGATTTTTATTATAATTTTTTCAACACATTTTAATTTATTTATTGGACAACAAACACAATTTTAATCTTAAGAAACTAACTATGAATTTGAGCTAATGTAGCTAAATTTTTTTTCTTAGTCCTTCGTGAACTAGAATACATCTCAGGTGCACATACTACCATCGCTAAACGCGTGCACAGAAGTATATCTGACATGGAGCTGGAGTAACTGGACAGATTAAACTTTTTGAATTTTTGTTTGTAAGACGTAAAATGTTGTACCAGATAGTGAAATTGAGGTAAAAATTACAAAAAGCGTATGCTGTATACACTCCTTCAACTTCAATTAGATAAAGTCAACATCGCAGTAACGATTGTTAAATCTTAACGTATTGATTATAATTTTTATATTAATTTGGAAAATAAACCAGCATTAAGAAAGAAGTGGTCACCTCCATAATCCTGACATCCGTGAAGTCGTTAGAGCACCGCATACAAACTGATTGCAGCGTGTTTAAATATCCCTGTACGAATACTTTGTACGTATTTGTTAAATAAAATATTTTGCTAATAAACGTTTTTAACTTTATATGTTACTTATAGTTGAGAGTGGTTAACTATTTACTTTAAAACAATTTTGATAAATAATGAAGAAATCCTTATTTACAGAGCAGCCTAAGCAATATATATTGTTAATTTTTCGGACAACGTAAGAAACCTGTCGTGTCTGTTGTCTGACTATTAGTACGTACGTCATAGGTATATTTCACAGTGTATATCTGTATGTATCAGTTTTTGTGATTATAATTTTAATTCCGTGATCGAACTCGCGCTTTGTCGATTTTAAGATTATATTATACAATGTTATATATTACAGAATAATGTATATTAATTTGGTTATTTTGAATTTATTACCTTTTACCTGGTTCCTATTTCACCACATTTGGATAACTGTAACGGTATTACAGCATGCGTAGCTAGCAGCTGATAGAATTTCCTTATATACTTGTCTCTTATATACTTAGCCCTTATACACTTTGTGCTTATATACTTCACTGTTATACCCTCACTTACCCTTTATATACTTATTTGTGCTGTTTAGTTTTAGTTAATAAATACTTTATAGCTGATACAGGTACTTGAAAAATTTAATTTATCTTTTGTAATTCTTATTATACATTTTTTAATTTATTATTTTTTACCTACCTACCTACCCTTTATCTTACACTGACAGGGTTAAGCGCATGTCTCCAGTTAATGCTTGATTCATAACCCTGTATGGATAAAGCCTACTTAAAGGTTTTGGAAAGCTATAATACCAAGTTATAGAGGAGCTATGTGATAAAATAATGTATTCTTCAAGCTTGTTATTATTTAAGCTCTCCATTTTGAATTTTCCTAAGGCTTGTTATGAAGTCGACAAAATATAAAAATATTATTCATTTTTTATATGAGTATAAATAACATTAAGCTGAACCCCTTTCCTTTCTTCTTTTCTTGATAACTTTTGAAAGGCTAAACATTTTTTCAATCTGTTTTCGCTATAACATCCACGTTTGGCTCAAACATACATGAGAAAATTTTTAGCTAATTATCTTGTCGCATTCTGGAGACAACTAAACACAAAAAAAGCTCTCAGCTCAATTATTTAAACCATAACAGACGAAACAAACTGCCTATGAAGGATGTATACTCCGTATTGCTTAATTCTATTTGAAGTTGGGAAAAAAAGAATTATTCCTTTATGTAAATGAAATAGACAGATATTAAGATAACTACGTCTGAACGTTCTTTATCAAAAAGCCTTTTCTATCACATCTGTTCTAAATGTAATAATTCTTTATTACAGATAGATATTACTCTCTACTTACAGATAAATATTTATTTAAGTATTAGGTTATATCAATTAAGTATTGACTACAAACCCTTGTTATTAGGCCTGAGATATTTTATGTGCTTATTATTCGTAAAATTTAAGTACTGTAAAATATATCCAAAAAATATCATATGCGTTATATGCAAGGAATGTTCACCACCAGAGTAACTTGAAGGTTGGCTATAAATTTACAAGTTGTAAATGGTTTTAAACCTGGTCTGATCTTATCGTATTTGGCGTTAATCTCTTGTATTGTTAAAACAAACATAAATTGTGTTTGTTTGCAACATTCAAAGGATTAAGCTTTTAAACACCTTATCCAATAAATTACTGATTGTCTAATAGTAAGTTCTAAAATGAATTGGCACTTAAATAACAATTCGAACAAATATTTGGATTCAAAATTTGACTTTGTTTGTTTTTAGGAGTTGCAGACAGAATTAAGCACAATAGTACGAAGTACACTATTGATTATAATTTCAGATTCAGCTGAGAAGTGACGATTATTTCTACGGTGGTATACTGGGACTACCACCGCAGACGCAATTCACTTTTCAAGCAACTAAAAATCGTTCATTCAACACTCTTATATAGAATGAATAAATGATATGATACTCGTGCATAGGTAAAAACGAAATAATTGCTAAAAAAATATTAAACGATAACTTAAATGGGAAGGAATAGAGTTTATTACATACAAACTAATATTTAGCAAAACAATATAATATATTATAACAAACATTTATCCAGTGTATTGAGCAATATATTTCAATGAATGATGTGACTGAACTAACAAAACGTTCAAACAACCGTCTCTGAGTGCATCCGACGAGTCTCGAGCAAACATTTATTATCCGACTAAATGTTTAAAAGATAGCCCGCTATTATGTTTGTTTCATCCTAAAATAAATCCTAGCAACGTTAATTCAGCATTTACAAAGAATCTGAGTTTATGTTTTATTTTACCACTCACAGCAACATGAATAGACGTAACATACTTTTTTCTTTATTTTGGATAAACTACAAAATTTTAATAGATATTATATTTTTATAAGTAATTTATATGTAATCTTATCGGTAGGCAAATGTCCTCCTGTTGGCAGGCGAAACCGGCTCCCATAAAAGATGCGTAGCTGGATTTGCAGTATGGAGCCAGTGTAACAAATAACACTGCTTAGAGATCCTAAAAAAATAGTCCCATAAAGATAACAAATCTTCACAAAAATAGACTATCCTGAAGTCGCAGCAATTCTCGTAATCCTCTTCAGAGATTGCCTTAATATGGAGTCGTCGGGATGAGATGTTCCACATACCGTTAGTTTGCGCTTTAGCAAGTTAATATCTTACACTTTAGCATTAAAGTTCTTTTTCATACAAATTGAACTTTGCCTTTATTTGGTAAATTGAGAACAATATTTAAGAGAATAAAAAACATTATTAATTCTAGCTAAATGGTTCTTAGCTTTAATTGTGACTAGTGTGTGGTGCTGTTATTGTATCCAGAATCACGAGAGTCATCCATCTCTGCAAGCTGCAAAGTCTAGCATCTGAAGAACTAAACTGAGGCCAAATAGATTTTTTTATTTTGTTTAGAGAGTTTTTTTAAAAATACAGAGATATTTTCAGCTACATTTTAAGGTATTAAAAGGGTTTTTGTGCTTTGAATATACGACACGCTGGACTGATTGATTTTATTAAATAACAATATAACAATCAGTGATTTGTACTCTATGGCAGGATATTTTAGTACTTGCGATACTCGTGCATAAACCTATCAATATTAACATAGTATTCGTTTTTATGACTTAATATTTTTTATCGTTTAGAGAATATAATTACAACTTCATGACACTGTTTCTATTTTATAACTTACATTGACGTCACAATATCGACTAGGGCCGCGCAAGCGGGTGGAGCTGAGCGATCTTTGATTTCCCGGTGGTAGACTATAACATCGAGTCGCCGGCAAGGTTACCACCCATCGGGCAAAGTCGTGCCGCAAAGCGACCTAGTCGTGTTCCGGCACGTTGTTCGATGAAGCCGTCTATATGGGAAATGGGTCTGAACAGTTGTGTTGCGTTGGCGAACCGGTTTGGCGTTGAGTTGGTGCTTATTGTGTCGGGTGTCTAGTCGAGGAGGGTAGCGGGATCCGAAGCGACGGCTTTCCGCTGGCCGCCCGCAGATAGTTGGGGGCCCAATTAGTGGGCCAGCCACCCACGAAAGGCTGCCCCGCCAGCTGCGTAAAATCCCAGGGTGGCTCCATCGTGCTGGTTGGCGACCAGATGAGGAGGCCCGATGGCGATCCCTGGGGGGGTTCGGGCGTCCCCGCAGTCTCCAAACTAGCCTCCCAGTGCATGACATCACCAATTTCGGCGCCGGGTTTGATACGTACCGCCTCGTTCAACTGCCATTTCTCATCCTATTCACTCTTTTATTTTATTTTTTATTATGAAAAAGTCCAATAAAAAGAAGAAGTTTTTACAGCGGTTGCACTCCTCCTCATTTAAAGTGCACCTCACTAACATTAGGGGCTTGCACTCTAATCTCTTACCTGTCCACCACCACCTGGAGACAGAGCAACCGCACTTGCTCTTTTTGACGGAGACACAGATACAATGTCCTCTAAGCGTTGCGTACCTGGATCATCCCGGTTACTCGTTAGAGTACAACTTTCGCTCACGTGCCGGGGTCTGTGTATACGCACGGAACGACCTCTGTATCCTGCGTCTCCGTCACCTTGAAGACCCCACTTTTTCTTCCTTATGGATTTTAGTAGACACAGGAAACGAAAAAATCCTGTATTGCTGTGTCTACCGTTCGCACAGCGGTGATCAGGAGACAACTAAATTATTTGAGTATCTCGGTGAGGCTGCTGATATGGCTCTGCATCAATACCCTTCAGTGCAGCTCGTCTTTCTGGGGGACTTTAATGCCTGTCATCAGGACTGGCTGTTCCCGTACCAGAAAACCGACCATGCTGGAAGAGAAGCGCGAAATTTTGCGTTGTCTTTCGACCTCTTTCAGCTGGTGAGGCAAGCGACAAGGGTACCAGATGTAGTTGGCCATACAGCCAATTGCCTGGACCTTTTGCTGACAACTGATCCGGACAGGTATCGTGTTGAGGTGACCTCCCCCTTGGGAACCTCCGATCACTGTTTGGTGAAATCTGTATTTACATATTCCTCACCAGCTTTCGAACCACCTGGTGTTAGGCGAGTATGGAAATACAAGTCAGCAGATTGGGATGAGATGCGGCACTTCTTTGCGTCTTATCCTTGGCGGCAGGCCTGCTTCTCTTCTTTGGATCCGTCGAGTTGCGCGGATGCTATAACCGATGTGGTACATCAGGCAATGGAGTACTTCATTCCTTTTGCTGACGTACCCATCGGTGGCAAAGCTCGCCCATGGTTTAATGCCGAATGTGGTCATGCTGAAGACCGAAAACATTCGGCATACCTAATTTGGGCTGATGCTCGAAGCTGCAAAGCTCCGGATGTTAGTTTAAAGAAGAGAGCCTTTAACCAAGCTGCCAACTCCTATAAAAAGGCATTACGGAAGGCTCGTCGCGATCGTATCGCTAAGAATGGCGAAAAGCTCTCTGTCAGACCTACTGGCAGTCGAGCTTTCTGGTCTCTTGCCAAAGCGATCGAGTCGAACTTCTGCCAACCCTCACTACCTGCTCTGCTGAAGCCGAAGTTTCTCTGTCGCTGTATGGGCCAGAGATCCTCTGGCCCATACAGCGACAGAGAAAGCGAATGTATTTGCTTCTCTGTTCGCTGATAATTCATATCTGGACACTGGCAATGCTTCTCCAGCGCATCTTCCTCACTGCGGTATTTCGATGCCTGAAATCCGCATCACTAATAAAGAGGTATGGAGAGCATTGTGTCGTCTTGATGTGAATAAAGCCAGTGGCCCTGATGGTATACCAGCCATTCTGCTCAAGACATGCGCAGCTGAGTTGTCTCCTGTATTGACACGTCTGTATCGTCTCTCTTTCAAGTCTGGAATAGTGCCGAAATCTTGGAAGCTTGCTAACGTGCAACCAGTGCCAAAAAAAGGCAGTCGTGCCGATCCTGCCAATTATAGACCGATTTCAATCACCTCCATACTCTGCAAGATTATGGAGCGTGTATTGAACTCGCGCCTTTTAGCGTACCTTGAAGGTAACGATCTCCTCAGTGACCGACAGTACGGGTTTCGCCGAAATAGGTCCACTGGGGACCTTCTAGTGTACGCTACGCACATTTTAGGCGAGGCCATCGAGAAGAACGGAGAAGCGGTCGCCGTCTCTCTTGACGTCTCGAAGGCATTTGACAGGGTCTGGCATGCGAGCCTTATAAGCAAGCTTTCAACATACGGTATATCTCCTGGTCTGATCGGTTGGGTAACGGACTTTCTGAACCAAAGATCTCTCCGAGTAGTTGTCGACGGGTGTTCCTCGGAACCCTTGACAATAAATGCCGGAGTGCCTCAGGGGTCCGTTCTTTCTGCAACTCTATTTCTGCTGCACATTAACGATCTGCTGAAGCCCGGTATCTATGGGTATGCAGACGACAGCACAGTTGTAGAAAGATACCTGCCGAGTAGTCGGGCTAGTAGAGATCAAGTACAGTCTGAAAGGGAAGTCATGGTGCAACGTTTGAATGACAAACTTCAGGCAGTCTCCGCATGGGGCAAAGCCAATCTTGTCAAATTCAACGCCACCAAAACGCAGACGTGTCTGTTCACCGCCAAAAGGAGCCCTTTCACCTTGGCTCCTACTTTCCAGAGTGTATCTTTGGAATACAGTGACCGGCTTCAGTTGTTAGGCTTAGAGATTTCCTCGAACCTCAACTTTGGTCGGTGTATTGAGTCCAGAGCAAGAGCAGCTGCAGGAAAGCTTGCCGTTCTTGCGAAGTTCCGTCAGTACTTTACACCGGGACAGCTACTTGTATTATACAAAGCACAGATCCGGTCGTGTGTGGAGTACTGTGGGCATATATTCGCTGGTGCCGCTAAGTCTCATCTTGCGGTTCTGGACTCAATTGAGAGGTGAGCAAAGAGGCTTATAGGCGACCCTGAATTGGTTGAAGCCAACCTCCACAGCCTTGAACACAGGCGTAGAATTGCTAGCCTCTCAGTATTCTATAGGATACATTTTGGTGAGTGTGCGCAGGAATTACATAATTTAATCCCTCCATCCCCCTTCCATCACAGGACGTTCCGACGCACGGCAGATATCCATCCTTACGTTGTGGACATTCCCCCTGTCCGAACAAAGCGCTTTGCCTCGTCTTTTTTAGTTCGTACAGCGAAGGACTGGAACAGCTTGCCTGCGTCGGTATTTCCGTCCCAATACGATGTGGGTGTCTTCAAGAAAAGAGTGAATAGGTTACTGGGTTAATGCGCCTTACCATCTATGACTACATTTCCACTTTCCATCAGGTGGAATGTAGTCAAGCACTAACACAGAGGGTATAAAAAAAAAAAAAAAAAAAAAAAAAAAAGAAATCTCAAACTCGCGTGCTTAAACTAAAAAGCAATGCAAATTACAAAACAGCGGTTCTTAACAAATGTTACAGATTAATAAAAAAAAGAATATAAAAAAACAGATAAATATTTCAAACAGCGCGTGACGCATTTGTAAGTCTGTTCTCCATGCAACATATTGACTTTGAAATTTTCAAAACTTTTAAAATGATATTTGCAAATTCCGGCGCTTGTTGATTTTGCCCAAGATTTACGCCCAACCATTCTGCTGTAAATGAATCGAAAACTTGCAGTTCCTCGTAAGACTTAAAATATACAACAAGAATGACGTCGTTCACATGCAATAAACACATCATTAGGAGTCAGTTCTTTAATTTTGTCGTTAGTTAGTTTGCCAAAGTATATGTCAGGATAGTGTTTCTTCAGATCAGAATTGTTTGCACCGCGATCTCTCACATACCACTTGAACTTGAACTTTGCGTTGCCTTTCTCTATGTAATTTGCGAAAATATCTAACTATCTATATCTAAATATCTACGTAATTCCGACCGTCCTTCCATAACTTGACCATGACTGTATTGCCCCGGGGCGGCAGACAGTGGTGTAGAGTGCCTAGCTGATGCTGTCAGTTGAGTGTGTTGTCCCGGGACAGCTGACAGTGGCGTAGAGTGTCCGGATGTTGCTGTCAGTTGAGTGCTTTGCCCCGGGATGGCCGACAGTGGCGTAGAGCGCCCAGATGATGCTGGCAGTTCAGTGTGTAGCCCTGGGGCGGCAGACAGTGGTGTAGAGTGCCCAGCTGATGCTGTCAGTTGAGTGTGTTGCCCTGGGACAGCCAACAGTGGCATAGAGTGTCCGGATGATGCTGTTAGTTGAGTGCTTTGCCCCGGGGTGGCCGACAGTGGCGTAGAGTGCTCAGATGATGCTGTAAATTGCGTGCGTTGCCCCAGGGCGGCTGGCAGTGGCGTAGAGTTATTTGATTATGTTATATACATCCTAATATATGTTAAATACATCCAGCAGGGATTGCTGCGACAGGGTGGAAATTTTAGGCGTGATAGGACGAGTCGTTCAAAAGTTAGAACCTTATTAACACAACATTACGACATGTAATGTTTTGTGCATATAGAATTACCAATTTAAAAAAGTGACGTGCAATACAATGCAAACTTATTTATTAGTAATATGCTTAGTAGTAATGATAAATATTGAATCTCGATATGATTAAGTATTATGATGATAAAATCTGAAAAATGAGCTCAAAGTGATATGCATATAAAATTAGTTATACGTCTGTAATCTATTAAGTCGCTCATTCTCCGCACGCTTAGCTGACCAAGTTGTGTGGTTGTTAATTGCTAGCAAACGTTGAAGGTTGAATGGTTCAATGAGAAGGCCTTTAAGTATTTTCACTCGTGAGAGAGCGACGTATGATAAGCTAAGTGAAAATTCTTTCAATCCAGATCCATAATTGCCTTATCAAGTGTTATCCCTTGAGACCTGTGTACGCTGATAGCATATGCTAAATTCAATGGAAATTGTTTCCTAGGTGACACCGTTGCGTTTGAAGTTTACAGTCAGCGAAAGGATAGGGACAACGCTGTCATAAATTGTAGGGTCAGTGTATTTATCAAATTGTACTAACACACATAGTGGTAATATATCAATATGGCTGTCATTGTCTTCTCGCTTGTATATGACTTGTCTCACAGGTCCAAGGCTCCCATTGCACAAACCACAAGCAGTCCACAAGTTCGATCGGAGTATGACACGTGAGCCAAGGGAGTTATATTTTTACAATTAAGTTCATAATTTTACCAATATTTATGCCCAATTAAATTAACTGAGAAAATTTTAAAATAAATATATTAACAATATGTTTAGATATTTAATAATATGTTGTGTGTATTAAATGTAGGCTTCTTTGCATAAAATATTTTCTATTCTATCAAATTCAAAGTTCTAGCAATGTAGTAGTAAATGGTATAATTAATGCATTAATGTATTAATCCTTTAAAACACCTTTTGTTTTATAGTGCAATTTTATAGTACATCAAATTTTACTGCGGAACTCAACAGTTAAGAAACCGCACTGACTCATTTATGAATGTTAAAATGGAAAGGTAACTTTACTGAAGAATAATAATAAAAATGACGTAAAAGTTTTCCTTAATTTGTTATTAAATACACAATAGAGGGAATTCTGAATCAGATTATCCGTTATAAGTGAAAGTGGAACTTGTATAACAATTAAAAATAACCGTTGAAGTTATTAGAATTACGAGTAGCAATCAAATACGTCACTAAAACGTACAAAAGAATGCCCTTGTTGAGTGGTCCTGTGCAATATCTATTTATTATATTTTGACGCCTGTCACAATTATTATAGCAAAGTTATGTTATAATGAATTGCTAAGTTAAAAAAATATATATTGATCTATGGGTCACTTTTTGACCATTTAATCAAAATCTACAATCACGAATGTCACCAAAGAACTGCTAAACGAGTAAGACACTTTCTTGAATGCATATGCAAAATTTTAAAGCTCTAGCTCAAATGGCTTAGGAGGAGTAGGCGAACATCGAAACACACTTTTGACCAGTAAGAGCTTCGCTTCGCTCAGCTCAATAAGTGTCAATAACTGTCGAGCCAAGGATATGGGATCAATTTCTAGGAGCTTTGTGTAATTAACGGTACAATTGCATCGAGTCTGCGAGTACTTTGTGTTTATTATTTGTACATATGTCTGTAAAATTCTAATCAATATGGGAATAATTTTACTACTTTACTGCGGCTATTTAAAATATATGTATTTTTAATATTAAATATTCCCTCCTTCAGTCTGTAAACTGCCTTAATGTAAAGTTTGAAGTCTCGAAGAAATTCAGGTGCGCTAAATTTCTGCATTTTCTTTTTGCCAGTTTTTATAAGAAACTCAAGGAAAATTAAGTCAAAATATTAAATGTTAGCAACATAATTTTTATATATCTAATTTCAGAACTCTAAATCATACAAACTTACAAATTGTTACTAAATATTGCTAATAATGTGCGGTTTTAGTGACAGGAGCATTAATAATTATACAATGAAGTATATTTAAAGATTCTTGCCTATGTTAATGTTACGAGTAGCTCTCAAAAATACTTAAGTATAAATTGTAGCATCACAGCAGTCATACATTTTAGAAATATTATTAATAAGGTAATTGAAATGTTTCGTAGAAAAGAACAACAATATGCAAAACTGTAGCAATTTTAAACATATGAATGGTATGTAATAACTGGAACTTCCTGTGATTAATCTTCCAAGTTAGCCGTCGAAGAAATAACTGGCTGACTTTGCATATAAGAAACTTTGCTGCTAGAAGTCTAAACAGTAAAAAGTCGTCTTACTCAGCTAACACATAAAACACTAACTTTTTAAAACGAATCAGTGCTAGTAGCGTAATAAATTCGAAATATTAGTTAATTGCTACTGAATGTACCCAGAAAATGAAGATTTTCTTTTATTAAAGCACCGTTTGTTGTATAATTCCTTGTGTAATAGGTGTTGTATTGTGTTGCGTACATATTTTATATACGAAGGTTACCTTGTTTGTAACAAGGTCGATATCAGATGTAGTCTGTCACGTTGTAACACAGTATTACCTGTTACGACAAATTATGTGATTGTCAATTTACACAGCGATTTCTTAAATGTGTATATGAAATTGGAAGAAATATTAAATTTCTTAAATTTGTAACTATTTTCTTAAAATCGCTAATATTTAGTATCTTGGTAACTAAGGTTCTTGTAGGTCGCAAGCGTAGCCGAAGATTAAAAAATATGTCAATTCTTAATTGTAAGGCCTAACAGAAGAGCAGTATTTGAAACGAAAAGTACTGTATTTCTAAAACAAACCGTATGATTAAACAATAAGATAAATAAGAAGGAATAGACGTTATCGTCGTAACCTAAAACAAACAAGGAATATTTCATTTTTTTTAATAATTTTCGGTTCGGTCAATAAATATAATAAAATCACCAAAATAATTTAGTAACATTAAATACATATTTCATCTTAATGAATAATGTAACTGAACTAACGAAGCGTTAAAACCACCGTATAATCGTATCTCAGTGCATCACGAGTCTCGTGCAAACATTTATTATTCGAGTGAAACTTTAAGATTGCTCGCTTTAAGGTTTTGATCCTAAAATACTCACAGCACATACTACACTTATTTACCCGGAACTGATTCTATTATTTTTAGCACTTCCTGCCACGTGCAGCAACAAGAATAGTCATTATATACTTTGGCTTTATGTAAGATATTCGTATATTTAAGTTTTTACGTTTTATGTAATATACTTTTAGTTTTTAATTATAATATATAATATAAGCGTTAGGAAAAAAGCGGATGGTGTCCTCTACCTGGTCTACCTGGTGGTTACTGTCGCCCATTGAGCAAAGTGAGCATTGTGCAAAGATAATGGACTCTGCTGATGTGTTGGCGAACTTAAAGGAACCTGTGTAATTGATATTTAAAAAAACTACACATACATATAACATATAAGAAGAGATGTGAATTCCATCCTCTAGTGGGTCCGCTGCTGCTGGAACGCATGTCATGGATGTGTCCAGAGGTTTTCCATCATCGACCAGACGTGGATAACTTTAAGTATTTACTATACAAAAATTATAAAAGTTCCTAAAACAATATCGTTTAAGACAGTTATACATAAAACAAATCTCCACAAAAAAACATTATCCTGAAGTCGCACCAATCCTCACAATCCTCTTTAGAGATTGCCTTAATAAGGACTCGTTGGGATTTTCCACATACCGTATTTTCCACATATCTGTATTGAATTCCTAAAAGAGCCTGTAAAAATAAATAATAATTTATGTAAAGGAAAAGGCTTTAGTTAACTTATTTATAAATAAAACAATAAAAATTCATCAATACGACCAGTACCTACTTTTATATTAAACATTACATCCCGCGAGTATCCGCAGACCTATTATCCAAATTCTGTGAGCAGACAGTTACTCGCCTAAATTAACCCCTCGTCTACTGATGCACTGTTCTGTTATATCAGCTGTTGCATCTTTTTATATTTTGTATACATTTTCGAGTCTCCAATTCGTTACGTAAAGTACTTGGTTGCTTACTATTTTTAATTTATCGTTATCATATCACAACATTATTTTATTGTTTTAAATTTAAATATCAAATATAAAAATCGAAATATCAAGTTTTTTAATCGTCCATATTCAATAGAAAAGAGAAATTAAATTTATTGAATTATAATAACAAACTATTTTTAAGTATAAAATGTTATTATTTTTAACACTGTTAGTTTTGTGAGAAATTTAAGAATTTTGTTGTAATTTTCTGTTTGTAAAATTCTATCATAATATATTTAATATTTAGTAAAAAATGTTTTCGATATGTGATATTTATACATTTTAATTACATTTAAATGATGATTTAGCACAAGGCCTGTAATAATAAATCGAATAATTGAAATCGTACATTGAATATTGAATACAATAGTGTAATTTTACAATAAATAAAAGTACAATATTGAATTTTATTTCAAAATTATAAATATAAAAGATGACAATTATATTAATATATTTATTTCCTAATATAATTCATTTATATTACGTCACGTATATTTATTATTAGAAATTACGGTCTTTAGAATTACTTAGAAAGCAATTGAATTGAAGTCCTTTATACTATTATTAAAAGAAACATTGTTAAGTACAAATACATTATAAAAAGATATCAGAAATATATGTAATAAGAAACTCAAAAAAATGCCAAGAAATCTAATGATATTCCAAAATGTGTGACTACAATACATCCGTCCAGGGACTGGGATCAATTGATTAAGATAATTAATCAATAACCGACCAAAATCCCTAAGGGAATAGAAAATGGATAATAAATTTGCATTAATTCGTTAATATTTATTGCCTTTACCGTGTTTGTCTGTAGTATGACAAGATGATGATGATGATGACGATGATGATGACATAAATCCAATTAAATCCAACCTTTTTTTTTTATTTATCAATACTTGTTAGAAGAAATCTTAAAGCGATGATAAAAACAAGACTGCAATTTTTTATTACCGTGACGAGGAAAAACATATTTATACAATTGGTGCTCAAATTGATTGCCTGTTTTGACAAATATACTAATTATTACTAAAAAAAATATATTGTAAATGCAAAAAAATATTTAATTATAATTTAATCGTGTTTTTTATATTTCTTGTTTAATGTCTTTATTTGACAAAACTTACTTTAAGACATTTTGTTTTTATTATCCCAACGTTTATACAATATTAACAATTAAGATATAGATGATTAAAACAAGAAAATTGTGATTAAATAATTTATTTACACAACTTATTAATACTTCATTATCTATAACAGAATCACCAGCGATAGTTGAAGTTGGCCAGTCCGCCGTACTCCTTGGGCTGACCCCACTGCTTGCCGTACGTGCCTTGGAGAGAGAAGTCGCCGTTCTTACCCACCGGCCATCTGCCGCCCGCCGCCGCTTGGTACTGGAGTAATAATGTTATATTATTAAAATGATCATTTGTAGTTATTACAGGAAGTATATCAAAGTATACTCACTGAAGTTCCTCCGTGGATCTGTTTGCTGATGTCCAGTGAGGCGGCCGCGTTAGGGTTCTTCCAGTTAAGAGCACCTCCGAAGTTCGAGGTGTCTCCGGCGGGTCCCAGCACGCGGGTCCCGTACGCCTGAGCCTTCAGATCACCACGACCGTCATTGAAGATCTGATGCTCGTAACCTCCTTTACCCTGCAATTATATTTAAAATGAAATGTCGCTATCATCGTAAATAGGTTATATTTAGAAAACTGACAATAATAGATAAAACGAACTATTTTAAAAAGAGTAGGAGTATGAGTAAGATAGTGACCTTGCTTGATAAATTATAATAATAGTAGTTGATACGTACAAATAATCCGTTATCATTTTGTCCCAGAGTACCAAACACACGACCGTCTCCGATGTTCTTATCCACAGTGACGTCACGACGCACGCGCTGACTCACGTACCATTCAGGGTAACTTAGAGAGAGTAACTCATTAATAAAGTAAGAGGTAGTTTTATTATGCCATCATAACAGTCATAATACTTACGTATCGACGATTTCTAATGGTTCCATGTATTCTTGAGCCGACGCGGCCAGAACCACGGAAAATAATATGTATAGGAAGTACATTTTATTCTAAAAAAAAATGTTTTAATAAGCGTTATACAAAACACTATTACTTCTTGGAAATGATGGACACTTAAGAGTGTTAGTGAAATAATAATAGTATAATTCACAAACTCACTGTAGTATTCAAGAAGTGTAGATATTATAAGACACAGCTGCCCCAGTGGAGGTGTGTGTAGTAATTAGTGCTGTGAGATGATGACCTGGTACTTATATAAGACGCAGGACTTCCCTGAGCCTGTGACGCCGTGTTCTTCCCCGTCTCCATCGTACATAACATTACAAACATTCAGTTTGTTATCAACTAATTTCTAAGTAATCAGTTTTAATCACATTATATTTTAATTTAATCATATTTTTTTGCTTTATTTTCAAATTAATTTAGAATACAAAACATTATAACATAAAAATTGATTTAACATTGAGAGTTAAATTTTTTGTAGTAATTTTCATTAAAGTGCAAACGTGTTTGAGAAGATCAAAAGAGATAAAAAAAACAAAATTGTTGAAATGAGAGTTTTATATATTAATTAATAAGTATTGATAATTATCTGTCAAATGTGATCTCTCATACACGTTGTGTGTGTATTAAATATATTATAATGAAAAGACAAATAAATGACTTTGTAGGTATTTTATAAATTAATTCATGATAACTTCACAGGTAATTTTTTTATCAATCAATCTATACATATAATAAACCTGTAATTAATCGTTGTCTGTACACAGAAGATATTTGGAAAAAAACAACATTACTTTAGTAACGAATAGGACCCAAAATAATGATTGTTGTCTGCTTATCTGTTCGTTTGTGTGCGTTCGTCTCTGGAACTGCTGATCCGATTTAAACGCGGTTTCCACGTGCTAATCTTCACGTAAGATTTCATGTTTATTTTTTCAATCAAATTGAAAATTAATAAGTGTCTAAAAAAATGCGGCTTATCTGTTTTACTTTCTAAAAATACATTATTATGAATTGTTGTTTACCTGAAACTTTAGTTAAATATATAATTAGTCTTTATAATTATGATGGTTGAGAGTCACCTGCCAATAAAACACATTCTGCGAACGGAGTCGGGTACACAACTAGTATAAAAAATTAATTCCATAATATCTTATGTAAATTGCAATTATATAATACAATATGGATGTATTAATAACATACACACAAACTAACACTAAAACACAGTCACAGTGAGAGTGAGGACTTCCCTCGTTATCTATACAATGTAACCTTTAACATGGAGATAACAACATGTTCTTATCAGACATGGTGATACATGTATATTTGTGAATGTATGTTACTCTGTAGGTTAAATATAAAAGTTAACAATTTGATTAAAATGAGAATTGATATTATCTATATATCATTGAAGAGTCTGTTTGTAAATCCAAATTAACAGCTTTTCACTAAATGCATATTAAATTGTATACTGTACTTACATTAAAAGAATTTTTTGTCGGTCTGTGTTTGTTCCGGCAAATCTGTGAAACGGTTGTATCGATTTTAACACTTTCACTAACAGGTAGATGATATTATTTTAAAAAACTTATTCCGCGTGAACAAAGTCGGGAGCACAGCTAGTACTAGATATTATATCGCGATACCAGAATAAGCTCCGAACCCACAATTCACTTCCGCTGCCATTACAAGGATTAAAACGGGAAAACAAACATCGCGAGAATTTACGCATCGCTGAGTATAATATAATATTTGCTGTAAATTTTAATTTCATTAAAACTTTTCAATTCTCAAACGAAAAATGTATAAAGAAAATGTAAATTGAATTATGTTTAATATAAATATTTTAATATGAGTTTTGTTCATGTTATAAATATTACAATAATTTAAATATATTGATATCGAAATTACATAAATAATTACCGTAGCATTAGTATGTAATAAAAAATTATAAAACATAAATATACAATTTCCAACTAAAGAATGTTTTTATATTTTATTACTTTCAAAACAAAATGTGGTGTCTCTACTGAGTTTTGCCGTCATCTTGCCAGAAATATAAAAACGTTAACTCATTCAAGAACAATGTAATCCAAACTACAAGGCGACATGAGTCGTGAACAACCTCGCCTTTAATATCATCATGGTCACGAAAGTTATATTATCCTCTAGATATTGAAATGTTCTCAATGCTAGTAAGCTTTAGAAAGATTTTCAATTAATTTAGGGTATATTTATAATGTATTTTCCTATTTCTTTATACTTTGACTGCTAATAATTATTAAAATTTATTTATCCGTAATTTGGTTTCTATGAAAATTGTTTTCACCTCACTGTCTTGTCATGAGTTTTCTCTATCACATAATTAGAATTAAAAGTGTTTTGATAAAGAAATGCCGGAAATTAGTATTAATATATATACACACGTTAATTACGAGTACTTCGATAATTTACTACTTACTACACCTAGAACTTAAAAGTATCATTACTGAATAAATATTATTACAATATTACAATAGGAATCGAATACGAGTTATGTATTTGGCAAAATGTATATTTAAGACATCGCTTCAAACGTATCGTCAGTTGTAATATGGAGCTTTGAAGATAGCGAGTTCGGAGAGCGTGAAGTGTGGAGGACCTTACAGAGAGATGTTCGGACTGATGGAGTCACGTGAAAGCTTTTAAATACATAAATAACTTTGCCAGCCTTTTAAGGTTGTACGTTTCATGGCTTCACAAATTGTGCTATTATTTATTATAAAGTAGTAAGTGTTTAAAATTTGGCATTCAAATTTAAATCTTTTGAATTAATGTTTGTTATGGCCAATTTACTTAATAGATAAGTCATTGCTACGAGTTGTTGATTGTGAATATTTATAACACCTACTTTTATTTCTAACCCTAGAAGAATTCAGTTAACTTTGTTGATTTGACGTCCTATTAGTGATATTATTATTGAAATAACTCCAAGTGACCATTTATTAATATGTCTAAAATATTATTTGTATTATTTATTAAAAATTAAACTACTAAATTTTTTTATATTTTCGCAACTTACGTAACTTATGTATTTAATAAATGTAATAATAACTGTCAGTGGTTAATTTATCTTATTAATATGTCAGACTGGTCGCTTCTTTGTTCATAATTCTTTTACAAACCCATTTAAAGTAAATAACTTAGCGGAGTTATTTTATTATATTCGTTAACTCGAATTATTTAAATACTTGAAGAAGTTTTAATCATGTGCGCGGGGTAACTGAGATTATTGCATTTCATTTAACTAAATTAGTGCTGTAACAATCCTTTGATTGCTACTTCAACTTATAACTATGTCAGGAATTACCGACCGAGTGGAAATACGAAGAGATATAAAAGTTTTTAATCTTTCAAAGCTAGAAAGAGCTTTTAAGTAGCAACGTAAATAAATTCAGACCGATTTAGGGTTCCGTAAAGTAAATAAAGATTTTTTTTATCAATTATAGTAAATATATAGTTATAATTTAATAAATATTGGTTACTAAATGTAGCTGGTATTATACCTGATACATGCTGCGTGGAATTAAGGTCATAAATATAATAAAAGTAATCATTAGGATCATGGAATGCTAATTTATTACACCGAAAAACTTTTTAAAACTTAAGTATGTATTATACGAAATTCCAAAATGAAGTTGATGATTCATGGAATAGATCTGCTTCATAGTTTCCTGAGCCACTTGGCTACTAATGCAGTATTTAATTACATCAAGTGCTGTGGCCGTTTTTATGTAGATTCTTATATAACTTAGAGTCGTTTTATTGGTGTCTGAAGCTAATACTAAGACAGAGTGTATCTGAAGTCAGTATTGTGTGGATATTATTAATGTAAATCGTTATATCTTTTTATATATGTTTATACATTTAAAGATAACAAATATATGTACGTATGTGCATCGTTTATTTGTCTATAAATAATATTACCAGTTTTTTTTTGCTTACATTACAATTGTATAAAGCAATAACAGGATTGCAAGAATTACATACAATACTATTACATATATTTCTTCTATTGACGTCCATGTTACAAATAACAGATGAATTATTGAACTCTGATGAATCGTCCATCCATCAATCACCAGTACAGTGTGTCGTGAGCTGATGACCACTGCCAAGGAATATACCAATGTATATATTTCAACTAGTCATGAGAATATCATAATGTAATGTAACGTAACGTAACGTAACGTAACGTAACGTAACGTAACGTAACGTAACGTAACGTAACGTAACGTAACGTAACGTAACGTAACGTAACGTAACGTAGCGTATTGTAATAGTAATTATTTAACTTTAATAATACACTTATTAATTTATTGTTAGCTCGTTACTATCTGTGAATACAAAAACAAATATTAAATAAACTTAAAAGGTCAAATTTATTTCTTTACAGGTCTATTAATTTTATAATACATTACTATTTATTTTGAGAAAAGTCACTAATTTTAGATTTGAATAAAAACTTACATTGTCCCTTATTATGTCGATAATATCAGATAATTGTAAAATTTAAAATATATTTTACTGACAAAATAGTTCATTATTTTTTTTGCAATTGATGTGATATTATTTTGGTATTTATAAAATTAGATTTACACTTCATGATATGTTAACGTATATACTCGTATTTTGTGATTTACATATTTTTCAATTTTGAGAACCAACAATCCACATATAGCGACTATGAAACGTATTAAATTGATTGTATTCTCTTAAAATATTGGAATCGCAAACAATAAATGTCAACAAAAAACTTTTATATACACATATCACATAAATATTGTATGTCGTAACACGTATGTACGTAGTGTTATTACTTCACAAACACGTAACACGCTGCAACAAGTTTGTATGTGATATCGCCTCTAACACCACACAGATATCAGAACTACAACAGCTTTTTTATAATGCAATTTTGCTAAATTATACTAAATAATATTATTGTATTATTGGAATAAAATTTTATGAAATTATTAATAAGTATGTTTAGTACAACACCACTACTCGTTACATGACTGTTAGGAGTTTTCCTGATCCTAAGGTTATCTAAAAGAGATTGCCACAAAACGACTGCCTTTAACACGGTACAATTTATTTTTTATACGTTACTGTAATTTCTTTATATGATATGTATGGTTGTGTGTGTGTGAGTATAAATAAATGAAATAAAAATAAATTAAAAGTTTTTGATCAAGCACTTGCTAAAGAGAACAAATAGACCCCTTTCAGATCACCAACAGTTACTAAATTATATTTCATATTATTTTAGAGTGTCTGAATGTCTGATAGTTAGTGTCTAGACCAAAGGAGATTCCACCCTCACGTGAGTCATTCTTAGATTGTATTTGTCGTTTGTTACTTCGTTGTTTTATCCGTATGAAGTTCGCATTTTTATTAATATTTATTCTTTAAAGTCTTTTTAGGTCATAACGAGATGACATCAGTGTGATAATAGCCGTAGAATATCAATGTAATACCATGACTGACTGTTCCATGGAGGTAGAACATTGTAATGTCATTGAGCTAATCTGAGACCCGCGTTAAATATTATTTACTTAATTACACTTATAATAACTGATACTCTTTCTAAATATCATAAGTTCATGTTTCAATAGAAATTATTTTCCTAATATTTTTTAAAATGTTTCTTAATAATAAATAACATTCGTAAAAGAGACGCTTATTAAAACCAAATTTATATATTTTAATTCAAAATTGTAAACAGTTTTATTTTTCAACCCTCAGCTGTTTGAAAACAAATACGAAATAACCGAAGACATTAATTATTAGTTCGGACTTTTATTTATTAAAGTATTTGAGGTAAATTATCGCAGCATGTGACTTGCTTTACAAATGCTTTATTTATATATTTAAGACAGTTATAGCAAAGGAAATATCAGCTGACAATAACTAATTATTAATATCTTAATCTTTGATACCATATTTTTCCAAGAGACAGAACTTGTTCCGCTAAAGCACTTACTTTAATTTATTCAAGGTATTTAAGACAATGGTTATTTATAATCGTCATAAATGTAGTATTTTTTAATGTTATAGATTTAAGTTTTAATGATATTGATTGAACATTATATAGTCTAGTATAAAATTACAATTTAATAGTGAAAAAATGTTTTCATATATACATGGGAGTGATATGTAAATACAGATTTTTTAAATCCAATATGGGATAAATTAATCGGCGCCGTCTTTTGAAGTCGTCCATGTCGAGCACGTATCTCTCTGTCGGTCTTCTAATTATCAGGTTCATGTAAATGAAATTCAATAAAACCTTTAAAATTTTAGAATAAGTTTATTATTATTTTTATACTTATGATAATCACAATATAGCGAGGCTTTTCCTCTATACTTCTATTCTATTCTCTCTATAGATTGCTATACCGTCAGTCAGTGTGCCCGCAGTGTACCCGCAGCTCACGACACAGTGGCGGATGATGGATGAACGAGGCGGCACAAGTATAGGTTCAATAGAGTTAATTAATTCAAGTTACTTCTGTTATCTATTTAGGTAAATCCCTAAGTATAAAATATGGAGACATGTTTTTTTAATATTAATATTATAATTACTTTTTGCTATAATTACTTTTTGCTATAATTTAATTATCTCTGAAGATGTTCTAAGTACAAAGTATATCGTAAATAAGATCAGTAAAAATATAATTATGAATCATGTATTTTTTTTGTTAAACTTTAAAATATTAATGAAAATGAACAAAGTGAAATAAATACCTGAATACCTGAAGGCATACCAGTTATCTGTAGCAATTTTATGAAGCAATTGTCCAATTCAATTCACACACTCGATTCAATTAAGTTCCTCTAAATCAGTGGGTCTCTTGAGATCTCAAGGTATATCTGCCAATGAAATAGCCTCCCTTAAGGTGTTTTTAATTAAGATGTAAACTAAACACGCTTACACACACCCGAAGGAGTTGTTCACGAAATAGATGTTGTATTTGAATGATTATTTATATATACTTCTTTATCCTAGATTGGAACAACTCTTTTCAAAAAACCTTTAAATAGATTAAAACCTTTTGGTCCGTAGTGTATTTTTTTATTTATTTTTTACCTTTTGACTTTGGTATTGATTTACTTATTTAGTTTCTCCTAAACATATGTCAGTCTAACGATAAAACATATTATTGATCTATACTTTGGTTAAGAGTACTCCAGTTCTAATATTTAATTTCAATGTACAATAAAATTTAAATGTACTGTACAATCATAAAGTTACCGTAAAATAAGTCTAAAATACGATTCAGTTAAAATTCGTTGACATGGGTACCTACAAGAAAAGCGTATACTGCCACTTTCAACCGTCAGCACTCATGCAATTCCTCGGATGTTACAAGAGTTAGTGGGCGGCGGTGATGACCAGCCATCAGTGAACCGCACACGCGTTTGCTCTCCTCTGTCACAAAAAGAACCAAAATTGTATTAGTGTAAAGCAATAAAATTAAGTAAAACTAAAAAATATATACAATACATCTTTACTTGAATATGCAATAAACTAATTTATGAATTCAATTAACCACCTCAGGGCAACGACACGTTTATTTCAAAGATTTTGACCTTTGCTTTGAACACGAGGATATCATCTCATTCAATAGTTATTACATAATATTATCAAGTTAAATTTATTTTCAGCATTAGTATGTAATAAAAAATTATAAAACATAAATATACAATTTCCAACTAAAGAATGTTTTTATATTTTATTACTTTCAAAACAAAATGTGGTGTCTCTACTGAGTTTTGCCGTCATCTTGCCAGAAATATAAAAACGTTAACTCATTCAAGAACAATGTAATCCAAACTACAAGGCGACATGAGTCGTGAACAACCTCGCCTTTAATATCATCATGGTCACGAAAGTTATATTATCCTCTAGATATTGAAATGTTCTCAATGCTAGTAAGCTTTAGAAAGATTTTCAATTAATTTAGGGTATATTTATAATGTATTTTCCTATTTCTTTATACTTTGACTGCTAATAATTATTAAAATTTATTTATCCGTAATTTGGTTTCTATGAAAATTGTTTTCACCTCACTGTCTTGTCATGAGTTTTCTCTATCACATAATTAGAATTAAAAGTGTTTTGATAAAGAAATGCCGGAAATTAGTATTAATATATATACACACGTTAATTACGAGTACTTCGATAATTTACTACTTACTACACCTAGAACTTAAAAGTATCATTACTGAATAAATATTATTACAATATTACAATAGGAATCGAATACGAGTTATGTATTTGGCAAAATGTATATTTAAGACATCGCTTCAAACGTATCGTCAGTTGTAATATGGAGCTTTGAAGATAGCGAGTTCGGAGAGCGTGAAGTGTGGAGGACCTTACAGAGAGATGTTCGGACTGATGGAGTCACGTGAAAGCTTTTAAATACATAAATAACTTTGCCAGCCTTTTAAGGTTGTACGTTTCATGGCTTCACAAATTGTGCTATTATTTATTATAAAGTAGTAAGTGTTTAAAATTTGGCATTCAAATTTAAATCTTTTGAATTAATGTTTGTTATGGCCAATTTACTTAATAGATAAGTCATTGCTACGAGTTGTTGATTGTGAATATTTATAACACCTACTTTTATTTCTAACCCTAGAAGAATTCAGTTAACTTTGTTGATTTGACGTCCTATTAGTGATATTATTATTGAAATAACTCCAAGTGACCATTTATTAATATGTCTAAAATATTATTTGTATTATTTATTAAAAATTAAACTACTAAATTTTTTTATATTTTCGCAACTTACGTAACTTATGTATTTAATAAATGTAATAATAACTGTCAGTGGTTAATTTATCTTATTAATATGTCAGACTGGTCGCTTCTTTGTTCATAATTCTTTTACAAACCCATTTAAAGTAAATAACTTAGCGGAGTTATTTTATTATATTCGTTAACTCGAATTATTTAAATACTTGAAGAAGTTTTAATCATGTGCGCGGGGTAACTGAGATTATTGCATTTCATTTAACTAAATTAGTGCTGTAACAATCCTTTGATTGCTACTTCAACTTATAACTATGTCAGGAATTACCGACCGAGTGGAAATACGAAGAGATATAAAAGTTTTTAATCTTTCAAAGCTAGAAAGAGCTTTTAAGTAGCAACGTAAATAAATTCAGACCGATTTAGGGTTCCGTAAAGTAAATAAAGATTTTTTTTATCAATTATAGTAAATATATAGTTATAATTTAATAAATATTGGTTACTAAATGTAGCTGGTATTATACCTGATACATGCTGCGTGGAATTAAGGTCATAAATATAATAAAAGTAATCATTAGGATCATGGAATGCTAATTTATTACACCGAAAAACTTTTTAAAACTTAAGTATGTATTATACGAAATTCCAAAATGAAGTTGATGATTCATGGAATAGATCTGCTTCATAGTTTCCTGAGCCACTTGGCTACTAATGCAGTATTTAATTACATCAAGTGCTGTGGCCGTTTTTATGTAGATTCTTATATAACTTAGAGTCGTTTTATTGGTGTCTGAAGCTAATACTAAGACAGAGTGTATCTGAAGTCAGTATTGTGTGGATATTATTAATGTAAATCGTTATATCTTTTTATATATGTTTATACATTTAAAGATAACAAATATATGTACGTATGTGCATCGTTTATTTGTCTATAAATAATATTACCAGTTTTTTTTTGCTTACATTACAATTGTATAAAGCAATAACAGGATTGCAAGAATTACATACAATACTATTACATATATTTCTTCTATTGACGTCCATGTTACAAATAACAGATGAATTATTGAACTCTGATGAATCGTCCATCCATCAATCACCAGTACAGTGTGTCGTGAGCTGATGACCACTGCCAAGGAATATACCAATGTATATATTTCAACTAGTCATGAGAATATCATAATGTAATGTAACGTAACGTAACGTAACGTAACGTAACGTAACGTAACGTAACGTAACGTAACGTAACGTAACGTAACGTAACGTAACGTAACGTAACGTAGCGTATTGTAATAGTAATTATTTAACTTTAATAATACACTTATTAATTTATTGTTAGCTCGTTACTATCTGTGAATACAAAAACAAATATTAAATAAACTTAAAAGGTCAAATTTATTTCTTTACAGGTCTATTAATTTTATAATACATTACTATTTATTTTGAGAAAAGTCACTAATTTTAGATTTGAATAAAAACTTACATTGTCCCTTATTATGTCGATAATATCAGATAATTGTAAAATTTAAAATATATTTTACTGACAAAATAGTTCATTATTTTTTTTGCAATTGATGTGATATTATTTTGGTATTTATAAAATTAGATTTACACTTCATGATATGTTAACGTATATACTCGTATTTTGTGATTTACATATTTTTCAATTTTGAGAACCAACAATCCACATATAGCGACTATGAAACGTATTAAATTGATTGTATTCTCTTAAAATATTGGAATCGCAAACAATAAATGTCAACAAAAAACTTTTATATACACATATCACATAAATATTGTATGTCGTAACACGTATGTACGTAGTGTTATTACTTCACAAACACGTAACACGCTGCAACAAGTTTGTATGTGATATCGCCTCTAACACCACACAGATATCAGAACTACAACAGCTTTTTTATAATGCAATTTTGCTAAATTATACTAAATAATATTATTGTATTATTGGAATAAAATTTTATGAAATTATTAATAAGTATGTTTAGTACAACACCACTACTCGTTACATGACTGTTAGGAGTTTTCCTGATCCTAAGGTTATCTAAAAGAGATTGCCACAAAACGACTGCCTTTAACACGGTACAATTTATTTTTTATACGTTACTGTAATTTCTTTATATGATATGTATGGTTGTGTGTGTGTGAGTATAAATAAATGAAATAAAAATAAATTAAAAGTTTTTGATCAAGCACTTGCTAAAGAGAACAAATAGACCCCTTTCAGATCACCAACAGTTACTAAATTATATTTCATATTATTTTAGAGTGTCTGAATGTCTGATAGTTAGTGTCTAGACCAAAGGAGATTCCACCCTCACGTGAGTCATTCTTAGATTGTATTTGTCGTTTGTTACTTCGTTGTTTTATCCGTATGAAGTTCGCATTTTTATTAATATTTATTCTTTAAAGTCTTTTTAGGTCATAACGAGATGACATCAGTGTGATAATAGCCGTAGAATATCAATGTAATACCATGACTGACTGTTCCATGGAGGTAGAACATTGTAATGTCATTGAGCTAATCTGAGACCCGCGTTAAATATTATTTACTTAATTACACTTATAATAACTGATACTCTTTCTAAATATCATAAGTTCATGTTTCAATAGAAATTATTTTCCTAATATTTTTTAAAATGTTTCTTAATAATAAATAACATTCGTAAAAGAGACGCTTATTAAAACCAAATTTATATATTTTAATTCAAAATTGTAAACAGTTTTATTTTTCAACCCTCAGCTGTTTGAAAACAAATACGAAATAACCGAAGACATTAATTATTAGTTCGGACTTTTATTTATTAAAGTATTTGAGGTAAATTATCGCAGCATGTGACTTGCTTTACAAATGCTTTATTTATATATTTAAGACAGTTATAGCAAAGGAAATATCAGCTGACAATAACTAATTATTAATATCTTAATCTTTGATACCATATTTTTCCAAGAGACAGAACTTGTTCCGCTAAAGCACTTACTTTAATTTATTCAAGGTATTTAAGACAATGGTTATTTATAATCGTCATAAATGTAGTATTTTTTAATGTTATAGATTTAAGTTTTAATGATATTGATTGAACATTATATAGTCTAGTATAAAATTACAATTTAATAGTGAAAAAATGTTTTCATATATACATGGGAGTGATATGTAAATACAGATTTTTTAAATCCAATATGGGATAAATTAATCGGCGCCGTCTTTTGAAGTCGTCCATGTCGAGCACGTATCTCTCTGTCGGTCTTCTAATTATCAGGTTCATGTAAATGAAATTCAATAAAACCTTTAAAATTTTAGAATAAGTTTATTATTATTTTTATACTTATGATAATCACAATATAGCGAGGCTTTTCCTCTATACTATGCAACATAGATTGCTATACCGTCAGTCAGTGTGCCCGCAGTGTACCCGCAGCTCACGACACAGTGGCGGATGATGGATGAACGAGGCGGCACAAGTATAGGTTCAATAGAGTTAATTAATTCAAGTTACTTCTGTTATCTATTTAGGTAAATCCCTAAGTATAAAATATGGAGACATGTTTTTTTAATATTAATATTATAATTACTTTTTGCTATAATTACTTTTTGCTATAATTTAATTATCTCTGAAGATGTTCTAAGTACAAAGTATATCGTAAATAAGATCAGTAAAAATATAATTATGAATCATGTATTTTTTTTGTTAAACTTTAAAATATTAATGAAAATGAACAAAGTGAAATAAATACCTGAATACCTGAAGGCATACCAGTTATCTGTAGCAATTTTATGAAGCAATTGTCCAATTCAATTCACACACTCGATTCAATTAAGTTCCTCTAAATCAGTGGGTCTCTTGAGATCTCAAGGTATATCTGCCAATGAAATAGCCTCCCTTAAGGTGTTTTTAATTAAGATGTAAACTAAACACGCTTACACACACCCGAAGGAGTTGTTCACGAAATAGATGTTGTATTTGAATGATTATTTATATATACTTCTTTATCCTAGATTGGAACAACTCTTTTCAAAAAACCTTTAAATAGATTAAAACCTTTTGGTCCGTAGTGTATTTTTTTATTTATTTTTTACCTTTTGACTTTGGTATTGATTTACTTATTTAGTTTCTCCTAAACATATGTCAGTCTAACGATAAAACATATTATTGATCTATACTTTGGTTAAGAGTACTCCAGTTCTAATATTTAATTTCAATGTACAATAAAATTTAAATGTACTGTACAATCATAAAGTTACCGTAAAATAAGTCTAAAATACGATTCAGTTAAAATTCGTTGACATGGGTACCTACAAGAAAAGCGTATACTGCCACTTTCAACCGTCAGCACTCATGCAATTCCTCGGATGTTACAAGAGTTAGTGGGCGGCGGTGATGACCAGCCATCAGTGAACCGCACACGCGTTTGCTCTCCTCTGTCACAAAAAGAACCAAAATTGTATTAGTGTAAAGCAATAAAATTAAGTAAAACTAAAAAATATATACAATACATCTTTACTTGAATATGCAATAAACTAATTTATGAATTCAATTAACCACCTCAGGGCAACGACACGTTTATTTCAAAGATTTTGACCTTTGCTTTGAACACGAGGATATCATCTCATTCAATAGTTATTACATAATATTATCAAGTTAAATTTATTTTCAGATATCTGTAGTACAGACTGAGTAACGTTTTGAAATAAAAGTTTTTATTTTCCACCAACCCTCTCGTGTTTGTAAATTGTAATGCGATGAGAACTGCATAGACTATGGGGTTTCTTATATGTTTTCTTGAGATGTCTCGCCGTGTATCGATTAAAAAAATGTAAAATATACTAAATTCATTTGTATTTGGAATTAATATAAGTTACGTGTCATTTCATGTCTTGGCATCAGAAAACAATGAGCTTCCTTAACCATTGATTCTAATTATTTTACATTCAATAGTTTATTCAGTTCAATTAACAAATAAATAAAATATTTTATTCCTGTTTCTTATTTAGTTATTCAACTATTACGCTTCATTATACATATTATTCTAGCTTCATTATAGATATATATTGAAATATATTTTGAAAATTAATTAATTATTATTCGGTATATTATAATTATTAAATGTCATTATAAAAACAAGAATAGTAAGAATGTCAATATGAGTCTATAAATAATTTCGTTCTTTTATATTTTATTTTAATGATAAAAAGTAACTGTTTCAAAATAGTGAAGAAGTACAATTTGATTTTACGTTGTATAACATAGCTCCGTATTCGTTACAAAACTAGAAAATCTATGCACCAATATAAATCCACAGACACAATAAAAAGATACTCATATAAAAATAAAATAATATAAAATCAAAACTATTGTATATTTGTACAGTGATAAATAAAACTGATCGAAGCCCTGCGGGCTTCGATCTTCAGAGAAGAAACATCCGTCCGCTGTCGCAGAGCACTTCATAGTCACTCGCGTTTATGACGGTGTTTTTGATAATCTAGTTGTTTAAATATTTAAAATTTTTTAATAAAGTATGAAACAGTCAATTGTTGCATATTTAATTCATACAAAATTACATGACAAAGAACACAAAACATTACTCTTAAAAAATTACTGGATGTTCGAACATCATATAAGTTTAAATTATTAATAGCTCAGACAATTTTACATACGTCGACTTGGACAATATATGTACAATTTAAAACTAAATGTTAAACTTAATTTAGTATAAAATCATATCATATTATTTAAAATATAAATCATATAGTGTATACACGAGGTGATGGAGTTGACATTATAATCGAATTATAATATATATTTTAATTCTTTTTTTTTTTGCTATTATGTATGATTAATATTTATTTCAAGTTTATTGTAAGTTACATTATACGAGTACATAGTGAATATCGTGTAGACTGACCACAGATAGTATAATATTTATGAATAATGTTTTTGCAAAAAATATATGTAAATTATAGTATCCATTCCAATGTCAGTATCAGTAGTATCACAGGTCGGGAAGTCTAATGACCGATTCCATACAGATTGCATATTCATACATTCATGGGGCAATTGATAGTACAACGACCACATAGAAAATTATAAGTGGTACAAAAGAGATAAATCTAAATATTCTGACTAACTGAATCTGACTTCCTAAAATGTTGTACGTGTTTCTACATAATTGTATGTACTCAGAGTATGTATTAACTTACTATTTATCTGTTAAAATATTTAACTTATTACATACAATAATTGACGAGACGTTTTGTTAAAGAATATCGTATTTAATATTAAATTATTAAAATGTATATAAATTACGGTATTCCAATACCTGTCGTTAATCTTAAACAAGGATGTCACAAACCTAACTCAACCCGACGACACATAAACCTAAAGCAAGGACCTCGGCACCAATATATTGCGTCGCACACATTCATGTTGTAACTGTAACATATATATTAGTCTGACCATCAGTAGTAGTCTCTTAGTCAGTCACTAGTAGTCTCTTTACATTTATTCAAAGAGATTCAAAACTGATTTACCTTTGTAGGATTGAAAAAATGTATTACCTTTTGATATATATTATTGCTTCTTAGGTATGGATATGACGTTTTAATCAAAACTACTTCCGTTAATTTTTTTGTATAATTTTTCTATAACATGTAATAAATTTGTACGGCGCGTCACTGTGCCGAATCAGAAAAGCGTTCTAGTGTAGGCTTATTATGAAGTGCCAACACTCAGAAATGAATTCCTTTATTCATTCATGAGAAATAAAAACAAATGGAGACCGAACTTTATTACAAGAGAACGTCGCACTATACCTCGATATATCATATCTTATAAACAATAATGCTATGGTTTTAAAATACCAAAATATAATAAATGGTTTAAAAACATATTTGTAAGGAACCGGAGTCGTAAAAGGTACGGTAACGGTAACACTCGTAATAAATGTGGTTTAAAACATAATGTGGCCTTAAAACATATATAACATTTCGGGATTTTAATTTATGTCCATGGTTAAACAACATTCTGGCCCTGCTTATTATTCTCAAGAGGGGTTTAAATAAGCTCAACATTATCTTAATTTATGTAGGCATTATATATAATGATAATATTTAAATACTGCACGATTTATGTTGTTCACAATAAATAAACATTAGGTTAATTATAAACTAAATAAAATACAAACTAGGTTTATCTCTACATTGAAAAAAATGACAAGAACTAAAACTGAAACAGTGTGATAGAACTTTTAAAGAGTGAAGCGGCTTAAAAACTAAAATCTTTTAGCAAAATGAACCATGTTATACAGAAATGGCTATAAAGTCCATCGAATATAAATCCTAATAATTCACATCGCGTTAGTAACACACTTGTTGTCTAAGAGTAAGTTGGCATGAGATAATTTCCAAATTTTTATATTCTAATATAAGACAAATAAGACTGCTTAATTTACAGCATCATTTAGCTACCAGTAACTTACTGCGTACTAAGTTCTCTTATATTCAATGATACTTACAATTGTTGAGTTTTCCAAAAAGAGGTGAGTCTAAACTTAACAAATTTTAATATAATATTTCCAAATTGGTTTGGGTACAGTTTTTAATAGCTTTTGAGATTCATTGTACATATTAATGGATGCATTTATTTAATTAATGCACACAGTTATTTATTTTATTACTGACCAAACCAGTTAAGTAAGAATTTTAACCGATATAAGGATCGTTTAACAATTTTAATGATGACTTTCTTATTTTCATCCTTAATATTAACTATTTATTCGTAGCGTTAAGGTCCAGATTATTTCTATTTGTTGGAGCATAGAACAACTATATTGATGCTTTGAATGTGTATTTGCAACAATTTTTTTAAGTTTTCTACCATCTTAAATACAATTTGCGGTTGCATATAATGCAATTAATATTATTATTTATGGAATATTATAAGAACGGTTGAATGTTCAAAAGAGGAAAAGATTCGTAATGTTGTTTCAATTCCATTTCGTAACTGGTATTCCTGTCGTTAATTATTGCTCACAGGTACAGTTGTTCTAAATGTTGTTATTTGTCTCTGGTTTTGTTTGTGAAAGTTGTTTGCGTTCGGTTTATTGTTGCTTTTAATAAATCTCTATTCTCAGGCTTCTTGAAAATAGGTTTTAAAAAATATTTTTTTAAAAA
Organism: Melinaea marsaeus rileyi; assembly: GCA_918358865.1. Taxonomy (NCBI): domain Eukaryota; kingdom Metazoa; phylum Arthropoda; class Insecta; order Lepidoptera; family Nymphalidae; genus Melinaea; species Melinaea marsaeus. Next base: position 11,691,893 of record OU911086.1, on the reverse strand, counting down.
TCAAATCAAATATATGTTGATTATTTAAAATGAATGATATATTTTTATCTCATTTTAGTTAATTTTCTATAGGATATAATAAACTATATATTAGTTATCTATGTTCCATTTCAAAATACAGACTCGGTTCCCAGAGGAAATTACAGAGGCGTTTATCAATCAGAAGTTAGTCCCCGTTTGTGCGCTTTGGATATTCTGACAAACAGACTTGTCTATGGCTAAGTACAGATAATGGATTATGAAGGTTTGGTAGTATGAATATATACAAAGACAAACTAGACTCAAATGTGTTTATACTAAACAAAAATCACACTGAAACTTCTTATTTCACTTTATACGACTAAAAATTTAGACTCAAAAACAGTAAAACATTTTTGTTTACAAGTATCCCAACATAAATAAAATTATGAATCTAACCGCATTACCAGAATATAATTTTAATTACTGTTCTTACTTTGAAGCGTCGCTTTGAAACGTCGCTTTGAAGCGAGTGAGTGAATACATTGGCTCCGAGAAAATTACATTTAGCTTTTTGATTCTTATTTCTCCACTTATTAACAATCATCAAATATGTCATTGAATCGTAGTTGCCATGAAGTAGTAGTTCATGTTCATAATGTCATTAACTATTTATGTATAATAAATCTAGGGAAAAAGAAAACACGTTTAAAGCTTTCACAAAAAGCTTAAGAACCGAACCAACGTGAACCGAATTGAACTAATCTTAACTAAAAATTATAGTAAACTATGTTTCGAAATAATTTTATATCTTTGTAATATTTGTCTTCATACTTCTCACATACTTGGAATATATACGAGACATCTTAAGTCTCGTTTGATCTTGAGAGTTCATGTGTTTTTGAAGGTATAAGAGAGATGTTGTAGTCGTGCTGCTTGTACATCACTACTCGCCACGATAACTTTAATACATTAACTTTTAACAAAAATATTTTTAATATTATTAGAATTGTAAAATTATTTAATTAAAGTTTAATTATTTATTTATATAGTGTTATCGTAAAGGTAAAAACTTGTCAATTTCAGAAAGTTTTCCTCAGAGTTTTTTTATTTACCGAAATGCAACAATATAAACATGTCAATTCAAAACAATACGAAAGTCGCTCGTTGTTTGTTATAAACTTAAAAATAGTTCAGGTTGAGAATAACACACAAGACCTGTTATAATGGAGGATATGATCTACAAAGTATATAATAAAGTATTGAGACCGGCTGAGTAGTTTGTTGTACAAAGATACTGAAGTTATGGAAGGAAGATGAGTTCGAGGTGCACTGAGCTTACATCTTCAAACAGGAGATTGCTTTCATTACAAAAGTAATCAATATGTAATTAATTATGTCAACTACACTTTATGAAGGAGTTAATAAAGATACAACAATTTAAAAATGTTACAAGATCATGTATTTCTCACATCTAAATAAAAACAAAGAAAGAGCATATTCAAAGATATCTGAAGTTAATCATCGAAAAATATAGTTGTTATATTTAATATTATATTTAGAAAACTCATTGCATCCAAAGTCTTATCAGATGCGCGTTTCGTCGAAGCGTGAAATGGAACGAGTAAGTTGTTACGTCTCACAACTTAAAGATATAAGATAGACCTCAAATGACGTCCTTTCATAGAAAGACCCCAAGCGAGGAATCGAAAATTTGTTAGTTTATTATTGATTTGATTATCTACTTATAGATTTAATAACATAATGTAGTATTTATTTAAGATCGAATTAAACTTTTATGTCCAAGAGTAAAAGTTATTCTTTACTAAAATATTCTGGGAATTTAATTGGGAATATTGATCTTAAATTATGTTAAAGAGTAAAATATTTTAGGTGGTTTATTATTTGTAACGATCGAAGCTCAAGCATCAATTATAAGATTTGCTCAACCAATAAACGGAGGATTGCAATACAAGTAGTAGATGATATTTAATGAATTAGTAACTTAAGTATCAAGCTTAATTATTAGCTAAGCCAACCATCAATCAAGGAGTTGCGAAACTTGTGGCCGACAATGTTTACTAAAGTAGTAGTTTTAGCATTATTATACGGACTTCGTCGGACGATAAATTTATTGATTAATTTACTGTATTACATTGCGTTGTCGATTTTGCACATATATAATACATATATTGTAATCGAATCCATAGCAAATCCTTGCCAATATACAAAAAGTATTTTTTTTTTGTCAAACTATGAATTAAATGTTATTTTAACTCCGGAAGATGAAACAAATTAATATAAAACTCAGAAACTTTGACTTTTAAATTGATTTTATTTCTTGACATATAAAAGGTTAGAGTGTTAACAATAAAAAAATAAAACCAAAAGAAAAATAATACTGACTACATACTAGAAATATAAATGAATAATTAACCATTGTTAGGAAAGAATAATTACGATATACAGAAATAGATATAATAAATATTTCATAAAGTACAAATCCCTTTAATTCACAGGGTGTTAGTAAAACCGCTTTTACCTCTAACAGTAAGTTGGTGTAAAATGAATCTCTCGGGCCGATGTTAGACTCTTAAAAGAATACTCGGAGTTATTGTAAGAATAAGATATTGTACGATCAAATCTCATCGATTCAAACACTACTTTTACGCTTCTCTCGCACGTATACACTATTAGTAGCTTTTCATTTACGTAATCACGTGGTCTTGATATACTATATTTCTAGTCAAGATCAGTCAAAACATTTTGAGTTACAAGGGATTATTATTTTTAAGTGTAAATGAGTCATAAAATTATAGAAGATATGAAATATCAAGACCGATCCTATATAATTATACAGCAGGTTAGTTAATACAATATACCAATGTCTAAGTCTTAGAATGTAATTAAACTCTTGTGAATATAATGTAACTGCACAATAGCCGCATCAGTTCTCTTAAAATATTCCAAATATAATTTTACCAAAGTCACATATATTTAGGACAAGAAGGAAAGCCGGCGCTATTAAATCTCGTGACATATAATATTAATGAGAGGTACTATTTGTACACATGTAACATGACCGTGGTTTGGTTACATTTAATATTCACATATACAAGTGTATTACATTTTATACAAAGGATGGACTTAAAAGGAAATTAAAAATTAAATAATTATAGTTCTTACGGATAATTAATATCTTGATCCAAATTAGGTTTTGTATATTTCAATGTTAAAGAGACACCATTTTATAAAATGAATCTTTTATGGAATTTTACAAATATTTCTAAATTATGATAAGGAATCAAAAGATCTAATCTTAATAAAATTTTATCTTTCACTTTCTGAAGTGTTCTACCCATCAGGGACTTTCCTTGAAACTGATAAACGTGTATTTCTGTCAATTTCAATCATTTTAAAATGTATAAGTAAGAAGTGTTTATAAATGTAAAGATAGAATCATAAACTATATTATATCGAGGTGCTTTTTACAAAAATGTTTTACAAAACATCAATAAAACAACAACATATTTATTGAAATTAATTTACCTTTTAGAGCGTTATTATTGTAACTAACACCAGTTTGATGGAAGCAAAATTGTTTATCTCATTTTAGTTAATTTTCTGCAGATATAAGAAATAATGTATAATATATTACTCGTCTATCTTCTCTTACAAAATACAGACTCGGATCCCGGTGGAGATTACAGAAGCGTTCACAAATAGTTAGTCCCCGGTTATGTGCTTTGGATATTCTGTCTAAAGGCCTGTGGTTAATGAAAATCCGATAGGAAATTGTGGTATTAGTAAAAACTATGTGGTATTAGTAAACAAAATCAATGTCAATATTAAAATTAGATTCGAAGTTCCTTTATATCCAACTTCCGAAATGTTTGTACTAAACAAAAATCAGACTGAAACTTTTTATTTAAGTTATACAACTAAAAATGTTTTTAAATTTATTTTCAGTCCACGAAAGAATTTAAATATTTATATTAGTTGTTTACAAGTATTATAACATGAATAAAAATATAAATCCAACCGCATTACACGAGCATAATTTTAATTACTGTTCTTACTTTGAAACGTCGCTTTGAAGCGAGTGAGTGAATACATTGGCTTCGAGAAAATTACATTTAGATTTTTGATTCTTATTTCTCCACTTATTACCAATCATCAAATATATCATTAAATGGCTAGTTGCCATGAAGTAGTAGTTCATGTTCATAATGTCATTAACTATTTTCGTACAACAAATCTGGGGAAAAAGTAGGGAAACGCATTTTACGTTTAAAGATTTACAAAAAACTTAAGAACCGAACCAAAGCGAACCGAATTGAACTAAACTTAACCAAACAATATAGTAAATTATGTTTCCAAATAATTTAATATCTTTGTAATATTTGTCTTTATACTTCTCACATACTTGGAATATATACAACGACATCTAAAAAGTCTCGTTTGATCTTGAGAGTTCATGTGTTTTTGAAGGTATAAGAGAGATGTTGTAGTCGTGCTGCTTGTACATCACTACTCGCCACGATAACTTTAATACATTAACTTTTAACAAAAATATTTTTAATATTATTAGAATTGTAAAATTATTTAATTAAAGTTTAATTATTTATTTATATAGTGTTATCGTAAAGGTAAAAACTTGTCAATTTCAGAAAGTTTTCCTCAGAGTTTTTTTATTTACCGAAATGCAACAATATAAACATGTCAATTCAAAACAATACGAAAGTCGCTCGTTGTTTGTTATAAACTTAAAAATAGTTCAGGTTGAGAATAACACACAAGACCTGTTATAATGGAGGATATGATCTACAAAGTATATAATAAAGTATTGAGACCGGCTGAGTAGTTTGTTGTACAAAGATACTGAAGTTATGGAAGGAAGATGAGTTCGAGGTGCACTGAGCTTACATCTTCAAACAGGAGATTGCTTTCATTACAAAAGTAATCAATATGTAATTAATTATGTCAACTACACTTTATGAAGGAGTTAATAAAGATACAACAATTTAAAAATGTTACAAGATCATGTATTTCTCACATCTAAATAAAAACAAAGAAAGAGCATATTCAAAGATATCTGAAGTTAATCATCGAAAAATATAGTTGTTATATTTAATATTATATTTAGAAAACTCATTGCATCCAAAGTCTTATCAGATGCGCGTTTCGTCGAAGCGTGAAATGGAACGAGTAAGTTGTTATGTCTCACAACTTAAAGATATAAGATAGACCTCAAATGACGTCCTTTCATAGAAAGACCCCAAGCGAGGAATCGAAAATTTGTTAGTTTATTATTGATTTGATTATCTACTTATAGATTTAATAACATAATGTAGTATTTATTTAAGATCGAATTAAACTTTTATGTCCAAGAGTAAAAGTTATTCTTTACTAAAATATTCTGGGAATTTAATTGGGAATATTGATCTTAAATTATGTTAAAGAGTAAAATATTTTAGGTGGTTTATTATTTGTAACGATCGAAGCTCAAGCATCAATTATAAGATTTGCTCAACCAATAAACGGAGGATTGCAATACAAGTAGTAGATGATATTTAATGAATTAGTAACTTAAGTATCAAGCTTAATTATTAGCTAAGCCAACCATCAATCAAGGAGTTGCGAAACTTGTGGCCGACAATGTTTACTAAAGTAGTAGTTTTAGCATTATTATACGGACTTCGTCGGACGATAAATTTATTGATTAATTTACTGTATTACATTGCGTTGTCGATTTTGCACATATATAATACATATATTGTAATCGAATCCATAGCAAATCCTTGCCAATATACAAAAAGTATTTTTTTTTTGTCAAACTATGAATTAAATGTTATTTTAACTCCGGAAGATGAAACAAATTAATATAAAACTCAGAAACTTTGACTTTTAAATTGATTTTATTTCTTGACATATAAAAGGTTAGAGTGTTAACAATAAAAAAATAAAACCAAAAGAAAAATAATACTGACTACATACTAGAAATATAAATGAATAATTAACCATTGTTAGGAAAGAATAATTACGATATACAGAAATAGATATAATAAATATTTCATAAAGTACAAATCCCTTTAATTCACAGGGTGTTAGTAAAACCGCTTTTACCTCTAACAGTAAGTTGGTGTAAAATGAATCTCTCGGGCCGATGTTAGACTCTTAAAAGAATACTCGGAGTTATTGTAAGAATAAGATATTGTACGATCAAATCTCATCGATTCAAACACTACTTTTACGCTTCTCTCGCACGTATACACTATTAGTAGCTTTTCATTTACGTAATCACGTGGTCTTGATATACTATATTTCTAGTCAAGATCAGTCAAAACATTTTGAGTTACAAGGGATTATTATTTTTAAGTGTAAATGAGTCATAAAATTATAGAAGATATGAAATATCAAGACCGATCCTATATAATTATACAGCAGGTTAGTTAATACAATATACCAATGTCTAAGTCTTAGAATGTAATTAAACTCTTGTGAATATAATGTAACTGCACAATAGCCGCATCAGTTCTCTTAAAATATTCCAAATATAATTTTACCAAAGTCACATATATTTAGGACAAGAAGGAAAGCCGGCGCTATTAAATCTCGTGACATATAATATTAATGAGAGGTACTATTTGTACACATGTAACATGACCGTGGTTTGGTTACATTTAATATTCACATATACAAGTGTATTACATTTTATACAAAGGATGGACTTAAAAGGAAATTAAAAATTAAATAATTATAGTTCTTACGGATAATTAATATCTTGATCCAAATTAGGTTTTGTATATTTCAATGTTAAAGAGACACCATTTTATAAAATGAATCTTTTATGGAATTTTACAAATATTTCTAAATTATGATAAGGAATCAAAAGATCTAATCTTAATAAAATTTTATCTTTCACTTTCTGAAGTGTTCTACCCATCAGGGACTTTCCTTGAAACTGATAAACGTGTATTTCTGTCAATTTCAATCATTTTAAAATGTATAAGTAAGAAGTGTTTATAAATGTAAAGATAGAATCATAAACTATATTATATCGAGGTGCTTTTTACAAAAATGTTTTACAAAACATCAATAAAACAACAACATATTTATTGAAATTAATTTACCTTTTAGAGCGTTATTATTGTAACTAACACCAGTTTGATGGAAGCAAAATTGTTTATCTCATTTTAGTTAATTTTCTGCAGATATAAGAAATAATGTATAATATATTACTCGTCTATCTTCTCTTACAAAATACAGACTCGGATCCCGGTGGAGATTACAGAAGCGTTCACAAATAGTTAGTCCCCGGTTATGTGCTTTGGATATTCTGTCTAAAGGCCTGTGGTTAATGAAAATCCGATAGGAAATTGTGGTATTAGTAAAAACTATGTAGTATTAGTAAACAAAATCAATGTCAATATTAAAATTAGATTCGAAGTTCCTTTATATCCAACTTCCGAAATGTTTGTACTAAACAAAAATCAGACTGAAACTTTTTATTTAAGTTATACAACTAAAAATGTTTTTAAATTTATTTTCAGTCCACGAAAGAATTTAAATATTTATATTAGTTGTTTACAAGTATTATAACATGAATAAAAATATAAATCCAACCGCATTACACGAGCATAATTTTAATTACTGTTCTTACTTTGAAACGTCGCTTTGAAGCGAGTGAGTGAATACATTGGCTTCGAGAAAATTACATTTAGATTTTTGATTCTTATTTCTCCACTTATTACCAATCATCAAATATATCATTAAATGGCTATTTTCGTACAACAAATCTAGGGAAAAAGTAGGGAAACGCATTTTACGTTTAAAGATTTACAAAAAACTTAAGAACCGAACCAAAGCGAACCGAATTGAACTAAACTTAACCAAACAATATAGTAAATTATGTTTCCAAATAATTTAATATCTTTGTAATATTTGTCTTTATACTTCTCACATACTTGGAATATATACAACGACATCTAAAAAGTCTCGTTTGATCTTGAGAGTTCATGTGTTTTTGAAGGTATAAGAGAGATGTTGTAGTCGTGCTGCTTGTACATCACTACTCGCCACGATAACTTTAATACATTAACTTTTAACAAAAATATTTTTAATATTATTAGAATTGTAAAATTATTTAATTAAAGTTTAATTATTTATTTATATAGTGTTATCGTAAAGGTAAAAACTTGTCAATTTCAGAAAGTTTTCCTCAGAGTTTTTTTATTTACCGAAATGCAACAATATAAACATGTCAATTCAAAACAATACGAAAGTCGCTCGTTGTTTGTTATAAACTTAAACATAGTTCAGGTTGAGAATAACACACAAGACCTGTTATAATGGAGGATATGATCTACAAAGTATATAATAAAGTATTGAGACCGGCTGAGTAGTTTGTTGTACAAAGATACTGAAGTTATGGAAGGAAGATGAGTTCGAGGTGCACTGAGCTTACATCTTCAAACAGGAGATTGCTTTCATTACAAAAGTAATCAATATGTAATTAATTATGTCAACTACACTTTATGAAGGAGTTAATAAAGATACAACAATTTAAAAATGTTACAAGATCATGTATTTCTCACATCTAAATAAAAACAAAGAAAGAGCATATTCAAAGATATCTGAAGTTAATCATCGAAAAATATAGTTGTTATATTTAATATTATATTTAGAAAACTCATTGCATCCAAAGTCTTATCAGATGCGCGTTTCGTCGAAGCGTGAAATGGAACGAGTAAGTTGTTACGTCTCACAACTTAAAGATATAAGATAGACCTCAAATGACGTCCTTTCATAGAAAGACCCCAAGCGAGGAATCGAAAATTTGTTAGTTTATTATTGATTTGATTATCTACTTATAGATTTAATAACATAATGTAGTATTTATTTAAGATCGAATTAAACTTTTATGTCCAAGAGTAAAAGTTATTCTTTACTAAAATATTCTGGGAATTTAATTGGGAATATTGATCTTAAATTATGTTAAAGAGTAAAATATTTTAGGTGGTTTATTATTTGTAACGATCGAAGCTCAAGCATCAATTATAAGATTTGCTCAACCAATAAACGGAGGATTGCAATACAAGTAGTAGATGATATTTAATGAATTAGTAACTTAAGTATCAAGCTTAATTATTAGCTAAGCCAACCATCAATCAAGGAGTTGCGAAACTTGTGGCCGACAATGTTTACTAAAGTAGTAGTTTTAGCATTATTATACGGACTTCGTCGGACGATAAATTTATTGATTAATTTACTGTATTACATTGCGTTGTCGATTTTGCACATATATAATACATATATTGTAATCGAATCCATAGCAAATCCTTGCCAATATACAAAAAGTATTTTTTTTTTTGTCAAACTATGAATTAAATGTTATTTTAACTCCGGAAGATGAAACAAATTAATATAAAACTCAGAAACTTTGACTTTTAAATTGATTTTATTTCTTGACATATAAAAGGTTAGAGTGTTAACAATAAAAAAATAAAACCAAAAGAAAAATAATACTGACTACATACTAGAAATATAAATGAATAATTAACCATTGTTAGGAAAGAATAATTACGATATACAGAAATAGATATAATAAATATTTCATAAAGTACAAATCCCTTTAATTCACAGGGTGTTAGTAAAACCGCTTTTACCTCTAACAGTAAGTTGGTGTAAAATGAATCTCTCGGGCCGATGTTAGACTCTTAAAAGAATACTCGGAGTTATTGTAAGAATAAGATATTGTACGATCAAATCTCATCGATTCAAACACTACTTTTACGCTTCTCTCGCACGTATACACTATTAGTAGCTTTTCATTTACGTAATCACGTGGTCTTGATATACTATATTTCTAGTCAAGATCAGTCAAAACATTTTGAGTTACAAGGGATTATTATTTTTAAGTGTAAATGAGTCATAAAATTATAGAAGATATGAAATATCAAGACCGATCCTATATAATTATACAGCAGGTTAGTTAATACAATATACCAATGTCTAAGTCTTAGAATGTAATTAAACTCTTGTGAATATAATGTAACTGCACAATAGCCGCATCAGTTCTCTTAAAATATTCCAAATATAATTTTACCAAAGTCACATATATTTAGGACAAGAAGGAAAGCCGGCGCTATTAAATCTCGTGACATATAATATTAATGAGAGGTACTATTTGTACACATGTAACATGACCGTGGTTTGGTTACATTTAATATTCACATATACAAGTGTATTACATTTTATACAAAGGATGGACTTAAAAGGAAATTAAAAATTAAATAATTATAGTTCTTACGGATAATTAATATCTTGATCCAAATTAGGTTTTGTATATTTCAATGTTAAAGAGACACCATTTTATAAAATGAATCTTTTATGGAATTTTACAAATATTTCTAAATTATGATAAGGAATCAAAAGATCTAATCTTAATAAAATTTTATCTTTCACTTTCTGAAGTGTTCTACCCATCAGGGACTTTCCTTGAAACTGATAAACGTGTATTTCTGTCAATTTCAATCATTTTAAAATGTATAAGTAAGAAGTGTTTATAAATGTAAAGATAGAATCATAAACTATATTATATCGAGGTGCTTTTTACAAAAATGTTTTACAAAAACATCAATAAAACAACAACATATTTATTGAAATTAATTTACCTTTTAGAGCGTTATTATTGTAACTAACACCAGTTTGATGGAAGCAAAATTGTTTATCTCATTTTAGTTAATTTTCTGCAGATATAAGAAATAATGTATAATATATTACTCGTCTATCTTCTCTTACAAAATACAGACTCGGATCCCGGTGGAGATTACAGAAGCGTTCACAAATAGTTAGTCCCCGGTTATGTGCTTTGGATATTCTGTCTAAAGGCCTGTGGTTAATGAAAATCCGATAGGAAATTGTGGTATTAGTAAAAACTATGTAGTATTAGTAAACAAAATCAATGTCAATATTAAAATTAGATTCGAAGTTCCTTTATATCCAACTTCCGAAATGTTTGTACTAAACAAAAATCAGACTGAAACTTTTTATTTAAGTTATACAACTAAAAATGTTTTTAAATTTATTTTCAGTCCACGAAAGAATTTAAATATTTATATTAGTTGTTTACAAGTATTATAACATGAATAAAAATATAAATCCAACCGCATTACACGAGCATAATTTTAATTACTGTTCTTACTTTGAAACGTCGCTTTGAAGCGAGTGAGTGAATACATTGGCTTCGAGAAAATTACATTTAGATTTTTGATTCTTATTTCTCCACTTATTACCAATCATCAAATATATCATTAAATGGCTAGTTGCCATGAAGTAGTAGTTCATGTTCATAATGTCATTAACTATTTTCGTACAACAAATCTGGGGAAAAAGTAGGGAAACGCATTTTACGTTTAAAGATTTACAAAAAACTTAAGAACCGAACCAAAGCGAACCGAATTGAACTAAACTTAACCAAACAATATAGTAAATTATGTTTCCAAATAATTTAATATCTTTGTAATATTTGTCTTTATACTTCTCACATACTTGGAATATATACAACGACATCTAAAAAGTCTCGTTTGATCTTGAGAGTTCATGTGTTTTTGAAGGTATAAGAGAGATGTTGTAGTCGTGCTGCTTGTACATCACTACTCGCCACGATAACTTTAATACATTAACTTTTAACAAAAATATTTTTAATATTATTAGAATTGTAAAATTATTTAATTAAAGTTTAATTATTTATTTATATAGTGTTATCGTAAAGGTAAAAACTTGTCAATTTCAGAAAGTTTTCCTCAGAGTTTTTTTATTTACCGAAATGCAACAATATAAACATGTCAATTCAAAACAATACGAAAGTCGCTCGTTGTTTGTTATAAACTTAAAAATAGTTCAGGTTGAGAATAACACACAAGACCTGTTATAATGGAGGATATGATCTACAAAGTATATAATAAAGTATTGAGACCGGCTGAGTAGTTTGTTGTACAAAGATACTGAAGTTATGGAAGGAAGATGAGTTCGAGGTGCACTGAGCTTACATCTTCAAACAGGAGATTGCTTTCATTACAAAAGTAATCAATATGTAATTAATTATGTCAACTACACTTTATGAAGGAGTTAATAAAGATACAACAATTTAAAAATGTTACAAGATCATGTATTTCTCACATCTAAATAAAAACAAAGAAAGAGCATATTCAAAGATATCTGAAGTTAATCATCGAAAAATATAGTTGTTATATTTAATATTATATTTAGAAAACTCATTGCATCCAAAGTCTTATCAGATGCGCGTTTCGTCGAAGCGTGAAATGGAACGAGTAAGTTGTTACGTCTCACAACTTAAAGATATAAGATAGACCTCAAATGACGTCCTTTCATAGAAAGACCCCAAGCGAGGAATCGAAAATTTGTTAGTTTATTATTGATTTGATTATCTACTTATAGATTTAATAACATAATGTAGTATTGGTTTGTTTAGAATTTTAGGAACTAAAGCATAATCTATTTTTTTTCAATGTCAATTTATTTAAGATCGAATTAAACTTTTATGTCCAAGAGTAAAAGTTATTCTTTACTAAAATATTCTGGGAATTTAATTGGGAATATTGATCTTAAATTATGTTAAAGAGTAAAATATTTTAGGTGGTTTATTATTTGTAACGATCGAAGCTCAAGCATCAATTATAAGATTTGCTCAACCAATAAACGGAGGATTGCAATACAAGTAGTAGATGATATTTAATGAATTAGTAACTTAAGTATCAAGCTTAATTATTAGCTAAGCCAACCATCAATCAAGGAGTTGCGAAACTTGTGGCCGACAATGTTTACTAAAGTAGTAGTTTTAGCATTATTATACGGACTTCGTCGGACGATAAATTTATTGATTAATTTACTGTATTACATTGCGTTGTCGATTTTGCACATATATAATACATATATTGTAATCGAATCCATAGCAAATCCTTGCCAATATACAAAAAGTATTTTTTTTTTGTCAAACTATGAATTAAATGTTATTTTAACTCCGGAAGATGAAACAAATTAATATAAAACTCAGAAACTTTGACTTTTAAATTGATTTTATTTCTTGACATATAAAAGGTTAGAGTGTTAACAATAAAAAAATAAAACCAAAAGAAAAATAATACTGACTACATACTAGAAATATAAATGAATAATTAACCATTGTTAGGAAAGAATAATTACGATATACAGAAATAGATATAATAAATATTTCATAAAGTACAAATCCCTTTAATTCACAGGGTGTTAGTAAAACCGCTTTTACCTCTAACAGTAAGTTGGTGTAAAATGAATCTCTCGGGCCGATGTTAGACTCTTAAAAGAATACTCGGAGTTATTGTAAGAATAAGATATTGTACGATCAAATCTCATCGATTCAAACACTACTTTTACGCTTCTCTCGCACGTATACACTATTAGTAGCTTTTCATTTACGTAATCACGTGGTCTTGATATACTATATTTCTAGTCAAGATCAGTCAAAACATTTTGAGTTACAAGGGATTATTATTTTTAAGTGTAAATGAGTCATAAAATTATAGAAGATATGAAATATCAAGACCGATCCTATATAATTATACAGCAGGTTAGTTAATACAATATACCAATGTCTAAGTCTTAGAATGTAATTAAACTCTTGTGAATATAATGTAACTGCACAATAGCCGCATCAGTTCTCTTAAAATATTCCAAATATAATTTTACCAAAGTCACATATATTTAGGACAAGAAGGAAAGCCGGCGCTATTAAATCTCGTGACATATAATATTAATGAGAGGTACTATTTGTACACATGTAACATGACCGTGGTTTGGTTACATTTAATATTCACATATACAAGTGTATTACATTTTATACAAAGGATGGACTTAAAAGGAAATTAAAAATTAAATAATTATAGTTCTTACGGATAATTAATATCTTGATCCAAATTAGGTTTTGTATATTTCAATGTTAAAGAGACACCATTTTATAAAATGAATCTTTTATGGAATTTAACAATATTTCTAAATTATGATAAGGAATCAAAAGATCTAATCTTAATAAAATTTTATCTTTCACTTTCTGAAGTGTTCTACCCATCAGGGACTTTCCTTGAAACTGATAAACGTGTATTTCTGTCAATTTCAATCATTTTAAAATGTATAAGTAAGAAGTGTTTATAAATGTAAAGATAGAATCATAAACTATATTATATCGAGGTGCTTTTTACAAAAATGTTTTACAAAACATCAATAAAACAACAACATATTTATTGAAATTAATTTACCTTTTAGAGCGTTATTATTGTAACTAACACCAGTTTGATGGAAGCAAAATTGTTTATCTCATTTTAGTTAATTTTCTGCAGATATAAGAAATAATGTATAATATATTACTCGTCTATCTTCTCTTACAAAATACAGACTCGGATCCCGGTGGAGATTACAGAAGCGTTCACAAATAGTTAGTCCCCGGTTATGTGCTTTGGATATTCTGTCTAAAGGCCTGTGGTTAATGAAAATCCGATAGGAAATTGTGGTATTAGTAAAAACTATGTGGTATTAGTAAACAAAATCAATGTCAATATTAAAATTAGATTCAAAGTTCCTTTATATCCAACTTCCGAAATGTTTGTACTAAACAAAAATCAGACTGAAACTTTTTATTTAAGTTATACAACTAAAAATGTTTTTAAATTTATTTTCAGTCCACGAAAGAATTTAAATATTTATATTAGTTGTTTACAAGTATTATAACATGAATAAAAATATAAATCCAACCGCATTACACGAGCATAATTTTAATTACTGTTCTTACTTTGAAACGTCGCTTTGAAGCGAGTGAGTGAATACATTGGCTTCGAGAAAATTACATTTAGATTTTTGATTCTTATTTCTCCACTTATTACCAATCATCAAATATATCATTAAATGGCTATTTTCGTACAACAAATCTAGGGAAAAAGTAGGGAAACGCATTTTACGTTTAAAGATTTACAAAAAACTTAAGAACCGAACCAAAGCGAACCGAATTGAACTAAACTTAACCAAACAATATAGTAAATTATGTTTCCAAATAATTTAATATCTTTGTAATATTTGTCTTTATACTTCTCACATACTTGGAATATATACAACGACATCTAAAAAGTCTCGTTTGATCTTGAGAGTTCATGTGTTTTTGAAGGTATGAGAGAGATGTTGTAGTGGTGGTGCTTGTACATCACTACTCGCCACGATAAGTTTAATACATTTACTTTTAACAAAAATATTTTTAATATTATTAGAATTGTAAAATTATCTAATTAAAGTTTAATTATTTATTTATATAGTGTTATCGTAAAGGTAAAAACTTGTCAATTTCAGAAAGTTTTCCTCCGAATTTTTTTATTTACCGAAATGCAACAATATAAACATGTCAATTCAAAACAATACGAAAGTCGCTCGTTGTTTATTATAAACTTAAAAATAGTTCAGGTTGAGAATAACACACAAGACCTGTTATAATGGAGGATATGATCTACAAAGTATATAATAAAGTATTGAGACCGGCTGAGTAGTTTGTTGTACAAAGATACTGAAGTTATGGAAGGAAGATGAGTTCGAGGTGCACTGAGCTTACATCTTCAAACAGGAGATTGCTTTCATTACAAAAGTAATCAATATGTAATTAATTATGTAAACTACATTTTATGAAGCAGTTAATAAAGAGACAACAATTTAAAAATTTTACAAAGTCATGTATTTCTAACATCTAAATAAAAACAAAGAAAGAGATATCTGAAGTTAATCATAGAAAAATATAGTTGTTATATATAATATTATATAAATAAAACTCATTGCATCCAAAGTATTATCAGAAGCGCGTTCCGTCCAAGCATGAAATGGAACGAGTAAGTTGTTACGTCTCACAATATAAAGATATAAGATAGACCTCAAATGACGTCCTTTCATTGAAAGATCTGAAGCGAGGAATAGAAACTTTGTTAGTTTATCATTGATTTGATGGTCAATATTTAGATTTAATAAGTAATTGGTTTGTTTAGAATTTTAAGAACTATCAAAAAATGCATATTTTTTTAAACAAGTCAATTTATTAATGATGAATGTTTTCTGTCCAAGAGTAAAAGTTATTCTTTACTTAAGTTGCCTGGGGATTTAATTTGGAAAATTGATCATAAATAAAAAAGAGTAATATATTGGGTGAGTTTAATATTTCTAATGATCGTATCTCTTGAGAGCTTGATGTTTGAACAATTTGCTCAGAACATTTGATATTTTATATGAAGTTAAACTAGTTAACACATTAGTTGTGTTGATATTTAGAAGCTGATTTTAATTATTTTAATATGACGAACGATGTTTATTTTTTTTTCAAATCTAATCATAAATAACGAAATTAAATTATTCAAAACTTGGAATAAAGAAGCTATTATAAAAAAATTATTAACAATCCAATAATATTTTTTAAGTTTAAAAATAAATTCAAACAATTTCTCTCTCTAGTCTCAGAGTAGAGATCTTTTAAGAAGTTATTCTAATTTGGAATTCTCACTTACACTTCAATATCTAGAAAAAATAAAATAAAAACGAGAAAATTATTATTTAATTCTAAATAAAAAGAAAAAAAAACAGTCTTCAGTTTTAATAACGTCATGCAAATTTAAAGCAATTATTCAAATCGCTGTGGTCTAAAACACAAACAAAATGAAACCAAAATAGAGTACGAAAATTGCTATGAATATATTAATAGTAAAATATGTATGACATCGTTTTCATACAATATACAATTTCACTAGGTAGATACTTTATTAAGACCTTCACTCAAACATGAAGCTTGGTATTCTTTCTCTACTTTAAATTTCTTTAATGTTATTGTTATTGCTATGTATTAAATACACAGAAATGATTTTTTTGTATAACATTAAATTGTTGATGTTTATCAGACAAACCAAGTATTAAGTGCAAACAAAGTCGAGAGAAGGCACTTGTGAGTTAATGGCGGAGCTGCGCCGGCATTATTTATTAAAGTCTCAGCTTCAGCTTAGACTTCACGATAATTACAGCGGTGGTGTACTTTGAATAATTACACATGATTATGTACCTATATGGTTATTAAGGATCCGAGACTTGTCACTTGCTCTATTATTTTTTAACAGTAATCTTTTACTCACCGAATATTACGTTTTAAACTTGAAGGACATTGACAAAACCAATGAAAGTCTCACATTTCTTGTCTATAAATAATTGGTGGTTTGATTTAACGATAACTGAAATGAAAAGGAATATATGTTACAATATGTAATCAATAATTTTACAGCGTTTTATCCGATTATTGAGTTGGGGAATCCATATTTATCCTTATATATTATAACATAAAACGTTCAACAACCGTTTCTCAGTGGGACCGACGAGTCTCGAGCAAACAGTAACCGCTTTTATGTTTGTTGTTTCATTATAAAATACCCATAGCATGGATAAAACTGCATTCACCGGGACCTTAGGTTATAGTTTTAGCGATATGCTTTAAATTAATGAAAGAATTGCGGTTATCTATTTCGTTATGTTAGTATACATGGTATACACAAAACTTTATATTATAATTATATCCTGCACTGACCTTAGCGGAGATACGAAAGATAAATGGAATATGATAATATGTTAATAATCCCGAGCGGGATCAGTTTTACACAAGAAAGAGCTTTTAAAGTAGCAACGCTAATAAACATGTAACCACTGTATTAGGGTTCCTTAACATTTTAATTATATAAAACTGAAGTATTTAAGTAGATATGCCAGTAGGCTTTGGCAAAGTAAAAGGTGTTAAATAAAACAACTAAACTACTGATAAATAACATATGATTGGGATTACAATATTTAATGAAATACAATGTTTTATTAAAGATATAACATTATTTTATATTATTAACTCTACTATTAAACATATTATATTACCCTTTTTTATTTTATTTACTTTTAATACCAGGTCGCACAATATAATAATATTAATAAAGTTAAAAAAAACATTTGTTGACAAAGCTAAGTACAAAAACATTTAAATGCTTCTTAAAGCAACAATAAAGGGAGTTTATTTATTTATTTATTTATTAAATTCTTCATTGCACTATACATAAAATAATGCACAAAAGGCGGGATTAATGCCACAAAGACATTCTCTACCAGCAAACCTTAGGATGTACATGAGAGAACATTGGTAGGCGTGCAAAAAAAAAAACACAAAAAAAAAACTAAAAAATATAAAAAAAAAAAAAATCCAGAAATAAAACTACGATCATATAATATAATAATAAATACAATACATTAAAATAATACTATATTATATACATACATATATATATATAAATATATATTAATTACTAGCAGACCCGGTCACGCGTTGCTGTGACTACTCGTATTATTTTTGATGTATTACATTATAGTAAACTATTTAAGGGGTAACGTTCAGAGTACTTCTGTCATGAAAACCATAATGTTTTCTTACAGTCGATATTAAGTAAAAATCAAAACATTTTTTTAATTTTATCCAAGTTTATAACACTATTTGTATATTACAAAGTTTTTAGTAAATAGCTTGGAACACTAAACTTACGAATGAGGTAGGTAGGGCAGATACCTCATTCGTAATTACTCAATCCAGTCAATAGATACCACCATCTTTTAGAATTATTAGGAGCTAACTGCAAAATAATAAACAAATAATTTGCAATAAAATAATATTGCGACTATGAATTGAGTTGAAAACGTACGTGGTGTGTAAATTTATTAAAATCAGTTAAGTAGTTTAGTAGTATATAGTTGTATATAGTTGCATATAGTTGTATATAGTTGTATATAGTTGTATATAGTTATAGTAGTTCATAATTAAAAATATTTGGTGGTTTTACTAATGCATATAATAAAAGTTAAACTCAAAACATAAATTTTAAAAGATAAATCATGAAAAATGAAAAAATAGATTTTTATAATAAATACAACAATTTTTATACAACTCGGCAGACTTTGTTCTGTGAAATAGAATTGGAAAGTGGCAGTTTATATTTCGACCTTAAGACGTTTCTACTCTGCTGACTCTCACATATCGCCCTATCATCATGGTGACGGTTCTGTTCAGGAGAATTAAAGAAAAAGGTCAGCTCGGGTGACCTAAGAATATCTTCCACTTACTTAAACGAACTTTGGCCACCCTTTTGAGACCCACTAAAAACCCCGACTGGGATGTCTGCCAGAGGGCTTCAAACTAAGAGGGAAACTTAAGGTTCAAACCAGGTTGATTGAAAATAGTGGGAACCTAAAGGTGACAAATATTTATAAAGTGGGTGCTGCAATGACAAAAAATGGAGATAATTAATTATTTATTACTATTATTATTAACATAGGGATGAAATAAAGAATAATGAAATAAAACGTATATAATTATTTTCAGTAATCGCTTTGTTGTAAATCAAGTGAATCACAATTATTAACAAATATCTGTTTGATTTTTATTGTAGTGCTTTATGATACACATTTTTTTTGTTTGATTACCTGGTGAATATACAAACAAATCTGATGGTTATCCAACACGGGAACAGGCAACATACAGTTGACCATGTGAGAAGCATGGGTTTTCTAGATTAATACCACAAACACCTAATGATTGCACCTGGGACTTATTATGACTCATAGCAAAAGCAAGCCGCACTGAAAACTGTAGTCGTTTAAATTCAAATGGTACATCAGTCGGAATCACTGGGATGCGTGGTATCAAAACGTCTTCTCCTTTATACTTTCCTTTCAGTATAGTTGCTTCTATCACGTTGTTCAAAAATTTTTATCGCTAACCGTGTGCCGTTGCAAAGACGCGGTTGGTTGATATTTCTCAACATTATAACTACCGATCCAACCTTTAATTGAAGATTGTGAGGTGGCAATCCTGGTAAATCCAGCGAGTTTAAAAATTCAGGCGGATAGTTGACGACATCATCTTGGTTAGTAGCCGAATCAACTGATTTATATATCCTCAATTCACCTGTAATTTGTTCTGTAATTTTGAAATTTAATTCATTTACATCTGTTTTTTGCAGCCAATATAGCCCGTTCGCTTAACCATTCATGGTTTCTGTAATTTTGAGCAACATCTGGAAACACCTTTTGAATAAGAAGATCTTTTGATCAAGTTAACTGACAAAAACTTTGAGGAAACTTAATGCAACCAGTCAGTGTCTATAAGAAATTTGCCATTACCAATGTCAATGAGTTGTTTAGAGAATATGTCTCCAAATTGGTCATTTTGCAACTTGACACGCATATTCTTGCATAAGTGTAATACCTACACATGCTTCCACAAATTAGAGGACTTTAAACATGCAGTAAGTTCATCAGCTGGCGTTGATCGTGGAATCATTGGCAATGTTTGACGAAAATCTCCTGCTAATAAAATCATTGCACCACCAAATGGGTTATGATTGCTCCGTAGATCTTGTAAGGTATAGAACCTAAAGCCTCCATAGATTTTTTATGTGCCATCGTGCGTTCATCCCAAACAATCAATTCACATTGCTGCAAAACCTTTGCCATTGCAGAGTTCTTCGAAATGTTGTAGGTTGGAGTTTCATTGCTTTGCATGTTTAATGGCAATTTTAGTGCTGAATGAGCTGTTCTACCACCCTCAAGCAAAGTTGCTGCGATTCCCGACGAAGCGAGTGCAAGTGCATTTTTGTTTTGTGAGCGAATTCTTGCTAATATCAATGAAATCAAAAAAGTTTTTCCTGTACCACCAGGTGCATCTAAGAAGTAAATCCCTCCTCTTTTAACATTTATTACTTTCATAAGTGTATCAAATACATACTTCTGTTGTTCATTCTATAGTGGAAGATTTGTTTGAATTAATTCTTTCAGTGTTGAGATCATACAGTTTTTCTCGGTGCAACTCTTGGCTAAAAGCATCATGCAATGGAGGATTGGGCGCGGCCAGGCCTAATTTAAATAATAGTTTGTTTGACATCATCAAGCATATGTCCTCAATTGAAATCAATACTTCATTGTAAATTTCTTCGCTTATTTGTATATTTGAATTTCCCCTTCTAATCCGTATTTGATCCAAAATATCATCAGACATATTATCTTTGTACTTGATCCACAAATCCTTTGGGTTTGATGGGAAGCATGTAGATATGATTATAGAAAACAATGTTCGTATTTGATGAGCTTGTGATGATATTACAACATCATTGAGAGTTTGATCCCAATGAGCATTTTTCTAGCAATCGCAAACGTTGGCAAGCTTTTTTGTATGATCCACACAAATCACCATCAACCGTTCGTACATGTTGGAATGATGTTGGGCCACGTATACTGTCTAATAGCAGTCGTGAATAAAAACTTTCATCATTGCTTTGACGTACTGAATAAATTCGACCAATCGAATCGGTAGAATATACATCTGGGTATCCTGAAACTGGTTTTCCTTGATTCCGTGGTATAAAACTATTTAAGGATTGATTCCAAGTATAATATTTTGGCATTTCAGAATATAACAATGTTTGAGCAAAAGCATCGTTTTGGCATGTCAAAAAAAACTGGTTAATGTAATAGATGGTGGCTGTACAGCTCTTTGTACTGCGTTCTGTGCTGTAAAATATACTCTTTGTACATTTTCTAAATGCACAGCTAAATGAACAACAGTAGGGTGTCTCTCATGAATAGGAAAAGAAAATATTCGCCAAACTGCTTCATTACTACTAACATAGCGACCCATTTGGTATTGGGTAACTTCATCATTGGAATTCTCTGCATTAATACCAATCACAGCCATATCACTTCCTTTGGTTACATATTTGCAAATGTTTTTAATAGATTTTACTGAATGGCAAGATTCAACGTTGATGTGCGCTTTGAAGGTCTTTGATAAAATGGGTGAATATGGAACAATCCAGCAATTACCTATTTCAATATCTTGTTGATTTAATTTGACAATTGTTGATCTTCCATTGTCTGCTGTCGATCGGCGACGATACAAAGGATAACCTTCATTACCACTAATTGTTTCAGATATTAATGTCCGCGGATATCGCTTTGAACATTTACCATCCACCATACACGGTGAATTTTGATTAAGAGTTCCACAGGGACCATGAATCATGTTTTTGATAACTACATATCCAGGATCTACTTCTACATTAGGGATTTCAGCTGATATTACTGCATCAACTTCATTTGGCCTTATCTTTTCAACTAACCAAATCAAAATGTGTGCACGTGGCAATCCCCGTTTGTGCCACTTCACAGAATGCATCCAGTAGTGTGTCTCTCCAAACATATCATGTTTCACAATGAAATCTATTAAAGATTTCAACTTTGTCTAAAGACTCTGGCTGTAATATCATGACGATCAATGGGTGATTGCCCAGGGAATAACTCCTGCTTGATTTCTATCCAGTGTAGATTGCATGTAAATGTGATGAACAAATCTGCTGTACCATAATGACGAACATATGACATGGCATCTTGAGCATATTCATGCATATGTAGAGGGCTTCCGATGTATGGTGCTAGAAGAATAGTCAGTAGTAGTAGTTAATCGCATCTCGAAGGTGAATATACTCTTCAGATCTGAGTTTGGTCTGATTCAACCTGATGACTGTTAATCTCTCCGTTTCAATTTTAACATACATGTCTATAACATACTTGTGATATAATCGCCGACATTTGAGTATGTCTTCATTTTCACGAATCATTAGGCGGTATGAATAATAGTTCATTGAACTGACTTTTTTGTTGGTTTCAGAACCTGAAAATAGATTTTTGTTTTCATAACATTGAAAATAAAAAAAATTATAGGTAATATAGTAACTGATAATATATCTCCATAGCTAAACTAATATTTTTTATTACCTGTAATTGGATTTATCATCTTGTTTGAGAAATCATAGCCATCTTCACCTTGCCAAAATATAATGAGATATTGCAGTGCGTCATATGAGCGGGGTGTTTCCTTTATACGTTGTAATTGATCATTCCGTAATTTTGTCATTATCAGATGGCATCAGATCCAGTGCAGTTTTAAACAACATAATCAATTGATTGTACTCATGAAATAAAGTTTATAATTGTTCTACAATAAACCTCTTTAGTGAATTGTTATGTAAACAACGCATATCAATTTCTTGTGGTGAATTGCCCATTAAATAAATTTGCAGGAATTTCTATTTGCTATCTGACACTGGTAACAGTGAACCTGCTCTATGATATATTTGGCCTTGTACTTGTAAATAAAAAAAAATGATTTTTGCCAAATATAAATAATATTTGTTCCTAAAAAATATATCTGTCTCCTAATTTGAATCACCAAATAATAATTGATATGCTTAGGTATGTCAATATGTAACTAATATCCATCACCAAATATTTATATTGTGTTTCAAAATAATAAAAGTGTTGCTAATACTGAATCACCAAATAATATTATGACTAAGTAATATATGTGTTGGGGTCTAGGGAACTGAAGGTTAATGACACATATTTACTTAGTTAACAGGAAATTTTGTTCAGTAAAATAATAATGATAACTGCTATAAAACATACCTTAAAAGTTGGCATGAAATTTTCCCGAACTACGTTTGTTGCCCCAAATGACGTCATTTGAAAGCAATTATTATATTGTTGGATATTTGACAAAAAGTGTATGCAATCTGGTTCTATTCCTGAAACCAATGAGTACAATGACTCTGGTGGTGGATCCAATGGTATCAATTTCACTTTCCCATTTGCGAAACACAATCCATTGACATCATTTTTGTATTTAAATGCCTTACAATGAGAGCAAACCAAGTTCATAGATCCAATAGTAATACATTGGTGGTTACTGCAGTCAATTGACAAATCGTAATTGAAAGCAGCTCGATTCAAACTTTCGCGATTATTAGTTGAATCTCTCGCCCTCGCTGCCCGCATTCTCGATATACAAATTCTTTCACATTTATTTCCGCCGTCACGTTCTTGCGCAGTATGATAAGATCGGTAATTAGTTTGGTTTGTAGCATTTCGGGTTCTTCTACCTAAATTACTTCGTCTTATAGAAGGCATATCGAATATACTTACCTAAATAATGTCACATGCAATAATTATTAATCACAGGTATTAAAACACTTTGCACAAAACACGATATAAAACAATTAAAATTAATTATTAAATATTACATAGGCTTTTTAACGCGATTTGTTTGACAGATGCAATGACGTGAAAACTGATGACAATTTATGTCGCATTCCGAAACTAAAACAAAAGAAAGAATATTCCGAGGCCAATCAAATCCATAGCTCTTACATTTTTTGACTTTTCAATTTGGTCGGGTCACAATTTTATCACTTTTGCGTGAACACACATTTGATTGAATTTGAACTTTGTGCAGCGACAATAAAGCGCGAATTGACTCTTCGACGTTAGCAACACACCTACATTGTTTAGACAATAATGAATGCTTGTAATTTAATATGAACTTTATTGAATAGCAATACAGTTTAAATTGACTCTACATTTAGTTAGAAAATATTTGTATAGGAAAAAGAAAAGGGCTCTTTTAGGGTTTTCCTGGAAATTATTCGAATTTTTCTCGCCGTCAGAACCATCCTTGGGCTTTAAGGAACATTTAAAAAAAAGAATTGTTAAGATTGGTCCATGCGTTGTTGAGTTATGCGCTTACAAACACATTTTGCGATTCATTTTTATATAATAGATTATATATATTAATATACACAATAATAAAATATCCATAATTTATACATACATACATGCATAACATACACATTATAAATTATTCATTGAAATAAAGTTGTTTTACTTGTCGTTTGAATGAGTCACGAGACGGTGCTTTTCGTATATGTTCCGGTAACTCGTTCCAAAGTCTGACGGCAGTTAGAGCAAATGAGTTGGATAAGAAACCAGTTCGATGAAGAGGAGTGTGGAGCAGTAAATTGCTAGAAGAACGAAGTAATCTGTCATGTACATCTGCTAAGAAGGAGAAATTGCATTTTAAATATGTAGGAGTAGAAGGATTGAACAAAATTGAGTAAAGGAGGCACAAAATTCGTACATTTCGTCGTTTACGAATTGGCAACCACTTAAGTTTTGTTCTATAGTCAGAGACATGGTCAAACTTACGAAGGCCGAAAATGAAGCGGATACACGTATTAAGGAGGCGATCTAATTTATTTAGGAGTATTTCATTGGCATCGACATAGCACACATCAGCATAGTCAAGGATTGGTAGTAAGAGCATGTTAACCACCTGTATTTTCGCTCTATAGGGTAGAAATTTTTTTAGCCTCAATAATGGGTGAAATGATTTATAAAATTTACGAGACAGTTCTTTAACCTGATAATGCCAACTAAGAGAACTGTCCATAAAGATTCCTAAATTTTTTACTTCGGAAGAAAATGGTATTATGTTGTTGTTATAAATCACATTCGGTAAAGAATTTGAGTCAATAAGGGCCAACTGGCAGTAACTACCAATAATGATTGCTTGGCACTTACAAGGGTTAACTTTTATACCGAAGTCATTAGACCAACGCAACATTCCCTCGAGCGCCGCGTTTATTTCGTGAATTGAGTGGTCAATTGACCCAACTTCTGTGTGTATATAAAGCTGCAAGTCGTCGGCATAAAGATGATAACGACAATTTAAGATAGAGGTAATGGAGTTAATAAAAAGAGAAAATAATAGAGTTTATCAAATTACAAAGTTCGTCAAGTTGACAAATGTATCTAGAGTTTAGTATTAATTAAATAAACTGATTCTCCAGTCGGTATTTTATTGAGTTTATAAGTTGTTAACAGTGAATTGATAAACGATCTAAAGGAGGGGATTTCAATTAACTTATTTATAAATAAAAATATAGAGAAATCAAATTCGTCGATACTATCAGGAAACTTTTTTGAATCATATCATGAGCAGCGAGAATGGGGCGACCTATTTCATCAGTTACCAATCACTCAGTCGATCACACACAAGGCTCGGTGAGACACAGCTACGCACTTCAATGAAACCACTCAGGTACTGATGCACAATTAGCTATTGCATCCGGATTTTGCTATTTTTGCTTTTGATGTTCATTTTAGTATACATTTTTGAGCCTCCAACCACAATTGGTCTACTTGAACTATAATTGGTCAGAACATACAGATATTTATAAAATTTATTTGATTTGGAAACTTCGGTCACATTCGTAACTAGGAGCTAAGAGGAAATAAAATAATAGTTTGGTAGTTTTATTAATGTACGGGTTTGTTATTGAGAGCGCAAATTGAAGCTGGCTTCAGTAATTTATTAAGTTACGGTACTTAGTTGTTTATATTTTGTGACAAAGTTATCAACCTCACCTTTAAATAACATTATTTTACTTTTATTATCAGAACATTTTTAAAGATTACTTTTATAGTATTTAGTATTTAAATATCATGTTTAATATTTTTAATGTTATATATTTTTAAATATTAATAACAAAATTACTTTGTGTTTAATAACCAAATATGTAGTTTAATTGTATCATTATTAGTTACGTGATGTTTTCAGGGAATTTGTTTTAATTCTCTTTGTTTGTAAAATTTAATAATAATATGATTTATATTTTGATACCATTTTCTTTCAATATTGATATATATATAATTATAACGTACCACGTTATAATTATATTTATATAATAATTCACCACACAGTCTATTTATTGGAAGCCTAGTGAAATAAACATTAATTAAAAATTGAGTAACATTTACTAAAATGAATATTAAATTTTGTTTCAAGAATAAATATTTAGAATTTGTCAATTTAATATATCCATGGATTTATATTTCGTTAAAAGTTAAATCCTCTTTTATTAATCCAAATTACGGCTTTAAGAGTTATGAAGAACTGAACTGATCAAGTTATTTTAGTATACTTCAAAATAAAATTATTTTCCATCTTAAAAAAGGAATTGTGTTCGATGATTGATTCGTTATCTTAATTCATTTATTAAAATTGATTTATGTTTACTAACAAAAGAAAATTCCAGTAAAAAATGACCTGTTCAATTAAATTTTATGTTATTGAAAAATAATAAAGCTTTTTTTAATAAATAAGGATTTATGGGGAAAAATATTTAAATCCAAATGCCTCTAAAGTCGTCTTTAAATGTTCTTAAGACATTTACTTAATTAGCAATTAATAATTAATTTAGATAACATTAACCTCGGATCGGATCTTTGGACACTTTTTGATAATATGTTCTTAATGCTAAGTTTTGAATAATTTAATTCCTTTAGTTTTGTTTAGGTTTGGTATAAAAATTAACATTGTTATATTTTGTAAGATAATTAAAATACAACTATAATATCAACACAACTAATATCTTAACTAATTTAACTTCATATAACATTTTAAATATTCTTGAATTATGTGGAGAAAGAATGTCAAAGATTTTAAATATTATTAAAAAAAAATTTCTATGCGACGAAGCTTCTTAGCATGCCATGGATTCACCATACGCATGCACATATACGCTCACCTTTACTGTTCACGCTCCTCCCTACCAAATCAAATATCGTAAGAACCTACTAAAGCCACCTTTGAACTATGTTCCAGAAATGAACTGATGATCGCTCTAGAAAGGCCGAGATCCTTAAGTAAATTGTAGAGAGATTTTGCTGTTATACCTCTCGCTCCTACTTCTACAGCGTACAAATTAACTATAAATTTATTCCTGATCAGTTCGTTACATAGTTCGTAATACTTGTTAAGCTTAAATGTATGATCTTTGGGTATGTTTGTTTCTCAGTAAGGTCCACATGTATAACGCGCCTTAGTTGTTTTGAGTACAGGGATAAGTCCGGCCTAGAGGACGAAACACAAACATCCCCGGGGATTTTGTATTGCCTTTCATACGTGTCCATCACGAGAGTCCAATCAGGAGACGCGTCCAAGATGGAATAAGGTTTTAGTTATGATTTTTTGGACGAAGCTGCCTTTACGAACTCTACTGATATTTTGGTGGTTGTTATACCCCTCTGCGCTCTTGCTACAGAAAGACTAACCGCTTCTCGTATGATTTCTAATACTTTATCGTGGCCATGCGAGTATTTACCTCTATTTAAAAGTACCCTACACTCTACTAGCAAGTGTTTCGCGGTTCCTACTGCCTCCCCACAAATGTTCCAAGATTGTTCGGTGGCTTTGCCCCATCTTACTAAGTTACTTTGATCTGGGAGAGTCATTTGGAATGCAGTAAGATAAAATTTTAATAATGCTGAGGATGAATCATAAAGCAGGGTGCGCCATCTGAAAGCTAGTGAAATACTAAAATCTCCTATGGTCACCCATTCATTTTGCAATTCTAGGCTCTTTACGTGCAGCCGATAATTATCGTTTTCATCTTACCGAATATAGGATTTTATCATTTTTATATCTTTTTCTTTCCTACTTGTTCCTAGCTAGCCCTGCTTTATTTGTTAGAGTACCGATGATTTTTTTTAATTTTAACCCAAAATTGTGTCGCTCTCTAAATAAGGTAGAAAAGTCCGCTGGATGCGTTAACCCAAGCCATGACTTCAATGTCCTTACGACGCTGGCATCTAATTTTAACATCAAAAACGCAGAATATCAAAAACGAGGAAAGGCCGATTAGGACGTGATGTGAAATAATTATCATATATCCAAGCCTTTTTAATGTTACTTATTAGTTGATTATCTACCTTTTTAAGATCATTCATAAAGCTATCGACTATTATATCCAGCGATGGAGTGCGCCCTTAGTAATCGACTTTTTACCTAAGAATTTGAACGAACCTGCTTCGGTAATCGTAGTAACGCACTTACCGCCTATTATAAGACCCGGATCGTAAGAGGTATATCTGGTGTTCCGCCTACCCAGACATAGACTGCAGCATTTATTATAGCATTTTTTGTCCTCTATTTGTCCAAGCACAGGAATCAGAAACAATAGAGAAGGGAATTCGTAAAATACGACAACCAGGAACTTTTTGGGTTAATGCGGGGAGAAGGATTAAAATGTCCCAGTGCTGAAGTTGAGAGTCATGGTACGGTTATGGTGGAGACTGAGATTACTCGTCGTTGGTACTTCAGTTCTCTTCAGGTGGTCGGTATGTGCTACATTAGGTCCGCACCAATCTGGATACTAGACAGCATTTTGAATAGGGAATACGTTCCTCATACAATGTATTATATATCTTGACGACATTTAATACTTTTCGAATGTAGCGATCCTTTAAAGTAATCAAAAGAATTATATTAATGCATTTCAACAGTCAAAGTTGGTCATAAATAATAAGTACTTTCTTATAAGTACAATAAGTTCATTTCCAAATGTCTCAATTATAGAAATTACATCTTCAGATATGTACAAATACCGACAATTTACCGACATTGTCAGTCACAAGTTTCGTAATTCCTTAATTACTGATTGGCTTAGTGCAAGTTTGATATATTTTCTTGATTGATATAGATATATATATTCATGTAGACCTTTAGGTTTATAAATAACAATACAACTAAAAGGTATAACAATAAAATATAATAAAGTTTCTATGAAAGAGACAATACTTATTATATATTTTTATTGATATAAAATTTATGTATATGAAGCGTATATTAAATTTATTTTACAAAAATGCACAACGTTTTATCAGTCTACCTAGTCTACTAAGTTTGAGACTTAATCAAGTCCATTTTCTTTTACCTCACGATGTGGCGTACATTATGAGGTAATCCATCATCAATTTCTGGTGACAGTGACTGTTCTTTTTATTATTTTTTTCTAGGAAGCTAAGGAGTTATAGGACTTTATATACATATAGGAGTATGTATATATATATATATATATTTACACATATAAAACGTGTTTCAATAATCTCCCCGATTACGCAAAACGGAAATTCCGGACGAATGACATCGCATCCTGCCAAATAGTTTATTTATATTTTGGAATGGAATTGAAAGAATATAAAGTAGTGTTTGAATTTTGGAAGACTACAAAATAAACAATGTTGAATAATACATGAATAGTGATTTAAGCAATGAATAAATTTATGATCGACCTAGTCTCATACCTCATTCTATATTCTGCAAGTATTAAAACAGTTTTTTAGAAAAAAATAAAGTACAGTTGGAGAGAAAGTTATTTCGTATTTTATACAAAAATTCAAGGTAAGATTTTACATATTTTTTTTCATTTAATTTTAATATATATGTACAATTTTGTTCCATAACTCTTCGATACAACTGCCTTTTTTTAAACTTTTTAAAATTAAGTAAATTTGTAGAACTTTATAATATAGGATCAATAGCTTATACTATCATCAGACATCTTTATGGTCTCATTAAATTTTCAAACAAATCCACCAATCGTCTCTAGTATTTACTATGCAATGTTATAAATTAAAATAAAGTGGTAAAGTATTTTTTTTATTTCATGTAATAACCAAATAATAAACAAAAATTTCATTTGTCGATGCAGTATTCACGTCATTTCGTTTTTTGAAACACAGTTTCAATTACCTTTCGCGGAACATGAATATACCAGCACTTAAGTTCAGTCATTAGTTTTTCCCTTGCAGCGCGCACTCGCTGTAAGCATATTGTAATCGATTCCTAAAGTATTTTGATTACTTTGGAGGTGAAAAATTAAATGAATGGTAAAAATTTAAAATTACACTGTTTGATAAATTTATCAATTAAGAAAATTAAATTGTTTAGACAACAGATTTAACGTCGTCGTCATCAACGCGAGTGACAGTGAAGTGCTTAGCGAACACGGACGGGCGCTTCTTCTCGAAGGCTTATAACTGTTGGCTCCATTCGGTTTTATTGTTCACTTTATATAGCGAATATAAACTAATGAAACAATTTTATGTCTGTTATATAATATTAACTTTTATATTTAGTATTAGGACATTTTTTCGCAACGTATCGCCATTTTTAAAACGACTTCAAAGCTTGCGGGCTTGGTTTTCGATTCAATTTTCCACATAATATTTGATTCAATACACCTCCAATAGTCCATATACACCTTCCATTAATAGCAGTTTAATTTTAAATGTATGTTTTAATATTAAAATGTATATTTATGGTGACTTAATATTACTTCTAAATCAAAGTGATTGGCAATTTTAAGATAATAATTTATTATATACACTAGCTTTTGCCCGCGACTTCGTCCGCGTTTCCGTCGTTTTTCGAAAAAAAATTAGCAGATGTCCTCCCTCATAGTTTTGACGTAACAGGCAGATTCACTTTCGTATTTTAGAAGGGCAATAGTAATATAATATGCCAATCCACAAAACTGTTGAAAAATATAAGTAACCGCAGAATATTATAATATACCCACGCTATACCCACGACTCGGTCAGCGTGTAACTCCTTGTTTTTTATTAAGATAATATATTGCTAATATTTTTAGATCAAATTAAAATGTTTCAGCGCAAAGCTTCTGGGTAGACTATGTTAAGAGTCGACCCGTCCGGCACGTGAACGTAAAGATTCCTAGAATTGCTAACCCGGGAAAGAGCGACGTATAATTGACCATGCGAGAAACAGCTAACACCGAGATCTACTCCAGCAACACGAAAAGTCTGCCCTTGAGCTTTATTGATAGTCATGGCATAGCACACCGATACTGGGAATTGCGTTCTTTTAAATTGGAATGGAAAATTATTTGGTATTATGGGAATTCTGGGAATAAAGACAGTTTCTCCTGCACCGCAACCTGTTAAAATTTGAGCCTCGATTACATTTTGTTGCAACTGGGTTACTTTTAGCCGAGTTCCATTGCAAAGTTGAGGTGGTCTTAAATTTCGGAGCAGAATTATCGGTATGCCAATTTTTAAACAAATTATATGAGAAGGTAGTCCAGGCATACTTAAAGAATTTAAAAATTCTATCGGGTAATTAGTGGCTTCTTGTTCATCAACCATTCTATTTATTGAACTATAAACTTTGCTTTCTCCCTGTATATTAGACAGTATTTTATTATTAATTTCAGATGCCTGGTCATTGCGAGGAGTCAAAATGGACCTTTCGCAAAGCCAAGAATTGTCCCTATTTAATATAATTGTTATGTCACCGTAAACCGAAGATATAAGATGTTGTTGGGATTGCACTATACAACATAACTCAGGTGTCAGAATAAGTTTTCCTTGGTATAGTTGTGGATAGGTACCTTCACCAATCTTCAATAATGTATCAGAAAATTCACGATTATCTGCGTTGTCTCCAGTTCTCACTCGCATATTTATAGTCAAATGCACCGATTGTATATCACGCCACAAATAAGAGCTTTTCAGGCAAGCCCTAATCTCATCAGCTCGGGTTCCCCGTGGTATTACCGGTAAGGTTTGTCGGAAATCACCACAAAATAAAACCGTAATACCGCCCATTGGTCGATCATTTTGTCTTATGTCCCTTAGAGTTCTGTCTACTGCTTCTACTCCTTTTCGATGGGCCATCGTACATTCATCCCATACGATTAAATTACACTCACGCAATACCTTAGCTTTGTCGCTATTTCTTGAAATACTACAGGTTGGACTTTCCGTGCGATCTAAATTAATTGGTATTTTAAACATAGTGTGAGCAGTCTTACCTCCTGGTAGCAATGTTGCAGCTATACCTGATGAAGCCACGGCAAGAGCGATTTTACGCTGATTTCGAACATAAGCTAATATTAATTTAGTCAAAAAAGTTTTCCCAGTTCCTCCAGGTGCATCTAAAAACCATATTGTTCCTAAATTATTCTGCACACTCTCGCACACGCGATCATAGACTAAGCGTTGTTCTGCAGTCATCATTGGGACACCGTTTTCTAATGTTACCAGCAGTTCCATTGGGTTGTAACCAATCTCTGCGGAATATTCCCTATTGGTAACCTCTCCGACTGAGGTTGGCGTTGGCAAACCATATTCACAAAGTGATTTACCGCCTACTGCTGTTAAGTCTTCCTGAAGAGCTAATAAGCACTGATTTATAGCCAGATCTCTAAAATTATCATTAGTTGCGCCTTCATTATTGTGAGATAAATTCCGAAGAAAGTCTTCTGCAAATTTTTCTTTATATTTTTCCCATAATTGGACAGGATCAGATAAATTACAAAATGTGAGTAATGTTACAAATAAATGGCGTAACCGTCGTGGATTATCACTAACACAGGATTCTGCTAAAGCGTCATCCCAATGTTGATCATTTTCAAGCAAATGACGCGCTTGGCAAGCTGCATGATAAGTTGGATAAACAACATCGTCTACTTTTCTCAAATCTATAAATGATGTTGGTCCTCGCACTGTATGTAATAATAATCTCAAATAAAAACACTCTGCGTTGTTAGGATGAACAGTATACACTCTACCCAGAACATGTTCTTTGAAAATACCTGTCTCGCCATCTACAGGCCTGCCTCGGCGTCTACGGTTAAAGACACCTCGTTGTTTATCGTAGGTATAATACGATGGAACTTCTTCATACAAAAGAGACTTTGCGAAATTATCAGTTTGGCAAAGTCGAAAGAATGCCAATAAAGTTGTTTGTCTAGGGTTCTCTAATCGTTCTGTAACATTTTCGGCGTTAAAATATATACGTTGACCGCCTTCCAGATGAACATCCAGATGGGTCACAGGTGGATATCTTTCGTGAATATTAAAACTTAAGATCCGCCACACAGCTTCTGAAGAGCTGATATATCTGCCTGACTGAAATCTAGTAACTTCATCATGTTCATTTCTTAACGCAAACGTAGCTTGGTCACTGCCCTTGTTAATGTACTTACAAATATATTTAATTGACTCTACACTATTACACATTTCTACATTTATGTGAGCTTGAAATGCTCTGGACAATACAGGCGAATACGGAACGACCCACCTATTATCTAAAGTAACCTGTTGTCCAGACATTCGCTTTTCAACAGTAAAACCACCATTGTCTCTTGAACGGCGACGATATAATGGGTATCCATCATGTCCTGTTACAGTTTCATCCACTAATGCTTTTGGATACCTTTTAGTGCAACGACCGTCTTGCATGCAAGGAGCATTTGCGTTAAATGCACCACATGGACCATGTATCATATGAGTTTTAACAATGTCGTATAACAGGGGATCTGCAGTCGGATCTGGAATTTCAGCACTGATTAATCTGTCTACATCATTAGGTCGAACCGTATCTTTTAACCAAAGCAAGATATGTGCGTGAGGTAAGCCGCGTTTTTGCCACTCAACACTATACATATAACACAATACTTCTCCAAAAATGTTATCTTTGGTAAGAAGATCTATCATTGATTTTAATTTTAAATGAAACACTCTTGCAATAATATCATGGCGGTCATGCGGTGCCTGACCCTCAAGAAGCTCCCGAGTGATTTCATCCCACTTGGGATTGGTAGTTACAGTAACAAATAAGTCGGGACGTCCATATTTTCTTACGTAACAAAAAGCGTCTTGAGTACGTTCATGCATGTAGCGTGGACCACCAGTAAAAGAAGAGGGTAAAATTACTAAACGACCCATATTCACAGTATCGTTATCTTGCTGCATGGCATCGCGAAGGTGCACGTATTCTTCAGCGCGCAGCTGCCTTTGATTAGATCGTATATAAACTAATCTTTCGGTTTCAATTTTTGCGTACATGTCAACAATAAACTGATTAAATAAGCCACGAAAACGTTGAAAGTATACCAATCTATTCCGTCTCACTTGCAGGTGGTAACAATAAAATTGAAGGCATGACACCTTTTTATTATAATTAGGTGCGCCTGTGCGCGGATCGGTTTGGTATACAGCGAAATTATAACCATCTTCCCCTCGACAGTATATCATAGGATATTGCAAACTGTCGTAAGCCCTGTGGGTTTCGAAAATACGTTGCAAACGATTGTCTCTGGAACGTATAACGATATCACGCCTATCACATTCCTGGTCGACCAGTACTACAGCAACTTCATTCGTGGATGGAACGTTATGACGCCCAGGGTGTTCCTGAGTTGGACGCTTATCGGCATTTATAACAATTTTATAATTGTTATTACCATCTTGAGAAAGGGCTTCTAATGCCGATTTAAAACTGCATACGTACGAATTAACCTGATGTAACATGTTCTGAAGTTGTGAAATGAGTTCAGTATTTAAATTCGGAAAATATTGATTTCTTATATTCGACTGTTCGTTGTAATCGGATACAAAATATATTTGAAGAAATTTAGGTTGTTCTTCAGGCAAAAGGGACCCTATCAAATGGTAAACCTGACCTTGTACCTTAAAAGTAGGCATGAAAGGGCCTTCTGAGATTTGTTTAGCACCAAAGGATGTCATTTGGAATGCACTATTATAAGTGCGAATATTATCTAAAAACTGTTTGGATTGCAAATGTTCCCCTAAAAGTAGTGATTTTAAAGGTTCCGGTGGGTCTTCGAACGAAGGCAAATTTATTTTACCTCCAGAACAACAGAAACCAGCAGACTCCTTCCTCCACTTCGAAGCATTACAAAAGGAACATACTACGTTCATATCGCCTATTTCAGAAGATGATCTGTAATCAATTGTGAGGTTATAAGCAAACCCACTTTTATATTTATCGGACCACGCCACCGAATTTGTAGATTGATCTACCACGTGTATATCTAAGTCATTAAGACCATGTCGAAATCTATCTGCAGTAAGACGGGCCTCTCGCTGTTCTTCTGTTTCAAGCGACCGAATATTTTCAATTCTTAATCTTTCATTAGATAAAGTAATCAATTGTTCTTGTCTCAAAGAATTGTAATAATCGCGTCCCGACTCTAGTCGTTGTTCATGCTCATGTTCATCTTCAAGAGATCGAATCATGTTATGGTGCGCCCTATCATTTGTCAAACGGTCTTGATATTGAGTAAAAGTTTCAGATTCTCGAGACAAAATATGACGTTCGCGATCAGCTGTAAGCCGTAATTCCCTCTCAGTGAAGGTTTCGGACTCGCGAGATAAAATATGACGTTCGTGGTCAGCTGTAAGCCGTAATTCCCTCTCAGTGAAGGTTTCGGACTCGCGAGATAAAATATGACGTTCGCGGTCAGCTGTAAGCCGTAATTCCCTCTCAGTGAAGGTTTCAGACTCGCGAGATAATGTATGCCGTTCGCGGTCAGCTGTGAGTCGCAATTCTCGTTGTAAAGCAGTTTCAGCTTCTCGGGATAACGCATGTTGTTCCCGGTCAATGGAACGCCTTAGCTCTCGTTGAGAAGAGCTTTGAGAAGCCCGTGTTGTAGCTCGTCTCGCTCTTTCAGCTGCTAATCGCATCTCTCTTTCTGGAGAGCTTTCATTAGCTCGAGATGTTGAGGCACTAACTCTCATAGAGTTTAACCGATGTGCTCTTTCCTC
The DNA here is from genome assembly GCA_918358865.1 of Melinaea marsaeus rileyi. Classification (NCBI taxonomy): domain Eukaryota; kingdom Metazoa; phylum Arthropoda; class Insecta; order Lepidoptera; family Nymphalidae; genus Melinaea; species Melinaea marsaeus. Next base: position 11,655,518 of record OU911086.1, on the reverse strand, counting down.
TTCCGATTCTTGAGAACGCGTCATTCTCATTCTCCTAGCTTGACTCGAAGTTCGAGATAAAGATGGTCGTTTTTTAGGTGGCATCGTTTATTTTATTTTTAATCGACGGTAACTTAAATTCTATTTAGTTACCCAACAAAAAACTTACGTCAGAGGTCCTAACTATAGCTAAGTATATAATAAATAGAATATAAATCTAAGTGCCTATTAAAACTAAAATAATATTCTAATCGAATTATAAATATGTACGTAGGTACCTACAAATTACAAAAGAATAAAAAATGAAAATAAAGCTATACTTAATGCGTGTGCAATACTATCTACACTTACCTACTTCACTTAAAAATGAATAATAAGAAATACCTACAACTACTGTAATTAATCAAAGTACCTATGCTAATACAAAAAAAACCTTAGATGTTCTAAGTACAGCTGCTATATAATAAAAAAATATAAATCTAAGTGCCTATTTAAACTTAAATGCCTAATATTCTAATAGAATTAAACTAAGAAATATGTACCTACCTACCTACAACTTAGGTACAAAAAAAGAAGAAATGAAAATAAAGCTAAAACACGTGTGCAGTATAGGTAGATAGTAGGCAATATCTACCTATACCTACTTCACTTAAAAATAAATAAAAAATACCTATGAATACTATAATTAATAAAAGTACCTACCTACGCTTTTATCTACTCAATACAAAAAAAACTAAACATAAAATGCCCAAAACTAACCTATCAGTAACTAAAAATCTAACAATAATCTAATCTATCTATCTATTATCTAATCTAAAAATCGAATCTAAATCTACTTAAAAAGAAATAAAATAGGAACTATTAATAGTTAAGAATTTAAACAAAACTAAAACTAATTTAGAAAATAACAACAAAAGAAATTAAAATAAACTATTTAAAGACAAAAAGTCGCGCTGATAAGCACGGTTTATAAAATAACAATTATTGTCTGTCAATAAAGTTCAACGCTCTGAACGCATCAACAGCCAAATATTGAATGACGCTTGCGCTCGCCTCCCGCCCCTTTTATACTCTGCCGCCGCGAGCCCCGTCGAGCGCGGCAACCGTTACGCAAAAATAATCCTTATAGCTTGATTCACTATTCACGCGCGATGTCTTGTTGGCGTATTTCATGTAAGTAAGTATAAGTTTGGTGTTTCTATACCGATTTCAATGATTCTTTTTTATTGAATTGGTGCTAATGTTTATTTTTTTTTTAATTAGGAATGATGGTGAGCATTATTGGTTTTATAAACGTAAAAGTAAACAAATATAATAAGAAATCTCCGAACTGCTAAGCTATCGAGAGTTATGCGTGTTATTGTGAGTTAACTATAAAAGGTAGATATATGCTGTCTTGGAATATTTTTCGTGTATTTTTATGTAGAATATTTCCGTTATACATAGTTTCTATGTAGCTCTAACCATTAAGGCTGCACACGCGACGGAAGCTTAAAAAATCAAGCAACTTCTCCCATTTTCTCAACATTTCCTTTCACTGCTCTGCTCCTATTCATTGTAGTGTGATGAAAAGTATACTATTACCTGCCCAGGAGTATAAAGAATAATTGTACTAAGTTTCGTTAAAATCCGTCGAGTAGTTTTTTTTTTCTATAAATAACATACAAACAGACAGACAGACAGACAGACAGACAAAAATTTTTTTAACTGCATTTTTGGCATCAGTATCGAACACTAATCACCCCCTGCTACTTATTTTGTAAATATATTTCATGTACAGAATTGACCTCTCTACAGATTTATTATAAGTATAGATTTATATAAAAGATGTGAATATCGCAGACACAAATTTAAATTGAACTTTGTTCCTGGATTTGTTCGATTAAAATGGAGATGTTAGCTTTTTAAAAATAGATTTCAATTATTATTATTCGACTTATAAAAATATATATTTATTTCAATATTTTTTAATGACAGGTTCATTTTACTTACTTATTTTACTTGTAGAGATTGTCGCCTCGTCCATCCATCAACCGTCAGTCTGCCGTGTTGTGAGCTGCGGGTATACTGCAGGCACACTGGCAATAGCCATCTATATTACATAATATACAGGAAAAGTCTACTAGTGTACTATAGTTAACATAAGTATAACGATAATATGGCCACATATATAGTGTTCGCCCCACATTTAAATTTAAAAAGTTTCGTGGGGGTTCATTTCATCAAGCTGAAAATCCTTACAACGGAAATTTAGTTTTCCCACCGGCTTGAGACACGTGTTTGACATGGACGGCTTCAAAGGGTGCTGCCAATTTAATTTAACCCCAATCCCGAATAGATTTTTTAATCTATATCTACATAATTGTGACGTCACATTCATAAATTGTTCAATATAGTGTAGTTAAATGTTATATCTAATATATATTATATCTAATACGAGTGTTTTTTTTTACAAAACTGGACCCTCGAAACACCAATTATTATTGTAAACGAAACAATAGCTCTGATATCTAAATAAAGATCTTCCTTTACTATCAAATATACTGCTGTCATAAGCTTACTTCGATTTTTAAAATAGATTCTGTATTTATTAATAAGATACAAGTAATAAGACTTTATATGAAAAGAAATTTATAATTATTATTTGGTTTCTCACAATAGATAATATAATCAAACATAATTATTAACTACGTTTAACCGACTACATATGTACTTTTAACTATTGTTAATAATAAATGCAGACAAGTTAATAGATAGTGTGTAATAACCTATTTGGCGCAAGTTTATTTACATTGCTATTTAAAAAGTACTTTCTATTGACATACTGTGAACGCTCGCTCAGGGTTATTAAAAATTTCTTCTATTTAGCTTCCGTATTTCTGCTAAGGTCGGTAACTTATGGCACTTTGAAGAGCTGTAATTGATTAGTAAGTAACTCATTAGTAATATAGTAAATATTTTTCATAACTGGTTTATTAATTGTTTTATTCGTAAAAAAATAGTTTTTTTAAATAATTAAACACCAGTTTTATTAAATATTAAATTAAACCTATATTGCTTATAATCTTTTAGACGTATGATTAAAGGAAGTTACAAATAAGTATTATTTATAGTTTCAATTAATTAAGGCTATGGAATACAACAACACCAGATATTGAAAACAACAATTAAAACAGGAATGTCAGGGATATCCAACTATTTCCAATCCTAACCCACTTAAATAAAATACTGACTGCAATTATAAAATTTTAGTCTTAGTAATTATATCAAACTATAGTTTATTTATTTTAAGGAACCCTAACTCAGTCAGCGCACGTTCATTAACATTGCTACTTACAAGCGCTCCGTAGCCATGACCGCTGTGAATGATTACAAACATTATTATTTCTGTTTCGTATTTTGTACTCGCTCGGTAATTACTCACTTATAACTATGTTGAAGTGGCGGTCAGATTATTATTAAAGGATTAATTTAGTGAAATTAAAAATCATACTCTTAGTCATCCTCAAGCAAATTATTAAAATTATCTCATAAATACCACCATACTTCTTTCGTATCACTTGTTATTATTTTTTTTTGAGTAATTAATAAATTCAAAAGCTATTAAACAAATACAATTTAATAATTCCACCAAGTTTATTTACCCGAAATGAGTAAAAGGAAATTATAAACAAAGAGGCTTTAAATCCTGAAATAAATAAACGAATATTTGGAAATAAACTCTTCAAAATAAAATATTCCATATTTAGTAGAGGTGTCTTTTCAAATTATTATACTAAATGTTAAATACAGATGATATTATATTATATTAATTTAAAATTGAAATTGGGATGAAATACATTTGGGATTATTTCATTTAAATATTGCCAATATTACGTAATAATAACAAAATATATTGAGTTCTTCTACATGTAATTACTAACTAAAATTATTTTTATAATTATTCTATACCGAGAACTGGTAGTATTTACTTGTGTTATTTAATATAATGATCCCGCATTAAAGAATATATTAAATTAAAAGTGACCGTGTAGGTCTGTTTAGACTTATTACAAATTGGTACATTCTATTTGTTGTGGCTAGAAGAAACTTCTGTGATTTGATTTAAATAACACTTGTTAATTTTTACTACTTTATAAATATAATACCATTTAAGTTGTCATACTCATACATTTGTATGAACTTAAAAGGCTGGCAAACTTATTTATGCGTTCAAAAGCTTTTACTGAATTCCATCACCAAACATCTCTCTTAAAACTCCACATTTGTCGCTCACCGAGTCCGCAGGCTTTGAAATCATTTTAAAACGGGCAATACGTTGCGAAGCGATGTCCTAATTCTAAATAAAAAATATTATTATTAAATAATACATATAAAATCTGTTTTCTTAATTTATATTCGCTATATTTCATTAAATTTGTTTTAAAATGTGTTCATTCGTAGATTTTTTAATCTTGATATTTATTTTACTGTGTATAGTGCTGGGTATGGTAGTGGAGGGATGGACAGGTAGAGGACGACCGAATAAAAGATGGATGGATTGCGTAAATGACGATATGGAGAAGAAGGGAGTGTGTACAGAGATGACGAGGAACAGGAGAGTATGGAAGGAAAAAACATACTGCGCCGACTACAAAATTGGGATAAGGGCAAGAAGAAGAGGTTATTTATTTTTCTTTTGGCTATTTTATATAAATTTACACAGATTGGGTACAAGTTATGCCCCGCAAGTTTAAACTTGATTGTTTCATAAAATCTTAACGGTGGTAAAAAGAATTGTAGATTTCGAGATTATTCTGGAATCGTATGATAATATGTCGTGTACTATACTTTAATATTAATCTTATATAGTAAGTTTTCCAATAAAAGTGACAGCCTCATTTAATATATACAAAACTTTTAAATGCTACTTATTGATTGATTGTATTTTTTAATAAAAAAATATACCTATTATTACAATTGTTTTTTTTATATTACACTACTTATTTTATTGAGATATTTAGTAATCTCATATTAAAATAATGAGTTTAGTTCATAAGATGACTTACTTTACAAAAATATGAACCGGACATGTCTTATGCTGTAAGAAAGTTTTAGAAATGTTCGTTTTAGATAAACAGAATTATAAATCAAACAATAGTAAAACAAATTCGTAACATGTAACCTTAGCTTAAAAGTTTCAGAGAAATATGCCTTTCAAATTCACATGAAACAATGTTTAATCATTTATTATATCATTAATATTGTATACAAAAACTAAGTCAAATTTTTGAATAAAAAAAAACATAGTTATGTAAATATGAAACTACTGTATATGTACACAGTGAACAATAAAACCGAATGGAGCCAACAATTAAGAGCCTTCGAGAAGAAGCGCCCGTCCGTGTTTGCTGAGCACTTCACTGTCACTCGCGTTGACGACCATGACGTTAAATCTCTGGTTTAAACTATTAATTATTTTTATTAATATTTAAATAAAATGTTTTAAGAAAAATTCTCGATACAAAAAGGTCTGCATACTCGTATTTGATTTCTTTTCTTTATAAAGTCATAGTATTCGAAGTGATTATTACATAGATAATAATTTATAAACATGTCTTATCGCATCATCATTACATTATGCATCGCAGATTTCAATTCAATTTCATAACTGTTTAATTTATCAAATAGTGGACTTTACCGTTCATTTAGTTTTCCACTTCCAAAGAAATCCAAATTGGAATACATTAGGTATCAACTACAATATGCTTACAGCGAGTGCCCTCGCCGCAGGAGAAACTAATGACTGAACTTAAGTGCTGGCATATTCATGTTCTGCATTAGGTAATTGATAGTGAAATAAATACTTATTCACCTTCTTTTTTATACCATTGCATAGTAAATATTAATAACTAATTACTGGAATTGTTTGAAAATTGAATGAGACCATATCGTTATGGATCAATAATTTTTCTATTACCTGATAATGATATCTGGTGATAGTTAATTTATTGATTGTATATTAAAAAGTTTTGTTAAAATAATTTTGAAAAGCTTTTAAAAAAGGCAGTTATATAGACGAGAGTAACCATTAGATTTTAGTGGGTGTCAGGCGCTCTGGATGTCGAGTCTCATGTGACGGTCTTCGCGTTCCCCTGACCCGTCTGGTATATATAACGGATTTGTCCAAACAAAAAATCAGCGAAAAAGTATATTCTGATGTTATTTTATATATACAATCTAACATTGATTCTGATTTCCACTCGCTACAGATGATAATACTTGAAACAAGAAATTGAGATAAAGCGGGTCGAATTGATCAACAGCAAAGTTGAGGTCTTTCACGACTACATAATCGTTAGTCACTCAAAAAAATTTTGAGAGTTGAGAAATAGATTAAGATTGATCGAGCTTTTGATAATTTACCAACATATTTATCGAATTAGTTTTAAATATTTATTTAAATTTAAGGTACTATTCAATGTTAAAGTTCTTCACTTCTATGTAATTACACTAAAGAAATATGTTTCAGATATGTTTCAGCTATATCACCATATAAATAAATCAAAAATTTGGATCAATAAGAGATCTCAATAAAAATATATATATTGTTAAAAATACAACAGAACGAATTGTATATAAAAATATGATCGCTAATTATGACATTTTTTTAATCTTTCTTCTTAAGGTGAATAAGAACTTCTATCCCAAGCAGTGTTTCCAACAGGAACTACAGTTACCCGAATATAATGTTACTTGATCATGTATTATTGAATGAGATAATATTTACGTATTCAAAGGAAAGATCAAAATCTTAAAAATAAATGTGTCGCTCCCCCGAGGTCGCTTCGAACATGAACTCATCTATTCGTTTATTGTGTACTCAAGTAAAAATATAAATACATTTAGTGTATACATTTATTAATTTATTTACTTTTATTTCTTTACACTTAATTTTATTTCTTTACAGTAAATACAAAATTGTGTTCACTGTTCATACTACAGTGTTCTTAGGTCAATAACGTATTTTATCTTTCGACTAACAAATATTTTGTGTAATCCTAGGAGAGACTAAATAAGAAAGAGAAATCAAATTGGTTTAAAAAATTGCAAAGAAAACACTAAACAGAATGAATATATATTTTAATTTTAATACAATATCTATTTCACGAATATCTCCCTCGGGTATGATGAAGCCTGTTCAGTTTATATCTATATTAAGAATACCTTAAGGGACGCTCTTTCATTAGCAGATATACCTTGAAATCTCAAGGGACCCGCTGATTTAGAGGAACTTAATTGAATCGAGTGAGTGAGTGAATTGGATAATTGCTTCCATACAATGAATGCTATACATTATTGGTATACCTTCAGGTATTAAGGCATTTATTTTACTTTGTCCATTTTCATTAAAATTTTAAAGTTTAACAAAAAAATATATATATGATTCATAATTATATTTTTACTGATCTTATTTACGATATACTTTGTACTTAGAACATCTTCAGAGAGAATTCTATTATAGCAAAAAGTAATTATAATATTAATATAAAAAAAAACATGTCTCCAGATTTTATACTTAAGGGTGTGCCTAAATAGATAACAGAAGTAACGTGAATTAATGAAATCTATTGAACCTGTACTTGTAGAAATTGCCGTCTCGTCCATCCGTCAACCGTCAGTCTGCTGTGTCGTGAGCTGCGTGTACACTGCGGGCATGCTGCCGAACGATACAGTAATCTATGTTGCATAATATACAGGAAAAGCCTAGCTATATTGTGTATTTCTGGTGATTATTGGGAGTATAATGATAATAAACTTACTCTTTAATTTGAAAGGTTTTATTGAATTTCATTTACCTGAAAATTGGAATAGAAAATTAGTTTGACCACCGGCTGATGACACGTGCTCGACATGGACTGCTTCAAAGGACGGCGCCGATTAATTTGTCCTATATTGGATTTTAAAAATCTGTATTCACATATTAATTTCATATATAGAAAACATTTTTTGACTATTAAATTTTAATTTCCTTATTATATTATATAATGTTCAATCAATATCATTAAAACTTGCCTTCAGTTATTTTGTGTTTGTTTTCAAACAGCTGAGGGTTTTGAAAATTGAAATTAAATTTTGAATAAAAAATTTATAAATTGTATTTTGAGCTGGTTTCTTTTACGAATATTATTTATTATTAGATAAACATTTCAAAAAATTTAAAGAAAAAAAATCGTAAAAACTTCTGATAAAAGAGTATCAGTGTAATAACAGTCAATACAATATTATTTAGCGCGAATCTGAGATCAGCTGTGACGTTACTTTTTTCTACCACCATGGGCAGTCAGTCATGGTATTACATTGATATTCTACGGCTATTATCAAAATGATGTCATCTCGTTTTGATCTAAAAAATCTCTAAAGAATAAACGTAAATACAAATACGAACTTCATACGAATAAAACTACAAGTTACAAACGACAAATACAATCTTGAACAATGTGCGGATCACACTAAGAATTGACTCACATGAGAGTCGAATTACCATTGGTCTGGACACTAACTACCAGACATTCAGACAAGCTAAAATAATATGAAATATAACTTTATAACTGTTAATCTGAAAGGGTTCATTTGTTTGACGATCAGAAATACATTTTATTTTATTTATTTTTATTACATTTATTTATACACACACACACACACACAAACATACATATCAAATAAAAAAACGGTAACATGTACAAAAAATAAATTGTACTGTGTAAAAGGCAGTCGCCTTGAGGCGATCTCTTTTAGATAACCTTAGGGTCAGGAAAACTCCTGATACTCAGGTGGCGAGCGGCGGTTTTATACTAGTAATTTTACAAAATGCATTCTAGTAATACATTATTTAGTATAATTAAGCAAAATGGCATTATAAAAAAGCTCTGTCGTAGTTCTGACATCCGTGTAGTGTTAGAGGCGACATCGCATACAAACTGATTGCAGCGTGTTACGTGTTTGTGGATCATGAACACTACGTACATACGTGTTACGACACACAACATTTATATAATGTGTATGTAAAAGTTTATTGATGATATTTAATGTTCGTTTTCAGTATTTTAAGAGAATACTATCGATATTATACATTTAGTGAAATGAAATGCAATAATCTCAGTTACCCCGAGCAAATGATTAAAATTATGGTTTAATTCTTTTAATTTTTGCTTCTTCTAAACATTTAAATAATTGGAAGAGCTGTTAAACAAATATTATTAAATACTTCCGCCAAGTTATTTACTCCGATTGAATTTGTAAGGGAATTACGAACAAAGAAGCGTTTAGTCTGAGGAATTAATAAGATAAATAAACCACTGACACTTATTATTACGTTAATTATATAACATAATTTGCAAAAATATATAAGGCTGGTATATATGGTAGTTTAGTTTGTAATAAAAGTATGTTTTATAGAATAATGTCTTGAAATAAAAACGACCACTTGGAGTTATTTCAATAATAATATCATAAAAGACGTAAAATTAACAAAGTTAACTGAATTCTTCTTCGGTTAGAAATAAAAATAGGTGTTATAAATATTCAGAATCTACAACTCGTAGTAATGACTTCTTTATTGAATAAAATAATCTTGGGACAAAAAAATTAAGTAAATTAACTGAACATATTGTTGTCACTAGACTAATTACAAGTTGTTTGATTCTCTTGTGGTCAAAACAAACATTAAAATAATTCAAAAGATTTAAATTTGTTTGCCAAATTATAAACACTTACTTTATAAAAATAATAGCACAATTTGTGAAGCTATGAACTGTACAAACTTAAAAGGTTGGAAAAGTTATTTATGCATTGAGAAGCTACCTAAAAAATAATATATTTTCAAAATTTACTAATTTGTGTGTTCATGCCGATTTACAGACTTCTAGTACTAAGTCTCTGAGTTAGGACAGACGGATAGACGGACGGACACTGAAGAGGAAACTATAAGAGTTCCTAGCGGATATCGGAACCCTAAAACCAGTTATGTAAACATGAAATTGTATTGTAAGTAGCAAAGTGAAAAATAAAACCGATCGAAGCCAGTAATTAAGAGCTTTCGAGAAGAAGCCCCGTCCGTGGTTGCTAAACACTTTATCGTGATTCGCGTTGAATACGACGACTTTTAAGCTTTTAAGAACATTCGTAATTTTATAAGGTTTTCCCTAAGAATTCAAATACATAGCTTTTAGAAAAATATTTATATTTTAAGGACTTTTCTACACAACCCATTTAAAGACACTCTTCAGGTCATGTTGGTGTAACAAGGAGGACAGGAGGAGCCTTCTCCTCCTCATAATATTTCAAAAAGATACTAATAATAAGTACATAAACAAATACAGATATAGAAATGATAATATCTATGTCTATATATTATACCGCTATTCCACTAACAGTAATTCCAATGTAACGAATTTATTTTAAAAATAAATACACATTTAGTATTTAAGACCTTATTCCCCAGTGGTTTTAAAAAACTGACAAAAATGAAGAACAAACATTGAGTGCTCCTGCACTCCACAGAGATGTTCTATATAAGGTTAGTTACACACTCATATTTTTTATATCAATAAATAGAACAAATATTTTTGGTATTAATAGTAAAAATATCTGAATATCATATTAATTTGTTTTAGCTGTCTTGGCCAAAATAACATTTGATTCATGATTTGACTTAAAAAATGCTTTTTTGTATTTTGGCATGAAAGTTCTATAGATTCAAGGCCAAAATCGACAAATCAATGTTATGCAATGAAGTTATCTTTTGTATTTTATTAAATGTATAACAATCCTTAGGAACATTCAATATAGAGAGCTTGAAAAAAGTAACAAACTTCATGTTTCAATAAACGTCTAAATAAATTAACTTTCAAGTGAAGTTTTATTTAGCCTTGTTTTTTTTTACTCCAATCTCTGAATAAATAACTTGTTTAGTTTTTAGTTCCCATTGCTTTTGAATAAATATAGTATACACTTCACACAATGATGAAATTACGATTGGAGATTACAAACTTGATTCGTTATAGTTGTGTTTCTCATAATAGGTTTCAACATTCTGATAAAATTCAAAACACAGTATAAATGTCATATTAGAATTAAGAAATAGCAATGAGAAGCGTTATGTGTAAACTGGAATTATTTTCGATTAAAAGTTGAGATGAGTCAAACAAAATTTCTGTCTTAACTGTAAACAGTCGCAAAAATAAAAGTTGCCCAAAAATATGGCTGAAATTTTTTTTACAATTAGTTTGAGATGTCCCAAAAATTTTAACGCTAAAAACGTTAAAATCGGTGATGGAGTATTTGAGAAATCGAATTTTTTGTAAAATAGTGAGTTTTTCCCTTTTTTTCGGTAAAAAAACAATAGGGTAATCTTTTATCTACTTTCGCAGTATTTTTTCAAAGTCCAAACATAAACAAACAAAAAGCATTGTTGACATTAAATTCAGAACGAATTTATTGTTGACTTTTATAGGTATAAACATTTTTGTTAATTTATTTATCTTTTATTGTCAAAAAATCAAATCATTATTTCAAGACGCAGGATTCGACAAAAAAATCGGGAAAAAATGTTTTTCGTCTTTTTTTATAGAGAGGAAACTGTGAAAAAAAGTCAGCCAATTTGGTGGCCCTTTGGAAAAAATTGGTAAATTATAGAAAGAATGACCCATAATATATATGCTGCTTCCCTGCCATAATATGTACATAACATGGGGAGCCATGGGATAGGTCCCCATTTTTTATTTTATTTTAAGATAAGCTTAAAAACACTTAATCTTTATTAGAAATTATACGAGTAAAATTATGACATACTCCAAACTGGAATAGAGCAGTGTGATGGGTTGTGCCGCACTCTTTCGGTTATTGAAATCAAACACTGTCCTGTAACGGCCACGTATAAAACTGCATTTTAGGTAGATTCCATAGATGAATCTACCTATTTAACATTGTAATTAAATTAAACGGATACAAGCTGTATTAACACTAAAATCGCTTAGCCATTCAGCAATTAATAAATACACTTTTTTTTTTTTAATCAATTAAAAATCTTTTCAGGTTGTCGTTTATATTTAATCTCCATATTTTTTTCGTCAATGTATAAATGGTACTTATATGGATATATATTATCAAAAGATTTCAACTTGGAAAAACTTTTTCAAAGATCTTTAATCTAAGGCAATAGACATTGAAATTTAAAGGAAAATCCAGCTTCAACGCTTTCGGATGGGTCTGGAGTTTTATATTTTTTCAAGTTAAATAATATTTTTAATTTTAGAAATAAACTTATTTCGATTTAAACTTGAAATCATAAAAAATACTAAAAAGTAAAGCCAATTCCACCTCCAACTGTTTGAAAGTTACGTATTAGGTAGTATTCCATCCGTTTTAATTTAAGTTTTAAATCAATAATAATAACAAATGATTTAAATCATCAAGTTGTTTTAAGCAAATATTGATTATTTTTGTATCATAATTAAGTTTATTTTTTGTATGTATAGGAAATAATATACAATATAGTAGTTAAATACTTTCCCCCAACGATATACAGGCTCCGATCTCGGTGGAGATGACAGGAGCGTTTGTCCGTCACAAGTTAGTATCGCAACCAGCGTGTAAAGAGAACGGTTACGAAATTGTGGTATTGGTATTAACACTTTCGCTGCCACCAGATTTTCAGAAAATGAGCCCTGTGTGCTATTTCAAGTTTTCATATAAACGTTTGCATAAAGGCATTTAAATAAACGGAAAAATAGTAAAAAAAAAATGTTGAGCCAATTAAATACTATAAAAAATTGACTTTTAATTGCTCCGTACATGCTACGACCCTGGGGTGAAACACGGGGTGAAACTTGCGTCTCCGTACACGCTACGGAGCTGGCAGTGAAAGTGCTAATATTAACATAAACAACACCAATACTAAGAATAGTTAATTTTTCTATATCCAACTTTGGAAATATTCACTAAACAACAAAAAAAACGGACCCTAAATTTTTTTAAGTGAGCTTTATTACAACTAGGAATATGAAATCAATTTACTCCCAGTTCCAAAAAGCAGCACATTTTTTTAAATTTTTTTATTAACAATATACTGAACTCTAACATAAATGAAGTATAAAATCGACCGCAATACCTAAACATAATTTTAATTAAAAGTCTCCTCACGTCGCTTTGAAGCAAGGAACGATAATATTATTTTTTGTGCCTTAAAAATATTGGCTCGAAGAAAATTGCATTTAACTTTCATGATTTTTATTACTCTTTCGTATTGTTCCTGAAAGCGTAGCCGTTCTAATAAATTACCTAATTCTAACAGAATTGGACTTCGTTTGATCGGAGAGGATGTGAAATAATAATAATAGTTTATTCTCAAATAAGTTAAAAAAGGCACGTAAAATATTCAATCAATAGTTTACAAAAACAATTTTACAATCAAATATTACAACCTACAACCACTACAGTTATATCAAAATTTTTCAACAAACACCGCTTTAATAAAAGAAAATCTTCATTTTCTGGGTAATTTCAGTAACTATAAACTAATTTTTCAAATATACTGTGCTACCAGCACTGATTTGTTGGAAACAGTGTTTTATGTGTAAGCTGAGTAAGACGACTTACTGTTGAGACTTCTAGTGACAAAGTTTCTTGTATGCAAAGTCAGCTAGTTATTTCTTCGACGTCGGACTTTCACAACCAATCCAAACCAAATGACGACAGGAATTTTGACTTAATTTCCCTTGAGTTTCCTATAAAACCTGGCAAAAAGAAAATGCAGAAATTTAGAGCACCTAAATTCCTTTGAGTCTTTAAACTTCACATTAAGGCAGTTTACACACTGAAGGAGAGAATATTTAATATAAAAAAATATTTTAAATAGTAAAGTAGTAAAATTATTTCCATATTGAGGAGACTTTTACAGACATACGTACAAATAATAAACACAAAGTACTCCCAGACTCGATGCAATAGTCCCGTAAATTACACAAAGCTCCTAGATATTGATCCCATACCCTTGACTCGGCAGTTATTGTCACTTATCGATAGTGGTCGTCAATGTAAGTAATAAAATAGCAACAATGTCAAGTTATAATTATATTCTGTAAACGATAAAAAATATTAAGTCATAAAACGAATACTATGTTAATATTTATAGTAAGAGCATCGCAAGTACTGAAACATCCTTCCATCGAATTTGAAAATTATTGATTTATCTAATAAAATCAATCATTATAGTGTAGTACAAATACAATAGCAATTACTTTACAAACTTTAAAATGTAACTGAAAAAGAAAACTGTGTTTTAATAACTCTCTAAACAAAATAAAAAATTCAAGTCGGGCTCAGTTCACTTCTTCAGCTGCTAGACCTTGAAGCTTGAAGAGATGGCTGACTCTCGTGATTCTGGAATAAAACAACAGCCTCACACACTAGGCAAAACTAAAATTAAGAACCATCCAGCTAGAATGAATAATGTTTTTTTTCTTTTAAATTTTGTTCTCTATTTATCAATCAGACGAAAATAGGCAAGTTAGTTTAAAGTTATCTCTTTTAATAGATACTGTTTATAAAATTTTATAAAAGTTTTATATTTATCTCAATTGTAATAAACTAACTCGCTTTGTTTATAAAAGCTTTGAAAAAGTGTAAGGACCACTCAATTAGTTGGAAAACGAACTTTAATACTCAAGTAAGATTTCAAATATGTATATTAACACGTTGCTAAAGCGCAGATTATCGTCATGTGCAAAATCTCATCCCGACGACTCCATATTAAGGCAATCTCTGAAGAGGATTACGAGAATTGCTGCGACTTCAGGATAGTCTATTTTTGTGGCGATTTGTTATCTTTATGGGACTATTTTTTTAGGATCTTTAAGCAGTGTTATTTGTCACACTGGCTCCACACTGCAAATCCTGCTACGCATCTTTTATGGGCGCCGGTATCGCCTGCTAACAGGAATACATATCTCTAATGATTTGATTATATATGTTACTTACAAAAATACAATATCTCTTAATGTTTGTAGGTTATCCAAAATGAAAAAAAAAGAACGTCTGTTCCTGTTACTGTGAGTGATAAAATAAAACAAAACCTAGTTTCCTTGTAAATGTAGAATTAACGTTGCTATTATTTATTCAAGGTGAAATAGCAAACATAATAGTGGGTAATCTTTTAAACATTTAGTTGGATAATAAATGTTTGCACGAGACTCGTCGGATGCACTCAGAGACGGTTGTTTGAACGCTTTATTAGTTCATTTATTGAAATATTTTGCTCAATTTACTTAATAAATGTTTGTTATTACATGTAATATTAATAATAAATTACCAATTTTTTAGCAACTATTTCCTTTTAAAATATATTCATTCATATCATTCATTCATTTTATATAACAGTATTGAATTGACGATTTTGGGTCGTATAAAAAGAAGAATGCGTTATTCCTAGTCTACCTAAAGTGCTAATATATAACTGAATTCTAATTCAGTCTTTGTTTCCGCAAACACCATAATGGACGTTTATAAACTTAATCTATTAAAAGTTGCGAAGAAATAAAATCTAAAAATACTCGTTTTTTTTGGTGTAAACAACACCAGATTTACTCAGATACGTAGAATAATAAAGGTTACAAAATTTTAAAGGTAATGTTATTATTCTATTAAAAAGGCACTTACAGACGTAGTTTTATTAATACCTATCTTTTTCATTTATATACAGGAATAATTCTTTTTTCGTAACTTCAAAGTTTAATAAGCGGTATGGAATAAAACAAATTCCTTTTTTAATATATAAATATGACGTTTTATCGTTTTATTTCCCAGTGGTTTTAAAAAGCCTTGGCAAAAACGAAATACAACCATTGAGCGCACCTGCACTCCGGACACTTGTTATATAAGGGTAGTTATATCAACATTTTATTTTTGTATTTAAATAATAATGTTTGTCTCATTATTAGTTTATATCGTCTGTTATGGTCAAAATAACATTTCATTCATAGTTTGGCTTAAAAATAATATTATCAAGCAATTGTTTTGGAGTTGGTAATGGACCTATATTTTAAATCGATAACTCAATGTTATATAATAAATGGATCATGTTTTTGTATTTTGTCGAGTTCATAACAAGCCTTGGTGAGGAAAATTCAAAATAGAGAGCTGAAAAAATAACAAGCTTGAAGAATACATTATTTTATCACATAGCTCCTTTATAACTTGAACTGGATGGTGTTCCAAATCCTTGAACGAGGCTTTATCTTTGGAGGGTTATGAGTCAAATATTAACTGCACACATGCGCTTAACCCCGGCATTACAAGATGAAGTGCGAGGTGAGTGTATTAGTTTTAATTCGTAATTAATTCCTTAAGATTTTAAAATTTTAAATTATGTTCTTTTTCCAATAAAGAAAAAAATAATAAATAATAAATAATAATAAGTATTTTAAAACTTAAATTAAATTTTTCCTCGAGTCAATATTGCAAACGTACAACATAATAATTTATCGCTCGCTCGCTTCAAAGCGACGTTTCAAAGTATAGAATTTGTAATTAAAATTATGTTCAGGTACTGCGGTGGATTTTATACTGTTATTTGTATAAGTTATGATTAATAAAAATAATTTGTACTGCTTTTTGAGTTGACACTAAATTAGTTTCACATTGTTAGTTGTATAAATTCATATACAAACTTTTAGTCTGCTTTTTTAATTTGTTTAATAAACATATCTATAGTTGGATATAAAAATATAACAAAACTTAATATTAATGTTATTTCTGTTTATATTATTATAATACCGATGTAACAATTTCTTATCCATTTTCTTTACTTACAGAGTTCGGTAGAATATCCGAAGCACACAACTGGGAACTTACTTGTCACAGACGAACGCTTTTATAAACTCCACCAGGATCCAAGCTCGTGTATCATGAGTGAAAGATATATTGTATATTATTTCCTGTACGTACAGACCATAACTAAAGAAAGATATAACGTGACCAGTAATGGCTTGAACCAACTTAGTGATTTTAATAAAATTCAACTAATAAGTTCTTCAACTTCAGATTACCGGAAATAGATATCTGTAGTTTCAAAGATATTCCTTAACGGTACTCTTTAGTACCGCAGGGTAAGGTTTCATTAAGCCTATAATATCGATAAGGACGGAAGATTGATTATATATTGATTAGGTTGTTCTTAATTTTCGAGGAATTAAACACTATCTAATCTGTCCTCTATGTATTCTATTTGTCAATATGTATTCTATTCTTCTTGGAAAATTCTAAGAATATATATTTAGAATAATTTTTATTTTATCTAAATAAACTCTCTTTATAATAAAATATACAAATATACTTATACTCGTATACATTACTGACTACACACTACAACTATTGATTTCATTCCAAACGCCTAAAAACTCACATTATATTACAATATAATTTATCAAAAGATCAATGGAATACTCATACATTATATAATTTAGTTATTTCCTTTTGAGTCCATCTTTCGTACATAATACACTTTCAACCATGTAACCAAAACCGGGGATAGGTTTACGTATGCCCAAATAGTACCACTCATAAATATTCTACGTCCCGAGATTTATTGAAACCGCATTTCCCTCTCGTCCTTAGTTTATGTGCCTTTGAGTAATTATATTTAGATTACTGCAGATTTAGTTTAATAGTAAGAAATAGCACATGGGGATACATAACACATAAGGGTTATGAACTCATTTTATATCAGATACTTGGTGCGGTCGCTGTGTATGATAAAGATTCTTATATTGTTTTCTTGTATATTCAAATACCAATTATTTATATAAGATGTATGCTATTACCGCTCCTGATATCAATCATCACCATTTTATCTCCTATTTTAGTTTTCGTAGCTACAGTATATCATCACTAACTTTTCATTGTTTACTTTTACATTCGATTGTGAATTTACAAACTTTAATTGCACTTCGAGATGGAATACTGTCAATCAAGATTTAGTCATGTTAATATCTTAGACTATGCTATATAAATGTTTTGGTTCATACAAACAAAAAAATAATATCCGGAAGTTGAAGAATGAGAACAGATATATATAAATAGACGATATACGGTCAGTGATCTATTTTTTTTTACCAAAAGCCCTATCTGTCAAGATGCTTCTTGAGTTATAAAAATAAACGTCTCTTAAATATCCATCTCTGTAGGGTTGCTTATTTTTATATATTTTAGGTCAAAAATTAGACTTGTTTAGAAAACAGGTCCCAATTTATGACAAAAATGTATAAATTATTCAACTCCATTTAACTCTCAGTACATGTCTTGAAATATGGAAGCATTTAATATTTGAAATATATGAGTCTATCTTACATCGAGGTGGTAATAAAAACAATGTCTGATCATTTTGGATATGATATATACCCTCTTGAGATTAACTCAGAGAGGACATGGTTTATTTGCTTACATACATTAAAATCCCTAAATATAGATTTATACCGTATGTACAATTTTAAGACGACTTTAGCGTATTTGGTTAGATTATGTTTATTATATTTCAAAAAGGTTTTTTGGGTCTCTGAGTAATAATAGGAGCTCCTGTTATGTTGTCTCTTTTATTACAATATAAGACAATTAAACGTAGAATGAAATAGAGAATATAATTCGTAAATCAAAGAATGTTAATGAGTATAAGTGTAACTTGAATTTGGTATATAAATTATGTACCATATATTTATTTATTTATTATTTATTTATTTATATATTTTCCACTCAGAATCCATACCAGTGATCACTTGTGTACGTCCAATAAACAAATATACGTGATAAATATTAATAATTTTTGATAATCTTCTTTAATTTTACGTCTAAATATGGTATCGAGTCAAGTAGTGTGGTTTTAATATTATGGATACGGTAATGAACTTACATCTAGGGATTTAAATTATGATCACGAATAAACTATCACCTACACTGAGTTATTCAAATCATATGCTCGGTATTTATGTATACATTTTTGATTACAACTTCTGCATAAAATTGCTTCTTTTTTATATTATTTTTACAATACGTATACTCAGTGTTAAAGTATATTGAAGAAAGAAGCCTCATAGATGTCACCTCCGTTCCAATAAAAACTTATATTTTATTACCCATATAAATCTGTAATGAATCTCAATGTTCTAAGTCCTGCCAATAAACTTAAAAGAAAACACCCAAATAATTTATTTATCCAAAAAGACATAAATTTATGAAAATAAATAAGCCCGGCGCTAATGAATCTCAAGACGTGGAATATTCATGAGGGGACTATTTCAGCATATGCGAATCTGACCGCGCTTTTGGTAACATTTGATATTCTCATATAGAAATGTATTAAATTTTAACCTAAGGAAAGTCCTCCAGAAACAAATAAATTAGATAAAGTATGAGCATTTTGCTTTTTCAGAGTAAATTATTTTCTATTGCATTTTTGTGATTATATTGATTATATTTAAGGACTTATTTCATTTTAGAAGATCCGAAATAAAATTACATAGAGATTTTAACCATACAATTACGTTAAGTAATACACATATTATTTAACTCTTCTAGAAAAGTCTCATCAGTGTAACAATTAATAAAGCATACCGATTAAAATAATGACGAGAATACTACAATAGTCACTATAACGACACATTGTGCATCAGACTATTAATTGTCATCTAGCTGTTTGTAAAGAAATATTAAACGTATAATGTTATGATCCAAGCGTAAGTATATTATTTTTTAACGTATATTGTAAGGTATATCGACATATTTTTGTTTTTCTTTCTTTCGTTTGTTGTAGATGTTACATCTTTTCTTTAGGTTCGTTTCGTTTTTTTATACTTTTATCTTGATTACCAGAAAATAGGCGGGATTCTGTTTCCATGTAACGGTGAAACTTCATAAACCTCAAGCAACTCTCTCTTATTTATCCCTATATCACAGTAATCCCTACAGCTAGCTCCTAGCTAGCTAGCTAAATTTTCGACTTTAAGAATAATTACTAACTGTCATAGTAAAAGCTACCTCAATAATAAAACTCTGAAGAACATAAATCTTTCACTTCTTGTTTTTGTTCTAGGCTCTGTTTGTGATACCGCTGGGAAATTAAGGTTCTTAGGAGAATCATTTTACATTTTAAGAACATTAATTAATGTTTTGAAATAGCAGTCGTGAATTATAAACTAAACTCTGCCATAGTCAGGCATTGAGTAAACTTACTTTTATTGTACTTACTATATTAACATTTATATAACTAATTAAATAATATTTTGATAGTAGTAACTTAAATATATGGAGTTCTAACTTTATCACTTAGAATGAATTATTTATAATAGAATATGAGATAAGCATTGTATTATTAAACCATGTTGTAAACCATTATTTTGTTATTAAACCTTGGTACAAAACTGTCCGATGTAGGAGTATTCTCCGGTATACGCGGTACCGAATTGCAATAATCCTTATGATAATACAGTGTCTCTACAGAGTGCTGTAATATCAATTGCAAGAAATATACAAGGGTTGACGTCATATAGTACAATATAATGACCAAAATACAGGAAGACAACGTAAAATAACATAAATAGAAAAATAGGACAAAAATAAAATAAACGAATCTCAGAGCAGTAGAGTATAATGGATATTATAAAATGAGTTTGCAAATGTAATTCACTTGCAAAATCTGATAAAAACATTTTTTAAACAATCAAATGAAAGTTCGTGCTGGTTTTCACACAAACAACAACAAAGATAATTTATTAAAACTCTTTTTTGTTCCTCATATCAAAGGTTCATGCAAAAATAGTAACATACATCGTTCGTGTACCTCAAACTTGTATTAAGTTGGATATATATATATATAGAATAAAGTTATAAGTAATGCATACTTTTTAATTCATAATATTCCTTTTAAATGTGTCTTTGTTTCAAATTTTACTGAAATGACGCTTTCTAACACAAATAAAGGTAAGTAATACAACTATTTAATGTTTAAACAAAAAGTGATATTGATGATTACAGTTTGAGTAGTGACTAGTGAAGTGTCCAGACACTGTTATTTATTTCCTCATAGGTTATAATAATTATTTAATTGCAAAACTTTGGATGCGATCCCAAGTATAAAGAATTAGATGGCTATTGGGATGTTAGATAATTGTAAAAATGGTTTATTCAAGTTTATTATTTTGATCATTGAGATGTATTAGGATTGCAAGTGAATATATTGGACATAGAAAAGATATTTTGGCAATATACTTCATTCCCTTGCATTTCCTTAAGAATTTGCATTTGAATTGCATTCCCTTAAGAAATCACCCTCGTACTCGCTAGTATATAGTAGTCATGCTCCGCAGATACGTAAACACGCTGCAATCAGTTTGTATGCGATGTCTCTAACGACTACACAGATGTCAGGTTGTAGAAGAGACAGATAAGAAGATAGTCGCAATTTTGTGTAAAATTGTATTTTTGATCAAGGACTTGCATCACTTATTTTTGTCATAATAACAGTGGACATCATTATAATTACAGCCGTAGTTACAGTAGTTCAATTTAATATTATAAATGATTGATCCATAGTGGTTGAGTAAAAGGAAGAGTTCCATAGTACATACAGCTCGGACAACCTGGTTCTTTCCTTCCAATCTTCTATCCTCCCTTGTTCTTGAGAGGTGATGCCGGACGATGAATCTAAATTCTACAAATATCAGTATTTCTACAGGTGACTCTAACCTATTGCCAAAGTAATATTTCGCTAATGCAAACTATATTATATTTTGGTAAAAATGTATATATGTTTTATTTGAAAATTGTACGTTATCTCATCTAGTTTTTTCCGGGTTTTCTGTCACAAATAATCTTGGATCGCGTTTAGAGACCTTTCATTTGTACCGGAGTAAAATAAACGGTATTGAGGGTACTGTGGTTTATTTAATTGTTTATACTGATGTTCTATTACAATTTAATTTATTATTAATTGTACAATACATTAATTAAACAATATATTACTTCATTACCACAGCACCATTCAGTATAAGTTTATAAATCATCAACTTATTAATAATATCTGTGGAAGGTTTTCAAAGTAAGTAAATTAAGACAGCAGTGGTTATACAACTATTTAAAAAATAAACTCAATTTACATAATTTATTAATATATTTTGTCATTGTCATTTATAAATATAGAATTAAATTTATATCGGAGAATACATAAATGGAGTCTATATATATCATTGGATGTTAGTGAAATTAGCTTTAGTTACCAATGATGTGTTTAAAGTATCTAGTTCCGTGCAACGTCGTATTAAGCTGCTCTTGTTAGACCCGACGAAAAATTATCAGTTAATAGGAATAACTTTGGACACAGTCTACAAATTCTAATGTTAAAATCATTGTAACAATTTGGTGTTTTTTTACAATTTATTTTATTTCTTTTTTTATAAAATTATAGTATTTTAAAAAACACGTTCACGCTGTTACATCTTCTAAAAAATGTATATATAGTTATAATTTACATTAAATAGATTGCTACACCTTTTTGTCAGTACGCCCGCAGTGTACCCGCAGTGTACCCGCAGCGACACAGCAGACTGACGGGTGATGGATGGTCGAGGGGACAATCTCTGCTACTAAAGGCGGTTCATTGGCGTTCATTTATTCACGTTACCTCTATTAGCTATTTCGGTTAATTCTTGAATATCAACTCTAAGAAGGTTTTATTAAAAAATATTAATATTATATAATTTTTTGATATCTTGTCAATACAAAGTATTCTGTATATTATACATTAATTGCCTTCAAAATATAAGTATATTTTGTTTAAAACATAAAATACTTGAAAGTCATTTTTATCAAAACCAAGTAATGATAATGAAGATCTCCGATACAAGAGTATTCATATAATATTATTATACTAACTTTGTAAATGCAATTACGAGAAGATCACGAAATACAATAAAGTACAATAAGTGTAAACTAAGTTATGATATCTTTATACGCGTCAACGTTCTGCCCAGCAAGAAGGAGCCTGAGGGTTTTACAACCTTTCAAAAGTGCTTTTTTGATATATTATAATATGGGTACTCAATTATATGGGTACTTGTAATATTTGTATATAAAATATCAGCTTCGGTCCGTTTTTCCTAAACGGTCAAAAAGTACTCAATGGAATTAAGTGATAACAATGTTGTATTTGTTAAATACAAATTGATAATACCATTAAATTGTCTCTAAATTTTAACAGAATTTTATTCATTATTGTTACTTGAAAGATCTCTATCCTTTTAATAATAATCTCTGGACTCACACCCACGGACGAGGTTAAATAGAAATGAAATTAAAGGAAGTTACGTTGGCCACGTTCCAACCGACAAAGGAGTATGAACTGTGAAATACATTCAGTACTCACGAATCACTGACTACGCTGCTATAGAAGGAAAGTTGATATTAATATATATAGAATTCCTTTTTTTTTAATTTCCTATGGTCAAAGAAAATCTTATTTTCAATCTATTGATATTGATCTAATTAATAAAGCAAAAGAATATTAAATATAATAAAATGAGCTTATTTTCAAATTCTGAGTTTTTGTGGATGAAAGCTGTCTTTAAAAATACAAAATAGGAAATAAAATAGTTTATACAAAGGAACAAAACAAATAATCAAATAAATTAAACAAAAGGCAAACCTCATAATATTAATTCTTCGTCCAGGGATGTTATGACCGCGTGTAAACAATGTCCTCCGAGCTATTCTAAGTGGCAATTAATAAAATCCTACGCGTTTCATATTTCAATATAATGTAGGTATGGTTATTATTCTACCATTTTGTTAAGATGTAGGCAGCAATTATGTAAGATACATTATACATAATACAATAAACTGTTGAGTCTCTTAAATAGTATTTACTCTTAGTAAGCGTCCATCTTTTTTTAAAATAAGTGTATAAAACTTTTGACTTTCAAAGAATTTGTCGCTGTGAAAACTTAAGAATACACCAAACAGACAAGTTAACTTGACCTTAAGCAGCTACTTGTGAACACTTCACTGCTTTTATACCATGTACGATAATTTATTATTAAAGATCATATAATGTGATTGGTGCTAAAGTTTTTAAGTTACGCGACGTATATTTATTTATAGCCTTATTTTATTATGGTTGGTACCCCTGACTGTTGAACTAAAGGTCATGTTTAATTCAAACACATTTTTTTGTGGTTTCCAGATTGGTAAAACTTTTGATGAGTTCCAAACAAGTATCGTCTCTCTGTAGCCACCGAGTGCTGAAATAGTGATAAATTATATAAAATGAATATGTACTCTAATATTAACTCTCCTAGTGCATTTATTAGTTGTATCTGCGCAATGCACTGACGGTAAATATGGTATGCTTCAGTAGATACTTTGAGTAATGCGTCTTCTTTTGGTCATAATTAATAAAGTTTCAACGTTTCAAAGTATTCAAGCGTCAAATTTAAGTAAACTGAATTGAACTGTGCTTTGTAAAATATATGTAAATAAACAAAGTAATCTTTTAAATTATTTGACATTTTATAATATCTTTATTTGTGATATGAAAAGTAATTATAAATGGAGTCAAAGTCATTAACAGGGCGTTACTGTAAAGTGCTCCGGACAGAGACGGTTTATGGAAAAAAAAAACGATTAATAAGAATATCTTTACGATTAAGATATTTAATGTTCAAAAGCAAGATGAACGAAAATGATGATACTCCTCTGACTGATGTGTTACCAAACAAACTTTTTTGATTAGAAAGTGAAAAAACTTTTTGTTTTTGTTACCGCTTTTTATTTCTGCAGCCTAATTTCATACAAACAGCACAAACTTACTGTACATAATCTTATTATTTTTAACAATAGGTCTCCTCCCTAGACTGGTTTATATTATTATTTGCAAATTATAGCTTAATAAGAAGCGTATTTTTAAATTTGTTGGTTATATAAGTATTCTTTAATTATTTGTTAAGACAAACGAATAGTTTTATATTATAAGACTATTAATAAATTAAGTAACCTAAAATAAAGTGTACAATTTGAATAATATTAGGTAAAGTAAAACATAAATTTATAATGCAATACCGGAGACTGTCTGAATAAGAGTTTGTTGTTCAAAGACACCAACTTATGACAGTATACTAAGGTTTGAGAGATACAGGGCTTAAGGAATTAGTCATGTTAATGAAAAGTTTTAATTTATTAGTAGGTTAGGTAAATGGCGGATAAAGATGGCTTTTCTAAATTAAGATTAAGAATCAACGTAAAATACTAAAAGAGGTGGTACTCAAAGAGCTATTCATCTAATAAAGATTACCGTCGTCTTACCGTCTGTATGTAGATACTCAATATAAGCTTTTCGTGGTAGCTTTAAATATACGGCAACTAAGTGCTGGAACAACCTGCCCCCTCCTCTTCGTTTATTAAATATGATAAACGCATTTAAATTAAAATATAAATCATATCTTATCAATTTACAATTAAATAATAATTAATTTTTTGCTTTGACTTAAACTTTTTATAATTAGTATTAAAGTGGTTTATATCCTTTATGCGATCACGTTGTTCCTTTTATCTACTGGTTATATTTCCTTATAACATATCTAATATTTTTTTTTACTATTTTGTGATTTAGGTTCATCTTAAGGTAAAAGTCATACAATATACATATTCTATGTATATTGTATGTGTATGCGTGAATGTATATAGATATATTTTTCTATGTTCTTACTTAAATCGTGTGTATATATGTATCTTTATAATATTATTATATTATTATTCTTTATAAAATACTTATTTTAAAATGACAGTTCCTGTTTTTTTTCGTTTTTCTGTTTTGTTTTTTAATTTATAACTATTGTTAAGTTAATGTTATATTGTTATTGTCATTTTCAATGAAGGCACATTGCGACCAAGCTCAATAAATGGCAGCCACAGAATACCAGCGTTGAGAGTTTTCTTTTCTCAACATATGCTGAGTGGTCATCCAATTCGGATGATATAGAAAATATTTTATTTATGTTAATTTTACTTTTATTTAATTTCTAATATGTGTACCTAATAATCTATGTTATCCGAATAAAGTGTTTTGATTTGATTTGATTTGATTTGATTTGATTTGATTTGATTTGATTTGATTTGATTTGATTTGATTTGATTTGATTTGATTTGATTTGATTTGATTTGATTTGATTTGATTTGATTTGATTTGATTTGATTTGATTTGATTTGATTTGATTTGATTTGATTTGATTTGATTTGATTTGATTTGATTTGATTTGATTTGATTTGATTTGATTTGATTTGATTTGATTTGATTTGATTTGATTTGATTTGATTTGATTTGATTTGATTTGATTTGATTTGATTTGATTTGATTTGATTTGATTTGATTTGATTTGATTTGATTTGATTTGATTTGATTTGATTTGATTTGATTTGATTTGATTTGATTTGATTTGATTTGATTTGATTTGATTTGATTTGATTTGATTTGATTTGATTTGATATTATTTCCCTTCCTATATTAACGTGGCTCTCTCTTAATTGAATTCGCTTAAATTGTGCAAGCGATGTAAAAATGTGCCTAATATGTTGAATATTTGTGTTTTAATTTGATATTAAGTACATATTAATTACTTTAGAGATATAGAAATAATATAATTTTAGAAAGACAATCTTATGATTAAGCTTCTGGTGCTTAAGGATTACAACTGATATCTGAATTTGATAAACTAACTAGACCGCCTTGTTGTCTAACCCATAAATTAAAATGATACCTAACTTCTAAGATATTTTCCATATATTCATTACCATATAAATTGTAGTTATAAATTGACCTTATGATTTTATATATGACTTCCGTTTTGAATTAATATTATAACAATAAAAGATAAACCAAGTCAACTAGTTCATAACATTAAATATGGTTAAGTAATATTATCTATTTTATTTTTATAATTAGAACACTGATGTACGTATCGAGAGTTCTAAAACGGCGGTTTAAAGCTTGCAAAATCGGAGAGCGTGAAATGTGGAGTTTACAGAGAGATGTTTGGACGAGTGGAATGGTAAAAGCTTTTGATTACATGAATCACATAACCGTGCTAATATTTTAAGTTGGTCGTTTTATACTTTGGAGGCTGTGTGGTATTCAAACATTAACTACTCACATCACATAGTATAGTAGTATAGTCACATCGACTATTATAAAAAAAAATCTAATTTAATATATACATATCTGTCACATATCATGTTTTAGCCTTAGTGGTTTATTTTATTCCTTAAGTTGAACGCTTCTTCACATATTCCTTTTCGGATAAAAAAACTTTGCGAAATTATTAAATTATATTTGCTTAATATCTTCTCCATTTTTTCTCTAAACTGGAAGATGTGAAATAAGTTTAGTAGGTTTTTTACATTTTTTTTATATTTTAATAAGTAACTTCTGTAGCAATCCTCAGACTACATCAGCTACTTCAACTTATAACTAAGTCGAAAGTTACAGAGCTTCTAGGATTACGAAAATAAATAAAAATGTTTGTAATCATTCACAGCGCCCGTACCTACCGCTTTTAAGTAGCAACGTAAATTAACTCGCACTGACTGGTATAGAGTTCCGTAAAATAAGTAAAATTGTAGTTTAAATATTTATATTAAGAAATATATTATTAGAAAATTATCGAAGTATCTTACTTATCGGAGTCCCTTATTTTAGGTTACTTTATTACAGAGATTAAACATTTTAAATTTAAGTATATATTTTACGGAATTCTCAAATATGGATCATAGTTCGTGTAATAGATCAGCTACATAGTTTACTCAACGCTTGTCTTCTAATGCAGTGTGTAATTACGCCGGATGCTGCGGCCGTTTTGAGCCCTTTTTCATATATATTTTTTTCTCAGTCTACGGTAATATTTTAGCGGTCTTATTAAAGGTGGTTAAAGTCAATATTAATTTATATGATGGAAATCTTTCAAAATTTTGATCTTTGATGAACTATTAATTTATTGTTTGGATATAATTTAATTATTTAATAGTTCTTACATCTACAGTTATAAACGCGGATATAAAAACCTGTATCGCGTATTCGAGTAATGAAAAATATCATTATTAATATTTTTTCTGCAAAGATAACAATTCTAGAAATGTCAAAATCAAATTACATACGTAAGTATACTACCTTTATAAGGACTTTATTATATATATAATTCAAAACTCAAAGCAGGTTTAACTGACACGGTAACTCAAATGGCAGAGCGCCGTCAGCTGACAGGTCGCAGGTTCGAGACCTGCCATATTGGTTAATGTTAAATACTAAAAGAAATAATGTTAAATAAATAAAAAGCCTACTGAAGGCAATATGTTACTTGACTAATTCTAACACTATTATTTATTAGTTAACTTTATCACACGTAGTTTATAATAATTATATTTTTTCATAGAAACTATTTCATAGAAGCAAAAACAGGAGAAAAGAAAAATAGTTTCCAAATACAAATTATAACTTTGGAATAGTAGAATAATAAAAGTCAATTTAAATAATATATTTTATCAAGTTAATTGTGCAGTCCTTGTAAGCGCGTTAACCCTTACCGAGATTCCAGTTCTTACACTTACTTACTGACAGCGATGCAAGGCTATCGCGATATATTAAAATGTTAAATAAATAACAACATTACAAATAATTATGTCCGTCTTGGAATATGGGATACAGTTGAGTTCTGCAAGTCAAGCTCTGCTAATATAGGACAAAGTATTGTAGACATCTCGCTTTTATTATGTTATTATTATTTATTCACATATTAAATTAGAAACATTAAAAAAAATATTGTATAGGTAGAAATGATCCTATTTGGAGGTATATTTAACTCGGCATCGTCCTTTGAAGCCATCCATGTCAATCAAGTGTCTTCTGCCGATGAAAGAAATAAATTTCCGTTCTACAGATTATTATTTTCAAGTTGATCAAATAAAAATATTCAGTCGGAAAATATGGAAGATATCAATATAATTTATCTAATAAGCGGGTATTTAGAGGACATTGAAGGGCAGCCGCAGCTCACGACACAGCTGACTGACGGTTGACGGATGGACGAGGCGACAATCTCTACAAGTACCTACAGGCAGTTCAGTGGATTCATTAATTCACGGTACCTCTATTACTCATTTAGGTTAATTCTTGAATATCAAATCTGTACACGTTTTTTAAATACTAATATTATGACTACTTTCTGATATAATTTTATTCTCTCTAAATTTAATAAGATCAGCCTTACAAAATGACGGAGGATAAACTATATCTTTGGCAGTGAGGTTATATCAGGTCCTACTCGTATGTCATTAGAGCTACGTCGTGAACGTAAAGACCAAATTTTTCTATATAAATTAATTAACAATATTATAGATTCTCCTTATCTTCTTACACGTATTTATTTTAATTGTCCGAGATTGAGTGCTCGCACTAAATTCGTATTTCATATTCCAGTTTGCAGAACCAAATACGCCCGTAATCGTTTCGTGACGAGAGCTTGTAATGCACACAACGAACATTATTATGATATTGATATATTTTGTTCTAAATTGACTATGTATATATCTTTGGTTAGAAAAGTTGTTCATAATTAAGTTTTTTTTTATGTTTTTATGTAAAAATTAGTTTCGATTTTTATCGATAAAGTTTTTTATTGTGTGTGCATTTAATATCGCTTTGAGTCGTCGTCGTATGCGATCTGATCTCGAAGATTTAAATTAAATTAAATTATATTTATATTAAAATCTTTTACTTCCATTATCAAGAGTTGTTATTGATTGTCAATCATCACATCAATCAATCAGAAATACTAACACGAGATTTACAAAGAAAATAGCTGATGTTAGTATAAATTTGCTTCTAAAAACCAGGTTGGAAGATAACATTGTACACAAACCAACCTCAGACAAAGAATAATACGTATTGAATGTACAAACCATTACAAAGATTATAGAAAAATTGTATGTAAGGTTATTTTTTAAAACGGCTTTTATCTGGTTTCTTTATAAATTTAATCTAATTTCAGTATTTCTTATACTGTAAAAGTAACAAAATACACAAATACATAATTAGATATAATGAAACGGATACCGAGTAGCGGAAACCAGTAAAATGTTTACAAAAAGTGTAGCAACGTAAGTGAAAAGTAAGTTAAGCTACAATTACTGTGCCAATGGAATAAATTTACATATTAATTGAACCTTAATTATTTTAGTGCATTATAGAATAAGTTTTTTACCTATAATTATGCATGGTAGTTGAATACGCTAATTTTAAAGACGCTAACGACTTCAGTGCAATATATAATAACTTTTGTATCTACAATTATTATGTACCGTAGTCGACAACGCTAATTTTAGATACACCAAACGCTTAAACATACTTTAATTCATTAAAATATGCTACAGTTTTAAAATGATTAACTTAACAGTAAAGCGTAAAGTTTAATCATAGATTAAGAGAAACTTTAACTTTAATGACATCTACTATTGTTAATGGTGAATATAGATAAAGTGATGATATTGTTATTTAATATATTTAAAATTTATACATAATAGACTACTACCTAACACATATTATTATTTTTTCAGAAATGATAATTTTTAAGATCTAGATAGTAGTAACTATTAAATTATCGAAGTAATTAACGTTTGTATTATTTATATTTTAACACTATAACCGGTATAACCGGTATTCAAAGCACTTTATCAAAACACTTTTAAATATTTTTAATGATAGAGAAAAATCATGACAAAACAGTGATGTAATTTGATGTAATAATACAATTATTACCAGTCTAACTACACTAACTAGGAAAATACATTATAAATATAAACTAAATTAATTGAAAATATTATTAAAGATTTCTAGCATTGAGAAAATTTCAATATCTTAGGATTATAGACCTTTCGTGATCATGAAGATATCAAAGACGAGGTGGTTCCGACTCATTTCGCCTTGTAGTTTGGATTACATTGTGTTTGAATGAGTTAAAGTTTTTATATTTCTGGCACCACATTTCTTTTTTGAAAGGAATAAAATAACAAAACACTTTTTAGTTGGCAATTTTATATTAATCTATTTATTAATCATAATTCAATATACATTTTCTTTTTACATTTTTCGTTTGAGAACTGAAAAGTTTCAATAAAATTAAAACTAACAGCAATATTCATATTATATTTAGCGATGGTTAAATTCTCGTGATGTTTGTTTTCCAGTTTTAATCCTTGTAATGGCAGCGGAAGTGAATTGTGGGTTCGGAGGTTATTCTGGTATCGTGAGATATTATTTAGTACTAGTTCTGCCTACGACTTCGTTCTCGTGGAATATGTTTTTTTAATAAAGTAATTTATCTGTCAGCGAAAGTCTTGTTAAAACCTATTAAGCCGTTTCAGAGATGAGCCATAATAAAAGTACAGACAGACAACCAGTGAGAAAAAAATATAAAAAATCCGTATGTACCCTCATACGTATGTAGTGCAAAGCTATTAATTTTATTAATATGTACATATTAATAATGATATTTAATTATTAAAAATAAATCACAATTCAATATCATTGTATATGGTTTATTTTACAGTGACACTAAAGCTGTAAGTATATTTTTATTTGATACTATTACATTATTCCTAGTACCTACATACAATCTTATTTTGAATGATCACTTTGGCTACTATAAGATACTTTTTAACCAAGATTATATTTTTATTAAAAGCCTACCATCCGTTGAGTGTATTACATACATTTAATCTTAACTTAAATGTTTAACAAAAAGGCCTTTTATTATAACATGAAACAATTAAAACTATATATATTTTCATTAGTTTGTTTCATCTCCAATATTGCGTACACAATACTTAGATAAAAGGTTCTATAAATAAATGAAAACCGGTCCAGTGCGTGTCAAGGCACGCGCAGTATTCCAGCTGTTCATGTTGAATACGTACTCGTAAATAGATAGACATACATTTAACGACGTTTTGTACATATTTTTAAAATATAAAATCCATCTTTATATTATTTTGACCTATCTTATAAGATTTAGCCAGCGTTTTCAATATAAGTGCACAAATTTACATATATTTTAAGCTAACCACCTATTACTCGTAAAGTTGTGAAGCCGTCTTAGTTGTGATAGTTTACTTTTTATATTTGTTGTACTCGAAGATACTACTATCGTGATTTTATTCACGCTTCCAAAATCAACCATTTAGTGAGCACACTTGAAAGAACAAAATGTTTTTTTTGTTTTTTTGTAAACCCATCATACTCTGCAAAGACCTATTTAAAGATACCTCACAATAATGGTTACTTAATAATAAACACTATACGTCAGCGAAAAATATCCCAAAAAAAAAAATCAAAATTTTATTTGACTTTGTCAGTTTGGCTAATATTATACATAAATTTGAAGTGAACACTACGAATTTAAGTAACAGTTCTCCTAAGACTCTCGAAGCTGGACTGCGGGAGACGGACATGAATAAGATATAAGGGTTCCTAGTTGATATCGGAACCCTACAAACAGTTATGTAACCATGAAACTATTGTATAAGTAACATTGAAAAATAAAGCCGATCGAATCCAGCAATTAAGAGCTTTCGAGAAGAAGCCCCTTCCGTGGTAGCTAACCACTTTATCGTGACACGCGTTGAGGACGACGACCTTTAATCTTTTTTAAATAATTGATTCTTTTTATTGGTATTTTAATAAAATACTTAAATTAAAATTATTGAAAAGAGAGCTGTGTTATTTTAGAATATTTTATTTAAAAATCTAATTTATCATAATGTCCCGCATGATTAATTTCAATATACACGATAAATTACAAATAATTGACATTGCATCAGCATTACACAGTGCTTCGCAGGTTTAAATTTAATAAGATAAACAGTCATTATATATATATATATATAAATTGGAAAGCTTTAAAACGATGTAGTTGCATCGATGAGGGTGACTGTTAGATATTGGTAGGTGTTCCATCGCTCTCCCTGTTAGCGAGTCTCACGTAATCGTCTTCGTTCTCCCGTGACCCGGTATAAAGGATTTTTCAATACAAAAAAAAACACCAATACCATATAACTTCTTCCCGCATCTTTCAAACTGTACATAGCAGTATAACTACAAATGTATGTATGTACGCAATTTATGGATATTAAATTACGTTCAGTGTGTCTGTTTCTCTATAATCGTAAAACAAGTTTTTTTTTCTATTTTTTTTTATGGAATACGAGGGCAAACAAACTGGCGGGACACAGATGATTTGTTATCACCGCCGCCCATGAACTCATGCCCATGAACTCATGCCCATGAACTCATGCAACATCGGAGGATTATAGGATCGTTGCCGGCCTTAAAGGTGGTAGTAAACGCCTTTTTTGAAATAAATAAGATATAAATTTATTGAACGGAATCGCTCCGTAACCATAATAAATTGTATCAAATGATTGATAAAGCGCTTAATAAAACACATAAGCGTATGCAACTACGTAACATAGTAAATAGATTGATAATTTCTCATTATTAAGACCTCAAGATCTGTATTATATTAAAGAAATGCTATATATCTGTAAGTATATAACATTACTTACTGCGGTAAATCGATGCTATAAGCTGTTACCGGCCGCAGTACGCAGTGCCAATAACGATAGTTTCATAGCGAACAACTTGACAAACACACTGCTTAATATTGACTTGCAAGTGTGCTCGCTATAAAGTTATAATTGGTACACTTGTATACTCGAACATTATTTTCATTTAAAAATTAGAACCGAATGAATTGATTAATTATTTGATAAACTGATAAATAGCGAGACATGTTCTCATCGAATTGAAGATAATTGTTTTAGATAATATGTTCATTGACGTCTTATTTTTATAAAGATTTTTTTAAACTATTTTCATTAATTATCAAAGGCAACAATCTGTAGATCACTTCAATAGTCCCGTATGGGAATCGAACCCACAACATTTGATTCAATAGTCAGAATCTCTCACCAAAAGATCAAGATATAACAAGGTATAACTCTTCCAATTACCTCGAAATCCAAAAAAATAGTTTTCTTTGAACACACAGTGAAGTATAAGGTTAGGTCGGTGGTAAGTTAATTAATAGAGGAAATCACCAATCATGTGTCATGGGACATCGCTTACATCGTAACCTTCACAAACTCAAACACTACTTTATATTCTTTCAATTCCAAAATAAACAAAGTCTCTGGCCGACTCAATGACGGTCCTAGTGGGTCTAGTCTAGACTGGCTGGTGCTTAAATGTTTTACCTTTACCTTTTCACACTACTCTTTACTTGGATATATCTGAAGAATCATTAATAAACCATTTTAAGTTGAAACAAAGGAACAGACCAATTGGTTCTACGTATTTGGGAGCGACTCCAAAGTGTCTAATTCAAATAAGCCTTAATATATAATAAGCCTCTGAAATTACTAGTAAATCGATAGTGACTTTTTAATATTTGAACTTAAAGGCAACCTGAATATTCATCACAACAAGAATTATTATGTTGTAATGAGAATAAAAAACACCTTTAAATATTAGGTAGGTTAGATATATTATTTTTCCATCAGTTAAAGATTCAGGACACTCTAATTCAAATCCTTAGTTCGTTTATAAAAATAAGTCAATAATAAGATTATCTTTCTATAATGACTTCTGTATTCTTATAATTATAATATATTTAATGTTTTATTAAAATACAAAGGATTGTCACGTGTGTTATACATAGAAAAATAATATGTCTTAAACATTTATTAAAAACAGAAAGTGATGTAACTTCTATTACTAATAGACATATATAATAATAGGATATCTTCCTAATAGATAAATTATTGTTTGAATGCCAGCTTTATTCCCGTACTTTACAACAAACGTTAAGTCTTTCCTAAAACCAGTAAAGCCCGTAACCCTTAGAGAGATTTCGAGATAACTGATGGATAAAAGGAGTCCCAGTATAGATATAAATTGCTTACGCTTACACATTCCAAGTACTCTCCAGAATACGATAAATAAAAAAAAAGTAATAAAAGAACATCTCATTAATCACATACATTATTTTTGATTAATTCCATATTTTCTGATAATTTTGTTGAAGTTTAGACGAGATGTCAGAGAGTGATGGGTATTTCATTTATCTCTTAATAATTATTCCTAGCATCTATGGTTGTAGTTCAGGTAACAAACATATCTAGTATTACTTAGTAAAGTTATATTCTTGTTATTTAATTATTCTCATATTAATTTGTACTACTTACCACATAAAACTTTGCTGGCGCAGCCAAGTTTTATGTATGACGAATTATTTTTTGAAGAAAGATTTTATTTATAACATAATATATTTAATTACAAAAGAACGAATCACTTAAACTACCTTATACTTATATTAATACAATGTCTTAAATATTAGTGACGCGGCCAAACAGAAGAGTAACTGATAAAATTTCATTTACGGGTGATTTAAACATGCTTTTGTGTTAAACTAAAATAATTCTATGAATTCGATTTTTATAACCAACGTTTTATAATATCTGAATATTTAAATGAAATTATCATTCGTTCATTTGTTTTTATAATTAGTTGTTTATGTTAATATTATCAAAAACAGACCGTTAGAATCATGTACAATGTTATAATATACAATATAAATATATGATTTACCTCCCAAGTTAGTTATAGTTGTCTTCTACTTAGGGAGAAGTCTATTTTGTAATATAATAAGTACTGAGCAAAATTAATATTATAAATTATTGCACAACCCTGAGGCAGTTTGTGCGTGTCTATTTTCTCTGCTACTCTAAAAGTTATTTCCAGTAAAAAGTGGTACCGAGCCCGCTCGGGATTATTATGAACATTTCACATTTAGCTTTCAAATCATTTTGCAGCTAACTTAAGTAATTTCTGACAGTTTTATTATGAGCTAAAGTAGCTGTAATTTTAATATTACCGAACATAATTAAGCGATTACTTTAAAAAAATATTACTGAAAGTATTTTTGACTTAAACATAGGCTGTTTATATTATCTAATTAAAATACAGAAGTTTTTAGAAAGACCAATTATAATAAATGCTCATTCAATCATTCCGAACGCTTTGTTCTGACTGTAACTTTTTGTATCTCCGGAAAAATTGTAACGAAAGTCGTTATTTTCAAGAATAGTTATTTAATATTTTAAAATATGTTTGTATCTAATATTTGTTAATGTATTCGATATATAAATTATTATATACAATCACATAATGCAGCTAATATCTGACATGACTGACTGTACCTTCAAGAAAGGCATATACTCTTACCTCCAAGGCCGGCAACGCTCTTGTGAATCCTCGAATGCTGCAAGAGTTCAGGGGCAGCGGTGATCACACATCAACGGTGACCCGCAAGCTCGTTTACCCTCCTCTAACATAAAAAAAAATAGTTACAGCTATACCAATTTATTTTTTTATTACAAAGGTGTCAAAACCATGAATATTGCTAAGTTCTAATAATACTCGTCTTTACTCGCGCCCCATCATTAAAGACCAAATTTTTGTCACTTTGTTGTGGTCTATAGTGGGACAGACACGTGTCACAAGTGGGGGGGAAATTAGACTTAACGAAGTTTTTTGTACATGTAAGGATCTACCCACACGACCTTTTAAACGATATGATTATAAAAGGCAATATTTTCAGTTACATTAATACAGCGTACATGCAAAATAAATAAATATACAAAAGTTTACGACGTGTTTCTGATCATTGCGTTTTAAAAATACCAACGCAGATTTTACGATAACCCAACGGTCGAGAACAAAACGCTGAGTTTTTGCATAATCCTCAAATATTTACTCAAACTATTAGTCAGTATTGTATTTTTATGTAATACAAATTTCAAAAATAGTTTCCAGTACGTAGTGAAGGTGGCTACACTTATGATACCTACTATTCTTTATATTTTTCAGTACTGTCGATTGATATAAATAAAACGACGATTACTTGTTTTGATCATGAAAAAATCGAGTCAATGAAAATTTCATTTCATTACTATTTTTTAAAATTAACAATATATATATATATATATATATATATATATATATATTAATAGTTCTTTTGATTGCGCCTTCAATGGACAACAAGTTAAAATTAAAAAGTAAAATGAAAGAAATAAACGGATATACCGTACTTGTCTATAAGTGATTAAACTACAAAATTTAACATAACCTAAAACTAAAATACATATGTTTCTACCTTATGTAGGACTCTTTATATATTAAACTTTATAATAATATATTTAGTGTTCAGTTGAGCATCTTAAGTGACTTGTGATATTAATGATAATGATATAAATATTAATGACGTAATGGTAGACTCATTTCATTGTATACAATTATATTATTTACTAAATCCAAAACAGTTTCAACTCTTTCACCTCGATGTATAAACGACTTTCCAAAGACGTTATCCAGAAGGTTCAACTTAAGAACATCGTTTCGAAGATCTCAAATATGAGACAATGTACTTGTGGCGATTGAAATTTTACAAAAAATCCCTTTGTTGTCTTAGTTCGAGTATAATTTAGAGTATATATAAAAGTTGAATAATGAGTTCGTCTTTATTTTAAGATTTCATTAATTTGCAGAGTCCATTAATAGATATATCCTATTTTAATTAATCGCATTGTCTCCTTGTCTACAAAATATATGTAATACCTAAATGTGTTTCGAAACCCGCCACACAGCTGAGTGTATGCATATCAATATCAATTACGAGTATCTGCGTATCACACGTGACTTTGATACGAGGAACTAAGATTAACAGTGACATTAGTAAGATGCTGTGATAGAGGATATTGTGAAGGGAGTCCGTGAAATGTAACATGTAATTGTGTTTAAATATTAATTTGAGTTCTACATGCGTAATAATATAACCTACGTGCTTGTGATTTAATACATGATATATATATTAAAATACCTTTAATTATGTTTTTAGTCATTTAAAATGTAATATTAATCAAAGTGATTATATTGTTCGGTAAAATATATCTTAACTTATATAATAAAGAAGATTTTGTTTGTTTGTTTGCAATCTTACTACTACTTACTTGATACTGAATTTATTCAGTCGATGAGTGCTAAAGAAAAAAATGCATATCTTAGTTTTAAGAGTGTAGTAGATAATTTTTTAGGCAATGAAAAAAGTCCAAATTACAAGAAAGAAATAAAGAAACTGCTAATAAACTATAATATATTAGGTTGCTTTATGAATTTGAAATAACACTTCCTCGAATCTCATCTTGACTATTTTCCTGACAATTTAGGAGACAACAGTGAGGAGCAAGGTGAAAGATTCCATCAGAATCTTAAGACAATGGAACAGCGCTATCAGGGTAAATGGAATGTCAATATGTTAGCAGACTACTATTGGAATTTAAAAAGAGATTTGTCAGAACAGAAAAGAGCCAATAAAAGGAAACCACTTAGAAGATCTTCTGAAAACAAGAGAGTTCGTTATCGTAGAAACAGGTAGACGCTGAATAGTGAGAGGTAAGGGGACTCACTTTAATCCAGCACCCCAGATAGTGAGAGGCAAGGGGACTCACTTTAATCCAGCACCCCAAAAGGGAACAGAAATCTACTACGTCCACGTCGTTGTTCCTGGGTTATGCTAAGAGTAGAATTAAATCATGAATATATATCAGATACTTCTGATCGCTAAAGCATTTGAATTTCTAATATCAGAGCTAAGAGTAACCTCAAACTAGTTTGATAAACATGTCATTTACTGTAAAGCCTTAAAATTTCTTCACACATCTTGATTTTATACAAAATTGAAACTACCCTCACCCCCCGTAAGGGGTGGTTAGGTGATTAGGGGGTGGTATTGAGTAAAAGAGTTATCAAATTCACTTTTGGTTGTCATTTTCGGTTTCATCGTACCAAAAAACATAGAAATACACATTCATCTTTATTTTATACAAAAATGGAAAACTTCACTCCCCATAAGGGGTAGTAGGAAGTGTTAATGGGTTATGGAGGTCTTGAATTAATTTTTAGTTATCATATTCGGTTTCAGCGATCCCAAAAACCTAAGAATAATAGGGTCTCCCCTCTGGTTCACGATTTTTTTTTTTTTGTATGCCTGTGTATATTTACAATATTTTATCCGTTTATCGATTTATAATATAATATATTCACAAGCATTTATCAAGAAAATTATGCAACGTAGTTCAACTCAATGAATAATATAACTACTAACAACAACAACAACTAACAGAACGTTTAAACAACCGTCCCAGAGTGCATCCGACGAGTCGCGTGCAAACATTTATTATTCGAGTAAAGCTTATAAACATTATCCGCTATTATGTTTGCTATTGCATTCTAAGAGAGCAGTAGCATAGATAAAACTGCATTTACCAGGAGTCTCGGGAATATTTTTTTATACATACAAGAAACAAGTATACCGATATGCTTTAAGTTAACGAAAGAGTTACGCTTATCTATTTGGTAACGTTAGTATACGTGGTAATATACTAAACTGTATCTTATAATTGTATCCTGAACACTGACCTTAGCGGAGATATGAAAGCTAAATAAAATATGATTAAATGTTAATAATCCCGAGCGGGCTCGGTTTTAGACAAGAAAGAGCTTTTAAAGTAGCAAAGTTAATAAACATGTAACCACTGTATTAGGGTTCCTTAACGTTTTAGTTATATAAAACTGAAGTATTTAAGTACCAGTAAGTTTTGGCAAAGTAAAAGCTGTTAAATAAAAACAACTGAACTACTGATAAATAACATATGAACATTGGGATTACAATTTTTAATGAAATACAATGTTTTATTAAATATAATATATTTACTACTATTAAATGTACTATTTAACATCTACAGAAAGACTAATCGCTTCTCGTATGATTTCTAGTACTTTATCGTGTCGACGCGAGTATTTACCTGTATTTAAAAGTACCCTACACCCTACTAGCAAGTGTTTCGCGGTTCCTACTGCCTCCCAACAGATGTTGCAAGATTTTTCGGTGGTTTTGCCCCATCTTACTAAGTTACTTTGATCTGGAAGAGTCATTTGGAATACATTAAGATAAGATTTTAATAATGCTGAGGACCAATCATGAAGCAGGGAGCGCCATCTCAAAGCTAGTGGAATACAAAAATCTCCTATGGTCACCCATTCATTTTGCAATTCTAGGCTCATCGCGTGCAACCGGTAATTATCGTTTTCATCTTGCCGAATAAAGGATTTTGTTATTTCTAAGTCTTGTTGTTTCCTACTTGATCCTATCCTGAACCTAGCCCTGCTTTATTTGTTTGAGCAGCTATCATAAATTGTTTATAGAATTGAAGTCGTGACTCTAGTTCTGCGGCAATTTTATCTTTTGGGAGAGACGTCATAGTATCATCATTCGATTTTGAGATGATATGTCTTTTGGTCACTCTTAGGTGTTTATAGAGTTCCGATGGTTTCTTTAATTTTAACCCAAAATTGTGTCGGTCTCTAAATAAGGTAGAAGAGTCCGCTGGATGCGCTAACCCGAGCCATGACTTCAATGTCCTTATGACGCTTGCATCTAACTTCAACAAAAGGGTCTTATTGATATCGTAAACGAGGAAAGGCCAATTTAGACGTGATGTTAAGTAATTATCGTATATTCAAGTCTTTTTGATGTTACTTATTGGATGATTGTCTACCTGTTTTAGATCATTCAAAAAGCTATCGACTATTATATCTAACGATGGAGTGCGCCCTTGGTAATCGATTATAGAATATACGTAAATTTGGAAGAAAATTTTGTAACTAAATTAAAATTGTATATATTTGTAAGTTATTTACTGACAATCAAGATATATTAAATATTCATTTATTTCCTACATCTTAAGACACGTTCTTAATTCTTAGTGCAGTCATTATTTTTAAAGCAAACAAAGATTTATACTTCTCTTTTTCTTAAAAAATAAGCAATGAAAACGTGCTTTTCAATAATAGACCCTCGAGACACCAATTATTATCGCAGAAGTGAAACAATAGCGTGATGATGTGTATATAAAAGGTTTGCTCTACTGTTATTCAGTAGACAGCCATTGTTATTCTGCATACGAAGTAACTTTAATAAAATACATTAAGTATTTAATAAAATAATACAATTACTTATACGTCATAAAGTCAAAGTGTAAACATCAATGTCAAACTATCATATTTCAAACAAAATTACTAATTTTAATAAAAAAAAATGGCTTGTTATAGAATTACAATACAGTAAAAACTATCGGACGGACTTGTATTAATTGGTTTGGTGCTGACTTATAGTTTATTTAATATTACTTGGCGTTCTTATACAAGAATGTCAGTGGTATTTTATATTTAAATAATATAAAGATCCTCCTCGTCATTACCTTCACAAAGACTTCTTGCTTATTTGAAGATGTCAATTATATTAGTTAATTCTTTGACGTTTACACTTACGTCACAAGTTTCGAGCCTTGTCGAAATTTTCGTATAAAATTAAACATACATTTCAAAAAGATGAAGAAAATTTTAAAATATATCTAAATTAAAATTTGTCTAAATTATTTTGCTTATAATAACATTATTAAAGCTAATTTAACTTATAATAAGTCTAGTATAAAATATCATATTTAAGTTGTTTTCTGTAACAAATAGGTTACAATACTGTACACTTACTACAAATATTTATTTAAATTATAATAAATACAAATAAGTAATTAAGAATCAGAGTTAATATAAATGAGCTTTCAAACATTTGTGAACCCTGTATCGGGAGATTGATATATTCTTGAATTAATGATACAATTATGACCTAAAAATATACCCTTTACTTTCTCTTGCCCATCTCTCATATCAATGAGATTATAATATATGTCATTACATTATTATTATTATTATTATTATTATTATTATTATTATTATTATTATTATTATTATTATTATTATTATTATTATTATTATTATTATTATTATTATTATTATTATTATTATTATTATTATTATTATTATTATTATTATTATTATTATTATTATTATTATTATTATTATTATTATTATTATTATTATTATTATTATTATTATTATTATTATTATTATTATTATTATTATTATTATTATTATTATTATTATTATTATTATTATTATTATTATTATTATTATTATTATTATTATTATTATTATTATTATTATTATTATTATTATTATTATTATTATTATTATTATTATTATTATTATTATTATTATTATTATTATTATTATTATTATTATTATTATTATTATTATTATTATTAGTCTTTCTCATTTCCATTGTCAGTCATTACTGAAGTACAACTGATACTGGAAATAACAAAGATTTCCTGAGATTGAATGATATATAATATTAATTAAAAAACTTTACACTTCGTATTAAATATTGGCATAATTAAAAGTAATTCTGTAATTTTATTTTTTATATAAAAAATTGTTAATAATTGACTTTAGACTTTATGTAATTTCATGAGGCGGTCGTTTTTGTTATTTAGAATTACTTTCTTGATTTACATCCTAGCGTGTGAAATTGAGATTAATTAGGTATATACAGTCATTGAGATAAACACAGTAATTATAA
This sequence comes from Melinaea marsaeus rileyi, assembly GCA_918358865.1. Taxonomy (NCBI): domain Eukaryota; kingdom Metazoa; phylum Arthropoda; class Insecta; order Lepidoptera; family Nymphalidae; genus Melinaea; species Melinaea marsaeus. Next base: position 11,612,823 of record OU911086.1, on the reverse strand, counting down.
TTATTAAAGTTTACCACTTTTTGAAGACTACATTTTAATTCAACATTGTTATTGTCCCCTCCTTATTGAATACCATGCTGTTTTCACGGACTTGGTCAAGTCATTTCCGTAATGAGTTCTCATTACTTCATGTTGTAAGTGCTGTATTATCATCACTTAACATTTCAGTTTATCAAAAATATATTTAAAGTAAGTAGTAGTAAGATTGCAGAGAAACAAACAAAATCTTCCTTATTATATAAGTTAAGATATATTTTACGGAACAATATAATCAGTTTAATTAATATTACTTTTTAAATTAATAAAGACATAATTAAAGGTATTCTAATAATGTTAATATTTGTATTATATATAACATATATATATATAATTACGCACGTAGAACTAAAATTAATATTTAAACACAATTACATGTTACATTTCAAGGACTCTCTTCACAATATCCTGTATCATATCATCTTAGTAATGTCACTGGTAATAGTAGTAACTTATCACACATGACGTGTGTTAAGCAGATAATTGATATTGATAAGCATACACTCAATTGTGTTTACGAAATTTGATACACATTTGGGTAACACATATATTTCGTAGACAATAAGTCGATGCGTTTAATTAAAATAAGATATATCTATTAACGGAATCTTCAAATTAATCAAATCTTTATCATTACTCAGCTCATATTATTCTAAATTAAACTCGAACTAAGGAAACTAAAGATTTTTTTGTTAAATTTTAATCGCCACAAGTCCGTTGTCTCATATTTGAGATCTTCGGAACGATGTTCCCAAGTTGAACGCTCTTGTTAACGTCTTCGGTAAGTCGTCTATACATCGAGGTAAAAGAGATGGAACTGTTTTGGATTTAGTCAATCATATAATTGTATACAATGAAATGAGCATTTATCATCTTACCATCACGTCATTGGTATTGTCATTATATTGTCGTCTCACAAGTAACTTAAGATGCTAACTGACAACCACTAAACATTATTATTATTATAGAGTTGTGTATTTGTAACTGTGTATGTGTATTTCAGTTTCAGCTTATACGTTACAGTTTGTAGTTGAGTCACTTCTAGATAAGTCTAGCTCAATGGTACATCCGTTTATTTCTTTCCTTTTATTTTTTAATTTTAACTTGTTGTCCATTGAAGGTGCAATCAAAAGAACTATCTCAAGAAAATAATATCTCAAAATATTAATACAATAAACGTATATCACTATGGTATAAGCTAGATACTTTATATACTACTATAAAGAGCCTTAATAATAACTTTTAATAAATATTTTCATATTTATATATGTTTTGTTAATTTCAAAAACAAGTAATGAAATGAAATGTACAATATTATTATTGAAAATATACTTATATCAACATAACGCAACAGTTGGTCAAAACACTGTAGCATTGTAAGGTTAGGATTTCTATGTTTTTATTTGATTTAGTAATTTTCATTGACTCGATTTTTTTAACAGAAAATCTGCCTGTTATCATCATATCGTTTAAAACGTCTTGTGGATAGATCCTTACATTTACAAAAAACTTCGTTAAGTGTAATTTTCCCCTCACTTGTAACACGTGTCGGTCCCACTAATGGACCACAGCAAAGTGACAAAAAGCTTTTCTTTAATGGTAATAATGGGGCGCGAGTAAATACCTACGACTATTATCAAAACTGCGAAACATTCTTGGCTTTGCCAGACCTTGTTATATTGTAATAAAGAAATAAATTAGTATATTTGTTACTAATAACAGATATTAGCTGCATTATGTGATTGTCAGTAATAATTTAAATATTGAATTCATTAACTAATATCAGATACAAACATATTTTAAAATATAAAATTTCTATTCTTGAAAATACTAACTCTCTTTATAATATTGCCGAAGATAAAAAAGTTACAGTTGATTGAATTGAATGATTTTTTTTTTAATTTAAGGTAATTAATTAAATACCAATTATTAATTATTAAGAAATTTTAATTAATTATCAATACCATGATATTGCCTAGATATTGCCCGCGACTTTATCGTCGTTGACATAACGCAGAAGGTTGACATAAAACACAGCGTTCGGAAAGAATGAATGAGTCTTTATTATATTTGGTCTTTATAAAAACTCCTGTATTTTAATGAGATAATATACACAGCCTACGTTTAACTCAAAAATATTTTCAGTAATATTTCCAGTAAATCCATTCGAAATTCTGGAATCATTATATCTATAAAATATAAAAACAAAGTTATTTATAAAATATAGCTGACTTAAAAGTAATCGCTTACTTAGGTTCGGTAATATTAATATTACAGTTACTTTATATCATAATAAGCCGGTCAGAAATTACTTGTTAGATGCAAAATGATTTGAAGCTAAATGTAACCGAGCGGGCTCGGTACTACTTTTTACTGGAAATAACTTTTTGAGTAGCAGAGAAAATAGACACGCACAAACTGCCTCAGGGTTCCGTAATAATTGTAGTAATAATTTTTATGTGTACTTATTATATTATAAAATATATTTCTATCTAAGTAGAAAGAAGACAACTACAACTAACTTGGGAGGTAAATCATATATTTATATTGTATATTATAGCATTGTACAAGATTGTGACGGTCTGTTTTTGATAATATTAACATAAACAACTAATTATGAAAATAAATGAACTAAAGATAATTTTATTTAAATATTGAGATATTGTAAAACATTGGTTATAAAAATCGAATTCATAGAATTATTTTAGTTTAACACAAAAGCATGTTTAAATCACCCGTAAATGAAATTTTATCAGTTACTCTCCTGTTTGGCCGCGTCACTAATATTTAAGACATTGTATTAATATAAGTATAAGGTAGTTTAAGTGATTCGTTCTTTTGTAATTAAATATATTATGTTATAAATAAAATCTTTCTTCAAAAAATAATTCACCATACATAAAACTTGGCTGCGAAAGCAAAGTTTTATGTGGTAAGTAGTACAAATTAATATGAGAATAATTAAATAACAAGACTATAACTTTACTAAATAATACTAGATATGTTTGTAACCTGAACTACAACCATAGATGCTAGGAATAATTATTAAGAGATAAATGAAATACCCATCACTCTCTGACATCTCGTCCAAACATCAACAAAGTTATCAGAAAATATGGAATTAATAAAAAATAGTGTATGTGATTAATAAGATATTCTTTTATTACTTTTTTTTAATTTATCGATTTCTGGAGAGCACTGGGAATGGTAAGAAATTTATATCTATACTGGGACTCCTTTTATCCATCAGTTATCTCGAAAGCTCTCTAAGGGTTACGGGCTATACGGGTTTTAGGAAAGACTTAACGTTTGTAGTAAAGTACGGGAATAAAGCTGGCATTCAAACAATAATTTATCTATTAGGAAGATATCTTATTATTAAAGATATTTATTAGACAACAGTGTCTTGGTTGGTTTGTTTGCTCTCTTTTTGTTAATTGTATAGTTACTAGATATCGAATTAAGTCAAACTTCTAGGTCTACAATATCTAAAAAAATTTAAACTCTTACGAAACTAAAAAATGAATATATATTTTTTTCTGAACGTAGGATTTCAATACTTTTTCCAATTTCACAAAAAGAATGAACAACATCGAAGCCGGCCAGAGAGTTTATTTATTTTGGAAAGACTATCTATATATTGCAGTGCTTGTATGTCGGAAGGTTGCGATATAAGCAATGTGGCAATACGGCATCCGCTTTCTTCTATGAATAAATTTATCATCGACCTAATCTTATACCTTACTTTACATTTTGCAAGTATAATAAAGTTTCATTGTGAATGAAACGCCAATGTATATATGGTAGAGATTGGTCTTGTTGTAAGAGACCCTGACTATTGAATAAACAGTTTTGGGTTGGAGTCTTATACGGGACAATTGAAGTGAACCCCGCATTGTTGTTTTGAGCTTGGGTGATGATACTTTGTTCTCTTCATTTAAATAGTTGTGAAACCACACGCGACTCGTGGTATTTTGTAAGCATAATAATTTTAAAAACACATCTTTAATAAATAAGACATCATGCACCGTGTCATTTAAAAAAAATATTTTCAATTCGGTGACAACATGTCTTATTATTTATCATTATTTATAATAGTCAGTCAGTTGATTAAGTTCAATTCTTTAATGACTCGTTATATAGCATCTGCATCAGCTGTAATTTCAAAGCAAGCACGCCTGTAACTCAATCTTAAAGTGTTTGCTTGACGAATTGTTAGCTTCTAAATTAAAGTTATAGGTACAATGCAGTGCGCATTGTGCCTATTGCAGCCGATGATAGCTTATAGTATCGATTTACAGCAGTCAGTTATTTCATATACATAGAGATATATGACATTGTTTATCTTCCATTAGAATAATGCCAATTATGTGTCTTAACATTGAAGAAAGCTTTTAAAAGCTCTTCAATTTTAGGTAAGTAACCAAGCCTGTAGCACTTTATGTATTGTAGTATCAGTTAACTAACTATCAGTACACACTATCAAATTCAAAAGAAATACAGTAATTTCTCTGTGTTTTCTATTTTGCAACGGGTTAAATTAAAGGAAGCATATAAAGTATTCTTTATTTCATGTTAAAGCATATAACTAATAGACCTTTCATTTTTTGATCCAATATTTGCCCATGTTCTATTTTATGAAACACAGTATCAATTACCTAATGCTGAACATGAATATGCCATCACTTAAGTGCAGTCATTATGTTCTCCCCCGACGCGTGGACTCGCTGTATGTGCACTGTAATAGATACTTAAGGTAACGAAACTTTGATTATAATTAATTTAATATAATATATATTTACACTGCTTGATAAATAAATCACTTTTATGAAATAGAATTTTTATTTTTGAAGCACTGTGATATATTCATGCGAAGTCACCAATTTGTAGGAAATAGTGTAGAAGACAATTCAGATATTATGAATATTGTACTTTATACAAATAAAGATTAATTAATTATTTAAGAAAGAGATTGAACGTGGTCTTCGTAAACGCGAGTCACGTTAAAGTTGTTATCAACTACGGACGGCGCTTCTCCTCGGAAGCTCTTAATTGCTGGCTCCGATCAGTTTTATTGTTCACTGTGTTACGAGTAACAATAGTTTCATGTATGCATAACTTTTTTATCAATTGAAGTTTTCTATACACCATGTTGATGACGCAACAAGTGAATTAGATTTACATCCTAAAATACATACAAAGTGAATTTATACAAAAGCTAGGTTATTGGTATTCATTTTTAATAAAAATGGCTTCTTTTTATTTATATGATCTATTTTTTATTTGTTCTTTACTTCATTTGTTTTATTTAATTATTTTTAGGGAGGTATTTTAGAAAATGTGGAATAAAAAATCTTGAGGTTTTTACCAAACACTACTACGGATATTAAGTTAAGTGACACATAAAGTAATAAGTAAATTATTTGAAAGTGCTTATTTGACTCTTCTAGAAGAGTTTCATGAATGTAACAATTAATAAAGTATTCCGATTAAAATAATGATGAGAATAATACAATAGTCATTATAACGACACATTTTGTATCAGACGATTAATTGTCACCTACCTTTTTGTAAAGAGTTATTAAATGTATAATATTATGATTTAATCGTAATTATATTCATTATTATTATTTATTTTTAAAAAATAGATAAATTTGAAACTGTAATAATTTTAATAAAGTTGAAGAAACATTTTGTGAAGCTATGAAGTGAAATGTTTCTTAAAGCAACATTAAATATTATAACAATAAAGGAAACTTATCAGATATTAAATAAAATAATTCTCCAACCGGTATTTTATTGAATAGAGAAGCTATCTGCATTGAATTTTTAAACAATCCTGTAATAGTAAATAAGAATTTATGTAAAGAAAAGGTTTAACTTAACTTATTTAAAAATAAATCATAATAAAAATTCATCAATACGACTAGGACTTACTTTTTTTTATATCTAAAATATGTTGTAATTAATATTAAAATAACTTGTTGTTTTGCTCCCTGTGTTACAGGAATATAAAACTGTAATCTTTGAGTATACATGTCCATATTAAATTACTTAGAACTTGATCAGTTGAGATCAGAGATGGGATAAAATAAATGATATTACATTATTACATAAAATACATTTTTTTGCAGCTATTGCATGTTATACTTTACAATTAATTCAATACTAAACACACGATATGTATTAACAATTTTCCTGTCTTTATAGGAGTTTTAATCAAGTCTGCTAACTTCTTAAGTGGTTATCCTTCAGGAAGTCTCCCGAGACTGTGAGAGATTACTTGTACCTTTAGTTTTTAGTTCTTACTGGTTCTGGAGTTATAGTATTAGTAAAGTTTTATGACATGTAGATGAATAGTTAGTTTTAACTTTTCACAGTATTATATATAAGTTCCATATGGAATGTAGGTAACTATTTCAACAGAGATTGAAATGAACTCGGAGAGTGCGCTCGTTTTAGCAATAAAGGATTAAATATTATTTTCTCTTTTTTTTTTCAAATAACAATATTCAAAGAAATTTAATTCTATTTATATTTGTGTATAAATAACAAGAAAAATCCATAAAAATATCCTTCGATTATTGAAATATCTTGTGAGTAATAAAACTGTATAAAGCATACTTTTTAATATTTTAATAATATCTCATTAATTACCATTATCACCTCACATTGAAGACTGTGTATACAGATAGAAATATTTTAGAAACAGAAAGTCAAAGGTAATTATTAATATATATATATGGTTTATTATTTGTCATATTTACTTTACAAATACTTTTTCGTTAATCATTAAATGTGATCATTAAGAAGGAGCGTTAACGGAAACTAACACTTAGTAATTAAATATAAAAATGGTAAGTGTGTATAATGTAGTTTGATAATAAATGGGACTGTCTCCGGGTTGATAGTAAAGGCTTCAGAAAACGATTTTTTCTTTATTAAATCTCAATTTCCAACCTCATAGTACTTTAGATTATATCAGCGTTTATTCCTTATCATTATTATTCCAGAGAACTCCACTCTGTTATGTTGAATCTAAATTAGATTAGAACAGCCGGGCCAACTTATACTGGCCGCCTTCCAAGTGGTAGAGGAGGATAAGAACTGTGAAATACATTCAGTACACGACATCTGCTATGAAAGAGAAGGTGATTGTTATAGAGATACTAAATTAGATAAGTGTGACAAAAAAAATATAACATTACTTCCTAAAAACCTAGTAATAATTTGTACAAAATGCATACCTAATATAAGTAATATATACTCGTATAATATTAATAGGTAGATAATACCTAGATAGCATTAAGTCCGCCAATTGTACCATTTTGTTTGTGCAATGAAGTTTTAATAAATAAATAAATGAATAATATTAAATTTAATACTTGTACGCTTATGGAATATTTTAATATTAGTTTTTTATATGAAATGATAGTTGAAGAAAAATATTTAATTCTTTCCAACAAATGACAGCATCCCTCAACACTAATCTCTAGAGTATTTGCATTTATAACTAAAATACAGAGAATTAAAACAAGGTAGTAATTAAATAATTTATTTACACGTATTATTAATACTTAATTATCTATAACAGAATCACCAGCGATAGTTGAAGTTGGCCAGTCCGCCGTACTCCTTGGGCTGACCCCACTGCTTGCCGTACGTGCCTTGGAGAGAGAAGTCGCCGTTCTTACCCACCGGCCATCTGCCGCCCGCTGCCGCTTGGTACTGGAGCAATAATGATATATTACTAACACCGTTGAATGTATTTATTACAGGCACTAGTTTAATAAAGTATACTCACTGAAGTTCCTCCGTGGATCTGTTTGCTGATGTCCAGTGAGGCGGCCGCGTTGGGGTTCTTCCAGTTAAGAGCGCCTCCGAAGTTCGAGGAGTCTCCGTTGGATCCCAGTACGCGGGTCCCGTACGCCTGAGCCTTCAGATCACCACGACCGTCATTGAAGATCTGATGCTCATAACCACCTTTACCCTGGAATTATATTTAAAATGAAATGTCATTGTCACCGTCCTTTGGTTTTATTTAGAAAAGTGATAATAATTGTTAAAACAAACTATTTTTAAAAGAGTAAGAGTATGAGAAATTGACCTTGCTTGATAAATTATAATAGATAGTAATAGATACGTACAAATAATCCGTTATCATTTTGCCCCAGAGTACCAAACACACGACCGTCTCCGATGTTCTTATCCACAGTGACGTCACGACGCACGCGCTGACTCACGTACCATTCAGGGTAACTGAGAGAGAGTAACTCATTAATAAAGTAAGAGGTAGTTTTATTATGCTATTATAATAGTCATAATACTTACGTATCGATGATTTCTAATGGTACCATGTATTCTTGAGCCGACGCGGCCAGAACCACGGAAAATAATATATATAGGAAGTACATTGTGTTCTGAAAAAAAAAAGAATGTTTTAAAAAGCGTAGTACAAAACACTATTACTTCTTGGAAATGATGAACACTTAAGAGTGTTAGTGAAATAATAATAGTATAATTCCCAAACTCACTGTAATATTCAAGAAGTGTATATATTATAAGACACAGCTGCCTCAGTGGAGATGTGTGTAGTAATTAGTGCTGTGAGATGATGACCTGGTACTTATATAAGACGCAGGACTTCCCTGAGCCTGTGACGCCGTGTTCCTCCCCGTCTCCATCGTACTTAACATAACAAAAATTCAGTTTGTTATCAACTAATTTCCAAGTAAGCTTTAATCTCATTATGTTTTAATTTAATTATATTTTTTGAATTTATTTTCAAATTAATTATGAATTGAATAAAATAATAATATATTTGGATTAGAAACGATTACGATGACAAAGGATACTATGACAACGGTTACCATAGCAACGGTTACGATGACAACTTTTACCATGGCAACCGATGTCAATAAGTTGAAAAAGTTGAAATTTGAAATTTGAAAATAAAAAAAATGTCATAAGTTAAAAATCAAGGACGTAAAAATATAATTGAAGACGAAATTGAATTTGATATATTTGAAAAATAAATAAATATTATTTAAACAAAAAAAATCTAAATTTGTCCATAGTTATATGCTAGCAATTTTTTTGTGGTGTAGGCCTACTGGGGATGCCGCCATATTACATAACGGAAACTCATCCCGATACACTGTGTATTCACTGACTGCCTTTTATATTTATCTATTTAAAATAATAAAAAATTACACTTAATATGAAATAGATATTAAACATTTTGTAAATACAAGAAATGTAAGTTCACAGCCAAATTAATAGTGTGCTTAGCGAAGCGGACGGGAATCAGGTAGTATAATATACTCGTATTATGATGTAATAAATAACATACACACAAACTAACACTAAGACACAGTCACAGTGAGAGTGAGGACTTCCCTCGTTATCTACACAATGTAACCTTTAACATGGAGATAACAACATGTTCTTATCAGACATGTGTATTTGTGAATATATGTTACCTAGATAGTTTAAATGTTAAGGTTTTATTAAATTGTGACATTTATAATATCTATATATATAGATAACATTGAAGTATCTGTTTGTAATTCCACATTAACAGCTAATTAAGTTTGGTGGCAGCGAAGGATGCAAAGAAAAACAATTATTTTATAAAATTATATTAAAGAGTTACAATTAAAACTTATAATTAATTAATACTAAAAAAAAGGTGATTCCAGGTCAGCGATTGACCCAAGAATGAATATATTTTATCCTCGATTCCCATCGATGGTGAGAACGCAAGCCGTATGGTGTCGTCTTCAGGATACTCGAAGCGTGGTGTCAGCATTTAATCGTGTGAAACCAAGTTGGTTCTTACTATAACAATTGCCCTTGGCTATGCTTGCGTAACACCTCCCCCCGTAGAACAGCAACTATTGAAGACCTTCGTTGTAAATTGCGCTGGAAGTTCTGATTCATCCCTTTGAGTTTTTTGGATGGTGTGTTTCGTATGTTTAAGTCGGTATTTCCGGTATGCAAGGCCGCTAATTAGTACACATGCACCGAATAGTAACGTATATAAAGGTATTGTTGTATGGTAGACGCTTATATCGTTGGTCTTGCTTAAATTTACTGGTGACTGTAGAATAACCTCTCTATTGGTAGCGTGAAGGTTAGTCAAATTAATGGAGTTTAATTTGAATATCAGATGTGCTGCTGAACTGAGTGTATTTTCATTAGGGACATCTATTATCTTCAAGGCTTGACCTTTTAGTCGATCGTTGAGGTTCGAGATGATGAATTCTGTTGTTTGAATGAAACAGTCATATGGAATTATAGCGAGATAACTTCCTTGCAACATCTTGTAGATATCTTGATCGCAGGACAAGCGTACTTTAGTAAGAGTTGGAAAGCTAATGGTGTAGTGGCGATCGTCGAGTTTCTCGTAGGCTGACGTAAGTAAGGATACGGTGACTGGTTTACATTCGGGGAGTTTTTGCTGCGTAGTAACGAGGGCTGTTACACAATCCGGCGATGTACGACTATGTATGTTGTGTATCTCTTCACATAGATACCCTTTAGTGAACTTCGGGCATTCAGCCTCTATGTACTTGAAATCTTTCAAATGGATTGCAAGGAATTGGTGTTGGGGAACAAGAATTTCATGATTTTTGTTAGGGATTATGGATATCTTATATAAATTATATATTTGGGATTTTATAATTGGGAATTTATATACTATAACTATTTCATTTCCTACATAATAAGAACCTAATTGTATTACGTCATAATACTCTCGGGCCTCTATATCTAGTACTTTATTACTACCATACATACTACGTAGCTTTCTAATTATATTTCTAATAGAACTTAAACTAATGACATCATGATGAGCCGTGGATGTCCTTGTAAATGCTAGCACATTCTGTAACTTAGACTAATGTTTTTTTACTAGTTCCGCTAATTTGTTCTGATTATCTACTATTTTATCTATTATTTTAGAGTGCTGAGTTATCCAATCTTTGGTCAGGCTTACATGACTGTTAAATTCCGTAACTAATTTATTATCGTTTTCTTGTAGTGATCTTATTGCGTTATTAAACTGTAACGCATCTGTATAATCAAGATTACCGGTAATACTTTTTATTACGGACCCGAGACCATCAACGAGACCTCTTTTAGAGCGGCTAATTTCAAATGACTGCAATTGTTCTATAACGACTTGAAGCTTTTCTTTCAAATAGTTAGTATGGGGCTCAAACAAAGAAAAAGTTTTATTATTAAGATTAGAGATTATATTGCTTAATTGGATATGAACTGTATTTACTTTGTCTTGCAATTCGTGGATATCGATATACTTCAAGAATGAGTGATAATGAGACACTATGTGACAAGGACCTAGTTTAAAAGGTAAAATGCCGGGACCATCATCTAGATTTTCAAGTTTTATTTAAGAACTCTCTTTAATCTAGACTTAGCAATTGGCCCGCCTTTTTTGCGCGTATATATATGTATCGGGAGATCAGCTATAACTGTATCATGTGTGTAACGCGGCGCTATCTTTTGACGAACAGCAAAAGGGTTTCTAATAAATATTTGTTGATCGGGAGAGAATTGCTTTTCGGGCTCTCTAGACTTATTATGAGTATTTGTTAATTCATTTCTGTAACTTAAACTAGACTCATGAATTAAATTAAAAGCTTTGGTCATTTTATTTTTATTAACTTTTCACTCTGTATAGATAATAAATCTAGGTGAACAACTTCGAAAGGCTTACACGGTGGAGGGACAATACGAAATTGTTGTCTAATAGGGTTGCGATCATATTTCGCTTGACCACAAATTATACATTTGTTAATGAACTTGGTTATATGCTCTCGCATTTTTGGCCAATAATACCTATGAGATAGGGCGAGATGACATTCATTAACACCCCTATGATTAGTTTTACCTACGTGGTATTTGCTTATTATTTCTTGTTGTTTTAAGTATTCTTTTATGTTTTCCAATTCCTTTTTAACTAGTATTAAATTCATAGCTGAACTTTTAAAAGCTTTTTGTATTATGGGAATAACCGAGTACATTGCTAATGGGGGATTTATGAGTAACCCTGTTTTAATTTTGGGATGAACATATTCTTTGATAACGTTAATGATATCTTCTTCGAGATTATTTTCTGACAATTGAACAGTGATACGTGTGTGTGTTTCAAAAGGTTTTGAAACTATTGGTCTTCCTTTAATATTGCTTACAATTGTTAAAACTAGCTGTTTTGTGAATTTATTTAGGGGTTCGTCAGAAATCGGGATTTCCAAAATAGGATTTTCATTGTCGGTATGAACTGTTAGGGTATTAGAATTATCTCTATCAGCTTCTGAAGCTGTAATAGTGCTAGTCATTTTCAGATGCATTTACTGCTATTGAACTTAGTTCTTCGTTATGAATTACTAAACGGGATAAGTCATCAGCATTTGTATTATATTTACCTGGCTTATAAATGACTGAGAAATCGTATTCTGATAATTTTAATCGCCATTTGGTTTTACCCGAAGCATCTGCCTTTTTAGGGACCACCCAAATAGGAGAGCTCCACGCGGAATCCGAAGGTCTAATTATATTTTGTTCAAGCATTTTATTGATTTGACTTCTAACCTCTTGTTTATGGACATAAGGATACCTATAGCTTTTAACATGAACTGGGATCTCATCATTTGTTTTAATTTTATGCTTAATTTTGTTCGTAAATGTTAAGGGTTCTCCGTCAAGGTAAAATACATCCGAATAAGGTTTTTAAATTAGCTATTTCCTCTGGGTTTGTAATGATAAATCGTTAAATAAAAGTGGTCTCGTCTCGATGGTCAGCAAAATTATTAACAAGTGCACTACGAATACCGAACTAATTTTCAGGAATACCTTTGGAATTTATCAATCGAGCTGCAGAGCCTGTAATCTTATTTAATATACCATTACTAAGGGCCAAATTGGTTAACTCATAACCCGGTTCTGTTTTAAAATATGCAAGTACTAATTGATCACATAAATTTATAAATCTTGTTAGCACATGGGGGTTACCGTCAAAATCAGGCAATACTCTAAGTGACTTGTATATCTCACCCATTATATCTTGAGACATTTTAATATTAGGTATAACAATTTTTTTTAATTGCCTAAATTCGTCTATAGTATCGAGCCTGCTAGATCTACCCTTACACAAACTACGGCTACTGTTTTCTCTCGGATGAAAAATTTTGAACACTAATCTAACACTCTAAAAATTATATATAATAGTATTTATATATTAAATTACTTGGACAAGCTAATGGAATAATAAAATAAATTGAAAGGATAAGAATAACGTTAAAAATTAGGATAGGTAAGGACTTGAAAGATTCAGAGTACTTACATGAACATGATTTTCTTTGCCGAATCGATTTTCGGATTCACCTCCGCTGGCCTCCACGATGTATGTAGATTCGGATACTCGAAAGCGGTTAGTCACGCGGGATCTCGCACCGATATTAGGGGAAATCTTGACGCGACGCGTACCGAATATATCTCGAATATCCTACCGACTGCGCCAATTAAGTTTGGTGGCAGCGAAGGATGCAAAGAAAAACAATTATTTTATAAAATTATATTAAAGAGTTACAATTAAAACTTATAATTAATTAATACTAAAAAAAAGGTGATTTCAGGTCAGCGATTGACCCAAGAATGAATATATTTTATCCTCGATTCCCATCGATGGTGAGAACGCAAGCCGTATGGTGTCGTCTTCAGGATACTCGAAGCGTGGTGTCAGCATTTAATCGTGTGAAACCAAGTTGGTTCTTACTATAACAATTGCCCTTGGCTATGCTTGCGTAACAAGCTTGTCAATAAACACATATGAAATTTTATACAATACTTACAAAAAAAACAGTATATACTTTTTTTCTGTCTGTCTGTGTTTGTTTCGACTAACCTCTGAAACGGCTGGATCGATATTAACAGGACATTCAGTAGCTAATAGCTGATTTTATAGGGATATAATTACTTAGGCTACTTTTATTTAAAAAAACATTTAACGCAATCATAGTCGTTGTCACAGTTACTACTAAATAAAAAATATTACTTAATGTAATCTTTCTATCAAACAATCCAAAGAAACGCAAATTAAAAAGCTCATCGCACTAGTAAACTTATTATTATTTATATTTTAAATTAAACTTAAGTAGAGGGAGTTAAAGTTAAGGAAACTTTATCGCCATTAAACTATTGAAAGCTCTTGATAACGTCTTCGATAAAAGTTGGAAATGATTTGAATTAAATAAAAAATATATTATGTAATTAAATACTAAAATATCGATAAGACGTGATATCAATTGTAATTATGAAGTGTGATGCATCGTTTGTTAATTCATATTAATTCTCACGTAATAACCTGTTGTTTGAAATAAACACATCACCAGTTTAATTGCAACCAGAGGGACATAATACAGGAATAGGAACTATCTATATATGTATGAAGGCTGACCTTGCTTGAAGGATTTTCATCTATATATATATATGAAGGCTGACCACGCTTTTCATTATATTTAATATTCTCACCTAAAAGCGTATTAACACTTTTATGAGAAAATAAAATTGCACAAACCTTTCCTAAGTTATTTATTTTGGCATACTGATGTTAATGGAAAATACTGTAAGGCTTTTTACCTTACCTTATACAAATATTAAATTAAAAACACGTAGACTTCACAAATGTTTGTAAATGTCTCTAAAGATATTCAGGATAACTCTGAGCGACGCAGATGTTTAAAGTGCTCTATGTGTTGTGGAAAATCACGTGAAGAATTTCGAGCGCTTTGTACAATGTATGTAAGGACAGTGTACACATTACACACTACTACGCACTGTTTATTGTATACTGTTTATAACTGTTATACTCTGTTCATCGCATTCTGATTATTGTTCACTGTTAATTCTTTACTGCATACTTTTTATTTTACACTATTATTATATATAGTACATTGGTTATTGTAGGCTATACTCGTATGTGTACAGTACACAGTTATCGATTTGTAAAATCTATGCAGCCGTCTTAATAAAATCCAAATAATGTAAGGAAAATTTGCTATTGAACTGATTTTCATAAGACTGTTTTTGCAATGTTAGCCATTTAGACTTGATTTATATTGATAATACAATAAGTACATCACTGAGAAGAGAACGGAACGACTAAACTAAGGGACGCAAAGAACAACCAGACTGCGAACAAATCTCTATTTTATAACCTAATTCGATATATTCAGGATAAATTATTTATTTATTTACACAAATTTATTAGAGCAATTAAAATTTCCTTGACTACTAAGTATACCAATTACTGTACCGCTCTTTTCATTTATTCTGTGACGTCACGTTCAGACACACAATATTAATGTTGGTTTCAAAGTCGTTTAATGCACGCAATGCCTCTAGTCTGAGGATGTTTGAAGGATCAATCAAAATGCGAATGGTATCTGCAATATGTACACAGTATTGTTTTATCAATCCCGTATTGTTCGTGATGCAGCAACCACCATTGTACATGAAGTAAATTATTAATTTAATATTTAGATCAGATTTACTCTACTCTTGCATTTATAATTATGTTACAATCTTTTAGTAGTTACATCTTCTGCAAAAAGTAAAAAGTCTTTTCCAAAAGTAAACAATGCGCCATTGTAAGCTAGTAATGTCTAAATCCAAAGTATTTTTTACTTATTTTATACTTTGACTAAATATATAAAAATTATAGCTTCATAATGTTAAATGATATATGGGACAAAAATCTTCTAACTTCAAACAAAAAAAACAAGCGAAAAAAAAGAAGTGAAGAAAGTTCTTAAAAAGTTTATGAAAACCCGATAGAAGTAAGCTTTATTATCACTAACATACAATATATCCGAGTTAAGGAGGGCCGTTAAAGATAATCCCTTCGTATTTATAGTGCTCGTTAAAAATATTAATGTACTAGCTTTTGCCCGCGACTTCGTCCGCGTTTCCGTCGTTTTTCGAAAAAAAATTAGCAGATGTCCTCCCTCATAGTTTTGACGTAACAGGCAGATTCACTTTCGTATTTT
Organism: Melinaea marsaeus rileyi; assembly: GCA_918358865.1. Taxonomy (NCBI): domain Eukaryota; kingdom Metazoa; phylum Arthropoda; class Insecta; order Lepidoptera; family Nymphalidae; genus Melinaea; species Melinaea marsaeus. The sequence goes on along the minus strand of OU911086.1, from coordinate 11,596,717 downwards.
AGAAGGGCAATAGTAATATAATATGCCAATCCACAAAACTGTTGAAAAATATAAGTAACCGCAGAATATTATAATATACCCACGCTATACCCACGACTCGGTCAGCGTGTAACTCCTTGTTTTTTATTAAGATAATATATTGCTAATATTTTTAGATCAAATTAAAATGTTTCAGCGCAAAGCTTCTGGGTAGACTATGTTAAGAGTCGACCCGTCCGGCACGTGAACGTAAAGATTCCTAGAATTGCTAACCCGGGAAAGAGCGACGTATAATTGACCATGCGAGAAACAGCTAACACCGAGATCTACTCCAGCAACACGAAAAGTCTGCCCTTGAGCTTTATTGATAGTCATGGCATAGCACACCGATACTGGGAATTGCGTTCTTTTAAATTGGAATGGAAAATTATTTGGTATTATGGGAATTCTGGGAATAAAGACAGTTTCTCCTGCACCGCAACCTGTTAAAATTTGAGCCTCGATTACATTTTGTTGCAACTGGGTTACTTTTAGCCGAGTTCCATTGCAAAGTTGAGGTGGTCTTAAATTTCGGAGCAGAATTATCGGTATGCCAATTTTTAAACAAATTATATGAGAAGGTAGTCCAGGCATACTTAAAGAATTTAAAAATTCTATCGGGTAATTAGTGGCTTCTTGTTCATCAACCATTCTATTTATTGAACTATAAACTTTGCTTTCTCCCTGTATATTAGACAGTATTTTATTATTAATTTCAGATGCCTGGTCATTGCGAGGAGTCAAAATGGACCTTTCGCAAAGCCAAGAATTGTCCCTATTTAATATAATTGTTATGTCACCGTAAACCGAAGATATAAGATGTTGTTGGGATTGCACTATACAACATAACTCAGGTGTCAGAATAAGTTTTCCTTGGTGTAGTTGTGGATAGGTACCTTCACCAATCTTCAATAATGTATCAGAAAATTCACGATTATCTGCGTTGTCTCCAGTTCTCACTCGCATATTTATAGTCAAATGCACCGATTGTATATCACGCCACAAATAAGAGCTTTTCAGGCAAGCCCTAATCTCATCAGCTCGGGTTCCCCGTGGTATTACCGGTAAGGTTTGTCGGAAATCACCACAAAATAAAACCGTAATACCGCCCATTGGTCGATCATTTTGTCTTATGTCCCTTAGAGTTCTGTCTACTGCTTCTACTCCTTTTCGATGGGCCATCGTACATTCATCCCATACGATTAAATTACACTCACGCAATACCTTAGCTTTGTCGCTATTTCTTGAAATACTACAGGTTGGACTTTCCGTGCGATCTAAATTAATTGGTATTTTAAACATAGTGTGAGCAGTCTTACCTCCTGGTAGCAATGTTGCAGCTATACCTGATGAAGCCACGGCAAGAGCGATTTTACGCTGATTTCGAACATAAGCTAATATTAATTTAGTCAAAAAAGTTTTCCCAGTTCCTCCAGGTGCATCTAAAAACCATATTGTTCCTAAATTATTCTGCACACTCTCGCACACGCGATCATAGACTAAGCGTTGTTCTGCAGTCATCATTGGGACACCGTTTTCTAATGTTACCAGCAGTTCCATTGGGTTGTAACCAATCTCTGCGGAATATTCCCTATTGGTAACCTCTCCGACTGAGGTTGGCGTTGGCAAACCATATTCACAAAGTGATTTACCGCCTACTGCTGTTAAGTCTTCCTGAAGAGCTAATAAGCACTGATTTATAGCCAGATCTCGAAAATTATCATTAGTTGCGCCTTCATTATTGTGAGATAAATTCCGAAGAAAGTCTTCTGCAAATTTTTCTTTATATTTTTCCCATAATTGGACAGGATCAGATAAATTACAAAATGTGAGTAATGTTACAAATAAATGGCGTAACCGTCGTGGATTACCACTAACACAGGATTCTGCTAAAGCGTCATCCCAATGTTGATCATTTTCAAGCAAATGACGCGCTTGGCAAGCTGCATGATAAGTTGGATAAACAACATCGTCTACTTTTCTCAAATCTATAAATGATGTTGGTCCTCGCACTGTATGTAATAATAATCTCAAATAAAAACACTCTGCGTTGTTAGGATGAACAGTATACACTCTACCAAGAACATGTTCTTTGAAAATACCTGTCTCGCCATCTACAGGCCTGCCTCGGCGTCTACGGTTAAAGACACCTCGTTGTTTATCGTAGGTATAATACGATGGAACTTCTTCATACAAAAGAGACTTTGCGAAATTATCAGTTTGGCAAAGTCGAAAGAATGCCAATAAAGTTGTTTGTCTAGGGTTCTCTAATCGTTCTGTAACATTTTCGGCGTTAAAATATATACGTTGACCGCCTTCCAGATGAACATCCAGATGGGTCACAGGTGGATATCTTTCGTGAATATTAAAACTTAAGATCCGCCACACAGCTTCTGAAGAGCTGATATATCTGCCTGACTGAAATCTAGTAACTTCATCATGTTCATTTCTTAACGCAAACGTAGCTTGGTCACTGCCCTTGTTAATGTACTTACAAATATATTTAATTGACTCTACACTATTACACATTTCTACATTTATGTGAGCTTGAAATGCTCTGGACAATACAGGCGAATACGGAACGACCCACCTATTATCTAAAGTAACCTGTTGTCCAGACATTCGCTTTTCAACAGTAAAACCACCATTGTCTCTTGAACGGCGACGATATAATGGGTATCCATCATGTCCTGTTACAGTTTCATCCACTAATGCTTTTGGATACCTTTTAGTGCAACGACCGTCTTGCATGCAAGGAGCATTTGCGTTAAATGCACCACATGGACCATGTATCATATGAGTTTTAACAATGTCGTATAACAGGGGATCTGCAGTCGGATCTGGAATTTCAGCACTGATTAATCTGTCTACATCATTAGGTCGAACCTTATCTTTTAACCAAAGCAAGATATGTGCGTGAGGTAAGCCGCGTTTTTGCCACTCAACACTATACATATAACACAATACTTCTCCAAAAATGTTATCTTTGGTAAGAAGATCTATCATTGATTTTAATTTTAAATGAAACACTCTTGCAATAATATCATGGCGGTCATGCGGTGCCTGACCCTCAAGAAGCTCCCGAGTGATTTCATTCCACTTGGGATTGGTAGTTACAGTAACAAATAAGTCGGGACGTCCATATTTTCTTACGTAACAAAAAGCGTCTTGAGTACGTTCATGCATGTAGCGTGGACCACCAGTAAAAGAAGAGGGTAAAATAACTAAACGACCCATATTCACAGTATCGTTATCTTGCTGCATGGCATCGCGAAGGTGCACGTATTCTTCAGCGCGCAGCTGCCTTTGATTAGATCGTATATAAACTAATCTTTCGGTTTCAATTTTTGCGTACATGTCAACAATAAACTGATTAAATAAGCCACGAAAACGTTGAAAGTATACCAATCTATTCCGTCTCACTTGCAGGTGGTAACAATAAAATTGAAGGCATGACACCTTTTTATTATAATTAGGTGCGCCTGTGCGCGGATCGGTTTGGTATACAGCGAAATTATAACCATCTTCCCCTCGACAGTATATCATAGGATATTGCAAACTGTCGTAAGCCCTGTGGGTTTCGAAAATACGTTGCAAACGATTGTCTCTGGAACGTATAACGATATCACGCCTATCACATTCCTGGTCGACCAGTACTACAGCAACTTCATTCGTGGATGGAACGTTATGACGCCCAGGGTGTTCCTGAGTTGGACGCTTATCGGCATTTATAACAATTTTATAATTGTTATTACCATCTTGAGAAAGGGCTTCTAATGCCGATTTAAAACTGCATACGTACGAATTAACCTGATGTAACATGTTCTGAAGTTGTGAAATGAGTTCAGTATTTAAATTCGGAAAATATTGATTTCTTATATTCGACTGTTCTTTGTAATCGGATACAAAATATATTTGAAGAAATTTAGGTTGTTCTTCAGGCAAAAGGGACCCTATCAAATGGTAAACCTGATCTTGTACCTTAAAAGTAGGCATGAAAGGGCCTTCTGAGATTTGTTTAGCACCAAAGGATGTCATTTGGAATGCACTATTATAAGTGCGAATATTATCTAAAAACTGTTTGGATTGCAAATGTTCCCCTAAAAGTAGTGATTTTAAAGGTTCCGGTGGGTCTTCGAACGAAGGCAAATTTATTTTACCTCCAGAACAACAGAAACCAGCAGACTCCTTCCTCCACTTCGAAGCATTACAAAAGGAACATACTACGTTCATATCGCCTATTTCAGAAGATGATCTGTAATCAATTGTGAGGTTATAAGCAAACCCACTTTTATATTTATCGGACCACGCCACCGAATTTGTAGATTGATCTACCACGTGTATATCTAAGTCATTAAGACCATGTCGAAATCTATCTGCAGTAAGACGGGCCTCTCGCTGTTCTTCTGTTTCAAGCGACCGAATATTTTCAATTCTTAATCTTTCATTAGATAAAGTAATCAATTGTTCTTGTCTCAAAGAATTGTAATAATCGCGTCCCGACTCTAGTCGTTGTTCATGCTCATGTTCATCTTCAAGAGATCGAATCATGTTATGGTGCGCCCTATCATTTGTCAAACGGTCTTGATATTGAGTAAAAGTTTCAGATTCTCGAGACAAAATATGACGTTCGCGATCAGCTGTAAGCCGTAATTCCCTCTCAGTGAAGGTTTCGGACTCGCGAGATAAAATATGACGTTCGTGGTCAGCTGTAAGCCGTAATTCCCTCTCAGTGAAGGTTTCGGACTCGCGAGATAAAATATGACGTTCGCGGTCAGCTGTAAGCCGTAATTCCCTCTCAGTGAAGGTTTCAGACTCGCGAGATAATGTATGCCGTTCGCGGTCAGCTGTGAGTCGCAATTCTCGTTGTAAAGCAGTTTCAGCTTCTCGGGATAACGCATGTTGTTCCCGGTCAATGGAACGCCTTAGCTCTCGTTGAGAAGAGCTTTGAGAAGCCCGTGTTGTAGCTCGTCTCGCTCTTTCAGCTGCTAATCGCATCTCTCTTTCTGGAGAGCTTTCATTAGCTCGAGATGTTGAGGCACTAACTCTCATAGAGTTTAACCGATGTGCTCTTTCCTCTTCCGATTCTTGAGAACGCGTCATTCTCATTCTCCTAGCTTGACTCGAAGTTCGAGATAAAGATGGTCGTTTTTTAGGTGGCATCGTTTATTTTATTTTTAATCGACGGTAACTTAAATTCTATTTAGTTACCCAACAAAAAACTTACGTCAGAGGTCCTAACTATAGCTAAGTATATAATAAATAGAATATAAATCTAAGTGCCTATTAAAACTAAAATAATATTCTAATCGAATTATAAATATGTACGTAGGTACCTACAAATTACAAAAGAATAAAAAATGAAAATAAAGCTATACTTAATGCGTGTGCAATACTATCTACACTTACCTACTTCACTTAAAAATGAATAATAAGAAATACCTACAACTACTGTAATTAATCAAAGTACCTATGCTAATACAAAAAAAACCTTAGATGTTCTAAGTACAGCTGCTATATAATAAAAAAATATAAATCTAAGTGCCTATTTAAACTTAAATACCTAATATTCTAATAGAATTAAACTAAGAAATATGTACCTACCTACCTACAACTTAGGTTAACAACAAAAAAAAAAGAAATGAAAATAAAGCTAAAACACGTGTGCAGTATAGGTAGATAGTAGGCAATATCTACCTATACCTACTTCACTTAAAAATAAATAAAAAATACCTATGAATACTATAATTAATAAAAGTACCTACCTACGCTTTTATCTACTAAATACAAAAAAAAACTAAACATAAAATGCCCAAAACTAACCTATCAGTAACTAAAAATCTAACAATAATCTAATCTATCTATCTATTATCTAATCTAAAAATCGAATCTAAATCTACTTAAAAAGAAATAAAATAGGAACTATTAATAGTTAAGAATTTAAACAAAACTAAAACTAATTTAGAAAATAACAACAAAAGAAATTAAAATAAACTATTTAAAGACAAAAAGTCGCGCTGATAAGCACGGTTTATAAAATAACAATTATTGTTTGTCAATAAAGTTCAACACTCTGAACGCATCAACAGCCAAATATTGAATGACGCTTGCGCTCGCCTCCCGCCCCTTTTATACTCTGCCGCCGCGAGCCCCGTCGAGCGCGGCAACCGTTACGCAAAAATAATCCTTATAGCTTGATTCACTATTCACGCGCGATGTCTTGTTGGCGTATTTCATGTAAGTAAGTATAAGTTTGGTGTTTCTATACCGATTTCAATGATTCTTTTTTTATTGAATTGGTGCTAATGTTTATTTTTTTTTAAATTAGGAATGATGGTGAGCATTATTGGTTTTATAAACGTAAAAGTAAACAAATATAATAAGAAATCTCCGAACTGCTAAGCTATCGAGAGTTATGCGTGTTATTGTGAGTTAACTATAAAAGGTAGATATATGCTGTCTTGGAATATTTTTCGTGTATTTTTATGTAGAATATTTCCGTTATACATAGTTTCTATGTAGCTCTAACCATTAAGGCTGCACACGCGACGGAAGCTTAAAAAATCAAGCAACTTCTCCCATTTTCTCAACATTTCCTTTCACTGCTCTGCTCCTATTCATTGTAGTGTGATGAAAAGTATACTATTACCTGCCCAGGAGTATAAAGAATAATTGTACTAAGTTTCGTTAAAATCCGTCGAGTAGTTTTTTTTTCTATAAATAACATACAAACAGACAGACAGACAGACAGACAGACAAAAATTTTTTTAACTGCATTTTTGGCATCAGTATCGAACACTAATCACCCCCTGCTACTTATTTTGTAAATATATTTCATGTACAGAATTGACCTCTCTACAGATTTATTATAAGTATAGATATTAAAATCTATTGAATCTCTCCTCTTTATAATATTATTATGTAATATTAACTTTAGAAGAAATTTTTGTAACTAAATTAAAAGTTTATATGTTTGTAAGTAATTTAATGACAATCAAGATATTTTAAATATTCATTAATTTCGTACATCTTAAGATACGTTCTTAATTCTTAGTACAGTCAATATTTTTAAAGCAAACAAAGATTTATACATTTCTTGCAATTAAAAAGCAATGAAAACGTGTTTTTCAAAAATAAACCCTCGAGACACCAATTATTATCGCAGAAGTGAAACAATAGCGTGACGATGTCTAATAAAAGGATTGCTCTACTATTATAAAGTAGACAGCTATTGTCATTCTGCTTACAATGTGACTTTATAAGTGACCATACTGCGGTAATATGTTCAATAAAATAATACAATTACTTAAACGTGATAAAGTCAAAGTTTAAACATCATTGTCAAACCGTCATATTTCAAACAAAGTTATTAATTTTAAAGGAAAAAAAATATTTGTCATAGAATTACAATACAGTAAAAACTATCGGACGGACTTGTATTAATTGGTTTAGTGTTAACATATAGTTTTTTATAATATTACTTGGAGTTATTATACAAGAATGTCAGTAGTATTTTATATTTAAATAATATAAAGATCCTCCTCGTCATTATCCTTCACAAAGACTTCTTGCGTATTTGAAGATGTCAATTATATTAGTTAGTTCTTTTACGTTTACAATTACTTCACCCGTCTCGAGTCTCGTCGGATGTTTCCTATAAAATTAAACGTCAATTGAAAAAAAAACAAAGAAAATTTAAAAATATAACTAAATTAAGTTTAATCTAAATCATTTTGCTTCAAATAATATTATTACAGCGAATTTAACTTATAATTAATATATTATAAAATATCATATTTCAGTTGTTTTCTGTTACCAATACGTCACGTATAATATATATATATATATATATATATATATATATATATATATATATATAATATAATAAATAAAATAAATAAAAATGGCTCGTAATCAAGAATCAGAGTTAATATAAATGAGCTTCAAATATGTAGAAAATATCAAGTAAATATATTTTTTCTGAACCTTGTATCGGGAAATTGATATATATATATATATATATATATATTGAATTAATGATACAATTATAACCAAAATATACCCTTCTCTTCCTCTCACATCTCTCACATCAATGAGGTTATAGTATATGTAATGACTGAAGTACAGCTGACAATGGAAACGAGAGACTTCACGAGATTGAATGATATATAATATTAATTAAAAAACTTTACACATCGTATAAAACACTGAAGTAATTAAAACCAGTTTTGTATTTTTATTAAATAATTAAATAAATAACTGTGCAAACTTTCTACAATTTCATGAGGCGGTCGTTTTTGTTGTTTAGAATTACTTTCTTGGTTTACATCTTATCGTGTGGTATTGAAATTAATCATATTTAGCCTTTGAGATAAATATACTAATGATAATTAAAAATGTTTTTTTGAAGACTACTTTTTGATTCAACATTGTTATTGTCTCCTCCTTATTGAATAATATGATATTGTCACGGACTTCGTCAAGTTATTTCTGTAATGAGTTCTCATTATACTTCACGTTGTAAGTGCTGTACCTTGATCACTTAACATTACAGTTCATCAAAAACATATATAAAGTAAGTAGTAGTAAGATTGCAGAGAAACAAACAAAATCTTCCTTATTATATAAGTTAAGATATAATTTACAGAACAATGTAATCACTTTAATTAATATAACTTTTTAAATTACTAAAGACATAATTAATGGATTGCAATAATGTTCACAAGCATGTGAATTATATTATTACACACGTAGAACTCAAATTAATATTTAAACAATTACATGTTACATTTCAAGGACTCCTCTTCACAATATCCTGTATCATATCATCTTAGTCATGTCACTGGTAGTAGTAGTGGCTTATCACACATGACGTGTGATACGCAGATAATTGATATTGATATACACACACTCAATTGTGTAAACGAAATTTGATACACATTTGCGTTACACATATTTTGACAGACAGAAACGCATTTAATTTAAATAAGAAATATAAGGTAATAGAATCTACATATTGTAACCTAATAATAGATTAGGAGGTTTATATACTGGTATCTATACTGGGACTAGGACTCGCTTTATTCACCAGTTACCTCGACAGCTCTCTCAGCATTTAAGGTCTTAAAAGTTTTAGAAAAGACTTAACGTTTCTAGTAAAGTTCATAAATAAAGCTGGCATTCAAACAATAATTTATCTGTTAGGAATAACATTATAGATATCTATTAGTAATGGAAATTCCATTACTTACTGTCTTTAATAAAAGCTGAAGACATTGTTATTTTTCTTCGCATTACCCATGTGACACTCGCTAATGGTCGTCATCAAAGTAACTCAAATTGCCTTGTGTGTGCGTATTTTAATAAAACATTATATATATCGGAAATTTATTGAATTATTATTCCTTTTTAAAAAAGATAGAATCGCTGACCATATAGTAGTCATCGATTCTATTGTAACTATAACTATAATAAGATATACCAACTATAGTTCTATGATTTTATATTAGTTAAGTGAGTCACAATTATCACAGTGAAATAATTACAGGCAGGAGAATATGAACAAAATGAAACAAGTTAATTATTATTTATTATTTAAAATAAATAACATTTAAATTAAATTAAATTAAATTAGACAAACTGACATGGATTCTACTTACAATGTGTATTCCTCGAAAATCAGCAGTAAACTGAGCTCTGCTCATAAAACACATTTGTACAAAGATTCTCTCTCTTCAAGTGAATCGTTGCTAGTCAATCACAATACTTTTTTTTACATATTACTATCAAACACTCTATTCAAGTAACTTTTATTCGGACGGCTTTAAGTATTACAATTCATAAAATAATGTTATAAAGAAGGAATAATTATTTAAGAAGTTGTTTACAAAGAAACAACATTAAATTTAACAATCCATCAATTTAACATAGTCAAAATCACAACTTCTTAAATCCTATGTCGGCCATCTTAATAAACAATTAAACATAGTCAAAATCACAACTTCTTAAATTCTACGTCGGCCATCTTAATAAACAATTCAACATAGTCAAAATCACAACTTCTTAAATCTTACGTCGGCCATCTTAATAAACCATTCCGGATGTGTAAATAATAAATGTGGAATCGATTATTATAAGAGACATTGATGAGTTGCATTTACAATGATTGTTAAAATAATTATAAGTATATGAATCAATTAATTTGATATCTCAATAATATTCAACGCGCCGACATATATATATATATATATATAAAATAAAGTTGATGGTTGATGTAATAGATCTGCTCCATAGTGTACTGAGCCACTTGGCTACTAATGCAGTATTTAATTACACCAGCTGCTGCGGCTGTGTTTATGAAGATTCTTATATAACTCAGAATGGTTTTATTGGTATCTGCGGTAAATACTAAGGACGAGTGTATCTGAAGTTAGAATGTTAAAGTTGCATTTTAAGACAATTTTATATATCCTCTATAGATTGTAAATGTTTTACTATAATTTGGTAACTCAGGGAAGAAATAATACGTGATTTAGTAATAATCTTTAATCCTCATTTACAATTCTTTCAAACAGAGTATATTTCTCGGTAGCTTTTGGTAACATATTATTTCGGAACAGAAAAAAATACAATTATTGTGTTACATCCTTATGGAGTTTCTAGTTTCCACGATAATGGACTAATATCCCTCTAAGAATTATCTCGTATAGAAGAAATCAGTATATAACTTTACAATGATAGAAACTATATTAGGAGGACGTATAATAACTTCCAGTGCTGATTTGTCATGCTGTATAAAATATAATGATCTACTATACCTATTATAATACTATTGTAATATAAATTAAACATAAATACTATTTCTCTAACTAACCCTAGTGAAAGCAACGGACGTGAGGTGAATTATTGAACTCTAATGAACCGCCTGCCCTTGTAGAGATACCGTCCATCCATTCATCAGTTGTATAATTATGAGATAAAATAACTCGACATTCCTTTGAAGCCCTCCATGTCAAGGACGTGTCTTCAGCCGGTGAACATTTTTTTTTGTTGTAAGTTATTTCAGTTTAGTTAAAACCAAGAAAACCTTTTTAATTTTAGTGTAAAGCGACTATGAAAGACTATGTCTTTGTGGTTATTGTTATTATACTCAGAATATTTTTCATAGATATACTATATATGTAGGCTTATATGCAACGTAGATTGCTATACCCTTAGTCAGTGTACCCGCAGTGTACCCGCAGTGTACCCGCAGTGTACCCGCAGTGTACCCGCAGTGTACCCGCAGCTCACGACACAGCAGAGTGACGGTTTACAGATGGACGAGGTGGCAATCATTAATATACATCACGTTTAGTAACTTCATTTAGTTTATTCCTTTGATATTAAAACTGGACATATTTTTAAAACATATTAATTATACAGTTATTTTTTATTAAAAATGAATAATTTTTCAATATATTGTCAGAATATAGTGTAGCTTAAATAATGTCAGCGCAAAAATGGGGATAACATATCAAGTTCTAGCTAATATGGCTTGTAATGTTCTATACTTAAATGCTATTATTGTTTACACTTACAGAGTATTCAGTACAGATAGTCGTTCGTTACTGTCGGGGGAACTCCCCGACGGATAATAAACTTTAGAAGGTAAAGCTCAGGCACTTGACAAACGAAATATAGATTGTAAAAAGATATAAGAATGATATTTCTTTGTATTAAATCATAATTACCTTTAAGAGAATATACAAAATACTGAATATAATAATACATTGAACAATGCTAATGATAAAAATAATAAATTTCACTAAACAGACATAAAATATTAGTCTAGTAAATAAAAAAAATATTACTGAAATTAAATAAATAAAATATGTTATATTTTTTTTTAACATTGGATTAGATTAGATGGTTGACCACAGACTGTATTTGAGGTGGCAAAAAGTATATCTATTTTAAGTGACAAGAAAATATCAGATAAAGTCAGTCGCATCGGCTTGTATTATTAAACACTGATGGTCCAAAGCATTCATTGGAATTTGAGAGATATTACTTTCAATAAAGTTAAAATAAATATTCAGTAATTTACAAGTCTATAAATTATAAAAATATTTTTAAACGTAAATTACGTTACAAATTATTTAACGAATTCTGCCTAACCATTGACTTGGTCGTAATCAGAGCGAATTTGTTTAAATTTCTACTTAAAAAGCGCTTTTTCAAGCGATGAGCGCTTGAAATGTTGAAAACGTTTAATTTAGATTTGATATTATGATTTGATATTACATTTTTGACACTTATTTATTAACTAAATTACCTTTGATTACTACGAAACTAGTTTTAACAACTGGAACTGATTGCCTAAAAATAATATTTAATAATATATTTTTATAAATATTAATAAGGAAATGCTAACATACCCATTTTAATAAAAAATGCAGCAAAAAAAAGTTCAACTTAAATTTGTGCCTCCCAATTCACATCTTTTCATATAAACAACTTTGATAATATTATTATCATGAATCACCAACCACTTTGATTGGTTTAAGTATTTAGAGTCATTAAGTTAAAATATAAGCTGTAATAATACTTCATAAATTTTTTATTCAACTGAGCTTAATAGAAGGAATATCTTAAGATGTTCAGTACAAGTCAATATGTAGAAAATCCCACCAAGTCTATATAGTTCTCTCAGTGGATGGATTAAGATAATTGTTCCTAGGTCCGAGATGTTTTATTCCGTCGTTAATTTGTCTTCATTTATTAAAAAAATAAAATCCTTTATATTATAATCGTTAAATAAAAAAAGCAAATCAAATTCCAACCCATTAACTTTTATTATTACTACAATAAGAAAATAGTTCTAATACATTAAAATATATATATACTTTTTTTATTGATATAGTATATAATTATTATATATATAACTTAATATAAACCTAGAACTGACTAGATATATAATATACTAGCAGACCCGGTCACGCGTTGCTGTGACTATTGTTTTTGATATATTACATTGTAGTAAACTATTTAAGGGGTAACGTTCAGAGTACATCTGTCATGAAAACCATAATGTTTACTTACAGTCGATATTAAGCAAAAATCAAAACAAAATAATTATAATTATTTTTTAAATATTATCCAAGTTTATAACACTATTTGTATATTACAAAGTTTTTAGTAAATAACTTGGAACACTAAACTTACGAATGATGTAGGTAGGGTAGATACCTACCTCATTCGTAATTACTCAATCCAGTCAACAGATACCACCATCTTTTAGAATCGTTAGGAGTTAAATGCAAAATAATAAACAAATAATTTGCAATAAAATATGTTAGATCAAACAGTACGTGGTGTATAATTTTATTAAAATCGGTGAAGTAGTTTAGGAGTCCATCGCGGACAAATAACGCGACACGTGATTTATATATATTAAGAATTCTGGTGGATTTTTTTTATCATTTAATATTATAATAAATAAATCGTAAAATTTTCCTTTTTTTTAATATGTTACTTCATCATTTTATTAAGACGTTCATAATTAAAAGTATTTGGTGGTTTTTACTAATACATACAATGAAAGTTAAACTCAAAACATTTAAATTTTAAAAGATTTTTTTTTTTTTAATAAATACAATTTTTATACAACTCGGCAGAATTCGTTCTGTCAAATAGATTTGGAATGTGGCAGTTTATATTTCGACCTTTAGACGTTTTTACTCTGCTGATCCTCACACATCGCCCTATCATCATGGTGACGATTCTGTTCAGGAGAATTAAAGAAAAAGGTCAGCTCGGGTGACTTAAGTACCTTAGCTTCCACGAACTTTGGTCACCCTTTTGAGACCCACTAAAAACCCCGATTGGGATGTCTGCCAGAGGGCTTCAAACCAAGAGGGGAACTTAAGGTTCAAACCTGATTGAAAAATAATCTAAAGGGATAGTGGGAACCTAAAGGTGACAAATATTTATAAAGTGGGTGCTTCAATTACAAAGTATAGAGATAATTAATTATTTATTACTATTATTATTAACATAGGGTTCATAACCGATGAAATAAAAAATAATGAAATAAAACGTACATAAGTATTTTCAGTAATCGCGTTATTGTAAATCCAGTGAATCATAATTATTAACAAAAATCTGTTTTATTTTTATTTTAGTGCTTTATGATACACAATGTTTTTTGTTTGATTACCTGGTGAATATATAAATAAATCTGATGGTTTTCCAACACGGGAACAGGCAACATACAATTGACCATGTGAGAAACATGGGTTTTCTAGATTAATACCACAAACACCTAATGATTGCCCCTGGGACTTATTTATGGTCATAGCAAAAGCAAGCCGCACTGGAAATCGTAGTCGTTTAAATTCAAATGGTACATCAGTCGGAATCATTGGGATGCGTGGTATCAAAACGTCTTCTCCTTTATACTTTCCTTTCAGTATAGTTGCTTCTATCACGTTGTTCAATAATTTTTTTATCGCTAACCGTGTGCCGTTGCAAAGACGCGGTTGGTTGATATTTCTCAACATTATTACTACCGAACCAACCTTTAATTGAAGATTGTGAGGTGGCAATCCTGGTAAATCCAGCGAGTTTAAAAATTCAGGCGGATAGTTAACGACATCATCTTGGTTAGTAGCCGAATCAACTGATTTATATATCCTCAATTCGCCTGTAATTTGTTCTTGAATTTTGAAATTTAATTCACTTACATCTATGTTTTTTGCAGCCAATATAGCCCGTTCGCTCAACCAATCATGGTTTCTATAATTTTGAGCAACATCTGGAAACACCTTTTGAATAAGTTCATCTTTTGATCTAGTTAACTGACAAAAACCTTGAGGAAAGTTAATGCAACCAGTCAAGGTGTCTATAGGAAATTTGCCATTACCAATGTCAATGAGTTGTTTAGAGAATATGTCTCCAGATTTGTCATTTTGCAACTTGATACGCATATTCTTGCTTAAGTGTAATACCTTCACATGTTTCCACAAATTGGAGGACTTTAAACAGGCATTAAGTTCATCAGCTGGCGTTGATCGTGGAATCACTGGCAATGTTTGACGAAAATCTCCTGCTAATAAAATCATTGCACCACCAAATGGGTTATTATTGCTCCGGAGATCTTGTAAGGTTCTATCTAAAGCCTCCAAAGATTTTTTATGTGCCATCGTGCATTCATCCCAAACAATCAATCCACATTGCTGCAAAACCTTTGCCATTGCAGAGTTCTTCGAAATGTTGCAGGTTGGAGTTTCGTTGCTTTGCATGTTTAATGGTAATTTTAGTGCTGAATGAGCTGTTCTACCACCTTCAAGCAAAGTTGCTGCGATTCCCGACGAAGCGAGTGCAAGTGCAATTTTATTTTGTGAGCGAATTGTTGCTAATATCAATGAAATCAAAAAAGTTTTTCCTGTACCACCAGGTGCATCTAAGAAGTAAATCCCTCCTCTTTTATCATTTATTACTTTCAAAAGTGTATCAAATACATACTTCTGTTTTTCATTCAATAGTGGAAGATTCGTTTGAATTAATTCTTTCAAAGTGTTGAGATCATACAGTTTTTCTCGGTGCAACTCTTGGTTAAAAGCATCATGCATTGGACGATTGGGTGCGGCCAGGCCTAATTGAAATAATAGTTTGTTTGACATCATCAAGCACATGTCCTCAATTGAAATCAATACTTCATTGTAAATTTCTTCGCTTATTTGTATATTTGGATTTCCCCTTCTAATCCGTATTTGATACAAAATATCATCACACATATTATCTTTGTACTTGATCCACAAATCCTTTGGGTTTGATGGGAAGCAGGTAGATATGATTATAGAAAACAATGTTCGTATTTGATGAGCTTGTTGATCAAACTCTCAATGATGATATTACAGCATCATTGAGAGTTTGATCCCAATGAGCATCTTTGTCTAGCAATCGCAAACGTTGGCAAGCTTCTCTATATGATCCACACAAATCACCATTAACAGTTCGTACATGTTGGAACGATGTTGGGCCACGTACATTGACTAATAGCAGTCGTAAATAAAAACATTCATCATTGCTTGGATGTACTGAATAAATTCGACCAATCGCATCGGTAGAAAATATATCTGGGTATCCTGTAACTGGTTTTCCTTGTTTCCGTCGTATAAATCTTCTTGAGGATTGATTCCAAGTATAATATTTTGGCATTTCAGAATATAACAATGTTTGAGCAAAATCATCGTTTTGACATATCTCAAAAAATCTGGTTAATGTAGTAGATGGTGGCTCTTTCTACTGCGTTCTGTGCTGTAAAATATACTCTTTGTCCATTTTCTAAATGCACAGCTAAATGAACAACAGTAGGGTGTCTTTCATGAATAGGAAAAGAAAATATTCGCCAAACTGCTTCATTACTACTAACATAGCGACCCATTTGGTATTGGGTAACTTCATCATTGGAATTCTCTGCATTAATACCAATCACAGCCATATCACTCCCTTTGGTTACATATTTGCAAATGTATTTAATAGATTTTACTGAATGGCAAGATTCAACGTTGATGTGCGCTTTGAAGGTCTTTGATAAAATGGGTGAATATGGAACAATCCAGCGATTATCTATTTCAATATCTGGTTGATTTAATTTGACAATTGTTGATCTTCCATTGTCTGCTGTCGATCGGCGACGATACAAAGGATAACCGTCATTACCAGTGATTGTTTCAGATATTAATGTCCCTGGATATCGCTTTGAACATTTACCATCCACCATACACGGTGAATTTTGATTAAGAGTTCCACAGGGACCATGTATCATGTTTTTAATTACTACCTCATGCAATCCAGGATCTACTTCTACATTAGGAATTTCAGCTGATATTACTGCATCAACTTCATTTGGCCTTATCTTTTCAACTAACCAAATCAAAATGTGTGCATGTGGCAATCCCCGTTTCTGCCACTCCACAGAATACATCCAGCAGCGTGTCTCTCCAAACACATAATGTTTCACAATGAAATCCATCAAAGATTTCAACTTTTGTCTAAAGACTCTGGCTGTAATATCATGACGATCAATAGGTGATTGCCCAGGGAATAACTCCTTCCTGATTTCTATCCAGTGTGGATTGCATGTAAATGTGGTGAACAAATCTGCTGTACCATAATGACGAACATATGACATGGCATCTTGAGCATATTCATGCATATATCGAGGGCTTCCGATTTATGTTGCTGGAAGAATAGTCATCCGACCAACATTCTGTGCATTTCCATCAGTATTAATCGCATCTCGAAGGTGAATATACTCTTCAGATCTGAGTTTGGTCTGATTCAACCTGATGAATGTTAATCTCTCCGTTTCAATTTTAACATACATGTCTACAACATACTTGTGATATAATCGCCGACATTTGAGTATGTGATTGTCTTCATTTTCACGAATCATTAGGCGGTAGGAATAATAGTTCATTGAACTGACTTTTTTGTTGGTTTCGGAACCTGAAAATAGATTTTTGTTTTCATAATATTGAAAATTAAAAAAATAATAATATAGTGACTGATAATATAGCTCCATAGCTAAACTAATATTTTTTATTACCTGTAATGGGATTTATCATCTTGTTTGAAAAATCATAGCCATCTTCACCTTGCCAAAATATAATGGGATATTGCAGTGCGTCATATGAGCGGTGTGTTTCCTTTATACGTTGTAATTGATCATTCCGACGATGTAAAACAATATCACGGGATTCCAAGTTTTCTCCAACTACAACGATGGCAACTTCATCAATAGTTGGTGCATTAAAACGTCTTGCATGTTGGCCAACAGGTGTTTTATCAGCTCTGATTACAATTTTGTGATTATCAGATGGCATCCGATCCAGTGCAGTTTTAAACAACATAACCAATTGATTGTACTCATGAAATAAAGTTTGTAATTGTTCTACAATAGACCTCTTTAGTGAATTGTTATGTGAACAACGCATATCAATTTCTCGTGGTGAATTGCCCATGAAATAAATTTGCAGAAATTTGTAATTGCTATCTGACACTGGTAACAGTGAACCTGCTCTATGATATATTTGGCCTTGTATCTGTAAATTAAAAAAAATGATTTTTGCCAAATAGAAATAATATTTGTTCCTAAAAAGTATATCTGTCTCTTAATTTCAATCACCAAATAATAATTGATATGCTTAGGTATGTCAATATGTAATAATTAGTTGTAACTAATATCCATCGTCAAATAATTATATTGTGTTTCAAAATAATAAAAGTGTTGCTAATACTGAATCACCAAATAATATAATGACTAAGTAATATATGTTTTGGGGTTTAGGAAACTGAAGGTTAATGACACATGTTTACTTAGTTAACAGGAAATTTTGTTCATTAAAATAATAATGATTAACTGCTATAATACATACCTTAAAAGTTGGCATGAAATTTTCCCGAAATACGTTTGTTGCCCCAAATGATGTCATTTGAAAGCAATTGTTATATTGTTGAATATTTGACAAAAAGTGTATGGAATCTGGTTCTATTCCTGAAACCAATGAGTACAATGGCTCTGGTGGTGGATCCAATGGTATCAATTTCACTTTCCCATTTGCGCAACACAATCCATTTGCTTCATTTTTGTATTTCAATGCCTTACAATAAGAGCAAACCAAGTTCATAGATCCAATAGCAACACATTGGTGGTTACTGTAGTCAATTGACAAATCGTAATTGAAAGCAGCTCGATTCAAACTTTCGCGATTATTAGTTGAATCTCTCGCTCTCGCTTCCCGCGTTCGTGATATACGAATTCTTTCGCGTTCATTTCGGTCGTCACGTTCATGTGCAGTATGATAAGATCGGTAATTCATTTGGTTTGTAGCATTTCGGGTTCTTCTACTTAAATTACTTCATCTTATAGGAGGCATATCGTATATAATTACCTAAATTTATTCACATGAAATAATTATTAATCACAGGTATTTATACAATCAAAATTAATTATTAAATATTATAAACGCTTTTTAACGCAGTTTGTTTGACAGATGCAATGACGTGAAAACTGATGACAATTTATGTCGCATTCCGAAACTAAAACAAAAGAAAGAATATTCCAAGGCCAATCAAATCTTACATTTACTTTTTTTGACTTTTCAATTTGGTCGGGTGTACACATTCATTTGATTAAATTTGAACGTTGTGCAGCGACAATAAAGCGCGAATTGACTCTTTGACGTTAGCAAGACACCTACATTGTTTAGACAACAATGAGTGCTTGTAATTTAATATCAACTTTATTGAATAGCAATACAGTTCAAATTGACTCTACATTTAGTTATTTATTCTATATTTAAAATATTTGTATAGGAAAAAGAAAAGGGCTTTTTTAGGGTTTCCCTGGAAATTATTCAAATTTTTCTCGCCGTTAGAGCCATCCTTGGACTTCAAGGAACATTTAAAAAAAAGAATTGTTAAGATTGGTCCATGCGTTGTTGAGTTATGCGCTTACCAACACATTTTGCGATTCATTTTTATATAATAGATTAGATATATTAAAGTGATACACGGACAGTTCTATTTGTAGTTTGAATGAAATGGTTCTTTGAAGCTGTCAGTGTATGTCGCATTCTGAAGACAACTAAACACAAAAAAGGTCTCCCAAACGGTTAAGAGCTTCGCTTACGCTCAGCTCAATAATGGATTTTGATTTTCAGGTTGATCAAATAAATAATACTCATTGAAAAACATGGAAGGTATCAAAATATTGTATCTATTAAGAGTGTGTAGATGACGGTGTCAGGTTATAATATATATAAATACAATATAAAATACAAGTACTAATGATAATATATATATATATATATATATATATACATATATACTAACTTTAATGTGAGTCAACTTTAATATTTTATTATTAAGTATATGAATAATAACAATAATAATTACTATTACTTTAATAAAATGAACAAAACAAATGCTACAAATACCTGAAGATATACCAGTTATCTATAGCATTCATTTTATGAAGCAATTATCTAATTCAATTCACTCACTCGATTCAATTAAGTTCCTCTAAATCAGTGGGTCCCTTGAGGTATCAAGGTATATCTGCTAATGAAAGAACATCCCTTAAGGTGTTCTTAATATAGATATAAACTGAACAGACTTCATCATACCCGAGGGAGATCTTCATGAATGATGTAGTAGACTAATATATATATATACTAAGAATAAAACAATTATATTGTACCAATGTACGTAGATACCAAACTACACAGACTGTAACTCACACAGAGACAGTCTTAATCACTGCTAACTCCACTCTGCTGCAACATTCCTCCTCCAATAACCACTTCCACTGCACGGAGTAGTGCAATAAGATTATAGACATCGGAACAATCTTGAGCGTCAGCGATTTGAATTAATATGATTACTTCATTAATTTATTAAAATATCAAAACTATTTAATTAACCTATTTACTGGGATTTAACCCAACTATTTATTTAACATTTTAGATTATATCATATTTAAAATCAATTTCAATTTTGATCACTATAAAATAATATTTACGTAAAAAATGTAACTTTTAAAGTACTAAAATAAATTACTAAGTAGTTCATTTCTGATGCTAAATAGCTCGCTATATTAAAAAAATATGTTGGTATTTAAACTGATATCGCTCGTTACAGAATACTTGACACTAATAAGTTGAGTTATCAAACTGCAATGTGTCGCTCCACGAGAGCTCACTATGTTTATATTACACTATGTTATATGATACTCTCTTATATACACTTACTATATGTTACAGTGACCGTCTGTTGGTTCATTTATGACGTTTGATAAAACCATAATATTAAAACATTATCTAAAGTTATTCCTTTTTCTTCTTATGTATGATTTATTTGTAATTATTATAATATTAATCCTACCTCTTTAACATTATTTATTGATTACTTATATACAATACCAGTACGTGTTGTAGTGTGTCAGTTGTTAAGTTACAACATGTGTATATCACTCAGTGTAGTTGAGTTAGTTTCAATTAGTTATAATAGTTCACACTGCGGTCTGTTAGTTCATTGTACAAGTCAACATGCAGTGTTGAAGCACTTGGAGGTACTTCAGTTAGAAGACAATTTAAACATATTTTGAAGTAAGAAGTTGTTTGAATTTTATAAATAATAAGTGATCGTGAAACAGTTTTCTAATATTAATAATGTAAAAATAATATATTGTACTACATTTACATTATTAGTAGTAAAATAAATAAAAACTATTAATCAATAATAATTAAAGCATTTTAGCCTTTACCTCAAAGAAACAAGATTCACAACATTTGTCTTTATAATAATTATTTAAAAATTACCGGATACATACTTCTTAGTCAATCACTTCAATATAAAATGTAGTAAGTGTAAAAGAGATAGTAGGATATTCAATAGTTGCATTTTTAAAAACCCCGCCAACGTCGTTCGGTGATGATAATATCGCCTGCTGCCACCGCCGGCACGCGGCGCCACTGGTAATGCTTCTTGGTATAATCGCGCGCTCATGTGTTCCAGAATAATATTGAATTTATCTTGTAATTGTCGAAATTTAACATCAAAATAAACTATATTTGTACTGTGTTGTATTTGTGTCAGTGTATTGTGTAAGTCTATAGTTTCCTTCATAAACCTACTTATAAACATCAACAAACAATATTGGTGAGTTTTTTTGTCACAAGCCATATTTTTTATATTCAAATTATCAAATTGTGTCTAAAACTACACAGATATAATAATAGGTAGCTTTGTTTATATTTCGTTTTGTTGTTGTATCGGCCTAATAATAATAAGTTAACGGATAAATTTGGATCATTATTTACACTTATTATTTATTACTTTATTATTATCTATTACATAATAAAATGTTAATTGCAAAACTGGCTATTATTCCTACTAATAATACTTTTGCATTTCAATAAACGGTATTATAGTGATATGAAACAAATAAATAAATCAGTACGATGATCACACGATCAGTAATAGTTTTAGTAAAGTATGTAATAGTAGTCTGAGAAAAACCATAATTATTGGATTAGTATCATATTAAATGTTGTATTGTTATACAACAGTACAGTAATCCCCCCTATGACACGCTAGATTCGTTCCGCGTTATAAGAAAACGTGTTGTAGGAATATTCGTGTATAACAATGTGTATGTACAAATATTTCACGTCTATCTTTTCTCGTTAAAGGCGGTTTAAATGGAATATTAAGAAAGAAGTTATATAAATTTAATATTTACTTAATTTAATTTATTTTTATAACAAAACAATTTGCAAAGGTCAGCAAAAATAATTATTAATTTCATAGTATAGAAACATAACGCGGGAAATCCCCGCTTTATATGAGGGAAAACACGTGTTATACAAGGGACTGAAATTATATGATAACGCGTTATAAGATTACCGTGTTTTAAGGTTACTGTACATTTAAATGTATACTTTTGATTTTTTAAATTATAAATATATTTTAATCATCAATATCATCAATAAAAATTATTGACAGACGAGCAATATGCCAAAGCCATTGGTGAAACTATATTTATATATTACATTATGTATATTTTTTCTTGCATTTATGCAACGTAGATTTATATACCGTTTTGGCAGTGTACCCGCAGTGTGCTCGCAGCTAACGACACAGCAGAGTGACGGTTGACGGATGGACGAGGCTGCAACCTTTGTAAGTCAGGCGGTTCATTAGAGTTCATTAATTCACGACACGTCTATCGTTTTCATTAATGTTATTTTAAAAGAAATGGTGTTAATATTTAAATGATAATAATATCAAAATGAATGGTTTATTAACATTTAACTATAGTATGCATATTATTTTTATTACCAACGGGCAACTATGTCGAACCTGCATTCTTTGGTGACAGTGAATTTCACTTTGTGATTTGAGCTACCATGTTATTGTATTTATCACTATTACTTTGTAGAAAAGTTTTCGAAGACAACCTTTTTTAGATTGCTATCGTATATATTTAAGTGTTAAAGTGGCAATTAACATTTCTAAGAGTTAAGGGAGAGCAAACCTATTCATAATTGCCGTGCTGACCTTTAATTAGTCATATTAAAGACAATTATATTGTCTTTTTAGGCCTTTTGCATTTTTTGCAGAACTTACAATTTTTTTTAAATGTTGGTCTTAATAATTACATTAAATTATAATTTTATATATTTTACGGAACTCCAAGTAAGTCAGTGCACGTTTATTTACATTGCTATTTCGTATTTCCTACTCGCTCGGTAATTTTAAACATAGTTATAAGTTGAAGTAGTAATCAGATGATTGCTACAGAACTAATTTAACGAAATAAAACATCATAATTAGCCATCTCCAAGCAGACTATTCGCATTATTTCCCTTTTAAGCAATTAATGAATTCGAGGAGTCGTTACACTAAAATAATTCAATAATTTCGCCAAGACACTGCCCGGAACGAGTCTTATAAAAGGGATTAAACAAAGAAGCGTTCGATCTCAAAAATAAATACCATATATAAACCACAAAAAAAAAAATATATATATATATATATATTATGAAACATAAGCAGAAAATATATAAGGTCGATACAATGTATGATAGTTTATCTTTAAAAAGGATATTTGTTGTGTATAATACATATAATATTATTTCAATCAAATATTGCAAAATTTTAAGCCTTTACTACTTTATAAATATAACACTATTCAAGTTTCAAGGCTACGCAAGGGTTCTAGGCTTTCATACGTTTGTACAAACTGAAAAGGCTGGCAAACTTATTTATGCATTCAAAAGCTTTTACTGGATTCCATCAGTCCAAATATCTCTCTTTATAAACTCCATACTTCACGCTCTCCGAGCCCGAAGGTTTAGAGCGTCGTTTCAAAACTGGAGATACGTTGCAAAGCGATGTCCTAATACAAAATGTAAACCAGATAATATTATATAAGTTTTAACTTTAAACCGGACCATGTGTCTTTAATTCAAATGATACTTTAAATAATCTATAAAATTTATTACATAATATTGATAATATTATGTAATAAATCAAAGAAGGGTGGGTTGACATTTGTTATATTTTTATAACACAACTGGAATAAAACTGTAATCGCAATATGTTAATTAAATAACATAATATTGTTATTTATCAATACAAATCACTTTTATTGTAAAAACTGTTATTTAATTTCGATATGAATTAATATACTGCAATATTAAAAATTAAACACAACTTTTATGAAATATTTTTTTAGTATGATTCAATATTTTATTTTTTCTTTGAGAATTAAAATAAATGATGATATTAAACCTTATTTATTGATGCATACATTTTCGCGATGCTTGTTTTTCCATTTTTATTTGCGGTGTAAATGAATCGTAGATGCGGGGTTTATTCTGGTATCGTGTGATAATACTTCGTGGTGTTTCATTTTATATGATGTAATGATTATTTTCCGTTACATAATTTTATACTTTAATTTTAATCTAATATAGTAAAAATTTTCTAATATACATATAACATGAAGCCTCATTTAGTCTATATTATATTATTAATTATTATTTATTGTATTTTCAAATGCGGTATTTACATGCATGTGAAAAACTATTATAAACTAAACTATATCTTCGACAATAAAAACATTAATCACTGTTTTAGGCGGGTGGAGACGTCCTATGGCAATTGTTATGAACGTTCGTGTGATGTCTCAAAGACATTTACAAAAAAAAAAATACCTTACGTTTCATTAAGGCGTTTCGTAAACCAAAATACATGGACCCGATGTTGAGATTTATTAATTTCCTTTATCTTTTCTACTTCTTCTATGGTAGCTTTAAGTCTAGTATATATTTAACTGTATATGTCCGTTATCTCAATTGAGGAGAAACCAATAATGTCTTGGCGATTAACTAACAGATGATAGTCTGATCACGGGAGAGACTAGATAGACAGAATCAAAAGTTTAATTGTGTTAAAAAAGTTCAATATTTTGTTAACAGTATACAGTCAATAAAATTTTAATCGAATTTAGTTAAGAGTTGCTTTCATCTAGGATAATTAAGTCCTTCCGCAGAAACGGCAGGTATATGTATATTCGGCTACTATATAATTCATGAACAACTCCCTCGGGAATGTGTAGGCCTGCTTAGTATATACCTAAATTAAAATACCCTTTGGGACGCTCTTTTATTAGCAGATATATTTTGAAATCTCTGGGGATCCAATGATTTAGAGTAACTCGATTCAATCGACTAAGTGAATTGAATTGAAAATTTGCTAAAATTAAATTAATGCTACGATTACCTGTTTTCACCATAGAGACAGCTTTAGTATTCACTTTGTTTTTTCTTTGAACAGAACTTGAAAATTATATGTTTATTTATTGTTTACAATATACAATATACGTATCTAAAATAACAATTATTATATAAAATAAGTCGGTACACTTTGAAATAAGATTTAAAGTCAGTATAAAGAAACCAAATTGCGACAAATATATTATCTCGGATGTCACAACAATTATCTTAATCCCTCTACTGAGAGCACTATAAAGACTTTGGTGGGATTTTATACATACTGTGTTGTAATAAACAATTCAAGATATTCCTTCTTTTAAGCTCAGTTGAATTTAAAATTGATGATGTAATATTTAAGCTTATATTTTAACTTAATGCTGCTAAATACTTAAGCCAATCAAAGTGGTTTGTGATTTCATGATAATAATTTTATCAAAATTGTTTATATGAAAAGATGTGGACTTTGGAGGCACAAAATTAAGTTTTAAGTTTTGAATTTTTTGCTGGATTTTTTGTTAAAATGGAGATATTAACGTTTCCTTTAATATTCGGTTGATTTATAAAAATATATTAATAAATATTATTTTTAGGCAATCAGTTCCATTTGTTAAAACCAGTCTCGTAGTAGTCAAATATAAATCTAGTTAATAAATAATTATCAAAAAAGTAAAAGTTAAAATGAAATCTCAAACTTAAATGAATGTTTTCAACATTTCAAGCGCTCGTCACTAGAAAAAGCGCTTTGGAAGTAGAAATTTAAACAAACTCACTCTGATTACGACCCAGTCAATGGTTCGGCAGAATTCGTTAAATCATTTGTAATGTAGTAATGTAATTTACTGATAAAATATTTTTATAATTTATAGACTTTTAAATTACTGAATAATTATGACTTCACTTTATTAAAAGTAGTATCAGTCAATAAAAAATACCTAAATACCACATGGAACCTTCGAATTCCAATTAAAGTTTAGGATTATCAGTGTTTAATAATACAAGCCGCTGCGACTGACTTTATCTGATATTCTCTTAAAATAGATATACTTTTTGTCACCTTAAAATACAATCAGTGGTCAACAATCTAATCTAATCTAATGTTAAATAAAAATATAACATATCGTATTTATTCTTTCATTTCGGAAAGTGTAATTTATTTACTATACTAATATTTTTTATCTATTTAGTGAAATTGGTTACTTTATCATTTACATTGTGTTAATGTAACACAGTTTATATATTCTCTTAAAGATAATTATGATTTAATACAAGGAAATATCATTTTTAAATCTTTTTACAATCTATATTTCGTTTGTCAAGTGCCTGAGCTTTACCTTCTATAGTTTATAATCCGTCAGGGAGTTCCCCCGACAGTAACGAACGACTAACTGTACCGAATACTCTCTAAGTGTAAACAATAATCAAAACAAAAACTTCTCAACGAAGTAAATACCGAGTGACGAAAGCGAATCCACTGACAAAACTCCTGATATGAATTTTGCGACGAAAAAAACCACGAACATTTTTATTCACAAACGTAAACAAACACAAAAAATGTGAATGTGTTCGGAACGTTGCCAAACAAACAAACAAACAAAAAAAAATACAAACAAAAAATGTGAATGTGCTCGAAACGTTGCACAAATTGCATTTTTTATTTTATTTTATTAGATTGATCAAGGCAAGTTGGCAACGTTCCGAACACATTCACATTTTTTGTGTTTGTTTACGTTTGTGAATAAAAATGTTCGTGGTTTTTTTCGTCGCAAAATTCATATCAGGAGTTTTGTCAGTGGATTCGCTTTCGTCACTCGGTATTTACTTCGTTGAGAAGTTTTTGTTTTGATATCAATAGTTTTGTAAAAGGATTGGAAACAAAATGCTGTGCGATTATTTTTCATGCAAATATATACTCATTTATTTGGAATAGTTGCCTTTGACAAAATGTGAGTGTTTTGGCTCAGAGGATGAGCGTTGTAATGACAAAGACGAGACCTCGAGTTCGATTCCCACAGGTGCCCGATTTTTTTTTCATTTGATTTTTTCAGTTTCCATTTATTTTTTTAATTCATTGCTTCAAAACAGAATTTCTTCAGTATTCGGATTTTTTTCTGTAAATTTTGTTTTATTGTTACAGACGGCAATGCGTTAGTGATTTTATCCACTGTGCAACTAGCATTGAATTTTAACCGTGTTGTGAGTACTATTCTGGCTTTAAAAGTCATTTTTTGGCTATTTTTGGTCATTTTTCATGATTTTTTGAACTTCTCACGGCCATATCTCGAAATAACGAGTTTTCCCAGATATATGCTATATACCAAATTTTAGCTCTAATTTGGGGCTACGAATGAGGAAATTTTCGAAAAAATCGTTGGCGCCGTTTTCGAGAAAATGGCCGATCTGTCCCCGGCCAGTTGGCCATTTTTTGCCTTTTGACCAAAAATGTCACGCCAACAAATGTTTTTGCCATTAAAATGGACATTATTCAAAAGATAAGCTTGAGACCTTTCCAATGATGCCCAATTCGTCAATGTACGTCAACTGGTTTGGCCACAGTCCCTGTACGAAAAATGGCCATTTTTGGCCTTTCGAGGGCTGGCCACAGCCAACATGGCGGCCAAATCGAAATGTCGTAGAACAAAAAAGTTTTTAAAAGTTTTTAAAAGTTCTTAGTTTTTGATGTACTTCAATCCCTGAAAGTTTGAACAAAATCAGCTGAAACTACGAATATACCCACACACAGACAAAGTAATCATCGATGGAGGCGCCAGTCAAAATTTTCAAAATGTCATATCTCATCAACCGGTGGTCGGATTTTGGCATTTTTGGGCTTGTTGAAAAGGTCTCGACGAGGACCTTTAGGAAAATCTTTTTCAAGGTGGAAATAGGTGATTTTATACTGGTGTGGAGCCAAAAACTAAATTTTAGTCTCATTTTTCAAACGGCCGTAGAGGTGAGGCGGTAGGTATATTGCTAAGTGTAAATGCATTTTCTGGGTCTATGGGCCAAGGGCTTTCTAAAAATACCACACTCAAACCAGAAGGTCTCCTGTATAAAAAAATCGATATTGCGCGTATATATACAGAGTTAGACTTTCAGCACTATGGGTGCTTTCGTCACTCTGAGCTAGCTAACGCCCGCTTTGATAGCATTTAAGTGCAGTATATTACAAGCCATATTAGCTAGAACTTGATATGTTATTCCCATTTTTGCGCTGACATTATTTAAGCTTCTGACAATATATAGCAAAATTATTCATTTAAAAAAAATAACTATATAATTAATATGTTTTAAAAAATATGTCCCGTTTTAATATTAAAGAAATAAACTAAATGAAGTTACTAAACGTGATGTATGTTAATGATTGCCACCTCGGCCATCTGTAAACCGTCACTCTGCTGTGTCGTGAGCTGCGGGTACACTGCGGGTACACTGCGGGCATACTTACAAACGGTATAGCAATCTATATTGCATATTGTAAAGCCTACCTATATAGTATATCTATGGAAAATATTATGAGAATAATAACAATAATCACAAAGACATAGTCTTCGCTTTATACTAAAATTAAAAAGATTTTGTTGGTTTTAAATAAACTGAAATAACTTACAACAACAAAAAAATGTTCACCGGCTGATACACTCAGAAAACCGAAGAAATATAACTGAGAAATATACTCACCGAGAAATATACTCTGTTTGAAAGAATTGTAAATTAGGATTAAAGATTATTACCAAATGACTTATTATTTCTACCCTGACTTACCAAATGATAGTAAAACATTTACAATCTATGGAGGATATATAGAATTGTATTAAAATGCAGCTATTAACATTCTAACTTCAGATACACTCGTCCTTAGTATTTACCTCAGACACCAATAAAACCATTGTAAGTAATATAAAAATCTGCATGAAAAAGCCACAGCACTTGGTGTAATTAAATACTGTATCAGTAGCCAAGTTTCTAGAAAATAATAAAGCAAATCTATTCCATGAACCATCAACTTTATTTGGTAATTCCGTATATTTAAGTTTTAAAAAGTTTATCGGTGTAATAAATTAATATTACTTGAACCTAATGATTATTTTATTGTATTTGAGACTTTAACTCCTCAAACCACATATCAGGTCTAATAACAGATATATTTAATAAAAGTTATTTATAATATAATAATTCCTTTCTTAAAAAAATATTTTCCATAAATATTGTATTTAAAATTTTTCCCTATTAATTATTTTAAATTACAATTTTACTTATGTTACGTAATTCTAATCAGCGTTAGTTTATTTGCATTGCTATTTAAAAGCTCTCTCTACGTACGGACTATGTGAATGATTAAAAACTTTTTTATTTCTTTCGTATTTCCTCCCGCTCAGTTATTTCTGACGTAGTTGTAAGTTGAAGTAGCAATTACAGCATTGCTACTGAACTAATTTTAGTTACGCTCTGGCCAGTGATTAAAATTATGTTGTACTTCTTTTATTTTATGTTTATTCTTCTAAGCAATAAATAATTCGAGAAGCTTTTAAACAAATATTATTAAATACTTCTGCTAAATTATTTACTCCAAATGAGTTTGTAAAGGAATTATGAACAAAGAAGCGATCAGTCTGAAGAATTAATAAGATAAATAAACCACTGACACTTATTATTACATTTATTAAAACATATTTACATTTATTTATTAAATAAATAAGGCTGGTATATAGGTATATATAGTAATTTAGTTTTTAAAAAGGTATGTTTTACCAAATAATATGTCTTAAAAAAAGTCACTTGGAATTATTTCAATAACAAACGAAGTAATTAGCGTTTTTATATATTTTAATAATGAAGTTCGGTATTTCTTTATCAAAATAGTTTTAATTCCAATTATATGAAAGAGAAAAATTATAACAAGTCACTGTGGAAACATATTTCGCAGAAACCATAATTTGGTTAAATAAAATTAATAAAACAATTAATAAAAACTAAAATTAATAAAACAATTATTAACACCCACACTAATACGAGTATGAACTAGGAAAATACATTATAAATATAAACTAATTACTTAAAATAATTTTAGAGCTTACTAGCATTGAGAACATTTCAATATCTTGAGGATAAAAAAATACCTAAAAGCTAAGAGTGAAGCAGAATAAGAATCCTAAATGATAAAACATTTTGATACTAAATGATAAGATTTACAGTAGATTAACATTAATGAAAAAAAAAACATAAGCGGAGAAAAAACGCTATGTAGAAAATCCCGACGAGTCCATATTAAGGCAATCCATAAAGGGGATTGTGAGGATTGGTGCGACTTCATGATAATCTTTTTTTATGGAGATTGTTTATCTTTGTAACTTAAGGCTTAAACGATTTATTATTTTAGGATCTTTTAACAGAATTTTCCTTTTTTAGTGACCATGAAAGAAAACCGCTTGAAAGATTAGAAACAATATCCAACTGGAATGGATCATTGCAGGAAATGGGGGGATAGACCTCATCTCGTATATGAAATGTTTGTATGATTTTTTCAAATGTCAGTTGTACTGGGTTTTAGATGTCAATGATGGTAACCATCAGGTAAATCATGTAAACCATACGCTCTTTTCTCTTATGCTTATATCATATATTACAATTAGTTAATAATACTATATAATCTTTTAATGTTGCTTATTTTTTGTAAAAACTAATTAAATATGCGAAAAACTTTTGAAAAGTAGTAAAAATGGTAAAAATAAAATAATAGCTTATTTCCTGGTAAATTCAGTTTTATGTGTTCTAAGAGTATTTTAGCAAGAGATAACAAAACATAAAAGCGGACAAACAATCCTTAAATGCTTTAATCCAATAATAAATGTTATCCGAGACTCGTTGGATGCACTGAGAGACGGTTGTTTAAACGATTTGTTAGTTCCTATAATATGATACACTCAGTCCAATGTTTTATTTTACCAGATGGTATATCTTTGATTTTATATCATTTTAAAAACTTAGACATAAGATTATAAAATTTTTCTTTGTTTATTTTAGGTTCTAAGTTGTAAAGTCTATTTCTCCTCATTTACGAGTAAGTTATTGTTTAAATATAACGCCAATCAATACATGTAAGAAATAACTATATTTCTAACTATATTTTTAACTAAAAAGTTATCGTTTTGAAACCGGTCTTATGAAAGTTCAGTGAGTATGAGACCGTATACTGTGTATGTAAAACAGCGTTGTTCAAAAATATTAGTACTAGTTCAATTGACAAGTGTCGGTTGTTAATAACAAGCATCCGTCATCATTTATTATTGCTTACAACAAACTGCAGCAGGAATTGTTTACAGTTTCTAAGCTAAAGCTGAAACTGCAATAACTAATTTCCACACAGCCTAGTGCATGGTTTGTTTGCCTCCTCTGAATAAGGCTCAATTTAGACTTTTCCACTATTGTATTTTTGAGACAAATGTCATTTAATAAATTGCATACATTAATATAACATATTTAATATTTCGAGTCGAATATAAGATATCAAACCTCCCACTAATTCGTAATGAAAATCCACACATGCTGTTACTTACTATTAGAGAGTAATGATACAACTCAGCAAGAACAAACGTTAGTATTAGGACTCAGCCGTGTAATAACGTATAAATAAATAAAATAATATCATAGTATTATTATTATCATTTTACGTGTATATTAAGTAAAATACTAATGGATTCGAGGAAATGAGCTCTTAAAGGTCTCTCAAAGGCCTCAAAGGAATGTTAACTTTTACCTTTCCCCAAAACACAAAAACACTTGAGGATCACACACATATATTATATTTGACTTCGCGTATACTATTAAGGTCAATCATTCTATGTAAATAATGTATTTTATTATAAAATGGTTTTAATCATAAGTTTATATAAATACGTTAAAGAAAGAAAACATTGATTGAAAGCATGTTTAGTAATTCGCCAACTTTACCTAAATTTTGTTAAAATTAACAAATTTCAAACAAAATATATATTAGTTTTTATTTTGCGTTTTTAAGCAATAAAAGTTACATTCATCTTCGTATCTACGCTAATAATGAAATAAAAGTAAAGGTTTCATAAACATTACCATGAAATTCTAAATATATTACATAATACTCCAAATATATTATAAACCATAATCCCAAGTCAGCGGATCTGTAAACACCACAATGGACGGTATAGAGTTTAATCCTTTAATGTTACAAACATACAGAATATTTATTGTTTTAACAACACAAAAGACTAAAATAATATTAAGTATACAAATGTGAGATGAATAGATTGGTTAATATTGTTGCATGATTGTTTAATGATGCAGGAAGAGCTTACTGAGATGAGTTACGATATTTGACATGGAATTAAATGGAACAAAATTGAAATCAAAAAAATTATACTTTTACTAAGTATTTACATCTTTGAAACACTAGCTGTTACTTCCACAGGTGTCTGATATTCTCTAATGACACGAAATGCATTTCTGAATATAAACTACTTATTATCGGTTACCAATAATAGGAATGGGTTTAATTACTTGTCGTAGAAAATAGTAAAAGAAAAAACGTAATTTTATTAGGTTATCCCTAAGAATTCAAATAAGTAGCTATTAGAATAATGTTTATATTTTTAAGGACTTTTTTACCTCATCTCACTAGCAATATATTTAAAGACCTGAAGAGTTTCAGGTCAGTATGGTGTAAGACGGATTACAGGGGGCGGAGGCGCTCACGATATTTTTAAGTTACTAATAATAAGCACGTAAACAATTACGGATATATAAATGATAATATGTATGTCTATGTATTATACCACTATTCCACTAACAGTTATTTCAATGTAACGATTTTTATTTTAAAAATAAATACACATTTAGTATTTACGATCTTATTCCCCAGTGGTTTTAAAAAACTGGCAAAAATTAAGAACAAACATTGAGCGCTCCTGCACTCCACAGAGACGTTCATATAAGGTTAGTTACACACTCATATTTTTATATCAATAAATAGAACAAATATTTTTGGTATTAATAGTAAATATATCTGAATATCATATTAATTTGTTTTAGCTGTCTTGGCCAAAATAACATTTGATTCATGATTTGGCTTAAAAAATGCTTTTTATATCTTGGCAAGAAAATTCTATAGATTCAAGGCCAAAATCGACCACTCAATGTTATGTAATGAAATCATCTTTTTATATTTTATTAAATTTATAACAAGCCTTAGGAATATTCAAAATACAGAGTTTTAAAAAAAGTAACAAACTTCATGTTTCAATAAACGTCTAAATAAATTAACTTTCAAGTGAAGTTTTATTTAGCCTTGTTTTTTTTCACTTCAATCTCTGAATAAATAACTTGTTTAGCTTTTAGTTCCCATTGCTTTTGAAATAAATATAGTATACACTTTTTATTCTTTTAAATAATATATATGCTGCTTCCCTGCCATAGTATGTACATAACATGGGGAGCCATGGGGACCTATATTTTTTATTTAATTTTAAGATAAGCTTAAAAACACTTAATCTTTATTAGAAATGATACGAGTACAATTATGATATACTCCAAACTGGAGTAGAGCAGCGTGATGGGTTGTGCTCCGCACGCTTTCGGTTATTGAAATCAAACCCTCTGTCCTGTAACGCCCACGTATAAAACTGCATATTTAACATTGTAATTAAATTAAACGGATACAAGCTGTATTAACACTAAAATCTCTTAGCCATTAAGCGATTAATAAATACACCTTTTTTTAAATCACTAAAAAATCTTGAAATATTGTCATTTATATTTTATTTCCTTTAATTTTTTGTCGATGTATTAATGGGACTTGTACGGGGCATTATCAAAAGATTTCAACTTAGAAAAACGTCTCTAAAGATCTTTAATCTAAGACAATAGACATTGAAATTTAAAGGAAAATCCAGCTTCAACGCTTTCGGATTGGTTTGGAGTTTTTTATTTTTTCAAGTTAAATAATATTTTTAATTTTAGAAATACATCTAAATCTGTTTTTACACGGTAGATTGGTTCCAGAAAACACCGTGTAAAAAAACCGTGTAAAAAAAGACATTGATCGTATGCAAAAATAGGGGATTGGTTCCTAATCTCTAAAACCTATTAAAATTAGTGAAAAACAAGGATTTTTTAAGAACAAGTATTCATGTTTATTTAATTAAATCGCATATAAAATGTTTATTTTTACAAGCATAGTTATTAAAGATAAAAAAGATCATTCACAAAATATTAACACATTTCAATTGCTCTGACCAGTAAGTAAATTTGCTTGTATGCACAAAAAGGGAATTCCCCTAAATTTGTGATATGAACATACTTCGCAAAAATTTAATTTGACAAAAAAAAAATTAAGCCCAAAAAAAATTTAATCGTGCTAAATGGAATAAAATCGTGTAAAAAATTAAAAATATTATATTTTCAAACCGTGTAAAAGAAGACCGTGTAAAAACAGACTTAGGTGTAAACTTATTTCGATTTAAACTTCAAACCATAAAGATACTAAAAAGTAAAGCCAATTCCATCTCCAACGGTTTTAGGTAGTGTTCCATCCGTTTTAATTTAAGTTTATATCAAAAATAATGACAAATGATTTCAAGCATCAAGTTATTTTATGCAAATATTGATTATTTTTGTATCCTAATTAAGCATAAGCATTAAAACTTAATTTATAACCCTAAGGTTATAAATTAAGTTTTAATGATCTAATGATGAATGAGAATTGATCTAAATCAAGACTATTTCAAGGATTTGGAATATCCTTCAGTTTAAGTCATAAGAGTACCATATGATAAATTACAATAGACTTCGAACACTTCAAATGGGGACGTTTTATAACTGACGTGTTGAAATTACGGGAATCGACATATTATAAACCAATGACTTTCATTATAAAGGGCCATATACCGAAAAAATAAGTACTGTTAGTATATTTATTTCTTCACTAATTAGCATTTCTTAAGTCGAGCCTTGAATTGGGGTAATTCAAAAGGAGTTTAAGACAGCTGTGCTACTCGTAACTAACACTGGCCGTATGCCAACCGATACAGTGGGGTCTTACGTACAAATCGCTACTTGCTATGAGGTTGTAGTTCATGTTCGTTTCTACATCAAGTGTTTTTTTTAAATAACCCAAAGCTTAACTGATTCGTTTGGTTGTCAATATGTTTTGGCGGAAAATAACTTCTTAACAAAATAATATATAGTTATGTCGATTTTGTTTAAAGTCAATAAATTATAATATTGTAGTAAGTATTGTTCCAGAATGCCGTTCTAATAACGTATTTAATTCTATCAGAATTAAATTAAATTTAATATGAGAGGATGTTATATAATTATAATAATTTATTCTCAGATGAGTTTTAAAAAAGGCACGTAAAATATTAAATCAATAGTTTACAAAAATAATTTTACAATCAAATATTACAATAATTACCTGCACATCCTTATACACAATTGTTTAATCCAAACTAGCTTTTAATTTTAGGCTACGGCTGTCACCTACAACAACTACAGTTATAACAAAATTTTACAACAACGGGCGCTTTAATAAAAGAAAATCTTCATTTTCAGGGTACATTCGGTACCAGCACTGATTCGTTGGAAACAGTGTTTTATGTGTAAGCTGAATAGGACGAATTACTGTTGAGACTTCTAGTAACAAAGTTTCTTAAATGCAAAGTCAGCTAGTTATTTCTTCCACGACGGACTTTGACGATCAATCACAGGAATACACTATTTGAAAGGAATCAGACTATTTGAAATTGCTACAGTTTAGCATATTGTTGTTCTTTTCTATGAAGCATATCAGTGTCTTATTAAAAATATTTATAAAATGTATGTCTGTTGTGGCAAAAATCTTTAAATGTACTTCATTGTATAATTATTAATGCCCTTTTTATTAAAATCGCTCATTATTAACAATATTTGTATAATTATGATTTCTAAAATTAAATATATAATAATTATGTTGTCAATGTTCAGCATTTTTGACTTAATTTCACTTGAGTTTCCCTTAAAATCTGCCAAAAAGAAAATGCAGAAATTTAGCACACCTGAATTCCTTCGAGACTTCAAACTTCACATTAAGGTACATTGAATGAAAGAATATTTAATATTAAAAAAATATTTTAAATAGCCGCAGTAGAGTAGTATTATTCCCATATTGAGGAGAATTTTACAAACATATGTACAAATAATAAACACAAAGTACACGCAGACTCGATGCAATTGTCCCGTAAATTACACAAAGCTCCTAGATATTGATCCCATACCCTTGGCTCGAAAGTTATGGTCACTTGTCGATATCGTGTCGTCAATGTAAGTTATAAAATATCAACAATGTCATGAAGTTAGAATCCTGTTGTCTAAACGATAAAAAATATTAGGCCATAAAATTGATAGGTTTATGTACGAGTATCTCAAGTATTAAAACATCCTTCCATCGAGTCTGAAAATTATTAATTGTTGTAATATTATCTGATAAAATCAATCATTATAGTGTAGTACATACAAAGTACAATAGCCCTTACTTTACAAACTTTAAAATATAGCTGAAAATGAAAACTGTATGTTACATTAACTCTGTAAATAAAATAAAAAATACAAATTGGGCTCAGTTCACAATTTCAGCTGCTAGACCTTCAAGGCTTGCAGAAATGGCTGTCTCTCGTGATTCTGAAATACAACAATAGCATCTTATAGTAGGCGAAACTAAAGCAAGGAACCATCCAGCTAGAATGATTAATGTTATTTTCTCTAAAATATTGTTTTCTATTTATCAATCAGCCAAATAAAGGCAATTTAGTTAAAAGCTATTTCTTAATACATACTATTTACAACAGTTTTATGTTTATCTCAATTGTATTAAACTAAATCGCTTTGTTTATAAAAGTTGTGAGAAAGTGTAAAGACCGTCCAATTTGTTGGAAAAAGAACTTTAATACTAAAGTGTACGATTTCAAATACGTATATTAACGCTTTGCTAAATCGCAGACTAACGGTATGTTTAAAATCTCACCCGGACGACTCCATATTAAGGCAATCTCTAAAGAGGATTACGAGATGTTACTTATACCTGTTACTGTGAGTAATAAAATAAAACAAAAACCTAGTTTCATGAAAATGTAGAATTAATGTTGCTAGGATTTATTTTAGGATGAAACAAACATAATAGCGGGCAATCTTTTAAACATTTACTCGGATAATAAATGTTTGCTCGAGACTCGTCGGATGCACTCAGAGACGGTTGTTTGAACGTTTTGTTAGTTCCAGTTACATCATTCATTGAAATATTTTGCTCAATTTACTTGATAAATGTTTGTTATTATATATTATATTGTTTTGCCAAATGTTAGTTTGTAAGTAATAATGCCTATTCTTTCCCATTTAAGTTATCGTTTAATATTTTTTTAGCAATTACTTCTTTTTTTCTTATAAACGAGTATCATAACATTCACTCGTTCTATATAAGAGTGTTGAATTGACGAATCTTGGTTGCTTAATAAGCAAATTGCGTCATTTACAAAAATAATCGTCAGCTCTCAGCTGAATCTGAAATTATAATAAATAGTACCGGCTCAGCTTCATTATATCTCTGTACTTAGTATTGTCTGCGACTTCTAAACTCAAAAAAGTAAAATGTTGATTGTATTTAAAGAGACAGACAGTTACTTGATCAATCTACTCGTATGTCAGAATCGCCTTATTTATATGTAACAAGTTTGAGAAGCTTCATCACGATATATTAAACACGCTGCAATCAGTTTGTATGCGGTGCTCTAACGACTACACGGATGTCAGGATTATGGAGGTGAGCACTTTTATTAAAATTGCAGATTTATTTTACAAATTAATATAAAAATAATAATCAATACATTAAGATTTAACAATCGTTATCGCGATGTTGACTTTATCTAGTTGAAGTTAAAGGAGTGTATACACAGCTTATGGTTTTTAGATTTTTTACCTCAATTTCAATGCCTGGTACAACATTTTGCATATTACAAACAAAAGCTATTAGTTTAGTGTATCTACTCTACTCCAGCTCCATGGCAGATATATTTCTGTGCTCGCGTTTAGCGATGGCAGTGTATGCACGGGAAATGTTTTCCGGTGCACGGAGCACTAAGATCAAATGGAATAAATAGTAGGAGTGTGTTTAATGCTTTATAACATACATTTATATTAAATATATAATCTATGGCGCGTGAATGACACGAAGAGATTTTTTCTTCATCTTTATTACAAAATGAAATCTTTGTATTATCTTTAAACTTTTAATATAATTTTTAATAATAACCAGAATAGAATTATCGCAGACGTGTAAGTTATTAAATTTATAATTCGGATGAAAGAGTTTGTATGTTATTATGAAGTAATTATAAACATATAGTATATTACATTTTTATAACAAAGTATCTGAAAAATAATATATTTAATAATATTTTTTTAATATGTATAGGTATCCAAGCGTTACGTTATCTGTATCTATATCAATGTAACAGTCGAATGCATCGCAGACTCACTCCACTTATTGTAAAAGGTTGTAAAATTATACAAAATTATGATGACCCTTTTAATCGATAAAATAAATTTACTTTTACAGCAAAGTATTGGAACTACATTCTCTAACTTCTAGCAAATACGGTAAATACTGATTCCTTTGACGCCCTTATGCTATAGTATTAAGAGCTGGGACTATTATTCCCAACTCGTAATGTAAGG
Source organism: Melinaea marsaeus rileyi (assembly GCA_918358865.1). NCBI lineage: Eukaryota > Metazoa > Arthropoda > Insecta > Lepidoptera > Nymphalidae > Melinaea > Melinaea marsaeus. Next base: position 11,557,631 of record OU911086.1, on the reverse strand, counting down.
GCGCAACGCATAAGGATGTAGTTAATTTAGAATGAGTCGCAGGGTAAACTAATTTATGAGATTGGGTGCAAAATTTTTCCATTCATAGAAAAGATTCCATAATGATTTCTCTTATTTCCTTAACTGGTATAAAATCGTATGGTATCCTATTGTGTCGTATCAGGTCGTATCACATCGCGTCCGGTAAAATCTTACACACACACAATTACAAAAACAACTCAAGCTTCATTATATTATATATGCGATTTTTTAATTAATTTTCAGAACATTCGCGAATTTTCTTATTAGATATCGTAAAACTATAGTTTTCTATAAAAAAAATAAATAAACTGTACTTGTATATACTTAATATTAAGAGTAGTTACAACCCTGTTGCTCAGTCATAGAGATCCCGCCACTATTACCCTATTTGATTCATGAAGCTTTGCATAAAGAAGTTTTTATTGCACATTTATAAGTTTTTTTTTATTAATTTAAATTATAGACTTACTTCCTACTTCCTTCCTTTCTTCCTTTTAATATAGCTAAAAAAATGCTAAAAATCGGTCCAGTAATTTTGGAAGCTATTCTATACAAACAAACAAAACAATCTTTCCTCTTTATAATATTAATACAGAATAGTACCTCCTTATGGTAAAGTTACGCCATTACGTATGTTGTCTGTTGAAACTAATTTACCTTTAATGTAAATAAGAATCTTTATTTTTTAAATACAGATAGAAATATTAAATATTATCTTCTAAATGTTTCTTCTTATGTAAGGATATCGACATATTGCAATTTTAAAATATGTATGTTTTCATGACCCATATGCATGATGAATCCCAATAAACTTAAATGAGACTATCTCGAACAAAAGTAAACCAAAGAGATATACATTTATGAAAATAAAGACTGTCAATAAATCTCGAGGCGTGTCATATAGATGAGGGGACCGTTTGTGCATATGTAAAGCGGACGGCGCTTTCGTTACATTTAATATTCCCATATCGAAGTATATTTTTTTCAAACTAAGGCTTCTATGGAAACGACTAAATCAGATAAAGATAAAGAAGAAACTCTATTTCAATTAAATAGAAAACCTTTCTGGGAAATTATAAAATATGTAATACATCGAGGTATAAAGAAAATCTTATCTTATCCTACCCTATTACTTACTTTATCCATATTAAAGACTTAAGCCTTACCTTTTACCTTTTGAAGTGTTCCATTCATCAGGGAGTTCCCGTGAAACTCTCTCTAGACGTCTATTCCTGTTAACTTTAATCCACACTTCAATAGTAGAATACAAACACAGTGTAAAAATAGAATATATCTTTACAGTGCTGGATAAATAAATCACTTTTATGAAATTCAATTTTGTTTTTTTAATTGTATGTATATATGTATGTAATGTCACCAAATTGTAGAAAATTGTGTAGAAGACAATTTAGATATTATGAATATTGTACTTTATACAAATAATGATTAAGTAATTAGATTAAACGTCGTCGTCCTCAACGCGAGTCAGGTTAAAGTTGTTATCAACTACGGACGGCGCTTCTCCTCGGAAGCTCTTAATTGCTGGTTCCGATCAGTTTTATTTTATATTGTGTTACGAGTAACAATAGTTTCATGTATGCATAAGTTTTTTAAATACAAGTTTTCTGTACACCACGTCGATGACGCAACAAGCGAATTAGATTTACATCCTTAAATACAGACAAAGTGAATTTATACAAAAGCTAGGTATATTGATATTCATTTTTAATAAAAATGGCTTCTTTTTATTTATATGATATATATTTTTTTATTTGTTCATTATTTCGTTTGTTTTATTTAATAATTTTAGGAAGGTATTTTAGAAAGTGTGGTATAAAAACATCTTAAGGTTTTTAGATAACACTACTATTGATATTAAGTGAAGTAACACACATAAAAGTAATAATAAATTATTTGAAAGTGCTTATTTAACTCTTCTAGAAAAGTTTCATCAGTGTAACAATTAATAAAGTGTACGATTAAAATAATGATGAGAATACTACAATAGTCATTATAACTACACATTGTTTATCAGACAATTAATCGTCATCTAGCTTATAAACAGTTATTAGTTTTCATTATTTACAAATGTATATTGTAAGGTGTGACGACATATCTTTATTGGAGGTGTTACACCTTTAGGTTCGTTTCGTTTTAATATACTTTTATCTTGATTACCAGAAGAAATAAGCGGGATTTAGTTTCCATGTAACGGTGAAACTTCATAAACCTCAAGCAACTCTCCTATTTATCCCTATATCACAGTAATCCCTACAGCTCCTTGAGGACCCAATCTTTTTCGACTTTAAGAATAAATACTAACTATCACAGTAAAAGCTACCTCAATAATAAAACTCTGAAGAACATAAATCCTTCACTTTATGTTTTTGCTCTAGGCTCTGTTTGTGATACCGCTGGGAAATTAAGGTTGTTAGGAGAAACATTTTACATTTTAATTAATATTTAACACAATAATTTATAATTTTGAAATAACAGGCGTGAATTATAAACTAAACTCTGTCATAATGAGACATCGAGTGCACTTACATTTTTGTAATAATATATGTTTTTCTAATATCGTTACTTACATGTACCATAAATGGAATATTAAATTTTATCTAGATCTACTTAGATTCAATATTATATAGTAACTTAAATGTGAATATTTGCATATTTTACTTTGGACAAACACTTAAAGCAAAATATGCAAATCTCGTTTAGTGCAAATGTAATTAACGAAGACAAACAAGTAATAAGAAAGACTTTCAAATACCAAGTAAGAAACAACTGTCATGGATATTAAAATAAGTGTTACTAAAATAAGATACTTTGACTGTTACATACATGTATGCACAGATACATATATAAATATATACATACCAACAAACGTAACAGCATAAAAAATACTGTTTGCAATTTCGTTATAAATATAATTTTATACATGACTTCCTTTTAAAAGAGTTCCAATAGGGAATTTTTAAGAACCAAGTGATCAGTTAATTATAATATTTATATATATCATAATAAGTAGATATAGTCTATGACCACTTGATAAATGACGACTAACCCGTTTCATTATTTGATCTTGAACGCGATATATTTAAACATAATAAGATCGATAAAAATTACCTTCAATAAAAAAGATAAATCAAGTAAACTATTTGATGACATTAAATATGCACTATTACATAATATTATCTATTTTATATTTAGAATTAGGACATCCTTTAACATCGATAGTTTTGAAATGGCACCTCAAAGCCTGCACTCGGAGAGCGTGATATGTAGAATTTATAGAGATGTGTTTGGACGAATGGAATGTAGTAAAAGCTTTTGAACGCATAACTCTTAGGCGCCTGTGAGTATTTTGAGTTGGAAGATATCATAGGTTTAAAAAATTTGGGTTTTAATGGTTATAAATAAATGATGGCTTGAATATTTATCTGAAACTGGAATCAAATGTTTGTTTTAGCCACAATAAAAAACAATCAATTTGTTAAAGCCCAGCGAGAAGAGATTGGTTGGTGCCGGGATTATTTTATTCAATGGATAAGTAAATAGTAAATAATATGAGTTCCCGATGTGAATAGTGTTTATAAAATCTATTATTGTTTAATAGTTTCAGCCTTTAAAATGAATATTCCGTTATTATATATCGACTAATATGTACCTAAATTATAAAAGTTCAATGACCTATACAATGGTACCGAGAATAAATTAATAAATTATGCCGAATCGTTACAGACTTTGCTACAATTATTTTTAATTACGAATATTGCATTGTCCGTTTTAAGAAACGGCTTTTATATGTAATAATTATTCACCTACAAATAGGCAATATGCAAATATTGTTCAAATTTGGCTTTTGAGATGATGATGATGATGATGATGATGACTGCAATAAGAGCCTAAAATGTGATAAAAAAAATTACAATTAAATAAAAGTTCCTATTGGTTTTCTCACAAACTACAACAAAGTTAATTTATTAAAACTCTTTTTTGTTTCTCGTATCGAAGACTCGTGCAAAAAAGTAATAAACTTCTTCCGTGTACTTCAAACTTGTGTTAAGTAAAATAAGGTCAGACCTTTTGAGGAAATAGGTACAAATATTGTAAATAAAGTTATAATTAAAGTACACAATTTAATTCATTATAATTCTCTTAAATGTGTATTTGTTTAAAATTTTATGAAAATGTCGCTTTCTTTTATTTTTTATTGATTTTCTTAAAGAGGCTTATAAGACTTATTTGATAACAAAACTTTAAACACGATCTCAACTATAGGCTATTGGAATATTAAATAAACTTAAAATTGCAAGTGAATAAATAAAAAGAAACGATATTTTGGTAATATAATTCATCTCTTTGTATTCCATTCCCCGAACTTAAGAAAACACCCTCCTACTCGTAAGTATGTAGTATTAGAGCTCCACAGATACGTGTTTACGTAATCAAACAATAAAAATATAAATATAATAAAACACGCTGCAATCAGTTTGTATGCGATGTCGCCTCTAACGACTACACGGATGTCAGGTTGTACAAGAGACATTTTTTATATTCGCAACTTTGTGTTAAATTGTATTTTTGCTTCAGTTATTTCTGGATCATAATAACAATTTACATCATTATAATTACAGCCGTAGTTACAGTAGCTCCATTTAATATTATATATGATTGATACATAGTGGTTGGGCAAAAGGTAGAATTCCATAGTACATACAGCTCATACAACCTACTTCTTTCCCTTCTCTCTTCTAGTCTTTCTTTTTCTTGAAAAGTGACGCCTGATGAAGTACAAACGACAATGCATCTAAATTCTACAACTATCCACAGTTCCACGGGCAGCTTTAACCGAATGGTTAATGGTTTGGTGATTAACAAACAATGTTCCGCTATCACACACTATATTATAACTTGGTAAATTTATATGTTTTACTTAAAAATGTATCTCTTCTAGTTCTTTTTGTATCTGCTACGTCACAAATAGTCTTGAACCGCGTTTAGTACGCTTTCAGTTGTACCGGAGTGAAATAAACGGTCCAGAGGATACTGCGATTTAATTACTTAATTATATTGATGTTCTATTAAGATTTAATTTAATATTATTTATACAACACATTAATTAAATAATATATTACTTCATTAACACAACATTACTCAGAATATGTTTATAAAATATCATCATATCATATGTAACATAAGTAAATTAAGATAATATTAATTAGTGTTTATACAACTATTTAAAAATTTAACTTAAATTAGGTAATCCATAATTTATTAATACTTTTTGTACTTGTCATTTATGAATATAGGATTAAATTTATATTGGAAAATACTTAAATGTAATCTATATATCTTATTAGATGTTAGTAAGATTAGTTTTAGCTACTAATGATGTGTTTAAAGTATCTAGTTCCCTCCAACATCGTATTAAGCTACTCTTGTTAAGCCCGACGCAAAATGATCAGTTGATAAGAATAACTTTGGACACAGTCTACACTACAGTACAGTACAGATTATTTTACTTCATTTTTTATAAAATTATAATAATTAATAAAACAATATACGTTTACAGTGTTATATCTTATAAAAATAAGTATATATAATTGTAATTTACATTAATAAGATTGCTATACCGTTTGTCAGTATGCCCACAGTGTACTCGCAGCTCACGACACAGCAGAGTGACGGTTGATAGATGGACGGGGTACAATCTCTACAAGTACAGGTTAATCCACGGTACCTCTATTAGTTATGGAGGTTAATCCTTGAAAATCAAACCTGGGGATATTTTATTAAAAAATATAACAATAAAGTACCATAACTGTAAACTTAGTTATGGTGTTTTTATACGCTTCAGCAGAACGGATAATTAAATAAACTCGTTCGGTCCAGCAAGAAGGGATCTGAGGCTTTTACAACCTTGCTTTCTTTTGATATATTATAATATATATATATATATATAAAATTATGATATTTGTATATATAATATCAGCTTTGGTATAATTGTAAAATAAAATGTTGTAATTTTATAAATACTCTTAATTTTAACAAAGTCCATTTCTTATAGTTGTTATTTGAAAGACCTTTATCCTTTTAATAAGAATCTCTGGACTCACACCCACGGACGAGGTTAAATAGAAATGAAATTAAAGTAAGTTACATTGGCCGCGTTCCAACCGACAAAGGAGTATGAACTGTGAAGTACATTGAGTACTCACGAATCACTGACTATGCTGATTTAAAAGGAAAATTAATATTAATTTTATATATTGAATTGATTTATTTGGAATTTCCCACGAACAAAGAAAACCCTTATTTTAATCCGTGTATTATAAATTGTATAGTAGGTACATAGGGATTATAAACCAAAAGAATATAACTTAGTCTATTATAATGTATTCACTCACAGCTCCTGATTCTTTGTGGATAAAAGCTGTTTTTAAAAATACAAAATAATAATTAACCGATTTTATACAAAACTACGGAATAAATAAGCACATAAATTGTACAAAAGTCAAACTTATATACAAATGTTTCGTGTAGGTATGTTATAACCGCGTGTGAACAATGTACTCCGAGCTAATCTAGAGTGGCAATAAATAAAATCCTACACGTTTCAAAATAATATTTATAGTTATTTATTTATTTATCTTCACGCCATATCCCTTACGGGGTAGCCAGAGACGACGGAGCGCCAAACGCTACAATCCCTGCATATCTCTTTCGCCTCGGCCACAGACATCAACCTCTTCATACATGCCCTCCGGGGGGTCCTCATGGTTTTTTACGTGACCTTCCTCCATTATCATAGATACAGTGTTTTCGAAGGTCACTCGAGGCCTCCCCCTTTCTCTCTTATTACTCACTTCAAAATAATATTGTACGTATAATTGATATTATAACATTTTGTAATAACCAACCAACCAGTAATCAAGGAGTTCCAAAACTTGTGACCGCCAATGTTTGTTAAAGTAGTTATTCTAACAGTATTACTAGTTTTAGTAAGCAGTCGGTATTTGTACGAATCAGAAGATGAATGTCATGTAATTAGGACTGAGAAGTGAATCAATAATACTTACAATAAAGTACTTATTATTTATAATCAATTTTGAATGTCGAAATACATTAATGTAATATTTTTGTTAACTTTATACGATCACTATATTCCAAAAGTACTAAATACCGTAATAATAAATATGGAGTCTGTAATTTCGATAACTTTTGAACAATAATACATTTTACTTTTAAAATGCTGTCTACAGTATTAGGATTTGTGCAGACCTTAATGTCGGACGTCCTGAAGAGAACCACCATATCTGAGAAGAGTGATCTCAATCTCTTCACTAACCATAACCCGTCACCATAGCGACAGCTCAACGCAGCATTTAGGCATTTTGATATTTCTCCTCGCATTAACCAAAAAGTTCCTGGAAGATTTTCCAATTTCCTTTTTTAAATTAATTATTAAGTTAAGAAATATTAATTAAGACAATAGTTGTGTTGATTTTTAAATGGTTGTATTTAATTTTTTTATACAATAGAACCTTTTAGATCAAACTTTATCAAAATTAAGGAAATAATTTACTCCATTAAATTATTCAAGACTTAGCATTAACAATATGTTATTAAACGGAATCAATTTTATTTGTAGTGTGTATTTATTTTGACAAAATTGGAATTCATGTCATTTGAAACCAAAGACCCAACTTTTATTAATATTGCATTTTAAAATAAAATAAAGAAATAACTTTCCTCTTAAACACGTCTTTATTGTGTATTACTATTACATACATTGTGTTCTACTCAGTTCATATCATAACATCGCTTCAAAGCGCTGTAAACCGCTTTAATCCATTTTCATATTAACAGTTTAACCATAAAGCTCTGTGTTATGTATTTTTCTTGTCTGGGTAAGCCTTTTTATAGTTCTATAAACTGTAATCTTTACAAGAATAATAATTATAGTAAGCTTAAAACCAAAAACAAAAAAAAACAAAGTCCAGCATATTTACAGATTGGTGTTATAAATAAATACAAAGTTGTATAAACTTTTACTATTACTTTATTTATTTAAACGTTCACTGAAACATGAAGCTTACACTTGTTATGTACTAAATACACAGAAATGAATTTATTATTGCAATTAAGAATTCATGTTATTAGGAATCGGGAGGGGGAAGGGGGGGGCATACGAACCAAGTATGAAGTGCAAACTAAATCAAGAGGAGCCGCTTGTGAGTTAATGGCGGAGCTGTGCCGGCATTATTTATTAAAGACTCACCTTCAGCTTAGACTTAGCGATAATTACTGCGGTGTATACTGTGAATAATGACACATGATTATGTATATAGTTATTAAGGATCTGTGACAAGTCACAGATCCTTAATAACCATGGACAAGTCCCTTGCTCTATTATTCTTTTACAACAATCTTTATGCATTAAAATGTCTTTAAATTATAAGATTTTGGAAAAACAGAATTTCCAAATGAAAGTCCTATATTTCTTATACATAAATAATTGGTGATTTGATTTAAAGACAACTTAAATAGAAGGAATAGGTGTTAAAATATAATTCACAATATTTTATCCGATTATCCATTTGATAAAACAATATAATGTATTCACAGGCATTTATCAAGAAAACCATGTAACACAGTTCAACAACGTTAAAGTAGCAACGTTAATAAACATGTAAAGACAATATTAGGGCTCCTTAATAGTTTTAGTTATATAATTGAGAGGCGATTGATTAGTCTTCTAAGTAATAATTATAAACGACTAATCTTCTGATATAACAATATTATCTTCTATTAGCTGTACTATTTAATATAACATTCTACCCTTTTTTATGTTATTTCACTCATTAATACCAGTTCGCACAATATAATAATATTAATAAAGCTAAAGAAACATTTGTTGATCAAGCCAAGTACAAAAACATTTAAATGCTTCTTAAAGCAACAATAAAGGAAGTTTATCAAATTACAAAGTTCGTCAAGTTGACAAATGTATGAGTTTAGTCTAAATTAAATAAACTAATTCTTCAGTCAGTATTTTATTGAGTTTATAAGTTATCAACAGTGAATTGATAAACGATTTAAAGGCGGAGATTTAAAAAAGGTTATTTATAAATTAAAATATAAGCAAATCAAATTCGTCGACACTATCAGGAATTAAACACATTTTTGAATCTTAACATGGGCTCGGGTGGATCGACCAATTATCATAGTTTCAGAACAGTCGAATGAATAGTTTAGTCACGAGTAGAATATAAACACACAAATAAACCAACCAATCACTCAGTCGATCACACAAGGCTCGGTCATACACAGCTACTCACTTCAATAAAACCACTCTACTAATGCACAATACCGCTGTACTAGCTGTTGCATCCGACTTTTGTTACTTTTGCTTTTGATGTTCATTTTAGTATATATTTTTGGCATCAAACTACTATTGGAACTAGTGTTGGATAAGAGTATACAGATATTTATAAGCTTTATTTTATTTGTAAACTTTTTACACGTAACTAGGAACTAAGAGGAAATGAAATAATAGTTTGATAGTTTTGTTTGTTGTAGTTGAAGGAGCGAATTGAAGACGGCTTCAGTAGATTATTAATTTAGGGTACTTAGCTGTTGTTTATATTTTATCAATATGTTATAAACCTCACCATTAATGAACATTATCTTATTATTATTATAAGAACATTTTCAAAGATATTTATTATAGTATTTAATATTGAAATATCATGTTTTATATTTTTAATGTGGCCATATTATTTATAATAAGAAAAAAGATTTATTTGAATTATAATAACAAAGTAACTTTGTGTTTAATAACCAAATAGTTTTATTGTATCATTTTTAGTTAGGTGATGCTTTCAGAGAATGTGTTTAAATTATCTTTGTTTGTAAAATTTAAATATAATGTAAATAATATTTCGATGCAAATGATTCCGATATTAATATTTGTACATTTTGATTACATTTATATAATGATTTTCCACAAACCCTATTTGCTGGAAGCCTAGTGAAATAAATAGTAATTTAAAATTTGTTTATTTACTACAAATGAATATTGAATTTTGTTTTAAAATTATAAATGTAGAATTTTAAAATTTAATATATTCGCATCTATATTTCATTAAAAGTTAAATCCTTTTTTACTAATCCAGATTACGGCTTTTAGATTTATGAAGGAAACAATTGAATCCAAGTTCCTTATGCTGTATGATATTTAATATCCTATCCATATTTAATATACTCGTATGAATACTTATTGACGGATAATTTCATCGCTATTATTTCGTTTATATTATTCGTGCAACTATTTATAACTTTGAGTATATACGGTAGTATTACAGTAGTACTGCGATATTCACCAGCCCTTGGACAAAACCAGCAGTAAAGGAAGAGTAGTAAGTGACACAGTTTGACAAAGTGGTTACGAATACTTTTGTTGTGCCGAGTTCTGCCAAGACTAGTTATTATTTACAATTTAATTCAATATTGTATGTAAAATATATTCGAGATATTAAATAATACTTTGTCCCTATCTTAAATGTAGTATTAATCAAGTCTACTATCTTCTTAAGTGGCTATCCTTCAGGAATTCTCCCGAGACTGAGGGATTACTGTACCTTTTGTTTTTAATTCTTATTGGTTCTGGGAATTATGGGATTAGTAAAGTTTTATGACCTTTAAATTAACAGCCTCATTTCATTTTGATAATATTTTTATTCGTTAAAATTAAGAATATATTTATTAAAAACTGTAATGTCTAGTGTTACTAAATTATTATTTTTTAATTAAACCGTTATTAAATATTTAAAAGTAATGTTAATAACTTATAAATCAATAAATATATGTAATTATTGTTCAACTAACTCCTTAATCTCCATCATCTGGTATTCATATAATCTCTCCTCTATATATTTATTGCTATTGTTGTTGACGCAAGCTTTTTCAGCAAATGTAAATTATGTATCCAGTGTAAATATACTAAATAAAACAGATTTAAACGAACTCTGAGAATGCACTTCCTATAAAAGCTATTGAATTCTGATTATATTTGTGGGGAAAGATAAATTTTACGACAAAATCTTCTTCTTCTTCTTCTTCGACAAGATCTTCGATCATTGAAGTATCTTTCGAATAATGAAGCTGAATAATGTATACCTGTGAGTATTGCCTGAGTACACAGGGTTGACGATGATACATGTCTGAAATTTTTACAGTCTCTCTTTCATTTACAAACAAGTATAAAACACATTCCAAATTAATTCTTATTTATGTTTTCTGAGTTGTTTTCAATGAATATAAGACAGTTAAATTGTATATATTTTATATGGTATAACAACATATTAAAACATTTTTTAAATTTAATTAGCGGCTCATCTTAAATACCTTGATAACTACAATTATTAGAACATTGTTTTAAATATAATTATTGATAAAATATTGTTTTTTAACTACAGTGATAACCCTATTTTTAAAGCATAAGTGATCCCAGTACTATACACGCCCATTAGACTTTCATGAAGCGTTGCTTATTTCGATCAGCTCCAACATATAAGTAATGGACATCACAAAGAAATTAATTAAAGATAAACGTCTTCATAGTATTAAAAACTCTAGGAACTAAATCATTTTTTTTTATTTTGCATTGGACAACACTTCAGTTCACTTCACTTTCTTTTATAGTGTTTGAAACATTAAAACAGTTTTTATAAAAAGTAAGTAAACAATAATAGTGAGGATGTTTATACTAATTCTTTCTTCTAATTTTATTTTATTAAAATTTTTCCTTACTATTATTATTCGAAGGAACTCCACCCTATTCATAAGAAACTCTGGTACCCACGAACACGGGTTAATCGATATTAATTAATTAAATAATTTAATTAATTATCACTTTTGTCATATGTAAAGATTTGAAAACAGTCATGATGGAGTCAAGGAAGTATTTACCGAAAGTATTTACTAGTATTTACTAGTAGAGGCTTAATGGACTTATTTGATTGAGAAACTCCGGAGTCCCTCACAACTATGAACAAACTACAACACAAAGTTAGGATTATTTGTTAGGAAAATGTTAATATGTCTCGAGTTTAAAATATTTTATTGACTACACCCAAGTAGACCTTAGGTTTAAAGTTTAAACTAAATAATTACATTTTAAAAAGAGTTCCCATTTCTGTGACAGTGACAATGCAATCAATTATGCAATTTATTGATACAAAAGTTAAATTAATAAAAAAAAAATAAACAATACCAATATACCAAGTGTGAGACTTAATCAACCCTATTTCCTGTTACCTCACAATGTACGTCATTTGTCATCAGCTCTCGTGACAGTGAAGGACCTGCTCCTTTTATTAGGAAACTTCGAAGATTAACAAGAATTATAGGAATACATTTTTCTATGTAAGTATTTCAAGAATCTTCTCAAAAAAGGAAATTCCGGACCAACGACATTGCAACCGGTCAGATAATTTGTTTATATTGGAATAGGAATAATATAAAGTAGTGTTGGTATTTTGGAAAGCTATGGAATAAACAAATTGGAATAATACTTGGATGGTGATTTATGCAATTAATAAATTTACGATCGACCTAGTCTCATACCTTATTCTGTATTCTGCAAGTACTAAAAAGATTTTTCAGAAAAAAATTAAGATATAAGATGAATAAAATACTTATACAAATATGTATATATGTATATCTAGAAGGAAGAAAACTGTGTCTTTAATGTATATGTATAACATTTAGTTCCTCAACTTGCTGCCATCTCGTAGGGAGTAACATGATTACTTTGATTAGTAGTTTAACTATCATCAGACATTATTATGGTGTCAATCAATTTTCAAACGATTTCACTAATTCGTCACTAGTATTAACTATACCATGTTATAAACAAGGTGCTAAAGTATTCTTATTTATTTCATTTTGTAACCAGATAACAAATAAAACTTTCATTTGTCGATGCAATAGCCACGTCATTTTGTTTTATGAAACACAATCAATTACCTAATGCAGAACATTAATATACCAGTCAGTACTTTCAGTTCAGTCTCATGGTTCTCCCGCGGCGCGTGCACTCGCTGTAAGCATATTGTAGTTGATACCTTGTGTATTGAAATTTGGAATACTTTGGAGTGAAAAACTAAATGAACGGTAAATTTTTAAAATTATACCGTTTGATAAATTAATTCCTTTTTAAATCTGAATTGAAGTCTGCGAAGCACTATGTAATGACGATATGATAACACATATTTATAAATTGTCATCTATATAGAAGCTAATGCAGATACTATGACTATATAAACAAAAGAAAATAAAAATACAGGGCTTTTTGTGCCAAGAATATTCCATTTAGGTTAATTCTTATACTTCCTTCCTGACGGATACTGTAGAAGGTAAAGCTCTCAGTGGATTTGACGGAAAACGAAATATAGATTATAAAATGCCATTCTAATGATATTATATCATTGATATGATAGAAAACTACACAATCAATGTAAGTTGTGCGGTAAGTAAGTAAGTACCTTTTTTCACTGCACAGTTCGGTAGTTATGTAATAATTAGTTATATTATTGACTGAATCCAAAGCAGTTCCATCGCTTTTACCTCTACGTATAAACGACTTTCCGAAAACATTATCAAAAGCGTTCAACTTCCGAGTTCCTGTTCCGAGGATATGAAATTCCATTAAATTGTGGAATGACTTACCACTCAATATTCGGAAATCAAAATCATTATTAGTTTTCAAAAAATCTGTTAAGGACTACTTTCTGTCCAAAGATATCTAGGACGACAATTATCGTGTATGTATATTATAGATATTGTTTAGTTTATATCTTAATATATATTGTTAATAATTTTATTTATGTAATACGTCTATGTATTCGTGTGTAGTTATTTTAAGTAGGTTTATTTATTTCTATATATTTACGCCACCTACTGCTTCATTAAATCATAAGAGTATTTCAACACTAATATCGGTTGTCTGGAAGAAATCGCCTATAGGCGATAAGACCGCCTTTTGTATCTCCATCGTTTACAATTTTATTTTTTCTATTGTTATATTTTTTTTACTTGTTTTTATGATATGTATGGTGTGCAATGAAGAATATAAATAAATAAATAAATAAACACATAATGTTTTATAACAATAATAATAATATTTATAGTAGTGTTTATATTATATATTATATTATATCGACCAGTGACGGTGTTATTATTGGACGATAATTGGAGTGCGTAGTGTTAGTGTATAGTGTATAGTGTGTAGTGCAACAGTAAATTAATTCAACTGATTATTTTATAACAATCTCATAGAATGTTTGAATAACACAAACTTGAGCAAATTTAAATTAATTTACTGTTAATTCAATCGGTAACTAATTAATAATAAAGGTAGTAATCGATGCGCCCAACACAAGTTTAACTTTCTTATTGCCATAAAAACTCATATTTAGATTCAGCTGCTAAAGATCAAGTAAATATGATTCTTTAAGGTTCGTAAAAATATGAAACCCTCATAAATAAATTACCTCACGAGTAGAGTAAATTCGTTAGAGTAAAGTTAATAAGAAAAATATTCAGGAACATAAATTGGTCTTTCTTTATATTTTATACTTACTTTGATAAAAATAAATATAATATATGTACCAGAGCTGAATATGATGAATTAATATGTTCATACGAAAGTGAACAATTTAAATATTATTATTAATGATTAGTTTTGTTTGTTTTTCCATAGTACAAATAAATGTTTATAAATATGTTAAAACACTTTAAACACATTGCAAATACATATACTAAAGTACTAAATATTTAGTAATAAGAAAAAGATCCTTATTCTTATGTATATAAGATACGTCTACATATTTTTAATAATAACGTATTAAAGTGTTATCGGTAAGATATAATTAGATTTAATTCTATAGCATACGGCATATTATGGAATACTTTCAAAATGAACCCTCCAGCCTTATTTCATTCTGCCATTACAGTGATTAAAACGAGCAAAGATCGAGAAACGAAATAATGTACCTATAATAAATACATCGCTGTTATGTAATGTTATGATATTTTTAGTTGGTGGAGCGACGGGACGGTTTCCTAGAGATCACAGGTTTGACTCCTGCCCGTTTTAGAGTATTTTTCACTTTAATTAGATAGTCCGGAAATTTGTGTGATGAGTGATAAAGTTTCATAACTATTATTTAATAGTCTGTATTATGTATATATATATATATATATATATATATACAGATTTATATACATACATACATATTAAAAATAATTAGTGCATTTTTTAAAACTTTAAATAATTATGTATATTGTCAAAAGGAGGTATGTCTCTGGTGGTTTTACTTTCTGTTATGATAAATGAATTGCTTGAATTGAGTTGAATTTCCGAATGATGCGAGAGACTAAACTTTTAAATAAGTATTTCTTCTTAAAAAGAGGAGTCATAAATATTCGTATTTAAACTTTAAGATCGAATCTAAAATTAAAAAGATAAACTGAATCGAGTTCCAACTCCAAAGTTACTCTATTTAAAAGTTTATTGAACGGTAAAGTTTGTTGCGATATTTCAAAAAGTTTTCTAATACAAAGTTCCATTACTGAGATTTGTTATAATAAAATGAATAAATACTACTAGATAATGTCAACGTATTTATTATTGTCATTTAAGTATCGGTGCCTGATTTGACTTTCACTATTAGATTTTAAGGCTTATCAATTGATAAAGAAGTATAAAATGATCAATATTATTTTGTTTTTAAGGTAAAATAAACAATTTTGATTCCAAAAATATCATAATAATATCTACAATACAAGTTGTCCTAGTTGTTTTGTGTATATCACATTAAGATAACACGAGCACTGCTATCTAACAATAAATAACTCTCTATAGCAGTCTTCATGTTGTTACATTCATTGTTAATTAACACTTATGTTTCCTTTCTTTAATCTTTGTTACTTATTTAGGTTTAGTAAATTATTTTAAAAACAAATATACGCGGTTCAGAAAAAATTAAAAGATTTTAATTCAATAAATTTTAAGTAAAATTGTAATGCACTTAAGATACGAAATACGGATTTCTAGGTTTCTATCTAGATTACACCTAAATAAATCCTCACTAGTCGAAGTCGGGAACATTGAACCAATATAAGAACATCACATATCTAATTCAACGGACGGGTCGTAAATTACCACAGACGGAAACCGGTTTCAATAAATCTCGTTGGTGGTTGAATATTCATAAAGGGACCTCTATGTGCGTATGTACTATGTAAGGGTGACTACATTTATTATTAAGGCGTTTCACTATTATTCGCAAATACAAATAAAGGTATCCTTCGTATAAAATATATAGATGTATGATGATGATGTATTTTAAGACTTTTCCTTTAGGCTCATTGAATGCATGCGTTTGTAATTATATATGTTATAATACTTTCAAGACTTAGTATGCTAACAAAGGTTGGCGAAACTGAAATATTTTTTTGTACTAAATGTATGATGATAAATTTTATAGTATATGTTAACGCGACCTTCTTATCAATATTTGTTGTATTATTTAATGATAAGAAGCTTATTTCTTATTAACAGCATAATAAATAGTAACAAATCAAAATATGTGTCTGTGTTTATTTGTATGTTGTCTTGCACGTCACGCAAACATCATCATCATCTTCCTGCCCTTATCCCATTTTGGGGTCGGCACAGTATGTTTTTTCCTTCCATACTTCTTCTCCATATCGTCTTTCACGAAATCCATCCATCTTTTCTTCGGCCGTCCTCTACCTGTCCATCCCTCCACTGCCATACCTAGCACTCTTTTGGTCACGTGCCTTTCATCCTTCCTCATAACATGCCCATACCATGACAGACCTTGCACATGATATGCACGTCACGCAAACCTTCCATGTATATAGATGATATGCGCTCTAAGAATTACTAAAGCTCATATTTATTTTAAAATAATAAAAAAAAATATTTTCTTTTGACTTTATAGCATTTATTCGACTTCTATGATGATATCTGCAAACTGATCTTGTACCAGAAGCTTCTGTTCCAATCGAGCCATCTCGTATTAGATGCTAGCTGACTTATTGACATTCCAGCTTTTCATAGATTATACTTGAACAAAATATAGGTCCAAACTACATTAAAAACTTAATAGGGTTGGGTTGAATGTTAGTTTTAAGGCATTATTGTCCATCTTGCATTATCTGACTTCGAGCTTTTTTACTATTTGTGAAATTAAACAATTGATTTTCTAACAACGCTAAAAAATAAATAATGTAATACAAGATATTAAACACATATACCTACAATAAATACATACCTATACACATACCTCAAATGAACTCCACCTTGTTAGTTAGCATTTAGGAATGAACTCTGTATTCAGAGTAATTAGAAATTAAACTGCAACAGACGTGCCAACTTACATTGGCCGTGAGCCGACCGATAGAGGAATAGGGTTAAAACTATCAAATAAATTCAGTACGTACGAATCTGTAGATAAGCTGATACAAAACAGCAACTAATGTACATGTAATTTAATAAAGTTATCTAGGGAAGCAATATTATTTAAAGATTTGATTGAACTTCGTCGGTTAAATTGAACAGGTTTTATAAATAATATTATTTAATTGCTAAAACTCCAACAAAGAAATAATTAAGTGTTTGTAAATCAACAGCTATCCCGAACAATTGTTTATAAACAGAAATCGACTTGTAATTACCAAACTTGTAAACAGAACAACCATTGCGTTATGTATTAGGTAGTAGTCTATTATGAACACATTTTAAATATAATAAATAATAATATCATCACTTTAACTATATTAAACATCAACAACAGTAGATGTCGTTAAAGATAAAATTTTCTCTTAATCTATGATTAAGCTTTACGCTTTACTATTAAGTTAATCATTTTAAAACTGTAGCATATTTTAATGAATTAAAGTATGTTTAAGCGTTTGGCGTCTTTAAAATTAGCGTATTCAACTACGATGCATAATTATAGGTAAAAAACTTATTGTATAATGCACTAAAATGATTAAGGTTCAATTAATATGTAAATTTATTCCATTTACACAGTAATTGTAGCTTAAGCTTAGCTTCCGCTACTTGGTAACCGTTTCATTATACCTAGTTATGTATGTGTGTATTTTGTTAATTCTACATTATAGGAAATGCTGAAATAAGAATAAATATACAAAGAAATCAGACGAAAGCAGTTTTACAAAAATACCCTTAAAAACAATTTTTCTATAATCTTTGTAATGGCTTGTGCATTCAATATGTATTATTCTTGGCTAAGGTTGGTTTTTGTACAATTATGTTATCTTCCAACCTTGTTTTTAAAAGAAGATTTATTGTAAAATTAGCTGTATGTTGTTTTGTAAATCTTGTGTTAATATTTCTGATTGATTGATGGGATGATTGCCAATTAATAACTATTATTCTATTTCATTCCCATATTCCATGTTACGTGCCACATTATTGAAGTGTGACGAACTAATCGTTTTGATCAAATTAATATCTCGTTCGATTACACCGCAATCTCACGAACTAATGGAGTTGTAATTTAACTAACTCTACTATGGAACATTTACCATATATATGGAACATTTACAGCATAACTATATTTTTGTTATATTTGTACTGGATACTTTCACACTTATAATATTCATTCTACTATTACTACACTATTTATTACGATTATGAAAATTGGTATCGTTATTAACCACATCATAAGTGGTTTTATCTACATTTTGTTTTTATATGTAAAATATTTTGACAGTCAATAACATTTTTATTATCAAATCATCCGCAGATAAAAATAAGACAGTATCGATATGAAGATCAGGACAACGGGAAGTTGTTTGTTGTCTTTTATACAAGTCCGATATTTGTCCTTATTGTCATCCTCATACTCGTACTCTTGATGATCCTTATCCTCATCACTATCCTTTTGGTTGAATATTTATGTCTTGATATAATATTAGTTGACAACTAACTGTCGCCAGCGGCTTCGTCTGCCCTTTTATTTAATGCAATGCAAAACACACACCATCCGTCTGAAAAAGGCAAGTCAAATTAATATTTTATAGCCAAAAACAATTTTACCGATGATTGGTAAACATTCATTATAGATAAATATTTTTTAAAAATTATAAACGTTAAAATTGTATCTATATATTGACGAGAGCAATAACCTATTATGCTATATTCCCATTCCTCTCCAGGTTTTGATGATCAGGTAATGAAATATTGAGTATTTAGAATTTTGTTATAATAATATGAAGTTCAATAATTTCGTACATCTATTTAACACCGAATGTATTGTGTCACAACGCTAATTCGTTAAATAGAACAAAAACAAATATTTAAACACAATCACATAGGAAACTTAAGAAAATATAATTCAACTTCATCTCAATCCATCCATGAACACAGGACTCGAATCATTACTTAACTCTCATCCAGTTCTAAATTAAACCCAAACAAAGAGAACTGGAGTTAAATTTTTCCTTAAAATTCAATCGCCACAACTCTATTGTCTCATATTTGAGATCCTCTGAACAATTTTCCCAAGTTGAACGCTCTTGATAACGTCTTCGAAACGAAACAATAGATCTCGTATCTAAATAAAGACCTTGCGTTACTATCAAATAAACTGTTATCATAATTTTGCTTCTAATATTAAAAATAATTTTTCTTTTAATTAGGTAAGCTTAATTAAAAGCAAAACATTGTTTTTTAATGTTTTGCTTACGGAAAATATATAAGTAGTCTGTGTGTAAAGTTTGAATCACAAACATTATTCACGGCACACGCTCCTAAAAGTACATAATAAATAAAGAAAAACTTTTAAAACTTAAAGTGGAGTACTTTATGTTAGTTAATTTTATAGTTTTTATTTTGTGAACTACGTTTATTCTTATTAATAATAAATATCAGGCCATGTAATGTTTTGTATCAATTATACCATATCTTAATTTTTGTGTATTGATTTGGAGAATCTCGTTCTAATAGTTATATTTTATTTTTTATTACAAATCAACATTGCAGTGCAGTTTCCTCTGTAGTATGTAACACTTCTCTGATTAAAATGATGAAATTTTAATTAAATATCTGTAAATACAAAATTAGGCACAATATTGAACCAAACACGTAACATTGTTTATAAATCATAGAAAACAACAAAAATGGCAAACAAACCAATGTTTTAATATTATCGGATCGTGTCTAAAGTTTCAATATCAATTAAGCATACTAAGCCTCTGTAAGTAAATCAAAAACAGTCTTTGATTATTGTGCTAGTGACTATTTAAACTATGGACCTTAGAGATTTTTTTTGCTTAAAAACAGAAACAAAGAGAAAAGCAGCAATTATGAATCAAAAATTTCCTGATAAGGTCTCAGCTTACCTTACTTGTAATTTACTGGAATGTTTTTTTACGTCGCCCATTTCATTTAAATTACATATAAAATGTATTTAAAACATTTAAAAACAAGTAAAGCAATTTTTGGAGAAGAATTAAGCAAATACAATTGAATAAATTCCCTTATCACATCTGAATATTTTACCCGTAAGCAGGAATTATGGACGGAACTGCACGCAATCTACTAAATATTCAATATTTACTTGATCCGCTTAAAAGGAAAGAAACTCAGCATATCGATAATTCAGTATTCTTTAATTATTTATTACCTTTAAGAAATGATAATATTAAAAAAATACTTGAACGTTTCAATTACCAACAGAGGAGCAATGTGCTTATTATTATAATTATAAATTTTATTTTAATCAGCTTACACAACATGGTTACTATACTATACTTGATATAATAGTTAGTTGTCAACTAATATTATATCAAGACATAAATATTCAACCGAAAGGATCACTCTCTATGAGGATAAGGATCAGCAAGAGCATGAGTATGAGGATGACTGACAATGATGATAAATATTGGACTTGTATATAAGACATAATAAACAACTTCCCGTTGTCCTGATCTTAATATCGATACTGTCTAATTTTTATCTGCGGATGATTTGATCACAAAAATGTCGTCGACTGACTGACAGAATATTTACAAAAAATATTTTACATATAAAAATAAAATGTAGATAAAGCGACATATGATGTGGTTAAGAAACATAATTATTTTCATAATTGTAATAATTAGTGTAGTAATAGAAGAATATTAAAAGTGTGAAAATATCCAGTACAAATATAACAAAAATATAGTTATGCTGTAAATTTTCCATAGTAGAGTTAGTTAAATTACAACTCCATTAGTGAGATTACGGTGTAATCGAACGAGATATTAATATGATCAAAACGATTATTCGTCACACTTCAATAATGTGGCACGTCACATGGGATATGGGAATGAAATAGAATATTAGTTATTAATTGTTAATCATCCCATCAATTGATCAGAAATATTAACACGGGATTTTACAAAACAAAATAGCTAATGTTACAATAAAATGCTTCTAAATACCAAGTTTACATTATACATAAACCAACCTCAGACAAAAAATATTACATATTGATTGCGAAGGAAATTACGAAGATTAAATTGTAGGTATTTTTTAAAACGGCTTTCATCTGGTTTCTTTGTATATTTATTCTAATTTCAGCATTTCTTATAATGTAAAAGTAACAAAATACACACAATAGATATAGTGAAACGGGTACCGAGTAGCGGAAAGTAGTAAAGTGTTTACAAAAAGTGTAGCGACGTAAGAACAAAATAAGTTAAGCTACAATTACTGTGTAAATTTAATACATTTCTATTCCTATTCCTATTCTTAACAAATTTTTTTCATTTTTTTTTTAGGAGAGGTAGGGGTAGGGGGATTAGGTTCAGCATCTTTTAGTCTTCTAAATTGTCAGGAAAATAGTAACAATTATATTTCGGAGGCATAGAATTAGGTTCAGCATCTTTTAAGCGTTTTACAAGACTGCCGGATGGAAAACAGTATAAGTAGGATTAAATATAAAAAAAAAAAAAAGAAAATGAAAAAACTTGTTAAGAATAGGAAAAAAATCATGATTCAGTCTTAGCATCATAATAACAAATATATGCATACAATGAGGTTACCATATACTTTATAATCATTTTTTGTCTCAGCATCTTGAAAAACATAGAAATTAACATCCATCTTTATTTTATATAAAAATTGAAATTTTCACCCCCCGTAAGGGTTGGTGAGGGGTGTTAATGGGTGATAAAGGTCTTAAATTTATTTTTAGTAATCATTTTCGGTTCCAGCATCCTAAAAAACGTAGAAATACACATCTATCTTGATTGTATAGAAAAATTGAAATTTTCACCCCCCCTTATGGGGTGGTAAGGGGGTGATAGTGGTCATGAATTTATTTTTAGTTATCATTTTTGGTTCCAGCATCCCAAAAAAAGTAGAAATATACATCTATCTTGATTTTATAGAAAAATTGAAATTTTCACCCCCTGTAAGGGGTGGTAGGGGGGTGATAGTGGTCATGAATTTGTTTTTAGTTATCATTTTCGGTTTCAGCATCCCAAAAAACGTAGAAATACACATCTATCTTGATATTATACAAAAATTTCTATTTTCACTTCTTAAGAGCTAGAGAGGGTGCTAGCGGGAAAACGGGCATTTAAAATTAGTTTTTATTGTCATATTCGGTTTTAGCGATCCCAAAAACCTAAGAATAATGGGGTCTCCCCTCTGGTTCATGATATTTTTTTTTTTCTGTGTAATTAACAAGGTGGAGTTCATTTGAGGTATAAATACATGTGTTTAATATCTTGTATTACATTTGGTTGGAATAGTAAATATAAAATTGCTCTATTATTTAAAATACTGTTATGCATATATTATTTGAAATCGTTAATTTCAATGCCTTGTTTTTTAGTCCAAATTCTGTTTAGAAATTTGTTGATACATGGTAAATTATCACATATTTATTCTTGCTATATTACCTGTTGTTTATCGCATTGAGAGAAAATCAACAGTTTAATTTTAATAATTATTAAAAATGCCATAAGTCCAGATCAGTGCAAGATGGACAACAAAGCCTTAAAACTATTATTTATCCCCAATAAGCCTTTATTGTAGTTTGTATAAAGTATAGCAGTAAAATGTATTAGAAGCTAGAAAGTGAACAAGTCAATGCAACTAGTATCTGATACGAGGTGGCTCGATTGGAACAGAAGCGTCTAGTACAAGATCAGTTTCCAGACATTGTAGTAGTAGAATAAATGCTACAAAGTCAAAAGAAAATATTTTTAAATTATTTTCAAATAAATATGTATTTTAGTAACTCTTAGAGCGCATATCATCTATATACATAGAAGGTTTGCGTCACGTACAAGCAAACATACAAATAAACACACAGACACATATTTTGATTTATTACTATTTACTACACTGTTAATAAGAAATAAGCTTCTTATCATTAAATAATAGAACAAATATTAATAAGAAGGTCGCGTTAACATATGGTATTAAAAATAAAGCCCTAGATTTAATTAGATCTTATCTTAGTGAAAGAATTCAAAAAGTAGATGTAAATGGAAAGCGTTCCCCTGGTTCAATTGTCAAAATGGGTATGCCACAAGGCTCTATATTGGGACCTTTCTTGTTCCTCATTTATATAATTGACTTGCCTTACCTTGTGAGGGACAAACATGGGATAGTGTTGTTTGCTGATGATACTTCTCTTATCTTTAAAATAAATAGACAACAGTCAATAATGCATGATGTAAACAATGCTCTCTCTGATATTGTACAATGGTTTAATGCGAATAATCTTTTACTTAATGAAAAAAAGACAAAATGTATTAAATTTACATTACCCAATGTGAAAAAAGTCAAAACCAATGTACAATTAAATAATGAGGAACTGGATTTAGTGAATTCTGCTGTTTTTTGGGCATTACCTTAGATGCAAAATTGCAATGGGGCCCTCATATCTGTGATTTGTCGAGCAGACTCAGTTCTGCCACTTTCGCGGTTCAAAGAATACGCCGATTGACAAACGTTAAAACAGCTAGAATAGTTTATTTTAGCTACTTTCATAGTATTATGTCATACGGCATACTTTTATGGGGTAATGCATCAGATATAGATACGATCTTTGTATTGCAGAAGAGGGCTGTTAGAGCAATTTACAATATGAGGCCTCGAGAGTCGTTGAAAAATAAATTTAAAGAATTTAAAATTATGACTGTGTACAATCAATATATTTATGAAAATTTAGTTTATGTTAATAAAAATATTTCAAAATTCAGTAAAAATTGTGATGTACACAAAATTAATACTAAAAATTAAAAAAAAACTTGCTATGCCCACAGCTAGGCTCCATAAAATAAGTAATTCTTTTATGGTTAATTGTATACGTTTTTACAATAAACTCCCCAGTAAAGCCTTAAATTTGTCTCTAAATAAATTCAAAATATTCATTAAAAGGAATTTGATAGAAGTTATTATAGTCTAAAGGAGTACATTAACAACGGTATGGCCTGAGAATAAATTGTATTTTAGCGAATAACTGGTGCCTACGCATTTTTTCACACCGCTCCCTTAGAAGTCATTACTTGCGGTAGCGAGGGGGGCCGGGTTGCTCCCTTCCCTCAATTATGGCGAAGGGGGTGATGGCTGACCCTTGCGTTATGCTCGTGAACGGGTGCTGCTTGCGGTGACTGGTCGTATTGCTAGCCACGAATTTCCCTTTTCTTATTATTAACTAGCTTTTGCCCGCGACTTCGTCCGCGTTTCCGTCGTTTTTCGAAAAAAAATTAGCAGATGTCCTCCCTCATAGTTTTGACGTAACAGGCAGATTCACTTTCGTATTTTAGAAGGGCAATAGTAATATAATATGCCAATCCACAAAACTGTTGAAAAATATAAGTAACCGCAGAATATTATAATATACCCACGCTATACCCACGACTCGGTCAGCGTGTAACTCCTTGTTTTTTATTAAGATAATATATTGCTAATATTTTTAGATCAAATTAAAATGTTTCAGCGCAAAGCTTCTGGGTAGACTATGTTAAGAGTCGACCCGTCCGGCACGTGAACGTAAAGATTCCTAGAATTGCTAACCCGGGAAAGAGCGACGTATAATTGACCATGCGAGAAACAGCTAACACCGAGATCTACTCCAGCAACACGAAAAGTCTGCCCTTGAGCTTTATTGATAGTCATGGCATAGCACACCGATACTGGGAATTGCGTTCTTTTAAATTGGAATGGAAAATTATTTGGTATTATGGGAATTCTGGGAATAAAGACAGTTTCTCCTGCACCGCAACCTGTTAAAATTTGAGCCTCGATTACATTTTGTTGCAACTGGGTTACTTTTAGCCGAGTTCCATTGCAAAGTTGAGGTGGTCTTAAATTTCGGAGCAGAATTATCGGTATGCCAATTTTTAAACAAATTATATGAGAAGGTAGTCCAGGCATACTTAAAGAATTTAAAAATTCTATCGGGTAATTAGTGGCTTCTTGTTCATCAACCATTCTATTTATTGAACTATAAACTTTGCTTTCTCCCTGTATATTAGACAGTATTTTATTATTAATTTCAGATGCCTGGTCATTGCGAGGAGTCAAAATGGACCTTTCGCAAAGCCAAGAATTGTCCCTATTTAATATAATTGTTATGTCACCGTAAACCGAAGATATAAGATGTTGTTGGGATTGCACTATACAACATAACTCAGGTGTCAGAATAAGTTTTCCTTGGTGTAGTTGTGGATAGGTACCTTCACCAATCTTCAATAATGTATCAGAAAATTCACGATTATCTGCGTTGTCTCCAGTTCTCACTCGCATATTTATAGTCAAATGCACCGATTGTATATCACGCCACAAATAAGAGCTTTTCAGGCAAGCCCTAATCTCATCAGCTCGGGTTCCCCGTGGTATTACCGGTAAGGTTTGTCGGAAATCACCACAAAATAAAACCGTAATACCGCCCATTGGTCGATCATTTTGTCTTATGTCCCTTAGAGTTCTGTCTACTGCTTCTACTCCTTTTCGATGGGCCATCGTACATTCATCCCATACGATTAAATTACACTCACGCAATACCTTAGCTTTGTCGCTATTTCTTGAAATACTACTGGTTGGACTTTCCGTGCGATCTAAATTAATTGGTATTTTAAACATAGTGTGAGCAGTCTTACCTCCTGGTAGCAATGTTGCAGCTATACCTGATGAAGCCACGGCAAGAGCGATTTTACGCTGATTTCGAACATAAGCTAATATTAATTTAGTCAAAAAAGTTTTCCCAGTTCCTCCAGGTGCATCTAAAAACCATATTGTTCCTAAATTATTCTGCACACTCTCGCACACGCGATCATAGACTAAGCGTTGTTCTGCAGTCATCATTGGGACACCGTTTTCTAATGTTACCAGCAGTTCCATTGGGTTGTAACCAATCTCTGCGGAATATTCCCTATTGGTAACCTCTCCGACTGAAGTTGGCGTTGGCAAACCATATTCACAAAGTGATTTACCGCCTACTGCTGTTAAGTCTTCCTGAAGAGCTAATAAGCACTGATTTATAGCCAGATCTCGAAAATTATCATTAGTTGCGCCTTCATTATTGTGAGATAAATTCCGAAGAAAGTCTTCTGCAAATTTTTCTTTATATTTTTCCCATAATTGGACAGGATCAGATAAATTACAAAATGTGAGTAATGTTACAAATAAATGGCGTAACCGTCGTGGATTATCACTAACACAGGATTCTGCTAAAGCGTCATCCCAATGTTGATCATTTTCAAGCAAATGACGCGCTTGGCAAGCTGCATGATAAGTTGGATAAACAACATCGTCTACTTTTCTCAAATCTATAAATGATGTTGGTCCTCGCACTGTATGTAATAATAATCTCAAATAAAAACACTCTGCGTTGTTAGGATGAACAGTATACACTCTACCAAGAACATGTTCTTTGAAAATACCTGTCTCGCCATCTACAGGCCTGCCTCGGCGTCTACGGTTAAAGACACCTCGTTGTTTATCGTAGGTATAGTACGATGGAACTTCTTCATACAAAAGAGACTTTGCGAAATTATCAGTTTGGCAAAGTCGAAAGAATGCCAATAAAGTTGTTTGTCTAGGGTTCTCTAATCGTTCTGTAACATTTTCGGCGTTAAAATATATACGTTGACCGCCTTCCAGATGAACATCCAGATGGGTCACAGGTGGATATCTTTCGTGAATATTAAAACTTAAGATCCGCCACACAGCTTCTGAAGAGCTGATATATCTGCCTGACTGAAATCTAGTAACTTCATCATGTTCATTTCTTAACGCAAACGTAGCTTGGTCACTGCCCTTGTTAATGTACTTACAAATATATTTAATTGACTCTACACTATTACACATTTCTACATTTATGTGAGCTTGAAATGCTCTGGACAATACAGGCGAATACGGAACGACCCACCTATTATCTAAAGTAACCTGTTGTCCAGACATTCGCTTTTCAACAGTAAAACCACCATTGTCTCTTGAACGGCGACGATATAATGGGTATCCATCATGTCCTGTTACAGTTTCATCCACTAATGCTTTTGGATACCTTTTAGTGCAACGACCGTCTTGCATGCAAGGAGCATTTGCGTTAAATGCACCACATGGACCATGTATCATATGAGTTTTAACAATGTCGTATAACAGGGGATCTGCAGTCGGATCTGGAATTTCAGCACTGATTAATCTGTCTACATCATTAGGTCGAACCTTATCTTTTAACCAAAGCAAGATATGTGCGTGAGGTAAGCCGCGTTTTTGCCACTCAACACTATACATATAACACAATACTTCTCCAAAAATGTTATCTTTGGTAAGAAGATCTATCATTGATTTTAATTTTAAATGAAACACTCTTGCAATAATATCATGGCGGTCATGCGGTGCCTGACCCTCAAGAAGCTCCCGAGTGATTTCATCCCACTTGGGATTGGTAGTTACAGTAACAAATAAGTCGGGACGTCCATATTTTCTTACGTAACAAAAAGCGTCTTGAGTACGTTCATGCATGTAGCGTGGACCACCAGTAAAAGAAGAGGGTAAAATAACTAAACGACCCATATTCACAGTATCGTTATCTTGCTGCATGGCATCGCGAAGGTGCACGTATTCTTCAGCGCGCAGCTGCCTTTGATTAGATCGTATATAAACTAATCTTTCGGTTTCAATTTTTGCGTACATGTCAACAATAAACTGATTAAATAAGCCACGAAAACGTTGAAAGTATACCAATCTATTCCGTCTCACTTGCAGGTGGTAACAATAAAATTGAAGGCATGACACCTTTTTATTATAATTAGGTGCGCCTGTGCGCGGATCGGTTTGGTATACAGCGAAATTATAACCATCTTCCCCTCGACAGTATATCATAGGATATTGCAAACTGTCGTAAGCCCTGTGGGTTTCGAAAATACGTTGCAAACGATTGTCTCTGGAACGTATAACGATATCACGCCTATCACATTCCTGGTCGACCAGTACTACAGCAACTTCATTCGTGGATGGAACGTTATGACGCCCAGGGTGTTCCTGAGTTGGACGCTTATCGGCATTTATAACAATTTTATAATTGTTATTACCATCTTGAGAAAGGGCTTCTAATGCCGATTTAAAACTGCATACGTACGAATTAACCTGATGTAACATGTTCTGAAGTTGTGAAATGAGTTCAGTATTTAAATTCGGAAAATATTGATTTCTTATATTCGACTGTTCGTTGTAATCGGATACAAAATATATTTGAAGAAATTTAGGTTGTTCTTCAGGCAAAAGGGTAAACCTGACCTTGTACCTTAAAAGTAGGCATGAAAGGGCCTTCTGAGATTTGTTTAGCACCAAAGGATGTCATTTGGAATGCACTATTATAAGTGCGAATATTATCTAAAAACTGTTTGGATTGCAAATGTTCCCCTAAAAGTAGTGATTTTAAAGGTTCCGGTGGGTCTTCGAACGAAGGCAAATTTATTTTACCTCCAGAACAACAGAAACCAGCAGACTCCTTCCTCCACTTCGAAGCATTACAAAAGGAACATACTACGTTCATATCGCCTATTTCAGAAGATGATCTGTAATCAATTGTGAGGTTATAAGCAAACCCACTTTTATATTTATCGGACCACGCCACCGAATTTGTAGATTGATCTACCACGTGTATATCTAAGTCATTAAGACCATGTCGAAATCTATCTGCAGTAAGACGGGCCTCTCGCTGTTCTTCTGTTTCAAGCGACCGAATATTTTCAATTCTTAATCTTTCATTAGATAAAGTAATCAATTGTTCTTGTCTCAAAGAATTGTAATAATCGCGTCCCGACTCTAGTCGTTGTTCATGCTCATGTTCATCTTCAAGAGATCGAATCATGTTATGGTGCGCCCTATCATTTGTCAAACGGTCTTGATATTGAGTAAAAGTTTCAGATTCTCGAGACAAAATATGACGTTCGCGATCAGCTGTAAGCCGTAATTCCCTCTCAGTGAAGGTTTCGGACTCGCGAGATAAAATATGACGTTCGTGGTCAGCTGTAAGCCGTAATTCCCTCTCAGTGAAGGTTTCGGACTCGCGAGATAAAATATGACGTTCGCGGTCAGCTGTAAGCCGTAATTCCCTCTCAGTGAAGGTTTCAGACTCGCGAGATAATGTATGCCGTTCGCGGTCAGCTGTGAGTCGCAATTCTCGTTGTAAAGCAGTTTCAGCTTCTCGGGATAACGCATGTTGTTCCCGGTCAATGGAACGCCTTAGCTCTCGTTGAGAAGAGCTTTGAGAAGCCCGTGTTGTAGCTCGTCTCGCTCTTTCAGCTGCTAATCGCATCTCTCTTTCTGGAGAGCTTTCATTAGCTCGAGATGTTGAGGCACTAACTCTCATAGAGTTTAACCGATGTGCTCTTTCCTCTTCCGATTCTTGAGAACGCGTCATTCTCATTCTCCTAGCTTGACTCGAAGTTCGAGATAAAGATGGTCGTTTTTTAGGTGGCATCGTTTATTTTATTTTTAATCGACGGTAACTTAAATTCTATTTAGTTACCCAACAAAAAACTTACGTCAGAGGTCCTAACTATAGTTAAGTATATAATAAATAGAATATAAATCTAAGTGCCTATTAAAACTAAAATAATATTCTAATCGAATTATAAATATGTACGTAGGTATCTACAAATTACAAAAGAATAAAAAATGAAAATAAAGCTATACTTAATGCGTGTGCAATACTATCTACACTTACCTACTTCACTTAAAAATGAATAATAAGAAATACCTACAACTACTGTAATTAATCAAAGTACCTATGCTAATACAAAAAAAACCTTAGATGTTCTAAGTACAGCTGCTATATAATAAAAAAATATAAATCTAAGTGCCTATTTAAACTTAAATACCTAATATTCTAATAGAATTAAACTAAGAAATATGTACCTACCTACCTACAACTTAGGTACAAAAAAAAAAGAAATGAAAATAAAGCTAAAACACGTGTGCAGTATAGGTAGATAGTAGGCAATATCTACCTATACCTACTTCACTTAAAAATAAATAAAAAATACCTATGAATACTATAATTAATAAAAGTACCTACCTACGCTTTTATCTACTCAATACAAAAAAAACTAAACATAAAATGCCCAAAACTAACCTATCAGTAACTAAAAATCTAACAATAATCTAATCTATCTATCTATTATCTAATCTAAAAATCGAATCTAAATCTACTTAAAAAGAAATAAAATAGGAACTATTAATAGTTAAGAATTTAAACAAAACTAAAACTAATTTAGAAAATAACAACAAAAGAAATTAAAATAAACTATTTAAAGACAAAAAGTCGCGCTGATAAGCACGGTTTATAAAATAACAATTATTGTCTGTCAATAAAGTTCAACACTCTGAACGCATCAACAGCCAAATATTGAATGACGCTTGCGCTCGCCTCCCGCCCCTTTTATACTCTGCCGCCGCGAGCCCCGTCGAGCGCGGCAACCGTTACGCAAAAATAATCCTTATAGCTTGATTCACTATTCACGCGCGATGTCTTGTTGGCGTATTTCATGTAAGTAAGTATAAGTTTGGTGTTTCTATACCGATTTCAATGATTCTTTTTTTATTGAATTGGTGCTAATGTTTATTTTTTTTTTAATTAGGAATGATGGTGAGCATTATTGGTTTTATAAACGTAAAAGTAAACAAATATAATAAGAAATCTCCGAACTGCTAAGCTATCGAGAGTTATGCGTGTTATTGTGAGTTAACTATAAAAG
Organism: Melinaea marsaeus rileyi; assembly: GCA_918358865.1. NCBI lineage: Eukaryota > Metazoa > Arthropoda > Insecta > Lepidoptera > Nymphalidae > Melinaea > Melinaea marsaeus. Next base: position 11,526,269 of record OU911086.1, on the reverse strand, counting down.
GTAGATATATGCTGTCTTGGAATATTTTTCGTGTATTTTTATGTAGAATATTTCCGTTATACATAGTTTCTATGTAGCTCTAACCATTAAGGCTGCACACGCGACGGAAGCTTAAAAAATCAAGCAACTTCTCCCATTTTCTCAACATTTCCTTTCACTGCTCTGCTCCTATTCATTGTAGTGTGATGAAAAGTATACTATTACCTGCCCAGGAGTATAAAGAATAATTGTACTAAGTTTCGTTAAAATCCGTCGAGTAGTTTTTTTTTCTATAAATAACATACAAACAGACAGACAGACAGACAGACAGACAAAATTTTTTTTAACTGCATTTTTGGCATCAGTATCGAACACTAATCACCCCCTGCTACTTATTTTGTAAATATATTTCATGTACAGAATTGACCTCTCTACAGATTTATTATAAGTATAGATTATTATTATGACGGCTTATCGAATTGATTGCGATGGTTCCAGTCGTTCGTACATTGCTCACTAAATATATTGACGTTTGTGAAACAGTGATCACAATAAAAAAAAAAAAAAAAAAAAACCCGGCTGAGTTTGTTGTGTGGTTCTTTTCAGACCAGGGCGCGTTTGGAACCCTCGTAGCCTTATTTTAAGTTGGAAAGTGTATTTTCAGAAGGGCTTATTTTAATACATACGATATCAAAATAGGCCCTCCTGTCACTTCCATTTGACGTACACAAGTGATCACTGGTATGGATTCAAAGTGGAAAATATATAAATAAATAAATAAATAAATATAATACAAAATTTATCATCATACATTTAGTACAAAAAAATATTTCAGTTTCGCCAACCTTTGTTAGCATAACACTAAGTATTGAAAGTATTATAACATATATAATTACAAACGCGTGCATTCAATGAGCCAAAAGGAAAAGTCTTGAAATACATATCTATATATTTTATACGAAGGATATCTTTATTTGTATTTGCGAATAATAAACGTAGTGAAACGCCTTAATAATAAATGTAGTCAGCCTTACATAGTACATACGCACATAGAGGTCCCTTTATGAATATTCAACGTTCAACGAGATTTATTGGAATCGGTTTCCGTCTGTGGTAATTTACAACCCGTCGGTTGAATTAGACATGTGATGTTCTTATATTGGTTCATGTTCACATCGACACGTGAGGATTTATTTAGGAGTAATCTAGAAATCCATATTCCTTCCCTTAAGTGCATTACAATTTTACTAAAAATGTATTGTATTAAAATCTTTTAAATATTTCTTAACCGCGTATATTTTTGTTTTTAAAAGAATTTACTAAACCTAAATATTTAACAAAGATTAAAGAAAAGAAACATAAGTATTAGTTAACAATAAGGGTAACAACATGAAGACTGCTATAGAGAGTTATTTATTGTTAGATAGCAGTGCTCGTGTTATCTTAATGTGATATACACAAAACAACTAGGACAACTTGTATTGTAGATATTATTATGATATTTTTAGAACAAACATTGTTTACTTTACCTTAAAAACAACATAATATTGATCGTTTTATACTACTTTATCAACTGATAAGCCTTAGAATCCAATAGTGAAAGTCAAATCAGGCACCGATACTTAAATGACAATAATAAATACGTTAACATAATATATTAGTATTTATTCCGTAAGTAACAAATCTCAGTAAAGAAACTTTGTAATAAGAATCTTTTTGAAATATCGCAACAAACTTTACCGTTCAATAAACTTTTAAATAGAGTGAAACTTTTTAAACTGACTCCGCATATTCGACGAAGAGATCGCATCTCCACAGCATTCATCTTTCTTACACACTTCTTCGGTGTTACCCACGTTTGGCTGAAAATTATATATTACTTAAAATATGCAGATATATTCGTATCTTAGACACAAGAATAAGGATCTTCTTCTTATCTCTAAATAATAAGTACTTTAGTATAAATGGTATATAATTGTATTGTGTTTGAAGTATTTTAATATATTTATAAACATTTATTTATACTACAGAAAAACAAACAATACCAATGATTAGTAATAATATTTAAAAGTTCACTTTCATATAAACATTTTAATATATCATATTCAGCTCTGATACATATATTATATTTATTTTTTATCTAACTAAGTATAAAATATAAAGAAAGTCCAAGTTATATTCCTGAATAAACAACATTATGTGAGTTTACTGCACTCGTGAGATAATTTATTTATGAGGATTTCATATGTTTACGAACCTTAAAGAATCATATTTACTTGATCTTTAGCAGTTGAGTCTTAATATTAGAGTTATTACGGAAATAAGATAAAATTAAAGAAAGTAGCGATTATTACCAACTATATATTATTAATTAGTTACTGATCGAATCAACAGTAAATTAATTTGAATATGCTCAAATTTGTGTTATTAAAACATTTTATAAGATTTTTGTAAAATAATTAATGTACTTTATATGATAATGAAATAATTTATAATCAAAGACTATACACTCCAATTACCGTACTACTATAACAATGTATATGGTCTTAATGAATAAATAATATAAACATTGCTTAATATTTATTATTATTGGTATAAAACATTATGTATTTAGTTCACGTCCTTAAATCAAAAACCGTTTACAATAGAAAACAATCGATAAAGTTTCCAAATCCTTTAAAAAGATAAGATATATAAATATAAAATTAATTATTTGCCTTATTAAGGACATACAGACGATCGTTACTTCTCTACAAACAGATACACAGACGAAATACAAAACAATATATTATTTTGAGATTTAGTGACATTTAATGAAGACATGGAATATTTAATATATAAGTTTCTTAAATACTATAATCACATTAAGATTAAATTATTACTAAAATAACATTGTATACATAATGACAATGGCTGTCTCCTTAATAACAGTAGAGCAAACCATTTATTTAGACATCATCACGCTATTGTTTCACTTCTGCGATAATAATTGATGTCTCGAGGGTTTGTTTTTAAAAAACACATTTTCATTGCTTTCCTTTTTAAGAACAAAAGATATAAAAATCTGCGGTACTTTATTTGCTTTAAAAATAATGATTAAGAACGTGTCTTAAGATATAAGAAATATTAATCAAAATTTAAATGATTTAAATAAATAGTATAAAAACAGTCAGCAGATTTTAATATGTATCAATAGTTATTGAAATTTTAACGAGTAACGAATAACGAGTTTTAATTTTAAGTTTTACCTGAAGTTTTGAATGCGTATAGAAAAAGTGTTCATAAGTAGTTTAATTATTTTATTGACTTTCAAACAAAACACCTAATAAGTTTATAATTTATTACTGTATTAAACATTAAAGAGTTTCCTCTCGAAGCCTCTCGAATTCAGGCTTCATTATACAGTTCCGTTATTATATTTATATATTTTTAATCATTGAAATATAAACAAGAAGTATATAAGATATATCACAATAATATTCTATTTTCTATTTCAAATTTACATCTTGGTAGTACTTTGTTAGCGTCTTAGTAAATAAGTTTATTGTATTATTAATAATTGTTTTAAGAATATATAAAAATTCATTAAACCACATCCACATAAATAATTTACTTTTCACTTAGTTATAAGTATATCGTCAACCTTAATGTTACAAGACGTTATGTTATACAGTACCTATGTGATGATGGATTTCGCTTTATATTAAAAACTTTCTTAATATAAATGAGCAATAGAGGGGCAATGGTTTTCCATTTACACACACTTTTTTTACAACTTTTTAACTGTTCAAATTTTAAAAGATAGTTTAATTTTATAATTTCAATGTTACTATTATTTGTAAGAAGACGTACCAAATTATTGGTAGTTTTATTTAGCGGGTGAACCGTATTTGAAATAGTTTTATATAACTGATGTTTTTTGCAAAACGAATTTATGTATACACATAGTATTAGTTTGCCGCAGTAACGCAAATACAGTGCAATCAATCTACATTCGACGCCGGCTGATGATACGAACGTTAATTTTGTGACAGAAAACACATTTCAAATAAAACATGTGATGAATGCTTATATTGTTTCTTTTGGCTTTAACTCTTTATATTTCACGGTGAAATTACTCTAATACTACTTATTTAAATCGAAATTTATCGCTACTACTAACAGTTATTTACTTACTGGTTATTAAACTAAACTAAATTAAACAAATAATTCGCAGACTACCCAATGGTTTTATATACGAGGTGTTTTATATACGTTACAATTAACGTATATAAAATACCTCGACGTCAAGTGTCTCCTGCAGATTTTAGCGCTTTGGAATTAAGAAGATCAGAACGTTAGTCTTAGACAAACAACGGTTTAAGCTCTGCGTTTTACTGTAAAATACGTGCAGTTTTTTTTATCAAACATATTTTATAACAGTTATTTTTATTCTGAAAGGTTGATATTCGTACATGAGGCTTATTGTGTCTCGATCAACGAGCATTCACACACTGAAGATGACATAACGGAAATACATTGGAACGTGTCATCTGACCGTGACATTACAGACGACATGTAACAAACATTGTGACGACACGTTCAGGTAAAAGAACAAAATGGTGGTCTCTTTATAGTATAACTAATACAACAGTTTTATAGTATAACTAATACAATAGGATAACTTATACAATAGTTATATCGCTAAATATCATTATAAATTAAAATTTTATAACATGTATCTTAATTTAAAACTTGGCATGAAATATACAACATATGATTGACATTACAGTGTTTTATACCCACTAGTGTACTATAAATAGATACTAGTGATGTCTTAAAATTTGCAATCATATTTTCGTGGCATAAAAAGAATATTTCGTTTTTCAAACGTTTACTTATATCTTTCATTGATACAAAGATTTAAAATAAAAGCTAATTTCGTACAACACGATTATTTTCTTTAAGTTTTCTAGATTATTAACATTAATGACGTATTTAGAGTCTTTTTTCTACAATTCTTCACATAACACGTAATTTTTAACATTTTTAACATCATTGTTATATTTCGAGCAAATATTAATAAACTTCTATAAGCGGAATATTTTACATCAAAAGTTAAAATAACAATCATATCCACTTCAATTCAAAGCGTGTGTTTATTTTATTACCTTTAGGGAACAACTCAACTGAGGGCATTTACATTGTTTAATCAATGTACAAAATTAATATTATTAACGAGGGAACTTCCCGGCCCGAAGGGCCGGAAAGGGTCAAATGTCACGTATAAGGTTGGCACCCACCCTATTTTGTAGCCTGATTCAATAGCTTTTTTTTGATGTATTACACATTATTGTGTGATTTGTGGGTGATAAGTGATGCGCGTGCATACAGAGTCAATTAGGTCATTATTATATAGTAAGGATGTTTAAGGTATAGGAAGTACTTTAACAATTGAGTGATAAAATTAAACTAATAAAACGAAGTAAAAAGCATATTTTCAGTGTCTAACGAGTGTCGTGCAAACATTGGTGATTCCATAAAGATTTAAAAATTATTCGCTTTTATGATTGCTCCGATTGACCGTTCAAACCAAAACTAGACATTTTGGTAAGAAATCCACGAAATATAATTATCTGTGAAATGGTTTCTTTGTATATCCCGTACTTAAGTATTTATTAGGTATCAAAGAAAGTTATATTTTGCATTTGGGATATTATTGATCTCACTATTTCGCTCGGTCAACAGTTCTGCGTTGGATATAAAAATTTCAAAGACAACTACGCATTTTAAAAGTGGCAGTTGACGTGTGTAATTGAAGTGGCAAAATTTACATATAATATGGAGCTTCTGTCCAGAGTATCTGTCTCTTTTGTATTTGATAATACTACGGGTTATCATCTTCCTCATTGACGCCTAACGGGTGTTAGCAATATTTATCATTTTTTTATCATTTGATTCTCACTTTGAAACAAAATAATGATAAGCTATTTTATATCAAATAAATCACAATATCCCAACGCAAGCCATTAAACTGAAACAAAAATATCATAAATCTAAGTCTAACCTACGTCACATTGATTTAAAGCAAGGACCGCGGCACCAACACAATCTTTAACATATTTGAATCTTACTTTTAATACTATTTTCTTTAAATTTATTTAAGAAGATTCAAATATATATAAAATATCCTCTATGAAAGGTAATAAATTGTACATTTCATTTACTGATATTTTATGATAGATTTGTATGATTTAACTTACAAAAATTGTAATTAAAGATTATTCATTTGATATTTTAAATGATTTTCAATTTCCGTTTTTATTACTATTTCTATACTACTTTTAACTATAATCAAAATCATCCAAATTCATTTCAGTCATATTAACTAGAAAAGTAGTTAACTACAGGAGATACATTGCAAGATAATTAATGAAGAATAATTTGCTGCTGAACACATCGCGCTATGTATTGACTGACTTGTTTACGGGAAATATAAACATATTTAAAATGTTGAAATAGATGAAATGGTCCAACAAATTATATTTAAGTAATAGCAGCCATAAAGGGAACTGTAACTGTAATAATAAATGCTGTTGCTTCAAAACATATTTAACATTTAGGAGCTTTAGTTTACGACCCTGATTAAACAATATTGGTTCTGCTTAGAGTGGCTTAAATATACCCACGATATTAATTTATATAGGCATTATGAGTTATCAGATTATTATATAATTTGAAAATACTTATTGTAGCATAATGTTCAACAACAATATATAAATATAAGATTTATTATAAAAATAATTAATCTACAAATGCGGAATTTCTTATCTTTTATTCGTATTATTGACTATTATTAAAGGGATATTATTCTAATATACAATGATAAATAACGTTTGAATTTTTAAAAGCGCTAAAGGTTTTTATTGTCTATACAATTCCAATTCAATACTAATATTCACATTGCATATTATCACACAGTTGTTATAAATGTTGGTAATTCTCTTAGGTTGTACTTTACGAAGGTTGTTTGTGTACCTTTTATCAAATACCTATTCTTAAAGTTATTAAAATTAATTATAAATATTTCAATAATTATAAAAGGCGTTTCTTGAATTGAAATAAATAATTGTTACAAATTACATTTTAATAAATCTGTAATAGATACAATTCCTGCAAACGGCAATAAGTGAACAAATCCGTTGCATCAGCGTGTATTAATCAATGCATTTGTAGGGGATATATTATGCAAGCAAGCAATATTAAATGTATATAAGGGAAGTGCGATGAACGCACCACAGTGACACACTCAGTCACACTCAGTCACACTCAGTCACGGAGTCAGTCGCGCAATGTAGTTAGGTGTGCATAAACGTATGTCAAGCAATGTCGATGTTTCACTAACTCACGATCTTATATACATTGACCCGGATACCTAAACGTTAATCGCCCATCCAGTATAATTATGTACTTGTGGTTCAAATTAATATTGCAATACTTTTAACAGTTTATCGTTTCGTGATTATTAATATTGATTTTTAAAATGCAATTAGGTTATTTTCTGCGACTCCGTTCACTACAAAAGGGCCCTTAACATTCCAACTCAGCAAAAACAATAATATTTACAATAGTGATACTTTTGCATAATATATTAAAAATATTTAAGTGTATTTTAAAATGCACTTATACGAGTAAACCTGTTTGTGAGAGTGTAAGTTTTTATGTGTGGTTTTATATAATCTCATAATCCTCTTTCTCAATCCTTACTATTTAGGGTCAGCGCTATATGTCAATCTATTCCACACTCTTTATCCTACGTCATCTCAGTGGAAGCTGGCTTCTTTGCTCTACTACCTTTTTTCCCGCATTCCATCTGTCTTCTTCGGTCGCCCTCTTCTCATATGCTCATATTATTAACTCTTAGAGGTACATGCTTTTGATCCTTCCACTTTAAGAGACACATATCACAATGTTACATTGTCTTATAATATGTAGTAAAGTATTAATAATCTGAATCGCGTGTACTGTTTCCGACAAAGTAAAACTAAGATATATCAGAGAACATACACAAGAAGATTGTAAAGAAGTGAACACCTTGAACACTATAGAGACAACGTCATGAAAGTAAAATTATTGAATAATTACTGTATTATAGTATCAAAAGCCTAATACTTTTCACATTTACATATCATAAATTACCTATATATTATTATATCTTTGTCCTACACAACACCTGTGTGGTCCTTACCAGTGGAAGCTCTCACATATTAACAAAAGTCTACAGATTACAAAATACTAGTCGGATCCGAATACAATCACTGAAAAGATAGCTACATCATTTAAATTATGCTACATCATTTAAATTATGTCTCCTCTCTATACTCGGTTCAGTACCGCAAGCGATAGGATCCAAAATGTAAAAGCTTTAATCTTGAATATAGATCACAAATAGTACGTGTTTGTAAACCGGTATATGGAACCTTCGTCGGTCGCAATGCTTTCAGAAACAAACATTTATTTCATAATCATTTAAAGAAATAAATCCTTTCCTGACATTAAACTTAAGCAAGCTTTGTGATACAAATCTAATTTAACCTAATGAGACTTACTTAGAAATCTACGGCGAGAAACTCGAGCGGAATAAATCTCACCGGACGTGGAATATTAATGATGGTAACTGTCTGTACATAATATGTAAGTATAACAACTGGTTTGTTACATCTATCATATCATATGAACAAAGTCTTGTAAGCTTTCGTATGAAGAACGGACGAAGAATTTGACTGCGATTTATTTACTGTATTGTAGTTAATGTACATTTGATCGTTTATAATTAACGATTATTTTAATGAAGTTCTATTAACTAAGAAAATCTTTAAAATAAGAAGTATTACTTGTAAATTATTTACTTGCATAATCAAATTTTGATAACAGTAAAATTATTAAATTATTTTACTTTAAATAATGTGTGTTTTTTTGATTTTATTTTAAAAGTCTAAGAGACTTCACATCACTTCACTTTTGTATACTTCAGTTATAATGATATTTAAATAATATATTACAGTTACCTGAGAATGACAGATAAAGACTGGAGTTCATATTATTATAGAAAACTATAGTTTTAATATATATATTGATATATTAAATACAAGTACTGCCTCTTAATTCCTAATTTGACTAGTTCATGGTTATTTAATTTTGTAAAATAAATTAACGATATAAAAAGCAGGTCACAGCCTCTCCATTTGTAATTAGCTTATAGCTCCATCAGAAATTATTAACTTTAGCGAAAATAAGACAGCAATATTTAAAATGTTTTTACGATTCCCGAGCGGCGGCACAGTTTTCCACTAGAAAGCACTTTCCGAGTAGCAAAGCAAATAAACTCGTGCTGACTGGGTTAGGGTACCGCAGAATTATAAATTATCAAATTTAGCTATAATTATTAATACATAATGTAAAATTAATTTTTCTTGAGTATTGTACCTATCGTGTCATCACCTTATCACTCACCAGGCTGATAAAAAACAAATATCAGCAAAATGAAAAAGATATTTATATCTATTTCATAACATGTCCTATTAATTGTAGGGAAAAAGTAAATTTAATAATAATTTATATTTTTAATATCTACAGAACCATCAAATTTTTAAAGTGGTTTGAACCTAGATAGATACTTGGCTTAATGCAGGCACTTGGCAACTAATGCAGCTTTCAGGTACAATATAAAGCTATACCAGCTGCTGCACGTCACTTCATCTGATGTTGGTTTTGGAACACATATAAAATGTGTAATTAATAATTAACTAATTAGTTCTGTTAATAATAGTTTATTTTACGAATAAATATTATGCGGAGACAACTTTACAATTTTAAATAGTTTTCTACACCGTCTCACCTTCACAGTTTAATAAGTATAAACTATTTTTTGTAGCACTCAAACTGCAATAATATTTATTTCATAATAAAACTTGAGGCATCTAGAGATATATTTAAATTTTAGTTTTTGCTTCACCTGTTCTATATAAAAAAAGGATATACGAGTGATAATGTATTTTAGCATATTTTGTTATTTCTTTGAAATATATTAAACTTAACATAACACATAAAAGCTATATCTAATCAGGACAAAAGTAGGAAGCTTAATCAAACCTATTTTCTTCAACCTTCCACAGCTCGTGATCCATCAGTGACTTATCTCCGTGACAATGACTGACGTATATCAGTTATAGAAGCACATAGTTCTCTTGTTTCCATCCTGTTGTCGAACCGTTACAATTGCCGGTATTATCACACATCGATTTGACTTTCATGAATCGTTGTTTATTTTAATGAAAGACAGAGTTCGAATATTCATTGACTGAAGAAAGACATAAGATGACTAACGGTAGCTACTTGGAAATAAAGTTTTATAGGATACTTTAATAATTTCGTTAAACACTAAACAATAAAATAGTATACCTAATAGTAAGCGTTAATTACAACCTAGAGGAACATCGTATGTACAATAGTTTTGCTACAAAGGACATTACTTAATGAGAGAACAAGTTTACAATATAATATAATATCTGCTTCCAATGATCAGTTACATCAAATGTTGGTACAGAAATAAACTATTTAAATTGCAAAAATAATAACGATAATAAAAAATATTTTATAATATATGTCAAATAATAATACTAGTAGCAATTGTCGTAGAAGAAACTCGACACTAGTGCCATCTAGTGGTGCCCCGCAGAGTGTACGACGCCTGAGGCCAGATTGACAGCTGATGACAAGCGACAGACATCTTTTCAGAAACTCCTGTCACATAGAATTATTAAACAAAATAAAAAAATCTATATACATTCATACATTACAATTTTCAAAAATATTAAGTTATTAAAAATGATTTATCATTATTATGTTTCAATTAATGAAACAGGTGAACTCAACAGTAAATAATTAACATTACGACTCAATTATTATATTTCAAACTTTATTATATTTAATCGTTTTAAATGATAACGTTCTTATTTGTCAGTTGTAGGTAAAGTTTTAAAGGGGTTCAAATTTATGGAGTTTTCTTTGAATCTAGTGTGGAAGAAAACATTTTGATTACTAATGTTCATTCTCTCTGTGATGTATTTATCATGGCGTGTCTGAGCAGCGTTAGAGTGTGTTGTAATATGTAATGTAATAAACAACGAACTGACAAACAATAAATTAATTACAACAACATCTGTTTGTAAATAATCGCTAATCAGATGTAATATATCTTATCATATAATGGTTAAAGTAGTGGAAATATGTATTTCCCATCTTAAGTTAAAGTAAAAAGGTAATAAATAGGCTAAGTATGCAAATCCGGCTTCCGGTAAAATGTAACCTCGTTTCTTGTGAATTTTGATTTTTAATCCGATGACATAAAAAGAAAATAATTACCACCTGTAAAATTTAAAAAACGTTTAAACATAAGCTTGCGTCACATAAATTGTAATGTAATATATAAAAATGTATTTCGTCGTCCCTGTACACTCGCGTAGTCGTCGGAGGAGGCTTCATACAAGCTGACTGCAGCATGTCACGTGTCCTGCAGCGTGAACATCACATTGTACATACACTATTTATGTTAAACTATTTGCAATACTGTAAACTTCATCTACATAATATTACTTTACTTTTTTTTACTTTTATTTTAACAATATAAAAGAAAAATTATGAATCAGAGGTTTATTTTATTTTACAAACCTTGTAAGAAGGTCATTCATTAACGATATATAAATTATAATGTCAAATTAGGTATACTTATATTATATACATTATTATTAATTATATATCCAATGTTATTATTCTATTTTAAATTTGAAACCATTATTTTAATATTTAAAAGCAACTCATATACATATTATGCTCCGGAACCGTTTTTAATTAATATTATCTTAGTAATTAATAATTTTATGTAAAGTTATTTTTACGATTTATAAGGATGCTTTCATTCCAAGATGCTTTCATTTCACGATAAGACACAGACATTAGTCCTTGGTAGTGTTTCCTTATTGTACCCTAAATATATTTTTATAAAATATATTATATTTGAGGCGTACAAGTGAGGTGTCTCAATCTGCTGAGTCTCTTGTTCTTAAAAGAAAGGAATGAAAAGCGTGCTTTTGAAAATCCCTCGAACCAACAGTTATTATCGTAAAAGTGAAACAATAGCTAGATATCCTATTAAACGATTTACTTTATAAATATTAAGAAAACGGAAAATTTTATATATTATATATAGTAATAATTAATAAATACCCACAATTAGTATGGAAATAGTAAATAATCTGTTATTCAAATATAAATATATGATTATTTATTTATTAAAAAAAAAAAATAATTAGCATATATCACTGATAGGGTAATAACAATATACACTTAATACTCGTAGTAGTATTATTGCACAGTCAATATGTTTTCCTACTCTCTATATAATTACGAAGCGCAGGAATATACAAGCTCTATAGATTCGGTCATTACACTCCCTGAGGGGTGTGTACTACTGCTACTGACTAGTTATTTGATACCATTTCTTCATGGTTTTATTGTAATAATAAATAGGAGGTTAAAGTCGTCGTCATTAATGCGAGTGACGATGAAGTGCTTAGCGACAACGGACGGAGGTTCCTCCTCCAAAGCTCTTAATTGCTGGCTTCGATCGGTTTTATTTTCAATATACATAATTTATGCTCTAGTTTCTTGTTTGCATATTTTTAAGAGACGAGTTTTTTATAAAATGTGTATTTTGACGGATGACATTTCATTCTGAACTTAGTATTACGCATATAATAGACGTGAGTAAGCATTAGAACTGATAGAACATCACTGGACGACCTAGACTACGCTGACGACCTGTGCCTGCTCAGCCACAAGCAAGTTGACATGCAAGCCAAATTGGACGATTTACAACGCGAGGCGATTCTGGAAGGATTGAAGGTTAACACGCGTAAGACCCAAGAAATACGTACCGAGGAAAGGAACTGGACGCCACTGCTACTCGGCTCTGACCCTATTGAGCGAGTGCAACAGCTCATCTACCTTGGTAGAGTCGTGTCGGAGACTGGGGGAAAGAAAGAGGACATCACTTCCAGGATAGCTAAGGCCCGGGCGATCTTCGCGCAACTACGACCCCTGTGGCAGTCCCGAAAACTGACTCGGAGAGTTAGATTTAAAATATTTCGCTCCAACGTTAAGTCTGTTTTGATGTACGGGTGCGAGACGTGGAGGGTTACAAAAAACATCACGCAACGCGTCCAGATTTTCGTCAACCGATGCCTCAGGCAGATCCTCGGTATCTACTAGCCCGAAAAGATCTCCAATGACGACCTTTGGGATCACTGCTCGGAGACGCCAATCGGTCTCCAAATAAAACGCCGTAAGTGGACTTGGATTGGTCACACCCTAAGAAGAGCTCCTGACCACGATGACCAATATAAAACGAATTAAGAAAATAAAAATGAATCATGAGTTATTATTTAGAAAATAATTAAATAACCATATATTATTTAATTTGTCTTACCTTTAACGGGGCTCGGAATTAGTGTTAGGGTTTAAAATAAACCAGTCCGGGAATGGAAAGTCACAAAATAAAAGTAAATGCAATCCTGAATAATAATGTTATCACTATACTGTCAGTACCCGAAGGAGTAAAGTCCCGTCACTTAAGAACATTTTGACTGCTATTTAATAAAACATTAAGCTTCATGTTTGCGCAGTTTTCTTTCATTTGGGTATGATAAGTAGGTATTATAACAATCAAATAAAAATTTAAATACATTATATGTAACTTATCACCATTCATTACATCGAAAAGTATATTTTATTAATCTATTAATATACATTCATATATTAAAAAAATAAATATCATATAAGATAAATATAAAAACTCAATTATCATACATGTTCTTACAGATATCGTTCGCGTGGCATTTTCAATTTGTCTGACGACATGGATCAAACGTTTTAACAAAGATATTGAATACTATAATAAATAAATAATATAGTTATCCGATCCCAAAAGTTATCTCCAAACTCAAATAACATGATGAAGGATTGATGTGAAAGTATTCTCGTGTATACGTAAAGGTCAAAGATAACTAATGACTGAGTCGTTCCCTGAGGTCGGTGATTACTCAATTCATCATTGTATATCTATATTCACATATATTGTAATATATTACATATTACAATAATTACACATTGTTACTATTAACAGACTCACATTCTGTTAGTGTGCATTAAAATGATGCTTTTATATTTTGAAATCTTTTTGTATTATACAATTGCAATTCTATAATATAAAAATGTTTAAAATTATCTTTTTAATACTTAAAATTTAAATCAGTGTAATTATTATCTCACAGTTAATAAAAAGCACCCATTTACATCCTGTTCGATAGTTATTAAACAAAGCAAACAATATTTCTATTAATTAAGTGTATTATTAAGTAAGTTAAGTGTAAGTTTATAATTTCGTAGTTAATAAAACTCATGTGTATATTTGTTGGAACTATAAAGTAACCATACTACATCATCCACTGAGTTGCGTTATCTAAGTCACACTCAACTCAAGCTGAGTGTTTAAACAACCGCAGTCCTTCCCTTCCACGAGTCCTTTATATTATTCAAAAGATAGCCCGCTTGTATGTTTGTTATTTCATCATTAAATAGTAAAGTACTAGATAAAAATGGCATTTACCATAAAACAAGGGTCTAAAGAGATAAAAGTTTTTTATTATTACTAAAGAATGTACGTGGTAAGATGTGATATTGTTGTGTCTGCTTTAATTTTCTTGAAACAGCTACTTTTATTATTCATCGTTTGTCAGTAGTTAATTGGTATATAATACAGCTTTTTAATATAAGTTGTACTTAAATATAATATTCTAATAATAATAAATAATCGATTTATAATATTTAAGGTAAGATAAACTCTTTCTTCCATTATACATATTTGTCTCGACAATGTGCGTGCGTGTGTGTGTATCTGTGTTTCTATTTTGTTATTTAAATAAATAAGTTATAATAAAAAAGTCCGCAGTTACAATCTTTTAAAGATTTATAAATCATCAAGTCATATGATAATTCATATCATCACATTAAATTTCTAACACTTCGGACAGGTTTTGTTCTTTACTGCTTATTGTTGAATTTTGTTTCCAAAATTACTCTTAGAATACTTTTATATATTGAACAATAATTAGGTTACCTAAAAACAACACTTCTACTTTGATATTACTTTGTTATTACGGAATGAAAATCTAAAGATTATTGATTTGTGTGTTTGTGTGTATGTGTGGCTGTGTGTTAGTGTGTGTGTATTCTGAATCCATCTCACAAATAGGTAATCTTTCAAAGCGAACTAAAGATCCATAATAGATTATTCCGGGAGTAGAGTAAAGCACGTTATTTTCTACTTCGGCCCTAATACCGATCTCGTTGGGATTCTCTGAAATATATCGTTTAATTTCCGTATTATCAACTTCTTTTTCTTCTATTCCGTATCCAAATAGCAGCAAAGGAAGTATTATACTGTCTTTTGTTTGTCGCTACTTCAATTTATTTTGGTTGTTGATGCAAATATTTCACAATCACATCGAATTATTTGCATTGATTTTCTTATATAATGAACATTAATATATTACATAAGTATAAAGAATAGTTGGAATGGAATAACTCAACCAACCGTTGGTAACTTAACCTCACATGTTTGCACATCCTCTAATATATAATGGGAAATAATTAATCCAAATGGCTGTCGACATGTTATGAAACTCTTAGAATAACCACGAAATCGTCAATTCATTTACACTCCCATTATCAGGATGGAACCGGAAAATAAAAAGTTAATGGAAATCTTTCCATCACCTAAATACTTTTACATAATTGTCGCTGTTAAAATATTTTATTTTAATTTAATAAAACTATTCAGATTCTCAAAAGAGATAATATAAGTATAGCGTACATAAAGTATTTAATTTTGAATGTTTTATATGTCATACTGTTATATGGTGATAAGGCCTCTGGTTTTATACTCATATTGCTTATATCATTCAAAAATTATATCAAAAAGGTAAAATTCGTTTTAATGTTAATGTATTAAAGCTTTATTTTACAATAATTATATGTTATCCGATTACAGAATATGAATAACTATTTATATAAGTCACAAAAGTTAGTGTCATTGTATTTTGACTCTCCTTACCAATGTATTAATTATTTTTTTAATATTGCAAATTATTGAATAATCAGCGATAACTTTACACGTCAATAGTTAAATTATATAATCTTAAGTTCTTAAAAGTGAAACTAAATCTAAAAATAAAACACAAACTAGATCATAGTCTAATTTCAAAGTTAATTTATCGGAATATTTCAATTCCTAGTTATGTATAATATGATCCCATTAGGTTATTTAGTTTGTAGTCGTATAGTTATATTTTAAGTTTAGAAGTCTTTGTCTTTACATCGTTTAAATGCCAGGAATGATGTGAATAAAAATAAAATAATCTAAACACGTCACAAATCTAATTCAAACATGTTGTACAAGACGGATACCCGGTTCCAATAAATGTCGTTGTTCGTGAACATTCATGAAGGCACATACGTATGTATATACATATGTATTATATAACACTGACCACGCCTCTCACTGTAAACTCTCTCACTCTCACTCACAAATAAAATTAGATGTGTTTTATATTTTATATGTATAATAACATACATATAAAAATTTAATGGAGAACTTTTTAATGCATACTACCTCCAGAATCGCTAGTGGTTTTTTAAATCATTGTGAAATTTGAACTTAGATGCAAAGCTTAAACTTATTTTTTCACTTTATGAGTTCTACATCAGTTAGGTAGTGCAGATTGTATCTAATTTTGCTTTTCGTGGCTTAAGCATGCATTTGAGACTAAAATTAAATGAAAACATTCGGTCTAAAACGAATTTTAAAAATGTTATTTAAGTGATTAGGTATAATTTCGGTGAAAAACGAAAAATTTACAAAAAAAATCTTTAAAAAAAATAGGTCAGGGATTTTTTTTGGCCAACTTGTATTCTCTAAATAGGTACCTGAACACGCTCACTTGGTTTGTTGAACCCTCTACAAAACACCCTGTATAATATTGCCTAGTATGTTACAACTCTTAAATATAAAATTTCTATTTATCTATTGAACTACACGACTCTTAGATGTTAAAGGCAGGACGATTAAATATTATTCATGTGTTTATAATCTAATAGAATAAAAAAAACATAAATATTGTTCTTCTATTATATTTATTGACAATAAATAAAAACAACTTGCATTATTTATTTTGCTAAAAGATTGCACAAATGCTTCTAGAAAGTGGGATAATTGAATACAATACTCCTTTAAGTGATACATCGTTTCACTAATGCGGCAATCGTTCAGCTCACGGTTAACACATTCATTGCTAATCACGCGACGTCGCGTGATGGTGACAATTAGGAGTGAGGCACTATTCATTTGGCTACTTAGGTAAGTTAAGCCCGTACTCAAAATATACTAAAAATTATATTGTTAAAGGTGTTTTAAGACGCATTGGCGAGCACATCGCCAACGAGAAGTATAACAAAAGAGAACTAACAAACATTCCTAGCATGTAGTGCATAACTTACGATATGAGTCCTAGTTTAGAATCGCAATTGTTAAAGCTATGAAAATCTTTTCCATTTCTAACAAAATGTGAGTAACTTTTATGAAATAGCTGTAGAATTTTACAATCTCATAAGTTCTTGCGGACTGTTTCAGTTGTTATACAACTAAGGTACATAAGGATTGTTAATGCCTTTTCTTAGATTACGTTCTGTATATTCTAAGAAAGCTCTTGCATTTCTATAAGAAGATTAATTTAACTAAAATATTTTATATTCATGTACCATATACAGGATTGCTCTGTAATTGACATGCCACTTAAGTTTATTAACAAAACAGGTATTATTGATCAAATCTCAATGTACCAAGTATATCTATAGTAGAACATAAATCAAAGTTCTAAACGACTTCAAAATACCTATTTGATATTAATTTGCTCAAAGCGATACAATATTTCGTCACATTCGGACTTTGTATTTCGCAGAATTAATAAAATGTACTAAACGTTTCTCTGGTAGTGTTAACAAAAACATTATCTCAATAGTGTGTAATAAATTCTATGAGAATTACTTACTTTGCTACTACAACAAAGTATATATACTAATATACATATGATATATGGAATTTACTTTGCAAGTATATGTAATTATAAACACCCAAATATTTAGTTAATTAATTTTATGATATATTTTTGACACAATCAGTATAACTTACTAATATAACTCACTCATTTATATCAGTTAATTGATTATTACCGTTGAAGGTAGACGGGATCTATATTATTTCTTTCATTCTCTATATTTTACTTACCTGTGTCCCTTCCAGTCCCGCTTGCTTTTGTGTTTTATTTTATATATCACCATATATTTCCTTATTACCAGTTATTGTTTTTATATGGACAATAGCTTACACTTTTACTATTTACTTACATAAATATGTTTCAGTATTGAATTATCAAAATGTAAATAAGTAACTATTGAACAATTTAGTGAGCCATCTTGTCTGAATTATCTGATCGCTAAGAAGCTTTGAGATTTCGATAAGTGTATATATTATAAAATAACTGAAGGAACTAAATGTTACTTATCCGAAGGGCGAGTGAAATAAAAGATAAATAATTCATACTTTAAACATTTATTAATAAATACGATAAGAATAACAGATCTATGAAGTACACGGAATGATGCAACTTTGTCAATAAAATAGACAATAAAATTGAGAAAAGCTCTCGGTATTCACAACGACAAAGTTTCATTTCTTCAATTATTATATGCTATATAACGCTAGTCCTTGCCCGTGGGTTTTCTTTTAAAATTATCACTAAAATGATACCGTTTGGTTTTGAACAGCACAGACGTATTATATTACACTATGTTATTAAATATATGATTCAGTGCGCTTTGGCACAAAGACTTTATCTTAATTATGAATCAGTCTTTTATAAATGATATATGAGAATGATCTTACTTAACACTAACCTACCAGTACCGGTCAAATTGATCGTTTTTAAACTTTGTAAAACTTACACATTACGTAATAACATCGTTATCTAACTACATGACAATTCTTAGAATATGCATATAATATTTTCTTCACTGTTTACTTTTAGTTATTTCCATTATTTTCTGCGTTATATAATAAAATAACTTTTAATTACCGGTCAATTTGACCGCGTGCGGTAGGAAAAGGTAAACAAGAATTGTCGGTAGGTTTAGTGTTAACACTGTGTATGTCAAAATACACAACGTGTCATAAAAACAATTAAACGTAAACATTACAGGGACTCTTTTAGTCAGTCATGATATAATCTTTAGATGTCGGATAGTCTGATGACGTCACACGACATGTCGTGACCGGATCGTGTAACTGAGAATACTTTGAAGGTATATGAATATCATAGCGAGAGTCAATAGTATATTATATATTTGATATATCAAATAATACTTATTTTCCTTTCGAAGAGTTTCAATTATAATGTAATTATTGTTATTCAGTTAATCGCTACTTCTTAAGATAACCAATAGTTGGATCATGACGATGTTATCAGTGTATTTGAATATTTAATTTGTTAAATAAAAAACAATAATTATTTATTGAATTGCTTCTGTTTATATCATTGTTATTGATATGATTAGAACGTTATCCCTAAACACCTATCACTTCATTTGTAACATTTTGTTAATTCATACTTTATAGTATATTTAGTTTTGTAAAATGTCTTGTCTGTGTGTGATTAATACAAAATATAATAAGTCAAAAATCAAAAAGTTATAAAATTAAATTTGTAAGTTATTTGTTCTTAGCTGTTTATTTTAAATCAGGTGATAGTAATGTATGTAGACGTGTCTCTGGAGTGTAGATTAAGAAAACATTAACAGCAAGTAAAAAATATATATAAATTATAAGTTATTTCATTAATATAATATTTAGTGTTAAACACACATACAGATATATATTTCATTGGCACGTTATAAGATCACTACCTGTAGTGCGGAGTCCTGCAGTGACCTCAAATAATATAAATATACAAGTTTGAGAATTATGTCATTGTAGAGGTTTTATTTAAATATATATATTACTATACTTTCATAAAATATGTATTATTCTTATATTATTATAAATTACCAAAGACCCGCCAAAATTGTAAAGGCCATTCATTCAAGACAACCTAAAAAATACCATTTCATTGAATATTATATTTTAGGTAATCATATTATACCATTGTTAAAATATTATTCAAACGTTTTTGCATTCATTATTTTAACTCTCATCTTGTACACGGCAAAGCTAAAACTCGTTTTACAATTTCGTAACACTAGTTTCGTCGGTAACTTGGTAATTTCAAGCCAAGTTTGATTCATTAAAGTTGCTCACAGCAACTACCGCTTTGCTAAAGTCGAGCACTTTTTCTTTGAGTTAGGGTATTTGCATACAGTTAACAAAAAATTGGTTGCTGTTTTACTGGATTCATTTAAGGGTTAAATATAAAACCTTCAGGTTAAATTCACGAACAACATGTAGTATTTAAGGGTGAAATTACTTAATCCAACAAGAAATTATGAAAGATTATAAAAAGAATAAGCAATTTCTAATTTACAAACGTTTCAAATGTCATATAAATATCACATCTTTAACACTAACATTTCCTGTTAAATTGTGCGCGGATCTAACACAAGTTTAAATCAGACTAACTTCCTTCCTGCGAGATTTACGAGCTTGCGTTTAGAGCTTCCGTGAGTTAACTAACAATACTGCACTTTTAGTTTACAAGATTAGAACATACAGTTAGAATATTTGTTTTCCTTCCAGTTTAAGTGTAGAGTATAACAGATAATAAGTATATAGGAAGCAAGGTATACGAATGGTTATCTTGTATTTTCTTATGTATAAAAATAGTTTATTTACGTATGCTAAGACACCTATTGTTACGCTCATGGGTATTGAAGGTATACGTATAAAATGCAAAATCATTTTACATCCAAATTAAATGTATTAAATTTCTGTCTCCCTGCTGTCATCTGTTACCAAATAGCCAGTGTAAGTTGGCTCAGCTTTAATCATTTAATTTTGCTTCAAGTCAATTTACTTGTAACTGTTCGCATTTCTGGGAGAAAAACATGGAAATCTTTTTCATATAGGTAGCTAGTTATGCACCCTAATGGATTTCCTTTCTACTACTAAACCAGAGGTTCCAGGCATTGATGACCCCGCCCCCAATATGATGTTTTTGGTGTTTCTAGGGAGAACTTTGTGGAACTACGTAATATAATATATCATGTTTGTTGGTACAGGCTTACATGAGAATATTATAAGTGAAAATAAAAGAAAAATTGAATATGTGATGAATATTTAAAGCTTCTTTACAATAATTAAAACTATAAATATAGATATCATATTAACATTATACACCTGGATTGTTTTGACACCTGTTAAACTCACCTCTCTGTGATGGTGCGTTACTGACTCTCCTACTCTCCGGTCCTTCTCCTACCGCTGTGCCGGCGCTGACCCACACGTCGTATTGTCTCCCTTCTGCCAGACCTTTGAGTTCTAAGTTCTGTGTCTGTTCGTACACGTCTGTATTTGTTTCTATTTCCACTCGGTGTGTTTGTGTCATCGTTGATAATAAACATATATGTATTTTTTTCAAATTTCTGTTTATAATTTATCACAGATACCAAGTTAACTTTAACGACAAAAGTTAAATTGTATAAATGTCGCATAAATTATTTCTTAGTATCAAGCCTGTTATTTAATAAGCAAATGCTATCATTACATAGCGTATTGACCTTTTCTTTAGAAACTATAAAACAGAAAGAATTTTCTGAGAAAATCCGATTTAGACGTCAGAAAATGTACCGGATTTTATCTGACTTTGAAAATTGTAAACAAATTGCCTGAAACTCGATTTACATTGATTTATAAAGAGACTGGATTTCGCCAGCGACTTAGGTCCGGTATTTTGATACAACAATATTTAGTTTAGAATTTAAGTATCATTAGTATCCAAAGGTAAATATACAATGAAATTATTTAAATGTAATACATTAAAAAAAAAGATAAAAACGTACTTTTACTAGCAGATAATAATCAACGTTATTAACATTAATAATAAAGTTTTTAAAAATGTTCTTCCTTAAAATACATATAACTCACCTAGTAGTAGTTTACAGTACACGGTGTAGTGGCAGACGTCCGTTGGGACGCGGTGGTTTGCAGCTCACGAGCAGTGACCAGCTGATTGCACCAATAGTTTGATCTCCGCTGGGCGTCAGGCACTGGGATCACGGGCACAATAATTATGAACTATCTATAACGTCGTTTCATAGATACTAAATCCCGATGGTTGTCCCCGTGCAGTAATTTTTTCCTGATAAAAGGTATACATTATATATCAGTATAGATTATTATCCTGATACAAACGTACAGACCAAAATAATAAAACTGCAAAAATACTTCATAATACATATTATCTATATATTAATAAGCGATTTACCACTCACTGACTCATCACGAAATCTCCGAAACTATCTGTCCAATTAACTAACTTTACAAAGTTACCTCTTTTGTGACGAAGACGTACACCAAGAACGGATTTTACGGAATTCTTATCCCAAGTTTTAAACCTGTACTAGCTATACACTTAACGCGGTTACCATAGCAACGGTTACGAAACACGGACGGACGGACGGACACACACAACGGACAACAGATCTATGATAAAGATTACCATAGCAACCTAAGTTGACATCCAAATTAATAGTTTAGTAGTGTAGCCCAGCGAAGCGGGCGGGAATCAGCTAGTAATATTATAGGTTTGTTTTTAATAACACATGTACAATATAAAAAGCTTTTTGATAGTTAAAGTATCTTGTAGATAATCAAGTAATAATGAAGGTTATTTTAATAAGAACGTATTATTATATAATATATTTTAATTATTATATTATTTGAACCCTGTATGTATGCGTTAAAATAAAATAAAACAGTAATAAACTATAAATGATTATAATGTGTATTAATGTGTTAATGTGATTATGTTAATACTAACTATTATTACGATATAATATTAATATTATAATCAGTGTTATCAGAGATATCTTAAGTTTCTTTCACTAAGTGCGTCGTAAATCCAGTAATCGATACTG
Source organism: Melinaea marsaeus rileyi (assembly GCA_918358865.1). NCBI lineage: Eukaryota > Metazoa > Arthropoda > Insecta > Lepidoptera > Nymphalidae > Melinaea > Melinaea marsaeus. The sequence goes on along the minus strand of OU911086.1, from coordinate 11,503,013 downwards.
AACGCTGTCGAAGATATTTAATTAAAAGTTAGCTTCTTTTATATTCAATTAAGTCTCGTATTTCGTTTTCGCGTCGATATTGAAATTATATTTTTTAGCTCAAATATGAAAGATTAAATGTATATTTTTTAATACGTCAGTTATTAATTAATAACTTGCTGTAGTAACAGCATGACATGTTATGATACTTAGGACCGAGTTTTTAATCCTAATAAAATATAGTTTGATATAGTCTTTTTCTAGAGAAGGGTAAATAAGCTAAAGTATGATTTAAAGTAATCACCGCCCACGAACTCTTGCAACATCCGGGGAATCACAGGAGCGTGGCCGGCCTTGTAGGTGAGAGTACATGCCTTTTTTGAAGGTGCTAATATACCGCCAAAGTTCATTCCACATCTTAGAAGTATGAGGAAGAAAAGTACTTAAAAACTGCACGCAGAGCACATGTCTTTTTCCAAGCTTCAAATACTATCTCGTTCTATAATTCCAATTTCATCGAGGCCAACTTTGCCTTGTTCTCCAGATGACGTGGTAAACACGTAAATTAGTGTTTTCGGAGATTAAACTTAACAAGGTTCAGTTTAACTTATTCGGAGACCATTTTTTTTTCGACGGTTTTCCGAGAGAATTTTGTAATATAACGCATCCCCAGTGCTGCCACCCTCGTTATATGTTATAGATATTCAACAAATCACTGACGTGCAGGAGGCACAGAGTTGGTGATAACACGCAGCGTTGTGGGGTACACCAGCATTCAAGACTCTGGTGTCGGAGCGAAAACCGTCGAGAACTACCTGCCGCCCTGTGTAGAAATTCGTGATCCACTTGCATACTCTCGGAAAACCCATAGAAAGGAAGCTTCGAAAGTAGCTTTTGTATCATACAGGATCGATGGCTTTTTGCCATATCCATACTAACGGCCAGACCCTCTCCCTTGCTTCCAATAACCACTGAACAACAGTAGTTAATATGTAATAGAATATTACCTGCCAATCGACCATTGCGAGAACGATATTGCCATGATCAAATGTTAGAAGCTGTTGGTTAATGAGGTTCTTCATTATTTTAAAGAACAGAGGTAATGGAGATGTGTATGTAATTAGCTGAGTCCGAGCTATCCAGCTACTAGTTCGAGCTACAATTTTTAGAGATCAGATAGATAAGGGCACGCTTTCATGAGACCGGGACTACACTTTTAAGGTAAGAGTGCCAAAATAAACGCGTTAGCAACGGGAGTTAACTAAAGGACACAAGTTAATAGCACCATTGGGGAAATGCGATCTGGTCCACTCGACTTATGAACCTACAAGGAAAATAGGCGGTGTCTGCACTTGGTTGTCCAAAGTCGAGTTTGAGACAAAAAGAGTATCCGACTAATCGACTTTCTCTTTTGCCCTATGGACCAGAGAATGATATCCCATGTTCAATGACGAAAGGGACAATTGGCAAAAAATACCCAGAGTGGCTTTGGAGAGCACCCAGAACGTGTGCGTGCCAAGCGATCGAATCAGTAAGGGAAAAAAGTACAACGAATTGAAACAAGTACAAAGAAAGAGCAATCAATATCTTGATAATAATGATTACATAATGGTAGATAACGACATCATTACCTTACGTGGTGGATTCAGAAAGAGTAAAGATTATTATAAATTAATGAAGCCATTATTAGCATATTACTAAATACAAATTTGGGTTTTTAACGGTTTATTAACCGTTAATTAACAAGTCATATCAATAGATATTTTTAATATAAAAAGATGTTGATAAGAAACTATTATCATTCTGTCACCAACAACTACAAGCATGGACACCAAGATTTTGGTACGGATTTAGTTTTCAGTTCGATTAAATTAGTATAAAAGTCAGTGTTATTTATGAACTTAATTACTTATGCGTACTATTATTTTCACAGGTAACACTGCTCTCAGCAGTTGTTATTACATGCAATGGACTCCCAATTATCGACAACAACCCAAGTTTTATGGCAGGAGTATTTATTCCAGCTGACACTTTTAAGAATCTTCAAGCAGATGCAGCGAAAAATAATGCACTGCAGCAACAACAACCTCAACAAGCTGTCACAATACCTCAGGCACCGGTGCAGTCAAACCAACAACAACCTCAGCAACAGGTTATTGTTAACCAGCAACCACCCTCTCAACAACAACAAGTCATTGTTAGCCAACAGCCACCACAACAAGCTGTTAGCCAACCAAGTCAACAAATAGTCTATCAGGCACAACCACAACAAAACCAACAAATTGTTAGTCAGCCAACTCAACCGACTCAACAAGTTGTAAGCCAACCAAGTCCGCAAATTGTCTATCAGCCATCACCACAACAACAGCCTCAGCCCACCCAACAGGTTCTAGTAAGTCAGCCGAGTCAACAAATTACGTATCAACAACCACAGCCTGGTCAGCAAGTTGTTGTAAGTCAACCGAGTCAACAAACGGTTTATCAACAACAGTCTCAGCCAGCTCAAATAGTTGTAGGTCAGCCCCAGCAAGTTATGGTTCAACAATCAAGCCAGATGGTAGTGGCACAGAACAGCCCACAACCTTTATACGCCAATCAACAACCACAACAGATCTATATTGCTCAACCGGTTAACCAACAGCGAATGATTGTGAACCAGCAACCAAGCCAAGGCCAACAGGTGTATGTGGCACAACAACCAGGACAATCTGTGTACGTGGCTCTGCCGGCTCAGGCCAATCAACAACAAATAGCCCAATCATCAAACCAACAACAAATATTCAGCCAACCGCCCCAACAAACGTTTCTTGTAAGTCAGCCAAGTCAAGTGAATGCCCAAAAGCCCTCACAAGGCACTGTATACGCGCTGGTGCCAGTGAGTAACCAAAATAATAACCAAAATCAAGGTGGAACTATTTTTGTTCCTGTTCAAGGTTAATCCCAACTGATACTGTTACTGAGAAGTTTTAAAATTTCAAAATATACATATCTATACTTGCCTTTAAATATAATCATTAATAGTTCAAGATTATTTTACCAATAAAATGTTATTATAAAAAAAGCTTTAAATTATTACACCCTTTAATGATTTTAACGCGAATGCTACAGTTTGACACATTTACTTAATCACTGGGACACGAGTGCCCCCCACTCGGACCCGAGTGTGCGTCCGGTTCATTTTCTACTAGTTAGTAAAGCGCCAGAATTTGTAGCGAGTGCACTTTGTTTAGCGTGGCAGTGAAAGTGTTAAGTCAAATTTTGCAAGAATATTAAATCACAGCAGAAATTCTCATCTATTGGATAAATTTAAGAAACTTTTTGATTAGATAACCAATTATTTGCAAATACTATTTCTCACAGATAGATAATTTATCATATTAATATGAGAACAATTCTGGACTAACTATCCTCTGTGTAAGTGTGTTGATCGTCTGTACGTTCTAGTGACGATACGGAGCGGATCATCGCCTTTAGATGACGTTCGACTGTTAGATGATGACACAATCATCCAATGTAAAGGACTTATTACTATACTTGGATCAGAATATAAATAAATAATACGAAAAACAGTTCACCTTAAATTTATCATTTTTATACCAGAGCTTAAAAACATTACTTTTTTATGTATTCATAAAAAATACTTCATATTATTCAAACGATATGTAACAAACTGGGCATTTAACATAAAACCGATATCACTACGTGCTGTACACAAACAGTTCTGCTCAAAGCTTCACCAACCACGTTGACTCAAGAATAGACCCGGGGTCGGATAAAGCTATGGAACAAAATAGTAGAGTTCCGTTCACAAACTCACAACCCCACACCTCCACCTACAACACTACATGTGTGACACTACGGATATTTATAATTCATTACTGAATATGGTATTATTTATTTTAATATATAAAATACATCAATATTATTAACAAAACTATAACATATTGAAATTATCTTTGACTGGTTATTATATATGGCTCCTCATACAAACATATAGAGATTAATTATCACTAATATCAAAGGAATAGCATTTACAACTTAATTAGGAAATTTACAGTCCCAAAACGTTATAAACATAAATAAACTTTGAATAAAAGTGGAGCAAAGGTGGAAAATCGTTCGCTATATCAGATTAATCAGATTAGTAACTGCCACCTCAAACACCTTGAGACACAGAGGGTCTCACAAACCTCACTATAACTAATATTATAATTCCCTTAAGAATCGTTATATAGCGGTTGTATCGTACTTACAAAACTAACAGACAATAACAATTTAATACAAAAGAAATAACGATTGAACAATAATAAAATAATAATAACTAAGATAACTGAATAAAGACTGAATTAATACGAGAAACTTAATATAATACGATAATAAAAATTACTATAACTTACCGCTTTTACATACAAGAGAAAAGGCTAAATAACCGTTGAACTGATGTCCATGTGCGAGTGAGAGAGACATGTCCTGCCGAGTATTGCCGAAGAAACACGAAATCAACAAATAGAAATTATTATTCGACTCCAATTTTATTTTTATGACTCTCAAATACATTGGTACTTTTGGACTATTGGGATATAATTAAAAATATATTTATTACTATTATATCAATAATAAATAAATAGATAAATAAATAAATCAGTACTGGTCTTTTTAGAAGTTTAATCAGCCGTTCAAATCCGATATATACTGTTTTATTTAGATTCAGTGTTTGTTATAAATTGATAGCAGACTACTAAATAATATTATACTAAGTAGTAGAAAATATTTTTAGTTTACCCTCATTTAGTCCGACGTTCTGCATGTCTCATTTAATGATGCTTATTTGTTTCCAAAGTAATTCAGTTTAGTTTGATATTACTAAATTACTTTTGTTTGAAAATATTTTTAGTTTACCCTCATTTAGTCTGACGTTCTGCATGTCTCATTTAATGATGCTTATTTGTTTCCAAAGTAATTATTACTAAATTATTTTTGTTTGAAAATATTTTTAGTTTACCCTCATTTAGTCTGACGTTCTGCATGTCTCATTTAATGATGCTTTGTTTCCAAAGTAATTCAGTTTAGTTTAATATTACTAAATTAATTTTGTTTGAAAATATTTTTAGTTTACCCTCATTTAGTCTGACTTTCTGCGTGTCTCATTTAATGATGCTTATTTGTTTCCAAAGTAATTCAGTTTAGTTTAATGTTACTAAATTATTTTTGTTTGAAAATATTTTTAGTTTACCCTCATTTAGTCTGACGTTCTGCATGTCTCATTTGATGATGCTTATTTGTTTCCAAAGTAATTCAGTTCAGTTTAATATTACTAAATTATTTTTATTTGAAAATATTTTTAGTTTACCCTCATTTAGTCAGACGTTCTGCATGTCTCATTTAATGATGCTTATTTGTTTCGAAAGTAATTCAGTTTAGTTTTATATTACTAAATTAGTTTTCTTTGAAAATATTTTTAGTTTACCCTCATTTAGTCAGACGTTCTGCATGTCTCATTTAATGATGCTTATTTGTTTCCAAAGTAATTCAGTTTAGTTTAATATTACTAAATTATTTTTGTTTGAAAATATTTTTGGTTTACCCCCATTTAGTCTGACGTTCTGCATGTCTCATTTAATGATGCTTATTTGTTTCCAAAGTAATTCAGTTTAGTTTAATATTACTAAATTTTTGTTTGACAATATTTTTAATTTGCCCTCATTTAGTCTGACGTTCTGAATGTGTTGCAACACTTTTGGCTTATTTTGAATTCGATGTCATGATCTTATTGTGTGATTAACTTTTAAATTATCCTCCGCAGAGTGTTGCTGTAATAAGTGTTCTTAGTTACGTTTATAAGACGTTGGTCCTTGTGTGTTATTGCTGGGTCGATTAAATATTATGGATTAACCATAATACGTATTACCGGCATAAGTTTTCTGTACTTTTGCTTTACTTTGCATAATAAGTCGTTGCATAATTTTTTTGGTTACAGGGAAATTTATAACGAGGGATATTTTTTTATCGTGGGTATACTTGAAGCTTCGGCCCGTCGTCCTGGATATCCAGTTTCCTGATCTGGAACTGAATGCGAAGCCTGCTGTTAAGTGTCTGATCCTTGATAAAGTATTGAGAAGATATATGATGAGTTACAAATTTATATATATTTGTTCAGTTTTAATGTATAAAAGTAGTTGGATAGCTTTCCTCCAAGTGACCCAAAGCTGAGTCAAGTCATATAAATATTAAATGTGGTATTTGATTCAGAGTGATCCGCTGTTACACAAACACAATAATGGTAAAGTTCACACACACACAGCCGTGGGTTACTGGAGATAGTCGATGTCTCGGCGCTGTATCATTTAAGATACTCCACCACTTGTGTGAATGTGAATTATTTATACTTGAGTCACACATTATGTGACTAAGTTTATTTTTACACTGAAGGTCCGTTTACAATATTATGAAAACTTAACTTAACTCTTTTAATGAGATAGTTGAAGGTAGTTTGATTTTTAATTTAATACTTGTTGTATTTGTAAGTACGGATTATCCAATATGTTATGATCTGCTTCCAGAGGATGCGTTTGTAATGGGTGACACGGAGCCAAAGCACATAATTATTGTACAATAATCTCGCAAATTTTGAAGTACTGACGGTTGAGTTGTTTTCCCGAACTAAACTTACAATAACTTTGATAAACAATTATTTATATTAAAATGTGAGGGTAGTACTGAAATATTACTCGCTTTAAGTGTCTCTGGCGTCGGCGGTCTATAAATAGGCTGAGCGCCTGTCGGTCAGACGTTTTCTGGACTCTGACTGGGCACGACCTAGTGCTCTGATACATCTCCCGGGTCAGGTATGTTATTATTGTATTACTAGGATATAGTATCTTGCTGGAATAACTTAATTATTAATATACTCGTGTAGTTTTATTATTTACTTGAAATTATTACGTGATTTATACCTTAGATTAAGTAATGTATTGTTGCTAAATATAATTTATTATTATTATTTAGAAATTTTAATACTTTCTTAACCCTCATGTCACATCAGACGTGGGATTTGTTACCTAAACTACGCCTATGCATGTAACTGTTTTAAGATTTCACTAAAAATGAACAATATTGAGGAGCCCTGTGGTTAAATGATGAGCACCGAAATCAGCCTGCAGCCACTTCACTGGAGTCCAGTGCAGTGATGCGACGTCTCGCACACACTTTACCGATCTTCAGGCAAAATTCTCGACCTACCCACAATCAGTTACTCGAAATAATGGTGTGGCTGATGGCAGCACTGCTCAGAGCCGCCACGACGCTTGACAGTCATGACTCGGCGGATACAAACAATTATCGGGATTCAATGTAAGTATAATTTGTGCCTTTCAAGTTTATGCAAAATATGATGCAACAAATGATGACCCAGTTAATTCAAACCACTGCCCAAGCATTTAATGCTTAATATACCCCACGCATGAGAAGTATCTAACACATTTACCTGCGTTCAACCCTGATGACCGGACATTTTCAGACTTAGCGCGGCACTACGACGATCTGACTTTTTATCGACTACTCCAGCGATCAGGCCAGCAACTTCGCCGAATATGTTAAGAGAAAATGGGAGTTGGCCATAAAGGTGATTGGCGTGGAGATGACTGATCAACGGTTGGATGAAGCAGTTATATTAGGTATGTCCGATATTCATATTCGCTTCTATTTGTTTCGTAAGTTCTCGTGGAGATTTAGATTCGAACCGTGGTCTTAAGACGTAAGCCTAATTTACTTATACAAAATAATTCTTAACCCTTTTACTTTTACAAATAAAGATGGCTAATGAACTATAAAATCATCGTTCGGGAAATACCCTTGGTATTTGCATCCTCACTGGTTTTTCTAAGGAAACGTATATCTTATATTCAATTATTAGTTTTGACATTTGCAGTTCACCGTTAGTCTTTTATTAATAAAGATTCTGTGAATTTTAAGATATAAAACTGAAGGTATGTTAGTTATAATAATATAAAATGTTAAACATGATATATAGTATACTTTTCGGATCCACAAACAATCGACACCATCGTCCGCCATCTCATAGGCTGAATAAGGTCTGCTGCATCGAACAAAAGGGGAACAGAGAATAGTATGATCACGTGTCATGCGACGTCTTACATACAAACAACACTGCACACAATTGCACTTTAAACAGAAGAATTACAGTTCCTATCAAGGAGACTGAACTGTACAACTACCACAAGATCATAATGAATATAAAAATAAATACATTGTATATGTCTAGTAAATAACGTTTGTTATTGTATTGTAAATTAGTTATAATTACAACGCTTGTTTTGTTTATAAATGACATGGATACCTTTAATAAAGCATACATTTATTATTTGTTTCATTTAAAAAAAGCGAAATTCCTTAATTTATTGCTTATAATTCGAAGACAAATTTTTTTTTAACCTGTTTTTCGTTCGAGTCAAGTCTACTGAGTCTTACCTTATAAAGTACGTTATCCGTCAGGGAGATCCCACGACAGTTACGAACGTTATGTTGAATACTTCGTAAGTTTAAGCAATAATAGCATTTAAATATAAAACGCTACAAACCATATTTGCTTAGAGTTACATTATTAAAAGCTCGCCATATAATTAAATTTAGAGAAGATAAAACTATACACTCGATCACTACAGTCGATAAGTTCAAGGTAATCCATTGCTTTCGTGTTTATATTACAATATAATATCACTGTCCGAAGATAGACTCGGTGGTTAGAGATTAATTTATCCTTTATTTTATATTGGTACACTAGCTGTGCTCAGACTGCGTTCGCGCGAAATATGTTTTTAAATAAAAGTAGCCGGAAAACGTCAGCTATCCGCCAGTGAATTCCTCTTAAAATCGATCCAACTGATAGTTTGGAATTACAAACAGCCTTCAATTTCATTTATGTATATAGATTCATTACTGGTGTATGTAAGAAATAACACAACTTCTAAACAAATTTAAGCCATATTTACACAAAATATTTATTTTATAAGCCTGTACAAAGCCTGCAGCGGGTTACAGCACTCTACATGCTTATAATGTTAATCATTTTATCTTTTTCTTATAACTGTATTTTAAATGTTTAATTGAAGTTTTTTGGATACCTCCCTCATTGTACATTTTTGGGTGTTTTTATGTGACATCATATTACAATAATACTGAAATAGTTTTGTGCGATAAAAACATTTCACTGAAACAAACACTTGCAGAAGAATTATGTATGATGCCAGTTGGATTATTGAAAAAAAATTATAGAAAGTTTTGTAATAATCTAACTATATTGTCATTATACTTAAGAAAACAATGTTGGTGTCTCAGACTGATACTTTTGTTCTTAAAAATGGAAGTCATTTTGAATTTTCTTTTACAATAATGGACCCTCGAGCCAGCAATTATTATTGTAAAACGTAACAATAGCTCTGATATCGAAATAAAGATCTTGGTTTACTATCAAATTGCTTTTAAAATAGTTTTAAGATATAAATAATGCTGAAGACTTTATATGATTTTTTAAAGAATTTTTACTGGTCCCGTTGTAACATGTAGACGTAATATTAAAAAAGACTTTAACCTACGTCATACGCAAAACGTCGAGTAAAACCGACCAAAGCTAAGAGCTGGTGTAACAGAGTATTCCATTAGTAGCTGAGAGGCTGCATTGCGCTGAGTAGCTGTCTAGTCACCGACCACACTAACTAATGGTGATGAGTTTGATTCTCACTATACATAATATGATCAAATATCATAATTCTCTACAAACAATGTGTCTACCTTTAACTATTGTTATTAATAAAGTCGGACGAAATTATTAGAAAGAAAGTAATAAATGGGACACGTTCATTTACATTGTTAGTTCAAGCTTTTATGTTTTTGCTAAGGTAACTTCTGTCAAGTTCAGGATTGATTAAGTGACTCATTATATGATATTTATATGCGTGCATTATTTATAAAAAAGGAAAGCGTTATTAAGTTATCACTTTTATAATATTCTTATAAAAGCTAATCATGGGTGAGTTTCCATTTATGGAGCTGTAAAGCAACAGTTTAAGTATTGAGAAGTTTTGAATTAGGATCAGATTAAAAGTTGTATTGTTGTACAACAGTACATTTAAATGTATTAAACATATATTTTATTTAATTAAACAACTACAACAACAATTATTGACAGACGAGCAATATACTAAAGCAATTGATGAAACTATATTTATTATATGTAAACTTTTTTTTTCGGTTATGCAACGTAGATTACTATACCGTTTGGCAGAGTGCCAGAGTACGACCGCAGCTCACGACAGACTGATGACGGTTGACGGATGGACGAGGTGACAATCTGGAAGTACAGGAGGTTCATTAGAGTTCATTAATTCACAACACGTCTATCGTTTTCATTGAGGTTATTTTAAAATCAATTGTGTTAATATTTAACTTATAATAGTATTAAAATGAAAATACAAATTTTACATAGCTTCATCAATAGCAGCTCTGGAAACAATCACACTACCATATAATATAATATTATGAAAAGGATATACATCTGTCACTTTTGTAGTAACTGGAAACTCCGTAAGGTTAAGAGAACTGTATGTCATTTAGATAACTTTTTCCTATTGATATATAATAAGAAATATTGATTGTCTTCAGAGTATGATGTATTGTAATGTATTAAAGATTTATAAAACTTTAAAGATAAATAAAAAATACCATTTATTATTCTCTTCTCTCTTACCAATCCAACATGAAGTATACTGTTTTATATGAGAATTATACTTTACACAGAATATAATATATTTTTAATTGTTTTTTTTTTTATATTTAACTATTGTAAGCATATTTATTTTCTATTACCAACATGGCCAACTATATCGAACCTGCGCTCTTGTGGTGACAGTTGGTGTCCCTTTGCCTTTTGAGCTACCATGTTAATGAATTTATCATTTTGTATCGTAATCCTTGTCGAGACAGAATATTTCTTTGCAGAAAAGTTTTCGAAGACAATTCTTTTTAGATTGCTTTTATGATATTTGAGTGTAAAGTGGTTTATCTTATCAAGGCAATTAACATTACTAAAAGATATAGGGAGAGTAAACATATTCATAATTTGGATTGTCGGGCCGACCTTTAATTAATTATATTAATCTTTTAAGGTCTTTTGCAATACGTATTTACTCCAATTTTAAAATGTTTTTTGCAATAAGTGTTTACTTCTATTTTAAAATGTTTTCCTTAATAATTACATTAAGTTATAATTTTATATATATTACGGAACTTCAACTCAGTGAGAGCACATTCATTTACACTGCTATTTAAATGTGCTCTCTTGGCATGGCCGCTGTGAGTGATTGATAACATTCTATTTCTCTTTCATATTTCCTACTCGCTCGGTAATTTCTGACATAGTTATAAGTTGAAGTAGCAATTGGATGATTGCTACAGAATTAATTTAGTGAAATAAAACATCATAATTAGTCATCTCCAAGCGGACTATTCACATTATTTTCTTTTTAATTATTTAATGAATTCGAGGAGCTTTTGAACATAAAATAGTCTAGTTACATTAACTTTACTTCATAACGACATTACTGCCTTTTGTATGCTCATAATAATTACATTAAGAAACTTCAAAACATATCTGTTTCCAATTAACAAAATACATTAGGTATCAACTACAATATGCTCATAGCGAGTGCGCGTTGCGCGTGGGAAACTACTGATGGAACTTAAAGTGCTGGCATATTAGGTATGTCAAGTTCTGCATTAGGTAATTGATACTGTGTTTTTTATAACAATATAACCATTAGATTTTAGTGGGTAATCAGGCTCTCTCGATATCGAGTCTCATGTGACGGTCTTCGCTCTCCCCTGACCCGTCTGGTACATATATAGGATTTGTAAGTTGAAAAGTATATTATGATGATATTTTATATATTCAAGTTAAATAATTACTATTTTGCGCCGTTTATTGATAAATAATCCTATATAACATCGATACTTATTTCTACTCTCAACAGATGATGAGACTTAAAGCAAGAAATTGAGAAAAAGCGGGTCGAATTGATCAAGAGCAAAGTTGTGGTCGCTCACCACGACCTTTAAACTCTCAAAAAAATGAAGGAAGCCGGACTAGGAAGTGTTAATGCAACCACATTGTGGATGAGATTTCTACATGTGGCTATCTTTTCAGATTTCTTTAGCTAGTGTAAGGTTAACACCAAAAAAAAATGTAAAAACTACTTCTCGCGGTTTTTTATTGAGAACTTCCAAAATTTGTACAGCAACAGCAACCCAACCGTGTTATTACCTACGAGATGACAGCAAAGTATGGAATAAAAAGATACATATATATTAAAATTAAATGAAAAAGAAATTGTAAAGTCTTACCTTGAATTTTTATATGAAATACGAAAAATTTTTTTCTCCAACTGTACTTTATTTTCTTCTAAAAAAACTGTTTTAGTACTTGAAGAATACAGAATAAGGTATGAGACTAGGTCGATCGTAAATTTTTTCATTGCGTAAATCACCATTCATGTATTATTCCACATTGTTTATTTTATAGTCTTCCAAAATATAAACACTACTTTATATTATAAATAAACTATTTGGCAGTATGCGATGTCATTCGTCCGGAATTTCCTTTTTGGGAAATAAATGTATATATATATGTATATGTACATATAAAACGTAAGTATTTCAATAATCGCTTCGTATAAATAAATATATATAAAAATGTATTCCTATAATTCTTAGCTTCCTAAGAAATTAAAAATAAAAGGAACAGTCACTGTCACAACAACTCGATGATGGATTACCTCACAATGTACGACACATTGTGAGGTAACAGAAAATAGACTTGATTAAGTCTCACACTTGGTAGACTGGTAAAACGTTGTGCATTTTTGTAAAATAAATTTAATATATGCTTCATATACATAAATTTTAAATCAATAAAAATATATATTAAGTATTGTTAATTTCATAGACACTATATTATATTGTATTGTTATACCTTTTAGTTGTATTGTAATTTATAAACCTAAAGGTCTACATGAATATATATCTGTATTAATCAACAAAATATATCAAACTCACACTAAGCCAATCAGTAGCTGAGGAATTACGAAACTTGTGACCGACAATGTTAGCTATTGTAGTTATTCTAACAGTATTAATAGCTTTAGTAAATTGTCGGTATTTGTATGTATCTGAAGATGAATTTTCTGTAAATATGACAGTTGATAATGAACTTATTGTACTTGTAAGAAAGTACTTTTTATTTATGACCAACTTTGTGTTGAAATGCATTAATATAATATTTTTGATTACTTTATATGATCGCTACATTCCAGAAGCATTAAAAGCCATCAATAAATATTAAGTGGTTAATACATTATATGAGGAACGTATTCCCCATTCTAAAATGCTGTCTAATATCAAGATTGATGGAGAACTAAACAATCAACGACGGGTAATCTCAGTCTCCACCAGAACCGTAGCGTGCCTCTCAACTTCAGAACGTTACTTTTAAATCCTTGTCTTAGTATTAAGACCATATTATCAAAAAGTGATCAAAGATCCAATAATGTTATCTGTATTAATTATTAATTGCTAATTAAGTAAATAATATTATCTCTGTCGTAAGGACATTCAGAGATGACTTTAGAGGCATTTGATTCAAAGAGTTTTCAAAATAATTCCTTATTTATTACAATAACTTTTGTAATGAATGTTTTTCAACAACTTGAATTTAATCGAACAGGTCATTTTTTCACTGGAATTTTCTTTTGTCAGTAGACATAAAACAATTTTAAACAATTAATTAAGATAATGAATCAATTGTCGAACACAATTCCCTTTTTAAGATGGAAAATCATTTAATTTTGAAGTACACTAAAATAACTTACTCAGTTCAGTTCTTCATAACTCTTAAAACTGTAATTTGAATTAATAAAAGAGAATTTAACTTTAACGAAATATAAATTCATGAATATACATATTCAATTGATAAATTCAAAATTTATACTTATGGAACAAATTTCAATATTAATTTTAGTAAATAGACATTGTGGTAAATGATTACATAAATGTAATTAAAACGTACTAATATCAATATCGAAAATATTTGCATTGTTTATATTATTATTAAATTTTGAAAACAAGGAAAATTAAAACAAATTGTGTGTGATCGACTGAGTGATTGGTTGGTTTATTTGTGTGTTTATCTTCTACGCGTGACTGAACTATTCATTCGACTGTTCTGAAAACCATGGTTATAGGTCGATCCATGCTCCCTGCTCATGATATTATTCAAAAAGTTTTTAATTCCTGATAGTGTCTACGAATTTCATTCTTTTTTATATTTCTATTTATAAATAAGTTAATTGAAATGCCCTCCTTCAAATCGTTTATCAACTCACTGTTGATAACTTATAAACTCAATAAAACACCGATTGGAGAATAATTCTCCTAAATAAAAATAAACTAATAGTTTATTAAATAAAAATAAACTAATAGTTTATTTTGTTTAGAATAAACCCTCACTACGTTCGTCAACTTGCCGAACTTTGATATTTATTAAACTTCCTTTATTGTTGCTTTAAGAATCATTGAAATGTTTTTGTACTTAGCTTCATCAACAAATGTTTCTTTAACTTTATTAATATTATTATATTGTGGGAACTGGTATAAATTAGTGAAATAACATAAATAAAGGAAGAATAATATGTTAAATAGTACAGTTAATAGTAGAGAATGGTGTTATCCTTAATAAAACATTGTATTTCATTAAATATTGTAAACTCAATGTTCATTCATACGAGTATGTTATTTATCAGTTTAGTTGTTTTTATTTAAAACCTTTTACTTTGCCGAAACTCACGGCATATGTACGTAAATACTTCAGTTTTATATAACTAATATTTTTAAGGAACCCTAATACAGTGGTTACTTGTTTATTACTTTAAAAGCTCTTTCCTGTGTAAAACTGAGCGCGCTCGGAATTATTAACATTTTATCATATTTCATTTATCTTTCGTATCTCCGCTAAGGTCAGTGTTCAGGATACAATTATAAGATAAAGTTTAGTATATTACCATGTATACTAACGTAACCAAATAGATAAGCGCAACTCTTTCGTTAAGTTAAAGCATATCGGTATTCTTGTTTCTTGTATGTATAAAAAAATATCCTCGAGACTTCTTGTAAATGCAGCTTTATCTGTGCTATTGCTCTTTTACAATGAAATAGCAAACATAATAGCGGGCAATGTTTAAAGCTTTGCTCGAATAATAAATGTTTGCACGAGACTCGTTGGATGCACTCAGGGATGGTTGTTTGAACGTTTTGTTAGTTTCAGTTATAACATTCATTGAATTGAACTATGTTGCATAACTTTCTTGATAAATGCCTGTGAATATATTATATTATAAATAAACGGATAAAATATTGTAAAATTATTGAATATATTTTTTAAAATCTATTCCTTCTCATTTAAGTTATCGTTAAATCCAACCACCAATTGTTTTTGTTTAAGAAATATAGGAATTTCATTTTGAAATGTTGCTTTGCCACCGTCTTGTAATTTTTAAACTTTATATTCCGTGCGTAAAATAAATAATAGAGCAAGTGACAAGTCTCGGATCATTAATAACCATATACATAATCATGTGTAGTTATTCACAGTACATCACCGCAGCAAGTGATTATGATGAAGTCTAAGCTGAAGCTGAGATTTTAATAAATAATGCCGGCGCAGCTCCGCCATTAACTCACAAGCGGCTCCTCTTGGCTTTGTTTGCACATCATACTTGGTTTGTATGCCCCCCCCCTCCCCCTCCTCTACCTGAAACCAAATAACGTGAATTCTTAATTGTGATACAAGTGCCAATTTATTTTAAAATTTTCCTACGTATGCAACAAGTTGAGTAGATTCATTATTATATCATTTTAAACCAGTACCCAGGGATTAAATACTTTAAGAGATTAATCGTTTTATTACAGAAAATATGAACTCAGATTACAATACGAATGTTAGACGAAGATTAATTAATGAATTGTAGAAAATATGAAGGAATAAGAACATTGAAATTAAAGACAATCTACTTATTTAAGATATTTTGGTGTTGACTATTGGTGTCATTTGTTAATATAATACATATGATATTTTTTGGTATATATTGGTACTATATTAAAATGTTACTAATAATAGTAACCTAAAAAGTATTTCAATCCTAACAATGAGACTTTGTTATCAATAATACCAATATATTTATGGGAGATATAAATATCTATAGGAGATGGAATAACTCATTTCATACCGTTTACTTCTGACTGATATAATAGAAAAGACTTTGTGATAAAGGGCGTATAGACGTAGTAATTTTAATACCTGTCTATATTATCTTTATAAAGAAATTATGATACTTTTACCAAATTTCGCAAACAACACACAAATACTTTTATATGTCAATCTGAGTTTCATATTAATTTGTTTCATCTTCCGGAGTTAAAATAACATTTGATTCATGGTTTGGCTTAAAAATACTTTTTCTGTGTTAGCAAGCAATTGATAACAATATGTAAATATGTTTAAAATCGACAACTCAATGTTCATCAAAAGACGTGAAAAGCTATCAATAATATATACTTACGGAGCGAGAGAAGCGCAAAGATAGTGTTTGAATCGATGTCATTTGATCGTTTAATATCTTATTTTTACAATAACTCTTATTATTCTTTTACGAGTCTAACATCGACCCTAGAGTACTCATTTGATACCAACTTACCGTTGGTAAAAGCGGTTTTACTAACACCATTTGAATTAAAGGGATTTACTTGTACTTGATAAAAGATACATTTTTCCTAAGCCGTGTAGCTCTTGAGAAGTTACATAACACAGTTTCAATTTCAGTTCTATAATTTCTGTCAATGAAATAACAAAGCTCGTTTAAAAGCTATTCAGTTTATAATTAATCTAATGTTTATTTATTGTGCATTTCATAAAATGCTGCGGTCATTAAGTATTTCAGAATTATATATAATAGCTATATAAATTAAGATCATGTTGGGTTTATTTAAACTCCTCTTGAGAATAATGAATGGTCAGAATGTTGTTGAACCTTGGACATAAATTAAAACCCTAAGTGTTATACATATATTAAGACAACCACATTCATTACGAGTGTTACCGTTACCGTTCCCTTTACGACTTTTGTACTTTAAAAAAATGTTTGATTTTATCCCATCTATTTTGGTATTTTAAATCTAACATTACTGTTTGTTAGATAAATTGATAAAGTCGATTTGTATTGCGATATCCTCAGCAACAATACATTGCTTATTGTCTTTCAAAAAATTTAAGGTCTCTATTTGGCCGTAAAAATAGAATAATGAATTTGAATAAAGGAATTCATTTCTGAGTCTTCACACTCCATAGTAAGTACATACTTGAACGCTTTTATGAACCGATAAAATAACGCTGCTGTACAATTATATTACAAGTTCTATGTCCAGGAAGGTAATAAAAATATTAAATTGTTTTCATTAAAAACATGACATCCATGACAATTAAACTATAAGTAGAGGTAAATGACAATCTCTCACAATACAACTATTATTGAAATCCTACAAAGGTATCTTACAACATCGATACATAAAATTATCAATTGCTTGGTGTCTTTGTAAGACGATTATACACGAACATTTGAATCTGTATTAAAATCCTCCAAATATGAATCTGTATGTAAAGAAACTATTACTGATGGTCAGCCTTATACATGTTAGAGTTCCCAACGTGGATGTTCCACGTCAGATACAATTTATTGCCTGTAGGTTCCTCGCTGTAGATTTATCTCCCATCGGTTTAAATTAGATTTGTGAGATCCTTGTTTCAGTTTAACGGCAGGCAGTATAATATTGCAATTTAATTTATATAAAAACTTTAACTTTCAGCTCATCAATATTCCGTTTCTAAGATAGAATCAAATAACGGAAGAAGGTAATAAATATGGCAGACTTTGCTACATTAAGCATCAAGTAACCTAAAATAACAGCCTTCATGTTATCAGATATAAAAGAGGCAGAAAGAAATCCTACAAAATTTCCACCACTTATATTGGTGTTTGTATGCTCACGAAAATATTCAAAAAAAATCTTCACCAAGAATTGTATTCAATATTCAATGTATGATTTCAATTACGATTTATTATTACAGGCTTTGTGCTAAATCATTATTTAAATATAATTAAAATGTACAAATATCACATATCCAAAACATTTTTAATTAAATATTAAATATATTATGATAAAATTTTACAAACACAGAAAATTAAAACAAAATTCTTAAATTTCTCACAAAACTAACAGTGTTAAAAATAATAACATTTTATACTTAAAAATAGTTTGTTATTATAATTCAAAAAATTTTATTTCTTTTTTCTTTTGAATTCTTGATATTTGGATTTTTATATCTTGATATTTAAATTTAAAACAATAAAATAATGTTTTGTATAACATTTAATTTAAAATAGTAAGCAACCAAGTACTTTACCTAACGATTTGGAGACTCGAAAATGTATACAACGAAGAAACATTAAAAACAAAATATAAAAAGATGCAACAGCTAATATAACGGAACAGTGCATCAGTAGACGAGGGGTTAATTTAGGCGAGTAACTGTCTGCTCACAGAACTTGGATAATAGGTTTGCGGATACTCGCGGGATGTAATGTTTAAAATAAAAGTGAGTCCTGGTCGTATTGATGAATTTTTATTATGATTTATTTATAAATAAATTAACTAAAGCCTTTTTATACAAATTATTATTTACTCTTACAGGCTCGTTTAAAAATTCAATGCAGATAGCTGCTCTACTCAATAAAATACCGGCTGGAGTATTAGTTTATTTAATAAGACTAAACCCTCGCTAAATATCTCAAGTTGCTGAACTTTAATATTTGGTAAATTTTCTTTATTGTTTCATTATTTATGTTGCTTTAAGAAACATTTCAATGTCTTTGTACTTAGCTTCACTAAATATTTTTTCAACTTTATTAACATTGTGACATTTTCATATTATCTCAAAATCTATTAAACCACTCGATTTGTTTACAAAAGCTGAGAGTTGATCAATATAAAAATACTAAATGGAAAAGAATCCTTAAGACTAAACTATAAGATCTAAAATAGATTGACGTTAATGAAAGAAATACGTGAAGCGGAGAATAAACGGTATGTGGAAAATTCCAAAGAGTCCTTATTAAGGCAATCCATAAAGAGGATTGTAAGGATCCGACTTAAGGATAATCTATTATGTAGAGATTTGTTATCTTTATAACTGGCTTATTAAAAATATTTTTCATAAATCCTGAATTAAATTAATATTAGTCTGATGGGACTGTATAAAGTATTAATTAAAATTGGAAAAATAGTCTTGTTATAAAAATTTTTTATTTTCTGTATGTATAAGAAATAATGTACAGTATGTTAGTTAAATACTTTACCCTAACGATATACAGGCTTCGATCCCGGTGGAGATCACAGAAGCGTTCAACCATCACAAGTTAGTCTTGCAACCAGTGGCTAGGTAAAGAAAATGGTTACAAAATTGTGGTAGTGCTATTAAATATAAATATAAAGAGGCAATGTGCCTCCATACATATCGCTATTATATAAATTGATCACTACAACTCAACTACATAGTGTTAACTTTGGTGCGTGTAGAAGAATCATGATGAAGGTGTAATCAAAATGAGCTCAAAACCTCAAATATATCACGAGAAGAAAGTAAAAGAGCTGTGCGCTTTGCAGATAAATGTAATATATATAATTCTACCATTACCCCTAGCGATGTCCTACGGGGGACAGAGGGATCGGTTTACCTGAGGATGGGCAGCAGCGTCCTCTGCGTACCATAACACATAACACCGCAGTCATCACCAAGCGTGGCAACTATAGCATATTCCCTCAAGGATCGCGATCTTTGAGGGAGGCCTATGCCTTGCGGTAAGCGACTATAGGCTGACAAAAAGAAGAAACAAGCAATACTAAGTTTAGTTTATTTTTCCACCTTAGTAAAGTTCAAAGTTGGATATGTTTAACAAACAAACAAAATACAAACTCAAAGTTTTTCTGTAACCTAACAGAACTAAAAATATAAAATCAATTTAGTCCCACTTCAAAAAAGTAGTTCAGTACAATCAACCGCAATACATGAACATAATTTTAATTAACAATTCCTTACTTTGAAACTTCGCTTTGAAGCAACGAACGATAAATTTATTTTTTGTGCCTTTACAATATTGGCTCGAAGAAAATTGTATTTAACTTTCATGATTTTTATTACTTTTTCACTTTACGCTTCTTAACTTATTGGATAATAAACACAACTTCAAAATTGAATAATATCAAAGAATAAATAACAGGTTAGTGCTAAAACGGGCACTTGGTACTTCATCTTACACTGACGGGGTTAAGCGGATGTTCAGTTAAAACTAGATTTATAACCTTAGATCAAGACTACTTTAAGGACTTGGAATATCCTTCAGTTAAGTCATAAAAGTACCACATGATAAATTACAGTAGACTTCAAACACTTCATATGGGGACGTTTTATATCTGACGTGTTGAAATTACGGGAATCGACATATTATAAGTCAATGTCTTTCATTATAACGGGTCATACTAAAAAAAAAAGTACTGTTTGTATATTTGTTCCTTCACCAATTAGCATTTGTTAGGTCGAGCCTTGAATTGAGGTAATTCAAGTTGCATTTAAGACAGCTGTGCCAACTTACACTGGCCGTATGCCAACCGATACAGTGGAGTCTTACGTACAAACCGCTAGTTGCTATGAAGTTGTAGTTTATGTTTATTTCGTCATTAAGTATTTTAAAATAACCCAAAAAAATACATATTTTTAAGACTCCCACAAGGGTTAAAATGGTTCGTTCAGTAGTCAATCTATTTTGCCAGATAATAACTTCTTAACAAAATAATATATAGTTACCAAAACCAATAAATAGTTTCTAATATTGTAAGTATTGTTCCTGAATGCGTAGCCGTTCTAATAAAGTACCTAATTCTGACAGAATTAAACTTCGTTTGATCTAATCTGAACTTATTCTCAAGTAAACAATGACACGTAACATATTAAATCAATAGTTTACAAAAACAATTTTAGAATCAAATATTACAAAATATACCAGCAAATTCGAAACTAAGTTCCAGTTATTATTCTGTTAAAAATTGCTAGAGTTTTGCATATTGTTGTTCTTTTCTGTGAAGCATATCAGTTACCTTATTAAAAATATTTCTAACATGTATGACAGTTGTGATGATAAAATTAATAGTTAAGTATTTTTGAGAGCTAATATTAACATAGGCATTGTATAATTATTAATGCCCTTGTCATTAAAACCGCACATTATTAGCAATATTTAGTAACAATTTGTAAGTTGTATGACTATGAGTTCTGAAATTAAATATATAAAAATTATGTTGCTAACATTTAATATTTTTGACTTAATTTCCCTTGAGTTTCCCATAAAACCTGGCAAAAAGAAAATGCATAAATTGTGCGCACCTGAATTCCTTCGAGACTTCAAACTTCACATTAAGGTACACTGAATGAAAGAATATTTAATATTAAAAAAATATTTTAAATAGTCGCAGTAGAGTAGTAAAATTATTCCCACATTGAGGAGAATTTTACAGACATGTACAAATAATAAACACAAAGTACTCAGAGACTCGATGCAATTGTCATACCCTTGGCTCGAGAGTTATTGTCACTTATCGATATTGTGACGTCAATGTAAGTTATAAAATAGAAACAATGTCATGAAGTTATAATTCTGTTCTCTAAACCATAAAAAATATTAAGCAATAAAACTGATAGGTTTATGGACGAGCATCTCAAGTATTAAAACATCCTTCCATCGAGTCTGAAAATTATTAATTGTTGTAATATTATCTGATAAAATAAATTATTATAGTGTAGTACATACAAAGTACAATAGCCCTTATTTTACAAACTTTAAAGGGAACTGAAAAAGAAAACTGTGTTTTAATAACTCTTTAAACAAAATAAAAAATTCAAGTCGGTCTCAGTTAACTTCTTCAGCTGCTAGATCTTGAAGCTTGCAGAGATGGCTGTCTCTCGTGATTCTGGAATACAACAACAGCATCTTATAGTAGGCGAAACTAAAGCAAGGAACCATCCAGCTAGAATGAATAATGTTATTTTCTCTTAAATATTGTTTTCTATTTATCAATCAGCCAAATATAGGCAAATTGGTTAAAAGATATTTCTTAATACATACCTACTATTTACAACAGTTTTATGTTTATCTTAATTGTATTAAACTAAATCGCTTCGTTTATAAAAGTTGTAAGAAAGTGTAAAGACCGTTCAGTTTGTTGGAAAAGGAACTTTAATCGTAAAGTGTACGATTTCAAATATGTATATTAACTCGTTGATAAAGCACAGAGTAACGGTATGTGGAAAATCTCATCCCGACGACTCCATATTAAGGCAAATGAAATGTCAAACATAATAGCGGGCAATCTTTTAAACATTTACTCGAATAATAAATGTTTGCTCGAGACTCGTCCGATGCACTGAGAGACGGTTGTTTGAACGTTTTGTTAGTTCCAGTTACATCATTCATTGAAATATTCTGCTCAATTTACTTGATAAATGTTTGTTTTTATATATTATATTGTTTTTCCAAATGTTAGTTTGTAAGAAATAACGTAGAATATACGTTCTCATTTAAGTTATCTTTTAACATTTTTTTCTTTTTTTAGCAATTATTTCGTTTTTACTTCTATTCATTCATAGCATTCATTCATTCTACATAAGAGCGTTGAATTGACGAATCTTGATTGCTTAATAAGTAAATTGCGTCATTTACAGGAATAATCATCACTTCTCAGCTGAATCTGAAATTATAATAAATAGTGCCGGCACAGCTTCATTATATCTCTGTACTTAGTACTGTTGTGCTTAGTACTGGCTGTGGCTACTAAATACAAACAAAGTAAAAATTTGTTTCGATCTAGGAGAGACAGGCGGACCCTTGGTCTTTGCCTTATTTGTGAGCAGCAAGTTGAGAAGCAAGAAATAAAAATAATCAAATTAATTATATGATGAAATAGATTGAAAAAATTGGACAATAGATAATGTTTTTTCTGCTATATGGCATAGCAGAAAAAAAAATCTAAAAAAAAGACTAATTATGTCGTTTTAGACGACAAACGAATCGACAACAAAATTAAAATTTGTTAAAATTTGAACTACACCACCACATTTAAGCTCATTTTAAAATAAAATTACTAGCTTCATAAAAATTACTAAAAAATTTGCTAATATGAAACTGAACTCTATTCAGTACTTGTTTCCGCAAAACAACACAATGAACGTTTAAAAGCTTGTTCCTTTAAATTTTTCAAAGAAAGAAAATTTATGTTTATGTTTACAACACAAGATTAACTCAGATCACGATACGAATGTAAGACGTAGAATAATAAATATATGAACATTTTAATGGTAAGACTATTCTATTAAAAAGGCGTTGTGATAAAGAAGGAACCGACCTAGTTATCTTAATATCTGTCTATTTCATTGATTTTTTTTTTCGTATCCCAAAAATAAATAAGCAATACAGATTAAAACCAATATCTTTTTTTATATATAAATATTTATTTTTCCCGTTTTATTTCCCAGTGGTATTAAAAAGCCTTGGCAAAAACGATATACACCCATTGAGCGCACCTGCACTCCAGAGGTCTTGTTATATAAGGGTAGTTATATAATTATTATTTTTTATTTGAATAATAATGTTTGAGTGTCATTAGTTTGTATCGTCTGTTATGGTCTAAATAACATTTAATTTGTCGTTTGGCTTAAAAATACTTTTTGTTTCTTATCATGCAATTGTTTTGTGACAATGGACCTACGTTTTAAATCATCAACTCAATGTTATATAATAAATGAATCATATTTTCGTATTTTGTTGAATTCATAATAAGCCTTAGTGAGGAAAGTTCAAAATATAGAGCCGAAAAAATAACAAGCTTGAAGAATACATTATTTTATCACATAGCTCCTTTATAACTTGAACTGAATGGTGTTCCAAATCCTTGAACGTGGCTTTATCTATGGAGGGTTATGAGTCAAGTGTTAACTGCACACATGCGCTTCACCCCGGCATGCCAAGATGAAGTGCGAGGGGGTTGGGGTCTAATTCGTAATTTATTCCTTAAGATTTTAAAATTTTAAAATTTGTTCATTATGCAATGATGAAAAGATAATAAATTAAAAAAAAATAATTATAAAAGTTAAATTAAATTTTTCTTTGAGCCAATAACGCTTAAAATTATGTTCAGATACTGCGGTGGATTTTATACTGTGTAATACAAATATTAGGTTATGATTGATAAAAATAGTTTATATTGCTTTTTTTGAACTGGAACTAAATTAATTTCATATTATTAGTTGTATAAACTTACATAACAACTTTTAGTCTATTTTTGTTTGTTCAGTAAACGTAGCCAAAGGTGGATGGAGAAAAAAATAAACTTATTATTGCTGTTACTTGTGTTCATTTTAGTACCAATATTATAATTTCGTATCGGGACTAAATTCAGACGCATGAACTCTTCTGTGATCTCCAGGACCCGGGACTATTGCTATGGTAAGTCCCCTATTATATTGTGTATTAAGTCCTACACATAGAGAAAATAAACTAAAAAAATCCATGCCCGCAGGGGGACACGCGTGGGTAGACCTCGTGTGAAACTCGTTTAAAATATAACTCACACACCTAAGAGTGACACATGATGCCGTTGTTTACATCAAAAATTTCCAAGCAAAACGCGGTTTTTATTTTTTTTCTCGGAAAAGGTATATTTTTTGGAAAAACTTTTGGTACTTAAATTTAGAGTAAAAAATAACCTTTCTATTAAAAATATTTGCGAGGAGGGAATGTTGGTCAGAAAAAAGTTGGCGTGGTTTTACCTACCTTAAATTTTCAAGCTAAAAGTGGTTTTTATTTTTTTTCTCGGAAACGATACCTTTTACGGAAAAACTTTTGGTACCTAAATTTAGAGTAAAAAATAACATTTCTATTAAAAATATTTGTGATGCAAGAATATTTACCAGAAAAAAGTTATGATTTTTTTTCCAAAAAATTTCGGTTTTTTTACCCCCACCCCTAAGTTATTGAAGTTAGGTTTTCTGTTTATGTACATTAGTTATAGGTATTTATCAAAGACATCATATAATATGAACGCGATTGATCTCCTTTGTATAGGGACAAAGTTATGGTCGAAAAACTAAAATCAGAAAAAGTGAGGCCCTAGCGCCCCCTGTGACCGGATTTCTCTGGTTAACAAACTTGACCTTCATTTCTAGATGGTTGATTTTTGTGCAAAGTTTGAAAGCGATCCGAGCGAAACTGCGGCCGCTATCGTGCTGACAAAAGTCGAATCTGGACGCACGCACGCATATATATATATATATATATATATAAACTTTTTGACCAATGGTCATTTCGGACTCAGGGGGTCATAAGAAGACCTCCTGTGAAGAAATTTTTCCAAAATTCGAAAGTCGGGTACAAATGAATGGGCAGACCGAATTCTTCGAGGTCTACCCAAAAGATAAAATTAAATTAAAGATTAAACCAATTTGTTGTTTTAAATAAAAGTCAACTTAATTTTCACAAGATATCTAAACTCTTCCTTTTGTTAGTTTTAACAAATAGAATTCAATTTAATTTGAAGAGTTTTTAGTAGATCGAAATGTTGTTGACTCATTTACTGGGCTGATATTATATTGTATATATCATACACATTGGTACACATCCTTTGATAAAGAGTGACTGGTAAGTTTCAAGCCGGTCCTCATCACAGCAGTATTCCGAACTAGTAGTCGCTACTCATGGATTGATTGCACTCATCTTTTTATGTAATAATTGACGATTCAAAAGTGCGTGTGAATGTCTACTTGAATTTGTTAATAATTATATCTTAAAATTTATATTATATATGGTAGATATAACTTTCTGCGTAAATACAAATTTTTGGATAAATATTATAATTTACAGGATGTTTTTATAAAAGGTATACATTGCAATTTTTTTTTTAATTTTTTTATAATTGATCACACGATAAAAAATCACACACACGTCTGTAAGTTCAAAAAAATTCTGTCACGGACAGAACACTTCACTACCTCCGGGTGATGATTAAGTCTGTAATATAGATAAGGAGGGCCGATCAGATTATTATAAATTTCTTGATGTGTTATATATTTCTTGAAAAGTTCCTTAGACGTTTATCATTGCAAGAAGAGTCTCTATATTAATTAATAAAATGAACAAAACCAAAGCCAAATCTATATTACTTATACATGTCGGAAATTACAAAATCAAATGTAGACATTGAAATATAGTTATTGCAAAATAGAATACCTTATACATTATCTAATTTATTTATTTCCTTTTAAGTCCATCCTTTGTATAAAATGTAATACACTTGTATATGATAATATTAAATGTAACCAAACCGCGGTCACGTGACATATGCACTAATAGTACCCCTCGGTAACATTATATGCCCCGAGAAATATGGGGCCGGACTTCCTTCTAGTCCTAAATTTATGTGCCTTTGAGTAAATATATTTGGATTATGATAATTTTAGTCTAATGGTAGGAGTTAGCGCATCATTATTCATAAGGTTATTAACCCATTTTACATCAGACACTTGGTGTGGTCGCGTGTATGTAAAAATCCTTGAAATGATTTTTTGTATATTTAAATACCACTGTTATTAATACATAATATATGCTATTATCACTCCTGATATCTCTACTATATTAATTTTCTAGTAAGATATCATCACTTACTTTAACATGTTAATATATAAGCTTTTAAATTACAATCTTTCATTGCACTCACAATTCTAGAGTTAGTCCCTTTAATATCTTAAGCTGAACTGCTATACCAAAATTTTGGTTTATACACTTAAGATTTATACCCGAAAGTTGAAGAATGAGAACTGTTCTTCTAGTCATCTTCTAGTCATCAAGAATGAGAATTGTCAACCAGCTGTTTGTAAAGAGTTATTAAACGTATAATGTTATGAATTAATCGCAAGTATATTCATTTTTATATTGTAAGGTGTGTAAGGTGTGACGACATAGTTTTGTTTTTCCTTTGTTAAGTTTGTTGTAAGTGTTACACCTTTAGGTTCGTTACGTTTTTTTATACTTTTATCTCGATTACCAGGAGAAATAGGCGGGATTCAGTTATCACGTAACGTTGAAACTTCATAAACCTCAAGCAACTGTCTTATTTATTCCTATATCACAGTAATCCCTACAGCTCCTTGAGGACCCAATCTTTTTCGCCTTTAAGAATTAATAATAAATGTCATACTAAGAGCTATCTTAATTATAAAACTCTGAAGAACATAAATCCTTCACTTTATGTTTTTGCTCTAGGCTCTGTTTGTGATACCGCTGGGAAATTAAGGTTGTTATTAAAAACATTTTACTTTTTAACCCTTTATAACTAATCACTCGTCGAGACGACGACGTGCCACTTGACGAAATTCGAAATCACCTACTTCGCTCCGTCCCCTGACCTTGACTCTTTCATTACCTTCCTAATTTGAGTAAACCATGCAGCCCGTGACACTATTGGGTCCAGGCACATCATAGAACGTGCTCTGTGACCTTTTCGTCGTCCGCTGGACGAAGGTTTAGTAATAACAAGAACTTTATTGTTACGGTACGTACATTAATAAATTCTTATATTTATTGTTTTACATTTTGTAGATCTGCTTTTTATCGATAAATGTAGAATAGTATTTATTAAATTTCTAATTTAATTTATTGGATAGATTTAAATAGGAAGTTTAATGCAAAATTTAGTAGTAAGTAAATTTTTGGTTCGGTTTAGATACACGGTACGGAGAGATGTAGAGATGTTTTCACTTTTTTATATTTATTTTAGATGGATTTGAGGAATCAAGAGGATCAAATTCGTCATTGGCTGGAGTCAGCATCGGAAAGCGAATCGAAGGAGAGATCTGACAGCTGAACATCGGAAACGGATGACATTTTAGAGAAATATATTAGTTTCATTTAAAGCCAAATCCAACAAAGTTGTATTTTTATTGTCAACTATTCATGATCAAACTATTATTAATGAAACGACATGAAAACCAGAAATAAAACATTTTTATAATAGCACAAAAGGTGCAGTGGAAACTGTCGATCAAATGTGTGTAAATATAAGCTCTAACCGGGAAACCAAGAGATGGCCGGTGTGTAACTTTTATAACATTCTCAATATATGTTCTATTAATTCTTACGCTATTCGTGTCTGTAACAACATAAGAAATAAGAAAAAGCCAATGACTGTGTGCGATTTTGTTATGAAGTTAGGAGATCAGCTAATGGAACCCTGGCTTCCGCAACGATAATAGACCGTGAGTTTGAGGCGTAATATAAGGGTCATGATTGAGGATATTCTTGGCGAATCTTCAACAATAGAAGCTCCTGTTCCTTCTACGTCAAACGCGCGTAAAATTTGCTACCTATGTCCATCAAAGGCCCGGAGAATGACCAAGCACCGTTGCACCAGATGTAGAAAAGCTGTTTGTGGTCCACAAAATGGTGGTATGTGTGGTCATTGTGTAAATTGATATTATAACATTAATTAGTACTTAATTTGTTCATTATAATCCTTACTTTTATGCCATGAAACAAGTTCCTATCTTAATTAAATATTTTTTATTATATTTCATTGTTTTATTCCGTAGTCCGTTGGACGAAGGTGTAGTAATAATGTAACAATGAAAACAGTTTAGTTATCTAGGGTTAATAACATTTTTAATTAATGTTTTGAAATAGCAGTCGTGAATTATAAACTAAACTCTGCCATAGTGAGGCATTGAGTGCACTTACATTATTGTACTTGGTAATATTAAAACTTATATAACTAATTAGATATCACCTTGATCGTAGTAACTTAGATATATGAAGTTCTAACTTTATCGCTTAGAATTAATTATTTATAATAGTATATACAACGTACACTAACTTGTCTGTAACAACATCGTTAAACAAGAAGGTGTATAACGCTGTGAGAAGAAAAATAGGACAAAAATAAAATAAAAAGAATCTCATTATTAAATACAAACAGCACAATGAATACTCTAAAATGTTTTTCAAGACTTTTATCAAATTTAATAAAATATAATAAATATAAATTATAATGACTTTTCTTAATATCCGTTAACGGAAATTGTTTTTACCTCTGTGACATTGCGGAGACGAGTCTGCATTATTCATTATCATGTAAATTGAGTTTAATCTGTTTTGGTTTAGAACTACCGGGATTCAAAAATCTTCGTAACTTCTACATAAATCGATGTAAGTCAGTTTTAATATTCAATAAATGGATATTAGTTGTTTAATGATCAGACTATTTAGTATCGTTTAGTGCAATATACTTAAATAACACATACAAGCAATAAGAAATAACTATCAAGTACAAAGTAAGGAACAGTTGTCATAAATAATGAAATAAGTGTTACTAAAATAAGATACTTTGACCGTTAATTACATGTATGCATAGATACATATATAAATATAAACATACATACGAACAAACGTAACAGCATCAACAATACTGTTTCCAATTTATTAAGTTTTTACTAAGTTCTTATTATAATTTTATACTGACTTCCTTTTAAAAGAGTTCCAAGGAACGGAATATTTAATAACCAAGTGATCAGTTAATCATAACATTTATATGTATCATAATAAGTAGATACAGTCTATGACCAGTTGATACTTCTCACATCTGGTGATAGTGGAGATGACGACTGATCCGTCATTAATTGATCTTGAACGCGATATATTAGATAATAAAAAGATCGGTAAAGATATCTTCAATAAAAAAGATAAATCAAGTAAACTATTTGATGATATTAAATATGCACTATTACACTACATTATATATTTTATATTTAGAATTGGGAAATCGTGAGAGCGTGAAATGTGTAATTTATAGAGATGTGTTTGGACGAGGGGAATGTAGTAAAAGCTTTTGAACGCATAAATCTCATGAGCCTTTCAGTATTTTGCGTTGGAAGGTATCATAGGTTTAAAATAGGTGTGGTTTAATGCTTATAAATGAAGCATTGAATATGTATCTAGAACTGGAACAAAACATTTAAATGTTTGTTGTAGCCACAATAAAAAACAATCAATTTGTAATGAATTTATCGAGAACTATAGGTTCAGATTTATTGAAATAAATCATTTCTGCCAGAATTATTTTTCATTCAATAGTTAAGCATTTAATTACGACGAGTATTTGATACTGATATATTTAAACATAAATCTTATATATAGACTATATAAACATAAATCTAATAGGTATATCTATAAAATAATTCAGCAAGTTTTGTAATTAATACGTCAAAACGTTATTAATTTGTATGTTATTAATTTAGTTCTGTATCAATCATCTCATCTTCCTATGTCAGAAATTATCGATAAATAAACATTTTTAGTAATTCACAGCGTCCATACCTAGAAAGAGCTTTTAAGTAGCTACGCAAACAAACTAGTGATGATTAGATTACAGTTCCGTTAATATAGAAAAAACATCAAAATCAACTTGAATAAAAGCAACAGACGTAATATAAATTAAAGAACTTTAAGGAACCGCCTGCACTTGTACACAGTGCCTTCACTGACATCCATCAACCGTTAATCTGTTGTGTCGCGAGATGCGGACACACTGAAATTATATTGTTCTAAAGCAAAAGAAAAAATGTATATAATGTAGTAAAATGAATTACTTCATTACATCTTCGGAATAATATTATGATCAAAGAATATTTATTTAAAGCGTCAATAAAATGTATACGACTACAATTTTATCTTTTATAATAAGCTAGCTGAATCTCGCCCGCTTTGCTGGGCAAATAATAACAAAGAATCGCAAACTATATGTGGGTTAATTGAAAATAATCACAAATTGTATGTGGGTAAATTGAAAATAATTACAAATAATCACATACTGTATGTAGGTAAATAGAAAATAATCACAAATAATGACAAACTGTAAGTGAGTTACGGAACCCTAATCCTACGAATAAACCTAGTGAGAGGCCAAATAATTTTAATTTCTACTGCAATGGAATGGGAGAAGAGAGGGACCGGGGGTAAACTTAGCAGTTTTTAGCTGTAACTTTGGAAAGGTGTGGACCTTTGCATAATCTTTTCTTATTGCACCTATTCAATATGTCAGGAGTCTTGTGTCCAAATTTCAGCTTTCTAGGTATAACGGTTTGGGCTGTAGAGCGATGAATGAGTCAGTGAGTGAGTGTCTTTGTGCTTTATATATTAAGATAAAATAAATAAATAGCAAAGTTAAAAATAATACTGTCCCTTCCTGGATATGGAATACCCTTGAATACTACAAAACTTCTTAACTCAAAAAGAGTTAAGAAGTTTTGTATAAAGATAAG
This sequence comes from Melinaea marsaeus rileyi, assembly GCA_918358865.1. Classification (NCBI taxonomy): domain Eukaryota; kingdom Metazoa; phylum Arthropoda; class Insecta; order Lepidoptera; family Nymphalidae; genus Melinaea; species Melinaea marsaeus. The sequence continues at coordinate 11,471,446 of OU911086.1, read as the reverse complement.
CAAAAGATGTATGTATTTTTTATTAGCTTGAGTATTTTATAAACTGCAATCAAAATATACTGCGACAACTAGTTCACAAGAAACTTTATTTAACTATTATTTTTCAAGGTCACCGATTACTGCCTCCTTCAGAAGTTATTTACCAATTGATCAACACGAGAATAAGTTAATAAGTTATGCCGAATCGTTACTCAGACTTGGCGACAATCTTTATTAATTTTTCATATTGCATTGTCCGATTCAATAAACGGCTTCTATATGTCATTCTTATTTCACTTTACATCTTCACTTACAAATATACAGATGTTCAGATGTTGTTCAAATTTGTCTTATTACTGAGATAAGGGACTAAAATCTGATAAAATATTTTTTTTCATAAACTAAATAAAAGTCCGTGTTGGTTTTCTCACAAACAACAAAGTCAATTTCTTAAAACTCTTTTTTGTTTCTTGTATCAAAGGATCATGCAAAAAAGTAATAAACTTGTTTCGTGTACCTCAAACTTGTATTAAGTAAGATAAGGTCAGACCTTTTGGGGAAATAGATAGAAATATTGCGAATAAAGGTATAAGTAATGCATACTTTTTAATTCATAATATTCCTTTTAAATGTGTCTTTGTTTCAAATTTTACCGAGATGTCGCTTTCTTTTATATAATACAAATAAAGGGAAATAATACGACAAATATGTAATGTTTAAACAAAAAGTAATATTGGTTGATTATAGTTTAAACAGTCACTGGTGAAGTACTAGACACTTACTGATTTTCTTATAGGTTATAAGACTTATTTGATTACAAAAATTGAAACACGATTTATTTATTTATTTATATTATATCTTTTCCACTTTGAATCATTATCAGTGATCACTTGTGTACGTCAAAATGGAAGTGTCCAATTGTAGGCTATAGGGATATTATATAAACTTAAAAATGATTTATTCAAGTTTGTTATCTTGATTATTGAGATGTATCAGGATTGCAAGTGAATATACTGAAATAAATATATTTTGGTTAATATATTTAATTCCCTTGTATTCCATTCACCGAACTAAAAAAAAACACCCTCGTACTAGTAAGTAGGTACGTAGTATTAACGCTCCACAGATACGTAAACACGCTGCAATCAATTTGTATGCGATGTCGCCTCTAACGACTACACAGATGTCAAATTGTAGAAGAGACAGTTTTTATAGTCGGAATTTGCAAAAATGCAACATAAAACACCTGGAGATAATTATTCATAACATAGTTATATTTCATATAATTTAGGACGATCTTGTGTTCTAATCAGTGTCTAAGCCAGTGGTGATTCTATTCCCAAACTGGCAAATTCTTTGAGAAATCTACTCCCTATTTCAAGCTTAATTGTGTTTAATTTTGGTTATTTTGTAGACGTATACATACGTACGTTTTTCAGTTATTTTTGCGTCATAATGCCGGTTGACATATTATAATGACAGCCGTAGCATATTAGTTTAGTTTAGTCTTGAACCGCATTTAGACACGCTTTCATTTGCACTGGAGTGAAATAAACGGTCCAGAGGATACTGCGATTTAATTAATTAATTGTACTGCTTTAAGATGTGTGTTAAGATTTAATTTATAGTTACGTGTATAATACATTAATTGAATAATATATTACTTCATTACTACATCATTATTCAGAATATGTTTACAAAATATCAACTTATTAATAATGTACGTGGAAGGTTTGTAACATAAGGAAATTAAGAAAGCAGTGATTATAAAACTATTTAAAAATTAAACTTAAACCACTTAATTTATTAATACTTAATATCACTGTCATTTAAAAATATAGAACTAAATATATATCGGAAAATACTTAAATATAATCTGTGTATCTCATTAGATGTTAGTGAAATTAGTTTTAGTTACTAATGATATGTTTAAAGTCTCTAGTTCCCTACAACGTAGTATTAAGCTGCTCTTGTTACACTCGCCCTAACATGATCACTTCATAAGAATAACTTTAGACATAGTCTACAGATTCAAATGTTAAAATCATTATTACAACTTGGCGTTTATTTTATAATTTATTTTACTTTATTCTTTATAAAATTATAATCAATAATAAAAAATACACGTTTACGTTTTCGCAGTAAGTCCGCAGTGACCTGCAGCTCACGACAAAGACAAAGCAGACTGACGGTTGACGGATGGTCGAGGCGACAATCTCTGCAAGTACAGGCGGTTCATTAGAGTTTATTTATTCACCTTACCTCTATTAGTTGTTGATATTTTATTAAAAAATATAACAAGAAAGTATATTTACTATAAACTTTGTTTTGGTGTTTTCATGTGTCAACTGAACGGATAATTGAATAAATCGCTCTGTTCCTCAAGAAGGGTTTTTAAATCTGCTTTTTATATACTATAAAAGTAATAATAATTTGTTATAAATATGGGTACTTGTAATATTTGTATATAAAAAATCAGCTTTGGTATGGTTTTTCCATAATGGTCAAAAAGTAATCAATGGAATTAAGTGATAACAATGTTGTATTTTTTAAATACAAATTGATAATAATAATAAATTTACTCTAAATTTAAAATAAAGTCTATTACTTATTACTCTTATTTGAAATATCTCTAGCCTTTTTATAAGAATATTCGGACTCACACCCACGAACGAGGTTAAATCCAAATAAAATTAAAGGAAGTTACATTGGCCACGTTCCGACCGAAAAGGAGTATAAAACTGTAAAATACATTCAGTATTCACGAATCACTGACTACGTTGCTGTAAAAGGAACGTTGATATTCATTTTATATATTGAATAACTTTTTTTTAATTTCCTACAGTCAAAGAAAACCTTATTTTTAATCCATTGATATTGATCTTATTAATAAAGCGAAAGAATATTAACTTTATATATTATAAGGATTTAATTCACGACTCATGCACGAGTCTTTTTGGATAAAAGCTCTCTTTAAAAATACAAAATAGAAAACTAGTTTAAACAAAGGAACAAAACAAATAATCAAATAAATTAAATAAAAGACAAACCTAATAATATTAATTCTACGTCCAGGGATGTTATGACCGCGTGTAAACAATGTCCTCCGAGATATTCTAAGTAGCATTCAATAAAATCATACACGTTTCAAATTAATGCGGGAATGATTATTATTATATCGTTTTGTTAAGGCAGCAATTATGTAAGATACATAGATACATACATAGATAATAGTATTTACTCTTAGCAAGCGTCCATCTTTTTTAAACTAAGCGTATAAAACTTTTGACTTTCAAAGCATTTGTCGCTGTGATAACTTAAGAATACACCAAACAGACAAATTAACTTGAACTTAAGCAGCTACTTGTGAACACTTCATTGCTTTTATATCATGTACGATAATTTATTATTAAAGATCATATAATGTAATTGGTGCTAAAGTTTTTAAGTTACGCGATGTATGTTTGTTTATAGCCTTACTGTATTATGGTTGGTAGCCCTGACGGTTGAACTATAGGTCATGTTCAATTCAAACACATTTTTTTGTGGTTTCCAGATTGGTAAAACTTTTGATGAGTTCCAAACAAGTATAGTCTCTCTGTAGCCACCGAGTGCTGAAATAGTGATAAATTATATAAAATGAATATGTACTCTAATATTAACTCTCCTAGTGCTTTTATTAGTTCTTTCTGCGCAATGCACTGACGGTAAATATGGTATGCTTTAGTAGATACTTTGAGTAATGCGTCTTCTTTTGGTCATAATTAATAAAGTTTCAACATTTCAAAGTTTTTAAGCTCCTATTAAAATTATGTAGAATATTAATATATGTTTATATATGTGTTTATATAACCATAAAGATAAAAAATATTTTGTGTTGAATTCATCCCGGCGAAACTGAACTGTACTTTGTAATATATATGTATTAAACAATGTAATCTTTTAATTTATATGACATTTTATAATATCTTCATTTGTGATATGAAAAGTAATTATAAAAGGAGTCAAAGTCATTATCGGGCGTTACTGTAAAGTGCTCCGGACAGAGACGGTTTATGGAAAAAAGAACAATTAATAAAATACTAACATATAACCGCATATTAGGCTGCAGAAATAAAAAGCGGTAACAAAAACAAAAAGTTATTTCACTTTTAAAGATATGCTTATCTTTACGACTAAGATATTTAATGTCCAAAAGCAAGATGAACGAAAATGATAATACTCCTCTGACTGATGTTTTAACAAACAAACTTTTTTGATGAGAAAGTGAAATAACTTTTTGTTTTTGTTACCGCTTTTTATTTCTGCAGCCTAATTTCATATAAACAGCACAAAGTTACTGTACCTAATATTATTATTTTTAACAATAGGTCCCCTGTTTTATACTATTATTTACCTGTTACCCTGGTTTATATTATTATTTGCAAATTATGTCTTAATAAAAAGCGTATTTTAAATTTATTGGTTATATGTTAGTATTTTTTAATTATTTGTTAAGACAAACGAATAGTTTTATATTATAAGACTTTGCACAAAAATCAATCATCCAAAAATGAAGGTCAAGTTCGTTAACCAGAAAAATCCGGCCACAGGGGGCGCTAGGGCCTCACTTTTTCTGATTTCAGTTTTTCGACCATAACTTTTTCCCTATACAAAGAAGATCATTTGCGTTCATATCATATGATGTCTTTGATGAATACCTATAACTAATGTAGATAAACCGAAAACCTAACTTCAATAACTTAGGGGTGGGGGTAAAAAAACCGAAAATTTTTGGAAAAAAAATCATAACTTTTTTCTGGTAAACATTCTAAATAAATTGAGATAAGTAACCTTAAATAAAGTGTAACATAAATTTATAATGCAATACTGGAGACTGTCTGAATAAGAGTTTGTTGTTCAAAGACACCTTCTTATGGCAGTATACTGAGGTTTGAGAGATACAAGACTTAAGGAATTGGTCATGTTAATGAATAGTTTTAATTTATTAGTTAGGTTAGGTTAGGTAAATGGCGGATAAAGATGGCCTTTCTAAATTAAGATTAAGAATCAACGTAAACTACTAAATGAGGTGGTACTCAAAGAGCTATTCATCTAATAAAGATTACCGTCGTCTTACCGTCTGTATGTAGAACCTAAATATATATTACTTCCCTTCGTATATTAACGTGGCTCTGTCTTCAATTTAATTCGCTTAAAAGCGATGTAAAGAATATGCCTATTATGTTGAACATTTGTGTTTTAATAAGATATTAAGTACATATTAATTACTTTAGAGATATCGAAATAATATAATTTTAGAAAGACAATCTTATGATTAAGCTTCTGGTGCTTAAGGATTACAACTTATATCTGAATTTGATAAACTAACTAGACCACCTTGCTGTCTAACTCCTCAATTAAAATGATTCCTAACTTCTAAGATATTTTCCTTATATTCATTACCATATAAATTGTATTTATAAATTGACCTTATGATTTTATATATGACTTCATTTTTGAATTAATTTTATATAAATAAAAGATACACGAAGTAAACGAGTTGATAACATTAAATATGGTTAAGTAATATTATCTATTTTATTGTTAGAATTAGAACTCGATACGTACTATCGAGAGTTCTAAAACGGCGGTTTAAGGCTTGCAAAATCGGAGAGCGTGAAATGTGGAATTTACAGAGAGATGTTTGTACGAGTGGAATCTGGTAAAAGATTTTGATTGCATGAATCACATAACCCTGCTAGTCTTTTAAGTTGGTACGTTTTATACTTTGGAGGCTGTGTGGTATTCAAACATTAACTACTCTCTCTGTGCAGTCACACCGACTATTATTTAAGAAATAATCAAATTATATATATACATATCTGTCACATATGTCACGTTTTAGTCTTAGTCGTTTATTTTATTCCTTAAGTTGAACGCCTCTTCGCAGATTCTTTTTCGGATAAAAAAACTTTGTGAAATTATTAAATTATATTTGCTTAATATCTTCTCCGTTTTTTCTCTAAACTGGAAGATATGAAATAAGTTTAGTAGGTTTTTTACATTTTTTTTAAACTTGTTTTTTATATTTTAATAAGTAACTTCTGTAGCAATCTTCAGACTACATCAGCTACTTCAACTTATAACTAAGTCGAAAGTTACAGAGCTTCTAGGATTACGAAAAGAAATAAAAATGTTTGTAATCATTCACAGGGCCCGTACCTACGGCTTTTAAGTAGCAACGTAAATAAACTCGCACTGACTGGTTTAGAGTTCCGTAAAATTAATAAAATTGTAGTTTAAATATTTATATTTAAAAAAATGTTATTAGAAGATTATCGGAGTCCTTTATTTTATTTCAATTAATTACAGAGATTGAACATTTTATAATTTTAAGTATATATTATACAGAACTCCCAAATATTGTTGATGGTTAGTGTAATAGATCAGCTACATAGTTTACTAAATGCTTGGCTGCTATGCAGTGTGTAATTACGCCGGATGCTGCGGACGTTTTGTGCGCATTCGTACAAAACGTCCAATACGAGAATGGTAGAATGTACGAAATTACCTTTAATTTTAAATCTTCGTATGAATGAAAGATATGTGTAAGTAACGTTTGGTAAACGGAATTACCTTTTTATGCAACGTTGTTATGATTGAAAATTTTCAGACATCACTAGTATCTACTATTAATAGTCACTAGAATAAACTAGGTGTAATACACTGTAAGTAATACAAATATAATATTAAAAAAAATTAAGAGTTAAGGTAAACTTACACATACTTTTTTAAATGTCAATTGTTTGTTGTATATTTCATGCCAAGTATTAAACTAAGATACTTGTTATAAAATTTAAAATAATGATGATATTTAGCGATAAAACTATCGTATAACTTATCAATGCTTCATATGTTTGTATACTGTATACTATAAACAGCACACCATTTTGTTTTTTTGCCCGAACGTGTCATCACAATGTTTGTTACATGACGTTTGTGATGTCACGTTCAGATGACACGTTCCAATGTATTTCCGTTATGTCGTCTTCAGTGTGTGAATGCTCGTTGATCGACACACAATAAGCCTCTTGTCCGAATATCAACGTTACAGAATAAAAAAAACCTGCTATAAAGTATATTAGAATAGTTTCAAAACAATCAAAATGCGAGTGGAATCTCCAATATGTACACCGTTTAGTTTTATCAGCCTAGCATTGTACATATCGGAATAAATAGTATATGTATCACGAACTAGTGTAGTTTTCGTGATTTGAATTATTGGTTTGATTTTATAATTAAATCAGTTGATTTTGTCATTTATCTTTATATTTAAACTACGAGTATATATTTTATTTTATATAATAATTATATTCTTTTCTGCATGTAAGTTTAATGTTACAGCTATTACGTAGTAAAAACTTGTTACTTATTTTTTGCTTATAGTAAATGTACTTACATTAGCAAAAGAGCTTGTATCTCTTTACTTAGAATTAAAATGTGCAGCGTATGAACGAGTCTTGTATGAATCCACAGTTTTCTTTACTTATTTATTGTATTGGAAATGGAAAAATAATTAATAGTAGGAAAACTACTTGACAAGTTTTAAAATTATAAGTTTATAATATTTGAACACGTAGTAGTGCGGCAGACGAATAGATCGCAGGTATAAGGTAAATTAATATGATTTCAAGTAAAAAATAATTAAATTCTAACATTTTTCCTTTGCTACATATTTATTTTAAGCTACCTTGTAGTAGCGATACATTCATCTGTATAAAAGTATTTTACTGTAAAACGTAAGGCTTAGTTAAAAGTTTGTCTAAGACTATCGCTGTAATCTAGGAAAGGCACATATTTGCTTAATTCCAAAGCGCTTAGAGATACAAGACCCTTGACCTCGAGGTTTTTCAATATACATTAATTAGCCTTCGCTACAAGGCTTACAACTGCTGTCTTCGATTTATTTGTTTTACGATATAACATAGATGTTATATCGTAAAACATAGTTTAAATAACACTATCAAGCCTACTAATTTGAAGGCCGGCAACGCTCTTGCAATTCCTCGGATGTTGCAACAGTTCTTGGTCGGCGGTGGTGATTTATCATCAGGGACCCTCATGCTTGTTTGTCCTCCTCTTACATAAAAAATTAACAGATTAACGTTACAACGAAATATAAAAACCCTGAAAATATAACTTGTGATTGGTAGAAAAAAGAAATAGAATGTAGTTTATTTTATAATTAAATGATCATGTGAACTAAAGTAATGGTTATTTGAATATTATATAGTAAATGTATTAACCGAACTATTACAACTATTTAATCAAGTCTGTTAACTTTAGCTAAAAGAAATATAATATAAACATTCATCACATGTTTTATTTGAAATGTTTTCCCTCTCACAGAACTGACGTTCGTATCACCAGAGCCGGCGTCGAATGTAAATTGATTGCGCTGTATTTGCGTTGCTGCGGAAAACTAATTCACAAATTCGTTTGCAAAAACATCCGCTAAATAAAAACACAAACAGTATAACATAATGTCTTGTTAATTTTTTAAACCATATCTACCATTTTAACTTGTGAAAAGTATGTAACTTATATAGACGTGGTTTAATGGACTTTTTATTTATAATTTAAACAAATATTCCTGATATAATTATTTATTAAGATTCTTACAAAGTTCTATTAAAAGGTAAACTTGAAATAAAATGAAATATTATTGTGATATATCTTATATACTTCTTATTTATATTTCATTGCATAAAAATATCCTTACTATATAATAATGACCTAATTGACTCTGTATGCACGCGCATCACTTATCACCCACAAATCACACAATAATGTGTAATATATCAAAAAAAAGCTATTGAATCAGGCTACAAAATAGGGTGGGTGCCAACCTTATACGTCACATTTGACGCTTTCCGGCCCTTCGGGCCGGGAAGTTCCCTCGTATAAATATAATAACGGAACTGTATAATGAATCCTAAAGGCTTCGAGAGGAAATTCTTTAACGTTTAATACAGTAATAAATAATAAAATTATTAATGAGTATTGCTTTGTGAAAGTCGAGAAAATAGTCCAGCTACTTCTGAACACTATTTCTATACGCATTCAAAACTTCAGGTAAACGTTTAAACTAAAGTTTAACATCTAATGTATGCCATTGAAGTAATTTTATTCATATACGTACTACTCGTTAATACCTCAATAACTATTAATACATATTAAAATTTACTGAGTCTCTTTGTACTATTTTAATATATTAATGTATATGCAAGATATTTTTGTATTGTAATTAATATATTTTATATTACATTAAGATAACTTAAATTTAAATTAAATTTTTCTTTTATCTTAAGATAAGTTCTTAATTCTTAGCAAAGTCATTATTTTTAAACAAACAACGTACAGCAGACTTTTACTTCTTTTGTTCTTAAAAAGGAAAGCAATGAAAACGTGCTTTTCAAAAATATACCCTCGAGACATCAATTATTATCGCAGAATTGAAACAATAGCGTGATGATGTCTAATAAAGGGTTTGCTCTACTGTTATTAAGGAGACAGCCATCGTCATTCTACATACAATGTTATTTTAATGTGTAATCGTAATACATTTCAAGTATTTAAAGAATAATACAATTACTAAAACTTCTTAATTTTAAACATTAATATCAAACCGTCATTGAAACAATAATGATATATTAAGTTAATAATATATTTAGGTAGTAATCGATGCCTCCAATACAAGCTTAACTTTCTTTAATTTTATTTTATTTCCGTAAAAAACTTAACTTTAAGTTTCGTAAAAATATAAAATTCCAGCATAAATAAATTACCTCACGAGTGGAGTAAATGTACTTTATATTTTCTACTTACTTGGATAAAAATAAATATAATATACGTACTAGAGCTGAATATGATGAATTAAAATGTTTATACGCCAGGGAACTTTTAAAATTATATTATTGATTATTAGTTTTGTTTGTTTTTCTATAGCACATATAAATGTTTATAAATTTGTTACGAAAGCATAGTCAAGGGCAATTGTTATAGTAAGAACCACCTTGGTTTCACACGGTTAAATGCTGACACCACGCTTCGAGTATCCTGAAGACGACACCATACGGCTTGCGTTCTCACCATCGATGGGAATCGAGGATAAAATATATTCATTCTTGGGTCAATCGCTGACCTGGAATCACCTTTTTTTAGTATTAATTAATTATAAGTTTTAATTGTAACTCGTTAATATAATTTTATAAAATAATTGTTTTTCTTTGCATCCTTCGCTGCCACCAAACTTAATTGGCGCAGTCGGTAGGATATTCGAGATATATTCGGTACGCGTCGCGTCAAGATTTCCCCCAATATCGGTGCGAGATCCCGCGTGACTAACCGATTTCGAGTATCCGAATCTACATACATCGTGGAGGCCAGCGGAGGTGAATCCGGAAATCGATTCGGCAAGAAAATCATTTTCATGTAAGAACTCTGATTCTTTCAGGTCCTTACCTTTCCTAATTTTTAACCTTAATCTTTACCTAATCTAAGTATTTTTTTTTAATTTCAAGTAAATTACTATTTAAAGTATTTTTTTGAAGTTACTTAGAACTTTAAAGCATACATCGATATATTCTGAGTGAATTACTTTTTTATTTGTCTATTTGTAGTGTTTTAAATTAGTTTTAGATTTTCTATTCAAAAGAATCGAGTAGCTGTAGTTTGTAGAAGTAGACCTAGCAGCATTAGTAAAAAAATATAAGTCAAAATCTAAAAAAAAACCAGGAATTATTTCAATTTGTTGATTTAAGACTAACTATTCTCATAACTAGCGATAACGTTGATAGGTTATCATAAGAGATATCTAAGCTACAGAATTTTTTAGCTTTTGTAAACAATATTTACAGCTGACTATGAAGTTTTTAATTTAAACTCTGATAGAACTATAATTAATAAGTAACGTAGTATATATGGTAGTAATAAAGTATTAAATATACGAGCGAGAGAATATTAAGATATGATACAGTTAAAGAAATAATCATAGTATATCAATTCCTAATTTTTCTATTCCACACATGATTTATATAAGATATCCATAGTAACTAACGAAAATCATGAGATTCCTGTCCCTCACTTCCAATACCCTGCAATCCATCTGAAAGATTTCAAGTACACAGAGGCAGAATGCCCGAAGGTCACTAAAGGGTATCTATATGAAGAGATACACAACATACATAGTCCTACATCGCCGGATTGTGTAACAGCCCTCGTTACTACGCAGCAAAAACTCCCCGAATGTAAACCAGTCACCGTATCCCTACTTACTCGAGAAACTCGACGATCGCCACTACACCATCAGCTTTCCAACTCTTACTAAAGTATCCTGCAATCAAGATATCTACAAGATGGTGCAAGGAAGTTATCTCGCTATAATTCCATATGATTGTTTCATTCAAACAACAGAATTCATCATCTCGAACTTCAACGATCGACTAAAAGGTCAAGCCTTGAAGATAATAGATGTCCCTATTGAAAATACACTCAGTTCAGCAGTACATCTGATATTCAAATTTAACTCCATTAATTTGACTAATCTTCACGCTACCAATAGAGAGGTTATTCTACAGTCACCAGTAAACTTAAGCAAGAATAACGACATAAGCGTCTACCATACAACAATACCTTTATATGCGTTACTATTCGGTGCATGTGTACTAATTAGCGGCCTTGCATACCGGAAATACCGACTTAAACATACGAAACACACCATCCAAAAAACTCAAAGGGATGAATCAGAACTTCCAGCGCAATTTACAACGAAGGTCTTCAATAGTCGCTGTTCTACGGGGGGAGGTGTTACGAAAGCATAGTCAAGGGCAATTGTTATAGTAAGAACCATCTTGGTTTCACACGGTTAAATGCTGACATCACGCTTCGAGTATCCTGAAGACGACACCATACGGCTTGCGTTCTCACCATCGATGGGAATCGAGGATAAAATATATTCATTCTTGGGTCAATCGCTGACCTGGAATCACCCTTTTTTAGTATTAATTAATTATAAGTTTTAATTGTAACTCGTTTATATAATTTTATAAAATAATTGTTTTTCTTTGCATCCTTCGCTGCCACCAAACTTAATTATTATTAATCCTACCGACTGCGCCAATTAAGTTTGGTGGCAGCGAAGGATGCAAAGAAAAACAATTATTTTATAAAATTATATTAACGAGTTACAATTAAAACTTATAATTAATTAATACTAAAAAAGGGTGATTCCAGGTTAGCGATTGACCCAAGAATGAATATATTTTATCCTCGATTCCCATCGATGGTGAGAACGCAACCCGTATGGTGTCGTCTTCAGGATACTCGAAGCGTGGTGTCAGCATTTAACCGTGTGAAACCAAGTTGGTTCTTACTATAACAATTGCCCTTGACTATGCTTTCGTAACAAATATATTAAAATATTTCAAACACAATACCAATAACACTAAAGTACTTATTATTTAGCGATAAGAAAAAGATTCTTATTCTTATATGTCTAGGATACGAATATATCAACATATTTTTAATAATAACGTATTAAAGTGTTATAAGTAAGATATAATTAGATTGAATTCTATAAGATTTCATTTACTGACATTAATGTAATGTAATTATATTATTAGTTGGTGGAGCGACAGGACTGTGGACGACGGGTTTCCTAGAGATCGCAGGTTCAAGTCCTGCTGATCCTGATCAGCCGGAAGTTTGTGTGATGAGTGATAAGGTTTAAAAACTATTATTTAGTAATCCATGTCATATATACAGATGTAACATAATTAGTGTATTTCTCAAATCTTCAAATAATTGTGTATTTTATCAAAGGGAGGTCTATCTCTGGTGCCTTGCTTTTCTGTCATGATTGATAAATTGCTTGAATTGAGTTGAGTTTCCGAATGATAGGAGAGACTAAACTAAATATTTTTTCTTAAAAAAAGGAGTCATAAATATTCGTCTTTAAACTTTAAGATTGAATCAAAAATTAAAAAGTTAAACCGAATCCAGTTCCAACTCCAAAGTTACTCTATTTAAAAGTTTATTGAACGGTAAAGTTTGTTGTGATATATCATAAAGTTTCCAATTATAAAGTACCATCACCGAGATTTGTTATATATGGAATAAATAAGAATACGTTATTCAGTTTATTGACATTTAAGTATCGGACCTTGATTTTAATTTGAGTATTACAATTTAACACTGTTCAAATCAACAGAAAAGTATAAAATGGTCCTTATGTTTTTAAATTAAAGTTAACTTTTTGTTATAAAAATATCATAATAATATCTAAACTAAAAATTTTGTGATTCTTTGTGTATATCACATTAATATAACATAAGCGCTGCAACTAAACATTAAATGACTCGGTATAAAACTTCCACGTCGTTAACTTCATTGCTTATGAACCACTATTTGTTTACTTTTTCAATCTTCCTCACTTCATTAAGGACCTCTATGTGCGTATGTACTATATAAGGGTGACTACGCGTTTTGTTACATTTATTATTCGCAAATATATATATAGAGATATCCTTCATATAAACTATATAGATATATGTATTTCAAGACTTTTCCTATTATTTTATTTACTACATGCGTTTGTAATTATATATCTTATTATTCTGTTTTTATTATGATATAAATGTATAATGTTAACGAAGTTTCGTTAGAATTTATTTACTAGCAAAAATCAAACCACCTTTCAATTGAGCCTTTTTCTATAAATACCTTCCATCAGTATGATCTACAGACAAATATAATTATCACATCTGTTATAGGTTGTACAATAAATAACGATAAATCTATTATATAAAAATGAATCGCAAAATGTGTTGGTAAGCGCACAACTCAACAACGCAAGGACCAATCTTAACAATTCTTTTTTTTAAATATTCCTTGAAGCCCAAGGGTGGTTCTTACGGCGAGAAAAATTCGAATAATTTCCAGGAAAACCCTACAAGAGCCCTTTTCTTTTTCCTATACAAATATTTTCTAACTAAATTTAGAGTCAATTTGAACTGTATTGCTATACAATAAAGTTCATATTAAATTACAAGCACTCATTTTTGACTAAACAATGTAGGTGTGTTGCTAACGTCGAAGAGTCAATTCGCACTTTATTGTCTCTGCACAAAGTTCAAATTCAATCAAATATATGTGTGTGCAGGTTCACGCAAAAGTGATAATATCGTGAACCCGACCAAATTGAAAAGTCAAAAAATTTAAGAGCTATAGATTTGATTGGCCTTGGAATATTCTTTCTTTTGTTTTAGTTTTGGAATGCGACATAAATTGTCATCAGTTTTCACGTCATTGCATCTGTCAAACAAACCGCGTTAAAAAGCGTTTATAATATTTAATAATTAATTTTGATTGTTTTATATCGTGTTTTGTGCAAAGTGTTTTAATACCTATGATTAATAATTATTGCATGTAACATAATTTAGGTGAGTATATTCGATATGCCTCCTATAAGACGAAGTAATTTAGGTAGAAGAACCCGAAATGCTACAAACCAAACTAATTACCGATCTTATCATACTGCACAAGAACGTGACGACCGAAAAGAACGTGAAAGAATTCATATATCACGAACGCGGGAAGCGAGAGCGAGAGATTCAACCAATAATCCCGAAAGTTTGAATCGAGCTGCTTTCAATTATGATTTGTCAATTGACTACAGTAACCACCAATGTGTTACTATTGGATCTATGCACTTGGTTTGCTCTCATTGTAAGGCAAATGAAGCCAATGGATTGTGTTGCGCAAATGGGAAAGTGAAATTGATACCATTGGATCTACCACTAGAGCCATTGTACTCATTGGTTTCAGGAATAGAACCAGATTCCATACACTTTTTGTTAAATATCCAACAATATAACAATTGCTTTCAAATGACGTCATTTGGGGCAACAAACGTAGTTCGGGAAAATTTCATGCCAAATTTTAAGGTAGGTATTATAGCAGTTAATCATTATTATTTTAGTGAACAAAATTTCCTGTTAATTAAGTAAAGGTGTGTTATTAACCTTCAGTTCCTTAATCCCCAAGAAATATATTACTTAGTCATAATATTATTTGGTGATTCAGTATTAGCAATACTTATATTATTTTGAAACACAATATAAATATTTGATGATGGATATTAGTTACAACTAATTATTACATATTGACATACCTAAGCATATCAATTATAAATTGGGGATTCAAATTAGGAGACAGATATACTTTTTACGAATAAATATTATTTATATTGGACAAAAATCATTTTTTTAATTTACAGATACAAGGCCAACTACATCATAGCGCAGGTTCACTGTTACCAGTGTCAGATAGCAATTGCAAATTCCTGCAAATTTATTTCATTGGCAATTTACAACAAAAAATTGATATGCGTTGTTCAAATAACAATTCAGTAAAGAGGTCTATTGTAGAACAATTACAAACTTTATTTCATGAGTACAATCAATTGATTATGTTGTTTAAAACTGCACTGGATCTGATGCCATCTGATAATCACAAAATTGTAATCAGAGCTGATAAAACACCTGTTGGCCAACATGCAAGACGTTTTAATGCACCAACTATTGATGAAGTTGCCATCGTTGTAGTTGGAGAAAATTTGGAATCCCTTGATTGAGCTGAGCGAAGCGAAGCTCTTACTGGTTAAAAGTGTGTTTCGATGTTCGCCTACTCCTCCTAAGCCATTTGAGCTAGAGCTTTAAAATTTTGTATATGCATTCAAGAAATTGTCTCACTCGTTTAGCAGTTCTTTGGTGACATTCGTGATTGTAGATTTTGATTAAATGGTAAATAGTGTCCCATAGATCAATATATATTTTATTAACTTAGCAATTCTTTATAACATAACTTTTCTATAATAATTGTGACAGGCGTCAAAATATAATAAATAGATATGGCATAGGACCACTCACAAGGGCATTCTTTTGTACGTTTTAGTGACTTGTTTCACTGCTACTCGTAATTCCTTTAACCTCAACGGTTATTTTTAATTGTTATACAAGTTCCACTTTCACTCATGAGAGATAATCTGATTCAGAATTCTATTCAGAATTATATAATAAAAGGTTTTAATTAGTTTCCTATCCAGTTACAGTTCTTTCAGATTATTGCCTTAGATACGGGACAGACTTACGTCATTACTAGAACTTTGAATTTGATAAAATAGAAAATATTTGATGCAAAGAAGCCTACATTTAATAACCATAACATATTATTAAATATCTAAATATATTTGTTTATATATTTATATTAAAATTTTCTCAGTTAATTTTATTGGGCATAAATATTGGTAAAATTATGAACTATAATTATAAAAATAATTATAGTCGAAGAATTTTTTTTACCTATGTCAAAAATCTCGATCGATTACTCGCCATGTCATATTTCTTTGTGTTCCATATATTTTTACAATTTGAAAAAAAAGCAGCATTGCTTTGCACAAATTGGAGCGGTCAATCATTTTCAAGACTTCAAAAGCCGTAAGATTACATCAACAACACGTCTCCTTTTAACATTCTTCAAAGCTTGACATAAGTCGTAAGTTCCACCACCAGATACAACAGCAGCGCTTCCTCTATCAGAGATCTTAAAGCTGATTTAATGCAAGAAATAAAGATTAAGGATTCTGTCGCAACTCGCGTACAATAAAACAAGATTTTAACCTCTGCGCTCATCAAAGGATATGCGGATGAAAGGCAGAGAAAGATTCTCTTTACTGATGAATAATTAAGGTCTAAAGTAATACATTTTCATTTGTAATAGAACTTATTCGGGCCCTGGGGCTGGAGGTACAGTCTGGAGCACGGAGCGGACTTATCGAGCACCAAATTTTAGAGAGACATTAATTAATTGAATTAAAATTTGGTTAAGAAGTAATTGAGCTGAGCGTAAGCGAAGCTCTTAACCGTTTGGGAGACCTTTCTTTGTGTTTAGTTGTCTCCAGAATGCGACGAGATAATTAGCTAAAAATTTTCTCATGTATGTTGGAGCCGAACGCGGATGTTATAGCAAAAACAGATTGAAAAAACGTTTAGCCATTAAAAAGTTATCAAAAAAAATCACTCCTGACATAGACAATATATTAGAGCTGCCATGCGCGTGCGAGCAATGTGCTGAGCTAGAAGGTGACAGTTAGTCCTAATAAATCTATATTTTCCGTAGCTATTCAGATGAAAACAGAGGGGCTCAGCTCAACACCCGCCGCGCACGGTTGGTGGATCCTAGGTGCATGTAACATTTCGTAATAAATGTCAAAAATTATTGATTCTCTCTAATGCGTATTCCATGTATTTATCCCATAAAAAATCCAATTACAGACAGTAGAATTTATTGCCTAATTTAAATATCGCTCCACTAACCTTCATAAAATATTCAATAAATTATAATATTTTTATTATCACGGTAAAATATAAATAATTTGGAGTACTTTTTTTATTAATATGTTGTTGTGTTTGTTTTATAATGTTTCTTGTAGCACTGGAGTCAAGTGTAGTGTCAATAACTTTCTGATCATCTGTCAACGTGACATAATAAATCTGGTAAATGACAAATGGCTGAATTGCTGAATCACCGTTATATTTTCTTGTTTCGAGTCTCACCGCATATTGATGCGACATTATAACTAGATTTCACTTTCCACGATTAATATGAGAAAAAAAAATAAAAAAATATTATAATAAAATAAATAAATATTAATAAATAAATAATAAATTATATTATTATAAGAAACAACAAATTACACAAGGCAAAGAAAGATAGTAAAGATTTGGTGAAGAAAGATATTAGGATTCAAAATAAAACGACCCATGAACCTGTAGGCGTATTGCTAAGTAAACACGTGGATCAAATTTTTGAGAGTCTTGGTCAAGTTATTGAAGGACGGTCGGAATTACTTAGAAACGCTGGGGATATAGAGCCACTTTTAGTATGAGATACGTTAGATATTTTCGCAAATTACATAGAGAAAGGCAACGCAAAGTTACTCAAGTGGTATGTGAGAAATCGCGGTGCGGTGCGATCGCGGAACTAAGTAACGACAAAATTAAAGAACTGACTCCTAATGAAGTGTTTATTGCCTGTGAACGACGACTCTTATGTTGTATATTTTAAGTCTTACGAGGAACTGCAAGTTTTCGATCCATTTACAGCAGAATAGTCGGTCGTAAGTCTTGAGCAAAATCGACAAGCGCCGGAATTTGCAAATATCATTACAAAAGTTTTGAAAATTTCAATAGTCAATATGTTGCATGGAGAGTAGACTGACAAAACTAACGATTACGTCGTGTGCTGTTTGAAATATTTATCTGTTTTTTTTTATTAGTTTTTTTATTAATCTGTAACATTTCTTAAGAACCGTTGTTTTGTTAATTTCCATTGCTTTTTAGTTTAAGCACGTAAGTTTGAGATCGCTCAGCTCCACCCGCCTGCGCGGCCCTAGTATTGTTTTACATCGTCGGAATGATCAATTACAACGTATAAAGGAAACACACCGTTCATATGACGCATTGCAATATCCCATTATATTTTGGCAAGGTGAAGATGGCTATGATTTCTCAAACAAGATGATAAATCCCATTACAGGTAATAAAAAATATTAGTTTAGCAAGGAGATATATTATCAGTCACTATATTATTTTATTTTTATTTTCAATGTTATGAAAACAAAAATCTATTTTCAGGTTTTAAAACTAACAAAAAAGTCAGTTCAATGAACTATTATTCCTACCGCCTAATGATGACAATCACATACTCAAACGTCGGCGATTATATCACAAGTATGTTGTAGACATATATGTTAAAATTGAAACGGAGAGATTAACATTCATCAGGTTGAATCAGACAAAACTCAGATCTGAAGAGTATATTCACCTTCGAGATGCGATTAATACTGATGGTAATGCACAGAATCTTAGTCGAATAACTATTCTTCCAGCAACATACATCGTAAGCCCTCGACATATTCATGAATATGCTCAAAATGCCATGTCATATGTTTGTCATTATGGTACAGCAGATGTGGTCATCACATTTACATGCAATCCACACTGGATAGAAATAGACACAGCCAGAGTCTTTATATAAAAGTTGAAATCTTTGATGGATTTCATTGTGAAACATTATGTGTTTGGAGAGACACGCCTCTGGATGCATTCTGTGGAGTAGCAGAAACGGTGATTGCCACATGCACATATTTTGATTTGGTTAATTGACAAGATAAAGTCAAATGAAGTTGATGCAGTAATATCAGCTGAAATCCCTAAAGTAGAAGTAGATCCTGGATTGCATGAGGTAGTTATCAAAAACATGGTACATGGTCCCTGTGGAACTCTTAATCAAAATTTACCATGTATGGTGGATGGTAAATATTCAAAACGATATCCACGGACATTAATATCTGAAACAATCACTGGTATTGACGGTTGTCCTTTGTATCGTCGCCGATCGACAGCAGAAAATGGAAGATCAACAATTGTCAAATTAAATCAACAAGATATTGAAATAGATAATAGCTGGATTGTTCCATATTCACCCATTTTATCAAAGACCTTCAAAGCGCACATCAACGATGAATCTTGCCATTCAGTAAAATCTATTAAATACATTTGCAAATATGTAACCAAAGGGAGTGATATGACTGTGATTGGTATTAATGCAGAGAATTCCAATGGTGAAGTTACCCAATACCAAATGGGTCGCTATGTTAGTAGTAATGAAGCAGTTTGGCGAATATTTTCTTTTCCTATTCATGAGAGACACCCTACTGTTGTTCATTTAGCTTTTCATTTAGAAAATGGACAAAGAGTATATTTTACAGCACATAACGCAGTACAAAGAGCTGTACAGCCACCATCTATTACATTAACCAGTTTTTTTTTGACATGCCAAAACGATGCTTTTGCTCAAATATTCTTATATTCTAAAATGCCAAAATATTATATTATATACTTGGAATCAATCCTCAAGGAGATTTATACCACGGAATCAAGGAAAACCAGTTTCAGGATACCCAGATGTATATTCTACCGATGCGATTGGTCGAATTTATTCAGTACATCAAAGCAATGATGAAAGTTTTTATTCACGACTGCTATTAGACAATGTACGTGGCCAACATCATTCCAACATGTACGAACTGTTGATGGTGATTTGTGTGGATCATACAAAAAAGCTTGCCAACGTTTGCGATTGCTAGAAAAATGCTCATTGGGATCAAACTCTCAATGATGCTGTAATATCATCACAAGCGCATCAAATATGAACATTGTTTTCTATAATCATATCTACATGCTTCCCATCAAACCCAAAGGATTTGTGGATCAAGTACAAAGATAATATGTGTGATGATATTTTGTATCAAATACGGATTAGAAGGGGAAATCCAAATATATAATAAGCGAAGAAATTTACAATAAAGTATTGATTTCAATTGAGGACATGTGCTTGATGATGTCAAACAAACTATTATTTCAATTAGGCCTGGCCGCGCCCAATCGTCCAATGCATAATGCTTTTAACCAAGAGTTGCACCGAGAAAAACTGTATGATCTCAATACTTTGAAAGAATTAATTCAAACAAATCTTCCACTATTGAGTGAACAACAGAAGTATGTATTTGATACACTTATGAAAGTAATAAATGATAAAAGAGGAGGGATTTACTTCTTAGATGCACCTGGTGGTACAAGATTTTTTTTTTATTTCATTGATATTAGCAACAATTCGCTCACAAAATAAAATTGCACTTGCACTCGCTTCGTGTGGAATCGCATCAACTTTGCTTGAAAGTGGTAGAACAGCTCATTCAGCACTAAAATTGCCATTACACATGCAAAGCAACGAAACCACAACCTGCAACATTTCGAAGAAATCTGCAATGGCAAAGGTTTTACAGCAATGTGAATTGATTGCTTGGGATTAATGCACGATGGCACATAAAAAATCTTTTGAGGCTTTAGATAGAACCTTACAAGATCTACGGAGCAATCATAACCCATTTGGTCGTGCAATGATTTTATTAGCAGGAGATTTTCGTCAAACATTGCCAGTGATTCCACGATCAACTTAATGCATGTTTAAAGTCCTCCAATTTGTGGAAACATGTGAAGGTATTACACTTAAGCAAGAATATGCGTGCCAAGTTGCAAAATGACAAATCTGGAGACATATTCTCTAAACAACTCATTGACATTGCTAATGGCAAATTTCCTATAGACACCTTGACTGGTTGCATTAACTTTCCTCAAAGTTTTTGTCAGTTAACTAGATCAAAATATGAACTTATTCAAAAGGTGTTTCCAGATGTTGCTCAAAATTACGGAAACCATGATTGGTTGAGCGAACGGGCTATATTGGCTGCAAAAACCATAGATGTAAGTTAATTAAATTTCAAAATTCAAGAACAAATTACAGGTGAATTGAGGATATATAAATCAGTTGATTCGGCTACTAACCAAGATGATGTCGTCAATTATCCGCCTGAATTTTTAAATTCGCTGGATTTACCTGGATTGCCACCTCACAATCTTCAATTAAACCTTTAATTATCGTTAGTTATAATGTTGAGAAATATCAACCAATCACGTCTTTACAACGACACACGGTTAGCGATAAAAAAATTATTGAACAACGTGATAGAAGCAACTATACTGAAAGGAAAGTATAAAGGAGAAGACGTGTTGATACCACGCATCGCAATGATTCCGACTGACAGTTTCCAGTGCGGCTTGCTTTTGCTATGACCATAAATAAGTCCCAGGGGTCAATTGTATGTTGCCTGTTCCCATGTTGGAAAACCATCAGATTTGTTTGTATTCACCAGGTAATCAAACAAAAAACATTGTGTATCATAAAGCACTACAATAAAAATAAAACAGATTTTTGTTATTAATACGATTACTGAAAATACTTATATACGTTTTATTTCAATATTCTTTATTTCATCTTATTAAAATGATAAAGTAATATATTAAAAAAAGGATAATTTTACGATTTATTTATCATATTATTTAAAATATTAAATGATAAAAAAGATCCACCAGAAATCTTAATATGTATAAATCACGTGTCACGTTGTTTGTCCGCGATGGACTCCTAAACTACTTAACCGATTTTAATAAATTTACATACCAAGTACAGTTTGACCTAACTTAAAAGATATATAATAATTTTCAACTCAATTCACAGTCGCAATATTAGTTTATTTGTTTATTATTTGCAGTTAGCTCCTAACAATTCTAAAAGATGGCGGTATCTGTTGACTGGATTGAATAATTACGAATGATGATCTACCCTACCTACCTCATTCGTAAGTTTAGTGTTCCAAGTTATTTACTAAAAACTTTGTAATTTGCAAATAGTGTTATAAATTTGGATTTAATTTAAAAAATAATTTTGTTTCTATTTTTGCTTAATATCGACTGTAAGAAAACATTATGATTTTCATGACAGAAGTACTCTGAACGTTACCCCTTAAATAGTTTACTACAATGTAATATATCAAAAACAGTAGTCACAGCAACGCGTGATCGGGTCTGCTAGTATATATATATATATATATATATAATAACGGTATTATAAATATTTTATAAAAAAGATGACCAGTTTTAATGTTAAAGTATTAACCTAAATGAAGGTGATAAACGTGATGTATATTAATGAACACAATGAACCTGTACTTGCAGAGATTGCCGCCTCGTCCATCCGTCAACCGTCAGTCTGCTGTGTCGTGAGCTGCGGGCACACTGCGGGTATACTGCCAAACGATATAACAATCTATGTTACATAATATACAGACAAAGCCTACCTATAAAGCATATCTATAGTTTACTGCAATAGTAGTGACGTGACTACTTACAAGTGCTTCTTAGCCATAGCCGCTGTGAGGCATAATTGATTTTAAAAAAATTATTTCTCTTTCGTCTTTTTTACTCGCTCGGTATTTTCTAACTTATAACTATGTTAAAGTAGGTTACTAAAGGAATTTATCAATATATAATTAATTTATTTATATACTCGTATATTATATGAAATGTAAAATCATAATTTTAGTCATCCCCAATCAAATTACTAAAATTATTAACTAATACCTCCTTAATTCCAAAGCTTTTAAACAAATACTATTTAATAATTTCACCAAGTCCATTTACCCGAAATGAATCTTATAAAAGGAAATTTTAAACAAAGAATCTTAGAAAAAAATAAACTAATATTTGTAAATAAACCCTTCAAAATAAAATATTTTATATTTAATAAAGGTATCTTTTACAAATTATTATTTCATGTAAAATATAGATGACATTATATTATATTAATTTAAAATTGAAATTAAAAAAATATATTTGGGATTATTTCAATGAAATATTGCAATTAAATATTACGTTATAATAACAAAATATATTGAGTTCTTCTACTTGTAATTATTAACTAAAATAAGTTTTATAATTATTCTATACCGAGTACTGCTCGTAGTTACTTGTGTTATTTAATATGATGATCCCGCGATATCGAATTTATTAAATTAAAAGTGACCCTGTAGGTCTCTTTAGACTTATTATAAATTGGTACATTCTATTTGTTGCTGCTAGAAGAAACTTCTGTATTTTGATTTAAATAACACTTGTTAATATTTACTATAATCAAGGTCAAGGCTGTGGTCTCATATTTTTGTACGAACTTAAAAGGCTGGCAAATTTATTTATGACTTCAAAAGCTTTTACTGGATTCCATCACCAAACATCTCTCTTTACAAATTTCATATTGCACGCTCACCGAGCCCGCAGGCTTTGAAGTCATTTAAAAAATGGCGATACGTTGAGAAGCGATGTCCTAATACTAAATATAAAAAGGTAATATTATATAATAGATATAAAACTTTTTTCATTAGTTTATATTCGCTTACTTTCATTAAATTTGATTTGAAACGTGTTTATTTCAAGATATTTTACATAAATACATTGTCAATATATTGTGCTACGCAGATTTGAATTCAGATTTGATAAGGAATTGTTATATCAAACAGTGTATTTTTACCATTCTTTTAGTTTCTCACTTCCAAAGTAATCAAAATTACTATACCTTAGGTTTCAACTACATTATACGTACAGCGAGTGGACGCGCCGCAGGAGAAACTAATGACTGAACCTAAAGCGCTGGCACATTCGTGTTCTGCATTAGGTAATTGATACTCTATTTCATTAAACGAAATGATGGGAATACTGCATCGACAAATGAAATTTTTATTTGTCATTTGGTTAAAACATGAAATAAATAAGAATACTTTACCACCTTATTTTAATTCATAACATTGCATACTAGTGACGAATTACTGGAATTGTTTTAAATGAATTTTAATGAGACCATCATGATGTTTGGTGATAGTTAAGCTATTGATACTTTATTATAAAGTGTCACAGACAAGGTTATTAAGTTAAATTTTAAAAGCTTTTAAAAGAGGCAGTTGTATCAATGAGGGGCACCATTAGATTTTAGTAGTAGTAGTGGGTAGTCAGGCGCTCTCGTTGGCAAGTCTCACGTAACGGTCCTCGCCCTCCCCTGACCCGTCTGGTACATATAAAAGATTTATGGATTCAAAAAATCTAGAACAAAGTATATTACGGTGTTATTTTATATATACAATGGAAACAATTACCTCACTAGTTTAGGTGCTCCGCAAAAATTAATAGAACTGAACTGACAAGCGTTAATGTGTCCACCACAGAGCCTTTACCCTCTCCGACTATGGAACAAAATAGGACATAAATAAATGTTGTAATATCTTACCTTGAATACCTTCTATATAAAAAACATACAACATTTTTCTCCAACTTACATTTACATATTAGTACAAGTATTTCATTTACTTCATACCTTAATTTTTTTCTAAATAATCTTTTCTACTTATAGAATACAGAGTAAGGTGGGAGTCTAGGTCAATCTTACATTTATTCATTGCATAAATCGCAATTCATGTATTATTTATTCCTCATTGTTTATTTTGTAGTCTTCAAAAATTCAAACACTACTTTATATTCTTTCAATTTCAATATAAATAAACCATTTGTACGGCTGCGATGTCGTTAGTCGGGATTTTTCTTTTTGTGAAATCGGATTCTTTTAATACTTAAGTAGTATTTGTATATAGGGATATACATATATATTCCTCTATACAAATAATACTAAGCTATAAATTTGCTAATAAAAGGAACAGGTTCTTCACTGTCACGAGAACTGTTGACAAGTGACGTACAGTGCGAGGTAACAGGAAATAGGGTTGATTAAGTATCGAACTTGGTACATTGATAGAGTATTGTTTATTTGTATAAAATAAATTAAACTTTTGCATCAATATGATATAATTTGTTGCAATGTCATTTTCACAGAAATTTGACCTTACTTTTTAATCTAAAAGTTGTACTTTTACCTTGAACTACAGATCACGGGTATAATCAATACAATATTTCAAACTCGAAACATTGGAACAGAATCCTAACTTTGTGCAGTAGTTGGTTCATAGCTGGAAGGGACTCCGGAGTTGCTAAATCAAATAAACCCATTAAGCCTCTACATACATTTAGCAAATCAATAACTATTTCAAATTATTAAGACATGAAACTGTTTGCAATCTCATATATCTTATCAACACTTATAATTAATTATATGAAATTAAGTATTAAGAATACTTTATATAGTAACTACAATATGATATATTTATATTATAGAGATATAAATACAAATGTTCTGAGCAGTGCAGAGTACTCTAATTCCAGTTCTTATTTCCTCTACTTAGTCATTTTAATGTTTGTACATTAGGAAGAGAATCACGTGTATACCAAAAAAGTAATATATTCTAATAAACTATTTTAGAGGTGAAAGTTATCTATTAATAACTTTTCCTTGGACATTAACTTTAATAATGTTTGTTAATTGGATTTACGAGTTCATGTATAAACATACATACATACATCCATCAGAAATTATGGCTAAAGGAATTATTCACTTAAAGCAGAATGTTAAATTTGGTATTGTCTTACCTAAAGGTAAGCTTAGGTATAAGCGTACCTAATAATAACGCTTTAAGAGTTCATAATACAATATATATTAGCTATACCAAAGAGATCATCAAAGTATCATTAGGTGTTACTTCGTAAAATTAAAGTATTCAAGAAAACATTAGATAAACAGTCATCGATAGGGTTCGTTATATCGGTGAATAATGACTT
This sequence comes from Melinaea marsaeus rileyi, assembly GCA_918358865.1. Taxonomy (NCBI): domain Eukaryota; kingdom Metazoa; phylum Arthropoda; class Insecta; order Lepidoptera; family Nymphalidae; genus Melinaea; species Melinaea marsaeus. The sequence continues at coordinate 11,445,191 of OU911086.1, read as the reverse complement.
CAGATAATTCCTCATTCACTTTGTACGTCAATCTAAATAATACTAATAACATAGGCTAACATAATTATTTACACTAAAAATGTTGGATTATCTGAATTCAGCAGCAAACCAATTATTAACTAATAATAAATAACGCTTTCGACTATTACTACTAATTAAATAAGTAGAAGCATAAAAAAAGTGTCTTACCATTTGTTGATTTTATCTCACGTCCATGGAGAATATTTGCAAAATGTTAAAAAAATTATACTTACAGTGATTTAAGCCGTGTGGGATTTGATTTATTCAAACTTGAATAACAGGAGATTTTTTACTCGTAGCAGTCATACAGTAAAATCCCTAAAACGTTCATATAACATGTACATTAAATATGGCTTTTGTTTAAGGAATTGTTAGGTTTATTAGCAAGAAATATTTTACTTTGTTTTGTTCCTTTGTATGATCTCGTATAGTATTCAAATTACAATTTTTATATAGAACTTTTGTCCATAAAGTATTAAGAGTGTGAATATACACTTAATATGCCAGTAATCTGTGAATTGTTCATTTACAATCAAGAAACTAGCACTTTCTTTTCTATAAATCAAGCTCCTAAAGCTATGTCAGTTATGTTAAATGAAATAAAAATGGTTTTCTTTGGAAATAACATTTTTTTATATATATATAATGAATATCAATTTTCTTATCAGTGTAGTCACTGATTCGTTTGTATGTTTAATTTATTACGCAGTAAGTAGGCTGTAATTTTGATTTAGCCTCGTTCGTGGGTTCCGGAGATTCTTATAAATAAAGTGGAGTTCCTTCGAATAATAATAATAGGAAAAAAATCTGAATAAAAAGTTTTAAGTAACTTTTGAAGGTGTTTCAGGGCAATATTGTAATCGTGTTTAATGTCAATTGACTCTCTGATCACTCTTTCTTGATTGAAAGGGACCTTTAGTTACATGAAAATGGCTTTCTAAAGAACTTATTTTCAATATTAAAAAAAAATTATCATAATATAATAAAAGATACATATTTATTTTAAATAGGTAAAATGACCGCGACAGTTTACTCTCAAGGTAGCGTGGATATCATCCGGACACAGCCCTGTCTTATATTAAAATAAAAAGAAACTGAAGTGCTTTATAGTGCAAAATAAAAAAAATATGATCTAGTGTAATGAGAATTTAAAATATAATGAAGACATTGGTATCTCTTTGAAATCTTTAGTGAATTTCTCTGTGATGTCCATCATCTATATTTTGAAGCTCATCAAAATAAGCAAAGCTTCATGAAAGTCTAATGTGCTTGGATAGTACTGGGATCTCTTATGATTTAAAAACAGGGTTATCACTATAGTTAGAAAAAAATATTTTATTAATAATTATATAATTTTTTTTGTAATAATTGTACAGTTATCAAGGAATAAAAGAAGAACCGCCAACTAAATGAAAAAAAATAACTTATATAATTAACTTTTTCTTATTCCATTGAAAACAAGTCAAAAAACATGAATAAGAATTACTCTGGAATAGGTTTCATATTTGTTGGTAATTATAGAGAGACTGTTAAGGTTTCAAAAGTGTGTCATCGTCAACCCTGTGTGCTCGGGCAATACTCACAGGTATACATTATTCAGTTTCATTATTCAAAACATACTTCAACGATCGAAGATCTATATTCTCACATAACATTTATCTTTTCTTTTTTTTCCCAGAACCAATAAGAATTAAAAACAAACGATACAGTAATCCCTCACAGTCTCGGGAGAAGAAGAGAAGTTCCTGAAGGATAGCCACTTCAGAAGATAGCAGATAATGGACTTGATTAATACTACAATTAAGATAGGGACAAAGCAGTTTTTTACATCTCGTATACGTTTTACATAGAACATTGAATTAAATGTTAACTATAAAACGTCTTACTAGACCTCTAGATAAAAAAAACCCATTCGTAACCACTTTGTCAAACCTTGTCACTTAGCGTGAGTTTTCCTTGGGCTGTTTTCGTCCAATAAATATATGTAAATAGTTTTCATGAAATTTAAAGTTGCTACACATAAAAACTGTGTTTTGAAGAAATATGTGGTAGGCTGAGACTAACTGGTTACTTGATCTGTTATTGGTGGCATATTAATTTATAAGAAGTCCATAATTAAAATCGACAAAATAACTTTCCTATTTAAAACTTTGTCAAGGTAAAGTTACTAGATTACTTAGACTCGATCATTTAGTGATCCAATCACTTCACTTAACACAAGTGAAGTTTTGTCTGTTACGTGTTTATTTAGTAGTTTGAAACTACTCTTTTAAGGCACATCTGTATTTTGACTCTCAGTAGATAAAGATTCGAAGAAATTGAATTTGGAAATATATATTAAAAATATTACATTTTATATACCAGTGTAAACTGCAGTAAGTATAATCCGCTGTAGCAAATTTCATTTTAATATTATTTATATTTGATATTGTAATATAGTTATTATTATTTAATATAATAAATGCGTGGTTATTTTAGTATACAATAATATAAACCAAATATGGATGGAAATAATTTGACAGTAATTGAATCGCTATGATTCAATTACTGTCAAATTATTTCCATCTTAAACAGGGAATCGTTTTTGATGATTGATTCACTATCTCAATTAATTGATTAATATTTATTTAATTATTGCACAGATATCTGATATTTTTCTTTCGTTTAAATGAATATAATATTTTTAGTCAAATATATTGCACTGAATATTACTATTTTAATAACACCCCTAAATCCGTCAGTAAGTATTAATATATTAAATATGAATAGTATATATATCATTCATAAGAAACTTGGATTAATTTATTTTCTTAATAATAAAAACCGTATTTATAATTATTAAAAGAGAATCTAATTATTAACAAAACATAAATTCATAAAATACATTGTAATCTTCTAAATATATGTATTTGAAACGAAATTCTATATTCATTTGTAGTAAATATTATGTTAATAAATTTTAATTAATATTTATTTCATTTAGCTTTCAATAAATATGCTTTGTGGTAAATCATTACATAAATGTAATTCAAATGTAAAAATATTAACATCGAGAACATTTCTGATGAAATATTAAATAAATCATTATTAAACTTCACAAACAATTAAAATTAAAACAATTTCTCTGAAAGCACACACAACTAATATTGATAAAAATAACACTATTTGATAATTAAGCTCAAAGTGGTATTTGTTATTATAATTCAATAAATTATTTACTTATCGTTGAAAATATTAAACAAAAATTTTAACATAAAAACATTTAAATCATTTATCAATTCACTGCTGAGTACTTATATATTACTTACACACTCGATATTATATCGGCTGGAGAATTAATTTATGAGAACATGGCTCAATCTCGCTAAATTTCTCAACTTGCCTTTTCTATTTAGCTTCAATACAAGTTTCATTACTTTATTAATATTTATATATTATGCAAACTAGTATTAATGAGTGATATAATATAAATAAGGGGAGAATAATATGTTATATGGACAAGCATCGTGGGGTAGGAAACATTACAATATCTTTAATGAAATATATTATTTCATTGATAACTATCCTGCACTTAAATAGATCAGTTTTACTAAAAGTATCAAGACTAATCAATCTTCTCTCAATTATGCAATCAATAATGTTAAGGACACAGTCATTATATGTTTATTAGAGTTACTACTTTGAAGAGTAAAATTTAACCCACTCGGGGTTATTAACATTACTTCATATTTAGGTTAGTTATCCCCGCTGAAATCACTAAATTATGATACATTTACAATTTAATTGGTGCTCTTCCTGTAATAGTACCTAAGGTAATTTATTCCTTACAAGCAATTATGTTGATTCTTCAGAGAATTGAGTAATTAATAAATTAAATATATAATTATTTGCTAAAATACATATTATATTAATTGTAAAATTACACTATCAAATTCCTTGCTATTATAAAAACATTTTGTAGTTTTCATAAAATCAATATAGTGATTCAATTTGTTTATAAAGTGCTGTGAGGCCGTGGACGACCAATTATCCATTGAAAAAGAATCTTTAATGCTAAATAATAAGGTTTTCAATAGATTACGACGTTAGATTATTGACGTTGAAGATTAAATACCAGAAGTTGCAACTAAATGGTTGTTTAATTCGTTTTAAGGCAATGTCTAAATAGGATTATTAATTTATGTAACTTGCGGATAATTTTTGGTCTTGCGAAAATATATATTTAACAGGGTCCCGTCGAGGAAAGAAATAAATAAGTAGAATTTTTCTGTTAAGTTAAAGCATATCACGACTATTCTAGTTTCTTGTATCCGTGGTAAAAAAATAATGAAAGACCTATCTCGTGGTAAGATTTATCTGAGATATGAGTATTTTAGGATGAAATAACAAACATAAAAGCGAACAATACTTTGAAACTTTAATTGAATAATATATGTTTGCACGAGACTCAGAACTCGAGAGACAGAAGTAAGTTACTTCTGAAGGAGGCAGTAATCGGTGACGTTGAAAAATAATACTTAAATAAAGTTTCTTGTGAACTGGTTGACGCAGTATATTTTGATTGCAGTTTATAAAATACTTAAGCTAATATAAAATACATACATCTTTTTCTTATCTTTATACAAAACTTAACTCAAGAACTCAACCAATATTCTGGAATGGACAGTATTATTTTGAACTTTGCTATTAATTTATTTTATTTATTATAAAAGATAAAAATGCAGTCGTACACATTTTATTGACACTTTTAATAAATATTCTCTGATTATAATTCAGAAGATATAGTGAAGCAGCTTATTTTACTATATTACAGACATTTTTCCTTTTGATTTAGTAACCTTATATCATTTCTCACTGTGTCCGCATCTCGCGACACAGATTAACGGTCGATGGATGGCAGTGAAGGCGCTCTGTACAAGTGTTAAATAAAGTATATCAAACTCGCTGTCTTTTGCAATAAAGGTCGGTAAAGCTATACGTGATAGTTTTTGTTTGAATAAAAGTATCTGTAATAAAATAAAACATGTCTGCTGAAATTTATATGATCGATCATACTAGTTTTTATTTTTTATAAAAATTAACAAGGAATTATTTAAAAAATACCCCTATTAAAAACAAAACCTTGCTGAATTCTTCTACAGACTCTTAAAATAAATATAATGAAAATAGTTTTTATTAACACAACTCAGTTTTCAGATCTCGTAGAAATTACTTAACTATTGCATAAAATAATGCCGGCGCTAATGATTTATTATATTAAAACTAAACTTATAGTGCTCGCTTGACTTACTACAAATTGATTGTTTTGTGTTGTGGCCAGAACAAACAAAAAAAACAAGTTTAATGGTTGATTCTAATTCCAGATACAAGTATTTAAGCCTTCATTTATAAGCATTAAACCACACATTTTTTAAACCTATACCTTAACCCTACCTACCTACCAACTCAAAATACTCACAGGCGCATGAGATTGATGCGTTCAAAAGCTTTTACTAGATTCCATTTCATCCAAACATCTCTATAAATCCACATTTCACGCTCACCGAGTGCAGGCTTTGAAGAGACATTTCAAAAGTGGCGATGTTAAAGGCTGTCGTAATTCTAAATAAAAAATATTAATATAATGTAATAATTATATAATAGTGCATATTTAATATTATCAAATAGTTTACTTGATTTATCTTTTGTATTGAAGATATCTTTATTGATCTTTTTATGTTTAAGTATATATCGTTCGTGATCAAATAATGAAACGGGTTAGTCGTCATCTCCACTATCATCAGCTGTGAGAAGTATCAACTGGTCATATACTACATCTACTTATTATGATACATATAATGTTACAATTAACTGATCACTTGGTTCTTAAATATTCCGTTCCTTGAAACTATTTTAAAGGAAGTCATGTATAAAATTATAATAAGAACTTAATAACAAGTTAATTTATAACGAAAGCTCAAACATAAATTTTTATGTTGTTACGTTTGTTCGTATGTATATACATATGTATGTTATATTCAGAGTATCCTAATTTAGTAACACTTATTTCAATATCTATGACATTTGTTCCTTACTTTGTATTTGAAAGTTATTTCTTATTGCTTGTTTGTCTTCGTTAAGTATATTGCATTAACATTTTCACGTTTAAGTTGCTATTTAATATATACTAGATAAAAGTAAATATTTGATTTATTTTATAAGTATCATTCTTTACAGGAAGATTTTTAAATCCTCGTATGTCTAAATCAAAACAGATTAATCTCAATTTACATGATAAAGTAAAATGAAGACTCGTCTCCGCAATGTCACTGAGGTAAAAACAATTTCCGTTAACGGATATTAAGAAAAGTCATTATAATTTATATTCATTATATTTTATTAAATTTGGAAAATAATATTAGAATATCCATTGTACTCTTTGAATTTAATACTGAGATTTATATTATCACTAAGTTAGTTTACGTATTCCTGTATTCTGGATATTATTTTGAGGTTCATAACTTCAACCCTGGTATATTTCTTGCTGCTGTAATACCAGCTAACTCTGTAGAGGCACCACATTATCATAATTGCAATTCAGTACCGCATATACCGGAGAATTCTCCTACATCGGACAGTTTTGTACCAAGGTTTAATAATAAAATAATGGTTTACAACATGGTTTAATAATACAATGCTTATCTGATATACTATTATAAATAGTTAATTTTAAGTGATAAAGTTAGAACTCCATATATCTAAGTTGCTACAATCAAGGTGATATCTAATTAGTTATATAAATTTTAATATTTCCAAGTACAACAATGTAAGTGTACTCAATGCCTCACTATGGCAGAGTTTAGTTTATAATTCACGACTGCTATTTTAAAACATTAATTAAAAATGTTCTTAAAAAGTAAAATGTTTCTCCTAACAACCTAAATTTCCCAGCAGTATGATAACAAAGCCTAAAGCAAAAACATAAAGTGAAGAATTTATGTTTTTCAGAGTTTTGTCATTAAGATAGCTTTTACTATGACACTTATTTTTTATTTTCAAAGGCGAAAAAGATTGGGTCCTCAAGGAGTTATAGGGATTACTGTGATATAGGGATAAGTAAGAGAGAGTTACTTGAGGTTTATGAAGTTTTACCGTTACATGAGAACTGAATCCCGCCTATTTTTTCTGGTCATCGAGATAAAAGTATATTAAAACGAAACGAACCTAAAGATGTAACACCTACAACAAAGATATGTCGTCACACCTTACAATATACATTTGTAAATAATGAAAACTAATAACTCTTTATAAGCTAGATGACAATTAATCATCTGATACACAATGTGTCGTTATAATGACTATTGTATTATTCTCGTCATTATTATAATCGGTATACTTTGTTAATTGTTACACTGATGAAACAACTGTAGAAGAGTTAAATAAGGACTTTTAAGTAATTTACTATTACTTTATGTGTTACTTCACTTAATATCCGTAGTAGTGTTTTCTAAAACCTCAAGATGTTTTTGTTCCACACTTTCTAAAATACCTCCCTAAAAATAATTTAATAAAACAAACAAAAAAATATAGACATTATAAATAAAGAGAAGCCATTTTTATTAAAAATGAAGACCAGTAACCTCGCTTTTGTATAAAATCACTCTGTCTGTATTTTAGGATGTAAATCTAATTCGCTTGTTGCATCATTGTTCCAGTTGTTGCATCATCGACGTGGTGTACAGAAAATTTTAATTGATAAAAAAGTTATGTATACGAGAAACTATTATTACTCGTAACACAGTGAAAATAAAACTGATCGAAGCCAGCTATTAAGAGCTTCCGAGGAGAAGCGCCGTCCGTAGTTGATAACAACTTTAACGTGATTCGCGTTAACGACAATTACGTTTAAACATTATTAAAAAAAAAACTCTTTGTATAAAATACTTAAGTAGATTTTTTGATTCAAAAAAACAAACTTTTTTATGTTTTTTTCCATTTATAAAACAAATAATTTATAACATCGGCATACATTCTTCTGCATACAATAGACGACAATTTACAAATGGGTGATATCGCATGGATAACACATAGTGCTTAGATTTATTTATCAAGCAGTGTAAAGATATATTCTATCAAATTAATTCTAATCAAAGTTCCGTTATCTTAAGTATCTATTACAGTGCACATACAGCGAGTGCACGTCGCGGGAGAACATAATGACTGCACTTAAGTGATAACATATTCAAAAAAAATCATCAATCAATTCATAAACAAAGAAAATTTATCTAAATCTATAAATTAAACAGCAATAAGAACAATTTATTTCTTAAAAAATATCTAAATCTACTAATTAAATAGTAATAAAGACAATTGATTCATCGCCAGTTATCAATATGTCATCCGTTTACAACAATAACAAGTGTTTTCATAGAATTAAGTAAGGCAATAATACTATAGTCATTTTTAACAATTAATTACCTATAATTAGTAATAACTTCTCAGATCGATACAACACAACACAACACCATAATACATGACATGATCCACTTCAGATGACGTCAATAACATCACTTATAAAAGTAATCAAAGTTACTTATAGTAGTTGTACTGCAGTGTAAGTTGGTTAGACAATAATTAATTTAGTTTTAATTTAATACAATTATAAACTGTAACACTACTTTATTTATTTAAATAATTATATTTTTTTATTAAAGGGCGGTCACACCTCGGGATACAAGGACATGTAAATGTACCTCGTGTTTATTTGATCTGAATGATCCATGACATTATTATCATTTATATTTAATATAAAGTGGATTTATAATATAAATAACAACAATTTAATGAAGGTATTAAATAAAAAGAGTACAATGGATTATCTAATATATTTTCTTCCCAACTTTCAAATTATTTAATAAAATATAATGAATATAAATTATACAAACATGTCTTAATATCGGTGAAGGAATGTGTTACCTCGGTGACATCACGGAGAGGAGTCTTCATTTTTCTTTGTCACGTAAATTGAGATTAATAAGTTTTCTTCTTATATAACAAAGGTTACTTACCTCATAAATCGACTATTTACAATATAAAATATCAACTCTTCAGTTTCTCGCCAGCTCTTCTCAGCAGATATAATATAATATAGACCCGTATAATAATTAAATTCAATTTGCCTGTAATAAGTTTGAGTTATCAAACTGCAATGTGTCGCTCCACGAGAGCTCACTGTGTTTATATTACACTATGTTATATGATACTCTCTTATATACACTTACTATATGTTACAGTGACCGTCTGTTGGTTCATTTATGACGTTTGATAAAACCATCATATTAGAACATTATCTAAAGTCATTCCTTTTTCTTCTTATGTATGAATTATTTGTAATTATTATAATATTAATCCTACCTCTTTAATATTATTTATTAATTGTATATATGCAATACCAGTACGTATTGTAGTGTGTCAATTGTTAAGTTACAACATGTGTATATCACACAGTGTAGTTGAGTTAGTTTCAATTAGTTATAATAGTTCACACTGCGGTCTGTTAGTTCATTGTACAAGTCAACATGCAGTGTTGAAGCACTTGGAGGTACTTCAGCTCGGAGGCTATTTAAATTTATTTTAAAGTAAGAAGTTGTTTGAATTTTACAAAAAAAATGATGCTGTGTGGAGAAAACGATTCAGTGAAACGTGATTTCATACCAATATTATTATAATTAATAACATTACAGAACTATTTAACTTCTTTATTACAGATAATGGCGGCCATATTGAAAATATAAAGATTTTTCATTTCACGGGAATGTTATAAATTTAATTATTAAAGTTGTTTTGTGGTTATTATAGTGTAATAATATAATATTAAATAAAAAGTGATCAGTGAATGTTTTAGTACAAAAGTACATAAAGAAGAATTTTGTGAAATAAGTTGCAAATGGCTTCGCTGTGACATTGTTTACTAAATAAAATGGCGTTCAGATATTACGTACGCGGGAGGTGGTGTGGGAACTTGACATATAAAAAATGATATTCATTGAAGTTGTTTTTATGACTGTTGTTGAAGTTCTTGTTGGAATGTAGTCTTGTTTGGATTTTTTAATTTATTTTTATTGGTTTGTTATTTTTTTTTAGAACTCAAATCTTAAAATTACAGAACATTTATTTAAACAGGGACATTAAATGGTTTAATCTCAAAATAGCGTAGATATCATTTGGACACAGCCCTATTCTTATATTTCTCAATTTTATATTTAAGCTAGTTGTGCCCTCGACTCTGTTTGTGTGCATAAGATATTACAGAGATTAGCGCGCACATACGCACAGCCCAATAAACAAACATAAATGCTTTGAGATTCATAATTTTGAGTTCCTTTTAACACTTTCACTGCCAGCTCCGTAGCGTGTACGGAGACGCAAGTTTCACCCCGTGTTTCACCCCAGGGCCGTAGCATGTACGGAGCAATTGAAAGTCAATTTTTTATAGTATTTAATTGGCTCAACATTTTTTTTACTATTTTTCCGTTTATTTAAATGCCTTTATGCAAACGTTTATATGAAAAATTGAAACAGCATACAGGGCTCAATTTCTGAAAATCTGGTGGCAGCGAAAGTGTTAATACTAATTACTCCCAAACCCAACTCTCAAATTATTCCAAAATATCCTCTATGTACAATCAGCGATCAGTTAAAGTTTTGTTATACTTATAGATACTATTTGTTAATTTCCGTTCAAACTTTTCCTTACAGATCTTATCTTGATTTATAAACAAATACATTTTGTGGATCTGTATTGATTATTGTAATACTGGCTGTTAGCTATATCATAATTACCTGCCACTTAATACTTGATACTGCTTTTTCCTGTGGGAACTTAGAAAATTCAAATTTGCATATAAAAAACATAAGTATTAAAATATTAAATGGGGATAGTATATTAAATATCGTACGTCATACAAACTTAGTTTCAATTATATTCTTAATAAATTTAAAAACTGCAGGTAACATTAATAAAAGAGGGTTAAATTTTTAACGAAATACAAATCCATTAATATATTAAAATGTAAATATATAATATATTTTTAAAACAAAATTCAATATTTATTTGTAGTAAATATTACTCTATTTTAAATTACGATTTATTTCGCTAGGCTTCCAATAAATAGGCTTTATGGTAAATCATTACATAGATGTAATTAAAACGTTCAAATATTTATATTGAAAGCAGATGGTTTCAAAATATCAAAATATTAGTAATATTCAAAGGTCAAAAACTCACATTATAATTAAAAATGTACTTTTGAAAAATAAGTACATATACACTATGAAATTTATTTATTTTCTTATAAGTCCATCCTTCGTATAAAATGTAATACACTGCTGTCTGATAATATTAAATGTAACCAAACCACGGTCATGTTACATGTGCACAGACAGTACCACTCATTAATATTCTATGTCCCGAGATTTATTGAAGCCGGATTTCCTTCTTATCCTAAGATTATGTGCCTTTGAGTTATAATATTTAGATTATTCCAGTTTTAGTTTAATAGTAGGTAATAGCATATCCCCATGTGCTACTTCCTACTATTAAACATAAGTGTTAATAATCTATTTTAGTTCAGACCCTTGAAGCGGAGGCTGTATGTTAAAGATCCTCCTAATGTTTTCTTGTATACTGTTGTTAATACAAGATAGTTTGTTCAGGATACAATAATGAAACTAATAGCTTCCTGACGATAACAGATGTCTGTATGTAACGAAAACAAAATGTATTTTGATATAAGAAATAATGATTTTTCGTAAGTAAATAGTGTTCTATTTATTATATAGCATGTAATTAATAGTCACAATAATATGTATATAAATAATGAAACCTAGTATTGTATTTTTTAACCGGATTGAATGAAGACTTATTCTGCTCCATTAAATGATATTATTCAAATTATTATTATTTTTTTATACAAAAGGTAAGGAGATTTCTGATAATATACGTCATCTACACTTACAATTTTTAATTACGATATATTTATAAAATTGTGAATATAAAATATCAACGTGGTTAAACATAAGGAATATATTAGTTACGTAGTATTCAAAGCAGAGCACATTATATTATTATAAAATACTAAAGTGACTTAAGCGGAAACATGAAAGTTAAATGTGATATGTTAATAACAATCCCGCGGTCAGTTTCCGCTAAAATGCGCTTTTAAAATATCAACGTATATACAACAAATACACACATACTGAGTGAAGGTTACACTTTTTTCTTATTACATATTTGGGTAACGGTTAGCCTTATTAACATTTTTAAGTGATTTGTAATATGTGTTATTATAGTTTATATCAACTACTTACCTTTGATTAAAACTCATAATTTAAAAATAACAAATGATTATTGACGCATGAAAATGTTAAAGAAAATAACAATAAATATTAAAAACTGTATTTATTGTCATTTACGTAATATAGCACTAGCTTCATTACCTGGAACTCATAACCTCTGGTATATATTATTTAAGTATTTGTAATATTTTTAGTAGTTTTATAACATATAGTGTTATATCCAGTTTAATACAAATAAAAAGTCCTGAAAATGCTCTTAATGCTATAAATGACTGCATACTTTTTCGCTTGAACAAAATGTAGTTGTCACAATAAATAAATTTAGGTCGGTCTGTTTATAAAAAAGCAGTAAGTAAATAAAAACCTTCGATTTATTGTGTAGTATCTCGGGAGTAGGTAATGAAACTGAATAATGCATATCTGTGAGTATTCCCGAGCTAATAGGGTTGACTATGACACAATTTATAAAATTAAACCTATTGAGAAGAGTAACGACTGTGAAATAAATTGAATTGAAAGACATTGTTTAGCTTTCTTGTGATAAAATTTGCAATTAAATGATTTAGTAAGTTATTTTTACAAATCAAAATACTAGATTGTAAAATATTCACAGGGTTAGAGAAAATCGTAGTTACAATAATTATCAAAAGAATATTAAATATATTTATATTATAATTAAATGATATTATTCAAATTAATATTATTTTTTTATACAAAAGGTAAGGAGATTTCTGATAATATACGTCATCTACACTTACAATTTTTAATTACGATATATTTATAAAATTGTGAATATAAAATATCAACGTGGTTAAACATAAGGAATATATTAGTTACGTAGTATTCAAAGCAGAGCACATTATATTATTATAAAATACTAAAGTGACTTAAGCGGAAACATGAAAGTTAAATGTGATATGTTAATAACAATCCCGCGGTCAGTTTCCGCTAAAATGCGCTTTTAAAATATCAACGTATATACAACAAATACACACATACTGAGTGAAGGTTACACTTTTTTCTTATTACATATTTGGGTAACGGTTAGCCTTATTAACATTTTTAAGTGATTTGTAATATGTGTTATTATAGTTTATATCAACTACTTACCTTTGATTAAAACTCATAATTTAAAAATAACAAATGATTATTGACGCATGAAAATGTTAAAGAAAATAACAATAAATATTAAAAACTGTATTTATTGTCATTTACGTAATATAGCACTAGCTTCATTACCTGGAACTCATAACCTCTGGTATATATTATTTAAGTATTTGTAATATTTTTAGTAGTTTTATAACATATAGTGTTATATCCAGTTTAATACAAATAAAAAGTCCTGAAAATGCTCTTAATGCTATAAATGACTGCATACTTTTTCGCTTGAACAAAATGTAGTTGTCACAATAAATAAATTTAGGTCGGTCTGTTTATAAAAAAGCAGTAAGTAAATAAAAACCTTCGATTTATTGTGTAGTATCTCGGGAGTAGGTAATGAAACTGAATAATGCATATCTGTGAGTATTCCCGAGCTAATAGGGTTGACTATGACACAATTTATAAAATTAAACCTATTGAGAAGAGTAACGACTGTGAAATAAATTGAATTGAAAGACATTGTTTAGCTTTCTTGTGATAAAATTTGCAATTAAATGATTTAGTAAGTTATTTTTACAAATCAAAATACTAGATTGTAAAATATTCACAGGGTTAGAGAAAATCGTAGTTACAATAATTATCAAAAGAATATTAAATATATTTATCTATACTTATAATAAATCTGTAGAGAGGTCAATTCTGTACATGAAATATATTTACAAAATAAGTAGCAGGGGGTGATTAGTGTTCGATACTGATGCCAAAAATGCAGTTAAAAAAATTTTTGTCTGTCTGTCTGTCTGTCTGTCTGTTTGTATGTTATTTATAGAAAAAAAAACTACTCGACGGATTTTAACGAAACTTAGTACAATTATTCTTTATACTCCTGGGCAGGTAATAGTATACTTTTCATCACACTACAATGAATAGGAGCAGAGCAGTGAAAGGAAATGTTGAGAAAATGGGAGAAGTTGCTTGATTTTTTAAGCTTCCGTCGCGTGTGCAGCCTTAATGGTTAGAGCTACATAGAAACTATGTATAACGGAAATATTCTACATAAAAATACACGAAAAATATTCCAAGACAGCATATATCTACCTTTTATAGTTAACTCACAATAACACGCATAACTCTCGATAGCTTAGCAGTTCGGAGATTTCTTATTATATTTGTTTACTTTTACGTTTATAAAACCAATAATGCTCACCATCATTCCTAATTAAAAAAAAAATAAACATTAGCACCAATTCAATAAAAAAAGAATCATTGAAATCGGTATAGAAACACCAAACTTATACTTACTTACAAGAAATACGCCAACAAGACATCGCGCGTGAATAGTGAATCAAGCTATAAGGATTATTTTTGCGTAACGGTTGCCGCGCTCGACGGGGCTCGCGGCGGCAGAGTATAAAAGGGGCGGGAGGCGAGCGCAAGCGTCATTCAATATTTGGCTGTTGATGCGTTCAGAGTGTTGAACTTTATTGACAGACAATAATTGTTATTTTATAAACCGTGCTTATCAGCGCGACTTTTTGTCTTTAAATAGTTTATTTTAATTTCTTTTGTTGTTATTTTCTAAATTAGTTTTAGTTTTGTTTAAATTCTTAACTATTAATAGTTCCTATTTTATTTCTTTTTAAGTAGATTTAGATTCGATTTTTAGATTAGATAATAGATAGATAGATTAGATTATTGTTAGATTTTTAGTTACTGATAGGTTAGTTTTGGGCATTTTATGTTTAGTTTTTTTTGTATTGAGTAGATAAAAGCGTAGGTAGGTACTTTTATTAATTATAGTATTCATAGGTATTTTTTATTTATTTTTAAGTGAAGTAGGTATAGGTAGATATTGCCTACTATCTACCTATACTGCACACGTGTTTTAGCTTTATTTTCATTTCTTTTTTTTTTGTACCTAAGTTGTAGGTAGGTAGGTACATATTTCTTAGTTTAATTCTATTAGAATATTAGGTATTTAAGTTTAAATAGGCACTTAGATTTAAATTTTTTTATTATATAGCAGCTGTACTTAGAACATCTAAGGTTTTTTTTGTATTAGCATAGGTACTTTGATTAATTACAGTAGTTGTAGGTATTTCTTATTATTCATTTTTAAGTGAAGTAGGTAAGTGTAGATAGTATTGCACACGCATTAAGTATAGCTTTATTTTCATTTTTTATTCTTTTGTAATTTGTAGGTACCTACGTACATATTTATAATTCGATTAGAATATTATTTTAGTTTTAATAGGCACTTAGATTTATATTCTATTTATTATATACTTAGCTATAGTTAGGACCTCTGACGTAAGTTTTTTGTTGGGTAACTAAATAGAATTTAAGTTACCGTCGATTAAAAATAAAATAAACGATGCCACCTAAAAAACGACCATCTTTATCTCGAACTTCGAGTCAAGCTAGGAGAATGAGAATGACGCGTTCTCAAGAATCGGAAGAGGAAAGAGCACATCGGTTAAACTCTATGAGAGTTAGTGCCTCAACATCTCGAGCTAATGAAAGCTCTCCAGAAAGAGAGATGCGATTAGCAGCTGAAAGAGCGAGACGAGCTACAACACGGGCTTCTCAAAGCTCTTCTCAACGAGAGCTAAGGCGTTCCATTGACCGGGAACAACATGCGTTATCCCGAGAAGCTGAAACTGCTTTACAACGAGAATTGCGACTCACAGCTGACCGCGAACGGCATACATTATCTCGCGAGTCTGAAACCTTCACTGAGAGGGAATTACGGCTTACAGCTGACCGCGAACGTCATATTTTATCTCGCGAGTCCGAAACCTTCACTGAGAGGGAATTACGGCTTACAGCTGACCACGAACGTCATATTTTATCTCGCGAGTCCGAAACCTTCACTGAGAGGGAATTACGGCTTACAGCTGATCGCGAACGTCATATTTTGTCTCGAGAATCTGAAACTTTTACTCAATATCAAGACCGTTTGACAAATGATAGGGCGCACCATAACATGATTCGATCTCTTGAAGATGAACATGAGCATGAACAACGACTAGAGTCGGGACGCGATTATTACAATTCTTTGAGACAAGAACAATTGATTACTTTATCTAATGAAAGATTAAGAATTGAAAATATTCGGTCGCTTGAAACAGAAGAACAGCGAGAGGCCCGTCTTACTGCAGATAGATTTCGACATGGTCTTAATGACTTAGATATACACGTGGTAGATCAATCTACAAATTCGGTGGCGTGGTCCGATAAATATAAAAGTGGGTTTGCTTATAACCTCACAATTGATTACAGATCATCTTCTGAAATAGGCGATATGAACGTAGTATGTTCCTTTTGTAATGCTTCGAAGTGGAGGAAGGAGTCTGCTGGTTTCTGTTGTTCTGGAGGTAAAATAAATTTGCCTTCGTTCGAAGACCCACCGGAACCTTTAAAATCACTACTTTTAGGGGAACATTTGCAATCCAAACAGTTTTTAGATAATATTCGCACTTATAATAGTGCATTCCAAATGACATCCTTTGGTGCTAAACAAATCTCAGAAGGCCCTTTCATGTCTACTTTTAAGGTACAAGGTCAGGTTTACCATTTGATAGGGTCCCTTTTGCCTAAAGAACAACCTAAATTTCTTCAAATATATTTTGTATCCGATTACAACGAACAGTCGAATATAAGAAATCAATATTTTCCGAATTTAAATACTGAACTCATTTCACAACTTCAGAACATGTTACATCAGGTTAATTCGTACGTATGCAGTTTTAAATCGGCATTAGAAGCCCTTTCTCAAGATGGTAATAACAATTATAAAATTGTTATAAATGCCGATAAGCGTCCAACTCAGGAACACCCTGGGCGTCATAACGTTCCATCCACGAATGAAGTTGCTATAGTACTGGTCGACCAGGAATGTGATAGGCGTGATATCGTTATACGTTCCAGAGACAATCGTTTGCAACGTATTTTCGAAACCCACAGGGCTTACGACAGTTTGCAATATCCTATGATTTACTGTCGAGGGGAAGATGGTTATAATTTCGCTGTATACCAAACCGATCCGCGCACAGGCGCACCTAATTATAATAAAAAGGTGTCATGCCTTCAATTTTATTGTTACCACCTGCAAGTGAGACGGAATAGATTGGTATACTTTCAACGTTTTCGTGGCTTATTTAATCAGTTTATTGTTGACATGTACGCAAAAATTGAAACCGAAAGATTAGTTTATATACGATCTAATCAAAGGCAGCTGCGCGCTGAAGAATACGTGCACCTTCGCGATGCCATGCAGCAAGATAACGATACTGTGAATATGGGTCGTTTAGTTATTTTACCCTCTTCTTTTACTGGTGGTCCACGCTACATGCATGAACGTACTCAAGACGCTTTTTGTTACGTAAGAAAATATGGACGTCCCGACTTATTTGTTACTGTAACTACCAATCCCAAGTGGGATGAAATCACTCGGGAGCTTCTTGAGGGTCAGGCACCGCATGACCGCCATGATATTATTGCAAGAGTGTTTTATTTAAAATTAAAATCAATGATAGATCTTCTTACCAAAGATAACATTTTTGGAGAAGTATTGTGTTATATGTATAGTGTTGAGTGGCAAAAACGCGGCTTACCTCACGCACATATCTTGCTTTGGTTAAAAGATAAGGTTCGACCTAGTGATGTAGACAGATTAATCAGTGCTGAAATTCCAGATCCGACTGCAGATCCCCTGTTATACGACATTGTTCATGTGGTGCATTTAACGCAAATGCTCCTTGCATGCAAGACGGTCGTTGCACTAAAAGGTATCCAAAAGCATTAGTGGATGAAACTGTAACAGGACATGATGGATACCCATTATATCGTCGCCGTTCAAGAGACAATGGTGGTTTTACTGTTGAAAAGCGAATGTCTGGACAACAGGTTACTTTAGATAATAGGTGGGTCGTTCCGTATTCGCCTGTATTGTCCAGAGCATTTCAAGCTCACATAAATGTAGAAATGTGTAATAGTGTAGAGTCAATTAAATATATTTGTAAGTACATTAACAAGGGCAGTGACCAAGCTACGTTTGCGTTAAGAAATGAACATGATGAAGTTACTAGATTTCAGTCAGGCAGATATATCAGCTCTTCAGAAGCTGTGTGGCGGATCTTAAGTTTTAATATTCACGAAAGATATCCACCTGTGACCCATCTGGATGTTCATCTGGAAGGCGGTCAACGTATATATTTTAACGCCGAAAATGTTACAGAACGATTAGAGAACCCTAGACAAACAACTTTATTGGCATTCTTTCGACTTTGCCAAACTGATAATTTCGCAAAGTCTCTTTTGTATGAAGAAGTTCCATCGTATTATACCTACGATAAACAACGAGGTGTCTTTAACCGTAGACGCCGAGGCAGGCCTGTAGATGGCGAGACAGGTATTTTCAAAGAACATGTTCTTGGTAGAGTGTATACTGTTCATCCTAACAACGCAGAGTGTTTTTATTTGAGATTATTATTACATACAGTGCGAGGACCAACATCATTTATAGATTTGAGAAAAGTAGACGATGTTGTTTATCCAACTTATCATGCAGCTTGCCAAGCGCGTCATTTGCTTGAAAATGATCAACATTGGGATGACGCTTTAGCAGAATCCTGTGTTAGTGATAATCCACGACGGTTACGCCATTTATTTGTAACATTACTCACATTTTGTAATTTATCTGATCCTGTCCAATTATGGGAAAAATATAAAGAAAAATTTGCAGAAGACTTTCTTCGGAATTTATCTCACAATAATGGAGGCGCAACTAATGATAATTTTCGAGATCTGGCTATAAATCAGTGCTTATTAGCTCTTCAGGAAGACTTAACAGCAGTAGGCGGTAAATCACTTTGTGAATATGGTTTGCCAACGCCAACCTCAGTCGGAGAGGTTACCAATAGGGAATATTCCGCAGAGATTGGTTACAACCCAATGGAACTGCTGGTAACATTAGAAAACGGTGTCCCAATGATGACTGCAGAACAACGCTTAGTCTATGATCGCGTGTGCGAGAGTGTGCAGAATAATTTAGGAACAATATGGTTTTTAGATGCACCTGGAGGAACTGGGAAAACTTTTTTGACTAAATTAATATTAGCTTATGTTCGAAATCAGCGTAAAATCGCTCTTGCCGTGGCTTCATCAGGTATAGCTGCAACATTGCTACCAGGAGGTAAGACTGCTCACACTATGTTTAAAATACCAATTAATTTAGATCGCACGGAAAGTCCAACCTGTAGTATTTCAAGAAATAGCGACAAAGCTAAGGTATTGCGTGAGTGTAATTTAATCGTATGGGATGAATGTACGATGGCCCATCGAAAAGGAGTAGAAGCAGTAGACAGAACTCTAAGGGACATAAGACAAAATGATCGACCAATGGGCGGTATTACGGTTTTATTTTGTGGTGATTTCCGACAAACCTTACCGGTAATACCACGGGGAACCCGAGCTGATGAGATTAGGGCTTGCCTGAAAAGCTCTTATTTGTGGCGTGATATACAATCGGTGCATTTGACTATAAATATGCGAGTGAGAACTGGAGACAACGCAGATAATCGTGAATTTTCTGATACATTATTGAAGATTGGTGAAGGTACCTATCCACAACTACACCAAGGAAAACTTATTCTGACACCTGAGTTATGTTGTATAGTGCAATCCCAACAACATCTTATATCTTCGGTTTACGGTGACATAACAATTATATTAAATAGGGACAATTCTTGGCTTTGCGAAAGGTCCATTTTGACTCCTCGCAATGACCAGGCATCTGAAATTAATAATAAAATACTGTCTAATATACAGAGAGAAAGCAAAGTTTATAGTTCAATAAATAGAATGGTTGATGAACAAGAAGCCACTAATTACCCGATAGAGTTTTTAAATTCTTTAAGTATGCCTGGACTACCTTCTCATATAATTTGTTTAAAAATTGGCATACCGATAATTCTGCTCCGAAATTTAAGACCACCTCAACTTTGCAATGGAACTCGGCTAAAAGTAACCCAGTTGCAACAAAATGTAATCGAGGCTCAAATTTTAACAGGTTGCGGTGCAGGAGAAACTGTCTTTATTCCCAGAATTCCCATAATACCAAATAATTTTCCATTCCAATTTAAAAGAACGCAATTCCCAGTATCGGTGTGCTATGCCATGACTATCAATAAAGCTCAAGGGCAGACTTTTCGTGTTGCTGGAGTAGATCTCGGTGTTAACTGTTTCTCGCATGGTCAATTATACGTCGCTCTTTCCCGGGTTAGCAATTCTAGGAATCTTTACGTTCACGTGCCGGACGGGTCGACTCTTAACATAGTCTACCCAGAAGCTTTGCGCTGAAACATTTTAATTTGATCTAAAAATATTAGCAATATATTATCTTAATAAAAAACAAGGAGTTACACGCTGACCGAGTCGTGGGTATAGCGTGGGTATATTATAATATTCTGCGGTTACTTATATTTTTCAACAGTTTTGTGGATTGGCATATTATATTACTATTGCCCGTCTAAAATACGAAAGTGAATCTGCCTGTTACGTCAAAACTATGAGGGAGGACATCTGCAAATTTTTTTTCGAAAAACGACGGAAACGCGGACGAAGTCGCGGGCAAAAGCTAGTATTATAATAAAATAACTTAGAACACCTGAGTATTTGAGACAAAGCTCTCTTCAGGTAAAACATGGTAATAAAACAAATTAGCATTTTTTATCAAAACCTGTTAGTAAATACAACGGCCTATATGAAAGTAAAGATCTAAAAGTAAAGGAACGTAAAAAGTATAGTAACTAAAGAGACTAAAATTTTGGTAGTGGACTAAAAATTGTAACATCTGAATAAATTTTTTTAGCCGTTTCAAATAGAATTATATCTAAAATGTAGGGGTGATTTTTAATACTCATTATAAAACAATAATTAATATTAGTAAAATATACGAGGTTGTGATCAAGTTCATATCTTAATTGGTTACTATTGAAGTAACTTAAAACGGTTGTTGATTTATTGGATGGCTTATAAGGTTCATTTAATTTAGAAACTTCGGAATCACTACCAACTTCAGCGACTACATAAATAGCTTGTGATCTTTTTCTTTGTTCCATGTTTCTTTTGTTTTTGTTGGTTTCTGGAGAAACACCCAAATGAACCTTAAGGCTTAAATAGTAATTTATTATAATGGTAATAGTAATAGTAAATTATTAGAGTATCCCTCAGTTGTAACAACTTTCAGGTTTTATGATAAGTTTATAATTTCTATCACATTGTCTATTGATATTTTATCAGTCTATCAAAATCTTATCTATCTTTTACCAGACAATGTACTCCATCCATCAGGGAGTTCCCGTGACAGTGACCGATCTGATCCTTTGATTAGGACTTCTATTAAAAAGCACGCAATAATAGTTATTAAGATTAGTGTATTAGAAGCTATTTTTATATTGATGCTTATTGTCAAGGTAGTGTTTGTTGTCTCGATTGTTTTTCTTTTTAACTTTTTAGTTAGTTTTGTATTGTTAATACAACTTTATAAACAAATATGATGTACCATGACAACTAAACCAGTTTGTACCACCTTGAAATTAAAGGGTCTAAATTTTGACCATCACAGGACATTACTGATTTTATTCAATTCCAAGTAATCTCTACTATGCAATGTTTTAATTTAAAAGAAGCAGGTTATAACCATTTGTTAATAAATACAGATTTCGTTTTCTATACAATTTTCGTCCACATTTTATTTTATGAAACACAGTATCAATTACTTAATGCAGAACATGAATATGACATCACTTAAGTGCAGTCATTAGGTGCGTGCACTCGCTGTATGTGTACTGTAATTGATACTTAAGGTAACACAACTTTGATTATAGTTAATTTGATAGAATATATCTTTACACTGTTTGATAAATACATTACTTTTATGAAATAGAATTTAAATTTTTGAAGCACTATGTGATGTCCATGCGATGTCACGAATTTGAAGAAAATCGTGTAGAAGTCAATTCAGGTATTATGAATGTTGTAGTTTATACGAATAAAGATTAATTAATTATTTAAAAAAAGATTGAACGTGGTCGTCGTCAACACGAGTCACGTTAAAGTTGTTATCAACTACGGACGGCGCTTCTCCTCGGAAGCTCTTAATAGCTGGCTTCGATCAGTTTTATTTTTCACTTTATTACTCATACAATAGTTTCATGTATGCATAAGGTTTTTTAATACTCCATGTCGATGACAAAACAAGCGAATTAGTTTTTCCGTATTTTAACTGTTTCAATTGAAAATATATTTCATTTATACTTTTTTGGGAATAAAGGTTCAAGACTTCCCACTTTTGTGTTATTATTACAACCTAAAATAGTCACAAAGTGATTTTATACGAAAGCTAGGTTTTAGGTCTATTTTTTTAATAAAAACTGTAATGGATTCTTCTTATTTATATGATCACACTAGCAGGTTACCCATGCTTCGCAACGGACGGCGAAAGTGATCAAACATTTTGTTTGAATTGCCACACCACCTATTAGGTATCAAACCGGCGAGTTATATTTTTTTCAGTTTTTTAGCTGTAACTTTGGAGTGGTTTGGACCTTTGCAAAAACCTTTCTTATTGCACCTATTCAATATGTCAGGATTCTTGTGTTCAAATTTCAGCTTCTAGGTATTACGGTTTGGGCTGTAGTGCGATGAATGAGTCAGTGAGTGTCTTTGTGTTTTATATATTAAGATTTATATGAATACATTATTTGATTGTAAATATTTATTTAATTGTTCTTTACTTCCTTCGTTGTATTTGATTATCTTTCAGGAAATATTTAGATTATTTAGATTCTAGAAGATCTAGAATCAACACAAAAATCAGAATCAATCAATAGAACAATCTTGAGATTTTTACCAAACACCACTACGGACATTAAGTTAAGTAATACACATAAAAGTAATGAGTAAATTATTTGGGAGCGCTTATTTAACTCTTTTAGATGTTTTTATCAGTGTAACAAATAATGAAGTATACCGATTAAAATAATTATAGTATACTACAATAGTCACTATAACCACACATTGTGTATGAGATGATTAATTATCATCTAGCTTATAAAGAGTTATTAAACAAATAATGTTATGATTGAGGCGTCAGTTTATTCATTTTCATTATTTACAAATGTATATTGTAAGGTGTGACGACATATTTTTATTTTTCCTTTGTTAAGTTTGTTGTAGGTTACTTTTAGGTTCTTAGATTAGATTTTCGTTTAAACAAAACCTTATACCCGTATTGAAACATTATGATGTTTGGTAATTGTTTTGATTCTTCTGAAATTCTTGTTCCAAACAATCTATTAACAAAAATTTATCATTCCCATTAGACGCGTAAATCTCTTTATCATATTCACAATATACATTTACTGAATTAATTTTAGTAATTGGGATATTCAAAAAGACAATGGAATTATTATGAACATATAAACGACACTCGATAAAGTATTAAAGTTTTTGATCTTAACTAACGGTCTTATGTGAAAAAAAAAGTAGTGCAGGAATTGTTTAACAACAAACAATTTTAATATTATTTGGAATTGTTGTAATAATTGTAAGAATTCTAGATAACATGTAAATTCTGTGCTAGCAAAGTATCTATGATTCGATCATTTTCTTATTAAGTCTAAGTAATAGTAGTGCGGTGTCAAAAAATATTTTTTCAAGCAAGTAAGTCGACTCAAAGGATAAAATAAGTGAAAAACATAATATAAATATTTTAACATCAGAAATTTCGTTTTTAAAACACTTTTTAATCTATTTAATATATATGTAAGTGACCAATGACAAGTTATGACATATACAATGCAACATTTTATTTAAACTTTTAATAATATTAGTTTAAAGCATAATAGTATGTCATCGCAATTGGTAATATATATATTTATAGTATACGACATATATAACGGTATCAGAATAAGACCCGAGTCCACAATTCATTTCCACCGCCATTAAAAGGATTAAAACTGGAAAACAAACATCGCGAGAATTTACGCATCGCCGAATATAATATGATTATTGCTCTTAAATATTAATTTCATAAATGTTTATGTTTTCAATTTTCATACGGAAAATGTAAATTGTATATTAAATCACACTAAAAAATATTATTTCATAAAAGTTTTGTTTGTATTTTTAAATATTTAAATTGATGAAGTATATTTATAAAGAAATTGGTAAAATGTATTTAAGATATATATATATATATATATATATATATATATATATATTATAAGGTATATAAATAAATATTTAAATGAACGTTTCGATTTTCTATTTTATTATTTTTTTAAATGAAAACCTATAACTTTGTTAAATTAATAAAAAAGTACTAAATATAAAAGCTACCTTAATGACAAAACCCTGATGAACATAAGTCCTTCACTTCTTATTTTGCTCAAGGCTTTGGTCATTACCACTGGGAAATTTAGGAAACATTTTAACTATTAATTAACATTTTAAAATCGCAGCCGAGAATTATAAACTAAACTCTGTTAACAGTAAGTCATTGAGTGCACTTAAATTTTTGTACTTGGTAATATTAAAACTTATTTAACTAATTGGATAATATTTTTAATTACTACTAATTATATATAAGAGTAGTGTTTAAAATAAATATTTTAAACTTTATTATTATACCATGAATGACCTATCTTGGTACAGAACTGCCGGTGGATCCTAATGATAATAAGGTGCATCTACAAAGTGCTGTTATTTCAACTGCAAGAAATATACAAGGTTTGACATCATGAACAACAAAATAATGTCCAAAATACAGGACGACAACGTACACTAACTTGTCTTCAATAACATCTTGGAACAAGACGGTGTATAAAAGGCTGTGTGAAGTAAATAGAAAAATTGGACAAAAATAAAATAAAATGAATCTCAGTATTAAATATAAAGAGCACTGTGGATATTATCAAATGATTTTTTAAACTTTTATCAAATTTAATAAAATGTAATTAATATAAATTATAATGACTTTCCTTAATATCCGTTAACGGAAATTGTTTTTACATACGATCTGTATTTCTAGTCAGTGTCTAAGCCAGTGGTGAGTGACTATTCCCCAAACTGGCAAATTTTTTGTGAAATCTACTTCCTATTTTAAGTTTAACAGTATTTATTTTTGGTTATTTTGTAGTCATATTAAGTTTTATTTTTCAGCTATTTTTGCCTCAGAACATTGACATCATTGACAGTGCCACAGTAGTTCAATTTAATATTATGAATGATTGATTCATAGTTGTTGGGTAAAAGGTATAGTTCCATATTAAATACAGCTCGTACAACCTGGTACTTTTCCCCCTCTCCTCTACCCTCCCCTATTCTTGAAAAGTGACGTCCGACGATGTATCTAAATTCTACAACTACCCACATTTCCAAAGGTGACTTTAAACAATTACAAAAATAATATTTCGCTAATGCAAACAATATTTTATTTTGGTAAAAATGTATATATGTTTTACTTAAAAATTGTACGTTATCTTATCTAGTTTTTTCCGGATTTACTTCGTCACAAATAATCTTGGATCGCGTTTAAAGACCTTTCATTTGTACCAGAGTGAAATAAACAGTCTTGAGGGTACTGCGGTTTATTTAATTAATTATATTGATATTCTATTAGGATTTAATTTATTATTATTTGTACAATATATTAATAAAATAATTTATAACTTCATTAATACATCATTACTCAGAATATGTTAATAAAATATCAACTTATTAATAATGTCTGTGGAAGGTTTTTACAATAAGTAAATTAAGAGTGCAGTGTTTATACACTTATTTAAAAATTAAACTTAATTAAGTAAGCCATAATTTTTTAAAACTTTTTGTCATTGTCATTTATTGAATAGGATTAAATTTATATTGCAAAATACTTAAATGTAATCTATATATCTCAATAGATGTTAGTAAAATTAGCTTTAGTTACTAATGAAGTGTTTAAAGTATCTAGTTCCCTGCAACGTCGTATTAAGCTACTCTTGTTAAACCCGACGTAAAATGATCAGTTAATAAGAATAACTATGGATAAGGTCTACAAATTATAATGTTAAAATCATTATTAAAACATGCTGTTTATTTTTTAATTTATTTGTTTCAATTTAATATATTTATTTATTTTATAAAATTATAGTAAATAATAAAACTTACACGCTTAAGGTGTCATATCTTATAAAAAAATATAAATAATTTTAATTCACATTAAATAGATTGCTATACCGTTTTGGCAGTATGCCCGCAGTGTACCCGCAGCTCACGACACAGCAGACTGACGGGTGATGGATGGACGAGGCGGCAATCTCTAAAAGTAAAAGCAGTTCATTAGAGATCATTAATACACGTTACCTCTTTTACGTATTGATGTTAATCAAACCTGGGGACATTTTATTTAATAATATAACAATAAAGTACATTAACTATAAACTTCGTTTTCGTGTTTTTATACGCTTCAGCAGAACGGATAATTGAATAAACTCGTTCGGTCCAGCAAGAAGGGATTTGAGGCTTTTACAACCTTTTAAAAGTGCTTTCTTTTGATATATTATAAAAGATAGTATATACATATATATAAAATTATGATATTTGTATATAAAATATCAGCTTTGGTACAGTTTTTCCTTAACGGTCAAAAAGTACTTGATGAAATTAAGTGATAACAATGTTGTAATTTTATAAATACTCTTAATTTTAACAAAGTCCATTTCTTATAGTTGTTATTTGAAAGACCTTTATCCTTTTAATAATAATCTCTGGACTCACACCCACTGGAGAGGTTAAATAGAAATGAAATTAAAGTAAGTTATATTGGCCACGTTCCAACCGACAAAGGAGTATGAACTGTGAAATACGAGTACATTCAGTACTCACGAATCACTGACTTGACTGACGATGCTTTAAAAGGAAAATTTATATAAATTTTATATATAGAATAGATTTATTTGGAATTTCCCGGGAACAGAGAGAAACCCTTATTTTTAATCCGTGGATTATAAAATGTATAGTACATAGTGATTATAATACACCTTTTTTATAATGTTAATTTTCTAAGAACCTATAAAATACAAAATTGTACGAAGTTATTTATATACTAAAAATTACTTTTAAAAAAAGAATTAATGAATAAAAACAAGTCTACCACCGAGGTATTTAACGGTCAGAGGCCAGGTGAAAGAAATGATAACAGTCCCCTGGCTGATGTTGTAACAAACATAAAAATTTGAGATGTTTATTTGATGAGGAAGCGAAATGACTTCTTGTTTTGGTTTCAGCTCTTTATTTCTGCAGCGTTATTTTATAAACAGCACAACCTCGCTGTATAATGTAATTTTTTACAGCAGGTGACATTATCCTGTTGCGTATTGTTATGTGCAAATTATAGCTTAGTAAAAAGCGTATTAAAAATGGTAATATGGGTATTCTTTAATGATCTCACGAATAGTCTTCAATAGTCTAATATTATAAGGCATTTAAAAAGTTAAGAAGCGTAACAGTACGTAGGTAACGTAGTAGCGTAGGAACGTAACAGAACATAAGTATAGAACGTGCAAATAATGAATAAGGTAAAACAAACAAAGCCTTTAAAAATAAGTTTGTGTACTAATTAAAGCAATTGTTTTATATAAGCAAATAAAATTTCAAAAGTTTATAATAAAGTACCGGTTGAAGAAGGGTTTGTTGTTTAGAGACACAAATTTATGAAAATGTTTTGAAATATACAGAGTTCAAGGAATTACTAAGTAAAAGAAAATGAGGAATGTTTTTATTTATTTGTAGGTGGTATATATATCTCACGTTTCCAAAATGAACGTGAAATCGTTTACTACACTATACTACACTATGCTATGCTATGCTATGCTATGCTATATAGCAACACCGACCACGAGTAAGAAAATAACACAAATGTAATATATATATATATATATTTTACTTATGGTAATATATGTTATGTTTTGTGATGATTATTCACAAGTCTTAGTGGTTTATTTTATTCCTTATTTGAACGTTCAAGACTCATATCGGATAAATTAACTTAGCGAAATTATTTAATTGTATTTTGTTTAACAACTCCTGGAATTCCTTATTTGCTGTGCGGGATAATAAACTAGGAAATATAAAAGAAGTATAGAAGGTTTTTACAAAATAATATTAATATTTTTTTGGAGGTATCTAATTTATTCATTTTAATTTTTCTTAACTAGTTCTGTAACAAACATCTCATCCCTACTTTAGTTTATAATTGTCAGAAACTGCACTGAAGACAGTTGTTTTCTGCCGATGGAGGAAAAAAAAACTCCGTTCTACAAATTACTTTTATCAGATTTTAAGATCTTTAAGAAAATATGAGTTTTCAAAAACATTTTATATAATAAACTGGTATCTAGAGGACTGTGAAGGGCAGAAATATAAAAAAGAACAAGATGACTGCTACAAATATATGTAGGAATAATTATGGGCATTAAATTTACGTAACTATTTATTTCATTCCGTCCACTTACTCGATTCAATTAAGTTCCTCCAAATCAGTGGATCCACAGAGATCTGAAGGTATATCTGATAATGAAAGAGCCTCCCTTAAGGTATTCTTAATGAAGATGTAAACTGAACACTATACATACCCGAAGGAGTTGTTCATGAAATAGATGTTGTAATCGAATATATATATATATTCGATTACAACATAACATAAGTAAATAAACTATTTGCGGACTTTCTTCCGATATGTCTAAAAAGGGTAAGGTGAAAGCGTGTGGCCCGTGCCTGGCGAGTGCTGCCCGGCGCCATGACCCAGAGGTCCGGATGGTGAATTGTAATATTCGCCACTCGCCACAATCCCCTTTCGGGGCCTGGGCACAGATAGGATGATTCGGATCTGGACTGTCGCATTCCTGTCAACAGTTTGCGCCGCTCCATTTGGGAGGTCTCCATTATCTGCGCAAGCGTTCTCGTGACATTCCTCAATAGGGCAAGGTGTTGACCGTCTGGTTTAGTGAATGTGAAAAATTTTTGCATATTTAATAGTGAAGTGAGTTAATAAAGCAAAAAATTTTAGTAAAAATAAAAAATATATACAATACGTACTTGAATACGCAATAAACAAATATATGAATTCACATCACAACCTCGAGGGAGCGACCCGCTTACTTCAAAGATTTTGACCTTTCCTTTGAACACGAGAATTTCATCTCATTCAATAGTTATTACATAATATTATCAAGTTAAATTTATTTTCGGGTAACTGCAGTATCGATTGAGTAATATTTTGAAATAAAGTTATTATTTTTTAACAAATTTCTCATGTTTGTAAATTGTGATGCGATGAGAACGGCATAGACTATAGGGTTTCTTAGATATTTTTTTGAGATGTTTCGCCGTGTATTGATTAAAAAAGTTGTTGAATATACTACATTCATTTGTGTTAGGAATTAATATTAAGTTACGTGTGGTTTCATGTCTTGGAATCAGAAAATAATGAAATTCCCTAACCATTGATTCTTATTATTTTACATTCAATAGTTTGTACAATTATCAAACAACAAATATATTAAATATTATAATTCTTGTTTCTTTTGTTCTTATTCAACTATTTCGCTTTATTATATATATTGAAATATTAATTTG
Source organism: Melinaea marsaeus rileyi (assembly GCA_918358865.1). Classification (NCBI taxonomy): domain Eukaryota; kingdom Metazoa; phylum Arthropoda; class Insecta; order Lepidoptera; family Nymphalidae; genus Melinaea; species Melinaea marsaeus. The sequence continues at coordinate 11,415,047 of OU911086.1, read as the reverse complement.
AAATTTTTACTGTAATTATATCCGATACTATTGATTTTATTATAATTATAAAAACCAAATAGTAAGAATATGAATCTAAAAAGAATTTCGTTCTTTTATATTTTATTTCAATGACAATAAGTAACTGTTTCAAAACAGTACAGAAGTTCAATTTGATTTAATGTTGTATAACACAGCTCGTATTCGTGAAAAAACTAGAATATCTATGCCCCAATATAAATACAAAGACACAATATGAAGCTATTCATATAAATATAAAATAATATAAAATCATAACTATTGTATATTTATATAGTGATATATAAAACTGATCGGAGCCCGCAGTTAAGAGCTTTAGAGAAGAAACATCCGTCCGCTGGCGCAGAATACTTTATAGTCACTCGCGTTTATGACGCAGATTTTGATCATCTTGTTTTTTAAATATTTTAAAATTTATAATACAATATAAAACAGTCAATGCTTCCATATTTAGTTCATAGAAAATTAAATTAAGTAACTACATGACAAATAACGCAAATCATTACTGTAAAAAATTACTATATGTTCGAACATCATATAAATATTCGTTTAAACTAATTATAGAACAGACAATTTTACTTACGCGTATGTGGACTTGGACCAATATATGTACAATTTTATATTAAATTTGAGCTGAAAATAATAATTCTAAATACCTACAGGACTTATTAAATAACCGTGCAGTGTTTATATGTTAATGTATGTATGTTAAATATGTGTGTGTCATCATTATAATTTAATTATAATTGACCGAAGGACGAATGCTGAATGCATAGCGAAATGTTTGTCCGAAGGACTACGTTCCCAGTAGATAGGCCCATTCTGCTATTTTTCCGTATGTATTTCAGTATGTTTGTTCCGGCGTAGCTGACGTATTTCTCATCCTATCGTCACGAAAATTGGCAAGCGTATTCTTTGCATTATTTAAATTTTTATGTCGAGCCATTTTCTTGATCCGGCGAAAAAATCCAAAATGGCGGCGTTTTTTAGTTTTGTTTTTGGCGTAACAGGAGCAATATTCAACCGATCGCCACAAAAATTGGTGATCATGTTCTTTGAGTTATTTAAATATTTTTTGTACGGCCTTTTTTCTTACTGGGAGGAAAAATAAAAAATGGCGGTGATTTGAGTTTTTTTTTGGCGTAGCAGGCGTATTTTTTATGCAATCGTCACGAAAATTAGGTGTTCTTTGAATTATTTAAATTTTTATGACCAGCCCTTTTTGTGCTTGGGCAAAAAATTTCAAAATGGCGAATTTCTGATCCGTACCACAAAAACGGACTTTGCGGCAGTTAGCGGGCTGAAATTTCGTCTAAGAATTCTTTGCCAAAATCTAAGGTATTTTTTTGTTATTTCAAAATCCAAAATGGCGGCCATAGCAAATTATCAAACATTTTAAAGTTGAATAACTCCATTGTTATTTTGGTGGAGCCAAATTTCATTCGGTAGTTATGTACAAAGATATCCTTATAGGTATACTTATTCCTTTTTGGAAAACGCACTTAAAACATTGTCTCATCCCCTAACGTACTGAGGTCTACTGTTCACAAAACAACTAGTACATGTTTTAATAGTTTTTTTCTCTATTATGTATGATTAATATTTATTTTAAGTTTACTGTAAGCTACGCTGTATATAGTGAATATCGTGTAGACTGCCGAGATAGAGTACAAATATGGTGAAAATTTAAAACATTAACATTAAGTATTTTTGGTAAAATGTATGTAAATTATAGTATCCATTACAATGTCAATATCAGTAGTATCACAGGTCGGTAAGTATAATGACCGACTCCATAGAGATTGCATATTCATGCATTCATTACGGAATTGATTCATTAGGCTTATCGAAACCTCATGGAAATGAGCAAAGCTTCATGAAAATCAACTCGGAAGGTAATAGTGGCGGTATCGCCTACGGGTAGTGCTGCCATTGCTTTTAGGATATTGTTATTTGTTCGTATGTCTATAAACTTAAAAAAAAATATTTATCTATCTTGAAAATATTTATACCATAATAGTATTATTTAATATTAACAAATTAAATTAAAATGATTAAAACAACACTATCGCTGTAAATCACCAAAGTACTCGGACAATAGTAGCTATTAGTTTGCATAAACAATTAAACTTAATAAATAGTTAAATGTTATCTATATTAGTATATTTTTTTGTTAAATAGTTTGTTAAATAAATGAAATTATCGTAATTTATTATCAATAATGCATCGCTAATCCTATTTGCACGGCCAATACTCACTATGCATTATTCAATTTCATTACTCCTAAGACACTTCAGTTATGAATCAAAGGCTTTTATGCTATTTATTTCCAGTATCTATGTTTTATAAAGAAATACAGTAAATATATATTCAATATAAAAAGTACCTATTGTCAGTATAGTAATAGTGTCAATAGAGACGATAATCACATCACTGCATTATAATACATTTTAATTTAATAATTAATTAAATTACTTTAAAACATGAACACAAGATAACATTCAATGTAATAATTTATTTATAGTTCAT